>CM060923.1:274863195-277363195 GCA_030737875.1 Allium sativum
CTCATGTTGGTTTGCTCTGGTATCATGCAAAAAAGACAGAGACATAAAATATGTTAGAGCTCAGAAAATATCTCACAGCAGAATGGACAAAATAATAATATAATTAAAGTATAGCCTTACCGTATTAATAATACTGCTAAACCTGTACACAAAGCAATCATGTCTCATGTCTCTGTCACAAATGTAACCTCCGAGTATGTTATGAGGAGGGGGTCAGAACATAAGTTCTGGTGACTGGATTTAAACTATACACTTTGGATAATCCTACATATACTGTTCAATCACATTTTCTTATTTATTAGGTTACTTGGGTTAACAACACTCAAGGCTTATACACACGTCGTACCCATTTACTTCCCAATGATTAACCTAATACAGTATATATGTAGCTACCCCTCAATATTGAGGTGCACCCCATGGTACCCCATTTGCATGGTCTCCACCGTAATGCCATAGAAATGAACGCCGTCCCTCATCCTACGCCGGAGTGACGTACGGATCTCTAGATAACAATGTTACGTTCCACATTTATCTTTCATTACTATGCTACGTAAGCGTACAGACTGCAACCTTTGGTCGAATCAGATTCCATACCAGAGTAATGCCCTTAAGTCTACGATACACCACGCAGAGCAGACATGCATGTATCTAGACTTTCCCACGCACGTATCGTCAAACGTATTCGATGCTTTAACCGCAAATAATGTGCACCGAGTTCCGTGGTTGGGCTAGACAAGAAACACGGAACTCGGTCGGGGGCTTTTCCATATCTGTACAGGCCCGCCTTTAAGAGCCTTAAAATACAAATATCCCTCGGGTCTGTTTTTCATGGTGGCTATGACCCACCTTGGCCCCTCCCTGAACTAGTAAAGACCACAAGAGCTAAGCGACTTGCCCTAACAAACAATCTAAACATCCAGTTGGCATCTCCCCTCAACCATCGTACCTCGATAGTGAAAGGTGAATGGTCTATTAGGTTTAGCTCGTCTTTTCGCATCCCATGGCCGCCAATGACGGGTACCCGACGATCTATATCCTTGTTGGTCCTGACCTTGCCTCCCGTTGAGGCGATTGCCAAATCACCCTAGTGTTACCTCGTTACAGCATTCTGACTGCAAAGCTACTCTAGTAGTCAAGGTTCACCCACCTAGTAGTTACACGCAGGCCTAACCTTTGCGGGAACAGCCTAAACGTCTGCCATAGCAAAGAGGGCTGCCAGAAGCACCTTACGTATCTCAGGAAGCCGCGTGCTTCCCCTTCCAATCCTTCGAAGCCGTAAGAATAATCAAATGACCGTGCGCTCCCCTCGTGCCTCATGACACCACGATGATCTACCACGTTGGGTTATTCACCCTCAAACGTGCGAACTGGTCCAAGCGCCTCCTTTTTATATGTTATTAGACCCTATGTGTAAACATTCCCTTATGCGCTTGCTTTACCTTATCATGTTTCCGTTTAACTTGGTTATTCCCTTTCACATTGACTTCTTATTCAAGCTACCAAGTTCCTCTTGCTTATTAATTTCAGTCATATAACTTAACCCATTTAAGTTTATTAATAAGCCAACAACATGTTGTTTCCTAGATTGTGATCCTTGGTCTATAATCCACAATCCTTTTATATTCTTGTTTGATTTCTTAGTCACCATAACATGTTCTACATAATACGTAATTAAGTATATCTTAATTCACATGTTTTCTATTTAACATGTCAGTCATTATTTATGGTTAAATATAACATATTTCATATAAGTTTGCCTCACTCTTTCCTATATAATCATAATTCCATCTTACATTGTCACTACAACTTATCGTTGTTTACTTATTAATTTAGTTCTCTTAACTAAGGTCCACTAATAAGTTTCTCTTCCAATAAATATAACTTATGTTGTCCTCATCCGTACATTTTAGATTCTTGTTCTTATAAATAACTTAATTTACAATTAAGTACAACTTTTCTCCTTACATAAGTTATTCCTTTCCCTTTATCGTTTGTTATAACCTAAGTTATAATTTCGACTCGTCTCTAAGACAAGACTAAACATGTTATTCTTATCAGCGGATTTCAGACTTCCAAGTTTACATATTACTTAATTTATAATTAAGTACTACTTCTTACATTTCATAAACTTTCCCTATTTTCTGTACTTATTAAAAACAACTAGTTTCAGGTTTCCCCGTTTACTGATTACTTAATGTACAGTATAGTGTCACTTATCTCATTTCACCAGTTATCTCATTTCCTTACTAGTTTATTACAGCCTAAGTTATAATCTTCACTTATCCCTAGGACAAGTCTACCAATTATACAATTGTAACACCCCACCTCCGCTAGGGTCACTCACAAAGGGAACGCACTAGTTTTGGAGGAGCGTTATTAAGGTAAACAAACACAGAAATATTACAAAACAGAACATAGATAGAACAGCGGAAGAATCAAAAGATAAATTTCATTACTTCCAGAAAGAGTCAAAACCTTTTACATCAAATAGCCAAGGTCATTATTTTCCATTACAATAAATTCTGTCTTGCATAAACAAAGAAGCATAAACTTGAAACAACAAAAGGAGCTTAATTCCCTAAAGGCAGCAGAAACGCAGCCATAGCGTAGCTCAAGATCAAACCGTACATGAGCTGAACCGAAAGCAAGTGAAATCCAAGCTAAGTGCTAGAGTTTCCTCCCTGAGAACCTGGGGGAGGGGGGAACGGAAGAAAAAGAGGCAAAAGAAAATGGGTCAGTCATAAAGACTGGTAAGTCCAAGTGACTTTCAGCATAAAAACAGATAAAGGTAACATGACATGTATAAACTGAACGTAATCATACGGATGATGACAAGATGGGCAAGATAGACTAAGATAACATGATATATCAAGTATAAATCAAGTATAGCATCACGTATTCAAGGTTCGCTGCATCAACTATATTAGAATCCCAAAACCATGTCTTATATTAATCATGAAATGATTCTTTGGCCCAATATCATGAAATGACCCATTTCTAGGTCCAACGAAACGATCCACTAGTCGATCGGCTCCCTACAAGTTCTAGCTCGTCATGTGTCTATGTCATACGGCCCTATCATGAATGTAGTCACTTGTGCTAGGTCCACCATAGGGTGTATCAAGCCCTATGGTGCCAACCACCGACACGAATCAAGAATGCACAGATAAACCTACTGATGCCCAATGCCTGCTTTTTCAACTCCGGACCACGTGCACGACCATAGCCCGCATGAACCTACACTGGCGCACCAACACAGCCGTAGTTCTGGTCGCTTACAATCAGCCCAATAATCGTGCCTCACCCTGCCTAGTCCCAGGGTACCATGATACATCTAGTGGGTTACTGCTGAAACGGACCGCGTAATTAGGGTTTCCGTCCACTAGGTTAAGTGTTGTCATTTAAATTCGTGACTTAACCCCTATCAGTCTAGCATGTGAAGTTGGTTAAGTGTTTTCATTCAAGTTCGTGACTTAACCAGCCTACGAATCATGTATCAAGTTGGTTAAGTGTTGTCTTTTCATGTTCATGACTTAATCCTATCATGTAGCATTAATTCATTAATGCACCCCAACCTCTCATATTAGACCTGTTGTTGTGGTCACTGGATATGCCGGGTGGTTCCGGCCAGATTTACACCACAACTCAGTCTATCCTCGGGTTTCAAGCGCGATATGACCAACTACTCACATTGGATCCTATTGTTTGCAGTCACTGGATTTGCTGGGCGGATCTGGGCAGATTTACACTGCAAACTCAACCCAACCTCGAGTTGGCCATTTTCAAGTTCATTCTAGTGTCATGTCCATGTTCAAGTTTTCATGTTGAGTTCGTGTCAAGTTTTCAAGGCAAGTTTCATGCCAAGTCTCCTATAATTTCCAATTTTTCCCAACGTTACCCCATCTAAATATTAGGCTAACAATCTTAGCCTAATTTTTCGTTCGCATGATTTTTGTCATATAATATTAGGCTAAAACTTAGACTAATTTAACGTACGCAAAATTGGCATAAAGAGATTCATTAACATAAACACGACATAGGGGTAACTTGGCATCTTTTTGGCATAGTCAATATGAACATCATAGGTGTGTACTTGCAAAATAATCAACATGAATATCGTAGGTGTGAACTTGCAACATAGACTAAACCAACATACATATATGTGAATTTGCAACATAGACTAAATCAACTTACATATATGTGAACTTGCAAATCAATCACGAACATATGAATAAATGTGAACTTGAAATATGACATACGTTTAACATATACACATAAACATGTAGATCTAACATTTGGTTACATATGTTGATATGATTTCACAACCTAAACTTTCATAACATGATAAACTACTCAACTTGTCATAGCAAGTTATATTCGAAGCTCATATACATATGAATCGACTTATTCATTAATTCCCAATTCAACATGATAATAAAACTATAGGCACAAACCAATATCATTCAATTCCACATATAACATAATAAACATTGTCCTATTATCCATTTATTTCCAAGGCATGACATAACTGAATAAATTGATTAAAACATCGCAGTCATATAGCTCTGATAACATTATGAAAATGAAAAGGTTTGAATGATAATCTAGGTTCGAGAACATTGACATATATAACTTAAATAGAAAAATCCCAAAATCAAGAATAAAGAAAATAGGTCTGAATAGAATGTCAAGCTTAGATCCAATTTCATAGTCATAATCCTAGGCAATAACCTCATAGGTGATTAGCCACAATTGTCCTAGTCATAGTTATAGGCAATAGTCTTATATTCACAGTCATAGGCATAGGCATAGTCTTATGTTCACAGTCATAGGCATGGACATAGTCTTATGTTCACAGTCATAGGCGTAGTCTTATGTTCACAGTCATAGTCATAGGCATAGTCATAGTCTTATGTTCACAGTCATAGGCGTAATCATAGTCTTATGCCATTAACAATAGTTTCAACGTCGTAGACAATATTCCCAATAGTCAAGATCCATGAAGAAAACAAGAATAGATATGAATCATACATAAATCACTTCCAATTTATACCATGCTCATATTACATTTATAGTTTTTATCTAAAAGTAACTGGAACTTACCGATCATGGTCTAAGAAATTTAGATGCAGAAGTCAAGCCTAGAAATTGGTCGTTGAATTGCTGAATCGTTGAATCTTGATTTGATTGTAGAAGCAAATCCCCAAATATGAAATTCCTAGCCATAGTCTTCAAGAAATAATCTTCACGATTTATTTTAATTTAATTTATTTTAGAGGAAGAAGAAGAAGCCATGATCATCAAGAGTTTGAGCAGCATAAGGTTAGAGAAGAATGGTGTAAAGAGAATGAGGCTAGGAGGCTGTTTATATAGAATTTCAAACTAATTAGAGCCGTCAATGAAGCTATAGTTAATCAAGACCATCTATCTCAAGAGAAGCCAATCAGAAAGTGACAAGTTAGCCCTAATGACACACCAGAGCTCAGAAATTCGACCAGAACCCGACCAGGCTAGCCAGGGCCTGACCAAGCAGGTTTCTGCTCGGCCTGGGCGCACCTGCCAAGTGCGCCAATGCAACATTGCATGGGCGCACTTCCCAAGTGCGCCAGTGCAATTTTGTTCAGGCGCACTTCCCAAGTGCGCTAGTGCATTCTGGCCCGTTTCTGGTTTTTCTGCCTAACTTCGTTCGTCCATATCTTCTTCGTACGGTATCCGTTTTATGCAAACTCGGACTCTATTTCAAGCAGAATTCCAAGATGAACGCAACGGCGTAACCCGTTTCCCTTGATTCTTATTTTAAAAATTAATTATGCCTTGATTTATGGTTTTAACATGTTATAAAAATATGGGTTGTTACAACAATATTCTCATTAATGTAATTATTTATAATAGGTTATTATCATTCCCCGTTTATTCCAATCCTTTTACTGTTGTATCTTTCTTTCAACTCCATTTTTTTCCATTAATTACAATTAATGTTGTTTATCTGTCCTGCTATTTACATATATTTATATATATATATATATGTATATATTTATGCACTAGATCTCTCACATTAAGCCTACACTTATAGATGCTGGATTTGCCGGGCGGTTCCGGGCAGACTTCTACCACAAGTTGACTTAACCTCGTGTCTTAGCACCATTACATGTTTTATTTATGCACTTAGAACCCTCGCATTAGATTTACCACTTGTGGTTGCTGGAAATGTCGGGCGGTTCCGGGCAGACTTCTACCACAAGTGTAATCTAACCTCGTGTCTAAGCGCGGTTACAGTTTCCTATTTAATGTAAATTTCCTATATTTTACATGTCATCATATTAAGCCCATTTTATGTCACATGTTCTTTATAATATACAATAAGTTATATTCTAGCATGTAATCATTTAATCAAGTAATTGTTCAAATCAAACAAACTAACATGTAATGTTCTCAATTTCTACCGTTACTTGTCCAGGTACATAAATGTCACAAATTAACATGGAATTGAAACAACAATAATTGGTATACATATTTTGACAAGTTTATATTTCAACATATGAATTTCCAACATATTAATATCTTTGCATATTAATATTCCAACACGTCATATTCGTCACTTTAATCTTTTTAACATATGCTTAAGCATTTCAACATATCATATTTCAATATGTCATATATATAACATTTCAAATCTTTTTAATTATTCTAGCAAATTCACATCGTATAATAACGGGGAATGTTAAACGATAATATATCATTATCAAAAATGGTATAACTTAAATCCACTCACCTCATTTGCTTTCCAAATCCTGGATCTGGTCCAGACCTATCATTCCATGGTTTTCCCCTAATTGAATTCAGAACCTAACAACCGTGCATTCATAATTTTTACTAAAAGAAAAAGGGAAGAAAGAAAAAGAAAATTGAATAAACTAGATCCAAAAAATTACCTCACTTCGCATATGATTCTGAACACCTTTTTTATTAACATCAACTATATTCCTCCAGATCTTGATTTAGAATTTTTCCTAAACTAATAATCTCAATTTCCTGAAGAGATTTGTGGAGGAAGAAGAACGACAGAGGTTCTGCGTTGTCTCAGAAATGTGAGATTTAGCTAGGCTCTGCTAGCCTATTTATACGTATTCAGGGTTTTATCATACACGCAGCGCTGGGTCCCATTAGCTGTTTTGGCGTAGAAGTTTGAATTTCGAATGTTTGAATTTTCTGGAATTTATCTAACTGTTATATTCACATGAAAATTTCTTATACATATACAAAGCTTTTAACGACCATTTTACGCATATATATATATATATGTATATATATATATATATATATATATATATATATATACGTACCACTTTCGTTTGATTTTCAAAATTCAAACGGTGTAGCACCGTTATTTGATTCTTGCCATATTTCATTAATTGTAGCCTTATCTTGAATTTTATCTTTTGTATATATATATATATATATATATATATATATTCCTATACATATATACGCGTATATTCTCATATGCACATATACATATATTCTTTACTTACTTATATGTATATTTTCCTTATATGTGTGTTTATACATATTTTCCCTAGTGAATATGTGTTATTTTGGCCGTTCCCTTAAAACAAAAATATGGCGGCGGCGGGAATCGAACTTTGTACCTCTTGTATGCAAGTTACATGTTCCAACCAACTAGACTACTAAGGCAATTGTTAACAAGGCTTAGAACAATGGTAATTATTGTTCTCTTCTTACTTCTCTTCTTCATGTTTGTTACAATATTTCATTTAACACATTGCATAAATCTTTTTCTTTTATTTCTCTTTTATTATAAATGCATGCATTACATTTTATTCGCATTAATATTTTCTTCTTATATATATATATATCAGTGCATATATATACACATATGCATTGTTTAATTACTTTAATTGTCACAAAATGCGTGGTGTTATATTCTCCCACCCTTATCAAATTTCGTCTTCGAAATTTGATAAGGGCAAAAATCAATTAACCCCTCGCATAATATACATCCATCATGTGTGCATCCAATTTTTGCAAACATTGTGCACTTGTGCAAAGTGAAATATAACATAATAATGCATTTATGCTTAAGAGTTACCTCCTATGTAATGGCCATGAAATTTTCGACCTTGAAAATCAAAATTTAAAACACCATGTTGATTATTCAAGTATCGAAAATACCGGTCATTAGTAGAAAGAAATAAGAGGATGAGATAGATAAGATAGAACTAATAGAATAGAAGAGTAAGAAGAACACAACTGAATAGAATCAGAGTAAACACGAATCTCACAGCGAAACGAATATAATATATTATATAAAAAAATCTTGAAATGCAAATCTGTATTTGTATATACATACCATATCAGAGTATAACTCATATACATCACAGCAGAAATAATCTCTAAATAACTAAAGGTGAAGCCTCCTGCTTTGAGATCCACCAAGTGAATCTGTAAAGCCTGAAACACTTGAATGCCCATACAAATTCAGGCATCCAAGAGTTTAGAGAAAACACAAACAAAATAAACTTTGGGTTAGCCATGGGACTGGTGTGAATAAAACTCCAACCATATTGTTTAAACTATGCAAATCCTTTTGAAACAAAAGGATAATAGTAAGACCAACCCACACATAAATATGGGCGGTTTTTACCTTACTATAACCCAAAATATTTTGATATCAAAATCCAGTGATATTATAATAATGTCTAATCAAATAAATAATCAACTAGTAGAACGTTTGCATCTCATGCTCTACATATATAGCATAAAATCAAAAACTACAAGGCGCTTATTGGAGATTAGATTCCAAAAGACAAGTGTAACACCCCACCTCTGTTAAGGTCACTCACAAAGGGAATGCCTTAACTTCGGTGGAGAGTTATAGGTAAAAGATGCATATAAATTACAAGACAGACAATTAAAGCAGCGGCAAATAAATAAAACTTTATTTCATTGAGAAACAACTTGTACAAAGATTATTTTACAATACCAAAGTATCCGTCTTGTTTAACAAAAAAGAAGAAGCATAAAATGATTTCCCCAAATAAAGCATGAGCCAGCTATAGCAGTAGAAGAGAAAGTCCAAGGCAACACGTCAAAGAGTCTTCAAGCTTGGAAAGAGTAACTGTCCAAACTAATCTGAGCTATTCCTTCCCTGAATACCTAGGGGGGAAGAACGGAAGAAAAGAAGACGAGAGAAAACGGGTCAGACAATAAGTCTGGTAAGTTCAGTGATTACTAGCATTTAAACAAGGAAAAGGGATCATGAAAGGAGTAACAGAACATAGGACAATACCCTAATATAAGATAAGATAGGTTGAACATGTGACCGCACCCATTACTATAATCTTTGCACCACCTAATTAGTGTCTCAACTAGTAATCTGTATAAAATGATAATACGATCCCAATCCCCGCAATTGTGGTAGCCTTCAGGTGTACATCTATATTTGAGGATTCCACCTCAATCAGCCCAATTGCCATGAATATGTTAGATGTAACCTTACTACCCTATCGATCGGCTCCCTACCTGTGTTAACTTGCCATGTATATGTGTCAGTCGTCCCTCTCTTACGTGTAGCTACCCTGTGTTGGTCCCACCATAAGGTGTATCAATCCTTATGATAGCGACCCCGACACGATACAAAAATGCATGGTGTAAAACCACTGGTACCCAGTGCCTGCTTTTTCCACTCTGGAGTACGTGCACGCCCATAAACCGTCGGAACCTCCACTGACGTACCCCCAGCCGCTATATCGATCGCTTATAATCAGCCCAGTAATCGTGCCCCACCCTGCCTAGCTCAGGGTACCGTGATACATCTATGTGGGTTACTGTTGAAATGGGTCCTGTTACTAGGGTTTCTTACTGGTTAAGTTTGTGGGCCTATATATACAATATTACCCACCTACATGTGATGTACTTAACCCTCCCACCAATTCAAGCATGTCTATTTAATGGTTACATTTGTGTGCCTATATGTACTAATATTACCCACCGATCCCGATATGTACTTAACCCTTCCTTTGATTCAAGCATGTTTATTTAATGGTTAAGTTTGTGGGCCTATATATACTAATATTACCCACCAACCCGATATGTACTTATCCTTTCCACTGATTCAAGCATGTTCATTTTAATGGTTAAGTTTGTGGGCTTATATTACTAATATTACCCACCAACCCGATATGTACTTAACCTTTCCACTGATTCAAGCATGTTCATTTTAATGGTTAAGTTTGTGGGCCTATATTACCAATATTACCCACCAGTCCCGATATGTATTTAACCCTCCCACTGATTCTTGTTGATATATAATCTTGGTTAAGTGTTATCCATTCATACAAGTTAATTTAACCTACCCACACATCATGTTATATATATATATATATGTATGTATGTATATATATATATTGGTTAAGTGTTCCTCTTGTGTTACTTAACCCTATCACATATCATGTTATATATATATATATATATATATATATATATATATATTGGTTAATTGTTCCTCTTGTGTTACTTAACCCTATCACACATCATGTTATGTATGTATATGTATAGGTTAAGTGTGTCCTATTATATATATATATATATATATATATATATATAGGTTAAGTGTGTCCTATTAACTTAACCTCACCCACTTGTCTAATTAACATGTTATGACGGTCAAGTGTTCTAATTTTACTTAACCTCACCCACTTGCCTAGTTAACATGTTATTACAGTTAAGTGTTCTAAATTTACTTAACCTCATCCACTTGCCTAGTTAACATGTTATTACGGTTAAGTGTTCTAAATTTACTTAACCTCACCCACTTGCCTAGTTAACATATTATTACGGTTAAGTGCTCTAAATTTACTTAACCTAACCCACTTGCTTAGTTAACATATTATTACGGTTAAGTGTTCTAAATTTACTTAACCCTACCATTCCACTCTTATCTTAGCTTTTAATTTGTTCATTAAAGCACCAACCACTCACATTGGACAGATATTGTTGCAGTCACTGGATGTGCCGGTCGGTTCCGGGCAGCTTTACATCGCAACTCAGTCTAACCTCGGGTCCTTTTTGGGCTTAATGCACTAACCACCCACATTAGATCTATATTGTTACGGTTGCTGGATTTGCCGGGCGGTTCCAGGCAGTCTTATACCGTAACTCAATCTAACCTCGGGTTAGGCATATTCGTCTTTTCTAAATTTACATATTTGTCCTTCCATGTTTATATGTAAATTGTCAACAATTTATTATCATGGTCCATTTTCCTTCTAAATCAAGTTCATAATTTTTGGTATATAAAAATTATACCATTTAAATGTCACTAATCATTGGAATGTGCCAAACATGCCAATTACATATAATTTCATGTTTACCCCAACGATATCCCCCGTTTGTACGTTCGCAAAATTACAAGGAATGTTAGGCTCGATATTTTAGCCTAACTTATAAACACAAAATGGGAATAGCGAAGAACATGAATTATTCTAACAACATAAAAATATGTGACATATAGATTTGGCATAGGATAATGAACTTGCAAATTTAGATCCGATTAACATGAATCATAACATATGAATTTACATAGAACTACACAAATTAAACTTGTCATGTAAATGTGAACTTGCAATGATTTGGATCTAATTAATATAGATCCAAACATGTAGGCATATGGATCTAAATATTTAGGCATACATGAACATTATTTAGCCTAAAACTTGCATGTTACATAATAGTTTAAAACTTGCATGTTACATAACATGATAAAATCACCAAACTTGCATATGACATGATTGTTTAAAACTTGCATGTTACATAACATGATAAAATCAAAATTTTGCATATTGACTTGTGTATGTCAAAACATAAGAAAGCTACTATAAACAAATTTAAATCACAACTTAGCATGATAACTTATGTGTGTTAAACATAAGAGAGTTACTATAAAAATATTCAAATCACATCTTAGTATGATAACTTATGTGTGTTAAACACAAGAGAGCTACTATAAACATATTCGAATCACAACCTAGCATGATAACTTATGCGTTAAAACATAAGAGAGCTACAAATCCAAATCTTGTAACATAAATTGATTCAACTTAACATAGTTCTAGATATACATGAGTGTTGATCTAACATGTAAGCATGTGATTTAGATCATAAACTTGGCAAATAACCACCAAATTACAACATGACATGTTTCACCATTCTGTTGGCATAATAAATTATTTACCCAATCATTATAAATTCCAATAACATACAATATGGTATGTTTATCATCACAAACATATAGGCATGATCAATCGCAATGGTAATATAAGATAAATGAGAATCAAACTTTATTTATCTTATGCATAAGCATCATTCTATGTTCGAATTACAACATGTCATGATTTCAAAAAGAACGTTTAAATCTACATAATAACCAACCTACAAACTAAAAATGAATTCTTGATTTCTGAAATCTGAATTTTGAAATTGGTAAGCTCGCCTTTGATGTAGATCATTGAATTTGATTACTTTTAGTTTGATTTTGATGTAGGATTTTATCTTGTTTCAGAATTGAAAGCGGTGACGGCTATTCCAAGTTCTCTACTGACGGCATGACAGTTCTAGGATTATTATTTTTTGTGTGATTTTAGGTTGAGCATTGGGTTGTTTATATAGAATTTCAATTTAATTATAGCCATCGGATGAACCTAGAGTTAACCACAGCCATTCAGACCAGGTCAGGACTATCCAGAAACCCTAGTGACTCAGCAGCAAGTCATCAGTCGTCAAAAATTCAGATTTGGCCTGTGGGGGAGGGGGGCAGGTCGACGCCCAGGTCGACACTAAGGTCGACCCCAGGTCGACCTGTAGGGGGAGGTCGACACTAGGGTCGACCCCCTGGTAGACCTGGGTCCTGGGCGGGAGTTTTCCCGCCCAGCCTGCTTCTGACTTCTGTTTGGAATTTTGAATCCGGTTTTGAGCTGTTTGAATTTATTTGAATTTCTGAAACTTCTGGAGGCCATAACTTCTTCATACAAAGTCCAATTCATGCAAACTCGGACTCTATCTCAAGCAGAATTCCGAGACGAACGCAATGACGTAACCCATTTCCCTTAATTCTCACATTTGAAATTAAGTATTGTTTAATTTGTTACTATAACATTAACAAAAAATACGGGGTGTTACATTCTCCCCTCCTTTTAGGATTTCATCCCCGAAATCTTGAAGTCGAGAAGAACTTATATCCTACCATCCAATCATACATCTACTCAACCATCAAACACAGGCGTCCATTGTCCTTAAAAGGTTTCTAATGCTTCATGATCATATGCATAGTGTGTGTACATGTCCTTATCTAATGCAAAATCAGGCGACCTACTGATTCTGTTGACCTCTTTAATGCAAATTATGTCAGTGCCATGAGTCCATTATGTATGCAATTTTTCCTACTCATAATTTCCTACATGAATGCACAATTATTCATACAAATGCAACGTCCATATGATAACACATCAAGTTTCAATCCGTATAGAACATATGCACTTGGATCCATATGCAATATGAAAAGGTGACTGAGCCGATCTAGTGCCTAATGTGTGTAAATGTATCCACGAGCAACCACTAGCAAACACTTGCATCCACTTGCATCCACTAAATATAACATGTCTTCAAACACATGATTAAACCATAGGTTTATACCTACCTAAGGATCGAAGATATGACCTAGAGGATATACCTAAAAAGATAGAAACAAGTATGCATAAGATTCCTAAAAAAAGATCAAGGATATATCCTCAAGAAAAAGGGTATGATGCGCGTATCTTATCTTCAGTCTTCTAAGTCGCATCTTCTTGAGTTTCACTCCATTGTGCTCTCACTGTCTTAACTTCACGATTGCGTAGCTTCTTAATTTCTGTTTCCAAAATATGAGTTGGAACACATTTCACTGTTGCCTCTCGTTCCACCTCTTCTCCTTCTAGTATACTCGGCACTACAACTTATGATGTGCCATGCTAACATTTCCTCAAAAGGTCTTCCAAATTCCTACTCACCCGTTTCTGTCAGAGGATGATAAGCAATGCTCCTTAGCCAAACTTCGTCATTCTCATCTTTGCCATCCTTGTGAAACTACTGTAGCTATATATGTAAGTTGGGCACTTCTTCGCCCTTTGTCAGGTGTCGTAGTCTTATCAAGCCTACAGAACCATGTCGCGTTGAGGTTACCTCCCAGAAAGCCAGGAGCCCCGGAAACTCAGGAAAGAAGGAAACAAGGATTAAAACAGAGGATCAAAAGATAGTGCATATGGCTTTGGGGAATATGCCTTTAAAACAAAACCTTTCTTTTAAAAATGCTTCTTTCAAAATTGTTTTAAAAATAATTTTTCAAATCTTTTATCTGATCTGGTAACCTTCAGCTCTGATACCAAGTGTAACACCCCACCTCTGTTAAGGTCACTCACAAAGGGAATGCCTTATCTTCGGTGGAGAGTTATAGGCAAAAGATGCAGATAAATTACAAGACAGACAATTAAAGCAGCGGCAAATAAATAAAATTTTATTTCATTGATAAACAACTTGTACAAAGATTATTTTAAAATACCAAAGTACCCGTCTTGTTTAACAAAAAAGAAGAAGCATAAAATGATTTCCCCAAATAATACATGAGCCAGCCATAGCATTAGAAAAGAAAGTCCAATGCAACACGTCAAAGAGTCTTCAAGCTTGGAAAAAGCAACAGTCCAAACTAATTTGAGCTATTCCTTCCTTGACTACCCGGGGGGGGGGGAACGGAAGAAAAGAAGACAAGAGAAAACGGGTTAGACAATAAGTCTGGTAAGTTCAGTGATTACAAGCATATAAACAAGGAAAAGGGATCATGACAGGAGTAATAGACCATAGGACAATACCCTAATATACGATAAGATAGGTTGAACGTGTGATCGCACCTATTACTATAATCTCTGCACCACCTAACTAGTGTCTCAACTAGTAATCTGTATAAAATGATAATACGATCCCAATCCCCGCAGTTTTGGTAGCCTTTGGTGTACATCTATATTTGAGGATTCCACCTCAATCAGCCCAATTACCATGAATATAATAGATGTACCCTTACTACCCTATCGATCGGCTCCCTACCTGTGTTAACTTGCCATGTGTCTGTGTTAGTCGGCCCTCTCTTGCGCATAGCTACCCTGTGCTGGTCCCACCATAAGGTGTATCAATCCTTATGATAGCGACCCCGACACGATTCAAGAATGCACAGTGTAAAACTACTGGTACCCAATGTCTGCTTTTTCCCACTCTAGAGTACGTGCACGCCCGTAATCCGCCGGAACCTACACTGACGTACCCCAGCAGCTATATCGACTGCTTATAATCAGCCCAGTAATCGTGCCCCACCCTGCCTAGCTCAGGGTACCTTGATACATCTATGTGAGTTACTGCTGAAATGGGTCCCCGTTACTAGGGATTCTTACTGGTTAAGTTTGTGGGCTTATATATACAACATTACCCACCTACACAAGATGTACTTAACCCTCCCACCAATTCAAGCATGTCTATTTAATGGTTAAGTTTGTGGGCCTATATGTACTAATATTACCCACCGATCCCGATATGTACTTAACCCTTCCACTGATTCAAGCATGTTTATTTAACGGTTAAGTTTGTGGGCCTATATGTACTAATATTACCCACCAACCCGATATGTACTCAACCTTTCCACTGGTTCAAGCATGTTCATTTTAATGGTTATGTTTGTGGGCCTATATTACTAATATTACCCACGAACCTGGTATGTACTTAACCTTTCCATTGATTCAAGCATGTTCATTTTAATGGTTAAGTTTGTGGGCCTATATTACCAATATTACCCAGTCCCGATATGTACTTAACCTTCCCATTGATTCAGGTTGATATATAATCTTGGTTAAGTGTTATTCATTCATTCAAGTTAACTTAACCTGCCCACACATCATGTTATATATATACATATACATATATATTGGTTAAGTGTTCCTCTTGTGTTACTTAACCGTATCACATATCATGTTATATATATATATATATTGGTTAAGTGTTCCTCTTGTGTTACTTAACCCTATCACACATCATGTTATGTATATGTATATATATATACACACACATAGGTTAAGTGTGTCCTATTAACTTAACCTCAGCCACTTGTCTAATTAACATGTTATGACGGTTAAGTGTTCTAATTTTACTTAACCTCACCCACTTGCCTAGTTAACATGTTATTACAGTTAAGTGTTCTAAATTTACTTAACCTCACCCACTTGCCTAGTTAACATGTTATTATGGTTAAGTGTTCTAAATTTACTTAACCTCACCCACTTGCCTAGTTAACATGTTATTACGGTTAAGTGTTCTAAATTTAATTAACCTCACCCACTTGTCTAGTTAACATGTTATTACGGTTAGGTGTTCTAAATTTACTTAACCCTACAATTCCAGTCTTGTCTTAGCTTTTAATTTATTCATTAAAGCACCAACCACTCACATTAGACAGATATTGTTGCGGTCACTGGATGTGCTGGTCGGTTCCGGGCAGCTTTACACCGCAACTCAGTCTAACCTCGGGTCATTTTTGGGCTTAATGCACTAACCACCCACATTAGATCTATATTATTACGGTTGCTGGATTTGCCGGGCGGTTCCTGGCAGTCTTATACCGTAACTCAATCTAACCTCGGGTTAGGCATATTCGACTTTTCTAAATTTACATATTTGTCCTTCCATGTTTATGTGTAAATTGTCAACAATTTATTATCATGGCCCATTTTCCTTCTAAATCAAGTTCCTAGTTTTAAATGTCACTAATCATTGTCATGTGCCAAACATGCCAATTACATATAATTTCATGTTTACCCCAACGATATCCCCCGTTTGTACGTTCGCAAAATTACAAGGAATGTTAGGCTTGATATTTTAGCCTAACTTATAAACACAAAAAGGAAAAAGCGAAGGACATGAAATATTCTAATAGCGTAAAAATATGTGACATATAGATTTGGCATAGGATAATGAACTTACAAATTTAGATCCGATTAACATGAATCATAGTATATGAATTTACATAGAACTATACAAATTAAACTTGTCATGTAAAGGTGAACTTGCATTGAATTGGATCTAATTAATATAAATCCAAAGATGTAGGCATATGGATCTAAATATTTAGGCATACATGAACATTATTTAGCCTAAAACTTGCATGTTACATAATAGTTTAAAACTTGCATGTTACATAACATGATAAAATCACCAAACTTGCATATGACATGATAGTTTAAAACTTGCATGTTACATAACTTGATAAAATCACAATTTTGCATATTGACTTGGGTATGTCAAAACATAAGAAAGCTACTATAAACATATTTAAATCACAACTTAGCATGATAACTTATGTTTGTTAAACATAAGAGAGTTACTATAAAGATATTCGAATCATATCTTAGCATGATAACTTATGTGTGTCAAACATAAGAGAGCTACTACAAACATTTTCGAATCACAACTTAGCATGATAACTTATGTGGTAAAACATAAGAGAGCTACAAATCCAAATCTTGTAACATAAATAGATTCAACTTAACATAGTTCTAGATATACATGAGTGTTGATCTAACATGTAAGCATGTGATTTAGATCATAAACTTGCAAATAACCACCAAATTACAACATGACATGTTTCACCATTCTGTTGGCATAATAAGTTCTTTACGCAATCATAATAGATTCCAATAACATACAATATGGTATGTTCATCATCACAAACATATAGGCATGATCAATCGCAATTGTAATATAAGACAAATGAGAATCAAACTTAATTTATCTTATACATAAGCATCATTCTATATTCGAATTACAAAATGTCATGATTTCAAAAAGAATGTTTAAATCTACGTAATAACCAGCTTACAAACTAAAAAGGAATTCTTGATTTCTGAAATCTGAATTCTGAAATTGGTAAGCTCGCCTTTGATGTAGATCGTTGAATTTGATTACTTTTAGTTTGATTTTGAGGTAGGCTTTTATCTTGTTTCAGAATTGAAAGCGGTGACGGCTATTCCAAGTTCTCTACTAACGGCATGACAGTTCTAGGATTATTTTTTTGTGTGATTTTAGGTTGAGCATTGGGTTGTTTATATAGAATTTCAATTTAGTTATAACCGTCAGATGAACCCAGAGTTAAGCACAGCCATTCAGACCAGATCAGGACTATCCAAAAACCCTAGTGACTCAGCAGCAAGTCATCAGTCGTCAAAAATTCAGATCTGGCTGGGGAGGGGGGCAGGTCGACCCCCATGTCGACACTAAGGCCAACCCCCTGGTCGACCTGTAGGGGGAGGTCGACACTAGGGTCGACCCCCTGGTCGACCTAGGTCCTGGGCAGGAATTTTCCCGCCCAGCCAGCTTCTGACTTGTGTTTTGAATTTTGAATCCGGTTTTGAGCTGTTTGAATTTATTTGAATTTCTGAAATTCTAGAGGCCATAACTTCTTCATACGAAGTCCAATTCATCCAAATTCGGACTCTATCTCAAGCGGAATTCCGAGACGAACGCAATGGCGTAACCCGTTTCCCTTAATTCTCAAATTTGAAATTAAGTATTGTTTAATTCGTTACTATAACGTTAACAGAAAATATGGGGTGTTTCAACAAGGTATGGGATCACCTTCCGATGAGTGTACTCTAGAGGGTATACACCGGGGTTCAACAATAACGTCTTGGAACCCGGCTGCATATGACCGTCCGCTCATTTAGCTTGAGTGTAGCGAATATATTGTCACCCACGGTTGTTGGCCATCCAACCGTAATCCGAAGATATAAGAAACGAAAAGAAGACAAATATGAATTTTCTCTAGATCGATGACAGTACACCCTGCTCAGGTATGACCCAACTAGCCATGTTGCCCGCCCGATTTCTGCCATTTCTCGGTTGTGAGGCTAGAGGCTATGTCTATCTTCAGAACATCTAATCACCATTCACTTTAAATGCCACATCGTCAAACCCGTTAATTCACTAATCGATTTCCAAAAATATTACGGGTATAAAAAGCTAAGAGTAACTAATTCCCCCTCCAACAGATGTAATACCTTAAAGAGATCAACCATACGTGATTTGTTAGGTATACCCTGTCAGACACTCGTCCATACAAGTTGTCCTAGGACTGGACAAACATAAAACACCATTCTAGAACAGAACGACCCTTTTGTTTCACTCCGTCTTCAATTATCTTCAGCATAATCTAATTCGCAGCGCTTATGCCTATACAAAGTGGTTTTGGATAGTATATCCAGCCGGTCTCTCCGTATTGAAACGATGGTCAAAACACTTTGATAGCCGGTTATTTAACTATCAAAGTAAAACAAACATCCATTCAAATTTACACTAAGCATCAAACAAATCACTGGCCCTTTTATTTCACATTATCTTTTCCATTTTTTCATATCTTCCTAGATATTTTTCAAAACCCGTTTAGCCCTTCACATTTTTTGGAAAACATTTCCAGTTATTATAGACCTTTATTCTCCCATATTCCAGGTATATATGTCGTTAATGTTCGAAAAACATTC
The DNA here is from genome assembly GCA_030737875.1 of Allium sativum. NCBI lineage: Eukaryota > Viridiplantae > Streptophyta > Magnoliopsida > Asparagales > Amaryllidaceae > Allium > Allium sativum. Next base: position 274,882,818 of record CM060923.1, read on the forward strand.
TCATCCTTTCATGATTCTTAATTCCGGTATATTAGAAAATATACGTTATTTACGTTGGAAAACATTTCCAATCTCCATTTTAATTACTTAATCTGCAAACATTTGCTTTTTAAAACTTTATTCACTTTGAAAGGTGAATATTATTTCTTATACAAATCTAATTTCGTTTATCAAATAAATCTTTATTTAGATAATCAATTCCATTATAACTTAGTGTCGTCCTCCTATTTGATTAACACTCGTTTAACCTTCCTTTATTGCGGGAATAACAATATATATTATTTGTTCAATATTCAATTTCCATTTCTTATATGATCTAGAACAATGCCGAATGACATTTTATATAAACTCAAATGTTTTTATCAGATTCCCATTTTTAAAGAGTTCCCTTCAGTTCGTGTAATATATATCAGATCTCAATTATTTACTTCTACTTCCAACTTCATATAATTCATTTACACTTCTTCTGGAAAACACATAATTATTTTCTTATTACTTGGGATAAGTGAATTTCCAACCTTTCTAGGGAATAGTGCTATATATAATAATCATGCTTAAGCTTGGTTAACAAAGTTAATTTATTGTTATAATTCAAAAACTTGCAGTATGTTGTAATATCCCCTTTATAACAAACAATGACATCCCTTTCTGTTACAAACTGATACCATTCCTTGACAATAGTGAAGCCATTCAAGTTGGGGTATTTTATTTACCTCTCAGACCTTGATCGACAACGTTCTTATCTTAGAATAGATATAAGTCTATAACGCTAACTCCTTATAATTTATACTCCATCAAATCGTATTTCCTGCTTTATTTTAAATATGGTTTTATGACGCCATTTCCTTATTTTGAAAGCTCGACTGTTTATAATTATTTATATTAAGTATTAATTCTTCGCTTCGCCTTCCTTATATAATTCCAATTATAACTTCTTTACCCAAGCCCATTAACGCTCTTTGTCTTTTGACGTTTTTCTTTCTATTTGAATCGTTATACCTTATTCAGGTAACATCTCATTTCAAATTCAATGTTATCTTAAACGAATTCCTTTTTAGAAAACAATTACTTTAACTTCATCATTGCTGAAGCAAAACAGTTTACTTCGTCATTGATTTTTAAAAATAGTTTAGTTGCTTACTTAATAAACAATAACTAATTATATTAGTCCATTAATCATTTAAACTTCATTAAATGAAAAGGTCATTAATAATTGAGGAATCCTATATATTTAAATAATTAATTTTCAAAACCATTATTATTTGATTAATTGAAGATTAATTAATCAAATAATCAATTTCTAACAAATAGTTGATTTAATCAACTTCAAATCATCAGTTAATTTGTTAACTGATCGTAATTACCCCTTACCATTAGATTTATAAAATAAATATAAAAATATTGCGTAATCCTTTTTGTCTTAAAATGATTATCCTCACAGGACAATTTATAGCTTCACCTGATTAAAAATAATTGCTTATAATTTCTTAATAAAAATTAACTACAAAATGTTTATAATAGAAAATCTATTATAATCAAGGACTTTGCTTTAATTATAAAAAATATAATTTTTATAACTTAACTTCGTTGATTCGCCTATCGGCAAGTCAACTTTTTAACAAAGAGATGGGTTTACGGTCGGTGCTGCCACTTTCTTAATCAATATCATCTATTGATTAAATCAAAATAACGTTGAATTTCCATTCAACATCAATATCCACACGGGGTTTAATGTCTTTGGGTTTAAACACTGCATATATAAATAACATAAAACAAACAGTACATATAAATATTGAGGAACCCGGTTCCTCCAACCGATTTCCTGCATCCAAAGATGTTAGTCAACATAATTAACACTAATTCCATACCAGAGAAGATTATAATCGATAGAATCAGTATCCAACCAATGATGTGTACATATGCAAACGATATATATATATATATATATATATATATATATATATATATATATATATATATATATATTTCAACCAATTTAATTGTAATATACTTACACGACCATCACACAACATTCAACCATTATTTATCACTATTAAAATCTAATTATAATATTTTAAAATAGAACAGAGTCAGTGAATTTACTCAGCTTGCGTGTTAACTGTTAAATAACGATTTGCGTCGATTGATTAAACCAACGTTTTAATTTGTCTAAAATTGTGACGAGCTCCAATTCGCTTCAAACCAATTCCAGTACGTAGCCTGCGTTCGTACGATCCCAATGTGATAGATGGTTTGTAATTCCATTAATTACCCTTATTTTGCTTAAGTCCAGATTAGCCTTGATTAATCATTGATTTCACCGCATTTTCGAAAAGAGCAACTCGATACTTCCTTCAGGCAAACACACTTCGACTTCATGTGTTGCTCGATCCTTTTTATCACGTCATTGTCTTTGTGTACCCATTTTTTGATTAAACTGCTCCCAAACGCGCCAACATGTCAACCTCCGACCACACAACGTTTTAGTGTAAACAGCTTCCGTGCTCCCCATTTGCCAGCTTGAAATCCCCAAGCTCCAGTAAATACAAAGTAATCCACTTCTTCTTTATGGTTTCGAACGAGGCACCAGGCTTTTCCCATACGTTAATTATGCGGTCATCTCTGACCCATTGTTTTTCATCCATCACCTTGTTCTACTTTTGTTACCCATAACCTGCTCCTTTGTTTGCCATTTAATCCTTCTTTTGTTTTGACACAAAATCACGTAGCTCAATCACTCCCTGCAGCCTTACAAGTCTGAAATGAGAATGCTCATTTCCGTCTCCTCTAAAAACATGTGACATGTATTCACTAGAAAAACTCCACCTTAATAATTCATTGTTCATCTCCAGGCATTTTGAACCCACCTGTTCAGAACTCGCTTGCAAACTCACAACACAGGTCCTCTCTCGCTTGCGTTTTGACGCACGCATGCTCCATAAAGCAGTGGTTTTGTCCAATGAATGTAAACCCATACACTTCCTCCAACTGCACATTCACTTGTCTCATGTTTCAATCACTTTTCCTCTTTTCATGCACAAGTACCACTCCACATTTCTCCCATACTCACGCATACCTTTGTCCAATGCCTTTCCACTTAATCTTCTGCTCGCTTGAAAACTTCCTGGACCACAAAAATGAGAACATGCCAACACTATCCCCCACCGTAACAAACTCCACTGGCCACGAAATCCAAACTAACGACATCCTCCCTGCCACTCGCCATTCCATCCACCTCGCTGCCTTCATGACAGCTCTGAACCCCATATCTCCTCGACGCTCTTCTCTCGAAGGCCCTATGGTTGAGACTATAGACAAAACAAAGAAGAAGAAGCAAGACTTCCTTTAAAACTTACTGGAGAATGAAAAGTAGGCATGTACAAAGCCAAATGTACACATATACATACATACATACATACATACATACATACATATATATGTATATGTATATATATATATGTATATGTATATATATGTATATATATATATATATATGTATATATATATATAACCCATACACTTCCTCCAACTGCACATTCACTTGTCTCATGTTTCAATCACTTTTCCTCTTTTCATGCACAAGTACCACTCCACATTTCTCCCATACTCACGCATACCTTTGTCCAATGCCTTTCCACTCAATCTTCTGCTCGCTTGAAAACTTCCTGGACCACAAAAATGAGAACATGCCAACACTATCCCCCACCGTAACAAACTCCACTGGCCACGAAATCCAAACTAACGACATCCTCCCTGCCACTCGCCATTCCATCCACCTCGCTGCCTTCATGACAGCTCTGAACCCCATATCTCCTCGACGCTCTTCTCTCGAAGGCCCTATGGTTGAGACTATAGACAAAACAAAGAAGAAGAAGCAAGACTTCCTTTAAAACTTACTGGAGAATGAAAAGTAGGCATGTACAAAGCCAAATGTACACATATACATACATACATACATACATACATATATACATATATATATATATATGTATATATATATATATATATATATATATATATATATATATATATATATATATATATATCTCGTTTGTGATTTATAAGAGGTATTTTCAAAGGCCATTTTATTTTCTTCTGCGTTTCTAAGTTTCGTTTATTCATAATATATATATATAGAGACACAGTAGAGTAAAGATAGGAGCAGTGTCCTTTCAGCGTATAATATAACGTACAGTGTAAGTAATGGTCAGCTTCCTATTTCTACTAGTCTTCGTGAATGATTTGCGTGATTTCGGGTGCGTAATTGGATAAGTGAAAAGGGTTGTGCACTGTATTGTAAACATAAGTGTATGGGTTTGCTCGGCATTTTATATTCTTAGCTTAGGGATGAAGTAACATAGTACATAGGCGACATGTTTAGGGTAGGGCTAGGTACAGGCATGACTCCCCTTTCCTACGCGTCTAAATTGCATTCAAAATGTGTTTTTATTGAATATAGCAGTTATGTTTTGATAGATCCTTCTCCCATTCCATCTGCAGTATCAAGATTAGACAAAACATTTCTTACCTGCTAAGTCATCATACTTCACATACACAAATTATGTCACTTATATCTACTTTGCATAAAGTTTTACTGCTATAATCACATTACATATATCCTAACCCAAATGCTTTATAGTAGCTAGCACTAGCTTTTTACCAAAAAGAGTTGCTATGTTATATGATGTACGATTATGTAAATACATGTTTCGAAATGCTATTGAGTTAAATAAGCTCATAATAGTTTCCAGTATATTGTTATGTTATTTAAGTTTAAATGACTTCGGCATTAGCTGCTTAAAATCTTGGACTGCTATCGACAAAACTAAAAATACCCTTGTGATGAGTAAGGTGCCCCGATCCCAAAAATATAATAATATCGGTAGTTTAACTTATATTGTGAAACCTCAAAATGCTGATTAAGGGTGCAAAATACTCCAAATAAAAAGTAGCTTATTTTCCAAAATAAAAATTACAGTAAAATTCTAAAAATTAAATTATCACTACGTCTCAAAGGTCTTGTCCAAATTCGGAACCGATATTTAAATATATTTAAATAATCGTTATGGCCAAAAACGAATATGCTGCTGTTTTTCTGAATATTTAATTTGGACATAACTTACAATATATAATCCGAAATCTCGATTTTTCACTTCCGTTAGAGAAATATAATTTATTGGATTCGAGCGCTTCTTGTTTTGGGGAAATCCTACTAATAACGGATCTTGTACAGTCAGTTGAAGTTTAAAACGTTAAATTACGAACTACCGCGACATTACGAGCTCGATTATAATTATATTATAATTTATACGTTCGATAGTCATTCAAACAATATATTCATTATTATAATTCAATTCTGAACTGAATTAAATCTGTTAAATTATCCAGTTCACATTATACCGCAATTTAACCATTTCCGACTGTTTCAGAAATTAAATATATTACTCCACGATTTATATTTATTAAGTAATCAAAATTATTTAATTCAAATCATTTAAAATTATCAAACCAATATAATAAATTAATTATATAAGGTAATTACATACCTTCCCCCTTAAAAGAATTTTGTCCCTGAAATTACTAAGGTAGGAATAATGCTACAATCCATATTATAACCAGGTTAAAAATCTTTTATTTTATTTCTTAAATTCAGTTTCAACATAACTGATTAATTCTAATTAAAATACTAATTCCTTCTTATTAACAAATAATTTCATAAATTCTGAAAATTTCCTAACAACTTAAATTTTCGAAGAATTTTGCCAGCATCTCCTCTGCACGGCTCATTCGGTACTGCTACAACTTGCCTCTCTGGGCATTTTCCAACCCAAAAGAAAATCGAGCAGCCAACGGTATGCCAAACATACTCAATAAGATCTCATACTCGTATAAAATATAAACATGTACCTTTTTGGTTGGGCATCCAATTCTAACTCTTCCATTTGATATTCCATCAGCATATACCCATACATTCCAAATATTGATCTTCAATCCACTTACCCACATCCAATCATTCTCTAGTACCCAAGCCAAATTCCAGTTCAAACTCCAATTCAAATTCCAATTCCAAATTCTTACTCAACGATTCAGTTCCATTACCATATTCAGTTCCATTCCAAAAATCTTTTTCACAAGTTCAGTTACTTTGCCAAGTTAAATTCTATTCCAATACGATTTCCATTTAACTGGCTTCAATACAATTCCAATTTTAATTTAGAACCATTTTCCATCAAATTTAATTTCTCCTTAATTGTTTTTGTTAATCTCCATTTGCTTTGATAATCTTTACTTAACTTATTAAGTAAAATTTATTTCCATCATTACAAATTCATCTTGTATACTTGTTTTAATTCAAAACAATATCGCCCCTGGAGTTTTAAAATAGCTTCACCTTTCTAGAATAAATATTCCTTTTCAGGATTCAAAATAATTTATTTTATCAAAACAAAATCTTTTGGTAGTAATCTGAAATGGCCAGTAGATCCGTACTATCTGATTTGACTAAAACAACACACATCCAGCCCAAATTGCACAAAAATACGAGTCATTAGGTTTAAAGATATAAAAGCAGATAGAAGATGGAACGAAAAGAAACATTAGAATCTCATAGCGGAACGAACAAAATATATTAGATAACATAATCCTTTGAATACAAAATTTGTATTGTATATACATACTACATCAGAGTATAACACAATATTTGATACAGCGGAAATAACTCTTAAATAACTAACGGTGAAGCCTCCTGCTTCAAGCTCCTCCAAGTGTATCTGTAAAAGCCTGAACACTTGACTTCCCATACAAATTTAGGCACCCAAGATTTTAGGAAAACAAACAAAATAAACTCTGGGCCAGTCATGGGACTGGTGTTAGTAAACTCCAACCATATTGTTTAACTTTGAAAATCTTTTGAAAGAAGGGTAATAGTAAGACCAGCCCACAAGTAAACATTGATGGTTTTTACCTTACTATAACCAAAACATTTTTGATATCAAAATCCAGTGATATTATAATAATTTCTAATCAATTAAATAATCATCTAGTAGAACGCTTGCATCTCACGCTTTACATATATAGTATAAAATCAAAAACCGCAGAGTTCTTATTGGAGATTGGATTCTAACTATGACAAGTATGGGACCACCTCCCGATCAGTGCACTCTAGAGGGGATACACTGAGGTTTAACAAGAACGTCTTGCAACTCAGCCCACACATGACTGCCCACTCATTTAGCTTGAGTGTAGCGAATATATTATCACCCGTTACGGTTTTAAGAGCCAACCGTCCACCAGCGAAGATACAGAAAATGAAAGAACAAATATGAATTTTCCCTAGACCGATGACAATATACCCTGCTTGGGAATGACTCGCCTAGCCATGCTGCCTGCCCGATTTTTGTCATTTCCCTATTGATGAGGCTTTCGGTCAAGTTTACTTTTTAGAACATCTGGCCACCATTGACTTTGAATGCCACATCGTCCAATCCATTAATCACTAATTTGATTTATACAAATACATTCAGGGTGTTAGAATAAAGAGAAGTTGCCCTCTCCCCACCAACTTGGTATATTCGTAAAAGCCAACGGGCGGGATCATTGGAAATACTTTGTCAAACATTCATCCATACAAGTTATCCTGGGTCTGGACAAACAGAACAACCCTTGCATTTCACTCTGTCTCCAATTTCTTCAGCATAATCTATTTCGCAATGCCTATGCCTATACGAAGTAATTTTCGAATATTAAATCGAACCGGTATCTCCGTATTGACAACGATGGTTAAATATCTTTGATAGCCGGTGATTTAACTATCAAAGGAAAACAAACATCAATCAAACAAATCAAACATTCACTGGCCCTATCAAATATTTCACTTATTCATTTGTTTCCTTATCGAATCCTCTATATATCGGTATATCAATTTATGGTTATCAAAACTTCTTAAAAATATTCTAACTCTTTAAATTTCTGGAAAATTTCGCCAGCGCCTCCCCTGTACCAGTCAATCATTCAAACCCCAACTCGCCTTTCTAGGCCCTTTCCATTCAAAAAGAAAATCAAAAAGCCAAGAGGCTTGCTGATTCGGCACAATCCCATTTGTTTAACTCACATCAAGTTTCATTCAAATCATATCATCTAACTTCTTGTATTATTAAGTTAATATCATTCCATCATTCATAATCTGATTTTTATTATCAAAAATCACTTTATTCAACTTTCTTGAGTTCATATTTATTTCATACTCAAATCTGGATTTATTTAAACAAAATTCAGATTTTTATTCACTAAAAATCCTTTTAATTAATTAATTAAATCGTTATGGTTTTAAAACGATTTTACAACGAATTTCTTGAAATTTGATTTTGACATAACTCAAAATCTTTAAGTCGAAATCCAGATTTTTCTCTTCCATTAGAAAATTATTATTCAAAAGGTCCAAACGTTTCTGATTTCGTCAAATTCCTGCTTATATTGAGTTTTGTATACTCAATTGAAGTTCGGAACACCAAATTACGAACTACCGCACAACGGCGAGTTCATTTAATTAAATTAATTATAAACGTTAAAACTTCGTTTATAAAATATCCTTAACTCCATTTTCAATAAATTAAATTTGTTATCCAAAACTAACTTAACAATTCAGATTATTGCACTCGTCGATTATTTTATTCCATATTCATATCTCAGTTATGAACAAAGCTCAAATTTCTATATTCAATTCCAATTCTTATGAAATTAAAATATCGATATAATCGAATTTCCAATTATAAATTCCCTTTATGAGGAAAACAATTTATTCAACACCCTTCACAATTACAAACTAATATCGTCCCTTGATAATAGTGAAGTCGTGGAAGTTGGAGTATTTTAATTACCTCTCAGACCTTGACCGACAACGTTCTTATCTTAAGACAGATAAGAGTTTGTAATACAAAATTTCCATTCCTTATCATAAAAGTCACCTCTTCTTTCTCATTTAAAAATATGATTTTTATATATCTGTTCTTATATTTGGAAAAATCTATTTCCAACTTATCCAATGAAATTTACTTCATTCAATTATGAACATAGTTTATAAATCACTTCCTTATTCTATATTAAACAAACTTCTATATTTAAACTCCATTTGAACTAACTTCCAAATTATCCAACAACAATAAATATCGATTGCAAATTAACTTCCTTATTTTATAATTCAAAATAAGCTTTCCATTTCAAAATTCATTGGGAATCCAGATTCTACTTTGTAGAAAATAATTTTCTCTTTTCATTTTAACTTCGAAGATGTTTTATAATTACAACTTATATATGTATAAATAAGGAATCTATTTCATATTAAATTCTAAATTTCTATTTAATACGATTTCAATTACCCATCTAAAAATAAATGTATTCCTATAAATTCGACATCGTCAAATTTAAATCATAAATCCATATTGATTTATTTCAATCCATTTTATTTTGAATGTTGGAATAAATTTTATCGTTTTCTTCTCGAACGAAACCAAATTCACTTATTCAATCCATACTTGAATTAAAACTTCAAATTATACAATGATAGTTAATTTATAAACATAGTTTATAAATTTTGCTTCAGGTTTTAAATATTAAACAAGCTTCGATTTCACATTCCATTTAAAGAATCCAATTTCCACTTCAGAAAATAAATTTTTCCTTTTTAAATTCATATTTGAATTTAAAATTTAATATTTTCAATTGATAATATTTTTTTCCATTTATAATCATCGTTTATAATTCAGCTACTTATTTTTATTATTAAAAACAAGTTAATATATCCCAATTCATTCGAAATTCCATTTCCATTTCGAAAATTAATCTTTCCCCTTTAAATATAAAAATCCCTTTGCATATTATTTTTAAATCTCAACATCTAGGGCCAGTGATATTTAGTCATCCCAATACACAAATCACCAATCCAATTAAACGCATCACATTCACATAAATAGGTAAACAACAATAAATAATTTTGAGGAATCCAGGTGGATTCCTCCAACCTGTTTTCCTACATCCACAGATGTCAAACAACAAAAATAATACCAATTCTGCTTCAAGGTAGGATATCGCGGTATAGAAGGTCATCCACTCAGATATCGTGGGGCGACAGGGTCATCCGCTAACGTTACTATGGGCATGCACTAATGGTACTGCGGGAAATATCCAATATATATAATAATCACAATCATCAAGCCAAAATAACTAATATATATAAATTAACCACAATTTCAATCACAGCAAGGCATTCAACAACCAACAATTTATTTTTAACGATTAAAAATAAATTTAAATATAAATTTTGAGTGAGATTTACTCATCTTGAATTTCATTTGGCGAATATCCAGTAATTTCCATATTGTTGCAACTATGAATCGTCTTCAACCAAATCTAGTTGCCCCTATGATAATTTAATTTTACTATCGATTAACCAATTATTAAATTTAAATAACTCAATAAATAGATAAACTATCATGTGATGATCTGATTTTAATTTAACGATTAAACGACTATTAACATAAATAATTTAATTACTCTATAAATTTAAGCACGGTAATATATAAACCTTATCGCTATTGCAAATACTCGATCAATCCACGAAGTTTATGCCCGAACAGTTCCAAGACTACATCAGCCCTAAAATTCTACATATCGCTCTTTGACATTTTGTCGAACACTTTTGTGACAACCCGCCCCGAACCAACCGACATTTACTCCAAAAGTGCGATGTACACATGTCTAGTTAGTATGGAACGGTCGTCAGAAGGAAAGAAAGAAGTCGAAGAATCAACAAGGAAACTGTAGAATGTCTCACAGCGCGTAGAACAAAATATAATAACAACATACTTGACATAAAACAGGTGAGACAGTTCATAAGCTGAAAACAAACTATCATAGCAGCGGAAAATCAAAATACAGCTTATGTTCCACGTCTCATTATTACAACTTTTCAAACTGTCTCTATAGGTAAAAGCAAGATAAAGGAGGTACACTACTAATGCCCAAGTAGTGACCACCAACGACACAGGGAGAATATCTATATATATCACACGTGGAAGCCTCCTACTCGCCTCCGAGTCAGCTACTCGTGCATCACCAGCTAACCTGTCTCTAGTCACGATGACTCTACTACACTGATACGTAGCCCATCATTCCTTTTCGGTGGTGAATCGAAGTTATGAATGTCGACAACTCCTTAGCACACGTCCCGCAGCAAAGCCTAATCATGAAGTGAACTCATTGGTTCCCAACTGCATCCTGAGCTCTAACTTCCAACTTGGACTACTTTTGCATCTCGGGTTATTGGTCATCACTGGATCGGTTCGGTTCTCTGTCCTTCTTCTTTTTCGGTTCGGATCGGTACCCTCCAAGTGCTCCGGGTCGGGTCGGGGTCTCCAAGTCCCTTAGCAGTACGTCGATTAGGTTCGGGTTCTCCATGTCACATCGGGTCGGTTCGTCAACTGTCTTCCTTCCGTCCCTTGCTTGATCTTTTGGTTCGATCCGATCCCCATTCCTATTCCCATCCGCTCCGATCCGATCCCCATCACTTCCCTTTGTGTCGATCCGATTTCCCCTTCTCTAGCTCGATCTGATCCCAGTTCAATCATTGTGGCCTTCCTTTTTGCCACAGTTTCCCCTTGTCCCAAGCCTCGGTTCGTTTCGGTGATCCCTTGCCCAGTCCTCTATCCGGTTCGAGCCCATTCCTCCGATCCGATCCGAAAACCTGCACTGTTTTTCTGCAACTTTTCCAACAAGCATTTTACGCCATTCGACGACGTTTTCGACCATTCTATCTATTCTAATCAATCACAAAGCATACCATACAGTCATAACATCAAATAGAAGTGACCCCAAACACCAAAACATAAATATGATAGGTTAAAATGGATCAAACATAGCCAAAACCCCATATTTTTCCCTTAAGCATGTTCAAGTATAATTAATGATAGGATTAGCAAAACTTAACCAAATTAACCCAAATTCATATCAGAGGTCTAAAACATTATATAAGAATTTATAAATATTTTTCCAGAATTTATTAATGTATAAATTCGCTAATTTTCACTAATTACCCTTAATTAACCATAATTAGTGAGGAACTATGCAAATCACTCACCTTAGCCACAATTAAACCTTAGATCTGAAATAAATCTCTATTTGGGCGCGAATAACGATGCAAATCAGTAGCTCTGATCTTGATTTGGTGAAGATCTCCCTTGATTTGATGTTGCTAAGCTTAATCCTTAATTAGAAAGTGATTTGGAGGTGATTTAAAGGTTGGAGGCCATTTTTAGGGTTTATAAGAGGTAAGTGGAGGCTAGAAAACTGAAATGGAATGAATCCCTAACTCTTTTCAGCCTCCCCATAACCCTAATCCCGAAATGGGTTATGGGCTCATTCATTAATCACCCTATTTGGCCCGATTAAACAGTTTTTCACCTTCCAAATCTTATTTCAGCCATATCTCCCAAACGGTAAGTCTGTTTAGCTATTATGACCACTATACGGAAATGTAAACCACCAAACGAATCTAATAGAAGTGGTTTCAGGTCAAAATTCTTTTCCAGTCAAAAGTTATGGCCAAACAGTATTAGCTAGGGGTTAAATGGTCATTTAAAAATTGGAAAAAATCATGAACATGGGAAATGACCCCAATAGTCGTTTCCCAAAGTTACATGATCATATGTCTTCATATAAGGAAGAAATAAATATTCTACGATCCTCCGATGCGTAGAATGCGGGTTGTTACATTCTCCCCCCTTAAGAAATTTCGCCCCCGAAATTCCCTAACCAAAACACCCAAAGGGTCCCGCATGCCTATCAACCATAAAACAACAGTCAAACGTGCAAAACAAGCAAAACAAGCTTATCCTAGCATGCAGAATAACTAAATTGCAAAGTAAATCTTACCAGGCAAAGGGTTCTAAATACGTCTTCCTAATGCTCTCCTCTGTCTCCCAAGTACAGTCATTCTTGTTCTCGCCCCCACTGAACCTTGACTGGCTTCACCGCCTTCCTTCTAAGTCGCTTCGTATTGTGTTCAGCAATACGAATCGACTTGCGGTTCCCAACCGCTTCGGGTTCCACTTCGAAGTCCTCTAACTAATCAGGTGAAATAGTCATATCTGGGTCGTGCACGAACTTCCTTAACTGGGAAACATGAAATATGTTATGAACTCCCGCCATCTTTTCGGGTAAGTCAACTCTATACGCCAAATTCCTAACTTGCTCGAGAACTGGGAATGGGCCAACAAATCTTGGTGCCAACTTGCCTCTCCTGCCAAATCATATCGCGCTCTTCAACGGAGAAACCTTGACAAACACCAAGTCACCAATGGAGAATTTTAAGTCTTTTCTCCTCTTGTCAGCAAAACTCTTCTGCCTATCCTGGGCAGCCTTCATCCATTGTTGAATGATCTTAATCTTATCTGAAGTTTCCATTACCACATCTGGTCCAAGCACAAACTTCTCACCGGTCTCTATCCAACATGAAGGTGAGTTGCACGGTCTTCCGTACAAAGCTTCATATGGAGCCATACCGATACTGGATTGGTAGCTATTATTATATGCAAACTCTACTAGATGCAAATGGTCATCCTATGATCCACCACAATCCAATATACAAGCTCTCAAGAGATTTTCCAATATACGATTCACCCTCCCTGTCTGACCATCAGTTTGAGGATGATACGCGGTACTGAGATATAGTTCCGACCCTAGAGCCTCTTGTAAGCTCTTCCAAAACCCACTAGTGAACAATGGGTCTCGGTCACTCACAATGCTTTTAGGTACTCCATGAAATCTTACTATCCACTTCATATACAATTCTGCTAACTTAGCTGGCGTTCTGGTCGATTTGATTGGTATAAATCTTGCACTCTTAGTCAATCGATCCACAATTACCGAAATGCCATCATGTCCCGATCTAGTTCTTGGTAAACCATCAATGAAATCCATTGAGACTTGCTCCCATTTCCATTTTGGAATTTCTAATGGTTGCAACAAACCACTAGGCTTCTTTTGCTCGGCTTTAACTAGCTGGCAATTCATGCACTTGGATATAAACTTCCAAACGTCTCTTTTCATCCTTTCCCAGTAGTAAGTCCGCTTCATGTCTCGATACATCTTATCACCATCGGGGTGTATTGTCAGTTTTGAGTGATGACATTCTCTAAGCACTTCATCTCTCAAACTATTCACATTGGGTACAACTAGTCTTCCATTCTTTCGAAGCCATCCTTCTTGATCAAGCCCATACATATTCATCTCCTGACCGTCGATGTTCATCTCTAACTTGGAGATGATTTCCAATAGATTAGGATCGTCCCTCTGACTGGAACCAATCCACTCAATCAAAGTGGGTCTGATCATCAAACTAGCTAATATCTCTGGATCCAATTCGCACTTTGGTCTGAAATCATACCCTGCGATATACTTCAGTTGCTTCCATTCAAGAAACATAGCCCCTAAACTGGCATGTCTTCTACTCAAGGCATCAGCTACCGCATTGCCTTTCCCAGGTGTATATGCGATATCAAAGTCATATGAAGCCAAGAACTCTAACCATCTGTGCTGTCAGAGATTTAGATCCTTTTGAGAGAAGAGATACTTTAACGATTTATGATCAGTAAACAACTCAATTCTCTCTCCCAAGAGATAATGTCTCCACATCTTCAACGCGAACACGATCGCTGCCAGTTCCAAATCATGGGTAGGATACTTATTCTCATGCGGCTTTAGTTGCCGACTAGCATAAGCTACAACCCTACCTCCTTGCATCAACACAACACCTAGTCCGGTATCATAAGCATCCATGTATACCATCATTTCTTCATTGCCTTTAGGAATGACTAGCACTGGCGCACGCGTCAACCTTTCTTTTAAACTCTTGAATGCATTCTCACACACTCCGTCCCAGGTGAAGGCTTGATTCTTCTTAGTCAACTGAGTCAACGGTGCTGCTATCTTGGAGAAGTCCTGGATAAACTTACGATAATATCCAGCTAACCCCAAGAAGCTTCTTACGTCTGTTGCATTCTTGGGCGTAGACCAATCCTGTACTGTAGCCACCTTCGCAGGGTCCACGGCAATACCATTCTCTGAAACAACATGGCCCAAGAATCTCACTTCCCTCCTCCAGAAGTGACACTTAGAAAATTTTGCTTTCAATTGGTGTTTTCTCAACACCTCCATCACTATCCTCAAATATCCCTTGTGTTCTTCCTCTGTCCTCGAGTAAACAAGGATGTCGTCTACAAACACAAGAACGAACTTATTCAACTGATCTCTGAATACTCGATTCATAAGGTCCACGAAGTATGCTAGTGCATTAGTCAACCCAAATGGCATGACCAACCACTCATAGAATCCAGATGGCGTCCTAAATGCCGTTTTCGGAACACTCTCAGCCGCTACTCGGAGATGATGAAATCCTGTCGCGAGGTCCAACTAGGTAAACACTCTTGCTCCTTCCAGTTGATCAAACAAATCATCTATCCGCGGTAGAGGATACTTATTCTTCCTTGTCACCTTATTCAACTCGCGATAGTCCACACACAAACGAAGGGAACCATCTGCCTTAGCGGCAAACACAACTGGTGCTACCCACTTGGAGACACTTCTTCTAATAAACCCCTTCTTCAAAAGATCGCTTACTTGCACCCCGAGCTCTCGCTGCTCCCTTGGTGTCATACGACGAAGTGGCATCACTATAGGTCTGGCATCTTTCACTAAATCAATGCGGAACTCAATCTCTCGGTGTGGTGGAAGCCCGGTCACCTCCTCGAAGAGGTCCGGATACTGGACAACCACAGGCACATCTGACAACTCATCATGCGGGATGTCGAGGGAATTTCTAAAACTAGCCACTACCCCATCACTAGGTAGACTACCAAACACTACCCTCCGCCCATCATCCGCCCTAACTGTCACCAAAAAGCCCTCACAGTCTACCACCACCCCGTATCTTTGGAGCCAATCGACTCCCAATATAATTCCATACCCAGTAAAGCCCAAAACAAAGCAATTACAAACAAACATACATCCATGACTCGATAAGACCAAATTTCGGCAAATCATACTAAGGTTAGTCGAACCACCAATCGGGTTCGTCACAACCAACGGTCTATCGACTATCTCGGGTTCCAGTCCCAACCTATCTACCAGGTCACTAGATATGAAGGAACGGGAAGCCCCAGTATCAAACAAAACTCAAATATGTATATCATGAATAGAAAGCATACCTTGAATGACGACATTCTTTCCTTTCTCCGCCGCAGTTGGGGCATTCGACGAAGAAGGAATAGCACCGATAGCATATGCTTTCGCAGTCTTCTTTTCTTTAAGAGGTTTTGGACATTTATCCTTGTGATGTCCCACTTGGCCACAGTTGTAGCACTTCCTACCCGCTGGCTTGGCCCGACACTCTTTGGCATAATAGCCATTCTTACCACAGCTGAAGCACTCAACATCTTTCTTGCTCTTTTTCTGACCATCCTTAGTTTGGTTCTGCTTCCTCTTGTTCTGAGTGTTATTCTTGCCTCCACCGCCTGCTTGCGGCCTCAGCCCTTCTGCAGATGCAACCTCAGTCTTTGACTTAGGGCAAAGACTCTCTGATCTCAAAGCCTTCCCCACATTCGATTCAAAAGTCTCATCGATGTGGTTGATAAGTCTTTCCCCTAAGTACCCATCCAAAGCAGTAATGAACTTCTCATTCTTCTTCTCAGGAGTATCGATAAGGGATAATCCATACTTCGACAAAGTGTTGAACTCAGCAATATAGTCTGAGACTGCCCTGCCGTTCTGCTTAAGCTCCAAGAACTTCCTAAACAATTCAGATTTCTGAGCAGCTGGGATAAACTTGTCGCAAAAGCGAGCCTTAAACTGATACTAAGTAACCTGATCCTCTGAAGTAGCTGTCTTAATAGCATTCCACCAATTCATCGCTCGCCCTTGCAGCTGACGAGACGCTAGCCTTCTCTTCATCGCATCCTCAATACCCAAGTCGTCGAAGATACGATCATAGCTATCCAATCAATCCTGAACATCCATGGCCGACTCCGTTCCGTGGAACGGCTTCCCACCAAGGCTAGTGTAATTCTTGCATAGCTTGGCGAAATCGACCCTAGGCGCCTGCACTATTGGACCACCATCATTACCAGCATTGGGAACTGCCCCTTGCACATACCTAAGCATGTCTCTCATGAGGTCAGTAAACATCGCCCTCATGTCAGTAGCATTCCCATTATTGGCTCCTCTACCAGCACCTCTTGTGTATCAGCTCATCGTTCAATCTGTAAAGAGGAAACGATTAGCCATCTTCATAGTGGTGCTAGTGCAGTGCGACTTCATCCTTAGCTATACTAATAGTATATATATGTATATAGCTTTTGAAAACCAAAGTAATCACAGATACGCTCTCTCATATACATACTATCTCTCCCTAGTGTCTTTCCCTAGGTTAACTACGCAACCTAGAGCTCTGATACCAAATGTGACAACCCGCCCCGCACCAAACGACATTTACTCCAAAAGTGCGCTGTACACATGTCCAGTTAGTACGGAACGGTCGTCAGAAGGAAAGAAAGAAGATGAAGAATCAACAAGGAACCTGTAGAATGTCTCACAGCGCATAGAACAAAATATAATAACAACATACTTGACATAAAATAGGTGAGACAGTGCATAAGCTGAAAACAAACTTCATAGCAGCGGAAAATCCAAATACAGCTTATGTTCCACATCATCATTATTACAACTTTTCAAACTGTCTCTAAAGGTAAAAGCAAGATAAAGGCGGTACACTACTAATGCCCAAGTAATGACCACCAACGACACAGGGAGAATATCTATATATATATCATACGTGGAAGCCTCCTGCTCACCTCCGAGTCAGCTACTCGTGCATCACCAACTAACCTATCTCTAGTCTGCTCGTGAGAGCACCCAGAGTAATAAGAAGAGACATAAAACTCTGGGTCAGACAAAAAGTCTGGTATGAGCAATAAGCAGCTAAACAGAACAATAGCAGGTATACTAAACCATACCTGAACCTGGACCTACAACCAAAGAGTTAGCACTACATACTGTACAACACTCTAAGGTGCCACTAACATATGGTGTACTAGCATACGGGGGTGGGGGTGTGCATGTCATAGTGATGGAAAACAAATCAAACGTAGCAACCATCCTCACATCTCTCACTCAGTGCGTAAAGCATATGATATCCACCACTTCGATCACCCAATACTTTGCTATGATCACTCTGCCCCATGAAGTTACAACGACTTCACTGCACTGATCCATAGCCACTAA
Organism: Allium sativum; assembly: GCA_030737875.1. Taxonomy (NCBI): domain Eukaryota; kingdom Viridiplantae; phylum Streptophyta; class Magnoliopsida; order Asparagales; family Amaryllidaceae; genus Allium; species Allium sativum. Next base: position 274,901,145 of record CM060923.1, read on the forward strand.
ACCTTTGCTATGTCCACTTTGCCCTATGGAGTCACAACGGCTCCACTGCACTGGCTCATAGCCTTACTAATCCTTTACTATGTCAACTCTGCCCCATGGAGTCACAACGGCTCCACTGCACTGGCTCATAGTCTTGCTACGATCACTTTGCCCCTCGAGTCACGATGACTCTACTGCACTGATATGTAGCCCATCATTCCTTTTCGGTGGTGAATCGAAGTTATGAATGTCGACAACTCCTTAGCATACGTCCCGCAGCAAAGCCCAATCATGAAGTGAACTCATTGGTTGCCAACAGGATCCTGAGCTCTAACTTCCAACTTGGACTACTTTTGCATCTCGGGTTATTGGTCATCACTGGATCGGTTCGGTTCTCTGTCCTTCTTCTTTGTCGGTTCGGATCGGTATCCTCCAAGTGCTCCGGGTCGGGTCGGGGTCTCCAAGTCCCTTAGCAGTACGTCGGTTTGGTTCGGGTTCTCCATGTCAAATCGGGTCGGTTCGTCAATTGTCTTCCTTCCGTCCCTTGCTTGATCTTCTGGTCTGATCCGATCCCCATTCCTATTCCCATCCGCTCCGATCCGATCCCACTCACTTCCCTTTGAGTCGATCTGATTTCCCCTTCTCTAGCTCGATCCGATCCCAGTTCAACCATTGTGGCCTTCCTTTTTTCCACACTTTCACCTTGTGCCAAGCCTCGGTTCAGTTCGGTGATCCCTTGCCCGGTCCTCTATCTGGTCCGAGCCCATTCCTCCGACCCGATCCGAAAACCTACATTGTTTTTCTGCAACTTTTCCAGCAAGCATTTTACGCCATTCGATGACGTTTTCGACCATTCTATCTATTCTAATCAATCACAAAGCATACCATACAGTCATAGCAACAAATAGAAGTGACTCTAAACACCAAAACATCAATATGATAGGTTAAAATGGATCAAACATAGCCAAAACCCCATATTTTTCCCTTAAGCATGTTCAAGTATAATTAATGATAGGATTAGCAAAACTTAACCAAATTAACCCAAATTCATATCAGAGGTCTAAAACATTATTTAAGAATTTATAAATATTTTTCCAGAATTTATTAATGTATAAATTCGCTAATCTTCACTAATTACCCTTAATTAACCATAATTAGTGAGGAACTATGCAAATCACTCACCCTAGCCACAATTAAACCTTAGATCTAAAATAAATCTCTTTTTGGGCGCGAATAACGTTGCAAAGCAGCAGCTCAAATCTTAATTTGGTGAAGATCTCCCTTGATTTGATGTTGCTAAGCTTAATCCTTAATTAGAAAGTGATTTGGTGGTGATTTAGAGGTTGGAGGCCATTTTTAGGGTTTCTAAGAAGTAAGTGGAGGCTAGAAAACTGAAATGGAATGAATCCCTAACTCTTTTCAGCCTCCCCATAACCCTAATCCCGAAATGGGTTATGGGCCCATTCACTAATCACCTTATTTGGCCCGGTTAAGCAGTTTTTCACCTTCTAAATCTTATTTCAGCCATATCTCCCAAACGGTAAGACCGTTTAGCTATTATGACCACTCTACGGAAAGGTAAACCACCAAACGAATCTAATGGAAGTGGTTTCAAGTCAAAATTCCTTTTCAGTCAAAAGTAATGGCCAAAACAGTATTAGCTAGGGGCAAAACAGTCATTTAAAAATCGGCAAAAATCATGAACATGGGAAATGACCCCAATAGTCGTTTCCCGAAGTTACATGACCATACGTCTTCATATAAGGAAGAAATAAATATTCTATGATCCTCCGATGCATAGAATGCAGGTTGTTACAACTTTACAGGCAATAAATCTGCACCTCCTTTTCAACAATGTCATACCACTGTTGTATACCAAATACACAGACTTAACTCCCAAAACACCACAGAACCGACACCCCTACTTACCACTACTTCATCTACGGTCCTCACTTTCAACACACGCCACAGTAAATCGAACTACCAATAGCAACTCAACCCATAGGCATGCGATTTCACAAAACTGCGATGTCTAATACTCCTCTCATCTCAAACGCAACTTTAGTTCCTCCAGCACAGGTGTCTTTCACTGTCTGGACAACCTCCTCAACCCAACAATTCATTATACTTAAGCTCCATTATCCTCAAATACACATCCTGACCTTCCTAATGCTCCACTGTCAAATCCTCTTCTAAAACTCACGACATCTGAAATCATTTTAAGACATTCAACATGCCTGGAACTCGCAACAATCATCACCAGTAGCAACTGCTACAAATCAACGTACTGGGATCCTTCACTGACTTCCCAAAACCACTCCTAATAACGTCACTCAACTACCAGACTTTGCCACTAATCCAACCACTGACTTCGTGACCCCTTCTGGCCTCGCGCGTTACTCAGTTCAACCACATCAATATACCACATCGCGACTTCAGGCTCCGCACTGAAAACCTACAGCTCGTGCATCCCAACCCTACATCAATCCCTAGCCCATGTCGACCCCTTGTCCATCCCACTGACATTGTCGTGAATGCTCAGAAATTTACCGCGCCTTTCAATATCACCATCAAACCCTGATCTGACATCGAATAGTAACCCAAATTTCATTACAACCCTGAGCTACCCCTATTCAAACGACTGTGGAAAACATGGGATTTGAATTTCCAATAATAAGGCTTCGATTTGGATTTTACATCGATCTGTTTTTTTTTATATGAGGATTCGATTTTCGCGATAGAGTGAAAGAAAGGGGAATGATTTCGTTGGCTTTTAGAATGGAAATATAGGAAGGGGAGGACTGATTATATAGATGGAAACGGAGACAGATTGTAAATGGCATTTCAATTCGCCATTAATCTACTATTTTACTTTGTCAAGAAGCAGGGAAACCATTTTTTCTTCTCGAGAAAACTAGGTCTGCGATTTAAACAATATAGGTAGGTCGGCCTGTTTTAAGATGGGTTTCGGTTTTATTTTATTTAAATAATTAAATTATCTCATGGTCCCTGAACTGCTATTTTAATGCAAGGACTGCTGTTACCATATTATAACGCTATTCTAGACTCATGGAACTGATTCCGAAATTTAATTTAGTCGTAAATACAGAATAACACTATAAAATTGGCGATTTAAATTAAATTCGATTCAAAATTAAATTTGGTTCCAAACAATTTAATCCATCGATAATAAATAATTATTATCGTTCTAATTCAAATGAAATTTATATTAATCTATAGAATTGTTTTTATTCGATTTTACCTGTGAACTCAATTACTATCATTTTCGAACTACGATGAATTAATATCTCTGAAAGTAAATCGCATATCAATTCTTGAATCGGTAAATTCAATATAAAAATCATTTATATTTCCAATTCAACATTTAAAATAAATTTAAATATTCATTATAATATAGCTAAAAATTTGGGATGTTACATTCCTTCCCCCTTAAAAGAATTTCGTCCCCGAAATTACTAAGATAGAAGAAATGCTACAGACCCGCACTACAAGAAAAATACCCTATTGCAACTAGCTATTTGCAACAGGCCTCAAATGTCAGTTGCAGTAAATGATATTTAGCAACAGTCCTTTCGTAGCTGTTGCAATAGGTAAGATTTAACAACAGGCTTTTCCTTCCTGTTGCGAAAAGCATATTTTTCGCAACAGCGCTTTCATGCCTGTTGCAAAAACATACTTTTAGCAACTGCTCTTTCATTGCTGTTGCAATTGACGTATTATTTGCAACTACACTTTAAAACCAGTTGCAAAAATTATATATTTAGCAACTGTTTTCACCAGTTGTGACACTGCAATTTTTTTGCAACAGGTAAAGCCACTTGCAAAAACGTATTTTTAAAAATTATTTTTTCCCAATTAATATTCGGTTATAATATAAGAAGTATACGCATAATAGGTAATATATATATTCAACAACTATTTTTTTAAGTTGTTATATATATATATATATATATTCAATAATAAATAGTTAAGTATAATTAAAAAGTAATATACAACTACTTATAATTAACCATTAATAAAAAATAGTAGTTTTTTCAAAAGTAACTTATAATAATTAATCATAAATAATTACTATTTGATAATTAACCATTTGTAATTGTATAATGAATAAGAATAATACTTAATAATTATTACTTAAAAATACGAAATTAATGAAAAATTTGTAATTAACATTTAATTTACGAATGATACTCGCTGAAATGAGATATGTTTTATTGAGCTTGATAAATGATAATCAATATTTAACTAAGAAATAATATGTAATACTGTCCAAAAATAATAAATGAAAATGTTATAGAAATCCAGCAAAATTAATTTTCTTTTGCCGCCTTTAACTTTCGTTTTCCCGCTTAACGTATGCCTAAAAGTCATAAAATCCACCGCTACCTTGTGCGGTTGTGCCCTTTCAGATCTAGAAAAATAAACTTAAAATGTAGATTTTCACGAATTTAATGGCTGACTTCTCCTTCAACCCTAACAACAATCCCCAATAGCGTACGAACCCCATTTCTTTGCCTCTCTCCCTGATGCTATGGCGAACAACCTCCAGGGCGACGGCGGCAGACCTCGTGGCCGTTCGCCCTTCATCTCCTCCTGATCTAGCCATCTTCCCCTTCGTTGATCCAAAGCAAAGGGTCTGCTTCGCAATCGAGGCCTACCTGTCCTCTGTCTATTCCCGACCCTCCTTCACCTAGAGCTCCTACCGCCCACCTATCCTCTGTCTATATTCGATGTCCAACACCTTTTTGGCTGCTCAGGTACTCTGTTTTTGAAACTTAAGTTCATTTATTTTATGGTTATTATTTCTTCATGCTGCTCAGGTACTCGACTGAGTAAATAACAAAAGCATAGTGTGGCTCCAACTTTGTTTTAATACGGTTATCTTCTGCTATTTTTATTCCTTTTGTTTGTTTTGTTTTTGGTTATTTGTGAATTCACGTTTTGTCGTTGTTTGTATAAACCTGTTAACGAGATGTGTGACAAATGTGGGGAGTATTGATGGAAAGCTATAGGACAGAAGGTCACAGTTTTGTTTATCGTAATGAAAGGGAGGCTGTGCGGTTTTGTTTATAGCGAATTGGCAGATGGACTATGTTTTGAGTGGTTTGTGAATGAGGTGCTAAAGGGATTTACAGTGGTTTGTTGTTTGTGTTTTGGAGGTGTATGACTTAACAAGGCTTGCAATATGGCAGTATAGTAGTTTAATTGATAGTCGGATGATGTGAAGTTGTGAGTAGGTTGTAGGGGTTTGGTTTGTGATGAACAAATTATAGATGCTTATTACAGATGGTGATCATTGTTTTAGGCAGTTGTTTGTAGATGTAGTTGAAGGTGAAAAATTAAATGGTTTGTGAGGTTTGTATGGTGCTTGTTTTCAGGTTCATTACATTGTATGGTGCTTGTTTGTTGTAGAAGTTGGACTAGCAAAACATCTTCACAAAGCATGAATAATGTCGGCTATTTCAAGAAAGAATCCACGCTCTTCACAAAGCATTTCAGCTAGCATTATCCCTACAACACCCTGACCTGCCATAAATGTTGAATGAAATCAAGTTATAGTAAGTGCAGTTTATTAAATTTTAGATGTATAAATTTAATTGGTAAAAATAATTGATTTTTTATTTAGCTATGATTATTGTATTTCTTCTATATAGGTGATTGTTGTTTGGTAATGATGAAGAACCTGTTTTGGATATTAGGATCATTGTAAGTTTTTCTTTGTCTCTTATTTTTCTTATCCATTACTGTTTGAATAATATCATTTATTTTTACCATATGTTAGCTACGTATTTTGTTTATGAAGTGCATTTTGGTATAAGCTGAAACCCGTCAAAAACCGTCTGCAATTACGTGTATACTAATGTTTAAAGATTATTTCAAAACCATAAATAATAGTACTGTTGTGACCATTTGCCACTCATAGACAAATGGCTAGATTGACTAAGTACCCTCTTCTCCTTTTCTCTACTGAGAAACTTGATGCAAAACCCATTTTTCTTCTGTACGTTGTTGAATCAAGTAAATAATTAGAAACTGTCTTGCTTTAGAAGACATGAAAAAAAAAGTCTGGTAAAAGTTACAGTATACATTAGTATCATTACTTTTTTTTATCACCCTATTATGTTCAGATGAATTATTTTATTCTAAGTATTTATCATGAGTAGTTGAATCATTACTAGCATAAGAGGTGACTTGTTTTAAATGAACATGGTGACCATAGCTTTCAACACCAGTAAGGAAACAAAGCTGAAAACAGTAGCGGATCGATTGCCACTGCAAAAGGAAATGCCACAAACCGGACCGGAGCTCATTAAATTGTTTGAACTATCGTATTAGTGTATGAGAGTAGAAATAGTGTATTTGGAAAATGTAATAAAATATTATATTTGAAAAAAATGTGTTGCATGAGAGTAGAAATTGTTGTACATGAATGATGTATGAAAATTACAGAAATGTTTGTTGTAATTGTTTTATATTAAAATTTTGTTGAAATAAAATTTTTATTTGTTTATTTCGTTTTGTGATATACACTATTACTAAAAGGAATACATTTAATATGTAATATCATAAGCTGTAATATTTTTTTTAATGATTTATGAATCTATTGCAACGGGCATATACTGTTCCAAAAGTATCTGTTGCAACAACAAAAGCCTGTTGCAAAAAAGTATACTGCAACATCTTATTGCAACGGGCAAAAACTGTTGCGAAAAGGGACCGACCTTTTGCAACTTCGGCTATACCGACGGGCGCTGGCTTGTTGCAATAAGTCTACTGCAACAGATATGGCCTGTTGCGAAAAGTGTTTTTTGTTGTAGTGCCGTTATCTTTTACAAAAACTCATTTTGTTATAACATGTTATTATAACTCAAGTCTTATACAACTTTAAGTTTTCATGGAATTATTTAATTTCCTATTTTCCATTCAAACTCTTCAAATCTGAATTCAATTTGAAAATCATCTCTATTACCTTTACAAAAAATTTCAAAGAAAATTTGAAAATTTTTCTAACTCTCTAAATTTTGGGAAAATTTTGGCAGAGTCTCCCCTGTATGGAGAAGCTTTTGCAATATACCAAAAGAGAGGAACAAGTACACATCGACCCATACGGTCGGAAAATAGTTCATATATTCTAATTTGATATTTTTGCGTAGGTGTACCTTATATAAGTGTTTATTAAACGCGCATGCTTAGCATGTATGCAAGCCACGCACCCAAAACTAAGTTGGGCAGCTCCATGTACCTGTACTTACTCAATTTAAACTCATTAGTCTCATTAATGTGAGATTTCAGTGGCTTTCAATTATTTAATTGATTAAACATATGGATTAACTCTCAAACAAGTCATATTACAATATTTAGTACGTTTATGCTAATACAAGCTAGTTCCAACATTTTAGTTTATACCTCATTTTATTCATATTGCATACCACACATGCTCACACTCATTAAATTCGAATGATTTACAATCGATACTTTCATATTCAACTCATATACCATGCATTCAAATTTATTCAAATTGATCTGAATCAATTTATTTACTTTGTTTGTGACAATTGAAAATTTCTTACGCATATTTGCTATTATTTGGTTAATAAAGTAACGATTTATTTTTCTGGCTAATCTTAAATTGGTTCCAAATCAATTTATCCACTTTAGTTTTCCAATTCAATTTATTTTACTTGCATCAGTTAAATTTTTAATTCCAGAATTCAAATTCCCAGGTTTTGATTTCAAGTCCTTTATAAATCATAAACATATGTATACATATATTTAATCCCATCACAAATTCAAAACATTTGAATTTTTCAAAACAACTTTTTTTCTAAATTAATTTTTCATTGGAAATCTTACTACGGTAGCAATCCATCACTTAGAAACTTGAAAATGAACACTGATGATGTCCGGATCATTATCGGAATTATTTTCCAGTGATCAAAGTGAATTCAGTGCTTTATCATTTTCAAAAATCCATTCAAAATGATTTTTATTTAAAAATCCTTCTAAAACAAAGTTGTATTATTTAAATAACATTTCAGAAAATATTTTTCAAACATCTGAGATTTAAATTCCAAACTGAAGTTTCAATCCATTTTTATTTCACCTCATTTATACAATTTATTCTTATACAAATTATATATATATATATAACCATTCAAATTTTATAATTTCAATTAATAGCAACCAACTCAAACAATTTTAGAAAATTATCCACTTTTATATCAAAATATGATTTTGTGTAAAATTATTTCATTTACCCACTTTAAAACAATATTATGTCAATTCCTCTGTTGAAGTGTTTAGAACTCCTATCGACGTCGTGGCGTCCCACGATTCGAAGAGAATTCATAAGCCACCTAACGGACAAATAAACACAATATAAAACAAATTTTATATCAACTTACAAATACGCTCTCTCATATTTATACACTCAACTCATTCTAGGGTACTACTGACCCTATCTCTATTGAGCAAACCCCCACCAAAGCCTAGGTGTTCGCTCAACCTAAGCTCTGATACCAACTGTAATGGCCCACAGATCCGTACAATTTGAGTTGACTAAAAAACACATGTCCAACCCAAACTGCATGAAAATACGAGTCATTAGGTTTAAAGAAATAGAAACAGATAGAATATGGAACGAAAAGAAACATTAGAATCTCACAGCGGAACGAATAAAATATATTAGATAACATAATCCTTTGAATACAAAATTTGTATTGTATATACATAGTATATCAGAGTACAACACAATATTCGATATAACGGAAATAACTCTAAAATAACTAACGGTGAAGCCTCCTGCTTTAAGCTCGTCCAAATGTATCTGTAAAAGCCTGAACACATGACTGCCCATACAAATTTGGGCACCCAAGAGTTTAGGAAAACCAACAAAATAAACTCTGGGTCAGTCATGGGACTGGTGTGAGTAAACTCCAACCATATTGTTTAACTTTGAAAATCTTTTGAAAGATGGGCAATAGTAAGACCAGCCCACACATAAACATGGACGGTTTTTACTTTACTATAACCAAAACATTTTTTATATCAAAATCCAGTGATATTATAATAATGTCTAATCAATTAAATAATCATCTAGTAGAACGCTTGCATTTCACGCTCTACATATATAGTATAAAATCAAAAACCGTAGAGCGCTTATTGGAGACTGGATTCCAACTATGACAAGGTATGGGACCACCTCCCGATCAGTGTATTCTAGAGGGGATACACTGGGGTTCAACAAGAAGTTCTTGAGCCCCGTCCCACACATGACCGCGCACTCATTTAGCTTGAGTGTAGCGATTATATTGTCACGCATTACGGTTTTAAGGGACCATCGTCCATCCGTGGAGATACATAAAATGAAAGAAGAACAAATATGAATTTTCTCTAGATCGGTGACAATATACCCTGCTTGGGAATGACCCACCCAGCCATGTTGCCTGCCTGGTTTTTGTCATTTCCCGGTTGATGAGGCTTGAGGTCACGTTTACTTTTTAGAACATCTGGCCACCATTAACTTTGAATGCCACATCGTCAAATCCGTTAATCACTAATTTGATTTATACAAATACTCTCCGGGTGTTAGAATAAAGAGAAGTTGCCTTCTCCCCACCAACTTGGTATATTCGTAAAAACCAACGGACGTGATCATTAGAAATACTATGTCAGATATTCATCCATACAAGTTGTCCTGGGTTTGGAAAACAGAACAACCCTTGCATTTCACTCCGTCTCCAATTTATTCAGCATAATCTATTTCACAATGCCTATGACCACTATAAGAAAAACAGCATATAGCAGCAGAAGAATCCGCTTCTAATCCATCGCTAAACAGTCATTAGCGACGGGTTTCCTACATAACGGTGTGGTCGGTAAAAACCATGACGGTATCTGTGTCAGATTTTGCGACAAAATGTAGAATGAGTTTTCCAACATTTTTCCATCATTTTACTAATTTTATAATAAAAATAAAATTTTATTTATTAATTTTATTTTAATTTATATACCGACTATTTACCGATGGATAATTAATTTATAATAATATATTATTTACAAAAAACGTTGGTAAATCCTTACTAATTACCAAGGGATTGGCGACGAAAATTAAATTAAAGTAAACTTAACTGCCCTTTTTTGTTTGTAATCCACTGCTATTCCTCTTCTGATCTGTTTATATATATATATATATATATATATACACATAATCACACATTATATGTGTTCCATTTAATACACAATCCTAATGTAAATACAGCACAACTAATATGAACACAAACATCCATATTCAATGTATTATACTAGTATTACAGTACAACGTTGGGAAAACCGACCATTTAGTCATGTAATTAAAAAAACATATTGCAGTTTTTAGTCAATTAAAAATTAAACACTTTGTGATTATATATTTGCATAGAACTGCTTGTAACTTTAAAAGCAAATAGAAAAAACACATAATAACAAAGCCAATTCTGGGTAACGTAGTAAGAAATACACAAGTAGTTGACCAAGCTTCTATCCTTATAAGAAATACATAAGTAGTTGACCAAGCTTCTATCCTTAAAGGACGGTAACAAGATGGATCACTCTTCCATTGCATCCTTAGTTTTCGATTGAGAAACTTGGACTTTGATCTTTGATGCACTTTCTCGAAGAACAAAATTCATAAATCCTATCAAATGAACTCTTAGCAATAGTCCATATATGCAGTGGCACGTTGTGGGATTGTAACCTGGGCTGCTTCTTTGAAGGAGAACAAAATATGTGATTTTAAGTTCCCTTCTCCTACAACGTTAGAATCTGATAGAATAACCTTGAAAGTAAACAATCAAATATGTGAGCTTTTCTTAATTTAGAAAAGAAATACAGTTTACATGTTATTCTTCTGGTAGTTGAACATTAATATGCATATATACATGCTGCAGTTATATAATAGCATGTTACTTTGATATATTTCCATCCAGGATCATTAGTGATTCTATCCCGGATATAATGTTCCAATGCAATTGCAAATTTATGCATGAACGCAGTTCTAGAGGTTATAATATTTGAATCGAATAGTTCAGTAGGTACATCTTTTGGAAGAACTTCTTTACCTTTCCTTGCAAATTCTTCACGTAAGCGGGAATCTTCTCCTTCCTAATATTAGACACTAATAATTTAAATTAAAACAGAAGGATGATTATATAAAACAAGCATGGTACAATGAGACGTAAATGTTGAGAAAACATACAGCAATTTCAGCGTCTCTTGCTGTAAAGAACCGTCTTGCTCGTTGCTGGTTCATTTTTGCCCTTGGTGTTACCCCGTCTGCGTTAGCTTTCTCTCTTAGTTAACAAGTGTGTAGCACTTGGTTTAGTATATGGCAAGTATGTAAAATTGGAGATACTAAAAGCAGGAAAATTGGAGAAGCAGTTGCTCTAATAAAAATTACAAGGTGCAGTGCATCACTGCATCGGTGCTGCAGCACCACTATGTGGTACAACTGCACTGGTGCAGTGATGCACTGCACCACTTTGATAGAATTTTATATGAATTAGTTACTAACCTGAATTTTCAAGAAAAAATTCGCAGTTAGTTTCAAGCTTTAAAATGCCTTTGCCGATGCAGCTTTATCTCAATCCATCACGCCTAAACAATATTTTCTTGGCAAACCTGCATCAGACAAGAGTGAAAGATAAGGAACCGGGAATAGAGGTCAAGGAGCATAAGGATATAATATAGCACTGATTCTGATCATGACCGAACATAGTTAAGAATATAATGTATCTCACAACAAGTTATTCAAAAGAGAAACAAACTAACAAAGCCCAACAAAGTTCCATTTTTTTTCTTCTCTATTTTTGATCCGTTTACACAATACAATTGCATCTTGTCGCCACTCTGCACGTTCACTTCAAATAATAGATGCATTCAATTCGAAAACAACAAACCGGCATACATAAACAATTACATATGTTGATAACTAATTAAATTGTAGAAAATTAAAATTAATCATGAAAATTTTACATAATCCTATAAATGGAAACATTAGAATTAATATTTTAAACAACGGTGACTAAGAAGCAAACTTACCAAAGAATCACAAAAACTTGATAAGAGTTAAGTTGTTATAATTATATGAACTATAACAGTCTGCATACAAAGAGTTAAACATATGTATAGCAGTCACAATAGACTAACACCGATTTGAAAATATAATTTAACACCTTGATAGTTCGACATGTTTAAAAAAACTCATTAAGAAATAAGACAAAATATTTGAAATACAGAATTAATATATTGATAGCTTAAACCAATATTATGTAAAACATTCAAAAGTATTTAACATTTACTACGCAGTCAAAAGGGAAAATGTTGATATACGTGCAATCATGGCTTATGATTCAAATCCTTCTAATAATATTTTTCTAAAGAAAAAGAAACCATCATTTAATGGAGATGAAGTGTGCTATAGCATTTTAGTTATATAATGCAGCAAAACATTGTAAAATTTGAACAATGCAAACAAAAAATAACCAGCTAAAGTTTCACATAGTGCCAGTTGCAAAGAAATACTGCCATAGCTTTCAACAAAACATGCTATACGAAGCCATGAACTCAACAATCCATTGCTTATTAGGAGAATCTATTTGTGGTTTAATGTATTAGTTTTCTTATGATTAATTTTTGGTTTCGATTTTTCTTGTCAGTGGCGATCAAATAAAACTGCCAGAAATCAGATGCATACTTTCATTTGAAGCCACATACATCCATCAAACAGAGCTAGATAAATAAGATACGTTTTGTTTTTAAAACCTGTTGCATCTGTTGTTGTTGGAGTGGGACTTGTAGTTGCTGAGCAGAGGACTGATGCGTAGGTCCCATCTTTACCTATATATTAAGAACATAAATATCAATTATACTGCCTTAGAAATTCTAAGACTTGATAAATAACTAGCACATTTTCCGTTAAGCACGATGGAAATAAGGACCATGTCAAACCGGCTGCAAAGCCCTGTTGGAAGCTGACGTGAAAATAACATTACTCACAGTCTAAAAAATAGATCCTAGATGGCCCTATTTTATTTTTGCAGTATAATTCAATATGTAAGAACACACATAACCCTACAGATATATTTAAACATGGTAGAGATAGATCCTACTATCATGCATCATGCTTTAAGCATTGGCGCAAACACTAGATCAGTTAGGCAAAAGAAGAGGCAATTTTATAGAGCTGAAAGAAATTTTTAAGTCTGGTTTCATAGTCTGGCAGTTTCTCTAGGCATAAATCACAAATATCCTACGAAAATAACAAATAATTGTGTTATCATTTGTTCGGCACAAATTGAAAAAAATCACTATGAATGCCTACCCATTGCTTTAACCGTAACAACATGAAACAATCAAGAACACAACAGGAAAAGAAGAAGAAAAATTAAGTGTTTAATTACATTAGCATAGAGAATGGTCCATGTTGTTTTAGCTGTATTTTTTAAAATTGGAAGGAAAAGAAGAATATGAAAACAAACCATATAGTGTAGACCGAGCTTCAAGGATTTTCTTCAAGTTTTCATCATTTTCATGGTTATCACCACTTAAGCGCCATATAATAATGCCAAGCACTATCATAAAAGGACCATTTCGGATACCAAAGCTTAAGTTTGAAGTGAGTTCGCATGAGTAATTTAGTTAAAAAAGGGAATACTAACCTGAAAGTTTATCTAAAGGAACAAATTCTTTAGGTTCACGGTGATGAGTAAAGCCTTTGGTCTTCGATGCTTTCATTCATGTACCAAGCTTGGAAAACTTCCTCGATCCCAAGCTGCATAAGCCAATAAGGTTAGTTCTCTTCTCCTAACAGTTTGGATATTCAATTGCTCTAAACATTACATCAGAAATCAGAATGTCAACAACACTATGATAATGACAGAAGGAATAACTCATTTCTTTTTATACTCAATTAGATTTGAAGTTGCTATATTATAAGTAGATGGTACTATTTGCGTTCTAGAGCCCAAAATTGAACTTGAACGTGATTTGATTCTAAAGTCTGTACAGGCCTATAAGGTTAGTGCTCTTCTCCTAACAGTTTTGAATGCAAAAGGGAAATGAAGATCTATATTAACAATGAATGCCACTTGGTAATGACTTTCAGAGTCCATTCTCGGACTATCAATAACAAATGAATAATCAAACAAAAAACTTCGAATTCATACCACTATCTCGAAGAAGACTGCAGATTAACACACCAAGTCGTCGTTGCTTGAAATCGAGTCCTCCAAATCGAGCCGCTGGAGATGCTTGAATCGAGTCGTCCTTAAAATCAAAACATAGCCGTCGAAGTCACTGAAGATCTTGAAATCGAGTCATCGTCGCTTGAAACCGAGCCTTCCTTAAAATCAGTCGTCCCTTCGCTTGAAACTAGCGCTAAGGAATAAGACTTGAAGCAGGGACTGGAGAACCGAATTAAACTGACACAGGAGAGAGAGAAAATGTCGGCTGAGTACGCCATTTTTTTTTTGGAATTAGATTTTAGGGGAACAAATGAAAGGGAGAATGGAGATGCGGCTGGTATTGGATTAGCCGATTAGGGTTTGAAGAAGGAACGTCATGTTGATAGCAGTATCCAATGGCTGAAATAATGTTTGATTTTCCAACTATTTAATTTGGTTAGTTGAAGAATTAAGTATAATTTAAAATAAAAAATGGATATTTATTTGAACAACGGATATTTTTCGAACACGGATAGTTCATATCTTATTTGAATTCGAAAATATTTTCGGATAACCAATATCCGTACCCACTTTTCGGATGTTGGATACTTTTTGTAATTTCGGATATAGATATGGACGCCTTAATCGCCTGATTCAATTTGCAAATTCGAAACCGAAATAGTTACAGTTTTATTTGAACAAAAAAAAGAGAAATTAGAGATTAAATTAGTCAGAATTTATAGAAAATTTGTCACATTTAAAAAAAATTGTAGTTAATTTTCGTTAGAATTTAAAGAAAATTTTAAAATTAGAATATGAAGTATTATACCATTTAAATTAAACTATTAAACGAACTTTTTCAATATTTTATAGTTTAGAAATTTTGTTTATTTTGTGTCAAACAAAATCTGTTTTATAAATTTATGATTTATTTCAAATTTATTTAAGATGATTTCAAAATTTAAAATTTTTCAAAATATAAAATATAATTATCAACTATAATATAAAAATAAGTATTACCTATAACTATCAACTGTAATCATTAAATAAAATTTTTTAAAATTAATTATTGAATACTAGATATTATTTCATAAGTATTAAATTTTATTTTTAATTATTATAATAAATTGAGATGTTTATTATTTAGGGGAATAATTATAAAAGAACAATTTAAAATTTTAGGATTTAGCGTAAAATATACTGGCATACTGACCGAAATTTGTGATGAAAGCAAAAGACTTAATTAATTAAGAATTTAGTAATTACATTGGTCATGAGCAAAGATTATTTTGCAATTTCTAAATAAGCAATGATTGTAAATTATTTATTATAGAACGTAAATTATTATTTACTATTACTTACAAATCATTAATTAGAACAAATTAATTATTAATTATTGAACATGTTAATGATTATTAAAAAATAACACTAAAGTATATTTTAGAAAAATAATATAAACATCTCTTGCAAATCTGTTGGAATTCTGCTGCAAAATAGCTTCAATAAATATTCGTCGGTATTCTGCTTGTATTTGCAGCGGAAAATAGCGGCAAAAATTTTCTGTCGATAATTTGACGCAATTTGCAACGGCTTAGTGAGGGATGAAAGAAGACGACGGTAATAAATTAAAGAAAAAAAGTCGAAAAAACAAAAAACTATCCCCTGCAGATCACATGGAAATCCGTCGCAAATTAGCGACAGAAATTTCCGCTTCTAAATATTTGACGTTAAATCAATGTTTTCTTGTAGTGGAATCAATATGTGAGCGTGGCAAAGGAAAACGCATTTGACCAGTTTCAGTTGATTTTAATCGACTGGAAAATGGCCATTTTTCAAACGGTCTCAGAATTCGACGAAATTAGTTTTGTTAGGTCCGTATCGTCAATACAAAGCTAGAACATATTCTTTGTGAATTTTTAGAGTCAGTATGTGGCCCCGGTAAATTGAAATGTGCATTCAAATTCAATATATAGAGTTATATTTTGATTTTGACGGAAACTGATCGAAACAATCGAATCAGCTTGCGAAACATATCCCATAGTGTTCGGAATGAGGGTAATTAGCTAGGGGCGACAGTCGGTGGGTTCGATTTCGAGTTCGAAATAAATAGTTGCTTTTTGGAATTTAAAAATAATATATATATATATATTAACCCCCTCTCCCTCACTTATCTCTCTCCACGTTCTGAAATTAAAAAGAAAAAATACCCAAAACGATCCTGCGTTGACCTCGTCAGCCCCCCATCCAGTTCGCCGCTGTCGCTCCAGTCCAGCGCCGCCCTCTGCTAGCGCCAACCCAGACCAAGCCTCCCCCTTCTTCCCTGTTCTCCTCCATCTCCAACATGAAGAACCATGACGCCCTAGCCTCCTGAAACTGCAGTCACCCGCCACGCTGGCCCCTCCATCGACCTCCGCACCACCCCACCGACCTTCGGCCCACTCCATGAACCTCCAGCAGCCACCCCGATGGGCTGCGCCGCCCTCAACCACCCACAGCCCGACTCCGACGATGAACCCCCCCCCCCCCCCCGATCTCTCGATTTCAACTATACATCTTTATTTTTTCTTATTCATTTTTGTTTTTCAGTTTTAATATGAATGTTATAATAAAAATGGGATTTTTAATCATGAAAGATATTATTTTTACCCTATGAAAGAAGTGATTTTTATATGAATGATTATGCATTGAAAAGACGAGGTTTATAAAGAAAAAAGGCTGAATTTTTATAAAGTATAAAGGTTTGAATTTTCATATGAAGTTAAGATATGATTTTTAAAGAGGAAAGATAAGATCTTTGTAGGTGATATTAACGAAGAAAGGTTGAATCTCTACAGTGTATTTAGCATTATATAAAAATATGAATTTTATTGTATGAGAAGGATAAAAATATAATTTTTATATATAAAATAGTGAAATAAAAATACAATTTTTATATATTGAAATTTGAAATAAAAATACGATTTTTATTTATATAGTACCCGTATAAAAATGTGATTTTTATATGAACCATACTGAAATAAAAAATGTGATCTTTAAAATATGAACATCATATTAAAAAAGGTGATCTTTAATATGAACAGTGTAAAAAAGACTGTGTTGGAATGTTAGGCTAATCCCGACTATTCTGAAGTTCAGAAATATACTATGGTGGAGTGGATCCCAAAGGTGAGAACTTCTCACTTTAATTCTTGTTTTCTAGTTAAAATTATATACTAGGATGCAGACGGTGCTTAGCAGCACTCGACACCCGTTGTCCACAGACCATGGACGACTTGTTTGATTTTGTTTGTGTTGTGAAAATTGACTGTTGGTTGTGATGTAAAATATATATTCATGTGTTGAAATAAAATAAATATTCATTTACAAATCGAACGATTTGTTTATATACACACATTTGACAGATATTGATTGGGACGATAAATTTTACACATCGCCCAACTGCACAAATAAAATATATATTTGATTGTTTGAAACCCCACACGGGTTTTGGGATGAAATTGGACATACACTAATCCCAATAATTAGCTGTATGTCGATCGATTGATTGACAGGATGTTGTAAGCGTTGAATATTTATATTTGATGCTTATACAGTGTAGAATACACTCTGGATGATGGTTGATTATTTATCGTTGCTATTATATACATGTGTTGTGTAGAATCCATATAAATAATATTATATGGTAATTGGGTGGGTCTCATTCCAATTTAGAAAAAAAATTATATTCATGTGTTAAATAAACAAAATAGTCATGTGTTGACAATATTCATGTGTTGAAACCATTCATATGTTGAATAAAATATATATTCATTTGTTGAATAAAAGAAAATTCATGTGTTGAAGAAAATATTCATGTGTTGAATAGAATAATGAAGTAATTGAAAAATATAAAGCCGTGTTGATTAGATATGCGCCATTTTGACGCAAATGATATTTATATCGATTATATTCGTTTTTATAATGAATATAGAAAAGGAAGTGATTTCAAAATATAACGTTTTGAAAATATTATCATTTATATATCGAGGATATGGAATATTCAACTTTGATTTAAAATTGAATATGAAGTTGAAATCGTTTTTAAAACAAAATTAAAATGATTTATAAAATACGTTTTGAATTGAAATCGATGAAGTATATATTAAATATATTACATATATAATATAATGGCCTGAATAGAACGCACCGCGCTGTGGCAGTTCGCGAATTTCGACCATTGACTTCGAATTAATGTTGCGGGAGATCCGACCGTCGGATTCTCCTAAAACTGGAACCGTTAGGTTCGTATCGAAAAGAGCTTTCTAACGAATATTAGAAATTAGAAATCTAACGGTTGGATTTGGAATTATGTCCAAATAAAATTTAGAAGAGGTCGCTGTAAGTGCAGTTCGATGGCCGTTGATGGAAATCGACTGTACGGGCCTTGATAAAATTATTATAAATACCAATAATTAGTGTAAAATCATAAGAAATGATCCGAAAAGAATTGGGATGAAAAACTCCATATTTGAAAAGATAAAAATAGATTTTTATCGAAATGAACTAGTTTTGAACTAGAATTAAAATCCATTTATTTTTTTTAAAAAGAAATAAATTGGATTTGGAATGGTTTTAAAAATAATCAGAATTTCCAACATATAAATTGGAAATGGATTTGAATCGAAATTGTATTCGAAATATTTCGATGTTGGATTTCGTGATTATACAGATATTGTTATGGAAATTTGAAAGATATATTAATATCGTTATTTCCAATACGATATTTGTTGGTCGTAGAATTGATATTGAATATAAGCTGATATACTTTATATTCAGAGCCTTGAATTTAATATCAAATGGGATTTGGGTTTTTCATGAATGGTGTCTTCATTAACACTGTTCTTAAACCCAGTTGAGAAAAAAATTAAATTTTATTATTTGGATTTAATGAAGTGCACCAATTAAATAATGTTTAACTAGAATTTAATTGGAATTGATTTTTGGGTTTATCGTGAACAATGTTTTAAATAACATTTGTTCTTTAACCCGATAATTAATGGAATGTGATTTGGGTTGTTGTGAATGATATCTTTAATAATACTGTTCTTAGACCCAACGGAGTAAAGAAAATCAGAAACTAACTGGATATTAGTTAAGTTGAATGGTTTCATGGGTATTGATCTGATGTTGGTTTCGTCCTTCGGGGTTATTATTTAGGGAATTGTTAACTTGCTAATTTATGGTTAATGGCTGATGGAAATGAAATGTGATTTTGGGTTTATCGTGAACCGCGTTTTAAATGACATTGGTTCTTTAACCCAGTTAAAGATAGGATTTAGTTCCTGGATTTGAATAATCATTAAGTAATGATTTTTGGGAATTAAAACTGAATTAGAGTTTTAATGAATCTTCAATTAGATTGAAAAGTGAATTTGATAATTAAAATTATCAAATTCAAGAAATTATCGAGAATGGAGTACCACCAGTTTTACTCCAGGCGATAGTTAAATCTTTAATTAGATTTGAACGTGAAATGGTAATTGAATTTACCGATAACATCGTGGTGTTAGATATGAAGTATTACCAGTTTTACTTCATGGGATGAATAGGTTGGGATTGGGAAATTAAAACAAATGATTACTTCGGTAAGGTTCGTTAATCCCGACTAGTTTGGATAAACCATAATTTGGTTTGAATTGATATTCAAAAGGAGATTAAAGAATAAATTTAAAGAATTTATCTTTGATAAAATTAATGGGAACCTTTCCCAAAATATAAGAATATTTGAATAAAAGAATATTCTAAATTGGAATGAGGCGTATGTTGTGTTTGTCACACTTGTTTATTATATACGCGAGTTATTCAGAAAGATCGGGTTTATCCCATTCTGAATAACCGATTCGACGTGGTGTCGAGGATGAAGACGGTGGTCGAAGACTGGAGATCTTTGCATCGTTTGGATAATTACTGATGATCTTGATTGGGCTGTACACCCAAGAGGAGGGAATCAGTTGGTTATCGTCCAGACGTACTTGGAGATCGATGGATATGCGAGGAATAAGGTTCCTCCAGTTTCGTTCAGACCCAGAACGGACTCGTACATGGAATGTGTGTCTGACATCGGATTTCATTCTATGTGATTGAAATTGGTTGCATAGCGTGAATTACCTGTTGGCATGCTACGATGCAAATGATCAAGGCTTCTGTTGAAAAGCAGAGTCTTGTGGTTGATGATCAAAGCACCGCCTGTCTGGTATAGCTTTGTGTAACGTTAATTCACGAGCCTCACACCCTGGTTGTGAACCAGAAACGGGAGAGGACTTCAGGGAGGGCATGCGTTTCTTTCTAGCTAGGGTGGTGTCAGTGACCTATCAGCCCTGACATTTATATTATTTTCACCTGTGTGGTTGTGGCTGTTGCGAGGCGCCTCGGATATATCGGTGACTATGTGGAGCCGATGGAGTCATTCGTTGGCTCATTTACACTCCAAAGGGCGGGGAAACGCAGTGTTCAGGCATTTTAATCCACATCGGTGGACAGGCCCTGACGATCCAAGGGCCCACCTGAGTCTGGGTCCTGAGACTTGGGCAAGACAGTCTCAAATCGGTTGAGGACGATCCCTTGCCTCGGTTCACAGATGGAAATCCAACTTCCAATACATGACTTTGCAGTTTTGATTGTATAACCTATATATGGCGACATAGTGGTATGGGGCACTTATGCCATCTATGATTGATACTTATGATTGGAATTTTTTTGACACTATACACATATAGTAATAATAAAAGATGAAATTTAGCGTATAAAGCATTCTTTGGCTATTATAAGGTAAAACCCTATCCTACGGCTTGTGTTGCATTGTGTGATGGGACCTGGGTCTTATAATAGCTTCATTGTTCTTTATTTAGCATTGCACTGTTGTTTTATGCACTGGTATTCTTCGGAGGAAACCCGTTCCATGTTATACGGCGTGGTCCCTTGTTTACCTGACTTTAAAATAAAGATTAATAACTGTTTTAGTTCTCACACCAGTCACATGACTGACCTGGAGTTTATTATTTTAACCTAAACTCTGGGTGCCCTTATTTTCGACACGGGCAGCTAGTAGTTTTGGTTTTGCAGATTTATCTTCACAAGAACCTGGTTTACAGCTGGAATGATATTCAGAAAGCTTTGTATCCATATATCTCCTTCAGTTGTGTTTTGTATTATTTTCCGCTGCTATGTTATGTATCGTAATCTTTGGGATTTTATAATGTGTAATATTTATTCAATACTCTGTATATTCTTGTAATCTGGTGAAATTGTTGTACTAAACAATGAAATGTTCTTCTGTTTGGGTTCTGATTCGTCTTGTCCTCAATTCAACCGTGATTTCCTTCATGGGGAAGTTCGGGTCGTTTCTGCTTGGTCCAGTGAAATTTTCTCAACTTTAAAATAAACCGTAAAATAATAACTATTTTGAGTTCTCATACCAGTCCCACGACTGACCTAGAGTTTATTGTTCCCTTATCTAAACTCTGGGTACCCATTATTTTCACACGGGAAGCTAGTGTTTAGTTTGCAGGCTTAGTTTCAGTGCTGAATTCAGTTTGAAGCTAGAGATTTGCTTTGGTCTGACTTCTTCCACTGTGAGCATTTTGTTTATGCTGAGAATACTATGTACTCCAGTTTACTGTAACTCTGATGTAAAATTTTTGTAATGAAATGAAAAGTTCTTTTCTTTGCGTTTAAATATGTTAGTACCCATAACCATCTGTCTTTCTGAACAATTTAAGTTGGTTAATTACCGGTGAGAATCAGGAAAAAAGGCGGGTCGTTATAGAATGAGATCGAATAAATCCGGATTTGGGCTATAAAATGAAAATAAACTAATTAGAAAATCAATTAGTTAATTGTATTTGGAATTAGAAATTTGAATTGGAACTTAACTTGGTTAAGTGGAACTAAATTGGGAAAGATATTGAAACTAGATAAACTAGATTTGGAATTTTAAAAATTAGACGAATATATAATTAATTATAAATCAATCGGATATTAATCGATCGATGTTAAAATATGTGAAACCAATGTAAATATTAATATTGAATGTAAATTCAATTAATTGGATTAAGTTGATTATGCATTGCTTGTTGATTGATTGTATGTTAGACTGGTTGAATATAATTAATCAGTGCTTTAATAAGAAGATAAATGAATTGTAAACTAGAAATGAATTCCAGTATAATTAAATTGGAATCACATATGAATAAAAAAATAAATTTTCATATAATATACTGTATGAAACTTCATATGAATTGAAATAAATGATTTAGCCATGTATTTGCAAATGAATTGATGCCACCTGTTTGATTTTGGAAATATGTATAGTTTTACGTGCTAATAAATGAAGTTTTATTTAAATATTTCATTATCTGTTACTTATATTAAATTAAGTTGAGTCCAGGTGTCGGATGGCTATGAGGATAGGTTTTGATTGCATATATCGTATATAAATTGAGCAAGTATGCTCAACAGCACTCATATAAGGTATGCCTACGCGAAAATATAATTTTTGGGTTTTGAATATTGTTCTCTGAAGGAGTGGGTCGATGTATATATATTATTTGTTCATGCGATATCGCAGATGACATTCCGTATAAGGGAAACTCTGCCTATTTTTTCCAGGAATTTAAAGTGTTAGAAAATTTTCTATACTTCAAAAATTTATATTGAATTGGTTTCTGATTTAAAATGAATTGGATTTCAGAAAAAAATGGGTTTGTAGCATTTCTTCTACCTTATTAATTTCGAGGACAAAATTCATTTAGGGGGAATAATGTAATGTCCCGTATTTTTAGTAGCTAATATTTAATATATTTTACTATTTTAAATATTGAATTAAAATTTACAAATGAATTTATAATATTATATTCATTTATATAATGAAGTTTAAACATTAAATTTATATTTAATTTTAAATAAGGTCGCAACGTCGCGGTAGTTCCTAATTTTGAGTTTTGAGCTTTAACTGAATATACGTGATCCGATATAAGTCAGATTTCTATGAAATAAGAAATGTTTGAATCTTGTTGATTATAATTTTCATATGAAAGAGATAAATCAAGATTTTATGTTATAGATTGCTAGGTATGTCCAAATAAAATTTTAAAATAGTCGCTATGAAAATGTTATTAAAATATAATGTTTATTTAATAAATTTAATAAGGTTTTAATATAATTTGGACATTGTTTAACCTGAAAATGTTAATATTGTGTTGTATAATCCATATTTGTTATATGTGAAGCTATGATAATTTTATTTGGATAAATATAGAGTTTACTATTATTCAATTGATTTAATTTGGAATTTATATAATATTTTATTCGATATTATATAAGCGTTAAAAATAGCCATATTGCAAACGGTCTTGGTTTTCGATGAAATTAGTTTCATTGGAACCGTATCGTTAAATTTTTGTAATGAAATCAAATTTCATGGTAAAAGGATGTCGTTTGTGACTTCGATAGCCAATAACATCTTTTTTTATTTAATCGTTTATATTATTTAGATAGGGGTAACTTCAAAGGAATAAATAACTAGCAAAACGAACCCTGAATTTAACGAAAAAAATTCATTGGATCCGTAAGGGAAAAGTCTAGTAGAATGTCAATGTTTCAAGTTGATTGGATTTATTGTGTGATTGTGGGAAATTTAAACGCTTGATTTTTCATTGGTAATTAAAAAGGACTTTTTACAAATGACGTCGAAATTCGACGAAACCTATCCCATCGGGTCTGGAATATCTTTTTATGTTAGGTATACAACTTTTTGTCCAAAACGAAGGTCGTATGTGAGTGTTTTGAGGTGATACTTCATGTGTAAGTTTTTAGATATTTAAATAATATTAAAATTCAACCATACAATATATAATAGGTGCATAACCCTAATTTCACGGCCAAACATTTATTCGTGGCCCACCCTTCTTCCTGTCGCCTTTCCATGGAATCAACGATCAATAACTCACAGCCTACCTCCCTTTGTAACTTGAAATCCTCGAATCAAAATCCAAAACTCATAACAGCAAAATTATAGAGCTTGGTGAGCTCTATAGAACTGATGGTGGAGATCCATTCTGGTGAATTATGGTGGGCGTGGAGGTGTTAGAAACGACGGCAGTTCATGGATGGTTTTAGTCCAGGAGGCGCGACCGAGTTCGATGGCGTTTGGGTTGGAGGCTGTCATAGGTAGGGCGCGGGCCTCGGTCATCGTGGGTCACCTTCTGGTGATCCGACAATGGAGTGACAACGCGGATTTGTGAAGAGAATTGGCACAACCACAACTTGGGGAAGAAAACGCATGGAGTTAGCGGGCTGAGATGTTTTGTAGGTGTAACAAACCGGAAAATCGGAACCAATTTAAAAATTTTTATTTTAGCGATTTTAATGGATTTTTATTATTTAAAATGATTTACTTTAAATAATAACAACTAAAAATTTATTTAAACAAAGTTAAAACGAATAATTTTATTTTAATTATAAAACGAGCCTGAAATGGCGCGGTAGTTTGAAAATTCGATTTCTAATTTCAAATGAATATACAGAATTCAATATAAGTCAGAATTGGACAAACAAGAAATATTTTAATCTGATTAACTATATATTTCTAACAAATGTAAGAAACTAAAATTTCATAATATAAATTGAAAGATATGTCCAATTTAAAATTCAGCATAGTCGCTGTGGAATTTATATATTTTTTAATATAATATATAGCCCTTATAAGTAGCCATTTTGCAAACGATCTCTGTCTTTTACGAAACCACTTTTGTTGGATCCGGAATGTCAAATTATTTCCATATTCCAATTTTTATAATTTTCGGAATCAATATGTGAGTGTGGAAAAATAAAACGCATTTGACTAATTTCAGTTGAATTTAATCGACTGGAAAATGACCGTTTTTCAAACGGCCTCCAAATTCGACGAAATTAGTTTTGTTAGGACTGTATCGTCAAAACATAACTAGATTTATTTTTTGGGAATTTTTGGAATCAGTATATGACCGTGCGAGATTTAATTGTGAAACAACCAATGTTTTGACATTAAAAATACGTTGTGTGAGCAAATGAACTCGGAATTCAACGAAACAAGTTTCTTTAGGTCCATAATGTCAAGACATTACTTTGCGTCAATGTTCATTGAAAACAGAATATGTATGTCGCCATACGAATTTTTAAACTATAGTTGGAAGTCAAGATCGAATAGAATAAAAAATAATAATCGAATAAAAAAATAAATAACCCTCCTATATAATAACTTAACATCCCACTGTAACAACCCGGAAAATCTGGGCCAGTTTAAAATTTTTATTTTGGCAATTTTAGCGAGTTTTGATTATTTAAAATGAATTATTTTAAATAAAATCGACGAGAAATTTATTTTAAATAGAATTCGAACGTATATATTATACGCGTCGTCGTTAGAATATAAATATTTATATATAATTATAAATAGAATTGAAAATGGCGCGGTAGTTCGATAATTTGATTTCAAACTTCAATTGAATGTACCGGGTGCAAAACAATCCGGATTTTAGTGAAACAAAAAATAATGGAATCTAATTGATGATATCTTTCCAACGAAGTTAACAAACTAAGATTTCACTTTAGAAATGATAAGATATGTCCAGTTGAAAATTCTGAATAGTCGCTATGGAATTCAAGCCCTTAAAAATGGACATTTTGCAAATGACCTCGGATTTCGACGAAACCAGTTTTGTTGGGTTCGGGATGTAAAGTTATTGCTAGATTCCAAATTTCATAATTTTTCGAATCAATATGTGAGCGTGGCAAAGGAAAACGTGTTTTGACCATTTCAGTTGATTTTAATCGACTGGAAATTGGCCATTTTTCTAACGGTCTCAGAATTCGACGAAACTAGTTTTGTTAGGACCGAATCGTCAATACGAAGCTAGAAAATATTTTTCTGAGATTTTTCTGGTTAGTATGTGACCCCGGTAATTTGAAATGTATGTTCAAAAATTTAATATAGTGATTTAAATGTAAATTCAACGGAAACTAATCGAAACAGTCGAATCAGCTTGCGATATATATCCCATTGTGTTCGGAATGGGGGTAATTAGTTAGGGACGACAGTCGGTGGGTTTGATTTCGTGTTCGAAATAAAAAGTTACTTTTTGAGATTTAAAAATTAAAATAATTAAATATATATAAATAAAGTCAACCCCTCCCTTCCTCCTTTATCTCTCCATACACTCAGAAATGAAAAAAAAAGAGAAAAAAAAAAGAAAAAGCCGACGCTCTCAGCTCCACAACCAAATCGCTCCTCCGTCGATCTGACGAAATCGAGCACCTCCAGTCCATCGGAGGACCAGCGCCGCCCGCTCCCGACAGCTCCCCTCCTGTCGCGCCTCTCCCTCTTCTCCAGTCCTCAGACGAAGTCCCACAACCGCGACGCCAGAATCAGAATCGAGCCGCCGATCTGCAGGGACACCCACATCCCGACGCCTGACAGCCCCCCCGTAAGTTTTTTCTTTTTTTACCTATTTATTTTATTTTTATGATTTTTATATAAAAAAAGAAAACTGATTTTTTATTTTAGGGATTTTAAAACCTGAATTTTATATAAAGTGAAAACTGAATTTTATATAATGTGAAAACTGAATTTTATATAAAAGTTAAAACTGATTTTATTTAAAGTTAAAACTGATTTTGTTTAGGATTTTAAAACTGAAATTTTAATAAAGATTTAAAAACTGATTCTTTATTTTAAAAAGGTTTTAAAAAGATTTGAATTTTTAAAAGGTAAAAGATTTGAATTTTAAAAGGTAAAAGATTTAAACTTTGAAAAGTAAAAGAAAAGATTAGATCTTTGAAATGGAAAAGGCGGAATCTATATGAAATAAAAATGTGATTTTTATATATTGAACATCGAAGTAAAAATTCGATTTTTATATATTGAATAGCGAAGTAAAAATGTGATTTTTACATATGTAGAGAATACGGGCAACGAAGATGCGATAGCGATGAAGATTTCTATCAATGAAGTGCCGTGGAGCTAGGATAGCTATATGTGAGAATTTCTCACCTTTCAATTTATTTTTCTAGTTATGTATATATACTAGGATGCAGACGGTGCTTAGTAGCACCCGACACAATCGTCTACAGACCATGGACTTGTTTGTTTGGTTGCATAGATTAGTTGAATTATTTGTTTGAAATGAATTGAATTGTTTGGTGAGATGAAATTGATTTGATGATGTGTGAATGGCGTGGGCCTTCACTAGACCGGGGACAAGGCTAGGCCTCGTCCCGTTTCTAGTATCGTGCCGTTATGCCGCCGAAATTTTCTAAAATATGTTAGAAAAATAAAAATATCATTTTATTTAAAGAATGAATTGAATAGAAGTTCATATGTTGGAATAAAATGTTTTGTCGTTAAAAATATAATTTTTAACGTGAATGTGAATAAATAAATATTCATTTACAAACCAGAAGGTTTGTTTATGTACACCTATTTGAAGGACATTGATTGGGACGATAAATTTTACACATCGCCCAACTGCACAAATAAAATCTTTGTTTGATTGTTTGAAACCCCACACGGGTGTTGGGATGAAATTTGAAGTTCACTCATCCTGATTGATTGAATATGTCGATCGATTGATTGACAGGCTGTTATAAGCGTTGAATATCTATATTTGATGCTTTTACAGTGTAGTACACTTTGGTTGATGGTTGATTATTTTCAATGTTATTATATACACGTGTTGTATGAAAAATCCATATAATTAACTTTATATGGTAATTGATTGGGCCTCATTCCAATTTGAAAAAACAAAGAATATTATAAAATAAAAGTTCATGTGTTGACAGTACTCATCCGTTGAGATTGGTCATGTGTTGAACGAAATATTTTAGTAATAAAATTTACATCTTTATCAATATAAAATAAAAGTTCATGTGTTGACAGTACTCATCCGTTGAGATTGGTCATGTGTTGAACGAAATATTTTAGTAATAAAATTTACATCTTTATCAATATAAAATAAAAGTTCATGTGTTGACAGTACTCATCCGTTGAGATTGGTCATGTGTTGAACGAAATATTTTAGTAATAAAATTTACATCTTTATCAATATAAAATAAAGGTTCATGTGTTGACAGTACTCATCCATTGAGATTGGTCATGTGTTGAACGAAATATTTTGATAATAACAACTATTTTGAAAAAGAAATATTTGAAATAGAATATTTGAAAATAGAAATTTATGAAGCCGTGTTGATTAGATTGACGCCATTTTGACGTGATCGATATTTATATCGATTTTATTCATTTTTGAAATGAATATTGAAAAGTGATTTCGAAATCGAATATTTTGAAATGAATTGAATTGAAAACGATTTCGAAATGAATTGAATTGAAAATGATTTCGAAATGAATTGAATTGAAAACGATTTCGAGATGAATTGAAAACGATTTCGAAATGAATTGAATTGAAAACGATTTCGAAATGAATTGAATTGAAAACGATTTCGAAATGAATTGAATTGAAAACGATTTCGAAATGAATTGAATTGAAAACGATTTCGAAATGAATTGAATTGAAAACGATTTCGAAATGAATTGAATTGAAAACGATTTCGAAATGAATTGAATTGAAAACGATTTCGAAATGAATTGAATTGAAAACGATTTCGAAATGAATTGAATTGAAAACGAATTCAAATTGAATTGAAAGCGAATTGAATAAGAATTCAAATTGAATTGAAATTTGAATTGAATAGAAATGAATATTCAAACGAATCTATAAAGAAGAATTCAATTTTGCTTTGAATTGAAATGGAAGTTGAAATTGCTTTTGAAACGAATTTAAAACTATTTATATAATTCGTTTTAAATAGAAATCGACGATATATATATTATATATATTATATATATAATATAATGGCCTGAATAGAACGCGCCGCGCCGCGGCAGTTCGTGAATTTCGACCATTTATTTCAAACGGACATTACGGGAGATCCGACCGTCGGATTCTCCTAAAACCGGAACCTTGGGTTCGTATCGAAAAGAGCTTTCTAATGAATGTTAGAAATTTGAAATCTAACGGTTGGATTTGGAGATACGTCCAAATCAAATTCGAAAAAGGTCGCTGTAAGTGCAGTTCGATGGCCGTTAATGGAAATCGACTGTACGGGCCTTGATAAAATTATTAAAAATAGTAATAATTTGTGTAAAATCATAAGAAATGATTTGTGAAAGTTTGGGATGAAAAACTCCATATTTGAAAAGATAAAAATAGATTTTTATCGAAATGAACTAGTTTTGAACTAGAATTATAATTCTATTTATTTTTAAATAAATAAATTGAATTCGAAAAGGGTTTTAAAAGTAACCAAAATTCCAATGATTGCATTGGAGTGGATTTGAATCGAAATTGTCTTCGGAATATTTCGATGTTGGAATTCGGGATTATACAGGTGTTGTTATGGAAATTTGAAAGATATATATTTATATCGTTATTTCCAATACGACATTTGTTAGTCGTAGAATTCGATATTGAATATAAGCCGATATATTTTCTATTCAGAGCCATGTATTGAATATCGAATGTGATTTGGGTTTGTCGTGAATGGTGTCTTCACTAACACTGTTCTTGAACCCAGTTGAGAAAAGATTAAATCTTTTTATTTAGATTTAATGAAGTGTACCAATTAAATAATATTTAATTGGAATTGAATTGATATTGATTTTTGGGTTTATCGTGAACAGTGTTTTAAATAACACTCGTTCTTTAACCCAATAATTAATGGAATGTGATTTTGGGTTTATCGTGAACCGTGTTTTAAATGACACTGATTCTTTAACCCAGTCGAAGATTAAAACTAAGTGGAGTTTTAATGAATCTTTAATTAGATTGTAAAAGTCGAAATGGAGTATCGCCAGTTTTACTCCAGACGTTAGTTAAATCTTTAATTAGATTTGAACGTGAAATGGTAATTGAATTTACCGATAACACCGTGGTGTTAGATATGAAGTATTACCAGTTTTTACTTCATGGGATGAATAGGTTGGGATTGGGAAATTAAAACCAATGATTACTTCGGTAAGGTTCGCTAATTCCGACTAGTTTTGAATTGATATTCAAAAGATCAGATTAAAGAATAAATTCAAGAAATTTATCTTGGATAAAATTAATGGGAACCTTTCCCTATGAATGTGAAATTTAGAAACTAACTGTCGGTTAGCTAAGCAGAATGGTTTTCTGGATATTGATCTGATGTTGGTTTCGGCCTTCGGGGTTAATATTTGGGGAATTATTCTCTTGATTAATTTACGGTTAGTGACTAATGAATTGGAATGAGGCGTATGTTGTGTTTGTGTAACACTTTTATAATATATACGCGAGTTATTCGGAAAGACCGGGTTTATCCCATTCTGAATAACTGATACGACGATAAGTCGAAGATGAAGACGATGGTCGAAGACCGGAAGTCTTCACGTCGTTTGGGTGATAACTGATGATCTTGATTGGGCTGTACACCCAAGAAGATGGAAACAGTTGGTGATCGTCCAGACGTACTTGGAGATCGATGGATATGCGGGGTACTAGGTGCCTCCGGTTTCGTTCAGACCCAGGACGGACTTGTAAATGGACTGTGTGTCTGACATCGGATTTCATTCTGTGTGACTGATATCGGTTGCATAGGATGGTTTGCCTGTGTGGCATGCTAAGATGCAAATGATCAAGGCTTCTGTTGAAAAGCAAAGTCTTGTGGTGATGATCAAAGCACGACCTTTGTGGCGTAGCTTTGTGTAACGTTTACCTCGCGTGTTTCACACCCGGTATGAACCAAAAACGGGAGACGGACCTCAGGGAGGGCCTGCGTTTCCTCCTAGCTAGAAGTGGCGTCAGTGGTTTTACACGCCCTGACGAGTTTGACTTATGTGGTTGTTGCTGTTGCGAGGCGCCTCGGATTGATCGGTCGTTCTCGAACCGATGGAGTCATTTAGTTGGCTCGCTTACGCCCCAAAGGGCGGCGAAACGTAGTGCTCAGGCATTTTTAATCCACTCCGTGTGGACCGGCCCTGTCGCTCCAAGGGTCGATGCGTTCTGATCCTGAGACTCGGGCTAGGCAGTCTCGAATCGGTTGAGGACTATCTTTTGCCTCGGTTCATAGACGGAAATCCAATTTCCAAATACGTGACTTTGCGGTTTTATTTGTAAACCTATATATGGCGACATAGTGGCATGGGACGCTCATGCCGCCTATGATTGATACTTATGATTTGAAGTTGTTTTATACACTATGCACTTATTATAGTATCAAACGATTTGTTTTAACCGTATCAAGCATTCTTTGGCTGTTATAAGGGAAAACCCTATCCTCGACTGCGTTGCATTGTGTGATGGGACCTGGGTCTTATAACAGCTTCATTTTTCTTTATTTAGCATTGCGCTGTTTGTTTCATGCACTGGTATTCTTGGGAGGAAACCCGTTCCGTGTTATACGGCGTGGTCCCTTGATTTACCTAATTTTGAAAATAAAGATTAATAACTGTTTTAGTTCTCACACCAGTCACATGACTGACCTGGAGTTTATTGTTTTAACCTAAACTCTGGGTGCCCTTATTTTGACACGGGCAGCTAGTAGTTTTGGTTTTGCAGATTTATATTCACAGGATCCTGGTTTACAGCTGGAATGATATCCGGAAAGCTTTGTATCCGTATATCTCTTCTAGTTGTGTATTGTATTATTTTCCGCTGCTATGTATTTAAATGTAATTTAAATCTCTGATATTTCTGTGTAATATTTATTCATACTCTGTATATTCTTGTAATCTGATGCATTGTTGTAATATACAATGAAAAGTTCTTCTGTATGCGTTCTGTTTTGTCCTGTTCTCAAACGATAGGGCGTTTCGAACGGCCTGGATCGGTTTAGCGACTGGTTCGGACCGAGCGAAATTCCTTGCCGTCACAGTTGGTATCAGAGCTTTGGTTTACAAAGCTCAGAGAACAAGACACATTAGAACCATACGGAAGAATTCATCAGATATTGGATTAGTAATATCCAACGGGAATGACTCGTTAGAGATAGGATCAGTAGTATCCTAGAACGAGTGAGAAGAGTATATTTTCAAATGAAAACAAATTTTGTTTTGAAAATATAAATCAACTATTCGTATTTGGTTATCTATTTATATTGATGTGGACAATCCAGTATATATAGATTTTGCGTATACGTCTGATCCGCGTGTATTCGAAATTTTAATATACTGGATAGATATAGAATTACACTCTAATCGCCCGAAGATGATTTTGATGATGGAGCTCCATCATTAGAATTTATGTTCGAGTGACGAAAGTGGGCTTTCTATATATTTCCTATTGACTGGTGTGAGAACCAAAATTAGATAGGACCTATTGTTGTAATTTGGCATCAAAAACATGATTTTTTGTGTATGTATCAAAATTATCAATTTGAAACTCTAATCCACTAACTGATTGATGTTTGTGTTGTTTGTTTAATTGTTTGATAATTTTTAACCATTTAGCCTAATTGAATCAAATATTGAATTGTATTGAAAATTGGCCGCATCTGCTTGCATATACATGTATATTATTGAACAGGTCATAGCAAGGAGGCTAGAGCAGAGAATAAAATTTGTTTGCCCGACAAATAGGTACATGTTTACTACATAATTTACTGTTTTGTTTGGGTGATGATGATTTTATGAGCCTATTGGCTAGCCGCTTGGCTTTTTCTTTTTCTTTTTGAGATCTGATGGACCGGGGAAGCTATTTGAAATTCCCCGATGCTCCCGGTGCAGGGGAGGTTATGGCGAAATTTTTCAAAAATTTAGGGTGTTAGCCAAATTTTTGAAATTTTAGAAAATTCTCAGAAACTGAAAGGTTAGAGAATGGAAGCCTGATCGAGCGTAGAGTTGATTAATCAAACCACTTTCGACTTTGTTCCTTTTCGGGGACGAAAAGTTTTAAGTGGGGGAGATTGTAACAACCCGAAAAATCTGGGCCAGTTTAAAATTTTTATTTTGGCAATTTTAGCGAGTTTTGATTATTTAAAATGAATTATTTTAAATAAAATCGACGAGAAATTTATTTTAAATAGAATTCGAACGTATATATTATACGCGTCGTCGTTAGAATATAAATATTTATATATAATTATAAATAGAATTGAAAATGGCGCGGTAGTTCGATAATTTGATTTCAAACTTCAATTGAATGTACCGGGTGCAAAACAATCCGGATTTTAGTGAAACAAAAAATAATGGAATCTAATTGATGATATCTTTCCAACGAAGTTAACAAACTAAGATTTCACTTTAGAAATGATAAGATATGTCCAGTTGAAAATTCTGAATAGTCGCTATGGAATTCAAGCCCTTAAAAATGGACATTTTGCAAATGACCTCGGATTTCGACGAAACCAGTTTTGTTGGGTTCGGGATGTAAAGTTATTGCTAGATTCCAAATTTCATAATTTTTCGAATCAATATGTGAGCGTGGCAAAGGAAAACGTGTTTTGACCATTTCAGTTGATTTTAATCGACTGGAAATTGGCCATTTTTCTAACGGTCTCAGAATTCGACGAAACTAGTTTTGTTAGGACCGTATCGTCAATACGAAGCTAGAAAATATTTTTCTGAGATTTTTCTGGTTAGTATGTGACCCCGGTAATTTGAAATGTATGTTCAAAAATTTAATATAGTGATTTAAATGTAAATTCAACGGAAACTAATCGAAACAGTCGAATCAGCTTGCGATATATATCCCATTGTGTTCGGAATGGGGGTAATTAGTTTGGGACGACAGTCGGTGGGTTTGATTTCGTGTTCGAAATAAAAAGTTACTTTTTGAGATTTAAAAATTAAAATAATTAAATATATATAAATAAAGTCAACCCCTCCCTTCCTCCTTTATCTCTCCATACACTCAGAAATGAAAAAAAAAGAGAAAAAAAAAGAAAAAGCCGACGCTCTCAGCTCCACAACCAAATCGCTCCTCCGTCGATCTGACGAAATCGAGCACCTCCAGTCCATTGGAGGACCAGCGCCGCCCGCTCCCGACAGCTCCCCTCCTGTCGCGCCTCTCCCTCTTCTCCAGTCCTCAGACGAAGTCCCACAACCGCGACGCCAGAATCAGAATCGAGCCGCCGATCTGCAGGGACACCCACATCCCGACGCCTGACAGCCCCCCCGTAAGTTTTTTCTTTTTTTACCTATTTATTTTATTTTTATGATTTTTATATAAAAAAAGAAAACTGATTTTTTATTTTAGGGATTTTAAAACCTGAATTTTATATAAAGTGAAAACTGAATTTTATATAATGTGAAAACTGAATTTTATATAAAAGTTAAAACTGATTTTATTTAAAGTTAAAACTGATTTTGTTTAGGATTTTAAAACTGAAATTTTAATAAAGATTTAAAAATTGATTCTTTATTTTAAAAAGGTTTTAAAAAGATTTGAATTTTTAAAAGGTAAAAGATTTGAATTTTAAAAGGTAAAAGATTTAAACTTTGAAAAGTAAAAGAAAAGATTAGATCTTTGAAATGGAAAAGGCGGAATCTATATGAAATAAAAATGTGATTTTTATATATTGAACATCGAAGTAAAAATTCGATTTTTATATATTGAATAGCGAAGTAAAAATGTGATTTTTACATATGTAGAGAATACGGGCAACGAAGATGCGATAGCGATGAAGATTTCTATCAATGAAGTGCCGTGGAGCTAGGATAGCTATATGTGAGAATTTCTCACCTTTCAATTTATTTTTCTAGTTATGTATATATACTAGGATGCAGACGGTGCTTAGTAGCACCCGACACAATCGTCCACAGACCATGGACTTGTTTGTTTGGTTGCATAGATTAGTTGAATTATTTGTTTGAAATGAATTGAATTGTTTGGTGAGATGAAATTGATTTGATGATGTGTGAATGGCGTGGGCCTTCACTAGACCGGGGACAAGGCTAGGCCTCGTCCCGTTTCTAGTATCGTGCCGTTATGCCGCCGAAATTTTCTAAAATATGTTAGAAAAATAAAAATATCATTTTATTTAAAGAATGAATTGAATAGAAGTTCATATGTTGGAATAAAATGTTTTGTCGTTAAAAATATAATTTTTAACGTGAATGTGAATAAATAAATATTCATTTACAAACCAGAAGGTTTGTTTATGTACACCTATTTGAAGGACATTGATTGGGACGATAAATTT
Organism: Allium sativum; assembly: GCA_030737875.1. NCBI lineage: Eukaryota > Viridiplantae > Streptophyta > Magnoliopsida > Asparagales > Amaryllidaceae > Allium > Allium sativum. The sequence continues at coordinate 274,936,580 of CM060923.1, forward strand.
TACACATCGCCCAACTGCACAAATAAAATCTTTGTTTGATTGTTTGAAACCCCACACGGGTGTTGGGATGAAATTTGAAGTTCACTCATCCTGATTGATTGAATATGTCGATCGATTGATTGACAGGCTGTTATAAGCGTTGAATATCTATATTTGATGCTTTTACAGTGTAGTACACTTTGGTTGATGGTTGATTATTTTCAATGTTATTATATACACGTGTTGTATGAAAAATCCATATAATTAACTTTATATGGTAATTGATTGGGCCTCATTCCAATTTGAAAAAACAAAGAATATTATAAAATAAAAGTTCATGTGTTGACAGTACTCATCCGTTGAGATTGGTCATGTGTTGAACGAAATATTTTAGTAATAAAATTTACATCTTTATCAATATAAAATAAAAGTTCATGTGTTGACAGTACTCATCCGTTGAGATTGGTCATGTGTTGAACGAAATATTTTAGTAATAAAATTTACATCTTTATCAATATAAAATAAAGGTTCATGTGTTGACAGTACTCATCCATTGAGATTGGTCATGTGTTGAACGAAATATTTTGATAATAACAACTATTTTGAAAAAGAAATATTTGAAATAGAATATTTGAAAATAGAAATTTATGAAGCCGTGTTGATTAGATTGACGCCATTTTGACGTGATCGATATTTATATCGATTTTATTCATTTTTGAAATGAATATTGAAAAGTGATTTCGAAATCGAATATTTTGAAATGAATTGAATTGAAAACGATTTCGAAATGAATTGAATTGAAAACGATTTCGAAATGAATTGAATTGAAAACGATTTCAAGATGAATTGAATTGAAAACGATTTCGAAATGAATTGAATTGAAAACGATTTCGAAATGAATTGAATTGAAAACGATTTCGAAATGAATTGAATTGAAAACGATTTCGAAATGAATTGAATTGAAAACGATTTCGAAATGAATTGAATTGAAAACGATTTCGAAATGAATTGAATTGAAAACGATTTCGAAATGAATTGAATTGAAAACGATTTCGAAATGAATTGAATTGAAAACGATTTCGAAATGAATTGAATTGAAAACGATTTCGAAATGAATTGAATTGAAAACGATTTCGAAATGAATTGAATTGAAAACGATTTCGAAATGAATTGAATTGAAAACGATTTCGAAATGAATTGAATTGAAAACGAATTCAAATTGAATTGAAAGCGAATTGAATATGAATTCAAATTGAATTGAAATTTGAATTGAATAGAAATGAATATTCAAACGAATCTATAAAGAAGAATTCAATTTTGCTTTGAATTGAAATGGAAGTTGAAATTGCTTTTGAAACGAATTTAAAACTATTTATATAATTCGTTTTAAATAGAAATCGACGATATATATATTATATATATTATATATATAATATAATGGCCTGAATAGAACGCGCCGCGCCGCGGCAGTTCGTGAATTTCGACCATTTATTTCAAACGGACATTACGGGAGATCCGACCGTCGGATTCTCCTAAAACCGGAACCGTTGGGTTCGTATCGAAAAGAGCTTTCTAATGAATGTTAGAAATTTGAAATCTAACGGTTGGATTTGGAGATACGTCCAAATCAAATTCGAAAAAGGTCGCTGTAAGTGCAGTTCGATGGCCGTTAATGGAAATCGACTGTACGGGCCTTGATAAAATTATTAAAAATAGTAATAATTTGTGTAAAATCATAAGAAATGATTTGTGAAAGTTTGGGATGAAAAACTCCATATTTGAAAAGATAAAAATAGATTTTTATCGAAATGAACTAGTTTTGAACTAGAATTATAATTCTATTTATTTTTAAATAAATAAATTGAATTCCAAAAGGGTTTTAAAAGTAACCAAAATTCCAATGATTGCATTGGAGTGGATTTGAATCGAAATTGTCTTCGGAATATTTCGATGTTGGAATTCGGGATTATACAGGTGTTGTTATGGAAATTTGAAAGATATATATTTATATCGTTATTTCCAATACGACATTTGTTAGTCGTAGAATTCGATATTGAATATAAGCCGATATATTTTCTATTCAGAGCCTTGTATTGAATATCGAATGTGATTTGGGTTTGTCGTGAATGGTGTCTTCACTAACACTGTTCTTGAACCCAGTTGAGAAAAGATTAAATCTTTTTATTTAGATTTAATGAAGTGTACCAATTAAATAATATTTAATTGGAATTGAATTGATATTGATTTTTGGGTTTATCGTGAACAGTGTTTTAAATAACACTCGTTCTTTAACCCAATAATTAATGGAATGTGATTTTGGGTTTATCGTGAACCGTGTTTTAAATGACACTGATTCTTTAACCCAGTCGAAGATTAAAACTAAGTGGAGTTTTAATGAATCTTTAATTAGATTGTAAAAGTCGAAATGGAGTATCGCCAGTTTTACTCCAGACGTTAGTTAAATCTTTAATTAGATTTGAACGTGAAATGGTAATTGAATTTACCGATAACACCGTGGTGTTAGATATGAAGTATTACCAGTTTTTACTTCATGGGATGAATAGGTTGGGATTGGGAAATTAAAACCAATGATTACTTCGGTAAGGTTCGCTAATTCCGACTAGTTTTGAATTGATATTCAAAAGATCAGATTAAAGAATAAATTCAAGAAATTTATCTTGGATAAAATTAATGGGAACCTTTCCCTATGAATGTGAAATTTAGAAACTAACTGTCGGTTAGCTAAGCAGAATGGTTTTCTGGATATTGATCTGATGTTGGTTTCGGCCTTCGGGGTTAATATTTGGGGAATTATTCTCTTGATTAATTTACGGTTAGTGACTAATGAATTGGAATGAGGCGTATGTTGTGTTTGTGTAACACTTTTATAATATATACGCGAGTTATTCGGAAAGACCGGGTTTATCCCATTCTGAATAACTGATACGACGATAAGTCGAAGATGAAGACGATGGTCGAAGACCGGAAGTCTTCACGTCGTTTGGGTGATAACTGATGATCTTGATTGGGCTGTACACCCAAGAAGATGGAAACAGTTGGTGATCGTCCAGACGTACTTGGAGATCGATGGATATGCGGGGTACTAGGTGCCTCCGGTTTCGTTCAGACCCAGGACGGACTTGTAAATGGACTGTGTGTCTGACATCGGATTTCATTCTGTGTGACTGATATCGGTTGCATAGGATGGTTTGCCTGTGTGGCATGCTAAGATGCAAATGATCAAGGCTTCTGTTGAAAAGCAAAGTCTTGTGGTGATGATCAAAGCACGACCTTTGTGGCGTAGCTTTGTGTAACGTTTACCTCGCGTGTTTCACACCCGGTATGAACCAAAAACGGGAGACGGACCTCAGGGAGGGCCTGCGTTTCCTCCTAGCTAGAAGTGGCGTCAGTGGTTTTACACGCCCTGACGAGTTTGACTTATGTGGTTGTTGCTGTTGCGAGGCGCCTCGGATTGATCGGTCGTTCTCGAACCGATGGAGTCATTTAGTTGGCTCGCTTACGCCCCAAAGGGCGGCGAAACGTAGTGCTCAGGCATTTTTAATCCACTCCGTGTGGACCGGCCCTGTCGCTCCAAGGGTCGATGCGTTCTGATCCTGAGACTCGGGCTAGGCAGTCTCGAATCGGTTGAGGACTATCTTTTGCCTCGGTTCATAGACGGAAATCCAATTTCCAAATACGTGACTTTGCGGTTTTATTTGTAAACCTATATATGGCGACATAGTGGCATGGGACGCTCATGCCGCCTATGATTGATACTTATGATTTGAAGTTGTTTTATACACTATGCACTTATTATAGTATCAAACGATTTGTTTTAACCGTATCAAGCATTCTTTGGCTGTTATAAGGGAAAACCCTATCCTCGGCTGCGTTGCATTGTGTGATGGGACCTGGGTCTTATAACAGCTTCATTTTTCTTTATTTAGCATTGCGCTGTTTGTTTCATGCACTGGTATTCTTGGGAGGAAACCCGTTCCGTGTTATACGGCGTGGTCCCTTGATTTACCTAATTTTGAAAATAAAGATTAATAACTGTTTTAGTTCTCACACCAGTCACATGACTGACCTGGAGTTTATTGTTTTAACCTAAACTCTGGGTGCCCTTATTTTGACACGGGCAGCTAGTAGTTTTGGTTTTGCAGATTTATATTCACAGGATCCTGGTTTACAGCTGGAATGATATCCGGAAAGCTTTGTATCCGTATATCTCTTCTAGTTGTGTATTGTATTATTTTCCGCTGCTATGTATTTAAATGTAATTTAAATCTCTGATATTTCTGTGTAATATTTATTCATACTCTGTATATTCTTGTAATCTGATGCATTGTTGTAATATACAATGAAAAGTTCTTCTGTATGCGTTCTGTTTTGTCCTGTTCTCAAACGATAGGGCGTTTCGAACGGCCTGGATCGGTTTAGCGACTGGTTCGGACCGAGCGAAATTCCTTGCCGTCACACCCACAACCCCAGGAAAATTCATTCTTCAGTAAAACGATACCACGCCGCCTCCAATTTTCTTCCCCAACCCGTAAACCGTGATTTTAAAAATCAAAATTAAAAGAAATAGAATCCAAAAAATCATGAATTATAGATATTTGGAATCCAACTTATTTCCTCTTCAAACTGGCGTGAGCTGTAAGATGCTCGATAACGTTCTTGTCGCACTCTTTTTTCCAGCGTGGTGATTTAAGATTTAGGGTTGGATTTCATGGAGAAAGGAGGCACTAATTCGAGATTTTGAGATCACTTTGGAGTTCTTGGGATCGAATAGGAAATGTTGGCAAAATTTGGAGGGAATTAGTGAACTTTCGCGTTGCGTTTACTGTAGGGGGGTTGATGTCGCATTTTCCATGGGAGATTCGAGTATGATGATTTGGGTGAGAGTTAGTAGAGAATTTGAAGAAGAGCATGGTGATGGTTTTAGTCTGGATTTTTGTTGAATATTAATGGCAGGATGGAAGTAAGAAGTTGCTGCTTTGGGTTTTTGGGCAGGCAAATACGAAGAGGGAAGAAGACGTGGTGATAAGGAAGGGGTTAGAGGAATAATTAAGGTTTAATTAAATAATTATTTAAGTTAAAAATTATTTAAATGTGTACAAATCTTATAAAATGTGTAACTTCTACGTACGTGATTATAATTCAGTGAAACAGGATACTTGCGATCGTGGGGACAAGAGCTTCACAACAAGACTAACCGGGTCCAAATTGGAGAACGTTTGGATTTCGGGCAAATTAAAATCCAAACTGTTCAGAAATTCAGAATTAAAACTGATGGAGTGGAAAACCAATGTGAGAACTTTTCACTATAATTTTTTGTATAGTTATTTATTTTATAACTACATATATGAACTGCTCCCCGTCGTCCACAGACCATGGACGACTTGTTTGATTGTACGTATTGTGGAAATTTGCTGTGATTGTGATGTGAAATGGATAATAAATATTTTATCGTTAAAAATATAATTTTTAACGTGTATATGAATAAAATAATTATTCATTTACAAATCCGACGATTTGTTTATGTACACCCATTTAACTGATATTGATTGGGACGATATATTTTACACATCGTCTTACTGCACAAATAAAAAATCTGTGTTTGTTGATTGGTACCCCAAACGGGTTTTGGAATGATATTTGACATACACTAATCCCAACTGTTTAGTCATGCCGATCGACTGGTTGACAGACTGTTGTGAGTGTTAATTATTTATGTTTAATGCTTATGCAGTTGTGTGGTGCACTCTGGATGATGGTTGATTGTTTATCATTATTGTTGTATACATGTGTTGTATGAAATTCATATAAATAACATTATATTGTAATTGACTATGTCTGATTCCAATTCAGAACGAACGAATATTTTAAAATAACGAATATTTTAAAATAACAAATATTTTAAAATAATATTCTGTAAAAGATCAAAATATAAATTTGATGTCCGATTTTGGATGAACACGAAAATATTGAAATATATAAAGCCGTGTTGATTAGATTTGTTGACGGGAATGATATTTATATCGATTTTATTCATTTTTGTAATGAATATCGAAAAGGAAATGATTTCAAAATCTGATATTTTGAAAATAATATCATTTATATATTATAATAATAAGGAATATTCAATTTTGATTTAAAATTGAAAATGAAGTTGGAATCGTTTTTAAAACGAATTTAAAAAGATTTATAAAAAGCGTTTTAAATATAAATCGACGATATATATATAATATATATTATATATATTTAAATGGCCTGAATAGAACGCGCCGCGCAGCGACCGTTCGCGAATTTCAGAAACTGACTTCGAATTGATGCTACGGGAGATCCAACCGTCGGATTCTCCTAAAACCGGAATTGTTGGGTTCGTATCGAAAAGATATTTCCAACGAATATAAGAGTTTTGAAATCTAACAGTTGGATTTGGAATTATGTCCAAATCAAATTTGTTAAAGGTCGCTGTAAGTGCAGTTCGATGACCGTTTATGGAAATCGACTGAACGGGCCTTGATGAAATTATTTAAAAAAAAAAAATTTGTGTAAAATCATAATAAATGATTTGGAAAGAATTGGGATCAAAAATTCCATATTTGAAAAGATAAAAATATATTTTTATCGAAATGAACTAGTTTATAACTAGAATAATAGTCTAATATTATTAAATAAATAAATGGATTTGAAATGGTTTAAAATTACCAGAATTTTCCAATAAATAAATTGGAATGGAAATAATCTTCGGAATATTTCAGTATTGGATTCCGTGATTTTACAGATATTGTTATGGGAATTTGGAAGATACAGATATCGTTATTCCCAATACGATATGCGTTGTTTCAGAATTTGATATTGAATATAAGACGATATAATTTCTATTCAGAGCCTTGTATTTGATATCAAATTGGATTTTGGGTTTGTCGTGAACAGTGTCTTCATTAACACTGTTCTTAAACCCAGTTGAGAAAAGATTAAATCTTTTTATTAAGATTTAATGAAGTTTTCCAATTAATTATTAATTGGAATTGAATAAAAGAACTGGATTTTGGGTTTGTCATGAATAGTGTCTTCAATAACACCGTTCTTAAAACCCCCATGTGAAAAGAATAAATCTTTTAGTTAAGATTTGGATAAGAAGTACCAATTAATTAACATTTAATTGGAATAAAATGGAATGTGAATTGGGTTTATTGTGAACCATGTTTTTAACGACATTCGCTCTTTAACCCAATTAATAGAGAAATGTGATTTGGAATTTATAAATCTTATTATTAAGATTTAATAGAAAATTTCCAAAGTAAAGTTTTCCAATTTAATAAAAAAAATTGGGATGGAATGGATTTTGATTTGGTAATAATCGAAGTGAGGTTCTGTGGAGGAAGCCCATTACTATATATGGAATTTAAAAAGGCTTCGTCGTTATTCCATTTATATTATTGTTTGGATACTGAGGTTTATATTGATTATATATTGATGTATTTTCCGTGAAGATTCCATAATTAATGGAATGTGATTTTGGGTTTATCGTGAACTGTGTTTTAAATGACATTGGTTCTTTAACCCAGTTAAAGACAGGATTTGTTTCCTAGATTTGAATAATCATTAAGAAATGATTTTCAAGGTTAAAATTGAATTCGAGTTTTAATGAATCTTTAATTAGATTGGAATGGGAATGAGGTAAATAAATTTATCAAATTCATGAAATGATCGAGAATGGAGTATCACCAGTTTTGCTCCAGGTGATAGTTAAATCTTTAATTAGATTTGAATGTGAAGTGGTAATTAATTTTACCGATAACACTGTGGTGTTAGATATGGAGTATTACCAGTTTTGCTCCATGGGATGAATAGGTTGGGATTGGGAAATAAAATAAATGATTACTTCGATAAGATTCACTAATCCTAACTAGTTTGGAAAAACCTTAATTTGGTTCAATTTATGAAAAGAATATTTGAATAAAAGAATATTCTGGATTGGAATGAGGGGTATGTTGTGTTCGTGTAACACTTGTTTATAAAATACGTGAGTTATTCGGAAAGACCGGGTTTATCCCATTTTGAATAACTGATACGACGATTAGTCGACGATGAAGATGGTGGTTGAAGAACGGAGGTCTTCTCATCGTTTGGATGATTACTGATGTATTGATTTGGCTATACACCCAAGACGAGGTAATAAGTGGTGATCGTCCAGACGTACTTGGAGATCGACCGGATATGCGAGGACCTCTCTCCTGTATTGGACATATGGAACGAGGAATAAGGTGCCTCCGGTTTCGTTCAGAACCAGAACGAACTTGTAAATGGACTGGGTGTATGACATGGAATTTTATTATGTGTTGATTGATCTCTATTAAGTATATATATATATATGTTTGGTGGCGGAAAATTTATTCTCTTGCTTAACACCCTTCTCTGAGACGTACGAGCTCAGAGGTTATATATCGATAGACATCAGTCGCATGGAGTGAATTGCCTGTGTGGCATTCCTGAGTGGAAAATGATCAAGGCTTTTGTTGAAAAGAAAGGCCTTGTGGTTGATGATCAAAGCATAGCTTTAATATAGCGCCGCTTTGTGTATAGCGTTAATTTGTGAGCCTCACACCCCGGTGTGAACCAGAAACGGGAAGGACCTCAGGGAAATGGACATATGCTAGTTTCTAGCTAGGAGGGGTGTCAGGGTTTTGCAAGCCCGGGAATTTTACTCATGTAGATGTTGCTTGTTATTACTTGATCGATAGAAAGGCGCCTCGGATATATCGGTTACTACCAAGCTGATGGATGTTAAGTCATCTAGCTCATTTATGCCCCATAGGGCAGCCTAGCATATAGTTTATGGTATTTATAACCCGTTAAGTGTGGGCCGACCCTGACGATCCAGATGCAGTTGCGACTGAGACCTAAGGCACGGGTTAGAGTGTCTCGAATTAGCACAAGATGATCCCTTTGCCTTGGTTCACAGATGGAATCCAACTTCCAATACGACATTTTGCGGTTTTAATTGTAGAACTAGTATGGCGACATAGTAGCATGGGATACTATGCCGTCTATGATTGATACATTTATATTTGAAGTTGATTTCTTCACTTATAGTATTAATAAATGATAAAAATTTCACGTACCAAGCATATTTGGCTATTATAAGGGAAAACCCTATCCTCCGGCTTGTGTTGCGTTGTGTGATGAGACCTGGGTCTTATAATAGCTTCATTTTTCTATTTAGCATTGCGCTGTATGTTTTATGCACTGGTATTCTTGGGGTTGAACCCTCTGTGTTATACGGCGTGGTCCCTTGATTCACCAAGCTTTAAATTCAAATTTTAATAATTGTTTTAGTTCTCACACCAGTCAATGACTGACCTGGAGTTTATTGTTTTAACCTAAACTCTGGGTGCCCCTAATTTCCACATGGGCAGCTAGTAGTTTTGGTTTTGCAGATTATTTTTTTTCCAGGTTCCTAGATTTACAGCTGGAGCTATATTCGGAACGCTCTATACGCGTGTATTTCTTTCAGTTGTGTTATGTATTATTTTTCCGCTGCATTGTAATCTTAAGTTTCAGATATTTTCTGCTGTATATTATTTATTCATACTATGTTATATTCTTGTAGTCTAATGAAACTGTTGTAATAAGCAATGAAATGTTCTTTTTTTGTATTCTGATTTGTCGTGTTCTCAATTCAATCCGGGTTTTCCTTTACGGGGAAGTTTGTGTCGTTTTAGCAAGCCGAGGCTTTCAAAGATTTAAAAAGAACAAAAGTATGTAGAAAAATACATCGGGATCATTATATTTTAGTTCCGAAGGTGGCTAGTACGTTCTTAAAAGAAGCAAACATATGCCATTTGAAACGTGAACAGTAAAGTTGGCTTGTTGCAAAAGAAACTGAAACGACCCAAAATCCCCCTTATGGGAAAGCCCGAATTGAGTTGATAACACGATGCATCAGAATACAAATAATAGAACTGAGATGACCCAAACTCACCGTTATGGGAATGCCCTGATTGAATTGAGAACAAGACCAATCGAAACGTAAATGACAGAACATTTCATTGCTATTACAACAATTACATTAGAGTATAAGAATATAACAGAGTATGAATAAATAATATACATCAGAAAAAAAATATCAGAGATTTAAAATTACAATGCAACATAAAATAATACATAACACAACTGAAAGAAATACATGTTCTGAATATAACTCCAGATGTAAATCCAGGATCCTATAAAATAGAAATCTGCAAAACCAAAACAACTAGCTGCCCATGTGGAAAATATGGGCACCCAGAGTTTAGGTAGAAACAATAAACTTCGAGTCAATCATGGGACTGGTGTGAAAACTAAACAGTTATTTAAAATTTACTTTAAAATAGAGTAGGAACGGGTTTACCCCCAAGAATACCTGTGCATAAACAGTTTATAGACAACACAATGCTTTTTGATAAATGAAGCTATTATAAGACTCAGGTCCAATCACATAATGCAACGCAATCCGGAGGATAGAGTTTTCCCTTATAATAGCCAAACTTGCTTGGTACATTTAAAACAAATCATTTTGATATTACTATAAGTGTATAGTGTCCAAATTCGATTCAAATATAAATGTATCAATCATAGACGGCATGGGTACCATATATCATGTCGCCATACTAGTTTTACAAATAAAACCGAAAAGTCAAGTATTGGAAATTGGGTTCCATCTATGAGTCGAGGCAATGGATCATCCTCGCCGGCTTCGAGACACTCTAGAAAATGCCTTAGGATTACACACTCTGGGCAACCCTTGGATCGGTTGGGTCGGTCCACACTTACGTTAGTGGATTGGTTATTCCTGAACACACGTTTCCCGGTCCTATCGGACCTATCCATCGGCCCCATAGTGACCGTTATATCCGAGGCACCTCACTATCCATCATCCACATAGGTAAAAATATAAACGTATGGGCTCCATACCATGACACCACCCATAGCTAGAAAGAAACGTAGTGCACTCCCAACGGTCCTATCTCGTTTTTGACTCATACCGAGGTGTGAGGCTCGCGAATTAACGCTATACACAAAGCTATGCTATTTAAAGCCATGCTTTGATCATCAACCATAAGACTCTGCTTTTCGATAGAAGCCTTGATCACTTCATCTCTGCATGCCACACAGGCAATTCATCCCATGCGACTGATATCCATCAATATATAACCTCTAACTCATACGTCTCAGAGAAGGGCGTTAAGCAAGAGAATAAATTCTCCACCGCCAGATAGATATATATTTAATAGAAATCAATTAATACAGAATGAAATCCAATGTCAAACACACATCCATTTACAAATTCGTTCTGGGTCAGAACGAAACTGGAGGCACCTTATTCCTCGTCCCATATGTCCAATACAGGAGAGAGGTCCTCGCATATCACGTCGATATCCAAGTATATCTGGACGATCACCACTTATTACCTTGTCCTGGGTGTACAACCCAATCAAGACATCAGTAATCATCCAAACGACGTGAAGATATCCGGTCTTCAACCACCATTTTCATCGACGACTTATCGTCGAATCTATTATTCAGTATGGGTATAAACCCGGCCTTTCCGAATAATTCGTGTATCTCATAAACAGGTGCTATAAAAACACAAAATATGCCTGATTCCAATCCAAAATATACTTTTATTCAAATATTCTTTTCACAATTTAAACCAAATTAAGGTTTTCCTAACTAGTTGGGATTAGCGAACCTTACAGAAGAAATCATTTATTTTATTTCCCAACCCCAACCTATTCATCCCATGGAGCAAAACTGGTAATACTCCATACCAAACACTACGGTGTTATCGGTAAAATTAATTACCATTTCATGTTCAAATCTAATTAAAGATTCAACTATCGCCTAGAGTAATGGTGGTATTCCATTTTCGATCATTTCCGAAATTTGATAATTTAAATTATCACATTCACATTTCAATCTAATTAAAGATTCATTAAAACTCCACTTAGTTTTAATCTTCCAAATCATTACTTAATGATTATTTAACTTTGGGAAATCACACATGCCATATTCACAATCTACACCGTACCATTGATTTCTGCCGATATATAACCTCTAAGCTCATACATCTCAAAGAAAGGTGTTAAGCAAGAGAATAAATTCTCCTCTACCAAACAGATATATATTTAGTAGAGATCAACAATACAGTTCGAAATACAATGATAGACATGTAATCCTATCATTAACTGGGTTAAAGAACCAATGTCATTTAAAACACAGTTCACGATAAAGCCAAAATCACATTCCATTAATTATGGAATCTTCACGGGAAACAGATCAATATATAATCGATATCAATTTATGTATCTGACTAATAATATAAATGGAATAACGACAAAGCCTGTTAAATTCCATATATATTAACAGTTTTCCTCCATAGAAGCTCACTTCTATTGTTACCATATCAAATTCCATTCCATTCCAATTTATTTTATTAAATTTGAAAACTTTACTTTGGAAAATTTCCATTAAATCTTAATAAAAAGATTTATAAATTCCAAATCACATTTCACTGTTAATCGGGTTAAAGAACAAATGTCATTAAAAACACAGTTCACTATAAACCCAATTCACATTCCATTTTATTCCAATTACTGAATATAATTGGAAATTCTAATAATCTTAATTAAAAGATTTATTCTTTTCACATGGGGTTTAAAAACAGTGTTATTTAAGGCACCATTCACGACAAACCCAAAATCCAATTTGATATTAAATATAAGGCTCTAAACAAAAATTATATTGGCTTATATTCAATATCAAATTCTAAAACTAACACATATCGTATGGGGAATAACGATATGTGTCTATCTTCCAAATTCCTCCACAATATCCGTACAGTCATGGAATCCAATAACGAAATATTTCGTAGATTATTTCTATTTAAATCCATTCTAATTCATACATTGGAAAATTCTGGTTAGATTAAAACCATTCACAAATCCAATTTATTTATTTAAAAATGTTGGATTATCTTTCAAGTTAATAACTAGTTCATTTTGATAAAAAAAAACTATTTTTATCTTTATAAACATGGAATTTTTCATCCAAATTCTTTCCAAATCATTTATTATGATTTACACAAATTATTGATATTTTTAATAATCTTATCAAGGCCCGCACAGTCGATTTCCAATAACGGCCACCGAACTGCATCCATAGCGACCTTTTCCAAATTTGATTTGGACATAATTCCAATACAAACCCAACGGTTCTGGTTTTAGGAGAATTAAACGGTCGGATCTCCCGTAGTGTCAATTCAAAGTCAATGGCTGAAATTCGCGAATGGTCGCAGCGCGGCGCGCTCTATTCAAGCCATTAATATATATATATATATATATATATATATATATATATATATATATATATATATATTTCGTTCAAAACGTATTTTATAAATTCGTTTTAAAAACGATTCCCACTTTCATTTCAATTTTAAATCAAAATTGAATACTCCTTATCATTATAATATTTAAATGATAATATTTTCAAAATATCAGATTTTGAAATCATTTCCTTTTCTATATTCATTAAAAAAATTAATAAAATCGATATAAAAATCGTTCGCGTTAAAATGACGCATAACTAATCAACATGGCTTCACACATTTCAATATTTTCATGTCCATCCAAAATCGGACATCAAATTCACATTTTAATCCTTTACTGAATATTATTTTAAAATATTCATCATTTTTAAAATATTCGTTATTTTAAAATATTCATTATTCCTGAATTGGAACCAGGCACAGTCAATTACCATATAATGTTATGTATATGGATTTCATACAACACATGTACACAACAATAATGTTATACAATCAACCATCATCCATAGTGCATTACACAACTGCATAAGCCTTAAATATAAATAATTAACGCTTACAACAGTCTGTCAACCAATTGATTGACATACCACTAAACAATTGGGATTAGTGTACATCAAATATCATCCCAATACCCGTGTGGGGTTTAAACCAACAAATACTGAATATTATTTGTGCAGTTGGGTGATGTGTAAAATTTATCGTCCCAATCAATGTCAGTTAAATGGGTGTACATAAACAAATCGTTCGATTTGTAAATGAATATTCATTTTCATTTCAGGACAATTTTATGCCGTTCACATATACATTAAAAATTATATTTTTAACGATTAAATATTTATTTCAACACTTGACTATTTTTAATAGCTCATACATTCAATAAAAATGATATTTTTATTGTATACATTTTATTTAAGAAAAACTCGGCATTATAACGACGCGATATTAGAACCGGAATAATGCCTCGCATTACCCCTCTCCTGGTACTGGCTCACGCCATACACAATCATCAATCACATTCAATACACCACAATACAATCAATAACCATAATACAGTCAATTCAATACAAACAAACATCAATGATTTGTATAATAAATAGTGCCGAGGGCTCCTAAGCCCCATCTGCAACCTAGTATATAATTAACTTTAAAATAATTTGAGTGAGAAGGTGTTCTCACATTGGGTTCCACTCCGTCATTCTTCATTTCTGAATTGTTTTTAACTGAATTAAACTGTTCGTTCAATTCAGTCAAAAATCCCAACTAGCCCCGTTTCCATTCTGGTCAGTTCCATGTTGTAGCATTTCCCATTACGATTCCAACGCAATTTGAATTGTTCGATTCTGATTCCGAATGAAAAAGATATGAACATTCATAGCTTAATCACTTTTATTAATTAATTAATGATTAAAAACCCCTAATTACATTTCATTGTCTTATCCCATTCAATTCTGTTCCAGGAAAAATCGAAACCCGTCGCCTTCCATTCCTCTACATTGCACGCTACCCTAGGCACTTTGACGTCGATCCATCCACACCACCACGATCGTCATTCGAAGCTCCTCTAGTGCCAGGAACCATGACGAGCTCGAGCCCCCTTGGTGGCCAGGAACCACGACGAATGCCAGTGGCTTTAGAGCTCCTCTCCGATCGCCACAGCTCCCCATACCTAATCATAACCGTCCAAATTATAGAGCTCATCAAGCTCTTTGTTTTTGGCTTTGGAAATTTTGAGATCCATTGTTTTGATTAGAAGAAAAATCCAGAAGAAATTTGGATCAAACCTGCCATTAATCGCAGCAGTGACGTTGTGTTTAGAAATTAGGGCTTTATATTTTTTTATGGGGTATTTATATAAAATTTTATATTATTTAATTCAATAATTAATCAAATGGGAAGGTTAACGACTCGAACTCCAAATCAAACCCAATGACTGTCGCTCCCAGCTAAATACCCCCATTCCTCACACAATGAGATATGTTCCGTAAGCCAATTCAACACTGTCGATCAGTTTTTCTTTAAATTAAAATATAAATCAATGTATATTGAATTCAAATGTACATATTGATTTACCGGGACCACGTACCAACTCCAAAAATTGCAAAAAAATAAATAAATCTAGCTATATTTTGATGATGCGGTCCTAACAAAACTAATTTCATCGAATTTGGAGACCGTTTGAAAAATGGCCTTTTTCCAGTCAATTAAATTCAAATTGAAAGTACCAAACGCGTTTAAATTCACCACGCTCACATGTTTATTCCAAAAATCATGAAAATTGGAATATAACAATAATTTGACATTCTGGATCCAATAAAAGTTGTTCCGTTGAAAAAGGAAGTCATTTGCAAAAAGCCTATTTCTAAGGGCTACGTATTATATTAAAATATATAGAAATTCCATAGTGACTATTCTGGATTTTAAACTGGACATAACTTTCAATTTATAAAGTGAAATCTCAATTTCTTATATTCGTAAGAAATATATTATTTAACAGATTAAAATATTTCTTGTTTTACTGAAATTCGATTTATTTTGAATTCTATACATTCAATTGAAATTTAAAATCGAATTTTCGAACTATTGCGCCATTTTGAGTTCGTTTTATAACTAAAATAAATTTATATGGTCTAAATTTGATTTAATAAATTTATATTCGTTATTATTTATAATAAATTATTTTAAATATCCCAAATCCATTAAAATAGCTAAAACAAAAAATTTAAATTGGTTCCGAAATTCTGGGTTGTTACAAGAACATTTCATTGCTATTACAACAATTACATCAGAGTAAAAGAATATATCAGAGTATGAATAAATAATATGCAATGGAAAATATCAGAGAATTAAATTACAAAGCAGCGGAAAATAATACATGAGTATCATGTACAGCGGAAATCATCTACAACCACAACTGAAAGAGATATATGGATATAAAGCTTTCTGAATATAGCTCCAGCTATAATCCAGGATCGTGTGAAAAGAAGTAACTGCGAAAACCAAAACTACCAGCTGCCCGTGTGGAAAATATGGGCATGCAGAGTTTCGGTAGAAATAATAAACTCCGAGTCAGTCATGGGACTAGAGTGAGAACTTAAAAAAGTTATTAAACTTTAATTTAAAATTAGTTAATTCACGGGACCACGCCGTATGACACAGAACGGGTTTACTACATGTGAATACCAAAACTTGAAATAAAATTATTTAATAAACAACGCAATGCTTTTTGGAAAAACGGAGCTATTATAAGACTCAGGTCCCATCATAATGCAACGCAAGCCAGAGGATAGAGTTTTACCTTATAATAGCCAAACATGCTTGGTACGTTTTAAAATAAATCATTTTGATATTGCTATAAGTGTATTGTGTCAAAAACAACTTCAAATATAAATGTATCAATCATAGACGGCATGAGCGTCCCATCCCACTATGTCGCCGTATAGGTTTACAACTAAAACCGAAAAGTCGCGTATTGGAAATTAGATTTCCATCGTGAACCAAGGCAAGGGATCTTCCTTCTGATTTCAAGACACTTTAGCCCGTGCCTTAGGACTCTGACTCAGGTGAGCCCTTGGATCTAGCAGCGCCGGTCCACATTTACTTTAGTGGATTAGCAATTCCTAACAATACGTTTCCCCGCCCTATGGGGCATAAAATCTGGTCAGTATGTCGACCATCAACAACCACTAGGGACTCAAATCCGAGGTACCTCGCTTTCCAACATCAACATAAGTAAAATGTCTGGGCTCCATACCATGACATCACTTCTAGCTAGAAAGAAACACATGCACTCCCCGTGGTCCTCCCCCGTTTCTGGTTCCCACCGGGGTGTGAGGCTTGCAAATTAACGCAACATAAAGCTATGCTAATTAAAGTTGTGCTTTGATCGTCATCCATAAGACACTACTATTCAATAAAATCCTTGATCATTTGCATCTTAGCATGCCACATTGACAATTCACGCCATACGACTGACGTCTATTAATATACAACCTCTGAGCTCGTACGTCTCATAGAATGGTGCTAAGCAAGAGAATAAATTCTCCGCCACCAACAGATATATATTTAATAGCAAACAATCAACATAATGAAATCCAATGTCAGAGACCATCCATTTACAAGTCCGTTCTGGGTCTGAACGAAACCGAAGGCACCTTATTCCTCGTCCCATATGTCCAATACAGGAGAGAGGTCCTCGCATATCCGGTCGATCTCCAAGTGCATCTGGACGATCACCACTTATTACCTTGCCTTGGGTGTACAACCCAATCAAGACATCAGTTATCATCCAAACGATGTGAAGATCTTCGGTCTTCAACCACCGTCTTCATCGTCGACTTTTAGTCGTCGTAACAGTTATTCATAATGGGTTAAATCCCGTCTTTCCAATCCAGAATTTTCTTCTGTTCAATTGTTCACATCTTTAGGGAAAGCTTCCCATTAATTTTATCCAATATAAATTCTTTTAAATTTATTCTTCAACCTTCCGTTTGGATATCTATTTCAAAAGATTTTATTTTATCTTTTCACGATTCTAAACCAAATTAAGGTTTATAAGACTAGTCAGGATTATCAAACCATACCGAAGTAATCATTTATTCACTAATCCTAATCCCAACCTATTCATCCCATGGAGAAAAACTGGTAGTACCCCATATCTAACTCCCACAGTGTTAGCGGTAAATTTAATTACCACTTCACGTTCAAATCTAATTAAAGATT
Source organism: Allium sativum (assembly GCA_030737875.1). Lineage (NCBI taxonomy): Eukaryota > Viridiplantae > Streptophyta > Magnoliopsida > Asparagales > Amaryllidaceae > Allium > Allium sativum. The sequence goes on from CM060923.1 coordinate 274,954,659, forward strand.
TAACTATCGCCTGGAGTAAAACTAGTGGTACTCCATTCTCGCTCATTTCATGAATTCGGTAAATTTATTTGTCCCATTCTCATTTCAATCTAATTAAAGATTCATTAAAACTCCACCTTTGGTTTTAATATCAAGAATCATTACTCCATGATTATTCACTTTAAGAAATTAATCTTGTTTTTAACTGGGTTAAAGAACCGATGTTATCAGAAACATGGTTCACAATAAACCCAAATCATCTTCCATGAAAATGGAATCTTCACGAAAATCCAACAGTATATAATCGATATAAATTTCTGTATGAAACTAAGACTATAAATAGAATAACAGCTAGGCCTTTTAAATTCCATATATAGTAACGGTCTTCCTTCATAGAAGCTCATCTCGATTAGTACCAAGTCAGATTCCATTCAATTCCAATTTAATATATTAAATTGGAAAACTTTTCTTTGGAAAATTCCATTAATCTTATTTAAAAGATTATATATTCCAAATCATATCTTCATTGTTAATTGGGTTAAAGAACGAATGTTATTTAAAACATTATGCACGATAAACCCAAAAGTCCAATTTAAATTCAATTCCAATTAAATATAAATTAATTGGTAAACTTCTCCAAATCTTATTTAAAAGAATTATTCTTTTCTCAATTGGTTTAAGAACAGTGTTGTTGAAGACATCATTCACGGCAAACCCAAAATCCAGTTTGATATTAAATACAAAGATCTGAATAGAAATATATCGACTTACATTCAATATCAAATTCTGAAACCAACAGATATCGTATTGGGAATAACGATATCTATATCTTCCAAATTCCCACAACAATATCCATATAATCACGGAATCCAATATCGAAATATTCCTAAGATTATTTCCATTTAAATCCATTCCAACTCATATGTTGGAATTGCTGGTTATTTCAAAACCATTTACAGATCCAATTTATTTATTTAAAAACATTGGATTTTTATACTAGTTAATAACTAGTTCATTTCGATAAAATATCATTTATCTTTTCAAAACTTGGAATTTTTCATCCAAAATCTTCCAAATCATTTATTATTATTTTACATAATTTTTCCATATTTTTACTAATTTTATCAAGACCCTTACAGTTGGTTTCCAATAACGGCCACCGAACTGCATCCATAGTGACTTTTCGGGAATTGATTTGGACGTACCTCAAAACCTAGCCATTAGATTTAAAAATCTCTTATATTTGTTGGAAATCTCTTTTCGATACGAACCCAACGGTTCTGATTTTAGGAGAATCCGATGGTCGGATCTCCCATTACATCAATTTGAAGGTAATGGTCGAAATTCGCGAACGGTCGCTGCGCGACGCGGTCTATTCAGGCCATTATATATATATATATATATATATATATATATATATATATAATATCTTCGATTTCCATTTAAAACATATTTTATAAATTGATTTACAAATTCGTTTTAAAACGTTTTCAACTTCATTTTCAATTATAAATTAAAATTGAATATTCCATATCATTATAATATTAAAATGATAATATTCTCAAAATATTAGCTTTTGAAATCACTTCTTTTCGATATTCATTATAAAATGAATAAAATCGATTGATAAACACGTTTGGGTTAAAATGGCATTTTTATTCTTAACCCGGCTTCATATTTTTTTTGTATTTTCATGTCCATCCAAAATCGGACATCAAAACCTTATTTTGATTCTTCATTGAATATTATTTTAAAATATTCATTCATATTTTGAATCAGAATGTGACTCAATCAATTACCATATAATTTCATTTATATGGATTTCATACATCGCATGTATTCAATAATGATGATAAATAATCATTAACCATTCAAACATCATCCAGAGTGCATTCCACAACTATATAAGCAATAAAATAAATAAACAAATAAATAACGCTCATCACATTTTGTCAACCCATTGGTTGATATACAACTGAATATTGGGATTAGTGTACGCCAAATATCATCCGAATGTCTGTGTGGGGTTTTCAAACAACAACGGTCTATTTAAATAAATCATTGGTTAATAAATTTAACCAATTCTAATTTGGTTTGAATTATTTTTCTACTTAACCAAATTTCACTATTTAAATTATAAATAAATAATTTATGTCCATTTTAGCTATCACAATAATTTTATAATTATTTTTCTAATGTATTAAACATTTCAAAATCACAGTCGCAATCATTACACAACAATTCAACCGTATCATCCATATAAATAAATACTTAACTATCAAATGCCATTTACGGCGCCACAAGTGGCCATTCGTGGAGTATGAATTGCGAATGTCGCTAATATCCATACATCGCTTCCAAATTATGTGATTTGTGTGAATTCGTGTGTTGAACTCCATATAACAGATAAAAATCAATACTGGCAATTTCTATACATTTACAGTTATAAAATAAATTGAATAACTGTACAAAATTTTAGTGAGAGAATTTTCACATTCGTTTCCACTCCATCATTCTTTATTTGATGATTTCAGTATTGTTTGGGTTTAAATTTGCCTTAAATTCTAACTTGCTCTGTTTTGGTTCTAATATGTTCTATTGCGAAGCTATCTTCATCATGATTCCAGTGGATCTGAAATCATCCAATTCCAGCCTCGTATGAAATAGTTATGACGTTTTAAAGGTCAATTACATAATTATATAATTTAAATAATAATTAAATTCCTAATTAATAACGTTTACCCAAAACATTGCCTTCCTCCTTTGTAAACCCGTTATCTGGAAAACCCACTTCATCGATTTGATCACCGGACGACGATCAGAGAGTGCCACCGTGAATCCGTCGAGATGCTCCACCTGCGCCGCCCCCTATTGATGAACTTGATGCCCCCAAGAGCTCAAAAAACGAGCTCAAAACCACCGGCTTCAAAGTCAAAATCCGATCGCCACCCTGAATTATTCCCGATCATAGCTGTTGGATAACTAGAGCTCAAGGAGCACTTCGATTTTCCCTTTGGGATTTTGGATAATACTCATTCGATTTCAAGATCTGTAGGGATTTATAATTGAGAGATTTAGCCCCTCCGTGTTTTAACTAACAGCAGCCCAAAATTTGTGAATTAGGTTTTAAGAATTTTGGCACATTTTATAGAAATTTTTTAATTTTTTTAAATTCCAAAAAGTTTGTTTTTACATCCGAACTCCAAATCAAACCCAACGACTGTCGCCCCTAACCAAATATCCCCATTCCGGACACAATGGAATATGTTTCATAAGCCAATTCAGCTGTTTTGACCAGTTTTTACCAAAATTAAAATATAAATCAATATACTGAATTTTAATACATTTTAATTTATCGGGACCATATACTGACTCCAAAAATTACAGAAAAATTAATCTAGCTATGTTTCGATGATACGTTCCTGACAAATCTATTTTTTCCGAATGTGGAGGCCATTTGAAAATGGCCCATTTCCAGTTGATTAAATTCAAACTGAAATTACCAAACACATTTAAATTCACTACGCTCACATATTAATTCCAAAAATTATGAAATTTGAAACCTATAATTTGACATTCTAGATCCAACAAAAGTGGTTTCATCGAAAATGGAGGTCATTTGCAAAATGTCTATTTTTAAGGGCAATATATTATATTAAAATATATATAAATTCCATACCGTCTATTTTAAATTTTAAACTGGACATAACTTACAATTTATAAAGCGAAATCTTGGTTTCCTACATTCGTTAGAAAGATATAATTAAACAGATTCAAATGTTTTTGGTTTTATAGAGATCTGATTTATTTTGAATCATATACATTCAACTGAAATTTAAAATCGAATTTTCAAACTACCACGCCATTTCAGGCTCATTTTATAATTAATATAAATTTATACGTTCTAACTTCGATTTAAATAAATTTTAAATCGTTATTATTTAAAATAAATCATTTTAAATATTCAAAATCCATTTAAATTACTAAAATAAATTTTTTAAATTGGTTTAGAAATTCCGGGTTGTTATAGAAACAAACAAAGGCAGTTAAGAAACCAACAGGATGGAATATAGTTGGCTGCTTATAAAAAAGGTAATTAACATTTTATAATATTATAACTAGGGAAAATAACAACTAATTTGTTTAAATCATATATACTTATAGTGTTATAGCTTATGATTGTGTTATTAGAATGGAACAAGAAAAGTTGCACCAAAATCGTGGTAACAAGCACAAAATTTTGGAACTAGTCTGGACAGATTTGGAATCAACAAGATTTTTCAGTTAAATAAAATGACTGTTTAATGTAACTGAAATCGAACTGTTTCAACGATAAATAAAATCAAGGTGAGTTAAACTCACTCAGTTTTTCCCAATTATATTTTATATAAATCAGGTTTTATAATTGTGTGCTATGGTTGATAATGATTGATTGTTTGTTTGTTTGTTAATTATATATTCATATATTGATTGAACCAATGAAATTAAAAGTTTGTTTAATTTCAATTGAAACCCAAATCGTTACTTTAACGATTGGACCCAATGAAGATAACTTACCTTGTTGGTCACGTTTATAATATAAACGTGCTTTAATTTCATGAACTGGTTGAATTGTTTTATTATTTTGGATAAATTGGTTGATGTTAAATAGTCATTATGTACTACAATAGAAATAAATCAATTAAATTGAAATAAATGATATTGTTTGAGATAACCTATTAGGATGCAGCGAAGAACAGGTTGGAGGGATCCAACTGGATTCCTCAAATATATTAGATGTTTTTTATTTTCATATTATCATTATATGAACCATTCTGATTAGGTGAATTATTTTATTGTTGACCATTGACCTGAATTTCGACCTTTGTTTCATTTTAACCAATAGGCAATATTGGTTGAGTAATTGTTAGCATGTGGCCAATAAATCAAACGTTTTTATAAATATTGATTTACTGTAAGGTGAATTAACGATAATGAATTTATAAAATTCATTTTATAATTGAAGACAGATTTCTAAATCTATTATTTTTTAGTAAAATTTATTAAAAGGAAATAAATATTTATTATTTAAATTCATAAGTGATTATTAAATGATTTTATAAAGAAAATGCTTATGTTAATAAGATTTATAAGTGAATGAGTAGAATTTAACCTAATGGTTAAGAAGTGGATAATTGTTTTAGGAAATAATTGGATGGAATTATTTGATTTAATTATATTATTAATTTAAAAGAAGGATTAATTGGGATCGATTAACGAATGGACTATGTTTTAAGTTGACAGTCAACCGTTTTAACTGAATTAATTATTAAATTAATTTGTTTTGAATTAATCTAATGAAAAAGTCTAAAAAATATTTGTTTTAATTTTAATAAGATTTTTAAAAGAAATTTGCTATTTATTCTAGTTAATAATGAAACTAACTATCTCTACAATAGTTAATGATTGAAGTAAATTATTATTTTAATTAATAATAATTTAGGAGATTACTTTTCAATCGAAATTCATTTAAAAAGTAATTAAAGTTGAAATGAAATCAAACTGAATTATGGAAGGAATTTCTGAATGGGTTTTGATTTAGAACCTGAGTTTTTATAACGAAGCTATAAAAGAATATTTTAAGCGAATACGATAGCTTAAAATAAATCTTTACTTAATATTTGAATTAAGCAAAGGAAAAAAAAAAGATAAAACAGGTTTTATATTAAACCTGAGTTTTACAAAAAGAGATGTGAAGTTAAAGCGTTAATTTTAAATTAATGTTAACAAAGGAATTGAGAGAAATGAATTGAATCGAAATGAGATTTTCAAAAAGGGATGATTAAAAGGAATTTGCAATTGAATTTGTAAAGGATTTAGTAATCGGAGTTGGTAATAATAATTTGAATTATGAAATGAATTCTTTGAAAGAAGTTACGGTTAAGAAGTGATTTTTATTAACGAATTACTTAATCAACATATTAAGTAATAATAAGTTATACTTATAAAAAGAGATATTTTCAAAAGTAAGGAGGTTTTATAGACCATATTTTGACTAAAATAATTTATTGAGATTTGCTTGATATTAGAATGAATATCAGTTTTTGAATTACAACTCATATCTATCTTAAGATGAGAACATTGTTGATCAAGGTTTGAGAGATAAATGAATACCCCAACTTGAACGACTTCAGGATTATCTGAAGATGGTATTAGTTTGTAAGGGGAAAGAGGTTAAGAATAATTTATTATTTCCATATGAGAAACAATAATGTAACGTTAATTGCAAGATTTGAGAATATATAATGAGATTCCAAAGTAACAGAAATGGAAAGATTTGAGAATATATATTTTGATATATATAATGAGATTTTCCGAAGTAAAGGAAATAAAAGGAGATTGTGTGAAACTATAACAATATTTCCAAAGTAAAATGAAATGGAGAGTTTAAAATGGGTTTATTCTAAAAAGAACAAAAGTTGGGTATTGTTTTCAAGTAACGATGTTTTATGTGAAATTCGATAAAACCAAAGTGGGAATATATATGATTTAATTCTAAAGTATTAACATAAAATAGTTTTCAAATATCTTATGCTAAATAAGAAGTGAAAAGCTGTATTCATTATATTGAAAGATTTAAGAGTTTTAAATTAACCTTCGTTAATTATTAAAGAGGCCAAGTAATGCCAAGTACTGAATTAGTGCACTCATTTTATTTACACGACAATTTATTGATAGTTAAATAACAGACTATCAAATCTGACTCATACGATTGTTGGTACGGAAAGACCGAGATCGAATTTATATTCGAAAACCATTCCGAACCAGCAAATAAGTGAAGACTTAAGATGGAGTAATTGAAGATCGTAGATCTTCATAAGTGGAGGGATTATTTGTCTAATTTCTCTGCAATTGCAACTGGGGTTATTCGATTGGTGATTCTGTCGTGGTTGGAATCTATGGATTGCAAGGACTACTCGCTACCGATCCTTATGGTAATACTTATATAGGATGTCGTAGGAGGGTGCCTTCGGTTCATCCTATTCCTGGATGACTTATATGGACGAATGTATGACAGAGCATTTCCTAAAAACCATGTACGTTGATTTTTACAATTATACTGAGTCGGTGGCAAAGAGGGGAAATTCTTTAATACCTAGAGTATATTTGTGGGTGTCAATGTAACGACCCGAATTTTTAGCTCTCGAAAATCAATACTATACTGTAACAACCCGGAATTTTGGCACTACCAACTGTAACGACTCAGATTTTGCCCGGACCAAATCGATCGAAAAATCGACTAAGACCGTTCAAAAACCCAAATACGCTAACTTTGGGCATACAACACATCAGAACAAATAATAGAAGACTTTTATAAACATTACATAAATGTTACATCAGAGTACAGAATATCAGAGTCGATTAAAATACAGCGGAAGAAAAATTTACAATAGATGAAATACAATGCAGTGGAAAACAATAAACTGATACAATGGAAGTCTATCAATGCTCTGGACACAGCTTTAAGCTTCGATCCAGAATCTTGCTCAATATATTTGCAAAATAAGCTACTCGACTGCCCGTGTGGAAAAGATGGGCACCCGAGTTTGCAAGTGAAACAAACTACAGGTCAGTCATGGGACTGGTATGAGAAATCTTACTTAACCTATTTAATAATAAGGTCAATCACAGGACCACGCCGCTAACGCGGAACGTGTTTACTCCATTGGATTGCTAGTGCATAAATTATATAAATTTTTTTGTTCAAAACGACGCAATGCTTTTTAGAAAAATGAAATCATTACAAGACTCAAGTCCCATCACACAATTCAACGCAAACCGGAGGACAGAGTTTTACCTTATAATGATCAAACATGCTTGATACATAGAAAATTATATTTTGATATTATTATTAGTGTCTAATCAGTTTTAAAATACTTCAAAGTAAATGTATCAATCCTAGACGGCATAGTACCCCATCCTATTATGTCACCATACATAGGTTTACAATCAAAACCGTAATGTCGTATTGGAAGTTGGGTTTCCATCATGAATCAAGGCTAGGGACGATCTCCTTACCGATTCGAGACACTCTAGCAATGTCTCAGGATCCCCAGCAGTGAACCCTTGGATATTGTAGGGCCGGTCCACAAATATACATTATGGATTAGTTATACCAGAACACACGCTTCCCGATCCTATTGGACCTATAAAATGGTCACAATCGACCAATAAATCTGAGGCGCCTCATTCCATTAACCACATAAGTAAAATGTCAGGGCTTGGAAAACCCAGATACCACTTCTAGCTAGAAAGAAATGTGTGCACTCCCTGCGTTCCCTTGTCCCGTTTCTGACTCTTACCGGGTGTGAGGCTCGCGAGGTAACACTAAACACAAAGCTATGCCGAAATAGGCTATGCTTTGATCATCAACCACAAGGCTATGCTTTTCAACAAAAGCCTTGATCATTTGCATCTTGGCATGCCACATTGACAATCCACGCAATGCGATCGATAACTACTAATATATAACCTCTGAGCTTATGCGTCTCAGAGAAGAGTGTTAAGCAAGAGAATAAATTCTCCGCCACCAACAGATATATACTAAATAGGGATCAATTTACATGGAATGAAATCCAATGTCGAATACATATCCATTTACAAGTCCTTTCTGGGTCTGAGCAAAACCGGAGACACCTTATTCCTCGTCTCGTATGTCCAATACGGAAGAGAGGTTCTCGCATATCCGGACAATCAACAAGTACATCCGGACAACTACCACCTTAACCCTTTCCTAGGAGCGACCCAGTGTCGGGCATCAATAGTCGTCCATTCGTTGTGAAGATCGTCGGTCTTCAATCACCATCTTCAATGTATTCGACTTTTAATCGTCATAGTAATTATTAGAATGGGTTCAACCCGGTCTTTCCGAATAACTCGTGTATTTTATAATCAAAAATCAAGTGCTATAAATACACATCATACGCCTCATTCCAATCCAGAATATTATTTCAATAAAATATTCATATTAAAAGGGAAAGATTCCCATTAATTTTATCAAAGATAATTTCTTTTAAATTTATTCTTTAATCCTCTTTTTAAAGATTCATTAAAATTCCAATTTGTTTTAATATCAAATATCATTACTTTATGATTATTCCAATTTAAAGAAATTAATCTATCTTTAACTGGGTTAAAGAACCAATGTCATTTAAAACACAGTTCATGATAAACCCAAAATCATCTTCCATTAAATATGGAATTTGCACAGAAATCAAATCAATATATAATCGATATAAATTTTCGTATCAGACTAATGATATAAACGGAATAACGACAAAGCCTTTTTAAATTCCATATATAGTAATAGTCTTCTTTTACAGAAGCCTATCTCGATTATTATTAAAATAAAGAACATTGTAATATAAAGAATATTTTTACATAAAGAATCTTTTTACATAAAGGATATTTTTAAATAACGAATATTTTAAAATAATATTCAACGAAGAATAAAATGATGATTTCTTTGTCCGTTTTTGGATGGACAAAAGATAAAAATATATTTTTGTCAAAATGAACTAGTTATTAACTAAAATAAATCTTTTAAACTAAGATTTAATGTAGTCTTCTAATCAATTAATATTTAATTAGAATTAAATAAAGAATTAGATTTTGGGTTGTTGTGGATGGTGTCTTAAATAACACCGTTCTTAAACCCCGTATGAAAAGAATAAATCTTTTAATTAAGATTATTAGAGCTTCCAATATTATTTAGTGATTGGAATAAAATGATATGTGAATTGAGTTTATTGTGAAATGTGTTTTAAACGACATTTGTTCTTTAACCCAATTAACAGTAAAGAAAATACGATTTAGAATTTATAAATCTTTTTATTAAGATTTAAAAAGAAAATTTCCAAAGCCAAATTTTCCAATTTAATATATTAAATTGGAATTGAGTGGAAATCCGATTTGATAATAAACGAGATAGACTTCTGTAAAAGAAGACTGTTACTATATATGGAATTTAATAAGGCTTTGCCGTTATTCCATTTATATCATTAGTCGGATATGGAAATTTATATTGATTATATATTGATTTAATTTCTGTGGAAATTCCATATTTAATGGAAGATGATTTTGGGTTTATCGTGAACTATGTTTTACATGACATTGGTTGTTTAACCTAGTTAAAGATAAGATTAATTCTTAAAAGTTGAATAATCATAAAGTAATGATTTTTGATACTAAAATCAAATTGGAGTTTTAATGAATCTTTAAAAAGAAGATTAAAGAATAAATTTAAAAGAATTTATCTTTGATAAAATTGATGTGAATCTTTCCCTTTAATATGAGTATTTTATTAAAAGAGTATTTTGCATTGGAATGAGGCGTATGATGTGTATTTATAGCACTTGATTTTTGATTATAAAATACGTGAGTTATTTAGAAAGATCGGGTTTAACCAATTCTGGATAATTACGACGATTAAAAGTCGAAGACATTAAAGATGGTAAGTGAAGACTGGCGATCTTCACATCGAACGGGCGACTATTGATGCCCGGCACTGGGTCGCTCCCAGGAAAGGGTTAAAGTGGTAGTTGTCCGGACGTACTTGGTGATTGTCCAGATATGCGAGAACCTCCCTTCCGTATTGGACATACGGGACGAGGAATAAGGTGTCTGCGGTTTCGTTCAGACCTAGAACGGACTTGTAAATGGATGTGTGTCCGACATTGGATTTCATTCCATGTAAACTGATCTCTATTTAATATATATCTGTTGGTAGCGGAGAATTTATTATCTTTCTTAACACCCTTCACTGAGACGCATGAGCTCAGAGGTTATATATTGGTAGTTATCGACCGCATGGCGTGGATTGTCAGTGTGGCATGCCAAGATGCAAATGATCAAGGCTTTTGTTGAAAAGCAGAGCCTTGTGGTTGATGATCAAAGCATATCCTATTTCGGCATAGCTTTGTGTATAGCGTTACCTCGTGAGACTCACACCCCAGTAAGAGTCAGAAACGAGACAAGGGAACGCAGGGAGTGCACACGTTTCTTTCTAGCTAGAAGTGGTATCAGGATTTTGCGAGCCCTGGCATTTTACTTTTGTGGTTGATGGAATGAGGCGCCTCGGATTTATTGGTCGATTGTGACCATTTTATATGTCCAATAGGATCGGGAAGCGTGTGTTCAGGCATAACTAATCCACTAAGGTATATTTGTGGATCGGCCCTGCAGTATTCATGGGTTTACTGCGGGGGATCCTGAGACATTGCTAGAGTGTCTCGAATCGGTAAGGAGATCGTCCCTAGCCTTGACTCATGATGGAAACCAAACTTCCAATGCGACATTACAGTTTTGATTGCAAACCTATATATGGCGACATAGTAGGATGGGGTACTATGCCGTCTAGGATTGATACATTTACTTTGAAGTATTTTAAAACTGATTAGACACTAATAATAATATAAAAATATTATTTTCTATGTATCAAGCATGTTTGATCATTATAAGGTAAAACTCTATCCTCCGATTTGCGTTGCATTGTGTGATGGGACTTGAGTCTTATAATGATTTCATTTTTCTAAAAAGCATTGCATTGTTTTGAATAAAAATTTATATAATTTATGCACTAGCAATCCAATGGAGTAAATCTGTTCCGCGTTAGCGGCGTGGTCCTGCGATTGACCTTATTATTAAATAGGTTATGTAAGATTACTCATACAGTCCCATGACTGACCTGTAATTTGTTTCACTTGCAAACTCGGGTGCCCATCTTTTCCACACGGGCAGTCGAGTAGCTTATTTTGCAGATATATTGAGCAGGATTCTGGATCGAAGCTTAAACCTATGTCCAGAGCATTGATAGACTTCCGCTGTATCAGTTTATTGTTTTTTGCTGCATTGTATTTCATCTATTGTAAATTTATCTTCCGTTGTATTTTAATCGATGTACTCTGATATTATGTACTCTGATGTAACATTAATGTAATGTTTATAAAATTCTTCCGTTATATTTTCTGATGTGTTATATGCCCAAAGTTAGCGTATTTGAGTTTTTGAACGGTCTTAATCTATTCTGCGATCGATTTGGTCCGGGAAAAATCTGAGTCATTACATATACATCCTCTGTATTCATATATCTCAAATCAAGTACCAAAAAGTTTGATAGTTAGGGGAAAAAAAGGAGATAGAAGAATAGAAGAAAGAAAATACAGAAAAAATCTAACAATGGAACGAATAATCTATAATAACAACGGTGCTCTTTTACAAAAAGCAGAAAAACTTTAAAATATACCTACATCAATCAGAGTGCATAATGAATCAGCCTGAACAGTTATAACAACTTGTCCTTACAATTGCTGATACATACAATAACATACACAGCGGGATAAAATAAGAGAGTACGAGTATACGTCTCGTCACCAACTCCTCTTCTGAATCTCCAAAGCAGTCCAAATCTGATCTGCAAATATACTCGGTCTGACCCGAGCGTTACCGTAAAATAACACCCGGATCTGGCTAGCAACCTCGTGAGATAACTCAACATTTAAGTAACACATATCTCAATACAATGGGAGGCCGTATGCATATCCGTATCGGTTATCCCCTCAATAACATCCAACCATTTATTAGGAGAAGTATAGTTGTAAATAGATAATGTCCAGGGTGTAGAACATAAATAAATTCACATAGAAGGAATGGTTACATTCGACAACTATTAAATATACAAACCAAACCGATAAGGCACGTTCACATATTGGATTTTCCATCAGAGATCTCTCAATACAGATCCGAACTCCATGCATAAGGGTCAGAAAGTACCTCCGAGCATCGTGTATCTCTAGATAAAATATACCATAAGGTAAACACAACTGGCCCACGCACGAAAACACCGAAGTGCACCATGTGGAACCAAATATACCCAACTCCCACGCGCTACTTCAAAGAGCTCCCGCAACGATTCGATAATAAGCATACACTAGATATGGAGTCAATATATCCTGCCGTAGGTTAGCAAAACCCAGATTGTGCTCCTACTCTGTTTTCTGTCATTTTCGATGTCGTGGTTTCATTCGACATCTTTCACACGAGTCTTCACCACTCGAGCAGAACAAGAATTCCCAGATGGAATCCCACATCTCAATAGATCTTGGAATCACACATAGATTCCTTCGCAGATCTCGGAATGACACGTGGATTCCAATACATCACTAGATCTTGGAATCACACATAGATTCCTTCACAGATCTTAGAATCACTATATGTGTTCGAGCATCTCAACAGATCTCGAATCGCCACATAGCCTTCACTTCACAACTGCTTCCAAAACATAGAACCCGTATACTAGTTTTGAAGTGGTTTTCGAAAAGTAGAACACTTACCAATCCCGATCTCCTCAAAACCAGTCGCTAGTTTAAGGTCAAATTCTATAGTCAATTAACTGATTACATTTCACAAAATGAACGATTATATATGGAAAATAGCCTCGCTTAATTTCCATAACAATCGAATAAACATCCAAGACATTATCAAGATAATGAAGCATGATAAACACTTAAAGTACGATTAACTCATATAAACGGCTTCTAATCCCCTTCCCATTTAATTAATCTTTCATTAATTAAAACTCTTTTATTAGTAAAACTCCTTTTAACTAATGAAACTTTAGTTGTCAAATAAGACTTCACTTATTAAATAAACTTCACTTATCAAATAAGACTTCACTTATTAATCAATAACTCATACTCGATTAATATTCCCTTATACACTAGTGTATATATTCAACTTATACATATAAAAGACATATGTATATATTCTATGAATTCCTTATTCCTTCATAGCCTTAATACCTAAAAAGTATTAATATACCTATCCCTCCGGTATAAGTATAAAAACAATTCATTTTCAAGATTTCCTTTCTAACTTCAATATTTGAAAATGTATTCATATACTTATCTCCCTGGTATAAGTATATCTATAATTCAATTCTAAGACTTCTTAAAATATAATCAAAAAGGTTAAAACCTTTGTTTAATAAAGAACCTCTTCTCTTTTAAAAGTTAAACATCTTATTAAACATCTTTATCCTAAAAGATTTCTATACTTGTCTTTACCTTTAAAAATCCACTATTTAAAGATCTAAGTATACCCAACTCGTTAAACATTTTAATTCCAGATTCTATATCTCTGGTGTTTAAAAACAAGCGTTGCTAACACACTGTTTACAACAAACCCCAAAACAATCCCTTTTTATATAATTATCTTTAAACGTTCGTTTAAAGATTCGATTATATAAACTTCATCGATATAATTCGAGTGGGTTAAAGACGACTGTAAATAACACATTGTCACGACGACAAACCCAAAACCATTTCTATACTTATTCACATCATTAAAATATTCATTTAAAGATGTAAATATCAATAAATATCCGACATGGTGAATTAAACCATTGATTTGTTATAATCCAAAATCATTTCCCAAGTATTATAAAACAGGCTTAACTCGTTTCAATATATGTATATAATAAAATAAGTTTAAAAATAGATTTTAAATAAAAGAGTTATAAAGTATATATATTAAAATAGCTTAAAAATAGATTTTAAGTAAAAGAATTTAAACAACTGTTTTATTCCAAAACCATTCAATTCCAGTTTCTCCATTCCCGTTCCTATTCGTATAATTTCTCAATTCAGTCTCGTTTTACCAAACACACCAAATTGTGTGAAATGGACAAACTCAATATATTATATAATATAATATATTCACTTCACGATAACTTCACATATAACAACGTTATATAGTCCATGGGGTCCACAGTCAGGTTTAACACACAATCAATTCATAATACAACATATGAATATAAATGCGATAACCATAATATTGAGGAATCCTTTTGGATTCCTCTAACCTGTCCCCCTACATAACAGTTCATATATCAGCACATACATGTGTAATACAGTTCACTATTATTATATGGTGCAACAGTATTGCGATAAATGTGAGTTAAACTCACCATCCATTTCCATCGTCGATTTAACGCTGTTTTATCCAATTTCAAACAGGCGTTTGAAATTAGAAATCCCAAACTCCTCGGAATGATCCCAATCCACATCGTACACGTAGTACTCTTCGATACGGACCCAACGCATGTGACGGTTCGTCGATTGGACTTCGTATGAGCTAGATATCACGTTTTCAAGTTAAAACGAGATAAAATGATAATTAACTTAATTTAATTAAACAATTATCCCTCACCCTACACTAACTGTCACGTGCAGTCCCCCCTCCTCCTTTCATCCCCAATTCAAACAGTCCCTCCCTCATGATGTACACACAAATCTGTGTCCCCACATGCACTGATACATCACGGCAGTTGCCAAATCCAAAATCCGATGATGCCATTGCGTCCCACTCCTCAATCTCGACTTACCTGACCGCTTCATTGTTGCTCCGGCGTCCCCTCTCAAATCTCGTCCTCCCTCCTTATTCCGTTGACCGTAGATTTGACCACCAACCACCGCTAACTCGTCCACCGACCGACCTCGCAACTACCGTCATTGGAACCAGCACCTCATTCCACACCAGTCGACCACCATGACACTAACTCCGGTGACCCCGATCAAATTCCGACCCCCACCCACTCCTGTAGCTCACGCTACAGGATCCGATACTTTATGTTTTGAAGTTATCCCAAACTCCACCAAATGAAGCGCGCCACCCTCAAAAATGCCATCGTAACCTCCGTTATTCCTCCGACATCACCTAGCTTCGATGACTCCTAAATCTAGCTTCGCTACTCAAAAATCGACCTTCAGGAAATTGCGTCGAGATCCACTTTAAGGGCACGAGTTTGAAGCTCTTGTATAGCCGAGTCCAACAAATCCAAGATGGTTTGATTCCAGTTGCTATTTTATGGAATTTAATTTGTTTGAAGAAATTATTGAAGTGGCGGCTTTGTGTTTTGCTTTATAGAAGTAGTTTTAGGTCATAACATACAAGGTAGGAGTATTTATAGGTATATTTAGTTTAGATACTTTTGGTAGATATTTTATAAGGAGATATTTTGTTATGAGATATTTTCAGTTTAGATATTTTCATTCTTATAATCCATTATATTCATATTGTGCGTTATAACCTTGTACTACCTCATACCAATCCCGCTTGTCATGAAATTCAACACACTGTTACACTACAATATCCCGGACTCGATAAAACTGGTTTTATCGAAATCTGAGACCATTTGAGAAAACATTATTTTCACATATAAATAAAATCAAATTAATATTTAATCGATTCTCAAACACTTTGATTCTTCAATAATAAATTAATATTAGTTTTCACATTCAAATATGAAATTTCCATAAGCTTCAGAATCAATTTAATTTCGTATTAAATTCCAGATTCACTTATTCGAGTAATTTAAATGTTTAAATTACTATTTCACGATTCCATTATATTAAATAACTTGTATATTCTGACTTCAAGTTATTAAACTTTAATTCAATCACATTTATATTTAAATAAATTAAATATTTAGATCCTAAAAATCTGGGTCGTTACAGTCAATTAGTGATTTGACGGATTTGATGATGTGACATGCAAAGTGAATGGTGGCCAGATGTTCTGAAAGAAAAGAATAAATAAATTTATAAATAAATAAATAATAAATAAATTTTGACATAAAGCCTCATCAAACGGGAAATGGTAAAAATCGGGTAGGTCGCATGGCTATGTGGGTCGCCCCCATCAAAAGAGTATATCATTACCTGATCTGAAGAAATCAAATGCCTTCGGTTGTCCCTTTATTTTTGTATGCTATCAGTTCGGTTGGCTGGCCCCCAACCGTGGTAATGATATATTGGAACTCTCAAGCGAATTGAGGGGCCAATCATGTTTAGCCTGGGTTGCAAGAGGTTCTTGTTGAACTCCAATGTATTCATATCTAGAGGTACATCGTCGGAAAGGTGGTGGACCATACCTTGCCATGAAAATCCATTCTCCAAAAAGAGCCGCTATTTTTGATTGTATACTATGTATGTAGAGCGTAAGATGCAAGCATTTTGCTAGATTGTTATTTACTTGATTTAGACATTATTATAATATCAAAAAGTATTGATTTCAAAAATGTTTTGGGTTATTGTAAGGTAAAACCATCCGTATTTATGTGTGGATTTGGTCTTACGATTATCCTTTCTTTCGAAAAGATTTTAACTTTAAAATCAAGTTAGATGTAACCCATAAACTTAGTGAGTTTTTCTCACTATGGTCCACCAGACTGATCTGTGCGTTTGTAATGCTCGGGTTAGACCAGGTTGTACAGGTTCAGGTTATCAAATGAAGTGAAAAGACGAGCTGGAAGAGTTCAGATGTATGATATCATATATTTGTGTTCCGCTGTGTGTTGCATATGAGGACAGTTTATTATAACTGCCTAGTTGTATTGATGTACTATGATGACTGTATGTTTTATTTCAAGCACTCAATAAAGTTTATTTCTATATTATATTTTTTTCCGCTGCGATGTGAGACTCTGCGTTGTGTTGGTTCTTCATTTTCGTCTTCTATTCTAATATTTCTTTCTTTCTTGTCTCACCCTCTAATTTCTTTCTAATAGCATCTGGGTTTTCAGTGCATTTTATGATGGACTTGTGTTATTTGGTCAGCTCATAGGTACCAGAAATTGGGGTCGCTACAATTACACTATAGTGGACAACAAAATATGAAAATAAACAACTATATGTGAAAACATCTTGATGAAAATTTTCTAAGTCGTTTCCCCCGCTTACATAAAATATCAAGAAGATTATATGATTATCATTCTTTTTGCTAATTTTGTAATAATCCGGTCAGCCTTCATTATTTTGATACACTGGCTTCCCTGATTTGGATTCGCTTATCATTTATGACATTTCCAAAGCTTTTATGCATACTGGAAAAACATCCTTTAAATGCAAAATTATAACCAAACCTAAGAGAATATAATTTCTAGAATTATCGTATAGTAACTTCAAATTGACTGATAGATTTTTTTTAATCTTCCTATAATTTCCATGCATCTACAAAGATTTTAATCTTCTTAGAAGTGTAATCTCTTACCATAAAATCACAAGCTATAGTATTGTTTTATCCTAGGTGTGCATCGTTTTTCCCCCATGAATGCATAATTATCCACCCTGCAATAATTGATCAACCTTCATTATTTTGTAATGGATGGTATATTAATGGCTAGTAATGACACCTCATAAAGGAGAGATGAGTTTGTTAAACAAATAGCTTCACCATATATTATTTGCATTTGGATGCAATACAAGTATTTATGTGTAGGCTGATATGTTGGAAAAATTTTCTCTATTGCTAATAGTTATTAAACATACGACATTTCCTTATGGTTTATTTACATTTTTGTCCATTTATTTTTATAGGGGTTAATCGAGTTTGATTTATCGTTTTGAGCGTAGTAATTATGTAAAATTCTTTGTAATTTAAAAATGCAATCAATTACTGACCGTCACATGTAAATTAATCATGGACAATTGGTTTTCAATTTTACGGTTCATGCAAAAATTCATACCAAAGAAGTCATTTATTAGTGCTAGCTAAATTTGGCATGTCAAATGATTACTTTCGGATGTGCACGACATCATACGCGTCCAAATCATTTTGGATATTAGATAACTGCATCTGTGAATTCATATAGATATTAGATTATTGTAATATCTATTGATGATTAATAATGAAGAAATATAAATACAAAATCTTGGTTTAACATACGTTTTTCCTTGGTCCCGCTGAATAGGAAAATAAACAAAGCTGACGATAATAAATAGTATTGAGTAGTTAATATGCATTGAAATATGATATAAACCAATAAGTTAATAATGCAATAAATAAACATATTTCATTCCACTAAAATACATGTAATATGAAATACAATATTGATAAAAACTAGACGAATATTTTTGTATGTGAATACTTTTGTATACACATAGACTTTCATTTTTCTGGATATCAGATATTTATCTATTTTTCAAATACGAATGACGACAGATTTTGAAATTTTTAGGTATTCATTGATAGGCCTATGCTAAATGTCCTATTTTAATAGGTTAATATGTCATGGAGTAAAATTTTCAAAGTATTTCTTAGGCATTCTCCATCTTAATTGATGGTAATTTGCTACTAAAAGCTATGAAGACAGCTTTTAGTTTTTGATTGATTGTGCTTACGAGCTTAGAAGTATCTACAATTTTTTGGGTACGTATATTGGTTTTATGCGGCATGGTTTTGATACCGTTTGAACTTACTTATCTGTTATGACCCTAAAATATTGCTTGCCATCTAATACAGCCATGAGTGCTATATTAATTAGCCCCAACTAATTGTAAGAAAGAGCTGCTACATGTTGATGCCTAATTTGATTTCAAATCTATAAGACAAAAATGGAGTCTACGATTTCTTCTTCTCTACCCATATTCATGCTACAATAAATACTACAAAACACAAATATCTTAAACTATGATACATTACATCAACTGCCTACTTTGCTTAGTTTCTCAACTGATTTGTTGCCGAACTCAATTGTATATAATATATTATTTTTGTAGGTAAAATATTCTAACTTATATTATTCACCATACCTGTTCTTATATACATAACAAACTCTATCAAGGTCATTGTAGAGATCTATTGTAAATTGCTTTGCATATGTAAAGAGAAGATGGCATTTTCTGCTGGTAGCTTACTAAATGTGATTGCTGAAATATTGGATTACAAGCAGCAAGAAACTATCAAGATATTTGGATATGAACTTCTAACAAGATTGATCTCAAGCCAGATAGCGCTTATGCACATACTATCGAAAATTTTGTTCCCAAAGTTTGTAATCTGGCTTCTAAGGATTGCGAGGAAGATAATAAGCTTCTGGGTACTGCAAGTCTATAATGTTCGGCTGCAATGATCTAGTTTATGACAAAATAGCAGTCTTTCTTCAAAGACATCGACAAGGTTGCTTGTATCACATTGCAAAATTATGGAATAAAGGAACAAAATAATGAAGGCAATCAAAGGCGAGATCCACATCATAATTGGGTTGATGAAGTTGTTAGAACTGAAGTGGGAGATGTAGCAAATCCTGCTTATGATGTTGGACCAATAACATTTTTGCCACGACCAGGGTTCAAAGATTCATCTACTCTCTCAAGAGAAGCGTGGAACTCCTGAAGTATGGTCGCATATTTGCATTCAAGATTTATCTAAACTTGCCAAGTAAAGAGAAACTATTCGCTTTGTTTTTTACAGAATGTTCATCTACTTTGATGCTGGCAGGCACTGGGAGGTGGAAATGGATTGGCTTTGCGCGTATTAAATGAATTGCTCTCTTTTGTGAAAGGCGCATGACATGGGCAAATGATTTTATTTGCCATTATTAGACACTTGGATCACAAAAATGTCATGCATGACCCTCAGATGAAAGCAGATATCATTAAATAGCTATTTGCTTTGGTTCAACATCTAAGATCAAGATCAGTGATTGTTGAACAAGGTGTGGCAATTGACCAGTGTAAGCATTCGAGGAAAAGTATATAAGCTACCATGGAAGTTGTTGGTCCTAAAGAGTCAAATTGGAATGACTTGCTTCAAAAATCTATCGAGGAATGCTTGCTAGAAATTGCCAAAGGAGCTGGTGATGCTTACCCACTTTTTGACTATGGGGAAACCACCAGCTTCTGCAATAGTCGTAAAGGAAACAATTGAGTCTATGTTGGTTCTTGCTGATATCATCTCCTTCACATATGCACATCAACAACTGATTTTTCCAGAATGTCTATTATCACAATTCAACAAAACTATGATGAATCCAGTTCTTGAAACGCGTGTTGGAGCTCACAAAATATTTCCAGTTATCCTAGTCTGAACTCCAGCACATCCAAAATGTAAATATGAACGTAACAGGCAACAGTCAAAATCCATGTCATCATTCGTATCAGCTGCGGCTCTTTTTGAGAAACTCAGGAAAGAAGAGAAACTTAAAAGTTTCTGATATGTTTCAGAAACAAACTTATAATGGTCTTAGCATAAAAGAGGTTGATGAAGACGAGTCTAGAAACGGAAGAATATGGAGAAGTCCACCTTATTTTCATACATTAAGCTCCGCAGAAATGGAAGTCAAAGTGGTGGTGATTCTTTTGTTGGTGAAGGATTTCGAAATTGGAAAAAGAAAGAAAGATTTGATGTGCAAGTTAGGCCGCATTTTATTACTCATAATAATTGTGTGAAAACCGCCAATTATTTGATGAAGCACAAACAACACATTGAAGTGACTTTGTGTAATCAGACCAATCGAATGATAGTTGATTACCGTACTTGTTTGATTGCTTCAATTGATTGCATCAGATTTCTCCTACGTCAAGGATTGCCTTTGCATGGACATGGTAAATCTAAAGAATCTTCAAATAATGGGAACTTTCTTGAATTCTTACAATTTCTTGCCGATCATAATGAAGATGTTAATAGAGTCTCATTAACGTATGTTCCTGAAAATGCAAAATTAACATCACTTGGAATTCAAAAGGATATTATCAACTCCATTGCAAATTTGACAACAAATTCTATCATTATAGAACTTGGCGATGAATTATTCTCCATTTTAGTTGATGAAGCATGCGATATATCTGTGAAAGAGCAAATGACAGTTGTTCTACGCTATGTTGATGAAAGAAGGTTTGTTGTCGAATGATTTCTTAGCATTGTACATGTAAGAGATACAACTGCCTTATCTCTAAAGGACGCCATCGAGTCTTTAACTACACGATAGGGTTCTCATTATGGTAATCTTATGAGCATACTTAATTTATTTTCATCAATGATTGAAGTTCTAATGATTGTTGAAGAGGATGCAAAAGATCATAAACATAGAGAACATGCAGATTAATTATTGCGAATCATACGAAGTTTTGAGTTTTCTTTTCAGTTGCACTTGATGAAGAATGTTTTAGGAATCACAAATGATTTATCTCAAGCTTTACAAAAAAGGACCAAGATATGGTCAATGCTATGACTCTTACAAGAATAACTAAACAACAATTGCAAAAAATGCGAGATGATGGATGGGAAAAAATATTGAGAGAGGTTTCTCTATTTTGCGTTAAACATGCTATCATCATTCCTGATATGGATAATTTGTTTGTAGTGCAAGGAAGATCGCATCGTAAGGTTGAAGGGAAGACTCACCTTCATTACTATCATGTTGAACTTTTCTATGAAGTGATAAATAAGCAACTTCAAGAGTTGAATAACCACTTTACCGAGCTAAATAAGGAATTACTATTGTGTATGGTTTGTCTTAGTCCAAGTGATTCATTCTCCTCGTACGATAAGGAAAAAATAATCCGGTTTGCCGAATTTTATCCATCTGATTTCTTTGCGAATGATTTAACGCAGCTTGATCATCAACTTGATAACTATATACTTGACTTGCAATCCGATGATCAATTTTCCGACGTGGGTGGAATAAATGAGCTTGTTAAAAAGACGGTTCAAAAAAAACATTGTTTATATCCGTTAGTGTACTTGGTTTTAAAGTTGGCATTATTATTACATGTCACTACTGGCAACGTTGAAACAGTATTTTCAGCTTTGAAAAAAATGATGACTTCACTTCGTAACCGATTGGGTGATGATATAATGAATGTGTAACGACGCGCAAATTCGTACCTTTTGAGTCGACCAAATACAATACAAGTCCAACCCAAATTGCATGTAAATACGAACCATTAATAGAAAGAAGTTAGAGGGTGAGAAATAGAAAAGATAGAAAAATTAGAATATAAGAAATAAGATAGAAGAAAACTGAATAACACATAATCTCACAATCGCAGCGGAATAAAATATTACATATATATATGTAAGCTTTTGGAAATACAAAACTGTATCTTTGCTTACATACATCATCAAGGTACAACATATACACATCATAACGGAAATAACTCTATATATATCTAACGTTGAAGCCTTCTGCGCCAAGCTCCTTCCAGATTATCTGTAAAATCCAGAACTACTTGACTGCCCGTACAAATTTGAGCCCCCAAGAGTTTAGGGAAAACTTAGAAAAATAAACTCTGGGTCAGTCATGGGACTGGTGTGAGTAAACGATTTTAAATATCTTGCTTAATTTGGAAAAATTCTTTTGAAAGAAAGGATAATCGTAAGACCGATCCACACATAAAAACGGATGGTTTTTACCTTATGACAACCCAAAATATTTCTTAAATCATAGTTGTTCTGATATTATAATAATGTCTTAGGTTTCCACAAATAAGTTAGAATCTAGCGGAACGCTTGCATCTCACGCTCCACATACATAGTATACAAACAAAACAGCCTGGCACTTAGGGATAATGAATTTTCAACTATGATAAGGTATGGAACCACCTTCCGATAGTGTATCTCTAGATAGGAATACACTGGGTTCAACAAGAACATCTTGCAACCGTCCACACATGACCGGTCACTCATTTGCTCTGAGCGTACAGAATATATTATCACCTACGGTTGGCGCCAACATATCCGTTCCCGGGAGATACAGAAGCGAAAGAAGTAACAAAATATATATTCTCTAAATGGTGACAATATACCCTAATAGGAGAGACCCACATAGCCACGTTGCCTGCCCGATTTTTGTCATTTCCCGGTTGTGAGGCTTAAGGTCATAACTTACCTTTTAGAACAACACATCTTTATTCACTTTGAATGCCACATTGTCAAACTCGTCAAATAACAAACTGACTTCCCTAAAACCACGGGTTAAAAGCCAAGGGAAACGAATTCCTCCCCCACTAAACATAGTTTTGAAGCGATCAACTTTCGTGATCTGTTAAGTATACTCTGTCAGATATTCATCCATACAAGTTGTCTTGGGTCTGGACAAGCCGAAGGCACTATTCTGTAAATCCATCTTAGGCAATTTCTATCTAGGATCGACAGTATAACCCTTGCATAAACTCCGTCTTCAATTTGATTTTAGATAAAAGAACGCCTAGGTCGAAACAAAGTGGTATTTGGATTTCGTTTAGAAAACCAATCCCGGTCTCTTTGGATCGATTAACGTTAATATGTTTTAAGGCCAAGTGATACTTAAAGGAATCAGATCAATATATTTCATATGTGTTTCTATATCCTTAATTGATTTTCAGAACTTATCTACACAAGTTATTTAACAAATACAATTCTAGATTTCAATTACAGTTGGATATTATCTAAATAAGACATGTAAATGATTCAATTTAAACTAACAAGTTAAGTGGGTCATGACACAACATTTCAATCAATCAAATTAACAAATTAATTGTCACAACAGAACTTGTCTATTACAATTCACCAATTCAAATAAACATCGTTCATCGTTGGTTGATCTTGGAAAATAATCACTTCCAAATCGTATCTATTTAAGAATCCCATGTATTTTTATTAATCATAACAGTATTGTTATCATTCATACATAATACACGACTTATAAATAAAATTACTTTTTTTATTTCCTTAGATAAATAATTAATTCACTATATATAATTAATTTAAATATTTATTCTAAATGGAAAGTAAATGAAACTTTCCTCAATCGATTTCCAAAACATCTTTTCCCGATTTTCTCCTTTTCATTTATTTCCCTAACTTTGGAATAACCTTATCGTTGTAAGACAACCAAGTTTTCTTTTATCAATATCTCCCACAACCGTTCTTATATTGAAAAACATTTGCTTCCATGGTTATTCATTTTGGAATGTGAATGTCATTCCTTTAGATTTGTTTAACACATTAACTAGATTTTAGTACAAGATCAATACCGTTTATCTAGTTGTTATATAAATTCATATTTACATAGATATCAACAGTTAGACTGATCATTGTGTATTTAACTTTTAAATCATTTCTTGATTAAATATATTTATCGACCTTAGTCGATTTAATTAATAATTGTATTTCAATGCTTATTTTCTAATTGTTGAGCTCATACAACATTATTAACGACCAACCATTATTCGATATAACCTTGACTATAGTTCAACAAATATGACTTGAACTGGTTATTTGGATCTGTATTTATTTTAATCCATTCGGAAAGAAATAAATATAACTCTATTTACTTAAACAAAATAATTTATTTAATCTAACAAAGTATATTCTGCTCTTTACTATATGATTACCTACTAACGGCTTCTTGTCAAATTTCATCATCCATACTAACTGTTTCTTTCCTTCTTTTTAGATATGTATTTATATATTTTTAATATTAGGTTACACTTTAAAGAAAATCTTTTATTATATATTTCTAGGATTTCTATCCCCTTTTCCTAAAGTTATTTATTTTCTCTTGTTTTATTTTCTTTCCTATTTATTTCCTTCGTAACCTTTTCTTTAATTCCTTTTATCCTATTTCCCTAATCCAGCCCATTAAGGTCTAATGCCATCCCACTCCCAATCTCTTTTCTTTATTCTTTTTAATTTTCTTTATATACTTCGAAGCCCAACGAAACTCAGGCCCATCCGCTTCCTTTTACTTTCCTTATTTTCTTCTTTTCTACATGGCCCAAAAAGGCTCAATTACTCAAGCCGACACCTCTCTCCTCTTTTTCCTTTTCCTACTTTACTGCTACCTCCATCCTCTATATTGTTTACTGCTATTCCCATACTTCCTTTTCTTTCTTTTCCTTTCCAGTTAGATGCTGCTTCCCATTTCTCCATTCGAGTTGCACCCCTTGACGTTGAACCAAGTCCACCAGCTCGACTGATAATCGACTCACTACCCTTCTCCTCCTCTCTTCTTTTTCTTTTTTTTCCACTGTTTTTCTTCACTTGTACACACCATGCACTGTAGAAGTGCACACACTATCCGACCATCATTGAGTCACCTCTCCACCGCCAGCAAGTCTCGACGCCGCCCAGGAATGCCACTGACTCACTATTCCGGTCATATATCACGTCCCCCTCAAAACTCACCATCCACCATTAACACTAGAATAGAAACAGCAGGTGGACATCCAAAACGAAACTCCCCCAGTCAACTTCGTCCATCAGTTCACCTTCCACCACCTCCGTTCGCCTCCCAATCCATCCGGGCTTCTCTACCTTTATTTATGTTGAACTCGATCACCCCCATCATCCATATGACCCAATCGAACACCCCGCTCCTAAATCACTTAAAATAACCTAAAGCAAACTAATTCGCACAGTCCAAGCTACAGAAAAATATATCTATATTTTTAGTATGATTCTTGATCACCCAATCTTCCCTCGACCAAACTTCGTGGCCTCCGATCAAGAGGATCACTAGAAAACCCCAAAACTTCATTTACAGATGAACCCAAAAACCGTTAATATCCCTAACACTAAAAGTCCTTATTTTACTCTTAAAATTCATGGTTTACACGTATAAGTCCATTCAAATGCCTGAATTGCTTATTTATGGTGATTGAGTTTTTGAGATTTAGAACTCATTACAGTGTATATATTAATATAAAAAAATTGCTATGTTGTTTTGAGTTGCCATGATTTTAAAACGTACTACAGGTATAGCCAAACAATATTCGTGTAGGAATCAAATGCTACCACCTATTAGAACCTAGCTATAGGTTTATGTAAGTTACAGGGGTTTATACTTGAGTTTTTTCACATAACACACTGTACTTTAGTTTCCAACAATATAACATATATCAACAAATTTTCAGTATTTCTCTTCTACTTCATCACATGGCCTCATGTATATAGTATCTGATATGCTGTCTTAAATTGACCTGAACAATACCTAAAAACAAGAAACAAAAAGGTTGGTTTACTCACAAATTACTCTACCCTTTTCCTGGTTTTTAGATGAAGACTAAATTATCTTATCAAAGCATATCTGTATCTATAATCAAATTATAATACCATATATATATATATATATATATATATATATATATATATCAATACTAGTTTAAATGTAACAGAATGTGGGAAGTTTACTCTCAAAAATTATCCATTGCTATTTCAAGTTTAGCCTCTCTATTTTGATTTTGTCTCGCACTACTACAAAACAGGTCTATTGCTTCGGTTATTTACCCCATGTTGCTTCAGTTCTACAACCGAAGCAAATGCAAACGACGCAACAGACCAAAATTTGTTGCTTCAGATAAACAACCGAAGCAAATAGACTTAATTGCTTCAGTTGTTTACCCCCTATTGCTTCGGTTCAACAACCGAAGCAAATACAGAAGACGTAACAAAAAATAATTGTTTCTTCAGATAAACAACCGAAGCACCAAAAAAATTCATTCTTGCTCATATCACCTACAACCCAACTTGTTGCTTCGGTTGTAGTTACAACAGAAGCAAAAAATCCTGTTTGACGAAAAAAAATATCTCCTTTCAAATCATTATTATTCTCAAACATGCATCAATATATATATATACAAATATATATATATATATACATACATACATACATACATACATACATATATATATATATATATATCAAAGCAAATAATTATTGCTTGCAATTATATATTCAAACTATAAAACAATTCAACTTGGACATTACAAAAATAAATGCAATAATTTCATTGATAGTGTTAATAATAATTCATACATTTTAAGAGAAACGTATTATAAAACAAAATAATTCATAGTTGATGTTAATAATCCGGTCTCAATACAAGAAAGAGTCAAACACAAGTTACGGATTCTAACTTACTAAATCACGGCTTCAACAAGACGAGAGTGTAGCATTTACTAAATGCAACTTCTCACTAAAGGCAATACATTAAAAACAAACCCAGCGTTCTATTGAATATAGTGCCCAAAGTCCATTATGCTTCAGAATACCCCTGAAAAGATGGACAATTATAGATTATTACCTCAAAACACAAAAAGGAAACAAATACGTATAAAAATAATACCATAATGGAATAGTATCTACATGCAACTATATATCTACAACAATATTTCTTTAGATACTCGTAGAAATTTAGCACATTCTTAGTTAGTCATTTATTATCTGTAAATAAACAAACACGCCTCCAATGTACTCATTACAATCATTATCTGAAAATAGACAACCATTCAAGAACTGCTATAAAATTTTAGCACATACTTGTTCTAGATTATCTATTTTCTGCAGAGCTCCCACCTGCAATGTAATAAACCGAAATTCTGAACCAGTTTAAAATTTTTATTTTGGCAATTTTAGCGAATTTTGAATATTTAAAATAGAATATTTTAAATAATATCGACGATAAATTTATTTTGAATATATCTCGAACGTATATATTATATACGTCGTCGTTAGAATATAAATAATTATATATAATTATAAATAGAATTGAAAATGGCGCGGTAGTTCGATAATTCGATTTCAAACTTCAATTGAACATACCGGGTGCAAAACAATCCGGATTTTAGTGAAATCAAAAACATTAGCATCTAATTGGGAATATCTTTCCAACGAATCCGAAAAATCAAAATTTCATAGCGGGAATCAAAAGATATGTCCAGTTAAAAATTCTGAATAGTCGCTATGGAATTCAGGCCCTTAAAAATGGGAATTTTGCAAATGACCTCAGATTTCGACGAAACCAGTTTTGTTGGATCCGCAGTGTCAAGTTATTGCTAGATTCCAAATTTCATAATTTTTCGAATCAATATGTGAGCGTGGCAAAGGAAAACGCGTTTGACCAGTTTCAGTTGATTTTGATCGACTAGAAATTGGCCATTTTTCAAACGGTCTCAGAATTCGACGAAACTAGTTTTGTTAGGACCGTATCGTCAATACGAAGCTAGAAAATATTTTTCTGCAATTTTTCGAGTCCGTATGTGACCTAGGTAATTTGAAATGTACGTTGAAAATTAAGTATAATGATTTGAATGTAAATTCAATGGAAACTGATTGTAATGATCAAATCAGCTTGCGATACATAACCCATTATGTTCGGGATGGGGGTAAAACGCTATGGACGACAGGCGGTGGGCCTCGATTGGAGGTCGTATGTAAAAGTCAACTTTTTACAAATAAAATAATTAAAAAAAATTAAAAAAAAATCTCTCCCCCCCCTTTTTACTCTGCCCCCCCCCCCCCCCCCCCCCCCGTTCAAAATTATTTCAGAAAAAAAAAAGGGGGCATCGCGCCCTAGCCGAAGCGGCGCCTCCAGGAGGCCACCGCCGCGCCGGAGGCAGGCGCACCCCCTCCTCTTCTTCCTCCTTCCTTCTTCCCTTCCTCCTCTTCCCCCTCCTGAAACGCGTGAGACCCCCCCCCCCCCCCCAATCCACCACCGCAGCCTCAGCCGCGTCGCCACCCACCTCCGCCCCTCGCCTAGTCCTCCACCTCCCTCCAGCGCCTCGCGAAGAATCCCCCCCCCACTGCAACCAAATCGAGCACCGTAGCCTCGCCCCCCCCCCCTTTGTTTCTGATCGACGCGCCGCCCAAGACCCCCCTCCGTCCATCCGTCGCCTGAAATCGACCCACTCCCCTTCGCAAATTACTGTAAGTAATTTATTTGTTTACTGTTATATGAAAATCAGTTTTAATCTTTAGGAAGGAAAAGAAATGATCTTTATACATAGAAAAAAATTGATTTTTATATGCAAAAGGTTTTGATCTTTTTATCTAGGTGAAGTGGCGATTAAAAATATGATTTTTATATTTTTAAAGTAGTAAAAATATAATCTTTTATATTGTAGAAAGGTAAAAATACGATCTTTGCATAGTAGGAACTATAAAAATATAATCTTTATGAGATATAGGATGTAAAAATACCATCTTTATATGTGTAGAAAAATAGAAATGTGATTTTTAATAATGATATGTTTGAAAAGTTGAAATCGATGTATTTATAAAGGCGAAATCTTTATTTTTGAAAAGGCGGAATCTTTATTTTTGAAAAGGCGGAATCTTTATTTTTGAAAGGGCGAAATATTTATTTATGAAAAGGCGAAATCTTTATATGAAGAATGGCGTGATAAAAATATAATCTTTACTATATGAACATCGATGTAAAAATTCGATTTTTATATATTGAATAGCGAAATAAAAATTCGATTTTTATATATTGAATAGCGAAATAAAAATTCGATTTTTATATATTGAATAGCGAAATAAAAATTCGATTTTTATATATTGAATAGCATAATAAAAATATGATTTTTATATATTGAATAACATAGTAAAAATTCGATTTTTATATATTGAATAACGAAGTAAAAATTCGATTTTTACGTATGTAGTGACTACGGGCGACGAAAGTGGCGAAAAGCGAGAACGACGAAGACTTCTACAGAAGAAGAGTCAAGATGATTGATTGGATAGCTATTGGTGAGAATTTCTCACCTTTCAATTTCTTTTTCTAGTTATATATATATATACTAGGATGCAGACGGTGTTTAGTAGCACCCGACACAATCGTCCACAGACCATGGACTTGTTTGTTTGATTGCAAAAATTAATTAGATTATTTGATTGAATTGAATTGTTTGATGAAATGAAATGATTTGATTGATGTGTGAATGGCGTGGGCCTTCACTAGACCGAGGATAAGGCTAGGCCTTGTCCCGTTTCTAGTATCGTGCCGTTATGCCGCCGAAATTTTCTAAAATAAGTTAGAAAAATAGGGATATCATTTTATTGAATAAATGAACTGAATAGAAACTCATATGTTAAAATAAAATGTTTTATCGTTAAAAATATAATTTTTAACGTGAATATGAATATAGTGAATGTGAATAAATAAATATTCATTTACAAACCGGACGGTTTGTTTATGTACGCCTATTTGAAGGACATTGATTGGGACGATAAATTTTACACATCGCCCAACTGCACAAATAAAATCTGTGTTTGATTGTTTGAAACCCCACATGGGTGTTGGGATGAAATTTGAAGTTCACTCATCCTGATTTATTAAATATGTCGATCGATTGATTGACAGGCTGTTATAAGCGTTAGATATCTATATTTGATGCTTATACAATGTAGTGCACTTTGGTTGATGGTTGATTATTTTCAATGCTATTATATACGTGTGATGTATGAAAAGTCCATATAATTAACATTATATGGTGATTGTTTGGGCCTCATTCCAGTCTAGAAAATAAAGAATACTATAAAATAAAGGTTCATGAGTTGACTGTACTCATCCGTTGAGATTAGTCATGTGTTGAACGAAATATTTTAACAATAAAATTTACATCTTTATTAATATAAAATAAAGGTTCATGTGTTGACTGTACTCATCCGTTGAGATTAGTCATGTGTTGAACGAAATATTTTAATAATAAAACTTACATCTTTATCATATATAGAATTAGAAATCGGCTGGAAAATAGATGAGATGAGTGGTCTCCTGGGTATTGATCTGATGTTGGTTTCGGCCTTCGGGGTTAATATTCAGGGAATCGTTCTCTTACTAATTTACAGTTGGAGTCTGATTTAATATCAAACGATAGATACCTTAATTTTATAAAATATTTTAAATAACAAAAATAGCCACACGTGGACAGTACTCATTCGTTGAGATTAGTCGTGTGTAGAGGAAAAAAAAAGATAAATATTCATTTGTTGAATAGAATAAAGAAGTTTTAGAAATATATGAAGCCGTGTTGGTTAGATTGACGCCATTTTGACGTGAACGATATTTATATCGATTCTATCGATTTCGAAATGAATTGAATTGAAAACGATTTCGAAATGAATTGAATATAAAACGATTTCGAAATGAATTGAATATAAAACGATTTCGAAATGAATTGAATATAAAACGATTTCGAAATGAATTGAATATATAACGAATCGAATTCGAATTGAATTGAAAACGAATTGAATTCGAATTGAATATATAACGGATTTGATTTCAATTAAATAGATAACGAATTTGATTTGAATAGAAAACCAATTTGAATTGAATCGAATAGAAAACCAATTTGAATTGAATCGAATAGAAAACCAATTTGAATTGAATCGAATAGAAAACCAATTTGAATTGAATTGAATAGAAAACGAATTCGAATTGAATTGAAAACGAATTAAAATGAATTCAAATTGAATTCAAATTTGAATTGAATAGAAATGAATTTTAAAACAAATTTATAAGAAAAAATTTAATTTTGATTTGAATTGAAATGGAAGTTGAAATGTTTTTGAAACGAATTCAAAACCATTTATAAAATTCATTTTAAATAGAAATCGACGAAATATATATTATATATATAATATAATGGCCTGAATAGAACGCGCCGCGTCGCGGCAATTCGCGAATTTCGACCATTTATTTCAAACGGACATTACGGGAGATTCGACCGTCGGATTCTCCTAAAACTGGAACCGTTGGGTTCGTATCGAAAAGAGCTTTCTAACGAATATTTGAAATTCAAAATCTAACGGTTGGATTTGGAGATACGTCCAAATCAAATTTTGGAAAAGGTCGCTGTAAGTGCAGTTCGATGGCCGTTGATGGAAATCGACTGTACGGGCCTTGATAAAATTATTAAAAATGGTAATAATTAGTGTAAAATCATATGAAATGATTTGAGAAAAATTGGGGTGAAAAACTCCATATTTGAAAAGATAAAAATAGATTTTTATCGAAATGAACTAGTTTGAACTCAATTTAAAACCCGGGTTTTTATTTTTAAATAAATAAATTAGATTTAAAAAGGGGTTTTAAATAATCGGAATTTCTAATATATTTGATTGGATTTGAAATGGGTTTATCGTGAACTGTGTTTTAAATAACACTAGTTCTTTAACCCGATAATAAATAGAATGTGATTTGGGTTTGTCGTGAACTGTGTTTTAAATAACACCTAGTTCTTTAACCCAGTAAAAGGAGTTTTAACGAATCTGCAATTAGATTGAAATGTGAATTTGTAATCTAAATTACCAAATTTAGAAAATGAGCGAGAATGGAGTATTACCAGTTTTGCTCCAAAGCTATAGTTAAATCTTTAATTAGATCTGAACGTGAAATGGTAATTAATTTTACCGATAACACCGTGGTGTTAGATATGGAGTATTACCAGTTTTGCTTCATGGGATGAATAGGTTGGGATTGGGAAATAAAATAAATAATTACTTCGGTGTGGTTCGCTCATCTCGACTAGTTTAGAAAAACCATAATTTGGTTTGAAACGACATCCAAAGAAAGATTACAGGATAAATTTTAAAGAATTTATCTTGGATAAAATTAATGGGAACCTTTCCCTAAGAATGTGGAATTTAGAAACTAGCTGTAGGTTGGCTAAGAAGAATGGTTTCCTGGGTATTGATCTGATGTTGGTTTCGGCCTTCGGGGTTAATATTTAGGAAATTGTTCTCTTGCTAATTTGCGGTTAGTGACTAATGAATTGGAATGAGGCGTATGCTGTGTTTGTGTAACATTTGTTTTTAAAATACGCGGGTTGTTCGGAAAGGCCGGGTTTACACCCATTCTGAATAACCGATTCGACGATAAATCGAAGATGAAGACGGTGGTCGAAGACCGGAAGTCTTCACCTCGTTTGGATAATTACTGACGATCCTGATTGGGCTGTACACCCAAGAGGATGGAAATAGTTGGTGGTCGTCCAGACGTACTTGGAGATCGATGGATATGCGAGGAAAGTGCCTCCGGTTTCGTTCAGACCCAGAACGAACTTGTAAATGGATTGTGTGTCTGACACTGGATTTTATTCTGTGTTGATTGATTTCTATTAAATATACATCTGTTTGGCGGCGGAGAATTTATTCTTTTGCTTAACGCCCTTCTCTGAGACGTACGAGCTCAGAGGTTGTATATCGATGGACATCAGTCGCATGGCATGAATTGCCTGTATGGCACGCTAAGATGCAATGATCATGGCTTTTGTTGAAAAGCATAGTCTTGTGGTTGATGATCAAAGCACGGCCTACGTGGCAGCTTTGTGTATAACGTGAATTCGCGAGCCTCACACCTCGGTATGAGTTAAAAAGGGGATACGGACCGCTGGGAGAGCACGACGTTTCTTTCTAGCTTTGGTGGTGTCAGTGACTTACCAGCCCTGACATTTATATACTTTTCATCTTTGTGGTTGTTGGAATGAGGCGCCTCGATTATAGGTCTGTAAGGACCGAGAAACGTGTGTTCAGGCATAATTAATCCTCTAACGTAAGTGAGGACCGGCCCAGCCGCATCCGGGGTTGCCCAAAGTGCGTAACCCGGAGGCATTTGCTAGAGTGTCTCGAACGCGGAGAGGATCTTGCCCCTTGCCTCGACTCATGACGGAAATCCAATTTCCAATACTTGTATTGCGGTTTTAATTGTAGAACTAGTATGGCGACATGATATATGGTACCTAAGCCGTCTATGATTTATATTTATGATTGAAACTGTTTTGACACTATACACTTATTATAGTATCAAATGATTTGTTTTAAACGTACCAAGCATGTTTGGCTGTTATAAGGTAAAACCCTATCCTCCGGCTTGCGTTGCATTGTGTGATGGGACCTGGGTCTTATAATAGCTTCATTTTTCGAAAAAGCATTGCGTTGTTTATTGATATGCACTGGTATTCTTGGGAGGAAACCCGTTCCGTGTTATACGGCGTGGTCCCTTGATTTACCTAACTTTAAAACCAATATTAATAACCGTTTTAGTTCTCACACCAGTCACATGACTGACCTGGAGTTTATTGTTTTAACCTAAACTCTGGGTGCCCCTATTTTCCGCACGGGCAGCTAGTAGTTTTGGTTTTGCAGATTTATATTCACAGGATCCTGGTTTACAGCTGGAATGATATCCGGAAAGCTCTGTATCCGTATATCACCTTCAGTTGTGCTTTGTATTATTTTCCGCTGCTTTGTAATGTATTGTAATCTCTGATATTTATTGAATGTAATTTATTCTTTATACTCTGTATATTCTTATATTCTGATGGAATTGTTGTAATAACAATGAAATGTTCTTCTGCTTGTGTTCTGATTTGTCCTGTTCTCAAACGATCAGGGGTTTCGAACGGTCTAGATCGGTTTAACGACTGATTCGGATCGAGCGAAATTCCCGGCCGTCACATTATGTGCATACTCGTTACATTCCAACCTCCCAGCCGATAGTAAACTTAGCACATCGATGCACCAAAACCTATATGCATGAATTAGATATTAAAGATTAATTTAGTTAGTATCTGGAAATAAATATAAACAGACACATATACATATTAAGCCACCCACATATTCAATGTAAATGTTTGCAGGGTAACTTCAGGGGCGTACCCAGAAATTCTACGATGGGGATGCCAAAAATTTTTTTTGTCATCGGAGCAGCATTTATGTTATGCTAGCATCTGAAGAAAACAACATGAGACACTGAATCTCCGAAAATGGCATCTGAAGAAAGGAAAAAAAAAAAAAAAAACAAGTTGATGTTAGCATTTGAAGAAACAGACCCAGTTAATCTTCTGAATCTCTGAAAATGGCATGAGAAGTTGATGTTAGCATCAGTGTTTTTTTCCTTTCAAAGATTCAGAAAATGACAATGTTATCACTTCTGCAATGGTCCATGTATTTGTGGCCCATGAAGCCCCTAAAAACATGAAATCCCTCTGCAAACAAAGGACTAAATCTATAACAACTGGTCCCCAATGGTCCATGTATTTGAAAATGAATTCTGGGGGGGGGGGGGGGAGGGGGGGGAATGGCCCCCACTGGCCATAAGGACTAGTATAAATGTGGAAAAATTTACTTCTGACGGTTCAGGTACAAACTCAATTATAAATGAGGTAGTAGGTAGTAATAGTAAAAAAAAAATCCAGTGTTAATCCACATAATAAAAACATGAAAGTACATGTAGTTACAAAAGCACAAATGCACGCAAATCAATAGCCAGAAAATATATGTATTTCTGAGAATCTGAATACAAATGCACATGGAAATCGTAATAATTGGAAAATCCTAATAACAACAAAGCTCCTTATGGACTGCAAGGCAAACAAAAAAAAAGTTCTAACCGAGT
Organism: Allium sativum; assembly: GCA_030737875.1. Lineage (NCBI taxonomy): Eukaryota > Viridiplantae > Streptophyta > Magnoliopsida > Asparagales > Amaryllidaceae > Allium > Allium sativum. Next base: position 274,990,622 of record CM060923.1, read on the forward strand.
TAGAACAACCCGATACAGCAATGATAAATCCCATTGAACTTTCATGCAACGGAAACAAAAATGGAATGTTTTCATATAGAAACAATTTGATATTGCAAGCCCTTCGGTTCAATTCGATATTGCTATCTCAATTTCTATTAGGATCTTTGTTTATTTAATTCATGTTCAGCAAGACAAATCAAGCAGTTTCACAAAATATACAAGTATGAAAAAAAAACAGCAGAAATGTCATCTTCTTCTTCATCATCATCTTGTTGTTGTTATAATATATATATATATATATATATATATATATATATATATATATATATATATATATATACACACACACACACATATGGAAGCGGCTGTTTAGACCCAAAAAAAAAAGACAAATTGAAAGATACAAAATCTGTCGTCACACAAATAAGAATTAAGAAAAGAAAACAAGAGTGTACTTACAGGAACAGTATGATCCAATAGTCTTGTGCAATACAACTCGGCCTCCTCGAATTTTTTCTCAGCTTTATAATGCCTTGCTAAATACATCAAACTCTCCAAATCCTTCTTATAAAAGAAGGCTGCTTGTTCTGAATGGCCATGTGTACTATGTAATTTTGCCAACTGATGCAGAGCTATAACTTCTTTATCATCGCACCCAACTGCCTTTATATATAACACTTGATTGCTTCTTCAAACATTTGAAGTGGTGCGCTCACATAACATTGAGCCATTGCAATCCAAAGCCGTGCATCACTTGGTTGCAAATACGAAGATTTCTTAAAATAATATAATGCATAAAAGCTTTTCTCCAACCTTTGAAGTGGTTTGCTCTCATATATTACAGACTTTTCTCCATGCTGAGTGCTTTTCTCTAACCTATTATATGTAACAGTCAGAAAATGAACCGCAATTTAAATCTCCTACTATCACGAAAGCACACAGGAAAACTGTACGAATACCAGTAAAACGATGATAATACAATGACAGACTTACACAAATTATTAATTATATTAATAATTATAATAAAATTAGCAGCACAGCAAAAAATTCTCCCACCATGGTGTAATAAAAGGCAACATCTAACCAGACTGTCCAAACAAGAAGCAAATAGCAGCCAAACTGCAAGAAATCTCATGAAAAATCGAAAGCAAAGACAGAAAAATGTTATTCAGTAAGTTGTAAACAATATTACATGTTTACATTGCAATACATCTTCTTTAAAAGTAAGAGTGAGTGAGTGAGAGTGTGTGTGTGGGTTTGGGGGGGGGGGGGGGGGAGTGTGAGTAAAAGTTTGTTGATATAGTGGTGCATATCCAAATCGGATACAAGGCCGAACACACGGCACATAAATCACGAGCATCGCACAACATCTGCAGCATCTTCAATATCAAGGCAAAGCAATGTGATTCGGGCACAGTGAAGCATTCAGTTTACCAAAGAAGCAGCTCTCATTCATCTTGGCAGCAAATACAGAGCTCTAACTTCGGATCAAAGCTATGACAACAGCATATACTACTCATCATTTCAACAAGCTTCAAATCAAAGTCACAAGGCACAAACTTATCTACAGAGGCTGCAGCAAATTTGAAGTTCAGATTTCGAAAAAGACTCGTCAATAGCAACGATAGACGCAAACAATCCAGATTTTGGCTCATGTAATTTTTTCTCTAGAGTCTCCTGCTTTCCTTTTACTCACCTCTCTGTGGCTCACTTGTATAACAATGTTAGTTGTAAGCCAAAGCATAGGGAGTCTGAGAAAAGTGTTCATACTTGTGGGATAAGATGTGTAAATATATAAAGTTTTGACATCAGTCAATTAATCTGATCGACGACTTCTTATTAAACAATCAAAAATTTACTATAAGATAACTACGAGTTAACCCGAAACATATCCCCTCCCGGGAAAAGCAACACATACCAAAAACACATCTGATTCTACTTGCTAGTCCTCATAAATACACAAATTATGATTTCAATTCCAAGCAAAAATCAAGCCAAGTCTGAAGATTTAACCGCTCAAAACAAAAAGAAATTAAACAAGTAAAAATTTGTCAAATAAAAAAAGTAAACTCAATACAAAATATACTTCAACGTCGCAGTTAGTGAAATTCGAAGAAAGCAGAATGGGACCGTATCTCGTTGTTAAAAAAGAAGGAAAAGAAGCTGAAGCACATACATGAGCGATGAACTTGCTGACCGAATTTCTTCAAAAGGTTAACTAAATTTTCGGTAAATCAAATACCCAATCGCGTCATCAACAAATCACCTTCAACACCCATATGAAATCTGTTGTCTCCAGTCATAAAATGCACTCAAGCATCAAAATCATCGCGCAAGGCTGAGACTTCATATCCTAAGTCGGTTTAATCTCGAGATTCAAGTGAGAATAATCTCAATCATGACACCAGGTTGCATGAAGAATTAGATCTTGAAAACTAACGTCATCTTTATCCGTTGCAATGAAAATGAAATCCATGACCGAATCGTTCGTGATTTGAAGTGACCATCGCTAGAAAATCTTCGATCTACAGTAGGAAAGAGTTCCAATTTCGAGAAGAATGGCGACCATTAAGGATTTTAATTAAAAAAGAAGGGAAAGATAGACTGCCAATTTTCTTTCATGGGTAGAAGAAAAGTCGAATAAAAATAGGGACAGCAGGTAGCGGTCGCGGAGCAGAACATTTAACCATACTGTTATACAGTTGTTAAGGAGGAAAACAAGTAATCTCGTACTGTTTCCAAGTGGGAATTAAAAGTTAAAGCGGGGAACAGAATTTTAGGGAAAATGAAACAGGACACGCAAGCTAAACGTTAATGAATTATTACTATAATCGTATAACGGTGGAAAAACCGACTTTGTTATACTATATCACTGATAAAAATATATTTTATTGCAAATTTTTTTTTGAAAGCACATACAAACGACAGTATGTAAAAAGGAAAAAAATATTGGAAACCAAGAGCAATTACTTTATAAAATCATGTCAGCTTAGACATTAAATTCAACAACAAATATTTATGAAAATGGTCAAAAAACGGAAGTAAGAACAACTTTGCTATTGTATATGTTTAGCGGACTGGAATCCTAAACCTTTACTATAAAACAAAACGTTCTGCCACTATTGCTACTTGTCACTAAATTTTCTGAACAATAACTTGTCTAAAACAGGAATGTCATTTTTTATACAATCACTATAATGTCCTTTAACGACAACAATTCAAGTAATATAAATATATAAACCAATCAAGCATGAAGCATCCACTTTAGCAGACCTAGTCATCCTGGGCTCTTGCTTTTTATAGTCTGACTTCTTTTGCTTTTATGTTAAGATTTACACCTTTAATGATAGCACAGTGCTAATCATGATTAGTCAAATGCTTAAGCAACTATATAATTCATTCTTTGGGATGCCACTTACGCTTAATAAATGTAGGTGGAAGTTGCATTATGTCATCTCGCTATTATTCACAGTATGCTACTTAAAGAGGAGGATATAACAATCAAATTTAGTTAGTTACAACAAAGAAAATCAACCATCGAACATACATGAAAGAAAGACCTAATTGTTGGAATAACAGTATAAAAATAGTACATTTCTAATTGTTTAAAAACTCGATTGTTGGAATAACAGCCATAACCGTATGACAGTTCCCAGCATTATTAATAAGATAATTAGACGCAAAGCTTTCAATGTTATCACTACCAGTTGTAAGCACACATAAGGAACCTTCTCGAGATTTAAAACCGACAGCAGTAAAGCATGTATGTTTCTAAGGAGCTTTGCACTTTTTTTGGGTAACTAACGTAAAGCCATCAGTATCGTTACCAAGTTCTGAACCAACATCCGCATGCTTACAAAAGCAATACCTTCAGCCACCATCACATCACGAAGACTAAAAACATTTCCTACCTCCAATAATTAATACGGTCAAAAATTAATTATGAAGTTCTATTTATACAATGTGCTAAGCACTGACCATATTCATGATATAGATTTCCATATCAATACTTGGCGTATCCACCAGTAGTGGGTTTTGGTTTTGCATTGAGGAGCGTACTTTTATCAGTGGTATTTTCAACTCTATATATTACGTAAATTGAGTTCTTTTATTCATTAGGATAGGAAGCAATTACTATCGAATGGAAGAAGATGATGCAGCTCTGAGCTCTGTAAAGTACAGGTATGCTGTATTAGAACTTTTAAAATTGCTCCAAACTGCGCCTTTGGCATTTGCAGGAACAGTTTTGAGAGCCTCTATTTTAAAAAGATTGCAGTGAAGTGTTTGTATAATTGGTAACATATGTTTATGAACCAGTTGCTCATAATATATTATAATTGAAGTTTAATTACAAAGCTAATGTTATTTATTTTCCCATAGAATTAGTCTAAAATTAAAATGCATTTAGAATAACTTTATCAAAATGGAATGCATTAATTAATAAAGTCTGATATAACCTGTCCTAGAATCAGCAAAGTTTTAATGCAAACATCATGCATGAGGTGTTGTTTTGCTGGCTCATTATTACGAGAGCAAATCCACTATTACTAAGTTATTGTTGCTACGTTATAATAACTTTTTGATTAATATGTAGAAATTAACAATCAATCAAAAAACTGTAAATATATAAGCGCTCGAAAGAGTTCATCCCTAATGATTTTTTATTTCCCATGTAATATTACAAAAATAAATTTATAAACTTGAACACACACATACATTTGTACACGCTCTCACGTACAACAATTAATATAGTTAGCATAGATCAATTTGCACAAGCGTGCAGAACAAAATGATTCGCAGAAGTTTTGAAAAACAAGAAAAGGAAGTAAGGAATTCAACGAACAAACTCATTTATGCGCTTTCAATGCAAATGGAAGGCCATGATACAATTAGATTTGTTATATTAGATATTCCAATAAGAAACTATAGATTAATCTATGGAATTACCTGGATAGTCAACTATGATCCAAAATATATATCCGAAACAATTTTTATGGCTTTGGCTAAAAAGTAAAAAAATATAATTGTGGTTATCCATTTGTATCACGTTGATTCTTCACTCCAAAGCTAAGAAAACCTATATGTAGTTATCACTTGTCAAGAAAAGTAAACTGAAGCAAAAAAATCTAACATTTCAGCAGTTAGGTATGTTAGGTATCCAAGGAAAAGAAACAATAGTGAAAAAGTAAGGAGCAAAACATATAACATAATTAATTTACAACTACTTCATATAATATGTGAAAAAATACTATGTATACTTGTATCCATGTTGTCATTTAAGAAGACTAATTTAAATAAGGTAATTTTTATTCTAATCCACAACATTAGTAAGGTAATCCACCCTATTTTATAGGATCTTTGACTGCTACTAAAATTTTAATTTTAATCAGTACATCCACCAAAAAAAAAAAAAACGTACGTATTCTCTTCTTCTCAATCTTCTTCCATGTGTTTTCTTCTTCTGTGCGTTTTCTGTCGTTCTTCTCGATTCTGGAATCCTAGTATCTAAATCCAAGCTTAAGCGTTAAGCGAAGTAATTCAACATAGTAGTAAGTTGTTTGTTTATTTTTATTATTTTTTTGAAGTTGATTAATTGTATACAAAATTGTATTTTTTTTAATATCACCATTATCACATAGAGTTAGTTATTTTTTGAAATCTTGAAAAATTGATAGAAATATTATAGCAAGGATTGACTTTACAATCTGCCATGCTACATCATCTGCCGTGCGTTTTCAGATGAACCTATTGATGTTTTGCTCCATGATCTGTTTATTTATAGCAAGGATTTCTTGTTTGTCCCTCAACACGTCATTTGGATTTTTATGCATACTATACTAGCATGTATGAATGACTAGTATGAGTGGCTGCACAAGTCAACATATACAGCAAGAGGACTTGATTACCAAATGAAAATCTTATAAATTGACATGTTGGTATAATTTATATAAGAAACATGTTGCATACAGTAAATTTATATGTTATCTATGTCACATTACGATATAATGTGTATTTTTTTGCACATAATTAATCTGGTATGAGATCTTGATTTTAGGCTAGTTGGATTATTATTATTAATCTGATATAGGAATTGTGAAATAATGCAAAACTGTGAAACAAGAAGCACAAAATCGATTATTAAATATATAATAGGGTGAAATCTTTAAGTTAACCCACTCGTGGATTAAATTACAAAATAGTTGTGGATTAACTTATTAAAGTAAAATGGTGGATTATCTTATTAATACCGTGAATTAGAATAAAAATTACCTTTAAATAATTAACCATGCCTAAAATGTCTACATATGATATAAACTAAAATATTATATAGATTAGCCTAGTTCAAAATGCATGCTGAGCATGTTGAGCACCATGCCCAGATATGTGTTCTAATTGGTACCGATTGTGACTCAAATATCTAATCTTCATATCATGTAAATGTAAAACTAACCTTGTAAATCCACATATTATATAAAATATTCTTCCACCACAAGGCCAAATAGTTGAGTTGTAACCCTCAACTATGTTGCTCTCTGGCAATGAATTAGATCCGGAATAAAACATTTGCTTTGAAACCCTCTATCATGACAATACCCCATTATAGCCAAGTTGCTTCAGCAGTCTGCAAAATATTTATGCACTTAGCATTTCCAGTAACGAATTCAAACCAAACTATTGCTTGCTCGGTTATAAACTAAGCTTAAGCTCAGTTACCGAACCAAGATTCAACACAATTACAAATTGCACTTGATAAATTTTCAGCTAAGTTTAGCTCGGTTACCCAACTGAACTGAAGATCGGTCTCAGTTACAAACTAAGCTTGACTAATTTGGAATTGGGCTTTAGCTCAGTTTTTTAAACTGAGAGCCTTAGCTCCACATTTTAAACCGAGCTAAGCTCGGTTCGTAATTGAACTTAGCTCATTTGGTAACTAAGCTTTAGCTCGGTTGCATAAGAACAAGCAATTGATAGTGGCATAGTCTTTATTCATAGCAACTTCAACGTTCATCCTTAGTACACTAACTATAAACTATCTTAGCTTAGATGCAGTGTACATAGTTAAACATCTTTAATTCAAAAATGTTAGAGTACTAGGCATTAAACATTGTTGATAGTCTTTTTTGTGATTTCAGCTTGGTTGAAGTGTTGAATAATGTAGTGTACATTACTAAACATCTTCAATAATAGATAATACATCGTACATTTACTCTACACATGAAGAAATCACTTTAATAAACAAAACTGCCAAAGAAAAAATAATACAAAAGAGCTTACAACGTAGCAACTTGTAGAAAACTGATTTTGTAAGGAATTTCACCTAAAATATCATTATAAGAAATGTCCCTATGATAAAAAATAGGTATATGTTTTCAGAATCAATATATTTTGTAAAATTAGCACATGTTATGTTGCATCCAAGCATCTTTTGTAGGCATTTCATCAAACAACATCTAAGCCAGATCAATATATCAAAATACAGCAACCGCAAATCATATGATCCCAAAGATCAACAAACGCATTTATGTGTATCAGTATCAAACTTTACTTTCTGACATACTCTATCTGCCAAAATTACAGAGATCGACGATCCCAAACCAGACTTAAAACGAAAAAACTGCAAGTTGGTAAATCTCATAAAGCTTACCTGAATTTGGACAAGCGCAAGCAACAATCCTTCTCTTAATTTTGAGGTCAATCCAAAAAGAGTAGCCAATTAAACAGTCGAAGACAGACAAACTTTCAAAATACGAGAGCATAATGACAAGTGATTTGGCAGATGGCTTTATATCGGCTTGGAAGAGTAAGAGGTTGGAAGGTCATCCACCATTAAAGAGGCGCATCAAATGAAGAGAATGCCTGAGTTTGGTGAAATAGGTAGCGTTCATGAGAAACAGAAACATACTTGGGGAAACATATTTAGGGAAGGTGGAATATATGCGGAAGAGGAGGAGATAATTTGAATTGGGTGGAATATATGTGCGCAAAACAAGAAGTAAAATATAACGGAAAATTATGGTGATAAATCGGAAAAAGGGGCGGATTTGCTGATAAATCGGAAAAGGGAGCGGATTCTATTGAGAAAACGAAACTGTTTGTCTGCCTTCAGACAGACGAAAGAATTGAAAGGTGAAGTTGAATTAAGAGAAACTTAAAATTTAGCTAAAAGATATTAAGTATTATTTAATTCTTATTGTTAATTACTATTTGCTAATTATTTGTTTTTTTTTTAATAATTGTTGAATAGGAATGCATTCTTTTCATTTGATTGTAAAATTCCAAAAAAGCCTTTCAATGCAAACAAAATAGGGAATTTGAATACCACCATGAGCAAAACTATTATGTCTAATTAATTACTTATTTACTGTTTACTCATTATTACTTGTTTCTTCAATTTTCGAAAAGAACAGTATAAATAAACACTAGTTATTTAAATTTATTTTAGAAAATTTCAAAAAATTTAGCTTTCAAATATTGAATATTAATATAGTTATTAATTATAATTAGGAAATATAAAAACCCAAATGTTACTTATCGATTATTAATATTTTATTTATTATTAATTTTTAGTAGTCATTATTAATCAATAAATATTTAAAATTAACTATAAAATTCAAAATATAACTACATAAGTATTATATTTTATTAATATTAGTAACTAGTAAATTTTAGTCTTAATTATTAATAATTAATTACTTACTAATGATTATTAATTACTAATTATTCAATATTAAGCATTACTTTTAAATTATGAAATCTTAAATATTAATTAAATATCAAATGTTAAAAATTAATTATTATATAAATTATTCAATATTTTTTATTTAACATTATTTCGTATTTCATAAATGTAATTATTAAGCAGTACATATAATTTCCTAGTTAATAATAATTTACTATGCTAAATTATTAAATATAAAAAATAATGATTGATAAATAATAATTACCAATTATAAATTATTAATTGTTAATCAACCATGAATAACATATAAAGTTATTGTGTATGATTATTTGTACACATATTAGCTTCGATTAAAATAATTTGTGTTTGTTTCATTTCTAAAGGAACATATGCAAATAATACAATTTGCTTTGATGCATTTGCTTCGGTTGCTAAGAAACCTAAGCAAATGACATTAGTTGCTTCAGTTTCTAAGAAACAGAAGCAAATGACAGTAGTTGCTTCGGTGCATTTGCTTCAGTCGTAAGGACAACAGAAGCAAATGAAAGTAGTTACTTCGATGCATTTGCTTCAGTTGTAAGGACAACGGAAGCAAATGATATTATTTTCTTCTGTTGTAAGCATAACAGAAGCAAATAACACTATTTGCTTCTATGAATTTGCTTTGGTTGCAAGGATAACAGAAGCAAATAACATTATTTGCTTCTATTGTAAGGGAAACTAAAGCAAATGAAGCGAAGCAACAGACATGTTTTGTAATAGTGTCGGTCATTTCCTCTTCTAGTTAGAGTATTCAAGAAGGTTCTAAGTTAAGGAATCATACTGATATAGCAGGGTATTTATAGACGGAAATGACCATGGTTTCAAAAGCTTGGCAGTGTAATTGTTCAGGCTATCACGCCTTGATGGATTAGATGTGCTAAGCTCAGCTATTACTGATTGAAAGAAGGGGCCTGAAGTTGTCTAGTGATGGGGAGAGTAGCTAAGTTTATAGTTGTTGTTGCTAGCTGAGTGAAAGGGATGGAACAAGGATATATAGCTGTTGCACTTGGTAATGTAGATTGATAAGGGTTTTCTTGACAAGGCTTCACACTAAAGAAAAAGGCACGACAACTGAAACTAGAATTTGGGGATAAATACATGTGCAGGTCTATTCTTCCATGTGTTTTAATGGCATGCTTGGCTACTAAGTAATTTTAAACTATCTAAAATGTGCATATATTCACTGTTTTCAATTTAATACATGGCGTAACAACACATGTTTTCATTTAATGTTTTACTTAAAGTATTCCAGGCTATACATGCCTAGGTAGTCTTAGCTGTTCTTCATTGTTAAGCAATCAAGCATTGCTTATATGATCTGGTGTGAACATACAATGTCAGTGTACTACATGCATTTAAATGGCAACCATGTGCAGATTTGGTGGTGGCTAGTCTATTCTTGCTCGTTTTTTATTTGAAAAGAGTGATGCTAAAAGTTCCAGCCTTGCCAAGTGTATTTTCTTGTTCGGAGATGCAAATAGTTGTGTTGTTCTTATGTTGATTGGAAAGAAATTTTGCTAAGATCTTATATCTTATTTTATATTCTCTTATAGCTACGTATAGCCTTATGCTATAAAGGATGTACAACTATGAACTAAGTTACTATATATATTATAAAAATGAAGCTGGGTTGCTAAGCATTTTACTTGTTTAAGGATCTTATATTAAATGGTACAGTCCAAATACAAAAGCACATTCATGTATTTCATTGTCGATACAACAAGGCCACATCTTTTATTAATGAAACCTTCCTTTCATATGAATCAAACTTCATACTTTACATGAGTTATTTATATTTAATTTCTAAAGTGATGTTTATTCACATAAGTTTAAACCATTTATATATATATATCCTGAAATTTTCCCAATATTTATTACATAATTTATTATTTTAACTGAATTACTGAATTAATCCATAATAAGCTGTATTATAACTGTTAATAAATAAATGATCAAAGAAGCAAGCAAAAAAATAGAATCACACACAAGATTTAACGTGGAAAAACCCTTTGCAGGAAAAACCACGGGAGAAAGGCAAACTTTATTAATTAATTGCTGGAGTTTTACAAGCTGCTTGCATACAAACAATAGCAATAAAATTATCTTCTATTTTTATGCAGCCAAAGAAGAGGAGAGAGAGAGAGAGAGTAAAATAAGGATCTACATTATCCTTTAGATGAGGTGGCTGAAAATATCTAAATGTGAGAGTAGAACTAGGATCTAGATGAGATCCTTTAGATGGCTGAAAATATCTCAATGTGAGAGTAAAACTAGGATCTAGATGAGATCCTTTAGGTGGCTGAAAATATCTCAACGTGAGAGTAAAATTAGGATCTAGATGAGATCCTTTAGGTGGCATCAGCTGGACCAATTCTAATGAGAATTTCGGATCACAAATTAACAATCTCGACCTTGAGACGAATTCTCATCTTGAAGTAGAAAGATGAACTACAAAAAACGAACTCCTTCAACAAATAAATATTTTCCTTGCTCCAATAGTCCCTAAAGACTATACTGTAACACCAACCAAGCTTGAGCAAAGCTCAAACTTATTAATTGGAACTGGCTTTGTCATCATATTAGCGGGATTGTCATGAGTACTTATCTTGCAAACTTTAACACCACCTTGAGCAATAACATCTCGGATGTAGTGATACCTAACATCTATATGTTTAGTTCTCTCATGAAACATTTGATCCTTTGTAAGACATATAGCACTCTGGCTATCAGAAAATATAGTAATGCAAGATGTACCTCCACAAAGCTTAAAGTATAAACCTCTCAACCAAGTAGCTTCTTTACATGCTTTAGAAATAGCCATATACTCGGCATCAGTAGTAGATAATGCTACGGTAGTTTGCAAGGTTGCTTTCCAACTCATAGCACAACCACCAATGGTGAAAACATAACCTGTTAATGATTTCCTTTTATCCAGATCATCGGCAAAGTCAGAATCCACATAACCAACAAGTTCATCTTTAGATTTACCAAACTGCAAACAAGCATTTGCAGTCCCATGAAGATATCTGAAAATCCATTGAGCTGCTTTTCAATGCTCTCTTCCAGGATTGGCCATGAATCTACTGACAACACTCAAAGCATGTGATAAATCAGGACGCGAACGAATCATGGCATACATAAGTGAACCAACTGCACTAGAATGGGGAACTCTAGACATGTACTCAATATACTCATCTAATTGTGGACACATGGCTGATGACAATTTGAAATGTGCAGCAAGAGGAGTACTTACAGGCTTGACATCAAGCATATTAAAACGGTGAAGCACTTTTCTAACATACCCACTCTGACTTAGGTATAATTTTCCAGAAGTTCTATCTCTTGATATCTCCATGCCAAGAATCTTCTTAGCATCCCCCAAATCTTTCATTTCAAACTCTCTACTCAACTGCCTTTTCAAATTTTCAAATTTTCAAATTTTGCCTTGTCTTTTGAAGCAGTAAACATATCATCGACATAAATTAGCAAATAAACGGCTGAATGAGTAGTAATTTTCAAATAGACACAACTATCATAATTGGACCTTTTAAAACCTTGAATAGCATAAAAGTGTCAAATCTTTTATACCACTGCATATGTGACTGTTTCAATCCATAAAGAGATTTCTTTAATTTACAGACAAGATTTTCTTTTCCAGGGATGATAAAACCCTCAGGTTGATGCAAATAAATATCGTCTTCTAATTCTCCATGTAAAAATGCAGTTTTTACATCTAACTGTTGAAGCTCATAATCATGCATAGCAACAATACTAAGTAAAATGCGAATTGAGCTATATTTCACAACAGAGGAAAAAACTTCATTATAGTCAATGCCTGGAATCTGACTATAACCTTTTGCAACTAATCTTGCTTTGTACCTTGTCTCATCCTTTGGCGAAACACCTTTTTTTCTCTTGAAAACCCATTTGCAATGAATAGGTTTCTTCTCTTTAGGCATTTTGATTAAGTCCCAATTGTCATTTCTTTCAAGTGACTTCATCTCATCATGTATAGCAGTCATCCACTTATCAGAATCACTAGATATAATAGCCTCAGAATATGAAGAAGGCTCGGCAATACCTTCTATTTCTTCTGCTACAGTACACGCATAAGCAACAACATTTGCTTCCTCAATAAACCTTCTTACTGGTTTTGGATTCCTTCTAGGTCTGTTTGTTGCAATAAATTGCTGCGGTGGTTGCATGACTGCTGGAGGATCCTCAACAATGGGTGCTTCATCCTGTCCCTCAATTTCTGTGTTTGATGTAGCATCTGAATCAATAATATGCTCCACCTGGACATTTGATTTCTGCTTACTCTCAACAAGATCATTAATAGACGGAATATCATGTAACATAGCAGATTCATTAAACACAACATTTCTGCTAATTACAACCTTACTTGTTTCAGGATTCCATAATTTATAGCCTTTAACACCAGACTTATAACCAAGAAAAACGCACTTAACAGCTCTAGCTTTCCATTATCAACATGAGCATAAGCAATGCATCCAAAAAATTTCAATTCAGAATAATTTGCTGGAGAACCAGACCATACCTCAATCGGAGTTTTCTTACCAATAGCAACAGAGGGAGAGCGGCTGATGAGATAACAGGCTGTGGAATCAGCTTCAGCCCAAAAACGCCTATCCAAACTTGCGTTTGACAACATGCAGCGAGCCTTAGAAATGATAGTCCTGTTCATACGCTCGGCAACCCCGTTTTGCTGAGGAGTGTGAGGTATGGTGTAGTGCCTAACAACGCCTTCAGCCTTGCAAAATGAATTAAATTCATATGAACAAAACTCCATCCCATTATCAGTCCGAAGCTTCTATACCTTCCTTTCAGTTTGTCTCTCAACCATAGTCTTCCACTCTTTGAAAGCTGAAAAGGCTTCATACTTATGCTTCAAAAAATAAGGTTAAACTCTTCTGGAATAATCATCAATAATTGTCATCATGTAACAAGCACCACCCATGGATGCTTTCCTAGACGGTCCCCATAAATCCGAATGCGCATAATCTAGAATGCCTTCTGTTGTATGAACTGAAGTGTTGAACTTCACTCTCTTATGCTTGCCCAAAATGCATGCTCACAGAACTTCAGCTTGCCTGCGTTGTACCCATCAAGAAGTCCTCTCTTGTTCAACTCTGACAGACCTAATTCACTCATATGCCCAAGACGCATATGCCAAAGATTAGCAGTATCACAATCAGAAATATTATTTGAGATAACAGGGGCAGCATTACCTGAAACAGTAGTGCCTTGAAGATAATAAAGGCCATTTGTTTGCCTAAGATTTCCCTTCATTACAATATGAGAACCATTTGTGACTTTCAGGATACCACCTCCACCTGAATATTTGTACCCTTTGTCATCAAGAGCACTTAAAGAAATCAGATTTTTCTTCATGTTGGGAATGAACCGAACATCTGTTAAAGTTCTGATTGCGCCATCAAACATCATGATCTGAATAGAACTAATTCCTGCTACTTTACATGCCGAATCATCACCCATCAAAACTGAACCAGCATCATTTGTGGGTTCTAAGGTTGTAAACCAATCTCTATTAGGACACATATGGAAAGTGCAAGCAGTGTCAAGTTTCCATTCATCATTAATCTCAGCACATCCAGCAAACATGGTAACAACAAGCACCTCATTGTCAGAACTATCATTACGAGCACAATTGGCGTTAACTTAATTTTCTTTGTTATCCTTTGGTTTGTATGTGCCATTTCTCTTTTCCTTGCTCTGCAGCTTATAACATTCGGATATTTCATGTCCATCCCTCTTACAATATTTGCAAGACTTGTATTTGCCTTTAGATTTAGATCGACCTTTATAGACATTTGAACCTTTACCTCGAGATCCATTATTTGAATTTTTCTCCTTTGTCCTGCCACGAACGGACAAGCTTTCGGCTTGAGAGCTTGATCCATTTGAAGACACTAGTTGTTTCATTTTCTCCTTAGCGTGCAAGGCTACATAAACATCATTTAAAGTGAGAGTGTCATGACTATATAATATGGTATCTCTGAAATTTGAGTAAGAGCTAGGCAGAGAACACAACAGGATTAAACACAAATCTTCATCATCATATTTGACTTCCATTGCAGCCAAGTCAGAAACAATCTCTTTAAAATCAGAAATACAGTCTAGCAAATTACCTCCCTCTTGCAATTTGTGCAGGAACAGCTTTTGTTTGAGATGCATCTTACTTGTGAGATCCTTGGTCATGCAAATTGACTCCAATTTCAGCCAAAGAGAAGCAGTTGTCTTCTCGTTCAAAACTTCTTGCAAAATATTGTTATGTCGATGGAGCTGAATTTGAGACAAAGCCTTCCGATCCCTTCTCTTCTCATCGTCGGTCCATATTTCAAATTTCTTGTTTCCGAATCCATCCAGTGCAACATCATAATCAGCTTATGCGAGCAACACCCGCATCTTCACTTGCCATAATGAGAATCGAGTGTTCCGATCCAATAGCGGAAGATCATACTTTAACGATGCCATGTTGAACGAACCGGCGCTCTGAAACCACTTGTTAATAAAGAAATGATCAAAGAAGCAAGCAAAAAAATAGAATCCACACAAGATTTAACGTGGAAAAACCCTTTGCGGGAAAATACCACGGGAGAAAGGCAAACTTTATTAATTAATTGCTGGAGTTTTACAAGCTGCTTGCATACAAACAATAGTAATAAAATTATCTTCTATTTTCATGCAGCCAAAGAAGGAGAGAGAGAGAGTAAAATAACGATCTACATTATCCTTTAGATGAGGTGGCTGAATATATCTAAATGTGAGAGTAAAACTGGGATCTAGATGAAATCCTTTAGATGGTCGAAAATATCTCAATGTGAGAGTAAAACTAGGATCAAGATGAGATCCTTTAGGTGGCTGAAAATATCTCAACGTGAGAGTAAAACTAGGATCTAGATGAGATCATTTAGGTGGCATCAGCTGGACCAATTCTAATGAGAATTTCGGATTACAAATTAACAACAACCTCAGTCCAAAAACCGGGACGTTGCAGATTGACTGCTTAGTGACTTATATTGACCGAAATATCTCACAAACCGTTGAAATTGGTAGTATTATTTAAAAATTTCAAAATATGAAACCTAGAAGGGCTTGTCTATGAACATTTGATGTATTATTTTGTCATACTTACGTTGAATATCAATATATGACTTGCGGATCAAAGATGTATTTTTTTTTCTAATAGAAATAATGGTTGCTATTTTTTCCTCCTTTCAAAAAGTTCCGCCTCCAAAGATTTTAGTTTCTGCGTATGCCATTGAACGCGAATCCATCTAAATTCAATGCTACAGTAGTCAATTCAACATGCTTTAGTGCTTCATATGATAACTTTTGCAAAAGATATATGATAATTGACTAGCCACACAATGTGTCTTACTTTTAGTAAATAAATTACCTTGCTATGTCTAATACATGAATGATTTTTTTTTTCCTTACTTTCTACTTTTACGGTAAGCATTTCCCAATAACATGTATGAAAAATCCTTAATCAGTGTTGTACACCAAAAGGACTCATGCGTTCTAAAAAGATAAACAATGGGAATTCACTACCACATATGCATTAGCCCTATCGATGGATGTCGAAAGTATCCAAAATCCACATCCATTTGTATTCAAAAAACGGATAAATCGCAATTTATGAAAAGATACACGTATAGAGATGCAAACACATCTACATTCAAAAATATCCATTTAGATTATTTCAAAACAATTGTTTGTAATTATGCATGTCTAAGTAAAACGAAATATATTATTTACCATTTTACTAAGTTATCATCCGTACTTTTTCCATTTAATGCTCACTACTCAAACTTATTTATCATTATCATATTTTATAATTTTGCATACTTATGTATTCACTGGGGTTGATTAAATTCATGTTAAATCAATTTTTTTTTTTTACTCATGTTTCTTTATCAATCAATAATTAGCAAATAGGATAATTATCAATTATTCATCCATATCTGCAGGTGTAGATACTGTATGTCCGATATCCACAAAATATTTAGGTTGTGAATATGACAATAACAACCAAAATGTAACTATAATTTACATGTTACAATTGCGATTTGATATGATGTCATTGTGTATGCTAACCATTTATAACTTATTATTATTTTTAAATTAAAATTTAAGTTCTATATAATTGGATATCTCAGTTTGTTTGTGCCCAATTCCAATTGTTTAATGCATCCAATTAAATTTCAATAGACATCATCTGATTTAATTAGTAAACTGGTTCAATCAACAAGGCATTGATCTAACATATGTATGACTAATATAAATATCAATAAAATGTAGATCCTTGGATCATCTCAGTTAATTGATGTCTCATTACAGTAGTTCTACCTTTTGGATTTCCGTTGCTGACAACTTTTCAAAAAAAAAAAAAAATATCATCCTCTGTGCTTGATTAACTGACTATTTGTAATCTTCATATGTCTATGTCACTTCCCTTGAATACAACATCAGTTCTACATAATTTTTCTTCCTCATTTTAGTTGGTCCTCTCTCTCTCTCTCTCCACGGTTCAAATTTTCATTCAACCTGCTCCATGTTACTTAGCTTTAAGACAAAAAAATTAAAGTACTTTTTTTATCATTTTATATATTTTCGATTGTGTGCTAAGAACGAGTTCATACTACTTTATAACATGAAGAAATTATTGATCAGTAAGCCTTATGGGAAAGACAAACAAAGACTTGCTCTTGTTTCTGGATGAATTTCATAAAAAAACTAGATTATTAAATCCGGTTTTCAAAAATCTCCATTCAAAGATGCTCGTGTCAGTTTCGATGTACATGTGCAGTAATAAAATTATGCAGTAATAAAATTATTAAAGATAAGACTGGATTATATACACTAAATTTTTACCTGAACATATACTACAAATATTTAAATTTTATACCAAATCCCTTCTATGCTGTTGGAAGGATTTTGAGCCAACGCGATGTAGAGCAGGATTCTTTTCTCTATTTTCTTTATTTCTAGCTGCTATTTTCTATTAAATTTGATACATGATGATGTAAAATAATGCAATCAATATTATAAATGTGAATATTATCATTATATCTTACTATAGCATCTTCCGTCTCCCAGTACTTTGAAAGTCTGCCCAAACATCATCACTCATAAATTGAGGCTTTTTCCTATTTATCTTGAATCTTGAAATTGTCTCTCAATAATTCTTGTGCATCTTCATATTCCAATAACTCAAAAAAGTTTGCATGTCCTGCTCCTCAACACGTACAACAACCTGCATATTACATTAATTTTTTATTATTCTCAATATATTAATTTTTTATATTAGTATGAAAAATACTTACCAACAAATCGGCTAGAATGACATTCTTAATTTGTGCTGGGATACTCTCACAATGTGGTCAAGCACCCTGCATTCTGCTTGTGTAAGACGGTCTTGATATATCTAAAATGAACTGCGTTGGCTCAATCTCGAATCCCCTGTGTAGATGTTAATATAAACATTTCATATATTTTAAATAATATAAATTGAAATAAATTTGACATTTACCTGACACTCTTCGGAACAATCTCCGCAACTAGGTGAAGATCTGGCACTGAGTTGCTCGAACCTGCTCCTGATCCTGGTCCAGGAGATGGTGAAGAAGTAGGCTGAGATGTACTCCTCGTCGTCATCGTCTATCATCTGACATATCTGTTACAATCATATAATGTGCATACAAAATAACTTTGAATTATTAACATCATTATCATAACATAAATTGTAAATGAGAAGAACAATACTGCATAACATACATAGTCAACATTATCATTACATAAATCATACTAGTACAGAACGTAAGTAAATTTATAGCAAAGAACAATCAACATCATTATTATTACATAGCTCAGAATGGTACATAAATAACATAAGTACATAACATCAGTCTTCATCATCTTTGGATCCAGACTCGGTCTCATACTCTATATCGTTTTCATCAGTACTTACAAATGCATCTACTAACACATTCACTTCATCATTCAACGACCCTACATCAATGTCAACAACTATTATTATTTTAGTATTTGGCTCAAAATCTGCTTGATACGCTGCTTGGTCTTGAATATTATTTCCATCAAATGTAAATCTTGCCTTTGTTTTAAAAACAGCCACCAATCTGCTTTATCTTTTTTTAAGTATGGATACAGAGCAAAATAGACTTGTAATGCTTGCTTAGCTAACACAAAAGGATCATACTTATAGTAATGCGACATATGCCTTATTTCGATTAGCTTATAATCTTTGTGCACGTTGACTTTAGAACCAGGAACATTGCTAAACCAATTGCATTTGAATAGATAAATTTTCTCTATGGGCTGAACATAACATGTCAACTCTACAACTTGCATTGAGACGCCGTAAAAATCTTTTATATGCTCCTCTGGATCATCACTACCTTTGACAAATACACCGCTATTATACTTTAATTTTTCAGCTCCGTTATCATTGGTGTTGAATTTAAATTCATTGACAAAGTATATTGGATAAGTTTTGACATTTCTTTTTGGTCTGATAGCAAGATGTCATAATCCTTCATTAAAAATACAGTTTTTTGGATCATGAACATAGTCTAAAAACCATTTAGTGAATTCTGTATTGTGATTACCAAATGGATGTGGTGATTCATAGATACTGCATATATGTGTTATGTACATTTTTTATTAATAGAGACAAATAAATATATATGTATATATAATTGAATTGTACATAAATTTAGTATTACCCGACAAATGGTGGAACTTCCACACAATTTAACAGAATATATGTATGTACCACATTGTAGTCTTTATCGCTTAACCATATTTCTACACATTTTCCTCCAGGTCTTCCGTGTTGTTCAAATGTAACAACCCGAAAAATCGGAACCAATTTAAATTTTTTAATTTGGCTATTTTAGTGGATTTTGAATATTTAAAATAAATTATTTTAAATAATAACGACGAAAAGTCTATTTGAATCGATGCTGGAAAATAAATATATTTATTTTAATTATAAAACAAGGCCTGAAATGGCGCGACAGTTTGAAAATTTGAATTCAAACTTTGACTGACTGTACAGGATGCAAAATAAAACGGATTTTAATGAAACCAAAAATATTTAAATCTGTTTATGAATATCTTTCGCCAAATGAATTTTCAAAAAGGTCGCTATGGAGTTTATATAGCCCTTAAAAATAGCCATTTTGCAAACGACCTCCGTTTTCGACGAAACCACTTTTGTTGGATCTGAAGTGTCAAATTATTGCTAGGTTTCAAATTCCATAATTTTTGGAGTTAATATGTGAGCGTGGCAAAGGAAAATGTGTTTGGTTAATTTCAATCAACTTGGATCGACTAGAAAAGTGCCATTTTTCAAACGGCCTTCGAATTCGACAAAACTAGTTTTGTTGGGACCGTATCGTCAAAACATAGCTAGATTTATTTTTCTGGAATTTGTGGGATTAGTATGTGGCCACAACAAATTGAAATGTACGTTCAAATCAAATATTGAATGTTTTATATTTTAATTTGAAGAAAAACTGACTGAAACAGTCGAATGGGCTTACGAAACATATTCCATTGTGTTCGGAATTGGGGTATTTAGCTAGGGACGACAGTCGTTGGGTTTGAATTGGAGTTCTTTAGGAAAAACACTATTTTAGAATTTAATATAAATTTCGACCAATCGTATTTTTTCTTCATAAATTAAAAAAAAATCGAATTTTCTCTCCCCACCACAGCGACGAACGGCGGAAAAGGGTTAAACCCTACTCTCTTCGATTCCGGCGAATCCGCTCAATATTAGCCTTCGCTCCAGTTGGGATTTTGAGGTGCTCCTCCTCTTCTTCAAATCCATACCTGGTACGCCCTTCCTCGTCGAGTATTACTCTAGATACACCTCCTCAAAGATCCGACCTTTCACTCGTCGCCGCACCTCGAGGACGCCGTCGAACTACACATCCTCTACCTCAATTTGCGCGCCTCTCCAAGGTGGTACCCTCCGATCCTCTTCAAGCTCCACGGATTTCGAGTAAAATCGAAACCTAGTTTTGAACGATCCATTGAGGTAACTGCAGTATAATATTTTAACTATTTATAGCACTTTAAAGCGCTATGGTTTATGATTTTACAATAAAAATCATATATTTTTGCTTTGTTGTCGAAATCCAGTGAAACAAGAGACACCGGGACCGTGTGGACGTCCTCTACATTCTAGAAGAGACCTGATATTTTTCTGAGCTTCCTACAATTTTTGGAGGAGCGGAACCCAATGTGAGATTTCTGAATTATAAACGATATGGAATGACGACGTATAAATTATACGGTCGATATATGAGTTATATAAGCATTGTACACCTCATGTATAAGCATTGTATAAGTTGTATGTGTGATGTATAAGTTATGTATGTGTTGTAAAAATCATATGTGCATTGAATGGAATTGAAATAATATTGAAATGAAATCGAAATATATTAATATACGTATATATATATATATATATATATATATAAATACTGCCTTCATCCACAGACCATGGACGATATATGTTGGTTGCGATTGTTTGGATTTTGGTTGATGTGAAATTTTGTGAATAATACGAATGGTTGATATGATTGATTGTGGTTAAAATCCCAATGGGATTAGCATATGGGAAAATTCGTCTGTGTACGAACTAGATATTGAAATTCCCATTGTCAAAAGCTGCAAGGCTTTAAGGTAGAGTGAGGAGTCGTACTCGGGACGGTGTCGGTTTTGACTACCCTGCCGTTATGCTGCCAAAATTTTCTGAAATATTCTTGTGTTTGATTTATATTCATGTATTGAAATATATTCTTGTGTTGGGAAAATATTCATTTTTGAAATAAAAATGGTTTGAACGATAAAAATAACATTTTTATCGAATGTATGAAATAAAATGGTTTGAACAATAAAAATCACATTTTTATTATCTGTATGAAGTACAAAAAATAATCGTGTTTGAAATAAATTGTTTTGACAATAAAAATCACATTTTTATTATATATATGAAGTGTTAAAAATAGTCATATGTTGAAATAAATATTTGTTAGGCAAAAATATTATTTTTATCACATATATGAAATGAAAGGGTTTAGAAATCGAAGAACGAATTATATATGCATAAATATAATAAAACTAAATCGAATAACGAAGCTGTAGTTCGTATTTTGAAATCGTAATTTTAAACGATTATTGCGGGAGATCCGACCATCGGATTTTCCCGAAACGGAAACCGTTGGATTCGGTTTGGAAATATCTTTCCAACGACACCAAAATTTTAAATATCCAACGGTTAGATTGTCTGAAATGTTTAATTCAAATCTGGATAAAAACAGCGCCAGAATGGATTTATATATATATATATATATATAATTAAAATAAATCGAATAACGATGTTGTAGTTCGTATTTTGAAATCATAACTTCAAACGATTGTATCGGGAGATCCGACTGTCGGATTTTCCCAAAACTGGAACCTTTGGATTCGTTATGAAAAATATATTTCTAATGATATAAAATTTGTAAAGATCCAACGGTTAGATTTCCAGATATGTGTAAATCAAATCTAAAGAAAAACAGCGCCATAGCCGCTGTAACACCCCGAATTTTCTGTTAAATGTAAATTAACAAATTAAAGTATAATTAATTCTAAAGGAAAGAATTGAGGGAAACGGGTTACGCCATTGCGTTCACCTCGAAATTCTTCTTGAGATAGAGTTTGAGTTTGCATGAATCGGACTCCGTATGAAGGAGTTATGACCTCCGGAAGTTTCGGAATTCAAATTTAAAATTCAGATGGTTCAAATTCAGTTCGAAATTCGAAAAAACAGACCCAAACTGGGCTGGGCGGGAAAATTCCCGCCCAGGCACTAGGTCGACCTGGGGGTCGACCTGGGTGACCAGGTCAACCTTGGGGTCGACCTAGTTTGGCCCTAGCTGGCCTGGTCGGTTTCTGGTTGAATTTCTGAGCTTGGCTGTGTCACTAGGGCTGATTTGTCACTTTCTGGTTGGCTCCTCTCAAAGTGAATGGTCTAGATTCATCTATGATCATCTGACGACTCAAATTAATCTGAAATTCTATATAAATAACTTAAGACTCCAACCTAATTTCACATAAAAAAATTAGAGACGGAGCCGCCATGCTGTCGGGAGAAAACTGAGGGGAGCCTCCACTTGTAGAAAAGCTTAGAGACGAGCCAAAACTAAAGTAAAACAAGAATCAAAACAACGTTTGTCTACCCAAAGGAAAGCAATTCAAATTCAGAACTCAGAAATCAGAAAACAAGACCGTCGTTCGTTTTAAGTATAGTGATTTTTCCGATGGGAATAAAATTAAGACTAGATTCGATGTAAATTGGAAGTGGAATTTTGCTATTGTATAACGATGATGCTAATTCATATCTATGTATTGAAATGGTTGTATTGTGAATGGTTGGAATGTTTATGGTTAAATTTACTTGGTGTTGGATCCATTCAAATGAAAACAACATCACATGCAAGTTGTATAGTTCATGTTATAATCTACACCTATATGTCTATGTGATTATATAAGTTGTATGTCATATGTCCAAGTTAAGATATCATGTATATACTTTATGCTAAAACCTCTGTGCCAAAATTCATATACATGCTTATATGTTTATACAAAAGTTGCAAGTTCATAATTGGATCCATGCCAAGATCCATTTTAATACAAGTTTCATGTTATAGTAGTAAACATGATTTGGATCTAGTTCACACATGCTATGAAATCATACATACTTTATGGACATGTTATATTCTTGTCATATGCTAGTGATGCTCGATGTTATGCCTAGATCTAAACATGTTTAGGCTTATGTTGTCTAAATCATATGTTAATTCAAGTGACATCTATTTGGTTAGACTCTATTTCAATGCAAGTTCACATGTATGTAAGTTGATTTAGTCTATGTTGCAAATTCACATATATGTATATTGATTTAGTCTACATTGCAAGTTCACACCTATGATATTCATGTTGACTATTTTGCAAGTTCACACCTATGATGTTCATATTTACTATGCCAATAACGCCAAGATTACACCTATGTCATGTTTACGTTAATGAATGCCAATTTTGTGTACGCTAAATTAGGCTAAGTTTTTAGCCTAATATTATATGTTAAAAACCATGCGAACGAAAATTAGGCTAAGATTGTTAGCCTAATATTTAGATGGGGTAACGCTGGGAAAATTGGTTATTATAGGAAACTTGACATAAATTGGTGAAAATATATTAAATTAGCATGTTTGTCACATGCCAAAATTGGTGGCACTTGAATGGTATAAATTCTTATACCAAAAATGTTAAACTTGGAAAGTAGGCCATAACATTTAATTATTAGCAAATTTACATATAACAAGTAATAAAGACAAATATGTAAATTTAGAAAATACGAGTATGCTTAACACGAGGTTGGATTGAGTTGTGATGTAAACCTGCCCGGACCCGCCCGGCTGTCCACTAGTCACAACAATACTATCCAGTGTGGGTGGTTAAGCATTGAGCCCAATAAGGACCCGAGGTTAGACTGAGTTACGGTGTAAACCTGCCCGGAACCGACCGGCACATCCAGTAACCGTAACAATACCTGTCTAATGTGAGTGGTCGGTGCTGTAAAAAGCTAAGGACAGACAAGTCAGGATGGTGGGGTTAAGTTAAGTAAAGCACTTAACCAATTCAACATGTTAATTAAACTGATGGGTGGGGTTAGGTAAATACAGACACTTAACCACTTAACATGTTTGACTAGAAAACCCTAGTAACGGGGACCCATTTCAGTAGTAACCCAATTAGGTATCATGGTACCCTGAAACTAGGCAGGGTGGGGCACGATTACTGGGCTGATTGTAAGCGGTCAAAAGCGACGGCAGTGGGTGCAACAGTGTGGGTTCTAACGGAGTGCAGGCGTGCACACACTACGGAGCAGACAAACAGGGCACTGGGGGCACCAGTAGTATAACCTATGCATTCTAGAGTTGTGTCGGGCCGCCACCATGGGACTTGATACACCACATGGTGGGACCAACATAAGTATCTACAATCTTTGGGGGCAGTAAGACACAGATGATTATGCGAATAGGAGCCGATCTTTAGAAAAAGGGGATCACTTCACCCCGATCATGGGGTGCTAGTTGAGACAATGTAAGTAGATGCAGAGATATAGTGTGGGGTGCGATAGTATATTCGATTCAAACAGCTTTATCTTAGTTTATGATACTTTCCTATTTTCAGTTTATACTTATCATGCCCTTTTTCTTACTCTCATACTGAAGAGTCACTAGACTTACCAGGCTTTATGTCTGACCCTATTTCCTTTCGTCTTCTTTTCTTCCGTTTCTTCCCCTAGGTCCACAGGGAGGAAACAACCCAGCTTAGTCAGACTCTTTGCAAGCTTCAAGATAGTAGATGTACGGTTTGGACCCTCTTTCCTTAGCTATGGCTGTTGGACACATTCTATGGGGATTTTTGCAGTTTTAATTATGTTTTATGCTTCTTTATTTATTAACCAAGACAGAAATGATGATGTAATGTTTTGGAAGTTATTATGTGACAGTTATGGAAATGTTTTGTATGAACACGTATTTATGAAATAAAAAGTCCGTTTGTTTTCCGCTACTTTTATATATGTGTTTATATATATCTGTCTTGTGTTTATCTGTTACTTTTACTTAAAAACCTCCACCAAAGTTAAGGCATTCCCTTTGTGAGTGACCTTAATGGAGGGGGGTGTTTCAGCCGCGTTATGGCCTGAAGCGTCATTTTAATGAATTGGCTATTTTTAAATAAATAAAAATAGCTATAAATTGTTATAAAATATTATAAATGATATGGAATGGAAATAAACCGAATTTACTCGGTTTATTGGATATTTGATGGTCGAATGTGTTTGACGTGAAAATTACATTAATGAAATGAACTATGGATGTCAAATAATTTAACCACGAATTGAATTGATTTGAATTCTAAATATACGTGAATTATTTGAAAAGGCCGAGTTAATTCTCATTTCAAATAATTGATCGACAATTAGAAGTTTAAGATATGAAGATGGTGCAAGACCGATGATCTTCACATCGAATGGATGGCTACTGATGCCTTTGATAGGAGTTGCTGCCCTGAAGGGGTCACAGTGGTGGTCGTCCAGACGTACTTGTTGATCGTTCGGATGTGTGAGGAATAAGGATCCTCCGGTTTCATTCATACCCATAACGGACTTGTAAATGATGTGTGTTTGACGTTGTATATTGACAACGTGGCATACAGAGATGCTGTGATCAAGGCTTTTATTGAAAAGCAGAGCTTTGTGGTTGATGATCAAAGCACGGCTTTAAATAGCTAGCTTTTGTGTTTAGCGTTGATTCGCGAGCCTCACACCCCGATATGGACCGGAAATGGGAGAGGACCTCAGGGAGGACTTGCGTTTCTTTCTAGCTAGGAGTGGTGCTTTGGGTTTTACACGCCCGAACATTTTACTTATGTGGATGATGGATAGCGAGGCGCCTCGGTTATTTTGGTCTCTTCGGAGCCGATGGTCTGGTCGAGATATGACCAGTTTACACCCTATAGGGTAGGGAAACATAGTGTTCAAGCATTTTTAATCCACTCCGTGTTGACCGACACTGAAGATCCAAGGGCCACTCGAGCTCTGATCCTGAGACATGGTAGGCTAGATTGTCTCGAAGAGGTAAGGACGATCCGTTGCCTTGGTTCATGAAGGAAATCCAATTTCCAAATACAACATCGTGCGGTTTTAATTGTACACATATATATTGCGACATAGTGGTATGGGGCATTCATGCCGTCTATGATTGATAGTTATGATTGAAATTGTTTTTGAAACATATAAACAGTAGTAATAATATCAATGCTTTTGTTTTACTCGTATCAAGCATATTTTGGTCATTATAAGGTAAAAACTCTGTCCTTCGGTTTGCGTTGCATTGTGTGACGGGAACTGAGTCTTATAATGGCTTAATTTTTGTAAAAAGCATTGCGATGTTTACAAGATTTACTTGTTTTAAAGCACTGGCAATCCAATGGAGTAAACCCGTTCCACATTAGCGGCGTGGTCCAGTGATTGGCCTTATTATTAAAGTAAGTTAAGTGGATTTCTCATACCAGTCCCATGACTGACTCATAGTTTGTTTCACTTGCAAACTCGGGTGCCTTATTTTCTACACGGGCAGCCTTGTATTCAGGTTTTAGCAGGCTCTTTCTGGATAGCTATGGAGCAGAAGATGGATGCTATCATTTCTTTCATTTTATGCTGTTCAGCTCCTGTTGTACATATTATGTTTTGATTCCACTATAGACATTTTATTTAAAGCTGAACTATATTTTGTACTAAGTACGATCCTATATACTGTGTAACTCTGATGATTATGTTTATCCAGTGTATTATGTTGTACATTATCTGGTGTATTTTTATATTTCTGTTCTGCTATTATTTGTTTATGTGTTATATTCCAAAGATTACCCTTGCCACCGTGGAACGGGGTTTGGGTCGTCACAACGTGGTATCAGAGCATTGGTTAAACTTAGTTCTGGAATATAACATGTTAACGAACTCGTTAGAAATAGAACCAGTAGTGTTCTAAGACACATAACTCATTTCAGATAGGATCGGTAATATCCTAGAATGAGTGAAGCCGAATGAAATACACCCTGATAGATGAATATACATTTAAATATATGTCTTTATGCTTTAAAATACCTTTCTGTTGACCTGACACTTTGTCTGCTATTTGCAGACATAGAAAATGAGTGGTAGAAGCAGAAGAAATAATCATATGGTTCAACAACCAAATGAGCCAGTTGTGCTCCCTCGGCCAGGATCTGATATAGAAGCTCTATTAAAGAGGTATTGAAATCTGGGTGGACTACCGTTCTGGGCTATGAATCCATTATTCAAACTCAAGCTTGGATGTGTTCTGCTAAAAGAATATTTGAAGGTTTCAAACTGTGAGATTATCAGAAAAGATTACTGGCATCTTGGGCACTCAAAGACGAAGCGTTAACCTAGCGGGAAACTGTCATTAAGGATAATTCAGAAGGTGATATCACCTTGGATAGATTCAAAGAAGTTATCAATAAAAGATTTATTCCTCCGGAAGCAACTGAGCGGTTAAGTGACGAATTCTATTATCTGATACAAGGATATATGACTATTCCAGAATATCATAAGAAATTCAATGAACTTTCTCGTTTTGAGCCACATTTAATTCAGAATCCAAAGATGAAGAATCTGAGGTTTATTAATGAGCTTCAAAGAAAGTACCAAAGTAGGGTAACTGCACATGTGAAACAATCTTTTTCCGAAATGATATACATGGCTTACCAATATGAAAATCTGGATAAGCAGGGTCTTTTGGGCGATGAAGAGGAAGTAAGTACTAGCAAAAAAAGAAAATTTGAAACTGATAGCCTGGAGACAAGTACACAGCCTGAGGAAAGTACGAAGTCTGGGGCCAGAAAGAAGCCTAGAATCAATTGAAAAAAGGTGAAGGCAGTCGTGTGTTTAAAGCGTAATCAACAAGGGCATTTGATGAGGAATTGTAAATCTTCAAACAGACAAAAGAATGGATCTAAATCCAAGAACAAGTCTCAAAAGAATAGAAAATGCAATCTTTGCCATCAGGCGGGTCATGTAAACAAGATTGCCGGCTATCAAATAAATCTGAAATAGCACAAGTTGTAATACCCCACGTCCATTAATGTCACTCACGAAGGGAATGCATTAACTTCCATGGAGCATTATTAGTGTATAGAACAGAATATAATAAGACAAATACATATATTGGTACTTGAAAATTTTAAAACAACTTTTATTGCAGCGGAGAAATAGTTTGATTACATCAACTTCATAAACCAACAGTAACACCAAGTACACTTAATATCCATCTTGACAAATTTCTTTCTGAGTACATAAAGTAAAAAGCATAACCCAGACACAAGTAGCCATAAAAGAGATGAGCTGAACTTTACTTTCAGCAATCCAAGTGCTTCCAAAAGAGAGAGAAAGAGATCCAAGATTAAGCTCCACTAGTACTAGTCCCACCCTGAGAACCTATGGGGGGGGGAGGAAGAAAAGAGGCGAAAACAAGAGGGTCAGACATAAAGTTTGGCGAGTATAATAACTTTAACAATATAATTATTAAAGTAACTAGGATAAGGCATAAACTGGTAGAACAAGGTATGACGATGAAACAAGTGGGCATGACAAAGAAAATAGGAGTAATATTCCGGCGTTAATCTCGTTCCTAATCACTATAGTATAATTACTACAATGCACCAATGCTAATTACACCGCACTATTACTAGTCACCCTAAAAGTTGATCCCGCCTACAGAACATAGCAACGATAATGGTAGTTTCGTGTACCCCTAGTTACCTTCATAGGTGCCGCCTGCCCCTATCTCCACTAGTCGTACCCACTACCCCCATGCGATCGGCTCCCTAACTCGTAGATACCCGTGCTGGTCCCACTGTGGGGTGTATCACTCCCTAAAGTGGCAACCCGATACCACTAAAGATGCACGGCTTATATCTACACGATGCAACCACGTCTTACCTACCAGCCCAGGCCCACACACGCACATGACTCCGTTGGACTTGCGTTGCCACCACTAACCCGTTTTGACCTCTTACAATCAAACCCAGTAAGCATGTCCCGTCCTCGACTTGGGTCTAGCTCACAAAGATACTTAATGGGTTACTGGTTTGAAAAGGGCCCCCATGCCTGACACAAGCTTTCCACCTATGCTTGGTCCCCACTAAGGTTTCCCACTTAACCCCATTTTTATTCATGTCTTCTTACATGATTTCAACTTGGTTAAGTGTTTCTAATCGTATTTCACAAGCCACCCAAGGCCACCCATTTAACCCCCATGTCCCACCACATGTTTATCTGGTTAAGTGTTACTTAATTCATTAGAACCGTAACCTTGCAAAGACCACTCACATTAGACTGAGATTTGCAGTTGTTGGATTTTCCGGGCGGGTCCGGGTAGTCTTATACCGCAAACGAGTCTGACCTCGTGTCTTTACAATTGTTACGCATTTAATTCGTGCCTTTGACCTCTCACATTAGACTGACATTTGTGGTTGCTGGATTTGTCGGGCGGGTCCGGGCAGTCTTGCACCACAAACGAGTCTAACCTCATGTCTTAGGCAGTTAATTATCACATAATTATTTAACCCCAAATTGGATTAATATCCCTATTCAAATTTGTCAATAAATTCCAAATTTATTTATGTCCATAATTATCACCTAAATTATGTCCATATTTTCAGGTATATAACTTATACCAATTAATGCCTCAAATTAATTATATAATCTTTTTAAGGCCATTTTATGACAATTCACAATTTATGTGTATTCAATATTTTTCCCATGGTCCCCACGCTATTCGTACGTTTTGATATGACATATGTTAGACTCGCAATAGTCTAACTTATAAAAAGAAAAGCAACATCATAACACATGAAATAGATCTAAGAATCATGGCATAAGTTTACATAGCCAATAACTTGAATATAAATTTCATTCAAACTAGCATATGATTCGCATAAAAACTAGCATAGGCAATGGGTATAAACTTGCATAACTTATGTATTGCCATGGATCTAAATATAGATCCAAACATAAAGGTGTGAACTTGAATATGGATCTAAAAATAAAGGTGTGAACTTGCATATAGATCTAAACATGTAGACTAATGTCACATAAACTAGCATATGTATATACTAACAACCCAAACTTGCATGAGATTCATTTATGTTTTAACATCCCAAACTTGCATAAGATTCATATAAGAACATATGATCCAACATCACAAACTTGCATAAGATTCATATAAGAACATATAATCCAATATCACAAACTTGCATAAGATTCATATAAGAACTATCATATGATTCAACTTGCATAAGATTCACATAAGAACTAATATATGATTCAAAATCATATTCTCATAATTCCAATTATAACTTATCATAATTAAATTAATTAATTATTTTGTGAAAGCTATTATATTCACAAACAAAAGAATAGTCTTGCCCATCTGGAATCTGTATTCTGAAACTGAATTACTCGCCTTTGATGTAGACTAATTATTATTTAGATTTAGATTTGATTTTGATTCTTGCTTTAATCTTGTTCTTCAGTTAAAAGAGACGGCGGCTACTCTAGGTTCTCCATTGACGGCATGATGGCTCTTAGTATGAATTAGTATGTTTTAGGTTAAGATTTAGGTTGCTTATATAGAATTTTAATTGATTAAGAGTCGTTTGATTAATCTAGAATCAATCAAGACCATCCAGTCAAGATAGAATAACATCTCAGCCCTAATGACTCAGCAACAGGTCAAAGCAGCGTCATCTTTCAGATCTGGCCGGGGGGGGGGGGAGGGTGCAGGTCGACCTCCAGGTCGATCCCCAGGTCGACCCCCTGGTCGACCTGTATAGGTAGGTCGACCCCCAGGTCGACCTCCTGGTCGACATGGCCTTTGGGCGGGAATTTTCCCGCCAAGCCCGCTTCTGCAATTCCAATTTGAATTTTGAATTTCTGATTCGAGCCGTTTTTAGTTTATTTAAATTCTGAAACTCCTGAAGGCCATAACTTCTTCGTACTAAGTCCAATTCACACAAACTCGGACTCTTTCTCAAGCAGAATTCCGAGACGAACGCAATGGCACAACACGTTTCCCTTAATTCTCACATTTGAATTTTAGTATTCTTTAATCTTAATATTTAAAATCACGGGGTGCTACATTCTCCCCTCCATAAAGGATTTTGCCCCCGAAATCTCCAAGTTAAGGAGAATGTATATCCTAAAATACAATCATTCATCCACTCAACCATCAAACACAGGCATCCATTGTCCTTACAAGTTTTCTAATGTTGTATGAACATATGCAAAAAGTGTGTGTATATGTTCCTTATCTAATGCGAAATCAGGCGGTCTACTGATTCAGTTGACCTCCTTAATGCAAATCATGATAGTGCCATGCGTCCATTATGTATGCGAAAGAATCCTATCGATACATCTTATTTCTATATGTGTGCACAACCATTCATCAAAAGGAAGCATCCATATGATAACACAACCATTATACATCCATAAATTTAGATATGCACACATAATTATACGCAATATGAAGGTGATTGAGCCGATCTAGTGTCTAAGGTGTTTGTACATGCATCCACGAGCAACCACTAGCAACCACTTGCATCCACCAAACATAACATGTCTCAAACACATGTTTGCAACTATAGGGTTCTTCCTAACTAAAGATCGAAGATGTCATCGCAAAGATAATACTAAATGATTGGACAAGTATCAACAAAGAGGTAAAAAAAGGGGAAAATAAAACATACCCTCAAAAAGGAAAGGGTACAGCGTATGCATCTTGTCTTCCATCTCCCAAGTCGCATCTCTTTGATTGTCTCCCCATTTCACTTTGACCAATTTGACCTCTTTGTTGCGTAGCTTTTTGACCTCCGACCCGAGAATGCGTGTAGGAGCTCGTCCAACCATGGCATTGCGCTCTACTTCCACTTCTTCGAGCGTGCTCGGCTCCACCACTTTCGTCGTATCATGTAACCACTTACGCAAATGCGAAATGTGAAACACGTCATGAACTCCACTGAGTTTCTCTGGTAACTTTACTCTGTACGCCATATGCCCAATCCTCTCTGTAATTGGAAAGGGTCCTGCGAACCTCAATGCCAACTTCCCTACTGATCCAAAGCAGACTAGGTTTCTCAACGGTGATACCTTAATAAAAACCACGTCCCCAACCTCGAACTCAAGATCGGTTTCTCTCTTATCAGCATATGATTTCTGTGGGTCCTGTGCCGTCTTCATTCGTAGTCGAATCAGGTCTATCTTCTCCGAAGTCTCCCTAACTATGTCGGGTCCAAGCAAAACCTTATCCGTGGATTCCCACCAACAAGTAGGTGATCGACACGGTCGTCCATAATGAGCCTCAAAAGGCGCCATGCCAATGCTAGCTTGAAAGCTGTTATTATAGGCAAACTCCACTAGTGGAAGGTGTTCTTCCCATGTTCCTCCAAAGTCTAGGATGCATAGCCTCAGAAGGTCTTCTAGATTCTGATTTACTATCTCGGTCTGGCCGTCCGTCTAAGGGTGATAAGCGGTACTTAAGAATAATTGTGTTCCAACTTCCTCTTGTAAGCTTTTCCAAAATTCTCTTGTGAAAATGGGATCTCTATCGCTCACAATGCTACAGGGTATGCCATGCAGACGAACTATTTCTCTAAGATAAACAGATGCTAACCATGCGGCAGTCCTCCTACTTTTAACGGGAATAAAGTGGGCACTTTTGGTAAGTCTGTCAACAATTACCCAAATCCCCGTATATTACCCTTCCTTGATCTTGGTAACCCATCTACAAAATCCATGGAAGCACTTTCCTATTTCCACAACGGAATCTCTAAAGGGTGGAACAAACCTTCGGGCTTTTTTTCTCCGCCTTTACTTGTTGGCACACTAAGCATCTAGAAACGAACTCAGCCACGTCCTTCTTCATTCCTGCCCAAAATAAAACTCGCTTCATATCCCTATACATTTTGTCACCATCGGGATGTATGATCATCTTAGAGCAATGTGAGTCTTCAAGAATTGCCTTCTTCAAACTCTCGTCTTGGGGTACGCAAAGTCTCCCATCTCTACGCAGCCAGCCTCACTCATCTATAGCATATCTATTAAGATGACTCGAAGACTCCCCTCTTATAAGCTTGCCTACTATCTCAACCAAATGTGGGTCATCCCGCTGTGCCTCTCCAATCCGACCGAAAAGTGTAGGTTGCACCTCTAACAATGCCAACAATCCGGGTATATAATTGAGAGAGGGTCTAAAGTCAAAGGTAGATATATACTCCAAACTCTAGCGTTCTACGAACAAGGGATTAAAGCCAACTTCTTTCTACTTAAGGCGTCAGCTACAACGTTACATTTACTAGGGGTATATGTGATCTCAAAATTGTAAGATGCCAAAAACTCCATCCACCTCTATTGCCTCAAGTTTAGGTCCTTCTGAGAGAATAAGTACTTTAGCAACTTTTTGTATGTATACAACTCAAACCTCTCGCCAAGTAAATAATGACGCCATGACTTAAGCGCAAAAACTATGGCAGCCAACTCTAAGTCGTGGGTAGGGTAATTTTTCTCGTGGGCTTTCAACTGCCTTCCTCCATAGCATATCACCCTCCTCTCTTGCATTAAAAATGCGCCAAGCCCTGTCCCGCAAGCATCGGTATATACTGTGAATGGCTTAGTCCCGTCTGGAAAAACTTAAACTGGAGCTGTCGTCAAAGCCCTCTTCAGAAGTTGGAAAGCATCGTCACAGTCGACATCCCAAACAAAAGTCAAATTCTTCTTCGTTAACCAAGTGAGTGGGGCTGATATCTTCGCGAAGTCCTTGATGAACTTCCTATAATAACTAGCCAGCCCTAAAAATCTTCTTACTTCTGTTGCGTTCTTAGGAATTTTCCAATCTTGGATTGCCACTACCTTTGCGGGATCCACAACTATCCCTTCCTTAGAGACCACGTGCCCTAAGAACCTCACTTCTTTTCTCCAGAAATGGCACTTGGAGAACTTAGCTTTAAGTTGATGCGCTCGTAGGGTCTCTAAGATTTCCCTAAGATGTACGGCATGCTCTTCTTCATTTTAGGAGAAAATCAGGATATCGTCCACAAAGACTACCAAAAACTTGTTTAGAAACTCCCTAAATACCCTACTCATTAAGTCAACAAAGTATGCGGGTGCATTCGTCAAACCAAAAGGCATGACGAGCCACTCGAAGAAACCGTCAGGAGTTCTAAATGCAGTCTTATCTATGCTATCTTTAGCCACCCTTAGCTGATGAAACCCTGTAGCCAAATCCAGTTGCGAGAAAACCGAAGCACCCACCAACTGATCGAATAAATCGTCTATCCTCGGCAATGGGTGTCTGTTCTTCTTTGTTAGCTTATTCAGCTCTCTATAGTCCATGCATAATCTAAGTGAACCATCAGCTTTTGTAGCCAAAACTACTGGAGCACCCCACTCCGAAATACTTCTTCTTATGAAACTCTTCTCAAGCAAATCTTTCACTTGCTTACTGAGTTCTTTTCTCTCTCTCTCGGAGCCATGTGGCGCACTGGTAATGCAACTAGCTTTGCATTATCTACTAAGTATATTCGAAAGTCTATCTCGCGCCTTGGGGGTAAACCTCGGATCTCATCGAAGACATCACTATATTCACGGACCACACGAACATATTCCAAATCATCATCAGATGTGTCAAGGGATTCTAGGTGGCTAAGCATTACCGGACCTCTGGGGTCACAAGAAATATCGAGGGTCTTTCCACAACGAGTCAACAATCTAACTACCCTTCTTTCACAATTTAGGATGGCACCGTATCTAGCGAGCCAATCCATGTCTAGAATCAAGTCGTAGCCCATGAAGCCAAGAACGAAGGCATTGGATTCAAACCCAACACCTAAGATAGACACTCTCAAATCCCGACAAATCATTGAAAGATGAGCTGAACCACCAATAGGATTTGAGACTACTATGGGATCCATAACTAGACTAGTATTTAGGTGCAGTGTTTCGACTAACGAAGTAGATACAAACGAGTGTGAAGTGCCAGAGTCAAACAAAGTACGAACAGGATGATCAAACAGAAAAACTAAACTTTCAACGGAAATGTTTCTGCCTCTCTCCTGTCCTGGTGCCATGAGAGCATGAACCTAACCTCTTGCCTGTCCTGGTGCCATGAGAGCCTGAATCTGCCCTCCCGAAGTGGACCTTGTTTTTTGCCCTTGCCCCTGTTTCCTCGGTCAGTCTTTAAATAGATGTCCTGCCTCTCCACAGTGGAAGCAGCCAGTCTTCTTCTTTTTCCTACAATCCTTGCTCAGATGGCCTGGTGTCCCACAATTAAAGAACCTTTTCTTCCCCTTGTTATTGTTATCCTTACCACCTTTCTTGTTTTGCTGCTGTGATTTCTTTTGATCCCCTTTCTTCTCCGGTACCTTATTGGCATTAGCACCCTTCTCTTCTTCATGCATAAGCGCCATGTCAAACAATCTCTCAAAGGTAGCCCCCATCAGAATGTGGGTCATAGTCAACCCATGTAGCGGCTCATTCAAGCCTTTAACGAACCTCAAAGCCTTCTTCTCAGGTGTGTTCAC
Source organism: Allium sativum (assembly GCA_030737875.1). Taxonomy (NCBI): domain Eukaryota; kingdom Viridiplantae; phylum Streptophyta; class Magnoliopsida; order Asparagales; family Amaryllidaceae; genus Allium; species Allium sativum. Next base: position 275,026,620 of record CM060923.1, read on the forward strand.
CAAGTCTAAGCCAAATCTCGCCAACTGATTGAATTTGTTGACGTCCTTTACTGACAATTTTCCTTGCTTCAGCGCTAAGAATCTTTCCATATATAAGTTCTCTTCTACTGGTGACAGAAATTACATCTCGAACCTACGCTTGAAATCCACCCATGTCTCCACTGGACGCTCTCCATTCATGACCTCCCACCAAAACGAGGCTTCGTCCTTCATTAACCAAGAAGCCAATTGGACCTTCCTCCCATCTTCTACCTCGAAAATACCAAACAAATCTTCCATCTCCTTCAGCCAATTTTGAGCTTCAACAAACGTCTCTGATCCGTGGAAAGGTTTCCCGCACATTGCCGTAAAACCTTTGCATGTCTTTGAAAAAGTATCAACGTGAGGCGGGGGAGGAGAGGAGCGACTACAACTGGGGCAAGTGGAACATTTGCTGGGCATGCGGAATTGGCCCTAGCCTCCAGATACCTTCTAAACCAGCCTGATATCGGTATGCCCTCGGGTATCTCAGGTTCCCCAGACATGTTGAAAAAGAAAAAGGAAGAGATTCAAAATGGAGGATCGAAGGAAAGATATATGGCTCTTGGGGGTTATGTTTTTAAAACAAAATTTTCTCTTGAAAATACTTTCGTTAAAACATATTCTTGAAAGTATTTCTTTATAAAATTCTTTTTAAAAATAGTTTTTCAAAATCTTATATCTGTTCTGGTAAGCTTCAGCTCTGATACCACGTGTAACACCCCACGTCCATTAATGTCACTCACAAAGGGAATGCACTGACTTCCATGGAGCATTATTAGTGTATAGAACAGAATATAACAAGACAGATACATATATTAGTACTTGAAAATTTTAAAGCAACTTTTATTGCAGCGGAGAAATAGTTTGATTACATCAACTTCATAAACCAACAGTAACCAATTGCACTTAATATCCATCTTGACAAATTTCTTTCTGAGTACATAAATAAAAAAGCATAACCCAGGCACAAATAGCCATAAATCAGATGAGCTGAACTCTACTTTCAGCAATCCAAGCGCATCCAAAAGACAGAGAAAGAGATCCAAGATCAAGCTCCACTAGTACTAGACCCACCCTGAGAACCGGGGGGGGGGTGTGGGAAGGCGAAAACAAGGGGGTCAGACATAAAGTCTGGCGAGTATAATAACTTTAATAATATAATTATTAAAGTAACCAGGATAAGGCATAAACTGGTAGAACAAGGTATGATGATGAAACAAGTGGGCATGACAAAGCAAACAGGAGTAATATTCTGGCGTTAATCTCGCTCCTAATCACTATAGTATAATTACTACACTGCACCAATGATAATTACACCGCACTATTACTTGTCACCCTAAAAGTTGATCCCACCTACAGAACATAACAATGATATTGGTAGTTTCGTGTTCCCCTAGTTACCTTCATAGGTGCCGCCTGCTCCTATCTCCACTAGTTGTACCCACTACCGCCATGCGATCGGCTCCCTAACTCGTAGATACCCATGTTGGTTCCACAGTGGGGTGTATCACTCCCCAAAGTGGCAACCCGATACCACCAAAGATGCACGACTTATATCTACACAATGCAACAACGTGTTACCTACCAGCCCGGGCCCACGCACGCATATGACCCCGTTGGACTTGCGTTGCCACCGCTAACCCATTTTGACCTCTTACAATCAAACCCAGTAAGCATGTCCCATCCTCGACTTGGGCTGAGCTAATAAATATACTTAATGAGTTACTAATTTGAAAAGGGCCCTCATGCCTGACACAAGCTTTCCACCTATGCTTGGTCACCACTAAGGTTTCCCACTTAACCGCATTCTTATTCATGTCTTCTTACATGTTTTCAACTTGGTTAAGTGTTTCTAGTCGTATTTCACAAGCCACCCAAGGCCACCCACTTAACCCCCATGTTCCACCACATGTTTATCTGGTTAAGCGTTACTTAATTCGTTAGAACCGTAACCTTGTAAAGACCTCTCACATTAGACTGACATTTGCGGTTGTTGGATTTGCCGGGCAGGTCCGGGCAGTCTTATACCGCAAACGAGCCTAACCTCGTGTCTTTACAATTGTTACGCATTTAATTCATGCCTTTGACCTCTCACATTATACTGACATTTGTGGTTGCTGGATTTGCCGGGCGGGTCCGGGCAGTCTTACGCCATAAACGAGTCTAACCTCGTGTCTTAGGCATTTAATTATCACATAATTATTTAATCCCAAATTGGATTAATATCCCTATTCAAATTTGTCAATAAATTCCAAATTTATTTATGTCCATAATTGTCACCTAAATTATGTCCATATTTTCAGGTATATAATTTATACCAATTAATGCCTCAAATTAATTATATGCCCTTTTAATGCCATTTTTTGCCAATTAACAATTTATGTGTATTCAATATTTTCCCATAGTCCCCATGCTATTCGTACGTTTTGATATGACATATGTTAGACTCGTAATAGTCTAACTTATAAAAAGAAAAGCAACATCATAACACATGAAATAGATCTAAGAATCATGACATAAGTTTACATAGCCAATAACTCGCATATGAATTTCATTGAAACTAGCATATGATTCGCATACAAAACTAGCATAGGCAATGGGTATAAACTTGCATAACTTATGAACTGCCATGGATCTAAATATAAATCCAAACATAAAGGTGTGAACTTCCATACGGATCTAAACATAAAGGTGTGAACTTGCATATGGATCTAAACATACAGGTGTAAACTTGCATATAGATCTAAACACGTAGATTAATGTCACAAACTGGCATATGTGTATACATGTTTCGCATATATTTTAATAACCCATACTTGCATAAGATTCATATGTGTTTTAACATACCGAACTTGCATAAGATTCATATAAGAACATATGATCGAACATCACAAACTAGCTTAAGATTCATATAAGAACACATGATCCAATATCACAAACTTGCATAAGATTCATATAAGAACTATCATATGATTCAACTTGCATAAGATTCACATAAGAATTAACATATGATTCAACATCACATGATTCAAAATCATATTCTCATAATTCCAATTATAACTTATCATAATTAAATTAATTAATTATTTTGTGAAAGCTATTATACTCACAAACAAAAGAATAGTCTTGTCTTTCTGGAATCTGTATTCTAAAACTGAATTGCTCACCTTTGATGCAGACTAATCGTTATTTAGATTTTGATTTGATTTTGATTTTGATTCTTTCTTTAATCTTGTTCTTGAGTTGAAAGAGACGGCGGCTACTCTAGGTTCTCTATTGACGGCATGGCGGCTCTTAATATGAATTAGTATGTTTTTGATTAAGATTTAGGTTGCTTATATAGAACTTTAATTGATTAAGAGCTGTTCGATTAACCTAGAATCAATCAAGACCATCCAGTCAAGATAGAATAACACCTCAGCCCTAATGACTCAGTAACTAGTCAAAGCATCGTCATCCTTCAGATCTGCCCGGGGGAGGTGAGGGGTAGGTCGACCCCCTGGTCGACCTGTATGGGTAGGTCGACCCCCAGGTCGACCTCCTGGTCGACCTGGCCTTTGGGCAGGAATTTTCCCACCCAGCCCGCTTCTGCAATTCCAATTTGAATTTTGAATTTCTGATTCGAGCTGTTTTTAGTTTATTTAAACTCTGAAACTTCTGAAGGCCATAACTTCTTCATACGAAGTCCAATTCACACAAATTCAGACTCTATATCAAGCAGAATTCCGAGACAAACGTAATGGTGCAACCCTTTCCCTTAATTCTCACATTTGAATTTTGGTATTCTTTAATCTTAATATTTAAAATCACAGGGTGTTACACAAGTGAATGAAGTGACAGAAACTCCAACACCCTCAGCTAGTAAAGGAAGGCCAGATGGTTTAGAAGGCATGCTTAATGTCAAGATATCCCAGTAAAAGCACTGTTTGATACAGGCATGTCGCGAAGCTTTATTGCAAGTAATGCGGTTAAGAAAATGGATTTGAATTTGAAAAAGCTCAAAACACCCATGACTGTTCATAATCCGGTAGGGGGTTCCCTCAATCTTAGTTGGATTTGTGGGGTGGCTGCCTCTTTTTCCTGTTATCGGTTCCCTACCATAGCGATCGTCATAAATTTTACAGAATTTGATCTTATTCTAGGATTGGATCGGTTAACCGAATATGAAGCTGAGGTTAAATGCGCCGACAGAGTCGTTAAGGCGAAGATTAAATCAGGGGATTATATAACCATACCATGTGAAGGTACGAATTCTGATAGAAAAGATTTTTGGTCAGCTCTTGATGTTTCTCCTGCTCAATTAGAACCTGTTCCTGTCGTTATGGAGAATATTCCAGTCGACATAGAAAATATCCCTGTCGTGAAGAACTATGCCGATGTGTTCGAAGAAGTTGTTAGCTTACCTCAGCGTAGAGAAATCGATTTCAAAATCTCCTTAATTCCGAATGCAAGGCATGTAGTTCACGCTATTCGAAGAATGACCTTGAAGGAAAAAGAAGAGTTAGACAATCAAACTCGACCACTTGTATGGAAGGGTCTGATTAGACCTAGTTTCTCTTATTAAGGAGCAACAGTAGTGTTTGTCCCAAAGTTAGACGGTACTCTCAGACTATTTGTGGATTACCATGACTTGAACAAGCAGATAATAAAGAACAAATATCCATTGCCGCGAATTGATGATTTATTGGATCGATTGAATGGCGCGCAAGTATTTTCATGAATGGACATAGCTACATGATATACACGTAAATGTGTATATTTTATCCGCTTATTTATCTTATTTTATATTTAAAATAATTGATACTGTGTATTTATAGCTATGTTTTCAGATTGTTGATAAAAAGCTTGGTTTAGAGCATTTGATGGATAAAGCATGAAGAATTTTCTTAAAAAGAGTGAAGTTGAAATTACTAAAGCTTGAAGAGTTTAAAGCTTGAAGAACGGTTGCAAATAGAGTTTACTTGGATAGATTTGGCTCACTAAAGACTCATATTGTGTTCACATTGGCTCATTTGCAGGCCATCTCACTCATGTTGCATTCACATTAGCTCATTTGCAAGGCCTCTCACTCTACAGCTGTGTTCACACTAGATTATGTGTTATTTGGGCTAATTCTTTAGTCCCACATTGTGTAATTAGCTAGTTAGTCTTTGTCATATCAGCCATAAATACCTTGTATCTCATTCTTTGAAAAACACACTTAGTTTTATTCTGTAATTCTCTTCTTGGAATAAAACTCTTCTTTCTCTTTTCTGTTTAGTTTTATTTACATGTATTTTCTTTTCTGCAATTAGTGTAGCTATTTAGTTAATATCCTTCCTTAAGTCCTTACTAGTTTTTCTTCAATGTTGAAATATATTTGTGTTGAAATAATAACACAAATGAGGAGCTAAACCCCTACAATTTAGGGGTGATGAAGCTCTCTAATCACATAGATTCAACATAGTTTATTCTTCATGGTCTCTATTTGTGTTTATTAAAGAATGGATGCTTAGCGTATTTTGTTAATCATATTTGGTTTTGATGATCTATGCCTCTAATTAATAGAGGATAGATCATGCTTTATCAAATGACACAAATAATTTACCTTTTCATCTATATATTACGAGACGTATAGGCATGCGCTTTGCGCGTGGTGATGGCACGCGCTCCGCGCGTGGTTATGGCACGCGCTCTGCGTGTTGTGATGACAAAATAAAAATATGTCGTTAATACATTGTCTGGTATATTTCTTGCCCAATTTATTTTTCTGCATATTTATTTGCTTGATAGTTTCTTTTTATTTTCCTATTTTTATTACTGCGCATTAATTTTCTTCTGTTTCTAATTCATGCATGTTAATTCATGTGACCGTTATTCAAAACATTTATTTTTATTTCTAGTTTTATAGAAAAAAAATTCCATTCTTAATACGTATGCACATTCTCTTGAAATAAATATGTCCACACATACGCGTGATTTAATTCCATTTACGATGCACGTTTATTTTCGAATTCGAACATACGCGTGATTTAATTCCATTTACGTTACCCTTCTAGATTTAATTGTCTGCTTTCAAATTCTAACGTTATTCTCATTTACGTCTTTATTAATGTCATTAATGACACGCATTGCTAACTAAAGAAACATTGCTATTTAACTTTAATTACTTTCCGTTTCTTTCTTGATTTAATTCTTTTTATTATATGTGTTTGTTTTTAATAAAGGGCATTTTCGGTAGTTTGCGTGTACACCAAAAAAGTGTGACACCAAACATATTCCGATTATTAGTAAAGATTTTGGCAACAAGAGGAAGTATTAACCTACATTTGATATTCTATATTACTAATTATTAGTAAATAGAGTATTCTTAAAATTGATGTTGCTTTCAATTTGTTTTCTTTTTCGTAAGAACTGAATAGTGAATTAGATTTATGTTATAGTTTGATGACTTATATTATGCTAATTATAGCATAAATATGTCATACTTATAATAAACACAAAATCTAATCTCACTAATGACCAAACAAATAGAGAACATAGTTTCATGATGTTGATTTGTGTGATTTAGAGAGTGAAAACACCTCTAAGTTGCTCTTAACCAAGAGTTTCATTCTCATCTTAGTCATTAATTTTGTTAAATTTTAGTTAACTCAATTCACAGTTTGGTTTAATTTGATTGAATAGAATTTAAAATAATTCTTTCCCTGTGGATCGACCCGTATTCGCCACGTACTAACAATTGTACGCCGTGCGCTTGCGGTTTATTTCAATATTCGCGACGATTTTCTAATTCATAGAATATTCGTCGTCGAACAAGTTTTTGGCGCCGTTGCCGGGGATCCGAATTTAATTTGGATTTTATTCTTCGAATTAATTTCCTTGTTTGTTGTTCCTATTTCTTAAAAAAAAAAAAATTGTTATTTCATTTTGTTGTTTGTTAGCTTCTTTTCGTTCACTTGCATTTGTGTGTTTGTTGTTTGAGTTCTTTGTTCTCATAGTTTTTTTTATTATTATTAAAAAAAAATAGCTTTTGTGTGTGTTTTGTGCATCATTTGTTTTTGGTGTTTCCATTTGTGATTTTCTTTTTGTTTTTTTTTAAAAAAATAATAATTTTTTTATTGCTTTCCTTTTACTCCCTCCTTTATTTCTTTCCCTTTATTTTTCTCTCATTTATTTCTTTTCTTCTCTTTCTTTCATTACTTCTTTCCTTTCTTTCATATTTTTTCCTATCTATAATTCTTACAAAAAAAAACACATTATTGCTTTCCTTCTTGTTCATATCTTTCCACTCTTGTTTTCTTTACCCATAACTTCTCTGTCTTAATTCTAATCCAAATTTCATCTGCCTCCTACCATCCTTCTCTTCTCTACATCTTCTCTCATTTGTGTTCTACTTGAAAAAAAAAGAAAAAAAATGTGTATTTTCTTTGTTCATTTTGTTCGTTTTTGATTTTGTGTGTATTTGTGGTTGTGGTTGTTTTTATCGTGTTTATTTCTTGTTAAAAAAAAATTATTGCACTTGCCTTGTGTTTTCAAATTCTTTCCTGTTTCATTTCATTAATTTCCTTCCACCTTCATCTCATTAATTTCCTTTCGCCTTCATCTAATTTTCTATTCTTTTCAAAAATAAATAAATAAAAAGTTTTCTTTTCTTTTTCTCTTTTATTTCTTTCCAACTTTTCTCCACAACTCTTTCCTTTCTTTACAAATAATCAATAAATAAATAAACCAATTAATTGCTTTCCATTTTCTTGCCTTCCCTCTAAAATTTTCTGTTCTTGTCTGCCTTATATTTACTTCTCTTCACAACCCTCTATAAATCAATCCTCTCTTTCCATTGCAAAACCTCCTTCCACCATTCACCACTATCATCTCTACGTCCCCTTCATCTCATCTACCAACCACCCACAAATCACTTTCCCTGCTACGAGTTCCATGTACCAAAACCAAACACAAAGGCAATCCACCAAAGCAAATCCCTGCATCTCCATACCCTCATCCGTAATCCAAAACCACAAAAACCTGTCGAGCTCACCAAACCGTCTTCACACCGCAAATCGGAAAAACCAGATCGCACTGCTCCATTTTTGAAGATCCGAACACCTTACCCCCCTTCGAGCAGATCAATACTTCTTGTTCAATTTCGAATCTAAAAAAAAGGAGTCGTTTTAATTCCTGAGACAAGAAAGGGAACGCGTGAGTTTTTATTTTGGGTAAGAAATTTGGGGGACTAGCTATCCCCTTTTATTGAGGGTGAAGTTTATTTCAAGGGTATATTTGTTTCCTTTCCTGGTATATAAGGTGAGGTGTATTTGTTTAAAGTGAGAGAAGGGTGCGTGGGTCTTTAGTGCTAAACATTGGTGCGCCCGCCTGATTGAGTTGTGTCTTCCGAGTTTGAGTTTTTTTTGTTAAGTTAGTTTGTATTTGTTGTTTATTTCAAAAAAAAAAAAAAAAAACAATCCCTAGGCCTTTTGTTAGCTGGGTTGCTTGTAGTTTGTTTTGATTTTGTTTTTTACTTGTTTCTTTTCAATTTTGTTCATAGCTTATAGTTTTTGTTAAAAAAAAATGGTTTAACTTTTGGTTCTCATTGGTCTGTTTTCTTTTAAATTACCTTTGTATAAACTTGTCTTTTATTTGTCTACTTGTCTCAGGTTGCTCAAATAAAAAAGGGGGAAAATCAAGTCAAAAGATCAAGAAAGAATTCAGGCAAAGCAAACAAGGATTCAAAGGTCAAGTAATTTGCAAGTAGAAGAATTTGAATTGTTGGAGCGGTTGCACACCAAGTGGGGTGTGAACGCGCTAGCGCGACTCAACTGCACTGGTCGGACTGCCGATCTAGGTGAGAAATTTTTTGAACTCTACAGGAACTCCTGCTGCAAATAAAAAAATATAGACATTGTTTGTAAAAATCTTCTGCAGGGCATCGGCTTGCTTGTAAATTTTTTTTTGTTTTTTTCTGCAATTTCTTGTGCTGTGACTGTTATTTGACTGTTCTGAGACTGTTCATTCTGTGACTAATTAAAATATTAAAAAAAATTGCATTCATCTTAGTTTTTTATTTCTAAGGACTTCATTATATTTTGACAAATTGGTTTATTTCAAACGGATTTTTTCTCGGTGTCTAGACTACGGCAGAGTAATAACCGTTTATAAATATTACGGTGATTCGTAAATATTATATCGGTTGTTCCTCTTAAGGTACTTAAACCTTCGGTTGCATTGCTAGGGTGATTCCTGGTGCACCGATAACCCCTGCCCGTTAACTGGCTGAGAAACCTTTTGTTGAAATAAATCTAACCGTCATTATATAATTCTAGAAAATTTGTAAATTTCATTAGGTTCAACCATCTTTAAAAAAAAGGCAACTAGTATATTCCTTTTTGTATAAATTTAACTTTTCTCTCTTAAAAAAAAATCGCTTCGATCCTCTTCTCAAATTTGTTCTTTTTCCTTTTCTCATCTTCCTTGCGCTAGTGCATGCGTAGTTGGACCCGTGACCCTTCTACTAATCGTTTAGTCCGAACAAACATTCCTTTAACCATGGCCGGAGAAAACCCCCCTCGAACTCTTATGGATAGATACTTACCCGAGCGGGTGTCTATTCCATCTTGCATCATATTGCCCGCTCCAACGGGTAACCACTTTGAAATTCATTCGAACCACATAAATACTCTTCCAAAATTTGGCAATCTTGAACGTGATGATCCTTATATTTTTTTAACCAAATTTGAACAAGTTTGTGCAACCATGAAATTTCAACAATTAAGTGACGATGGAATCAAACTTAGGTTAATTCCATTTGCACTTACCGATTATGCTGAAAATGGTTGTATAGCTTTCCTTCAAATACGATTGGAACTTGGAGTGAATTTGTGAACATTTTTCTAAAGAAATTTTACCCTTTGGAAAAAACATCCAAAATTCGAAACGAAATCATCAATTTTCATCAATTTGGAGGTGAATCCTTTGCAAAATATTTTGAAAGATTTAAAGAGCTTCTAGTCAAATGTCCACATCACAATTTCGAAAAATGGACTCTTTGTCAAATTTTATACGATGGACTTGAAAATAGTTCTCGAACCATGCTTGAATCGATGTGCCAAGGAAATTTTCTAGCCCACCAAGATCACAATGTCGCTTGGCAATTTCTCGAAAATTTGGCCGAAAAATCAGCTCAATGGGAAAGATCTAACGAGAAATCGATTTATTCCCGATCTAACGCTCATTCAGTAGGATCATCAGTAGCCTTAGAAGCAAAAATAGACGCGATGATAACCAAATTCGATAATGTCCTTTCATCAACTCAAATAAATCAAGCTCTAGCGTCTCAGCCCTTATGTTACAAATGTAACGATCCTAACCACATCGCCAATCAATGCCCACATTCGTTAGAACAACTCAACAAATTTAATAAAGCTAGGAATGACCCATTCTCCCTAACGTACAATCCAGGTTGGAGAAATCATCCTAACTTCTCTTGGTCCAAAACAATGGAAATTCGAATTCAGTTCGACCTCCTTTTCAATCATCTTCAAATAATCCTTCGAATCCTCCCTTTCAACAAAATCAATTCCATAATCTTGCACCACCTTCTCAAAATCATGCGCAACCATCTTCTGTTCCTCAAGACAATAACCGATTGACATCACTTGAAAAAACTCTTGAAGAATTGAGTAAAGCAACGACTCAAAATCTCCAATCAAATACCAACCTTCAAAATTTATTGACTTCACACATGCAAAACACGAGTCAATCTATTGCTAAACTTGAAATGCAAATGAGTCAGTTGGCTACTTCTGTAAGTGAACGGGGAAGAGGCACTTTCCCGAGTCAACCCATTCCAAATCTCAACCAAGCTCTTTGATCAAGAAACCGCCAAAGTTGGATCTTAAACCTCTTCCCGATCACCTTAAGTATGTATACCAAGGTGATGACGAAACTTATCCTGTCATAATTTCTTCAAATTTAACTCGTGATCAGGAAACTTCTCTTCTCTCAACTCTTTCTAAAAACAAAGATGCAATCGGTTGGTCCATTTCTGACATCAAGGGAATTAGCCCTGCAATAGTTCAACATCGTATTCACTTAACCGATGAAGCCAAACCCACTCGTGAAGCGCAGCGTAGGCTTAACCCTAAGATGAAAGAGGTAGTTCGCGAAGAAATTCTTAAACTTCTTGATAACGGTATCATTTAACCCATTTCTGATAGCCTATGGGTTAGTCCCATTCACGTTGTTCCTAAAAAATCCGGACTCACCGTTGTCGCAAATGACCAAAACGAACTTCTCCCAACTCGTACTCAAACAGGTTGGCATGTTTGCATCGATTATCGCAAATTGAATGCTGCAACACGTAAAGACCACTTTCCTCTTCCCTTCAACGATCAAATGCTCGAACGTTTAGCCGGTCACGAATTTTACTGCTTTCTTGATGGTTATTCCGGTTATAACCAAATTCCAATCGCTCCCGAAGATCAAGAAAAAACGACTTTCACATGTCCATTCGGTACATTTGCTTACCGACGTATGCCTTTCGGTCTTTGCAATGCTCCTGCAACTTTCCAACGATGTATGGTTGGAATTTTTTCTGATATGATCGAACGCTTTCTTAAAGTCATTATGGATGATTTTTCGATTTTTGGAGATTCTTTTTCATCTTGCTTACATCATCTTGAACTTGTTTTAAATCGATGTAAAGAAAAACACTTAACGTTGAATTGGGAAAAATGCCACTTTATGGTCAAACAAGGCATTGTCCTTGGACGTGTAATTTCAAATAATGGCATTGAGGTGGATAAAGCGAAAGTTGACGTTATTTCAAAACTACCCATTCCAAAATGCGTTAAGGAGATTCGTTCATTTCATGGGCATGCTGGTTTTTACCGACGCTTTATGAAAGATTTTAGCAAAATTGCTCGTCCTTTGACTACTCTTCTAGGAAAGGACATCCCATTCGAATTTAACTCTGAATGTGTCACTTCTTTTGAACGTCTTAAAAAAGAACTCATTTCAGCTCCAATAATCCGTTCACCCAACTGGGACCTTCCTTTTGAAATCATGTGTGACGCTTCTAACTTCGCTGTTGGTGCTGTCTTAGGACAGCACATCCATAAAATCCTTCATGTCATTTACTACGCTAGTATGACCTTAAATGACGCTCAACTGAATTATACGACCACCGAAAAAGAACTTTTAGCTGTCGTTTTTGCGCTTGAGAAGTTTCAACCTTACTTGATTTGTTCCCATGTCACGGTCTACACTGACCATTCTGCTCTTCGACACCTTTTTGCTAAAAAGGATGCTAAGTCACGCTTAATTCGGTGGATCCTTTTACTTCAAGAATTTGATCTTACAATCAAAGACAAAAAAAGATCCGATAATGTCATAGCCGATCACTTATCTCGTCTTCCGAACACACCAACTTATTTGCCAATCAATGAAAATTTTCCCGACGAACAACTCCTTTCTGTTTCAATCGACCCTTGGTTCGCCGACATAGTGAACTATCTTGTCACTAAGGAAACACCCTCTTTTTGGTCCAAACAAGATAAATACAAATTCCTTTCCCAAGTGAAATACTTCTATTGGGATGACCCATACTTGTTTAAGTATTGTTCGGACCAAATCATTCGTCGATGCGTTCCTGATAGCGAAATTAGGAGTGTTCTCTCATTTTGCCATGATCGTGCATGCGGTGGACATTTTGGTCCTAGGAAAACCGCTGAAAAGGTGCTTCAGTGTGGTTTTTATTGGCCCACTCTCTTTAAAGACTCGTTCGAATTCTGTAAAGCTTGCAATCGTTGCCAAATGCTAGGAAAGATTTCTCGACGAAATATGATGCCTTTGAACCCCATCCTTACGATCAAGCTCTTTGATGTATGGGGTATTGACTTTATGGGACCTTTCCCAAACTCCTTTGGAAACTTGTATATTCTTCTCGCTGTCGATTACGTTTCGAAATGGGTCGAAGCCGTTCCATGTAAAACAAATGATCATAAAATTGTTGTGAAATTTCTAAAAGAGAACATCTTTTCGAGGTTCGGTATACCTCGCACGATAATAAGCGACAATGGAACGCATTTCTGTAATCGATCTTTTGAATCCTTAATGAAGAAATACTCAATAACCCACTAGTTATCCACTCCTTACCATCCAAAAACTTGTGGCCAAGTCGAAGTGTCGAATCGTCAAATCAAACAAATTTTGGAAAAAACTGTTAATAAAAATCGAAAAGATTGGTCACAAAAGTTGACCGATGCGCTTTGGGCTTACCGTACTGCTTTTAAAACTAATATTGGAATGTCCCCTTTCCGATTGGTTTTCGGTAAAGCCTGTCATTTACCCGTTGAACTTGAACATAAAGCGCTTTGGGCAATAAAGAACTTAAACTTTGATCTTGAACAAGCTGGCGAAAATCGAAAATTGCAACACAACGAATTGGAAGAAATTAGGAATGATGCATATGAAAACGCAAAAATTTACAAGGAAAAAACCAAAGTTTTTCATGATAAGTCAATCCTAAGAAAAACGTTTTCGCTAGACCAAAAAGTTTTACTGTATGACTCACGACTTCATTTATTCCCTGGGAAATTAAAATCGAGATGGACCGAACCATATGTTGTTCGGACTGTTTTTCCTCATGGTGCTATTGAAATAGAAAACCCGAGGGATGGATCCATGTTCAAAGTCAATGGTCAACGTCTAAAACCGTTCTTGGAATTGCCCACTGATCAAGAGGAGGAGCTGATGATTCTTCATGAGCCATGCTACGAGAAGTAAGAAAGTTAAGTTTAACCCTTCTTTGTAATTATGTAAATATTTCTCTTCCGTTCAACTCATTGTGTCATGCATTGACTGTGGGGACACAGTCGGAATCAAGTGTGGGGGGAGTTTCAAATTTATTTTGGTTTTGCATAGAATTTTCTTTTCATTTGTCAAAAAAAAAATCGCATTTCTATTTACTTTTAAATAAGACATGATGGAGTTATTAGCATATAATTTTGGTCGTTAGATTTAAATGTTTGGAAATTTACTTCTCTTAGCGAATAATGAAAGGAAAGTTTGAATTATGAGCAAATTTGGTGTAACTAGTATATTGGGAAATTCGTAGGCGATGAGTATGAGATGTTTTCTGAATTGTAATCCGATTAAATAAATGGTTGATTTAGACTACTTGCGATAATATTTTAGATCGTTTAAGTGAAGTTGTGCTAAGATATTCTCGCTTAACTCTCTCTCTTATGTAAAAAAAAAAGTGTATATATATATATATATAATTATCCAAGGGTATCCAACATTGCTGGTACAACTGGCGTTGGTGTGCAAACCCGCCAAGCTCTTTCCGACACCTTGTTGACAAAGTCAGCGTCGGTAAATCTTGGTCTCGTTTTATGAGTTGGACACCTAAGGATTACCAACATCTTGTTGACAAAGTCAGCGTTGGTCTGCACAATCCGCCAAGCTCTGTCCCAAACTCTCACGTCAGTCCGCGAGGCAGTGTACGGGTGGTATACCTTGGTCTTTTCGGTTAGGTGTTTGTAAGTAGTAATAATGTAAATATTTTGTAATAAAGGGAGAGTAAGCACTTGAAATCCAAGCACACTCTTCACTTATTCGACTTAACTTGTTAACAAAAAGGAAGTTGAGACGCCGTTTTGTGATTGTTGACATCGATTATAGAACTCATTTCATATTTGCACTATGTTTCAACCAAAACAACTGGCCAAGTTGGAGGAGTTTGTAACGATAACATGATTTTTGTTTGAAGTTTTGATTAGTAACGGACTCAAATTTCATAGTGACGACCCAAATTTGTGTTAACTCATTCGTGTAATATTTAAAAGTAAATTATCCATTTGTAAATATTCCTTTAAAAGCTTGCATTCATCTTGTAAATATTTTCTAATCTTGCATTTTGTAAATATTTTTTGCATTTAACTTTTGGATTTTGTGGGTAGTATCCGCTGAAAACCTTCACGAGACAACACTCGTCCTACTAGGGACACCTAGGGGTTTAACGGCTTGTTGCATATGCTAAATGCAATCGTGTTTCCTACGAAAGTGTGACATATCTTAGTTTAGTTTATTCGAGGACGAATAAAAAAGATAAGTGTGGGGGTATTCGATATACACGTAAATGTGTATATTTTATCCCTTATTTATCTTATTTTATATTTAAAATAATTGATACTGTGTATTTATAGCTGTGTTTTCAGATTGTTGATAAAAAGCTTGGTTTAGAGCATTTGATGGATAAAGCATGAAGAATTTGCTTAAAAAGAGTGAAGTTGAAATAACTAAAGCTTGAAGAGTTTAAAGCTTGAAGAACGGATGCAAATAGAGTTTAGTTGGGTAGATTTGGCTCACTAAAGACTCATATTGTGTTCACATTGGCTCATTTGCAGGCCATCTCACTCATGTTGCATTCACATTAGCTCATTTGCAAGGCCTCTCACTCTACAGCTGCGTTCATACTAGCTTATGTGTTATTTGGGCTAATTCTTTAGTCCCACATTGTGTAATTAGCTAGTTAGTCTTTGTCATATCAGCTATAAATACCTTGTATCTCATTCTTTGAAAAACACACTTAGTTTTATTCTGTAATTCTCTTCTTGGAATAAAACTCTTCTTTCTCTTTTCTGTTTAGTTTTATTTACATGTATTTTCTTTTCTGCAATTAGTGTAGCTATTTAGTTAATATCCTTCCTTAAGTCCTTACTAGTTTTTCTTCAATGTTGAAATATATTTGTGTTGAAATAATAACACAAATGAGGAGCTAAACCCCTACAATTTAGGGGTGATGAAGCTCTCTAATCACATAGATTCAACATAGTTTATTCTTCATGGTCTCTATTTGTGTTTATTAAAGAATGGATGTTTAGCGTATTTTGTTAATTATATTTGGTTTTGATGATCTATGCCTCTAATTAATAGAGGATAGATCATGCTTGATCAAATGACACAAATAATTTACCTTTTCATCTATATATTATTTTGGCAACAAGAGGAAGTATTAATCTACATTTGATATTCTATATTACTAATTATTAGTAAATAGAGTATTCTTAAAATTAATGTTGCTTTCAATTTGTTTTCTTTTTCGTAAGAACTGAATAGTGAATTAGATTTATGTTATAGTTTGATGACTTATATTATGCTAATTAATAGCATAAATATGTCATACTTATAATAAACACAAAATCTAATCTCACTAATGACCAAACAAATAGAGAACATAGTTTCATGATGTTGATTTGTGTGATTTAGAGAGTGAAAACACCTCTAAGTTGCTCTTAACCAAGAGTTTCATTCTCATCTTAGTCATTAATTTTGTTAAATTTTAGTTAACTCAATTCACAGTTTGGTTTAATTTGATTGAATAGAATTTAAAATAATTCTTTCCCTGTGGATCGATCCGTATTCGCCACGTACTAACAATTGTACGCCGTGCGCTTGCGGTTTATTTCAATATTCGCGACGATTTTCTAATTCATAGAATATTCGTCGTCGAACACTACAGGTTTCCATCAACTTCGTATTGCCGAAGATTATGTTCCTTTGACAACATTCAAAGGTCTAGATTTATTCTATGAATGGTTAATAATGTCGTTCGGCTTATGTAACGCTCCATCATATTTTGTCGATCTAATGAACTGGGTATTCAGAGAAGTATTGAATAAATTTGTACTGGTCTTCATTGATGATATTCTTTTTTTCTCCAAGTCAGAGAGCGAACATGAAAAACATTTGGAATAAGTGTTAGAGATTCTGAGAAAGAATGTTTTAAAAGAAAAATTTTCCAAATGTATGTTCTGGCAAGAAGAAGTCAAATTGGTCACATCGTATCAAAGGAAGGAATTTCTGTGGATCCCAGTAAAATCACTGCAATTCAGAATTGGAAACAACTGACTACTCCCACAGAAGTCTGAAGTTTTCTTGGATTGGTTAGTTACTATCGGAAGTTCGTTAAGAATTTTTCGAAGAGATATCCCGTTCCTTAACAAAGCTTACTAAGAAACATTCGAGGTTCAATTAGACTCTGAAATGTGAGGCATCTTTCCAAAAGCTGAAGTTAAGATTGACAACTGCTCCAGTGTTAACAATTATTGATGATAACCAAGACTTGAAAGTCTGAATAGATGCTTCTAAAGAAGGTCTTGGTGCAGTATTAATGCAAAGAGGCCAAGTAGTCGCTTATGCTAGCTGTCAATTAAAGCCACATGAGAAGAATTATGCAACTCACGATCTTGAATTGTTAGCCATCGGGTTCGCTATGAAAATCTGGAGACATTATCTATTGGGTGATAAATTTGAATTATATATTGATCATCAATCATTGAAGTATTTATTCACCTAGAAAGATCTGAATATGAGGCAGCAGCGTTGGAAGTGGGAACAGATTTCTATGGATTTCATAGATGGTTTGCCCAGAACCAAGAAAGGGAATGACAATATTTGGGTGATCATAGATCGTTTCACGAAGACCGCCCATTTTATACCTGTCAGGTCGAATAGAACCGCTCAGAGTCTAGCGCAGATTTATTTTAAAGAGATTGTTAAACTGCATCGAGTTCCCATGAGTATTGTTAGAGATCGTGACCCGATATTTGCTAGTAAATTCTGGGAAGCATTCCAAGCAGCATTGGGAACGAAACTGAACTTGAGCACCGCTTATCATCCCCAAACAGATGACCAAACTGAGAGGGTGAATCATATTCTAGAAGATTTATTGCGGGCTTGTGTTATTGATTTTGGTGGATCATGGGAAGACCATTTGCATTTGGCCTAGTTCTCATACAACAACAGCTACCAAGCGAGCCTGACAATGTCACCATTCGAAGCATTGTATGGTGGACCGTGTCGATCAATCGCTTGTTGGGTAGAACCTAGTAATAGACTTGTATTCAGACCAGATATGATTCGCGAAGCTTCAGATAAAGTCGATTTCATTAAGAAATGATTACTAGCCGCTCAAAGTCGACAGAAGAGCTATGCAGATTCGAGAAGAAGAGATTTATCTTTTTCAGTTGGCGACTATGGTATTTAAGGGTTTCTCCGATGAGAGGAGTAGTCCGATTTGGCAAAACAGGGAAGTTGGCGCCCAGATTTATTGGTCCATTTTCTGTGATTGAACAGATTGGAACTCTCACTTATAGGGTTCAATTGCCTGATTGGTTGCCTGGAGTACATGATGTGTTTCATGTATCTCAACTTCAAAAGCATGTACATGATCTAGACTTGGTTGTGGAAGAAGCCGCGCAACAAGATTTGGAAATTACTCCAGAATTAGCCGTGAGAAGAGAGCCGATAAAGATTATTGGCAAAGAAACCAAAGAGCTGAGGAACAAGAAGGTTCACTTAGTCAAAGTACAATGGAGTGGAGATCCACGAGACTATATTTGGGAAACTTAGGAGAGCATTAAGAAAGCCTATCCCAATTGCAGAGTGGATGTCTCTGATAGACTCTAGTACAAGGTACATTTACCACATTTTGCATTTCCGTATTGTTTTCTACTTGGTTGTTGTTTTCTTTTCATGGATGTGAAATTTTAATTATATAGTCTGAGTGATTTTAAAAGAGTATATGAATTAACGACTATATATTTGAAAAGTTAAAAATAAATTGATTGTTGTTTGTGTTGTGTGATTATGAATTTGATTAATCAAAATATTGGAAGGATAATTAATTTAATCAATAAGAAAATGATGGTAAATATATGCAATTGAATCAAATATTAAACTGATTTGAAAATAGATAGAAATACATGCATGTACATCATTATATATGTTTAAATAGGTAAATGGATTCGCTGTTGAGTAAAGAATTTATTTGCGTGCCCGACAAATAGGTAAACCTTAATGAGTTGGATGCACAATTTTATTATTATATCAACTCCTGTGAATGCCATTGGATGCGGAGTTCTGGTTGTTCTATGTGTAATAATAAAACGTCGCCATAGGATAATAACAATTAATTTTGAACTGCTCTACATGGCATACTTCTTGAAGATGGCATACTTTATCATATACTACATAAGCATTTGGAGCTTATGTGGTGAGGTAGAAGATTTACCATACGAGCGAGAGGCTTGTATGGCGTTGACTATATTACAGGTTGAACCGATGACTGATATGGACTATATAAAATGTAACGGTAAATTGCCAGATTAATAAAAAACCCACACGGGTCTGGAGATGACAATAAACACGTCTCTCTGGTCATTAAGGCACAAAAACCATTTATAGGGTGACGAGAATTTATTCTCTGAGTTATGATCTATACACACTCCCCTGTGAACACCGGAATATACCACTATAAATATGTGTATGCTTATTAGGATTGATTGGGTACCTAATATGGCCCAATAAATTTCCAAACCCCTCACCGTACAAAGGAAGTTATGGCGAAATTTTTCGAAAATTAAGGGTGTTAGCCAAATTTTTGAAGAATTAGGGAATTCTTAGGAACTGAAAAGTTAAAGAATGGAAGCCAGAATATAAGTTGAGTTGGTTAGTCAACCAACTTTCATCTTCGTTCCATTTTGGGGAGGAAAAGATTTTAAGTGGAGGAGATTGTAAAAACCCCGAAAATCGGAACCAATTTAAAATTTTTAATTTGGATATTTTAGTGGATTTTGTATATTTTAAATAATAACGAATAAAAGTCTATTTGAATCGATGTTGGAAAATAAATATATTTATTTTAATTATAAAACAAGGCCTGAAATGGCGCGACAGTTTGAAATTTTGAATTCAAACTTTGACTGACTGTACAGGATGAAAAATAAAACGGATCTCAGTGAAACCAAAAATATTTAAATATGTTTATGAATATCTTTCTAACAAATCTGAAAAATCGAAATTTCATAGCGGAAATCAAAAGTTATGGCTGAATGAATTTTCAGAAAGGCCGCTATGGAGTTTATATAGCCTTTGAAAGTAGCCATTTTGCAAACGACCTCCGTTTTCGACGAAACCACTTTTGTTGGATCCGGGGTGTCAAATTATTGCTAGATTTCAAATTCCCTAATTTTTGGAGTTAATATGTTTTAGTCAATTTGTTTGGTTAATTTTAGTCAATTTGGATCGACCAGAAAAGGGTCATTTTTCAAACGGTCTCCAAATTCGACGAAACTAATTTTATTGGGACCGTATTATCAAAACATAGCTAGATTTATTTTTCTGGAATTTTTGGGATTAGTATGTGGCCCCAACAAATTGAAATGTACGTTCAAATCAAATATTGAATGTTTTATATTTTAATTTGAAGAAAAACTGACTGAAACAGTCGAATGGGCTTACAAAACATATTCCATTGTGTTTGGAATTGGGGTATTAAGCTAGGGATGACAGTCGTTGAGTTTGAATTGGAGTTCTTTGGGAAAAACACTATTTTAGAATTTAGTGTAAATTTTGACCAATCATATTTTTTCTTCATAAATAAAAAAAATCGAATTCTCTCTCCCGATACATAGTAACGAATAGCGAAAAAGGGATAAACCCTTCTCTCTTCGATTCCGGCGAATCCGCTCAATATTAGCCTTCGCTCCAGTTGGGGATTTTGAAGTGCTCCTCCTCCTCTTCAAATCCATACCTGGTACACCCCTCCTCATCGAGTATTACTCGAGATACACCTCCTCAAAGATCCGACCTTTCAGTCGCCGCCGCACCCGGAGGACACCGTCGAACTGCACACCCCAACCTCGATTTGCGTGCCTCTCCAAGCTCTCCAAGGGGTAACTCCGGTATGTTAGGCTGCCTTTTGATTGTATGGGGTGAAAGCCTCTCACTAGAAGTACACCTAAGTCTACCATCTTATAATTGTTTGGGATCATCTTGTTCATACGACACTAGTATTAGTGCAGAGAAAGATAAGTTATTAGAGAAGCGCAATTTGTCCCATCATGATTAACTTGTTTACCTTGTCATACCTGCCTTTTATGATGTTATCTCTCTTACCCACTTTATATGCCTGTCTTGATACTTTTACTTATTTATATGTTAATTGTAACTGGACTCGCCAGACTTTATGTCTGAACTATTTTGTTTCCACTTCTTTATCTTCCGTCCCCCCCCCCCACAAGGTTCTTAGGGTGGGAATACTCAAGCTTGATCAGGATTCTTCTTTCATCTTGCTTTGAGCTGCTTAGATGTACTGCTTGATTTCATCTCTTACTATGGCTATGTTTTTAGGGATTATGCTTCTTTTATTATTGTACTTTGATGTTTTAAGTACAAGAAAGAAGCTTTAATGTTGTACTGGGTTTTATTAATTTCAGACATATGATGTAACCATGTTTTGAAATACGAGGTTTTCTATTTAAATAATATTTTAAATTACGCTATTATTTTATATCTGCCTTGTAATGTTTCTGTTTTTGTTTCCCTATAACGCTTCATGAAACTTAATGCAATCTCATAATTAGTGGCATTAACGGACGTAAGGGGTCACATTTGTTATCAGAGCTGAAGGTTACCAGATCCGATAAAAGATTTTGAAAATTATTTTCAAAAAGGTTTTAAAAGAAAGCATTTTCAACAAAAAAGGAAAGTTTGTTTTGAAAAACATAGTCCCCAAAGCCATATGTAATATCTTTTGATTCTCTGTTTGAATCCCTTTATCCTTTTCTTTTCGGCATGTCCGGGGAACCAAATATTCTTGAGGGCATCACGAAACCAGGCTTGTTCCGTAGGTATCTAGAGGCCACGTCGCCCGCTGTTGGTCAAGAAATTGTTCCTCCCCCAGCTGCACCAGTTGTTCCTCCTCCTCCTTCTCCTTGTGCTGATAATTTCTCTAAGATATGTAAAGACTTCCATGCTATGGGCGGAATGTCATTCAATAGAATTGAGACTTTCGTGGAGGCAAGGAATTGGCTCAAAGAAACTGACGATTTGTTTGGATTTTTCGAAGTGGATGATCATAGGAAGATTCATTTGGACGCTTAGCTGCTAAAAGATGAGGCTTTGTTTTTGTAGGAAGTGACGCAAGCAGGGTGTCCACTGGACACTTGGGATGATTTCGGACAGAGATTTGAAATTAAGTTTCTTTCTCAAACCGAGCAAAGCATGAAAATGGAAAGGTTTCTGACACTCAAGCAAGAAGGCATGACCGTCAAAGAGTATGTTAAAAAATTTGACCAACTGGCGAGGTGTGGGTTGGAGCTAGTAGATACCCCGCATAAGAAAGCCTTGCGGTTTGCTAAACGGCTGAATGAACCACTCCATGGGTTAGCAATGTCTCACATCCCGATGGCAGCCACTTTTGGAAGGCTCGTTGATATGGCATTAATGCATGAGGAAGAAGTTAAGGTTTAAGGAAATACAAAACAAGAAAGTATGGCCCAAGAAGGGACAATAACAACAGCAACAACAGAAGAAGGGCGGAAAGAATGACAAGGCGAAGGATAAGAGGAAGTGCCATAATTGCGGACGTGAGGGTCACCAGATTAAGGACTGCAAAAGAAGGAAGAATGCTTGTTTCGGTTGTGGAGAGCTCAGACACTTTTCTAAGGAGTGCCCGAAGAAGTAAGGACAAGGTCAGAGGGCAGGAGCTTCTAGAGAGCAAGTGCATGCTCTCGTGACCAATGCTCCCGATAGAGGTAGGAAAGTTTCTGTGGGAGGTTTGATTTCCCTTTCCAATCATCCTATTAGAACTATTTTTGATTCTGGCACTTCACATTCATTTATATCTAATTAATCTAATTATGTGGTAGAGTCTCTACAGCTTAGTACTAGTATGGTAGTGGATCCCGTTGTTGTCTCAAACCCCATTGGTGGTTCGGCTCATTTGTCCCTGATTTGTCGGGGTTTGAGAATATATGTGTTAGGCATCGAGTTTGAGCGTGACGCATATGTGCTCGGTCTTATGGGCTATGGTTTGATTCTAGGGATGGATTGGCTAGCTTGTATGGTGTCATTCTGGATTGTGAGAGGAGGTTCGTTAGACTTTTGACTTGTCATGCGAGGACCCTCGAGATTTCTTATGACCCAAAAGGGTCTGTCATGCTTAGTTTCCAAGAGTCACTTGATGCATCTATTGATGATCTACGATCTGTACCAGTAGCCCTGAGTATTCTAATGTTTTTGAGGAGGTTCAGGGCTTACCTCCGAAGTGCAAGATTGATTTTCGTATATACTTGGTAGATAATGCAAAGCCACTTGCATTACCTGTGCGCCATATGGCTCCAAGAGAAAGAAGGGAGCTCAGCAACACTACAACATATTTACCTTTTAATAGAACGTGAAAAACGCTATAATATGTTACCATAGAATTAGTGATGACGCTATACAACAACATGCAATAATAGCCCTGTTATATCTTATAGCTCAAATCTAAACGCTATAGAATTATACATTTTATAAATTCCCATAACAATATCTGTATCATCACGAAATCCAACATCGAAATATTCCAAAGACAATTTCGATTCAAATCCGTTCCAATTCAATTATTGTAAATTCTGGTAATTTTCAAAACCATTTCAAATCCAATTTATTTATTTTAAAAATAAATAAATTATTATTCTAGTTCAAAACTAGTTCATTTTGATAAAAATCTATTTTTATCTTTTCAAATATGGAGTTTTTCATCCCAATTCCTCCCAAATCATTTTTTATGATTTTACACAAATTATTACTATTTTTAATAATTTTATCAAGGATCGTACAGTCGATTTCCATCAACGGCCATCGAACTGTACTTACACGACCTTTTCCAAATTTGATTCGGACATAATTCCAAATTCAACCGTTAGATTTCTAATTTCTAATATTTGTTAGAAAGCTCTTTTCGATACGAACCCAAGGGTTCTGGTTTTAGGAGAATCCGATGGTCGGATCTCCCGTAATATCCATTCGAAGTCAATGGTCGAAATTCGTGAACTACCGCGGCACGACGCGTTCTATTCAGGCCATTATATATATATATTATATATTTCGTCGATTTCCTTTAAAAACGTATTTTATAAATTGTTTTAAATAATATTCCACATCATCGATATACAAATGATAATATTTTCAAAACATTATATTTTGAAACCACTTCGTTTTCTATAATCATTATAAAAACGAATATAATCGATATAAATATCGTTCGCATCAAAATGGCGCATATCTAACCAACACGGCTTTATATATTTCAATAACTTCGTTATTCTATTCAACAAATGAATATTTTCTTCAACACATGAATATTTAGTTCACTATTCAACACATGAATTTATACTTCTATTCAACAGATGAATTTATATTTCTATTCAACACATGAATTTATATTTCTAATTTTCCAAACTGGAATGAGGCTCATTCAATTACCATATAACGTTAATTATATGGGTTCCCTACAACATATGTACATAACAGCAACGATAAATCATCAACCATCAACCAGAGTGCACCACACAACTGTATAAGCATTAAATATGAATAATTAATGCTTACACAGTCTGTCAACCCATCGATTGACATACAACTAAACAATCAGGATTAGTGTACGTCAAATATCATCCCAATACCTGTATAGGGTTTCAAATCAACAAACACAGATTATTATTTGTGCAGTTGGGCGATGTGTAAAATTTATCGTCCCAATCAATATCAGTCAAATCAGTGTATATAAACAAATCTTCCGATTTGTTTATATATATTTATTTTATATACACGTTAAAAATTATATTTTTAACTATAAAATATTTTTCACTATAAAATATTTTATTTCATTCCACATCATACAATCAAATTTCACAACACAGCAATCAAACATACAAGTCATCCATGGTCCGTGGACGACGGGTGTTGCTAAGCACCGTCTGCATCCTAGTATATATTTCAAGCTAGAAAACAAGAATTAAAGTGAGGAGTTCTCACCGATAAGCTAAACCAAACATCGCGACTCTTCTTATGTAGGAAACTTCGTCGTGCTCGCCTTTTGTCAATTTCGTTATCCGTAGCTACTACATATATAAAAATCACATTTTTATATTGTTGCTATGAATATAAAAATTACATTTTTATAATTACTCTATATGGATAAAAATTCTATTTTTATACCACTACTGTATAGATAAAAATTCTATTTTTGTAACGGTGTTCATATAAATAAAACCATATTTTTCTCTCGCCATTCTCTATATAAAAATCATATTTTTATTCTTCCTGTGATATAAAAATCATATTTTTATTCTCTACTTC
Source organism: Allium sativum (assembly GCA_030737875.1). Classification (NCBI taxonomy): domain Eukaryota; kingdom Viridiplantae; phylum Streptophyta; class Magnoliopsida; order Asparagales; family Amaryllidaceae; genus Allium; species Allium sativum. The sequence goes on from CM060923.1 coordinate 275,051,811, forward strand.
ATATATATAAAAATTGAATTTTTATTGCTGCTTAATATATATAAAAATTGAATTTTTATCGCACTTGTTTTCATTTTAAAAATATACTCTTCACACTCGTTCTAGGATACTACTGATCCCATCTCTAACGAGTCATTATTATTGGATTCTACTAATCCAATCTCTGATGAATTCTTTCGTTTGGTTCTAAAATGTCTTGTTCTCGAGCTTTGTAAACCAAAGCTCTGATACCAACTGAGACGACCCGAACTTCCCCGGTAAGGAAAGCCCGGATAATCTGAGGACAAGACAGATCAAAACGCGAACAGACTCACTATTGCATACTGCTCTAAAAATCCGATCAATAATAACCATCAAACATTCTACCGTCTGTCATCGCAACCCTTTCCTTAACCCCTTCATCTCCACAAACGCTATCGTTACCAGTTACACATGCTAAGATCGGGTTCCTTGTTTACTGGTTAACAATAGATTCGAGGATCGCAGTGTTATAGGAATACTTAGAAAACGCAAGAACTTAAGGTGTAGTATCAATTAGCAAACATATTCCTCTCATATCAAAATTCAGATGTAATGGAACTGAAACCCTTTCCAGATTCGTATTTTTATTGATTCAATGTTTTGATGTTTATGTGTTGAGGTAGTTGCAAAATTAACTTCATTTGCTACTAAATCCAAAATCCATGATGTAGATCTCCATATAAAATGCTCTTGAAGTGAATTCCTCTCTGTTGTCTTCTCCTAGCCTTTGAGTTTGAAAAACCAAGTAGATAAGCCAATACAGTATTAATTCTAGCACATAAAACAAATGTACCTTCGTGGTTAGAACATTGTGTATGATCATCAAATTTGCAATAAGATCAAGTTTAAATTGCATATCCTAGAAGAAGAAAAATCCACATCGCTTTTACCGCAATCAGACCTTGGAATCATTTAATAGTTGCCATATTAGAGATTGAGATATTGCATTTGTCATAGTCAAACTCTAATTGAAGATGACTAAAACAATTTAACAATAAACTAGGCACTATAGGTCAAAAGCACCACACCAAACTAGACTCAAAACACACCCAAAAAAAATCAAAATTCAAAGGGTTAAAACAAACCAAATTCCATATTCACCATGTAAAAATCCATAGTCATTTATGGAGACTAACTAATCTTGGGTAGATCAAAAACTAGATTGATATGCCATAGAAATTGAAGGAATTAGTAAAAGAAGTTGATTCTTGAATCATGATTTTGCCAGCACTCCATTTTCGTGAATTGAAGAATGGATTAGGAGTGGATTGGCATAGGAAATGGAAGGAGAAAAAGCAGTTTTCTAGAATACGTAGTGAATCGCCAGCTCCTATCCCCATGGGAGAGATAAACAATCCCTCCCAACTAAAGCAAATATAATTACAAAGTTTAGTATAATGGCATACATCACATGATACATGTGGTTAAGTGGATTCACACAATACCATTTTCGGCTATTTATCAAGTAGATTCACAACACTGCTAAAAATTAATGCCTTAGTCAAATATTTTTTGAGAAAGCTATTTGTCAATAAAGAGCAACATCAAAAATTATGAACAATTATTTTAGTTATTAGTTAATAGTTAAATGACCCTATTGTAGTGCAAAATCAGAGATTTAGGCAGCGGAATACGAATAAACCCAGTGTTCTAGTCCGTCAACTATTTCAACAATGCAAAAAAAAAAAAAAATCAAGTGGCACAAATTCTAGAGAGAACAAAAAACAAAATAAAATAGAGGAAAGAACACACCAATTTTAACGTGGTTCGGCTTTGCCTACGTCTACGGAGACCAAACAACTTTTATTTCTTAATGAAGAAATGGGTACAAAAAGATTACAATAGAGAGAAGACTAATGGTGGATTACTTCATACAATAACATGACCCCTATTTATATAGAGGGATTTCTTGGGATAAAGAAGAGAAGTTTCTAGATTGCTTGGACATGAAGGAAAAATAAATAATATTTTCCTTGATTTGATTGGAGCATAAATGGATGGTGCAATTATGGTCCCAATCTCTTTTGTCCTATCTCGATTCGGTATGGAGAATGCTAAACCGGTGGCTACTCCATTAGGCTCTCAATTCAAACTATCCAAAGATATGTGTCCCACATCAGATGAAGACAAAAGGGATATGCGTAATATACCTTATTCTAGTGCTGTTGGTAATCTCATGTATGCAATAGTGTGCACTAGACCAGATTTGGCCCATGTAGTTGGTGTTGTCAGTCGATATATGTCTAACATAGGTAAAGAGCATTGACAAGCAGTGAAGTGGTTACTCAGATATCTTCGTGACACTTCTTCAGTTGGCTTGTTATATGGTGGAGTAGATGGAGACATCTCTCTTAGAGGATATTGTGATTCAGATTACGGTGGGGATAGAGATGGACGGAAGTCGGTGTCGGGCTATGTTTTTACACTTGGCATAGCCCCGATTTCGTGGAGATCAAAATTACGGTCTATCGTAGCCTTGTCGACTACCGAAGTAGAGTTGATATCGATTGTGGAAGCAACATAGGAAGGATTGTAATTACTTCAGTTGTTGGATGATCTTTCAATGGCGCAGCAGACAGTGGATCTATTTTCAGACAGTCAGAGTGCGATTCATCTTGTTGAGAATCAGGCTTATAGTTCATGGACGAAGCACATTGATGTTAGAGGCTTCTTTCTTATGCTTGAGGAAGAACGAAGTAAGATCAAATTATTGAAGGTGGGTACTTCGGATAATCCTTCAGATATGATGACCAAGTCACTTCCAAAGGACAAGTTTGAGCATTGCTCAAACTTGATCAGTTTGCTTCCTGTTACTTGAGCGCCATGGGGCGCTGGGCCCAACAACTTCTATGTTGATTGTCAAAGATGAGATAATGAAGGAAGATTGCCATATTTGAATCAAGTGGAGTGTTGGAAATTAATGATTCAATAATTTGTAGAGAAGAAAAGAAATTGATTGATTGTCAATCAATTAATTGGCTTGTATATGGAAAGATATAAGAGGAAGTTTTTGGAAGAAAAATAAAAGGCCAATCAATCAATTAATGAAGAATCAATTTCAACAACTATAAGATCTGATAGAAAATAAAGATAAATAGCACATGTAATTGAAACTAATTCCTCGATCGGTAGTGTCCAAATTCTTAAAAGTATCACAGAGCTCAACTCTTTGAACGTCTTAGCTTTGCTTTTAAAATAACTTTTAATCTAGTAAATAGAAAAATAAAATATTAGTGTTATCGCAAAATACTAGTCAAGCACATAATGTTTAAGAACTATGCAATAATTGTTTCATTTCTAACTATCGTCACTTACAGGACTATGGTAGAACTATAAGCTAGAAGCATGGGCAGATATACAATAAAGGTGGATGTGGACCGGAGATAACCACGCTTATGTCCATTTAATCCAAATAATCAAACCAATAAACCAAGTAGTAATTATTATTAGGTTTTCAAGAATTAAAAATGTGTTTTTGGCTCAGCATTTTCAAGGAGGCTATCTGGGAAAAACAAGTTATTTCTGTAAGCTAATTACAACTTACCAATGCTACCGTTATATACTAGAAACAACCACGGCTACTAGCTTTTAAAGTAAGAAAATTTTGGTTGTAGAATTGAAGTAAGCGACACAAGCATGCAAATAGAAAAATATCTATTCTAATGTAAAAAAATTTAGCAATTCATGTAACATCTTAAAAACAACAAACAAACAATACATCAACTCAAAAAGCAGATGAAATCATTGAAAACCCTAAGAGAAACCATGGAAAATTCAATAGTTACTACTTACAATTCAATCGCCACTAGTTTTTCCTTGAAAATCTCAATATTCTATTTTCTAAACACCATTCTTTAATTTCTCGAATCATAAATTAACGTATTTCACAAAATTACCTTATGTTTTGCTTCCACAATTCTGATTACTCCTATTTGACGCTTTCGTGCTAGAACATTACCTCCCTATAAAATATTCGATATTTTGAAGCTCCTACCGTAAGAAGATGACATTAGAAAAAGGACCGATGGAGGATTGGAAAATTTCATGAAAATCGTAGTTGGATATGAAAGGGAATTTCTTCCCATATCTAAAATAATAAATAATAATTTAGGGATAACCGAAGAAGGGTTTTAACGCACTGTTATATCGTCACGACTGGTGATGGAAATCCAACTGATAATGATACATCTCACTCGGATTGTCGGTGAAATCTAACGGTCTGTATCTTTCTCACATGGATCACTAGTATGATCCAAGAAATTTAATATATTGACTTTTAAATAATGCCGTGTAACTATTGCTAGAAAAAAAATCACACAAGTTGCAAGAATAATCTCTTTACAACTAACTAAAACATTATTTACAATGGTTCATAATCATTTCATAAAATAATTGAATTTCATAATGGAAAGAATATATTACAAACACGTTAGAGCGGAAGTCATTGTCAAATATTGTTTTAAAATAAGCAAAATGCATCGTATATTTTGTAAATTGTAATAGTAATTTTATGTTGGGAAAAACATTACTTGCACATAGCTAAAAATCAATTTGCGACGGTTTAGAATGTAGCTGTTAATTTATCTTCTTTTACAACATTTGTTTCAAAATTTAATCCAAATAGTTATTTTGCAACATTTTCTTGAATAAACATTGTAAAAGACTTGTTATTCTACAACAGTTTGTCCAATCGTTGCAGAATTCATGTTGTAATTAGTGTGTTGAAAAGTTCTCTTGAGGTAATCTTTTTTCCATGGAATTTACAAAACAATCGACACATAGTTTTGTATGAATAAGCTTTTTTGGGCCGTAGACACAAAAGCTCTATTACTTTTTCATAAAAGAGGTTAGCTTTCCTGAGAATACTGTTTATAAGTTTTCCTTTTATCAAAGGTAAGTTTTTCAACATTTTTGGCATTCCATTGGTCTATATATCTCTAATATTTATGTGTAACAAGCGTATGGAACAAAACTTAAAGTGATTAATTTAACCGTTTGATTAAAACACTAGATATATACATGCACATGGAGATAGCCATACATCGATAACTTCATGGAGATGACCAAGTGGAGATTTAGGATATGTTAGTATCAAACAAATGATCCCATTAATTCAGCATCACATGTTCAACCATTTGGAGATATTCATTGACTCGATGTTATCTTTATTACACGAATTAGTTAATTTATGAATATAATCATGTTTGAATCAGTTAATTTGCATTTAATTTATTTATAATGCGATGTCTTATCAAGTGAGATTTTTTTAAAAAGATTTTTTATGCTTCCCAATAAGATATATACCTTGGAAAGATCTATCATCTTAGTTGCATCTATATTTGGAAAAACTTCTAGCAATATATTAATTTAAACTTATATCATTATAATTTCCTTTTAAATTATAGGCAGCCTGGCCCTGTTTGGTTATAAAACTTGCTGCTCTAAAGCATTCTCATCTGCTAACATACTTCTAATATATGTTAAATAGTAGGCATCATCTTTCCAGTATATTATGCAGCTTATCAAAGAAGCAATCAAGATTCTTACTTGCGGTTGCCATTTTCTACACATAGTTTATATGTAAGCATTTTCAACTTTACATGTTTTTAGACATGTTGCTGAAGCCATAATCATTCATCTCTAATGACTTGATATGTACTTCTACACACACTTCCCTTTGTGGTGTATACTTCTCTTTTTGAATTGATATAATATAAAACTAATTTGCTAAATTATGTGTTTACCTACCATCATAAGAATACAAAGTATTTTATGGGTGACCATAAGGAAGAATCGTAGAAACGGTGCTTTTTCATTAGTAGAATTTGTAGTTGGAGTGAATCGATGTTTTTGAGGTTTGTAGCCTAACTATTATACATAATAGCTATTGGCAAAGGTTTAATTTAGTTATCTTAATATACATATTTTTTTTCATAATGGTTTTTATTTGTAATATCCGAAGAATGGTAATTATTAAATTTTAATTAGATAATTATTTGTCTTTTGATAAGATGATTTATACTCTGTTGTTACCAAGATTTTACTATGAAAGTTGTCCTATTAAGATGCTTCATGCATCCTTTTATCAAATAAAAACACCTTAGAAAGTGCATCTAAGAAAATAGAATGTTAATCTATTCTTCAAACCTGTGTGTATGCCCTTTGGTTTATGTTTAAATTTTGTCTTTGTTCGAGTTGCTAAATTATATCAATGACGTTTTGAACGGACATATACCCACGGGTGTTTTCCATCGACAAACCCTATGTTTAGTAATTCGCTCATATATAAGTAAAAATAGCCAAATGGGAGAATATCACGGTAACATTCTAATGTTATAGTTTTAAGTAAACAAAAAAGAAATGAACAATGCAAAAAAGAATAGAAGCTTAATAACAACAAAAAGTCCATGAGAAATTTTGCATGAGAAGGTAATGTTATGTACTCGGGAAAACAGGAACTATGTCTCCATTATTTAAACATGTCATATCCCTCCGCCCAACGTTTTCCCATATATCTCTTTCCCCGTCAGATTTATGAACAAATATTTGTTTCTGGGCATTGTTAATGATACCCCTTTTTTGGTTAATGGGTGTCATTTTGTTAAGGGGACACCGGTGTACAAAAACTTGTTAAGGGACAACACCACTTATAATTTTCTCAGACAAAAATAACCTTTGTGTCCTTCAAACATCACCCACGCATTTTAAAGCCCGCTCTCTATCTTCCAAATCGCGTTTCTCAAAAAATATCTTCATAACTAGGGTTCTTGCTCACGCTCTTGCTCACGCTCGTGTTCATCGGAGGTAGGGTTTGGCATTAATGATGGTTCGATTCAAGCATACTGCGAGGAAGATGAAGGAATCTGTTGCCAAGAAGCAAATCGTGGAAAAGAGGTTTGTTTGTAGTAGATTAATGGTAATTTCAGTTGGTATTATCACATGTATGGTACGGTAGGTCTTGGTATTACCAATTGTGAGCAATGGGTTTGCGTGTGGTGGGGTTTGGTGGGGAAGAAGGGCTAAACTTTAGGGAATTTTGTTCGATTTCCAGAGAATACAGTTTTAGAGTACGTTTTTGGGTGGGTAAAACTTCTGGAATATGAAAGTTTATCCCTTTTAGTATTTGACATGTTGTTACCATTTTTATAATTCAAAATTGGTTTCTGTTTTCCATATATAAGTTTCATTTCATCAAAGATCATGTGAATTTTGGTTTCGGTTTGTGTTGTTCGAATATACATATTAAAAATGGTTGATTGATGTCGACTTATGGTTGAAAAAGGGTACTATGGTTTGTGCATAAAAATACATATGAAAGCTTGTCCTTTCTAGCATTTGGCTTGTTGTCACCATTTTTATAATTCAAAATCAGCTTGTGTTTTCCATGTATAATTTTCATGTCTTCAAAATGTGTTGTATTTTGTTTTCGGTTTGTGTAGTCCGAATATAGTTATTATAAATGGTTGACTGATGTCGACTTATGGTTAGTTGTTGTCGACATTTAGATTACACATTCATTTTTACTTGTTGTTGACATGGTGGCTTTGTACCTTCTTATAGTAATGAAGTAGGCTATATGTTGTCGTACTTTGTTTTCATAATTCAAAATCAGCTTGTGTTTTCCATGTATAATTTTCATGTCTTCAAAATGTGTTGTATTATTTTTTCGGTTTGTGTAGTCTGAATATAGTTATTATAAATGGTTGACTGATGTCGACTTATGGTTAATTGTTGTCGAAATTTAGATTACACATTCATTTTTACTTGTTGTTTACGCGGTGGCTTTGTACCTTCTTATAGTAATGAAGTAGGCTATATGTTGCCGTACTTTGTTGATGACGACGTATAACTAAATTGTTTATGTGGTTGATTGCAGGAAACTGACTTCGTCTACGTCTGGTCATGTACCGCCTACTGCTTCTAATAGGCAGAAACTTGCTAAGGAAAGGAAACGCATATTGGAAGAGCAAAAGAAAAAGAAAGCAGTTGAAGCTAAAGCGAATAACTCCGAGCAAAGTTCAAGTGAAAAAGAAGAGTCCAACGACCGTAGTACTTCCGATGGAGGTGAAAAAAATATTGATCATAGTGGCCATAAAGAAGCAGATGTACGCGTACAAGAAGAAGATGATGACAGAGAAGGGGAGGGCAACACAAGTGGTAGTGATCTTGAACGAGTCGACGACGGAGAAGAGGATGAAAAAGCTGGTATTGATCAGGAACTAGATGATGACAGAGAAGAGGGAAACAAAGCTGATATTGAACGTGAAGAGGAGGACGACAAAGAAGAGAGCAACATAGGAGGTAGTGAGCATAAAGAAGATGTTAATGGAGAAGATAGCGACGAAGATGATAGTGAGCGTGAAGAAGGAGGTGATGGAGTTGAGAAGGAAGCAGGTAAAGAATGTGACACCTTAGTGGCACGTGTACGAAAGGGTAAGAGACATTTGAAACAAGTTTCTTGTGAACAATCAAAGTCCGAATATAGTGGTCGTGAAAGTGGTAGTGAGGAACATGATAGTGAGGAAGGCAGGGTAGTAGAGAAAGAGGGAGAACATTTGGAAAAGAGAAAACGTGCAATTAAAGGCAAGTGGAAGCGCAAAGAAACAGAAACAACCACCACTGAAGATGAACAAACAATGTAGTTTGCATTCAAACATCACATTGCTCATAAAATATGGAAATCTACTGTATGTTTTTCTTATGTTATTTCTTAGATTTTATTTATACTTATGACTACGCATGAATCGTTATCTGTTTATAAATATGTAATATATATGTGCATACCATATAGAAACCTCGAGGAGAAGTGAGACTGGTGAGAGTCCATACTCATGTTGGCACGCAATGATTGTGGGATTATAGAAAAGAATGTTCTTTTGTTAAGGAGGTTGTAGTTCAGTCGGGATTCCATAAGCTAGCGCTACATGCTCATGAGACATTAGACAAAGTCCTAATCAATGCATTCGTCGAAAGATTTTATCCGGAGACAAACACATTTCACCTTCCATTTGGTGAGTTGGGAATAACCATTGACGAAGTAGTGCACATAACTTGCCTTCCGATGGAAGGAGGAGCAGTTACTGGTTCTCTTAGTGGCTCGAGGGGTATAGGTGTTGAAGAAGTGTACAAACTACTTGAAGACTGCCTTGGTGTTGACAGACCAACTGCCATACAAGTACTGGGAGGCGATAAGAAAATTAGATTTGAATGGTTACGCAGTCATTTTGAGGGTTCGAAGGAGGATGATACAGAAGAACGAAAGATGCATTGTGCGATAGCATATCTTTTGTACACAATTGGCAGTTTAGTTTGTTGTGACAAGTCCGGGAATAAAGTTTCAGTTCATTTTCTGTAGTCTTTGAAGAATGTAAAGGAGGTGGGTTCATATTCATGGGCTACTGCATATTTGAGTTGGTTATTACGTAATCTTGCTATAACAACTCGAACTGATGTTCATCAAATGATTGGTTGCATGACCTTACTACAGGTACATTCGAAGAATATTTTTGATACCGTTGTGTTGTAACTATATGTGAATAGTGTAGTCTTATTATATGCGTGTACATGATGTACCTTAATGCAGGTATGGATATTTGAGAATTTCCCTGTTCTTCGCTGACATAATCATGTTATTGGTATTCACGAAGGAGAAATTAGAGCCGCGTTCTATTTTGCAAAGAACAAGATTTCGCAGGTAGCGTCTGATTTAGTCACACTAAGAGAAAGAATTGATGATTTGAAGTGCAATGAAATTATATGGGATTGCTTTAGAGATAAACGTGATGTGTCTCCATTTCATGAATGTGCATTGTATAATGGCCCAGTTATTTGTTTTGAAACCGAAGAGTTGTACCTACCCCAGAGATTTCTGCGCCAGTTTGGAATTGTTCAACCCATCCCAATCAATCCCTTTACCCTTAACAAGAAGAAGTACAAGTCGTCTGGTAAAGGTTTCAAAGTCGCTTACTTTAATGTTGGGGATTTTGTATGGGCTGAATGACCAAATCACATGTTGAATGAAACTATAACGGCAAAAGAAGTGGTTAACCCCTGGGACTGTGAGGACAACTATATACAGTGGTATCAGCAAGCATCTCATCCGATTGTTGCAAATCCATCAAGAAGAATAACTGAGCCTGCGAAGGAAACCGAGGAGAGGTTGCTACCCATCCTTGTTGTAAGTTTGTTATATTTGCTAATTGAAAAAAATTTATTGATTGTTTTGCATACTAAAGTAGACATGAATTTCAGAAACGTCGACTTGGACTTGTTGCCGATACAATCCGTTTATTTGGACGTGGTAAGGCAGTTTTCACAACTTTGCAAATGACAGAGCAAATAGAGGACCCAGAACCGTCTACTGTGTATGGAGAGAACGTGATAGCTGATGAAGGTGATGAGATTGTTGCGGCTATGACAAGTCGAGGTAAACGAAAGGGTGGAAAGAAGACTGCTACCAAAAAGAGTGGTGGAGCAAGGAAAAAATAGTTTAACTTGGTAGCATTACGTATTATTCTGGTTAACAGTATGTAACTGTTATAAGATTTGGTGTATGTTTTGTTCAGTACTTTATGTTTGTGACTTATTTATGTATTTTGGTTGGTGACTTGCTTTTGGCATTACTGTATTACGGGTACTTTGGAAGGATGGTTAGTGTATGAAATGGTTTATCAGTTTGTTTGTGTTTATTTCTATGTTTGAAGATGCATGTACAAGTTTCAAATTTTTGTATAGTCGACGATGCATGTGTAAGTTTCAAGTACTTGTATGATCAAAGATGGAGTACAAGTTTCAATTTTAAGATTGTTGTATGAAATAATTTTTGTTTGGATTGTATGTATGAAATAATCAACCTTGTAGTTAAACATTGGCAGTTGTTTTCCCTTTTTAAGATTCAAAAACGGTACTTGATCACCGATTACTCAGTTAAACGTCCTATAATTTGATATATGGTTATGCAAAACCGTTTTACTAAATAAAATTCTGTCATCGTAATCATAATATTGCAGGTTAAAAACAAAATATGCAGACGGTATGTGCATACTATTTTAAATATATAAAAACGGTGAGATAATTTCGAAATATCTCAGGTTATGATATTGTCAGAAAACATGTGCAGACGGCAATAGACCACCGTTTTACTTATTAAAAATCGGTGATCTCAATCCAAAATATCTCAGGTTATGATACTGTAAAAAAATATGTGCAGACGGAGAGTGGTTACCGTTTTAAATATATAAAATCGGTGAGGCAAATCCAAAATATCCCAAAACTTTACATATAATAGCAGACGGAGAGTTGGTTTAAATGAAAATTGCAGTATTTCGATAGTGAAATGCAGAAGTGTCACAGAACTTTACATACAATAGCTCAAACTTGCACTCTAGAAATGCGATTAAAGTAAAAAAAATACAACTGCATTGCATCAAAAGAGTAACTAACATGTGCCAGAAAAGTTAACATTTGCATTAATACTTCAAGATTCTAGTACATTAGCACTAAACTATGAACACATGCACGTATTCGACATTAACTTAACATAACAACCTTTTTATCTTCGTCAACATGTTCATCTTCTTCTCTATCAATGAAGCGAGAAATTCTCTCTGCATATGTGTTGACCCAATCCTACATATTGTTGTTGTAAATTCGGTAAAAGAATGCGAATGGAGGAGTATTAGGTAAAGGTGATTCGTACTTCAAAGTAACGCCAACAAAATGTGAGCTGTCTACGTATCCCATTACGACCATCCTATCTCAGTTTAACAAGGTTACTCGTACTGTTGACGGAACAAACAAGAAACTCATGTCCATACTAAGCAAGACAACATCAGTACCAAATGTTTCTGCAATTATAAAACCGGATTCCGGCATTTGCATCCAATCATTTACCCCCAACGAGTTATCGCCTTGTATCCGCTTTTTCATTTCTTCGAAGCCATCTTCATCCCACATGCTTTTGTACATCTCTGAATGAGTTATTAAATTATCAACCATGGCCTCACGTACGAACTTACAAAGATTCTCTGGTCTTCGATTATGAAGATTTAGTTGTTTAACCACCACCCAGTATCCAGAGTTACCATCAGCAGGCATGTCGTCCATACTAGTTATATACGGTCGCATACATTTGGGCATTTGTAATAAGAAATGTTCATCAATTTGACTGGTTTTAGGTGCATTTCCTTTTACTCCAAGTTTCTTTAAACCACGTCTAACTGCAGTAAGTTTTGGGCTACAAGAAAATGCGGCGTCAACATGCTCAAAGTAAGAAGGATCTCGTTTAGTCGACTTCTCCTTTTTAGATGGTCTTCCTTTTCTTATAGTCGCCATGGGAGGTTCTTTAATCTTCGTAGTAGGAGGGAAGGCTAACAATTTCATACCTTGCTGGATATCATTCCTCACATTATCAGAAGCCTTTTCATACCTATGTTTCAATGCATGAAATTCAGGCAAGTCCATAAAATCAAGAGTGGACCGATTCGGTGTAGGTGGAATACATGACAACTGTTTCAATAACAGTCTATACCACTGAGGGGTATGAAGCCGTATGAATGTCTAAAATCTACTAGCATATGTACGCAAGATAGACCATTAACTTTCCATAAATTACAACCGCAAGTTTGAATACTCGTGCCATTTTTTGGAATACTACATAATTCGGTTTGCAATAAATCAAGCGCCTTATGAGAAACAAATCCCAACACCTCTTTAAACATTGGCTCATCTCGAAATCTATGAAGTAACTTCGATGAACTTGTTTCAAACGCATGTTCGATTGCAACTAATTCATTCTCACAACAGAGATGCGCACTAGTCTATCACTGAACAAAACTACCTGCAGCTGAATCAAAATACAGTTTCAGACGATGGTGCGCGCTTTCAACTACACTAGTTGATACATTATCAAAGTGTTTAACTTAATTTGTCCAAGATAACACAAACATCTCCTTATACTTGTTCAACCAGTTCTTGAAAACATAGTTCAACGACTTTTTTTGCTTCTCCCGCCATGCTTCACGAAAACAATTTGTGTGTCGATTATACTCTTCTTCAGACAGCGAACTAATCACATTGCTCCAACCCTCCCAAAATAATTTGTACTCTCTTTTTCCTTCATCATCTTCTACTACGGTCTCTCTATCCCCAATCATTACCCGTTTCTTTTTTTATGAAATTTGGTTTGCAATTTGCTTGAATGTTTTTTGAAATATGCCATGCACAAAAAATATGACGAGCTGATGAAAAAACAGTGGCCACTGCTTTGCTAGGAGCAATTTCCGCATCTGTTATGATAACACTTGGAAATTCTTTTTCTCGATAACATTTTCTAACATACTCCAAAGCCCATATATATGATTAAGTGGTCTCCCGAGTAATAAAAGCTAGGGAAACGGCAAAGGATGCACCCGTTGAAGTTTGCGACACCATATGAAAACATGGCAACTTGTACTTATTGGTCTTGAAAGTGCAATCCAAAAACAAAATTTGATAAAAACATTGCGCAAGTAGAACACATTTCGGATGACTGAAGAACAAGTCAATAACTTCATTTGTTATATCATAGACTCTATGATGAACAGAATAGTGGGGACTACAAGCCAACTTCATAAACTGTTGCATAATCGATCTACCTTCTGTATTATGAAGTTTAAACTTCACTTACACATTTCTGATTGTAGACTTATTTTTTGGGTTGTCAAGTTTAAGGGCAGTTAGAACATTCTTTGGCCTAACCCCACTATTCGTCATTGTTTCAACGGTCTTTACTTCACTGTTTTTTAATCGCGCAACATACAGATGCCCGGTTAAAACAACGGGAAGATTGTGATTGTGGCATCCGTTTATAACTTTCAAAGTCCAGTTTCCATCATCTTGACAATGTGCTCTTAATTCAAATGGACAACCACATTTTCTACTTCCCGATCTACGCCTTTTCTTTTGGGTTATTGGTACATCCTCCTTAGTCTTATGATCAATGTACATTCCACTTTTTTCACAAGTAAGCATCATCCATGAGCCTTTCCCAATATCTAAGAGATTTTTTGTTTTATTTCTTTTGATAACAATGACACAATTCACATCAAGTCCACGATCGAAGCACCATTTACGTACGTCCTCTTTGGAAACGAACAACTGCATCAACAAACAAGATATTACGATTAGAGTAACGTACTTAATGTAAAATAAGTACTAGTTTTCAAACCTTATCGGTGGTGAAATGAGAAGTTAAATTGGGGTACGCGCAACACAATATTCCTGCTTCCTTATGTGAAAGATCATTGCTGTCATCATTTTCCAACCGACAAACCTTATCATTAACATTTACATCGTCCCTTTCATAAGATTTCTCATTAACTGAATAATCCTCATTCCTGTATACTTCGTTCACAACAGCAATTGCATCAAACTGTAAAATAGCTGAATATTATTCACACCACAAAGAAATAACGGTATCAAATATTCATACAAATAAACTAAAACCGGTATCGCCCTGTCAATTAAATAACCATTGCTTGGTACAAAACATGCATGGTAACATTAGTACCACAAAATTGTATACACGGTAATATAATATCGAGAAAAATTAATAAACATGGTGGCTCTTTTACGTCTTCTCTATTTTTGTATCAAACTGTAGTTCGTACTTGATAAAACCGGTCATACTATACCGTGTTTTCATACTTAAAATGGTCATTATTTTTGTATCTTCATACTGATTGCTCGCTATAAACATGGTCCATCGCAACCGAATTTTTCATCCGTTCTTCTTCTTCATTTCCATAGGTGTTAACGGAAAATTAAATATAAAACCTTGTCATTAGCAGATCGGTCTTCATCATCTTCGTATAATTCACATTTTTGTGTGCAATTTACTACATCTTCGTCATCTATCTCATAATTAGGGTTTCTGGCAGCCATTAATATTTTCTTAAAAGCATCGATGGAATTTTCCCATTGTTTACCGTAACTTGTACTTGTATTTACGTTAAGTAACTTTGTTGGGGAAAGGGCAATTTTGTCTTGAATCCATAAATTATTAAGAGGGGTTTAGTCTTGAATGTACACCCCTTAACAAAAAATTAAAAACTAAAAGTTGTGACACCCCTTAACCAAAAAGGGGGTGTCATTAACAATGCCCTTGTTTCTACTTATTTTTTTTAATTTCCCTCCAACCGTCTCCCAAAACTTTAATAAATCTCCCCCTTTTTCTTCCTCCATATCACGAAATTCCTCTTCACCAAACTAAAATTGATAATCGACATCACGCGTTCTCACTTTACCCTACGTCTCCGTGAACATCGCCGTTAGCAACACCTTCCAGTCAATATCACATCGTTCATTTACTTGCAAAACCCGACCCTTACGTCACCGATTTGGATGGCAGAGCACCCATCTTTCCCGCCGGCAGATTCATCAATCGGTGATTAGGTAACTCTTCTTTTGTTCTTACTGACTTCTTCAAACCGCCTCCTCATCTGCTCGCTGTCTTCACCGAACCGCAGTTGAAATTGTTAACGTCAAGCTCAAAATGCAAATACGAAAACATGTTTTGTTGTTATAGCCTTGCCAAATGCGTCTTGTGTGTCCAAATATGCTGAAAAATACTGTTTCCGTTCCTTTAATGACTACGGTAATACCGGTGTTTACAGTTGTGAACTCATGTGCTGCACCACCATTTTCAATCAGCAACAGTATAACTTGTGCTCTTTCTTCTGCTTTTGACTAATACTGCAAACTTATTGCTCTTCCCGTTAACTGCATCCGTAAAACATATTTTGGTTACGTACTACTTTGATGCACCATGGGTGACAACTGTACCTGGACATTGTGCCAATGCCATATAACCTTACCATCATTTGATTATACCCCACTTATTTGGAACTTGAAAACTCGCTGCAACAAATTAGCGCTCAACGTACGCACCATTTGTTTTTTCTACCTCAATACGCTCCACTCGCTTTTGTGCCTCTTAAATACGTACTTTTCCATTCTCTTACATTTATTCTTCTGATTTTATTGTATATACTTGCTTATGTGATTGTTAAACTGATTTACTACGCAGATAAGCAGTACTTACTACACACATCTTTGGAAAGAGAGATTTAGCAAGTTCATGAGATTAAAAGGTATTAAAATTCCATTGTATTCTTGCATTATTTTTGTTCACATGCGATATTTGGTATTACGGTATGCATGCAAGATTTAAGGTTTGAAACAAATGAGATTTTTTTACTACCTACACTCAGTCTTCCCTATGTCTGGTATAAGAAGGATGTGGCAACTCGGACTGAATAATTCAAGCTGTTTATGAGCAAACGAAATTAACGGATGGATATATATAGTTTAAGCCACAGGATTTCAACATTTCCAACGCTTTCAAGGGTGGTTTAAAGAAGTTCACCAAATTCATATTTAGTATACAGTCACAAAATGTCCATTTATATCCCTGTTAAGAAATGCGTTTATCAACATAAGGTTGCTTAAGCATGTAGTAAATAATTAAATTACAAAGTTTTTAGCTTAAACAGTACATAAATTTTTCGAACCCGTTGCAGTAATTCAAAAGAATAATCTCATGTCCAAATAAATGCTTGGAACTACATTTGCTTAGAAAGTGTTTCATACTTTGTTCCTGAACAGTGACCTTTGATCAATTAATAAATTTATCCAATCCATCAACTTTCGAAAACTCTCAACGATGCCCATCTTCTTAACTAAAGTACATACATTGCTTTGTTTTTTTGGGAATATGACAACCCTGCTTAAAGCATATTATTTAATACTTACAGGTTATTAGTTTACCATATTTAGCCGACATGATGAAAAAAAATTGATCAACATCAGACCCAGTCGGGGACATAAATGCAAATTAGTAAAATCGTGCAGAATGTCAATGCCATGTATAAAAATCTTACATGTCAAGTTCCAGTTATGTGCTTGAACATGCTGAATCCACGTTGATAAATAGTCGAAAGAGTAATAAAATAGTTTATGAAATGATGATAAATTGAAAACGTAACACAAATGTTGGATATAGAGCCGGTCCTGAGATTTACGATGTCCAATGCGATTTATTAAATGATGCTCCATAGTAAAATTTTGTGCGATGACACTAGATAATATTCTAGTGCAAAAAAGACAAAAGATAGCATGGTTATAATTCCAAAAATAATAACAAGTTCAAATTTGTTGAAATTTTACATACAAGGCTTGAACGATTCAACTACTAGGCATTGGTTGCATCGCTACGTATACTCAGTACTACATATATCTGCAAACTATGATATGGAAATTTGCAGGCTCAACCCTTCATCTGTAAAAGCGAGTTAAACATAAAAAACTTAAATCTAGAGCATGTTGATACAAACATTCAACTAAAACTGCATATTTGTTCAAAAATAAAGTATAAAGCAAATTTGAAACATGGCTCTAAACTGCGTATTTGTTCAAAAATAAAGTATAGAGAAAATTTGGAACATGGCTCTGAACTGCATATTTGTTCAAAAATAAAGTATAATACAAATTTGAAACATGGCTCTACATATTGATATTGGAAATAAAAAATAAAAATGGGAAGAAAATGCATGCTCGGCGGTTCGGGGACTGTTTATGAAGATGTACTGTCAAAGGCAACCATGTCTGATGAATGACATTATATTTAATGATGGACTAAAAAATTTGTTGAGCTCCAACATTATTGCCAATGAATCCAGAGTTTAGCGATAAAAGTAAGACATGGTTGTGTAAAACAGTTCAAAATAAAGTAGAAATGATAAGATTATGTGTGTACAAAGTTTATGTTGCGCAGGGAAGATAACGGATAAAGGTATATTGAACTAAGACCATAACCTACAATTCGTTCTGTTCAGTTATTCTCTCTCTTATTTTTCAAGTGGTCCAACGAGCCGAGCAACCAGAAGGGAGGAAGCAGCCACGAACTAGCTACAGAAGAGTTTACAAAGGAAAAGAGTTTGTCGTTATAAGATTACAAAGACAAACTCTTTTCCGTTGTAACATTATAACGGCAAACACTTTGCCGTTATATAATGTTATAACGGCAAAGTGTTAGCCGTTATAACCCAAACCCAGAACCCCCCCCCCCACGCCACCCCTCTTCCTCATTCTCCTTCCCCACATTTCAAACCCGAAAATCCAACATCGTCCCCCAATTTTCATCCAAAATATTCCACCAATTCACCAATCCGTCATCTTTTAACCAAATTAACTACCGTATTTGAGATATTCGTTCGAAAATATGGCTAGTTTACTAAAAAAATTCGCCAAAAATTTCATGCATAGCGATGATGGTGGCACCGGGGGTAGTGGCGCAGGCGGGAATGGTGCAGGGGGTAGTGGCGCATGCGGGAGCGGTGCAGGGGGTAGTGGCGAACTACCAGTCGCACGGTACGTGCCCGGAATAGAAGACTTGATTGCAGCCGCCGAAAACATGGAGAATCAGGACATAGGGGAGCACGAGGAAGGCGGCCGTCGTGGACGCGACGATCGTACGGGCGGACGAGCAGGCAGGGCGCGTAGGGGTGTGGGATCGGTTTAAGGTAGACAGGCCGATCTCGATGGTTTTCTGCATCCAAACCTCAGTGCCGCGAAGGTTTCTTTTGCTATTCAACTTTTGCATTCTTCCAGAAGGCGAAGTACACGTTAGCACGCAGTCGAGTTTGCCTGTAAGTATTTTTAGCATTATTTAAATAATATTCTTTGAGTATTAGACATTGAGTAGATAGTATAGCATTTTGTTGAACTGTTGGCAGTCGCGGAATATACGTTCACGTGGTTCGTTAGCGACCACACTTAGATATTATCGTGCACAGTTGGCGGGTAAGGAGTGAGTCGTAGCACTGTTACATGCTCTTGGATTTCATTTTTTTCTAGGTAATATTAAAGACCTTTTAATGAAACAAGTGGATAATTTATCAGTCCTAGTTTATCTTATTGTGCGCTTTACAATTTTTTGGAATAAACCATGTTATAAATGCTGATGTTCAATTGTGTGCGGCCATTGCTCTACGGTGGTACAAAACCACCCACACATTTCACTTTCCTTGTGGTGAGTTAGGACTTACACCGCTTGATTTCTCCATGCTTACTGGTATTAGTATTGGAGTAGATGCTTATCCCGCGTTTCCTTTAGATGATGGTCGATGGCGTGATCGTGCACTTCTTCATGATCTACTGCCTCATTTTGACGTTTCTGATGCGTCGTATCTGGCAGAAGGCGCTATCAGATTGAGCGCCGTCCGTGCGGCCATGGATAGCATACTCGCTCAGTACTCTGTTGTTGACGACTTGGAGCTTGCTCGATTATTTGTGTTATACCTTATGGGTAACCTATTCTTTAGTTCTACGAGAAGTAGTTTGCCTATCGGGTTTGTTGCGGTCGTGGCTAAGTTAAATGCCGATGGGGCGATTTTATATGATTGGGGCACACCTGTCCTTACATACCTATACAGATGTCTCGACATGCAGTGCACCATCTCTAATTCTCAGGTTTCTTTATATGGATTCTGGGAGTTGTTACAGTACTAGTATTTTGAGTACTCTAAGAACTTTCATTTTGTCACCCGTACTTCAGACCCGTCGACCTTTTTCCCCCATATATGCTTTTGGACTGCGGACAACCGGGGGTCCAGGCATAATGAGTCACGCCATGTGTATCCAGTTTCCCACAACCAGATTGAGTTGAGGATGTATAAGGATCAGATTATATGGCATCCATTTGAGCAGAGTACATCAGTTGGTCTTGATATCATACAGATTGCTAGGTTGCTTGCCGAACGGAGATTTCCACTTATATCCTATCCTTGATATCATACAGATTGCTAGGTTGCTTGCCGGACGGGGATTTCCACTTATATCCTATCCCTCAGCGGTAGGTGCTTATTGGTTTCTTGGTGAGAGGTGCTGGAGATAGTTGTATGACTTCGACGCTGTTCCCGATGATCCACACCCATATACTTATCGGTGTGTGATTTACCCGTCGGAGCAGCTAGATATAGCCAGGACAGCAGACTGGTGGACGACCGAGAGCTTTGTTATTAACGGGGAGTCATACCTTGCCTTCTGGCACAGATTTTTCACCGGGTCTTCAGACACGATTACACATGCAGCATCGAATGATTTAGAAAGGCCATTTGCTATATGACATGGCATATGTCCACCTGTTGTCGAGGATATTACCCACCCAACCAGAGTTTTCGTGCAGCTGATCATGTGGTGGCCGCCAGTCATTTTGGTTGGACCATGGCAGTGCCCACCATTGGACCAGATCGTTACGTTGACGTGTATCATCCTCTGGCCCATCACGATTACCCGGATCCTACATAGATATCATATCATGATCTGTATGATATGCAGATGGGGATTAATCATCCGGGCTACGTAGAGCACAGGCGTAGCCTAGAGTACTATGATGGTGAGCTGCGTCGTGTTGCATAGGAGGCATGACAACATCAGGCACATTTAAAGGCCCAGCTTGAGGTAGAGCGCAAGAGATTGCAGGACTTGCAGATGTATTACCACCATAGGTCTAGTGCTGGGTCGAGTCAGCCTCCAGAAGTTGGTGATGCTGAGAGACCTCATCGGCGCCGCACACGTCCACGTCCACATTCAGATGACTCGGATGACTGACTTACTACCACTTTTATGTACTTTCGCAGTTGTCAGTTGTATGGTCCTATTGTTTGAGTAGACGTTCTCCATTTGTTGACTACCACTATTATGTACTTTTGTTGTATTACCACTATTATGTACTTTTGTTGTATTACGTTTTCCTAGTTGATAGTTGTATGTTCCTGTTGTAACACCCCACCTCCGCTAGGGTCACTCACAAAGGGAATGCACTAGGTTTGGTGAAGTACTATCATGGTAAACATGCACAGAAATATTACAAGAAAGAACATATATAAAACAGCGGAAGTAAAACAAATTTCATTACCTTATAAAATAAGGTCTAAAGCCTTTTACATCAGAATACATCAAAACCTGTCTTGCAATAGTAAAGAAGCATAAAACCTTTCCATAAATCATTCCACAAAATAAAGAGGTAAAGCAGCCATAACCAAGGGAAGACCAAGCTATACATGATGACCTTCAAGCATAAGAGGTCTGAACTAAACAACAACATTTCCTCCCTGAAAACCTGGGGGGGGGGGGGGAGGGGGGGGAACGGAAGACAAAGAGTCGAAAGAAAACGGGGTCAGTCATAAAGACTGGTAAGTCCTATCTACTTCCAACATAAAAACAGGTAAAGGTAACATGACATGCATAAACTGAAAGTAAACATAAGGATGACGACAAGATAGATAAGCTAAACCAAGATAACTAGATGAACTACTGTAGCAAGATAAACTAAGGTATCATGATAAACTACGATGTCAATCAAGGTATCACATCGTCCGGATTCTATCAAGTATACTATCCCAAGGTATCTATCATGTACAACATCCCACGGTATCTATCATGTATAACATCCCAAGGTATTTATCATGTATATTTGCTCTGCACCTCCCGTACTAGTATCCCAACCCGTGTCATGAGTTAACTATAAAATGTCCCTCGACCAAAGTCATGGAATGTTCCATGTCAACCTAATATATCGCGTACATAGGTTTTCCTAACTCGTATGTTTCTTTCCATGTATAAGTTCAGTCCTCTGCCGTAGGCCGTACGGGCTTTCCCATGTAAATCTATACCACCTCAACGTAGTACCATTTTATCCTTGAAGTTGTTTTGGACTGCTACCCTTGATCTGGTTATGTTTTCTCATTATGAACTATCGCGTGTTCACCTAGGATTTATGCCACTTAGGACCGCTGGGGATGATGCTACCTAATGAACCTTTTCGTATCTCGGTTTGGGTTTTAGCCACCTAGGGCTACTAGGGATTATGCTACCCGTCAACCGCGCCCTTTTGTCCCACGTATGAATCATGAATCGTTTTCCATGTCTAGACGCACATGTATCTCAATGTGCCATCCGAGTTCCGTGCCAGGGAAAATCAAGAAATACGGTACTCGGTCGGGAGTTTTAAGTCATCTGCCGATGCAGATATCAAGGTCTGTTTTTGTATCCGTGGCTATGGTCCCACGTGACCCCTCCCTCAACTACTGAAAGGCAAAACAAGAAAAGTCATGTATGAGAACTACACTAAGGCCATCGATGCCCCCTTCCCGAACGGCCAATCTCACCCATACCTAGATAGCAAATATGGTATGTTGGGTGTTCTCTGCCTTTCCGTACGTCAACGATTGACTAAAGATGGTAGGTGGCCGACGATGTGCTATCTAGGGCTACCGTAAAAATATCGCCGACCGCACGCTAATCCACGCTAGTCTTTAGGTTGCTTGCACAGTAACCAAGGCATACCCTTGGTACTCCTACCGCAGACCTTAACCTCTGTGAGCCCAGGTTTCATGGACCATCCGCAACCTCACAGAGGGATACCAAGAGTACTCTCACGTCCCCCGAAGCTACTGCTTCGTCATCTAGTTCGTTGGAGCCTTTATCTAAGTCAGATAATTTGCTCCTCCTCGTGTGTTTAAGCGATGACCTACCGTATCGGGTTACTCATCTATCTGTGAACTGGTCCAATTTCCTTGACTAAGAATTATCACTTAGTTATCCTTAACTAAGGTTTACCACTTAGCTTCTCTTCCCGCTATCCTTGTTAACTACGATTTTCAACCAAGTCCCCTGAGCTAGGGTTTTACCTAATGGGTTAAGTGTTGTCATTCAAGTTCATGACTTAACCCGTCTACGAATCATGTCAAGATTGGCTAAGTATTTAAGTTCAAGGCTTAGCCCTACTAGTTGGTTAAGTATACCAAGAAGCCCATGACTTAACCCTATTCAATCATCAAGTCAAATTGGTTAAGTATTTCTTTGTCTTAACCTTATCAGATTATCGTGTTAGATTGATTAAACATAGATTATCTTAATCCCATCAGATTATCGAGTCGGATTGGTTAAGTATGGTTTAGCTTAACCCCATCCACTAATCGTATTACAATGGTTAAGTATATTTAAAAGGTCTTGTGACTTAACCCTATCAGGTCCGCATATTAGATTGGTTAAGTATAGGTTACTTAACCTAATCAAATCATCATGTATAATTGGTTAAGTATAAGTTACTTAACCCCATTAAATTATCATGTTAAGTTGGTTAAGTATTGGTTACTTAACCTCATCACCTTACCGTGTTAGATTAGTTAAGTCTAGGTTACTTAACCCCATCTAAGTACCATGTTTAGATTAGTTAAGTGTAAATTACGTAACCCCATCCCCTAATTGTCTTATACGGTTAAGTGTCATTAAGAAATCAAGTGCGGTTCCACTTAACCTACCCATTCGTATCATATCGGTTAAGTGTCATTAGTCAAAATTACTTAACCTTTTCATGTGGCATTAATTAGATTAATGCACCCCAACCTCTCACATTAGACTTTGTTGTGGTTACTAGTTAAGCCGGGTGGGTCCGGGTAGTTTTACACCACAACCTAGTCTAACCTCGGGTTTTAAGTGCTATATGACCAACTACTCACATTGCGTCCTATTATTTGTAGCCACTAGTTAAGCCGGGCGGGTTCGGGTAGATTTATGCTACAAACTCAACCCAACCTCGAGTTGGCCACTTTCATGTTTAGTCTAGTGTCTTATTACACTTACAAACCACACATGGCTAGTTCAAGTTCCATGTTTTCCTACGTGTCATGACCACATTTAAATGTATCATGAATGTCTGGTTCTCATGTAAACCCCATGTCAAGTTTTCGTGTCCTATTCACGTTTATTATCATTACATGTTCCATGTAATTCCATGTCAAGTTCATAGCCCATTTTCAAGTTTGCCTAAACTATCCAAATCGTATCCCCAACGCAAGTGAAAGCGAGTCAACATAGTAGGGATAATATGACAACATGTTGGCATAAGATGGCAAAGGTGACTACAAGTTCAACATGGTGAAAATTGAGGCGAGGGTGTACAACGTAACTAGCATATTGCATATTGGCCTCAAACATGTATGATAACATAAAGGGATTGGCCGCAAACGTGAATATTATCCTAAAGGATTTGGCCTCAAGCATGCATAGTATCATAAGGGAATTTGGCCACAAACATGCATAGTATCATATGGGAATTTGGCCACAAACATGCATAGTATCATAAGGGAACTTGGCCACAAACATGCATGATAACATAAGGGGTTTGGGTTCATTTACATGCATAAGCCCCAAAGTCAAGTCTTTGCCAATGTTTCACAAGTCAAATGGTTCCCAAAGGTTCATGCTAACAATCCATAGACAAAGATTCAAACTTGCAAGATAAACTAGGTTAAACATAACATGAGTGGCATGATTAAGTCGCTAAAACTTAGCCCAAGGTCATAGATCATAGAAAAGGGGCAAAATTAGGTTCACATAGGCTAGCATACTTATGTTTCATCGCATTTTATTCCATGTCACATTAGAACCACCGTTAGAATCTACAAGTAGCTAGAACTCACATAGCGTGGCAAGAGGGCTAGGAGCATGAATCGTCTTGACGAAGAAAGGTGGCTCCTTTGTTGAAGAATCGTCATGAAATTTGCATAGCAACGTTGATCTTCCCTCGATTTGATGTAGGAAGCTTGCACCTTTTGATTTGAACCCGATTTGAATGCATAAGCCCTTGGAGTTGGAGATGGAGGCCATGTTCAAGATAGATTTTGGCAGCACTTAGTTGCTAGAATGATTTTTAGTGATTTAGGTTAGGTCCTAGGGTGTTTTTATAGAGATTAGGAGTAGTTTAGGCCCTTAGATTAACCCTAGGATAGATCTGAACCCTCAAAACCCGTCACAGGCCAATAGACCAGACTCAAAAGCATGTCTTGAGGAACAAGTCAGGCACACCCAGGCCAAACTGGCCGACCACCCAAGTCGACAGGGGTGTCGACTGGGCAGTCGACACCACCTGGTGTGTGTCGATTCCCAAATCGACTCCCCAGTCGACTTGGGGGTGGCGGGAATTTTCCCGCCTGTCCTGCTTGGCTGAATTTGAATTCTGAATTCAAATTTGAACTGTTTTTGAACTTGAAATTTTCTGAAAACTTTGACGGGCCATAACTAGGTCATACGGACTCCGATTTTCGAAAACTCGGGCTCTATTTCACGTATTTTTCCGAAAAAAACGCAATGGCGCAACCCGTTTCTCCTGATTCAGATTTTATAATTAAATTCTGCCTTGATTCTTGTGTTAGCATGTTGTAAAAATCCGGGTTGTCACATTCTCCCCAACTCAAAGTATTTCGTCCCCGAAATCTCCAAGTTAGGAAGAACGTATCCTACCATCCATAATCCATCTACTCAAAACATCATCCACATGCAACCATGGTCCTTAAAAAGACTCCTAATGCTTTATGAACACATGCAGAAAGTGTGTGTATATGTTCCTTAGCTAATGCTAAAGATCAGGCTTGAATGATCTTTCTAATGCAAAATATGTTTAGTGCCATGAATCCAACTTGTATGCAAATAGTCCTAGTCATATAAGTACTATATGTGTGCACAAACGTTCATCCGCCTGCAACATCCACATGGTAACACATTAAATTTCATCCATAAACAAGTATAAATAATCGTGCATATGCAACATGAAACGTGACTGCGTCAATCTAGTATCTAATGTGTATTCGCGCATCCACGAACAACCACTTGCAACTATTTGCAACCATATCAACGATAACATGTTTCAAATACATGTTTACATCCATAGAGTTCTATCTAAGGTTCCCTAGATAAGATCAAGGAGATAAACAAGACAAACTCCTTACGGGGTTTGTAACAGAAACAGAACCGAGAGGATATCCACCAAGCGATAGCATGCAAGTAAGCTCTACAGGTGAACCAAGGATCAAAGATATACTCTTAAAAAGAGACATGATGCGCGCGTCTAAGCCGCATTTCCTTGAGCTTAATTCCATTGTGCCTTGACCGCCTTTGATTTCATGATTTCGTAGCTCCTTGATTCCTACTTCCAAGGTATGAGTTGGAACTCATTTCACTATCGCCTCTCGTTCTACTTTCACTTATTCTTTCCCTAGTATACTTGGCTCAACCCTATCTGCGTACTCATGCAAGCTCTCCAAAATTCACTAGTGAATTCTGGATCTCGTTTACCGATGCCAATCCATGTTACCACGTGCACTTACTAGGGTGATTCCTATAACCCATGCTCAAGCGGAATGAACCATCCGTCTTATTGGCTAACGTTACTCGATTGGGTCAGAGATTTCCGATAAATGCATCAAGAGATTCTAGGTAACTAACCATGACAGAACCCAAAAGGTTACACAATACTTCGAGGGTATTACCAAGGCAAGTTAAGAGTTTAACTATCCTCCTTTCAAAACCAAGAATGGCATCCATTACTGGATCACCACTTCATCCCTAGAATCCATCCATAGCTCAACAACAGAAGCATTGCTTCTAATCTCAACACTTGGAATTTACACTCTCAATTCCAAACAAGTCATGAATAAATGGACCGACTCTTCAACCAGATTTTGGGACAAAAGTGGGATCTTCTTCCACGCTAGTACTAAGGTGCAGAGTCTTAACTATCGAAGCAGACTTAAATGATATGATCAAAACAAAGTCTGGATAGGATGATAGAAAAGAAAGGCTAAACCTTTAACAGAAACAGCACCATTCCTCTTAGGTACGCTAGAAATGAGAGCATACAATTGCCCTCTCACTGATCTTGTCCTTATCTTCCTTTGTGGATCAAGCCATACCAACAAGTTGCTTATTCTTAAGCTCGTGTCCTTTATCCTTGCTCTTATTATCCCTTGTTATAACTTCAGTAACAGGTCTCTCGAGAACTTCCTCCATCGCACGGGAAAATACTTACGTAGCTAGACAAGGATTAGTCGCATTTAAAACTACTGTGACTACAGATGGACGAAAGAAAGGAAAAGAGGCTCAATCAAGGAAACAAAGGATAGTGCTAATGGCTTTTGGGGAATAGCCTTTTAAAAAAACTTTTCTTGAAAAATGCTTCTTTGTTAACGGTTTCTCAAATAGTTTTCAGAAGGTATTAAAAACTTTTTCCCAGTCTGGTAACCTTCTGCTCTTATACCAAATGTAACACCCCACCTCCGCTAGGGTCACTCACAAAGGGAATTCACTAGGTTTGGTGAAGTATTATCAAGGTAAACATGCACAGAAATATTACAAGACAGAACATATATAAAACAACGGAAGTAAAACAAATTTCATTACCTTATAAAATAAGGTCTAAAGCCTTTTACATCAGAATACATCAAAACCTGTCTTGCAATAGTAAAGAAGCATAAAACCTTTCCATAAATCATTCCCCAAAATAAAGCGGTAAAGCAGCCATAGCCAAGGGAAGACCAAGCTATACATGATGACCTTCAAGCATAAGAGGTCTGAACTAAACAATAGCATTTCCTCCCTGAAAACCTAGGGGGGGGGGGGACGGAAGACAAAGAGGCGAAAGAAAACGGGGTCAGTCATAAAGACTGGTAAGTCCTATCTACTTCCAGCATAAAAACAGGTAAAGGTAACATGACATGCATAAACTGAAAGTAAACATAAGGATGACGACAAGATAGATAAGCTAAACCAAGATAACTAGATGAACTACTGTAGCAAGATAAACTAAGGTATCATGATAAACTACGGTGTCAATCAAGGTATCACACCGGTTTCTATCAAGTATACTATCCCAAGGTATCTATCATGTACAACATCCCACAGTATCTATCATGTATAACATCCCAAGGTATTTATCATGTATATTTGCTCTGCACCTCCCGTACTAGTATCCCAACCCGTGTCATGAGTTAACTATAAAATGTCCCTCGACCAAAGTCATGAAATGGTCCATGTCAACCTAATATATTGCGTACATAGCTTTTCCTAACTCGTATGTTTCTTTCCATGTATAAGTTCAGTCCTCTTCCGTAGGCCGTACGGGCTTTCCCATGTAAATCTATACCACCTCAACGTAATACCATTTTATCCTTGAAGTTGATTTGGACTGCTACCCTTGATCTGGTTATGTTTTCTCATTATGAACTATCGCGTGTTCACCTAGGATTTATGCCACTTAGGACCGCTGGGGATGATGCTACCTAATGAACGTTTTCGTATCACGGTTTGGGTTTTAGCCACCTAGGGCTACTAGGGATTATGCTACCCGTCTACCGCGCCCTTTTATCCCATGTATGAATCGTGAATCGTTTTCCATGTCTAGACGCACATGTATCTCAATGTGCCATCCGAGTTCCGTGCCAGGGCAAATCAAGAAATACGGTACTCGGTCAGGAGTTTTAAGTCATCTGCCGATGCAGATATCAAGGTCTGTTTTTGTATCCATGGCTATGGTCCCACGTGACCCCTCCCTCAACTACTGAAAGGCAAAACAAGAAAAGTCATGTATGAGAACTACACTAAGGCCATCGATGCCCCCTTCCCGGACGGCCAACCTCACCCATACCTAGATAGCAAATATGGTATGTTGGGTGTTCTCTGCCTTTCCGTACATCCACGATTGACTAAAGATGGAAGGTGGCCGACGATGTGCTATCTAGGGCTACCGTAAAAATATCGCCGACCCCACGCTAATCCACCCTAGTCTTTAGGTTGCTCGCACAACAACCAAGGCATACCCTTGGTTCTCCTACCGCAGACCTTAACCTCTGTGAGCCCAGGTTTCATGGACCATCCGCAACCTCACAGAGGGATGCCAAGAGTAACCTCACGTCCCCCGAAGCTACTACTTCGTCGCCCAGTTCGTTGGAGCCTTTATCTAAGTCAGATAATTTGCTCCTCCTCGTGTGTTTAAGCGATGACCTACCGTATCGGGTTACTCATCTATCTGTGAACTGGTCCAATTTCCTTGACTAAGAATTATTACTTAGTTATCCTTAACTAAGGTTTACCACTTAGCTTCTCTTCCCGCTATCCTTGTTAACTACGATTTACAACCTAGTCCCCTGAGCTAGGGTTTTGGCTAATGGGTTAAGTGTTGTCATTCAAGTTCGTGACTTAACCCGTCTACGAATCATGTCAAGATTGGCTAAGTATTTGAGTTCAAGGCTTAGCCCTACTAGTTGGTTAAGTATACCAAGAAGCCCATGACTTAACCCTATTCAATAATCAAGTCAAATTGGTTAAGTATTTGTTTGTCTTAACCTTATCAGATTATCGTGTTAGATTGATTAAGCAAAGATTATCTTAATACCATCAGATTATCCAGTCGGACTGGTTAAGTATGGGTTAGCTTAACCCCATCCACTAATCGTATTACAATGGTTAAGTATATTTAAAAGGTCTTCTGACTTAACCCTATCAGGTCCGCATATTAGATTGGTTAAGTATAGGTTACTTAACCTCATCAAATCATCATGTATAATTGGTTAAGTATAAGTTACTTAACCCCATCAAATTATCATGTTAAGTTGGTTAAGTATTGGTTACTTAACCTCATCACCTTACCGTGTTAGATTAGTTAAGTCTAGGTTACTTAACCCCATCTAAGTACCGTGTTTAGATTAGTTAAGTGTAAATTACTTAACCCCATCCCCTATTTGTCTTATATGGTTAAGTGTCATTAAGAAATCAAGTGCGGTTCCACTTAACCTACCCATTCGTGTCATATCGGTTTAGTGTCATTAGTCAAAATTACTTAACCTTTTCATGTGGCAATAATTAGATTAATGCACCCCAACCTCTCACATTAGACTTTGTTGTGGTTACTAGTTAAGTCGAGCGGGTCCGGGTTGTTTTACACTACAACCTAGTCTAACCTCGGGTTTTAAGTGCTATATGACCAACTACTCACATTGGGTCCTATTGTTTGTAGCCACTAGTTAAGCCGGGCGGGTCCAGGTAGATTTATGCTACAAACTCAACCCAACCTCGAGTTGGCCACTTTCATGTTTAGTCTAGTGTCTTATTACACTTACAACCCACACATGGCTAGTTCAAGTTCCATGTTTTCCTACGTGTCATGACCACATTTAAATGTATCATGAATGTCCGGTTCTCATGTAAACCCCATGTCAAGTTTTCGTGTCCTATTCACGTTTATTATCATTACATGTTCCATGTAATTCCATGTCAACTTCATAGCCCATTTTCAAGTTTGCCTAAACTATCCAAATCGTATCCCCAACGCAAGTGAAAGCGAGTCAACATAGTAGGGATAATATGACAACATGTTGGCATAAGATGGCAAAGGTGACTACAAGTTCAACATGGTGAAAATTGAGGCGAGGGTGTACAACGTAACTAGCATATTGCATATTGGACTCAAACATGTATAATAGCATAAAGGGATTGGCCGCAAACGTGAATATTATCCTAAAGGATTTGGCCTCAAGCATGCATAGTATCATAAGGGAATTTGGCCACAAACATGCATAGTATCATAAGGGAATTTGACCACAAACATGCATAGTATCATAAGGGAACTTGGCCACAAACATGCATGATAACATAAGGGGTTTGGGTTCATTTACATGCATAAGCCCCAAAGTCAAGTCTTTGCCAATGTTTCACAAGTCAAATGGTTCCCAAAGGTTCATGCTAACATTCCATAGACAAAGATTCAAACTTGCAAGATAAACTAGGTTAAACATAACATGAGTGGCATGATTAAGTCGCTAAAAATTAGCCCAAGGTCATAGATCATAGAAAAGGGGCAAAATTAAGTTCACATAGGCTAGCATACTTATGTTTCATCGCATTTTATTCCATGTCACATTAGAACCACCGTTAGAATCTACAAGTAGCTAGAACTCACATAGCATGGCAAGAGGGCTAGGAGCATGAATCGTCTTGACGAAGAAAGGTGGCTCCTTTGTTGAAGAATCGTCATGAAATTTGCGTAGCAACGTTGATCTACCCTCGATTTGATGTAGGAAGCTTGCACCTTTTGATTTGAACCCGATTTGAATGCATAATCCCTTGGAGTTGGAGATGGAGGCCATGCTCAAGATAGATTTTGGTAGCACTTAGTTGCTTGAATGATTTTTAGTGATTTAGGTTAGGTCCTAGGGTGTTTTTATAGAGATTAGGAGTAGTTTAGGCCCTTAGATTAACCCTAGGATAGATATGAACCCTCAAAACCCGTCATAGGCCAATAGACCAGACTCAAAAGCATGTCTAGAGGAGCAAGTCAGGCACACCCAGGCCAAACTGGCCGACCACCCAAGTCGACAGGGGTGTCGACTGGGCAGTCGACACCACCTGGGGTGTGTCAACTCCCAAGTCGACTCCCCAGTCGACTTGGGGGTGGCGGGAATTTTCCCGCCTGTCCTGCTTGGCTGAATTTGAATTCTGAATTCAAATTTAAACTATTTTTGAACTTGAAATTTTCTGAAAACTTTGACGGGCCATACCTGGGTCATATGTACTCCGATTTTCGAAAACTCAGACTCTATTTGACGTATTTTTCCGAGACGAACGCAATGGCGCAACCCGTTTCTCCTAATTCAGATTTTATAATTAAATTCTGCCTTGATTCTTGTCTTAGCATGCTGTAAAAATCCGGGTTGTCATATTCTCCCCAACTCAAAGGATTTCGTCCCCGAAATCTCCAAGTTAGGAAGAACGTATCCTACCATCCATCATCCATCTACTCAAAACATCATCCACAAGCAACCATGGTCCTTAAAAAGACTCCTAATGCTTTATGAACACATGCAGAAAGTGTGTGTATATGTTCCTTAGCTAATGCTAAAGATCAAGCCTGAATGATCTTTCTAATGCAAAATATGTTTAGTGCCATGAATCCAACTTGTATGCAAATAGTCCTAGTCATATAAGTACTATATGTGTGCACAAACATTCATCCACCTGCAACATCCACATGGTAACACATTAAATTTCATCCATAAACAAGTATAAATACTCGTGCATATGCAACATGAAACGTGATTGCGTCAATCTAGTATCTAATGTGTATTTGCGCATCCACAAGCAACCACTTGCAACCATTTGCAACCATATCAACCATAACATGTTTCAAATACATGTTTACATCCATAGAGTTCTATCTAAGGTTCCCTAGATAAGATCGAGGAGATAAACAAGACAAACTCCTTACGGGGTTTGTAACAGAAACAGGACCGAGAGGATATCCACCAAGCGATAGCATGCAAGTAAGCTCTACAGGTGAACCAAGGATCAAAGATATACTATTAAAAAGAGACATGATGCGCGCGTCTAAGCCGCATTTCCTTGAGCTTAATTCCATTGTGCCTTGACCGCCTTTGACTTCATGATTTCGTAGCTCCTTGATTCCTACTTCCAAGGTATGAGATGGAACTCATTTCACTATCGCCTCTCATTCTACTTTCACTTATTCTTTCCCTAGTATACTTGGCTCAACCATATCTGCGTACTCATGCAAGCTCTCCAAAATTCACTAGTGAATTCTGGATCTCGTTTACCGATGCCAATCCATGTTACCACGTGCACTTACTAGGGTGATTCCTATAACCCATGCTCAAGCGGAATGAACCATCCGTCTTATTGGCGAACGTTACTCGATTGGGTCAGAGATTTCCGATAAATGCATCAAGAGATTCTAGGTAACTAACCATGACAGAACCCAAAAGGTTACACGATACTCGAGGGTATTACCAAGGCAAGTTAAGAGTTTAACTATCCTCCTTTCAAAACCGAGAATGACATCCATTACTGGATCACCACTTCATCCCTAGAATCCATCCATAGCTCAACAACAGAAGCATTGCTTCTAATTTCAACACTTTGCATTTACACAGTCAATTCCAAACAAGTCATGAATAAATGGACCGACTCTTCAACCAGATTTTGGGACAAAATTGGGATCTTCTACCACGCTAGTACTAAGGTGCAGAGACTTAACTATCGAAGCAGACTTAAATGATATGATCAAAACAAAGTCTGGATAGGATGATAGAAAAGAAAGGCTAAACCTTTAACAGAAACGGTACCATTCCTCAAGGTACGCTAGAAATGAGAGCATACAATTGCCCTCTCACTGATCTTGTCCTTATCTTCCTTTGTGGATCAAGCCATACCAACAAGTTGCTTATTCTTAAGCTCGTGTCCTTTACCCTTGCTCTTATTATCCCTTCTTATAACTTCGGTAACAGGTCTCTCGAGAACTTCCTCCATCGGACGGGAAAATACTTACGTAGCTAGACAAGGATTAGTCGCAGTTAAAACTACTGTGACTACAGATGGAGGAAAGAAAGGAAAA
This sequence comes from Allium sativum, assembly GCA_030737875.1. Taxonomy (NCBI): domain Eukaryota; kingdom Viridiplantae; phylum Streptophyta; class Magnoliopsida; order Asparagales; family Amaryllidaceae; genus Allium; species Allium sativum. Next base: position 275,085,112 of record CM060923.1, read on the forward strand.
GAGGTTCAATCAAGGAAACAAAGGATAGTGCTAATGGCTTTTGGGAAATAGCCTTCAAAAAAATCTTTTCTTGAAAAATGCTTCTTTGTAAACGGTTTCTCAAATAGTTTTCAGAAGGTTTTAAAAACTTTTGCCCAGTCTGGTAACCTTGTGCTCTGATACCAAATGTAACACCCCACCTCCGCTAGGGTCACTCACAAAGGGAATGCACTAGGTTTGGTGAAGTATTATCAAGGTAAACATGCACAGAAATATTACAAGACAGAACATATATAAAATAGCGGAAGTAAAACAAATTTCATTACCTTATAAAATAATGTCTAAAGCCTTTTACATCAGAATACATCAAAACCTGTCTTGCAATAGTAAAGAAGCATAAAACATTTCCACAAATCATTCCCCAAAATAAAGTGGTAAAGAAGCCATAGCCAAGGGAAGACCAAGCTATACATGATGACCTTCAAGCATAAGAGGTCTGAACTAAACAACAACATTTCCCCCCTGAAAACCTGGGGGGGGGGGGGGTGGAAACGAAAGACAAAGAGGCGAAAGAAAACGGGATCAGTCATAAAGACTGGTAAGTCCTATCTACTTCCAGCATAAAAACAGGTAAAAGTAACATGACATGCATAAACTGAAAGTAAACATAAGGATGACGACAAGATAGATAAGCTAAACCAAGATAACTGGATGAACTACTGTAGCAAGATAAACTAAGGTATCATGATAAACTACGGTGTCAATCAAGGTATCACATCGTCCGGTTTCTATCAGGTATACTATCAGAATGTATCTATCATGTACAACATCCCACGGTATCTATCATGTATAACATCCCAAGGTATTTATCATGTATATTTGCTCTGCACCTCCCGTACTAGTATCCCAACCCGTTTCATGAGTTAACTATAAAATGTCCCTCGACCAAAGTCATGGAATGGTCCATGTCAACCTAATATATCGCGTACATAGGTTTTCCTAACTCGTATGTTTCTTTCCATGTATAAGTTCAGTCCTCTGCCGTAGGCCGTACGGTCTTTCCCACGTAAATCTATACCACCGCAACGTAGTACCATTTTATCCTTGATGTTGTTTTGGACTGCTACCCTTGATCTGGTTATGTTTTCTCATTATGAACTATCGCGTGTTCACCTAGGATTTATGCCACTTAGGACCGCTGGGGATGATGCTACCTAATGAACGTTTTCGTATCTCGGTTTGGGTTTTAGCCACCTAGGGCTACTAGGGATTATGCTACCCGTCAACCGCGCCCTTTTATCCCATGTATGAATCGTGAATCGTTTTCCATGTCTAGACGCACATGTATCTCAATGTGCCATCCGAGTTCCGTGCCAGTGCAAATCAAGAAATACGGTACTCGGTCGGGAGTTTTAAGTCATCTGCCGATGCAGATATCAAGGTCTATTTTTGTATCCGTGGCTATGGCCCCACGTGACCCTCCCTCAACTACTGAAAGGCAAAACAAGAAAAGTCATGTATGAGAACTACACTAAGGCCATCGATGCCCCCTTCCCGGACGGCAAACCTCACCCATACCTAGATAGCAAATATGGTCTGTTGGGTGTTCTCTGCCTTTCCGTACGTCCACGATTGACTAAAGATGGTAGGTGGCCGACAATGTGCTATCTAGGGCTACCGTAAAAATATCGCCGACCCCACGCTAATCCACCATAGTCTTTAGGTTGCTCGCACAGCAACCAAGGCATACCCTTGGTTCTCCTACCACAGACCTTAACCTCTGTGAGCCCAGGTTTCATGGACCATCCGCAACCTCACAGAGGGATACCAAGAGTACCCTCACGTCCCCGAAGCTACTGCTTCGTCACCCAGTTCGTTGGAGCCTTTATCTAAGTCAGATAATTTGCTCCTCCTCGTGTGTTTAAGCGATGACCTACCGTATCGGGTTACTCATCTATCTGTGAACTGGTCCAATTTCCTTGACTAAGAATTATTACTTAGTTATCCTTAACTAAGGTTTACCACTTAGCTTCTCTTTCCGCTATCCTTGTAAATTACGATTTTCAACCTAGTCCCCTGAGCTAGGGTTTTGCCTAATGGGTTAAGTGTTGTCATTCAATTTCATGACTTAACCCGTCTACGAATCATGTCAAGATTGGCTAAGTATTTAAGTTCAAGGCTTAGCACTACTAGTTGGTTAAGTATACCAAGAAGCCCATGACTTAACCCTATTCAATCATCAAGTCAAATTGGTTAAGTATTTGTTTGTCTTAACCTTATCAGATTATTGTGTTAGATTGATTAAGCATAAATTATCTTAATCCCATCAGATTATCGAGTCTGATTGGTTAAGTATGGGTTAGCTTAACCCCATCCACTAATCGTATTACAATGGTTAAGTATATTTAAAAGGTCTTCTGACTTAACTCTATCAGGTCCGCATATTAGATTGGTTAAGTATAGGTTACTTAACCTCATCAAATCATCATGTATAATTGGTTAAGTATAAGTTACTTAACCCCATTAAATTATTAGGTTAAGTTGGTTAAGTATTGGTTACTTAACCTCATTACCTTAACGTGTTAGATTAGTTATGTCTAGGTTACTTAACCCCATCTAAGTACCGTGTTTAGATTAGTTAAGTGTAAATTACTTAACCCCATCCCCTAATTGTCTTACATGGTTAAGTGTCATTAAGAAATCAAGTGCGGTTCCACTTAACCTACCCATTCGTGTCATATCGGTTAAGTGTCATTAGTCAAAATTACTTAACCTTTTCATGTGGCATTAATTAGATTAATGCACCCCAACCTCTCACATTAGACTTTGTTGTGGTTACTAGTTAAGCCGGGTGGGTCCGGGTAGTTTTACACCACAACCTAGTCTAACCTCGGGTTTTAAGTGCTATATGATCAACTACTCACATTGGGTCCTATTGTTTGTAGCCACTAGTTAAGCCGGGCGGGTCCGGGTAGATTTATGCTACAAACTCAACCCAACCTCGAGTTGGCCACTTTCATGTTTAGTCTAGTGTCTTATTACACTTACAACCCACACATGGCTAGTTCAAGTTCCATGTTTTCCTACGTGTCATGACCACATTTAAATGTGTCATGAATGTCCAGTTCTCATGTAAACCCCATGTCAAGTTTTCGTGTCCTATTCACGTTTATTATCATTACATGTTCCATGTAATTCCATGTCAAGTTCATAGTCCATTTTCAAGTTTGCCTAAACTATCCAAATCGTATCCCCAACGCAAGTGAAAGCGAGTCAACATAGTAGGGATAATATGACAACATGTTGGCATAAGATGGCAAAGGTGACTACGAGTTCAACATGGTGAAAATTGAGGCGAGGGTGTACAACGTAACTAGCATATTGCATATTGGCCTCAAACATGTATGATAGCATAAAGGGATTGGCCGCAAACGTGAATATTATCCTAAAAGATTTGGCCTCAAGCATGCATAGTATCATAAGGGAATTTGGCCACAAACATGCATAGTATCATAAGGGAATTTGGCCACAAACATGCATAGTATCATAAGGGAACTTGGCCACAAACATGCATGATAACATAAGGGGTTTGGGTTCATTTACATGCATAAGCCCCAAAGTCAAGTCTTTGCCAATGTTTCACAAGTCAAATGGTTCCCAAAGGTTCATGCTAACATTCCATAGACAAAGATTCAAACTTGCAAGATAAACTAGGTTAAACATAACATGATTGGCATGATTAAGTCGCTAAAACTTAGCCCAAGGTCATAGATCATAGAAAAGGGGCAAAATTAGGTTCACATAGGCTAGCATACTTATGTTTCATCGCATTTTATTCCATGTCACATTAGAACCACCGTTAGAATCTACAAGTAGCTAGAACTCACATAGCGTGGCAAGAGGGCTAGGAGCATGAATCATCTTGACGAAGAAAGGTGGCTCCTTTGTTGAAGAATCGTCATGAAATTTGCGTAGCAACGTTGATCTACCCTCGATTTGATGTAGGAAATTTGCACCTTTTGATTCGAACCCGACTTGAATGCATAAGCCCTTGGAGTTGGACATGGAGGCCATGCTCAAGATAGATTTTGGCAGCACTTAGTTTCTAGAATGATTTTTAGTGATTTAGGTTAGGTCCTAGGGTGTTTTTATAGAGATTAGGAGTAGTTTAGGCCCTTAGATTAACCCTAGGATAGATCAGAACCCTCAAAACCCGTCACAGGCCAATAGACCAGATCAAAAGCATGTCTTGAGGAACAAGTCAGGCACACCCAGGCCAAACTGGACGACCACCCAAGTCGACAGGGGTGTCGACTGTGCAGTCGACACCACCTGGGGTGTGTCGACTCCCAAGTCGACTCCCCAGTCGACTTGGGGGTGGCGGGAATTTTCCCGCCTGTCCTGCTTGGCTGAATTTGAATTCTGAATTCAAATTTGAACTGTTTTTGAACTTGAAATTTTCTGAAAACTTTGACGGGCCATAACTGGGTCATACGGACTCCGATTTTCGAAAACTCGGACTCTATTTCACGTATTTTTCCAAGACGAACGTAATAGAGCAACCCGTTTCTCCTGATTCAGATTTTATAATTAAATTCTGCCTTGATTCTTGTCTTAGCATGTTGTAAAAATCCGGGTTGTCACACCTGTTGTTTGAGTAGACGTTCTGTATTTGGTCACTACCATTATTATGTACTTTCGATGAATTACGTTTTCGCAGTTGTCAGTTGTATGTTCCTATTGTTTGAGTAGGCAATCTGTTTTTGTTGACTACCACTATTATGTACTTTCGATGTATATTGTGTTCGTTCTGATTATGTTTCTGTGTAGAGACTGTATTTGGTTGTGTAGAGACTGTATTTCCGTGTAGAGAATGTTTTTGTGTAGAGACAGTATATTCGGTTGTTCTAGCTCCTGTAAGTGTTGTTTGGAATGTAATAACGTTTGAATTTGAGTTGAACAAGATTGCCCCTTTTTGCTTTAGAAATGAAAAATTCTTAAATAGCACGCCAACATAATAAGGTTTACAGATAACTCCATATTCTAGGACAAACATAAAATTAAATAGATAGTAAAACAATAATAAAATCAGAATACCATAAGCCTACTCAGTTCCATAGCGGGTCAACCAACTATAGCGGAGTTTATACGCTTTGTAACCAACAAACTCCTCACCATACTCGAAAAGGTAACGAGAATCATATGTTGCTTGATTTGTTTTAAATATGTTCTCGTCTTCAACAGTTTCGATAATCTTTATGTACTGATCACAAGCTTCTGCAAAATGACGATTAGCCATTTGGATTTCAACCAATGTTCGTCTAGTGGGCCGAGAACGATGGTTGTTGTATAGCCTTGTGATCATTGCCCATCTTTCTTCATATGTTAAACCCCCTCCACTTTGCATTAGTAACTCATCCCTCTTTTCAACCTCAATACAGGATTTTACGAGGGCCAGCAAATCCTTATAAGAAAAATCTGGAGTAGGAGAATTCAATGCTTGAGCACTATTACTAGGTCGTTGATTTACTGGAGAAGGACGCGGAGCTGTAACCGCTCGATGCTGAATCGCGACAGGCACCTCTTCAACTTGTGTATCATGAACTAATCCAACTTCGTTATCGTTCACTAAGTTTCATTCGTACTCATCATAAATCCTTCCCATTTGTTCATCACTTATTTCTTAATCGTCCATGTAACCTATGCCTCAGTAGAATAAGTGGAGTTACTAGAAGTACGAATTTTATTGATAATAAATGTTACCTTTACGAAAACAAGAAAATAAATTTTCTCACTTGAGCCTGAAACGGTGCTGCTTGAAGCTATAAAAGGTATGAGATGGATTATCGAATATGGAGTACTTATAAGGGCAATGTACAACCAACAGTTACAATTCAACAAAGTTGAATACTCATTATAGAGTTCTCGTGATATTATGTTAGATTCTGTACAATGACCGGTCTCATCATTGCAGCACGAAAAATGGTGCCATCACATGAAATGGTTGCATGTACTATTAATCTCGTGATATTATGTTAGATTCCCTATAATGACTTTTCAGATCACAACAAATGTTGGAAGTTATTATTAATTTCGTATCCTGTTGTCGTTTAATTCGGAAGACACTGCTCAATGCTATCTGTGAACGATGGAGACGTTTACTAGAATCCCCGCTAAGAATGATGGGGATGCGTTTTTAATGTTTTCTTCTCATTGAATGGTCAAATCATGTCATAAATGCATGTGAAAGGGTACAATCTACAGACACGTGACTCATATTAAATTCACATTGTTATTGCAGTATGTAATATTGTTGTATGGCTCAGTGTCCAGTCATTTCATTGACTGTAGCAGGCTCTGGAAACATTATTCTGAGTTGTTTTGTCATAGTGTCAAGTTTGTATATATGTCGGAGTTTAAAAATAGGGGTCGTCCTCTGGTGCATTAATCATTTCAATTCACGAAGGAGTTAAGAAAAATGGGTCGTTCCCAGGTGCCTTACATAACTTAGAAGCTTACATGACTTGACAATTATAACAACTACACCAATTGAGCAATTACAACGACTGGAACAACGACAACTAGAAAAACAGAAAGAAATGCCAAACCATAATCATACAAGCTACAACAACTGAGCACACAAGCATCAAATTCAAATACATACACCAACCATGGCCTAGGGAAAGAACCATTTTGTGACGGCCCGCCCCGCACCAACCGACATTTACTCCAAAGGTGCACTGTACACATGTCCAGTTAGCACGGAACGGGTCGCCAGAAGGGAAAAAGGAAGAAGGAAATGAACATACAAAGAACCTGTAGAATGTCTCACAGCGCATAGAACAAAATATAATAGTAACATACTTGACATAAAACAGGAGAGACAGTGCATAAGCTGAAAATTAGAACTAAACATCATAGCAGCGGAAATCCAAAATACAGCTTATTACAACTTTCAAACTGTCTCAAAGCAAAGTAAGATAAATGAGGTACACTACTAATGCCCAAGTAGCGACCACCAACGACACAGGGAGAATGTGTGTATATATATAATACGTGGAAGCCTCCTGCCCGCCTCCGAATCAGCTACTCGCGCATCACCAGCTAACCTGTCTCTAGTCTGCTCGTGTGAGCACCCAGAGTAATAAGAAGAGACATAAAACTCTAGGTCAGACATAAAGCCTGGTATGAGCGATAAGCATCAAAAGTGAATAATAACAGGTAGACTAAAACATACCTGAACCTGGACCTGCAACCAAAGAGTTAGCACTACATACTGTACAACACTCTAAGGTATCATATCAAACAGTGTAAAGATACGGAGGTGGGGGAGGTGTGCATGTCATAGGGATGGCAAACAATCAGACATAGCATTCATCCTCACATCTCTCACTCAGTGCGTAAAGCATACGATATTCACCACTTCGATCACCCAACATTCCTTGCTACGATCACTTTGCCCCATGAAGTCATAAATGGCTTCACTGCACTGATAACGTAGCCACTAATTCCTCGCTATGTCCACTTGCCCCATGGAGTTATTCACCCCATCTGCGCTGGCTCATAGCCTTACAAATCCTTACTATGTCCACTTGCCCCATGGAGTTATTCACCCCATCTGCGCTGGCTCATAGTCTTACTACGCATCACCTTGCCCCTCAGGTCATAATGTCCCTACTGCACTGATAACGTAGTCTTGCTACCATCACCTTGCCCCTCAGATCGTAATGACCCTACTGCACTGATAAGTAGCCCATCATTCCTTTTAGTGGTGAATCGAAGTTATGAACGTCGACATCTCTTTAGCACACGTCCAGCAGCAAAGTCCAACCATGAGGCGAACTCGTTGGTTCCCAACTGGTTCCGGGATCCTGAGCTCTAACTTCCCCTATTGGACTACCTTTGCATCTCGGGTTATTGGTCAATACTGGGTCGGGTCGGGTTCTTCCTCAGGTCATCGGTTCGGGTCGGTGTTCTTTATCCGTTCGGGTCGGGTCCCCCTTCTGATGCGGTTCGGGTCGGCATTCCTCTGGGTTCGAGTAAGCTACTTCTTCTTCTTCGGGTCGGGTCGGTGCTTCCTTTCGGGTCGGGTCGGGTCCTTCTTGGCTCGTGCTTTCGATCCGTCTTCATGCTCCTCTTCATAAGCTCCTATCCGATCCGCTTTCTTGCTCCTGCTCTGAATCGCCTTTGTGTTTCCGATCCGATCCGTCCTCTTCGATCCGATCCGCCTTCCTCTATCCGATCCGATCCCAGTTCAGCTAGCGTGGCCTTCCTTTTTGCCACTTTTCCAAGTGTTGGATTCCGATCCGATCAAATTCTTTGCTCAGTTCCACATATCCGATCCGAGCCCCCTTATCCGATCCGAACCCTGCACTATTTTCTGAAACTGTTCCAGCAAGGGTTTACGCCATTCGACGACGTTTTCGACCATTCTAACTATTGAAATCAATCACAAAGCATTTCATACAGTCATAGCAACATGCATAATCAACCACAAACATCATTCACATCAATATCATAGGTTAAAATGGATCAAACATACCCAAAATCCCATATTTCCCCTTAAGCATGTTTAGGTGAAACTAATGATAGGATTAGCAAAACTTAACCAAATTAACCCAAATTCATATCAGAGGTCTAAAACATCATTTAGGAATTTATGAACATTTTTCCCCAATTTTATCACGCTTAAATTCGCTAATTAGCACTAATCACCCCTAATTAGCCATAATTAGTGTAAAACTATGCAAATCACTCACCTTAGCCACAAAATAAACTAAGATCTGAAATAATTCTCTGATGTGATGTGAATCTCAATGCCAACAGCAGCTCCTATGTTGATTTGGTGAAGATCCTCCTTGATTAGGGGTTGCTAAGCTTGATCCTTGACCAAAAGATGATTTGGAGGTTATTTAGAGGTTAGAGGCCATTTTTAGGGATCCTTGGTGATAAGTGGAGGCTATAAAACTGAAATGGAATGATTCTCCATCTCATTTCAGCCCTCCCATAACCCTAATCCCGAAATGGGTTATGGGCCTACTCACTAATCACCCGATTTGGCCCGGTTAAGCAGTTTTTCACCCTCCAAATCTTGTTTCAGCCATATCTCCCAAACGGTAAGTCCGTTTGGCTATTATGACCACTCTACGGAAAGAGAAACAATCAAACGAAACAAATGGAAGTGGTATCAGGTCAAAATTCCTTTCCAATCAAAAGTTATAGCCAAAACAGTACCAACTAGGGGCAAAATGGTCATTTAAAAATCGACAAAAATCATAAGCATGGGAAATGACTCTAATAGATGTTTCCCAAAGTTACATGACCATACGACTTCACATGGGAAAGAAATAAATATTCTACGATCCTATGATGTGTAGAATACGGATCGTTACACTCTTCCCCCCTTAAGAAATTTCGCCTCCGAAATTCCCTAATCCAAACACACACAAAGGTCCCGCATGTCTATCAATCATAAAACAACAATCAACCGTGCAAAACAAGCAAAACAAGTCTATCCTAGCATGCGGAATAACTAAATCGCAAAGTAAATCTTACTAGGTAAAGAGTTCTGGATATGCCTTCCTAATGCTCTCCTCCGTTTCCCAAGTACAATCATTCTCGTCCTCGCCCCACTGAACCTTGACTAGCTTCACCGACTTCCTTCGAAGTTGCTTCGTATCGTGCCCCACAATACGAATCGGCTTGCGGTTCCCAACCGCCTCGGGTTCTACTTCGAAGTCCTCTAACTGATCAGGTGAAATAGTCACATCTGAGTCATGAACGAACTTCCTTAGTTGGGAAACATGAAATACATTGTGAACTCCTGCCATCTTCTCTGGTAAGCCAACTCTATATGCCAAATTCCCGACTAGTTTAAGAACAGGGAATGGCCCAACAAATCTTGGTGCCAATTTTCCTCTCCTGCCAAATCGTATCACGCTCTTCAACGGAGAGATCTTGACAAACACCAAGTCACCAACGGAGAATTTCAAGTCTCTTCTCCTCTTATCAGCATAACTCTTCTGCCTATCTTGGGCAGCTTTCATCCGTTGCTGAATGATCTTAATCTTATCGGAAGTTTCTCTCACCACATCTGGTCCAAGCACAAACTTCTCGCCAGTCTCTATCCAACATGATGGTGAGTTGCATGGTCTTCCGTATAAAGCTTCATATGGAGCCATACCGATACTGGATTGGTAGCTGTTATTATATGCAAACTCTACTAGATGCAAATGGTCATCCCATGATCCACCAAAATCCAATATACAAGCTCTCAAGAGATCTTCCAATATACGATTCACCCTCTCCGTCTGACCGTCGGTCTGAGGATGATATGCGGTACTGAGATGTAATCTTGACCCTAGAGCCTCTTGTAAGCTCTTCCAAAACCCACTAGTGAACAACGGGTCTCTGTCACTCACAATGTTTTTGGGTACTCCATGAAATCTCACTACCCACTTCACATACAATTCTGCCAACTTGGCTGTTGTTCTGGTCGATTTGACTGGTATAAATCTTGCACTCTTAGTCAATCGATCCACAATTACCCAAATGCTATCATATCCCGATCTAGTCCTTGGTAAACCATCGATGAAATCCATCGAGACTTGCTCCCATTTCCATTCGGGAATTTCTAATGGTTGTAATAACCCACTAGGCTTCTTTTGCTCGGCTTTAACTAGCTGGCAATTCATGCATTTGGATATAAACTTCCCAACATCTCTTTTCATCCCTTCCCAGTAGTAAGTCTGTCTCATGTCTCGATACATCTTATTACCACCGGGATGTATAGTCAGTTTTGAGTGATGACATTCTCTAAGCACTTCATCTCTCAAACCATTCACGTTGGGCACAACTAGTCTTCCATCCTTCCGAAGCCATCCATCTCGATCAAGCCCATACACATTCATCTCCTCATCAATACCCATCTCTAACTTGGAGATGATTTCTAATAGATTAGGATCGTCCCTCTGGCTAGAACCAATCCGCTCTATCAAAGTGGGTCTGATCGTCAAACTAGCTAGCATAACTGGATCCAATTCGCACTTTGGTCTGAAATCAAACCCCGTGATATACTCCAGTTGCTTCCATTCAAGAAACATTGCCCCTAAGCTGGCATGTCTCCTACTCAAGGCATCGGCTACCGCATTACCCTTCCCAGGTGTATACGCGATATCAAAATCATATGAAGCCAAGAACTCTAACCATCTCTGCTGACGGAGATTCAGATCTTTCTAAGAGAAAAGATACTTTAACGATTTGTGATCGGTAAACAACTCGAATCTTTCTCCCAAGAGATAGTGTCTCCACATCTTCAGCGCAAATACAATCGCTGCTAATTCCAAATCATGGGTAGGATACTTCTTCTCATGCGGCTTTAGCTGTCGACTAGCATAAGCCACAACCCTACCTCCTTGCATCAATACAGCACCCAGTCCAGTACCACAAGCATCTGTATATACCGTCATCTCTTCATTCCCTTTAGGAATGACTAACACTGGCGCACGCGTCAACCTCTCTTTTAGACTCTTGAAGGCATCCTCACATACTCCGTCCCAGACGAAGGACTGATTCTTCTTAGTCAACTGAGTCAACGGTGCTGCTATCTTGGAGAAGTCCTGGATAAACTTACGATAATATCCAGCTAATCCCAAGAAACTTCTTACATCTGTTGCATTCTTGGGCGTAGGCCAATCCTGTACCGTAGCCACCTTTGCAGGGTCCACGGCAATACCACTCTCGGAAACAACATGACCCAAGAATCTCACTTCCCTTCTCCAAAAATGACACTTAGAGAATTTCGCTTTCAATTGGTGTTTCCTCAACACCTCCATCACTATCCTCAAGTGCCCCTTGTGTTCCTCCTCTGTCCTTGAATAAACAAGGATATCATCCACGAACACAAGAACAAACTTATTCAACTGATCTCTGAATACTCGATTCATAAGATCCACAAAATAGGCTGGTGCATTAGTCAACCCAAATGGCATAACCAACCACTCATAAAATCCAGACGGCGTCCTAAATGCCGTTTTCGGAACACTCTCATCTGCTACTCGAAGCTGATGAAATCCTGTCGCGAGGTCCAACTGGGAGAACACTCTAGCTCCTTCCAGCTGATCAAACAAATCATCTATCCGTGGTAGAGGATACTTATTCTTCCTCGTCACCTTATTCAACTCGCGATAGTCCACACACAAACGAAGGGAACCATCTGCCTTATTGGCAAACACAACTGGTGCTCCCCATTCGGAGACACTCCTTCTAACCAATCCCTTCTTCAGAAGATTGCTGACTTGCACCCCGAGCTCTCGCTGCTCCCTTGGTGCCATACGACGAAGTGGCATCACTATAGGTCTGGCATCTTTCACTAAATCAATACGGAACTCAATCTCTCGGTGTGGTGGAAGCCCGGTCACCTCCTCGAAAACGTCCGGATACTGGCCAACCACGGGCACATCTGACAACTCATCCTACGGGATGTCGAGGGAATTTACAAAACTAGCCATAACCCCATCACTAGGTAGGCTACCAAACACTACCCTCCGCTCATCATCCGCCCTCACTGTCACCAAAAAGCCCTCACAGTCTACCACCACCCCGTATCTTTGGAGCCAATCGACCCCCAATATAATGCCGTACCCAATAAAGCCCAAAACAAAGCAATCACATACAAACATACATCCATGACTCGATAAGACCAAATTCCTGCAAATCATACTAAGGCTAGTCGAACCACCAATTGGGTTCGTCACAATCAATGGTCTATCGACTATCTCGGGTTCCAGTCCCAACCTACCTACCAGGTCACTAGATATGAAGGAACGGGAAGCCCCAGTATCAAACAAAACCCGAACTGGTATATCATAAATAGAAAGCATACCTTGAATAACAACATTCTTTCCTTTCTCCGCCGCAGTTGGGGCATTCGATGAAGAAGGAACAGCATCAAGAGCATATGCTTTCACAATCTGCTTCTCCTTAAGAGGTTGCGGACACTTGTCCTTGAAATGTCCCACTTGACCACAGTTGAAGCACTTCTTATCCGCTGGCTTGGCCCGACAATCTTTAGCATAATGGCCTTTCTTTCCACAGCTGAAGCACTCAACATCCTTCTTGCTCTTTTTCTGGCCACCCTTAGATTGGTCCTGCTTCCTCTTATTCTGAGAATTATTCTTGCCTCCACCGCCTGCTTGCGGCTTTGGCCCCTCTGCAGATGCAGCCTCAGTCTTTGACTTAGGGTAAAGACTCTCTGATCTCAAAGCTTTTCCCACAATCGATTCAAAAGTCTCATCGATGTGGTTGATAAGCCTTTCCCCCAAGTATCCATCCAAACCAGTAATGAACTTCTCATTCTTCTTCTCAGGAGTATCGATAAGAGATAGTCCATACTTCGACAAAGTGTCGAACTCAGCAATATAATCAGAAACCGCCCTCCCGCTCTGCTTGAGTTCCAAGAACCTCTTAAACAATACTGACTTCTGGGCAGCTGGGATAAACTTCTCGCTAAAGCGAGCCTTGAACTGATCCCAAGTAACCTGATCCTCTGGAGTAGCTGTTCTGATAGCATTCCACCAATTCATCGCTCGCCCTTGCAGCTGACGAGACGCTAGTCTTCTCTTCATCGCATCCTCGAGACCTAAGTCATCGAAGATACGGTCACAGCTATCCATCCAATCTTGAACATCTGTGGCCGACTCCGTTCCGTGGAACGGCTTCCCACCAAGATTAGTGTAATCTTTGCACAACTTGGCGAAATCGACCCTAGGCGCCTGCACTACTGGGCCAACACCAACTCCGGGATTGGGAACTGCCCCTTGCACTTCTCTAAGCATGTATCTCATGAGGTTAGTAAACATTGCCCTCATGTCAGCGGCATTCCCTTGGTTGGTCCCTCTACCAGCACCCCTCGTCTCTCGGCTCATCGTTAATCTGTAAAAAGGAAACGATTAACGACCCCATAGTGGTGCTAGTGCAGTGCGACTTCATTCCTATACTACTAATAGTATATACATACATAGCTTTTGAAAACCAAAGTAATCACAAATACGCGCTCTCACATACGTGCTATCTCTCCCTAGTGTCTTTCCCTAGGTTAACTACGCAACCTAGAGCTCTGATACCAAGTGTGACGGCCCGCCCCGCACCAACCGACATTTACTCCAAAGGTGCGCTGTACACATGTCAAGTTAGCACGGAACGGGTCGCCAGAAGGGAAAAAGGAAGAAGGAAATGAACATACAAAGAACCTGTAGAATGTCTCACAGCGCATAGAACAAAATATAATAGTAACATACTTGACATAAAACATGAGAGACAGTGCATAAGCTGAAAATTAGAACTAAACATCATAGCAGCGGAAATCCAAAATACAGCTTATTACAACTTTCAAACTGTCTCAAAGCAAAGTAAGATAAATGAGGTACACTACTAATGCCCAAGTAGCGACCACCAACGACACAGGGAGAATGTGTGTATATATATAATACGTGGAAGCCTCCTGCCCGCCTCCGAATCAGCTACTCGCGCATCACCAGCTAACCTGTCTCTAGTCTGCTCATGTGAGCACCAGAGTAATAAGAGGAGACATAAAACTCTGGGTCAGACATAAAGCCTGGTATGAGCGATAAGCATCAAAAGTGAATAATAACAGGTAGACTAAAACATACCTGAACCTGGACCTGCAACCAAAGAGTTAGCACTACATACTGTACAACACTCTAAGGTATCATATCAAACAGTGTAAAGATACGGAGGTGGGGGAGGTGTGCATGTCATAGGGATGGCAAACAATCAGACATAGCATCCATCCTCACATCTCTCACTCAGTGCGTAAAGCATACGATATTCACCACTTCGATCACCCAACATTCCTTGCTACGATCACTTTGCCCCATGAAGTCATAAATGGCTTCACTGCACTGATAACGTAGCCACTAATTCCTCGCTATGTCCACTGGCCCCATGGAGTTATTCACCCCATCTGCGCTGGCTCATAGCCTTACAAATCCTTACTATGTCCACTTGCCCCATGGAGTTATTCACCCCATCTGCGCTGGCTCATAGTCTTACTACGCAACACCTTGCCCCTCAGGTCATAATGTCCCTACTGCACTGATAACGTAGTCTTGCTACCATCACCTTGCCCCTCAGGTCGTAATGAACCTACTGCACTGATAAGTAGCCCATCATTCCTTTTAGTGGTGAATCGAAGTTATGAACGTCGACATCTCTTTAGCACACGTCCCGTAGCAAAGTCCAACCATGAGGCGAACTCGTTGGTTCCCAACTGGTTCCGGGATCCTGAGCTCTAACTTCCCCTATTGGACTACCTTTGCATCTCGGGTTATTGGTCAATACTGGGTCGGGTCGGGTTCTTCCTCAGGTCATCGGTTCGGGTCGGTGTTCTTTATCCGTTCGGGTCGGGTCCCCCTTCTGATGCGGTTCGGGTCGGCATTCCTCTGGGTTCGAGTCAGCTGCTTCTTCTTCTTCGGGTCGGGTCGGTGCTTCCTTTCGGGTCGGGTCGGGTCCTTCTTGGCTCGTGCTTTCGATCCGTCTTCATGCTCCTCTTCATAAGCTCCTATCCGATCCGCTTTCTTGCTCCTGCTCTGATTCGCCTTTGTGTTTTCGATCCGATCCGTCCTCTTCGATCCGATCCGCCTTCCTCTATCCGATCCGATCCCAGTTCAGCTAGCGTGGCCTTCCTTTTTGCCACTTATCCAAGTGTTAGATTCTGATCCGATCAAATTCTTTGCTCAGTTCCACATATCCGATCCGAGCCCCCTTATCCGATCCGATCCGAACCCTGCACTATTTTCTGAAACTGTTCCAGCAAGGGTTTACGCCATTCGACGACGTTTTCGACCATTCTAACTATTGAAATCAATCACAAAGCATTTCATACAGTCATAGCAACATGCATAATCAACCACAAACATCATTCACATCAATATCATAGGTTAAAATGGATCAAACATACCCAAAATCCCATATTTCCCCTTAGGCATGTTTAGGTGAAACTAATGATAGGATTAGCAAAACTTAACCAAATTAACCCAAATTCATATCAGAGGTCTAAAACATCATTTAGGAATTTATGAACATTTTCCCCCAATTTTATCACGCTTAAATTCGCTAATTAGCACTAATCACCCCTAATTAGCCATAATTAGTGTAAAACTATGCAAATCACTCACCTTAGCCACAAAATAAACTAAGATCTGAAATAATTCTCTGATGTGATGTGAATCTCAATGCCAACAGCAGCTCCTATGTTGATTTGGTGAAGATCCTCCTTGATTAGGGGTTGCTAAGCTTGATCCTTGACCAAAAGATGATTTGGAGGTGATTTAGAGGTTAGAGGCCATTTTTAGGGATCCTTGGTGATAAGTGGAGGCTATAAAACTGAAATGGAATGATTCTCCATCTCATTTCAGCCCTCCCATAACCCTAATCCCGAAATGGGTTATGGGCCTACTCGCTAATCACCCGATTTGGCCCGGTTAAGCAGTTTTCACCCTCCAAATCTTGTTTCAGCCATATCTCCCAAACGGTAAGTCCGTTTGGCGATTATGACCACTCTACGGAAAGAGAAACCATCAAACGAATCAAATGGAAGAGGTTTCAGGTCAAAATTCCTTTCCAATCAAAAGTTATGGCCAAAACAGTACCAACTAGGGGCAAAATGGTCATTTAAAAATCGACAAAAATCATAAGCATGGGAAATGACTCTAATAGATGTTTCCCAAAGTTACATGACCATACGACTTCACATGGGAAAGAAATAAATATTCTACGATCCTATGATGTGTAGAATACGGATCGTTACACATCTCTAGTTTTACCGGCATTAATCTTGCTCAAGCGTCTTATTTCTGCTTGCGTTTCCAGTGCATACTGACGTCCACGTTCGCACATGGGAGGGTCAATCCACTGCTTAAAGCAACATCAATCAATGTCATCAGGATAAATCATGTGGTTGTTGTAGGCTTGATAGCCGAAAAATCGACGACCGACATTTGTTTCTGTCTCGTCAACAACTACGACCGATTTTTGTCCACAATGGCAAATAGGGTTGGATCCAATCGTCCGTAGTGGCTCGGAAACCTTCGCTTCAAGTACAATTTCTTTTCTAGATCTTTGATGAACGGAAGAGGCATCGTCGTTTGAATACGGTGAGTATCCGTATTCGTGAGTTGGGTTAAACGATTGCTAGTGTTGGACTGGACGTTTCATGGCATATGATGACGAGTGCGCTTGGGACATGGGTTTCTTGCTTGCAGTTTTTTTTCCGGTATGCTTGGGTTCAGTTGAAGACATTTTTCTGATTGTCAAAGATGAAGTTGAGCAGGTGGTCTGGGTGTGTGGAAGAAGGAGGAGGTAGGTTGGTAAATAAAGGGAGGGAATGCGACCGTTTAAGTAGCCGCTATGGTGCCACGGCAATAAAATATAACGGCAAACAGTTTGCCGTTATATTTTATACAGGCAAACTGTTTTCCTAGTGTGTAGGCCTGTCACTCTTTTTCTACAGCTCTCAGACCAGAGTGTGGTCATGTCACTCTTTTCCTAAAGTTAAGAATGCATTTTCCAACGTAGCTACAGGATACAGTGCACATTGTACAGTATAAAGCGGACAGTATGCAGTAAACAGTGCATAGTATTCAGTAAACAGTGCACAGTCCAACATAAACATTAGTCGTTGTCAATTTGTTTTCACATTCCGAGTCTTTTGAAAATGGGAAGTAATTTCCTTATGCAGTGGTAACTAAATCTACTCCTATATATAGCTAACATTGTTTCAGTAATACCCGAACCATACGGACTAAAAATCATATCTCAAATAAGAAAAATGCCAATTTCGTATCCATCTTCTTACAATTACACGGACCTTCTCTCCGGACCATCAAACCCTAATCCGTCCACACCCAGAGAACCAACAAAGTGGTATATCGAAATGGAAGAGCGACACAATGATGAGGTGCGACAATTAGAACTTGAAGCAGGAATGCATGAAATGGAAATACGACATCAGCAAGACAATCGAAATCGACAACGTGACCACAGGTCTAACCTTATAATTCCTCGTGTTAGAGCCACGGCAGAAGAAGGCGAGGTGCAATCTGCAAATATTGTATGCTTTTGTGGTTTTAAAGCACCGCAATTAGTCGTCCGTCATGCAAACGACGTTGGACGTCGATATTATAGTTGTCCAGTACGTACCAACGGATGCGAGTTTGGACAGTGGATAGATGATTGTTTTACCCGTCGAGCAATTACGTATGCTTTGGAACTAGAGGAAGAAATAAGAAAGTTGCGAAATCAAGTAAACGACCTAAGTAATGCAAATTATCGCCTGCAACGTGGGTTAAATTAGGATTTAAATATTTTATGTTATGCGTACTATGTAATGTATCGTTACGCGTCCTATCACTTGTATCTTTATGCTTTATTTTAGTTGAAAACCTTCACTGAAGTTCGAACGAAGTATGTAACCCAATAGCTGTGTAACGTTCAGGTTTTCTACCATTTGTGTAATTTATCATATTTGTAACTTATTATCACTTATGTAACCTTTTTGTAAGGGTCGTTCCCAGGTGCATTAAACAAGTCAATACAAGTACGAGTTAAAAAATATGGGTCATTCTGCATTGACTGGTCAAGTCTTGCACAGTTCCCATAATGCAGTCATGTTTTATGGCAGAGTGGAGTCATGTCACTCTTTTTCGAGAGTAGGAGTTAAAAACAGGGGTCGTCCTTGGGTGCGTTAACCATTTCGATACGCGTAAGAGTTAAAAAAATGGTCATCCTCGGGTGCATTAACCTTTTCATTACAAGTACAAGTTAAAACTGTTAAAGTTCATGCATTATCTGGAAACAGTGAAACAATATACGGTGCAAACAATGGTACAATATACAGTATTAGTAATTATGTTATTGATAAAGTTGATGCATTATATGGAAATAATGATATGGTATACAGTAATTATAGCTTTCGTCTCCTCCAGCTTCTCTCGTGCCATTGCTTTCTTCTCCTCCTGCTTATCTCGTAGCAAAGCTTGTTTCTCCGTATGTGCTTGTCTGCGAAACTCTTGATCATCCGTAACTGCCTTTTGGAACTCTTCGTCGCTGCGGTTTCTTTGCACCGAAAATCGATCTCTATGCTCTTTTGTCTTCTTAGCTGAATTCTCTATTTTTCCGTAAATCTAGACAACTCTACACCGCGTTGCTCCTGTTGAATTGACTTGGCTCTGCCAATAGGTCGTCCGTCACTAGTTCCAAATAAAGAGTTTCTTTCTTGCGAACTTGGGTCACTTCCTGGATTAGAATCAGAGTAGTTCATCCTTCTAGCTTTTGTTGGTAGGCCTTTCGTGACTCTTCAATCTGTAACACAAAGTTGAAATTGTATGAGTGTATGACATTTCTAACTAATCAACCATAGTATAGTAAGTTATTTTTAAAAGTAATATACGATACTTACAACGTCATAAGGTGCAACACCGATTTGCTGCCTGTTCTGCAAGCTTGTCAGTATTGCCAGATAGTTCTGGCATGAGGCATTCATAACTCTATAACTGCCTCTAAGTGATCCCCATGTTCTTTTCCTCGCTTCCAACGAATTATAAAACTCTGCAACTCTTTCCCAAAATTTCTGACCTTTCATATTATTCCCAACAATGTTGTCTTTGAAATGCATATCCACGATTTAGCAAGTGAAACGTACTTCTCGGAAGTAAACTTACATTGTTTTTTCCTTCCATCCGTTGTTGTTCCTTCCCCTTCAGCATGATCATTCTCAATATCTTCTATTCTGGGATCCGGCTCTGATTCAACTTCGGTTTGGTGTCGTTTATTGAAAATGCCGGTTAAAGACTTCCACTTCGTCTTCTTTTGGTTATATTCGGGACTGATAGATCCAACATATTCTTGATTAAATTCTTCAGAATTTGTAATATTTGCATCCTCATTTGCATCTTCCTCCTCCGTCTCCTCCGTTGAAGTTTCAACATTTTCTTCATTAGTAGGAGAGACATACCCGTACGAAAACTGTCTTTGCAAATTTTTCGTATATTCGCGGTCACGAACCTCGGTCTGTTGCGGAGTTAGATGAGGTTGTTGACTTTGATCGGTCTGCATCATCATTGACATATACGACGAATGATCGTCGTACATGCCTACCACGGGCGGTCATTGGTAATACTGTGGTGGGGCGGTAGAATGGATGGGAGGAAAGTTAGGAGGAGCGAGCGGTTGGAACGGTGGTCGGTATGGATAATTTGAATACGGCAAGTAGCCATATTCATGAGATGGCTGCAACGATTGTTGTTGTTGGACTGAACGTTGCATGGCATATGATGACGAGTGCGATTTGGACATGAGTTTCTTGACTGAAGTTTTTTTCCAGCTCGCTTGGTGCAGAAGAAGACATTTTTTGATGTTGAAGAGGTTGAAGTTGAGAAGGTGGAGTGGTTGTGTGGAAGAGGAAGGAGGTATGTTTGTATATAGGGGAGGATATGCACTAGCCGTTGGAGCACAACGACTATGTAATACAACGGCAAAGTGTTTTCCATTATAAGTCTATAACGGCAAAGAGTTTGCCATTATAAACTTAAAAGGACAAACACTTTGTC
Source organism: Allium sativum (assembly GCA_030737875.1). Lineage (NCBI taxonomy): Eukaryota > Viridiplantae > Streptophyta > Magnoliopsida > Asparagales > Amaryllidaceae > Allium > Allium sativum. The sequence goes on from CM060923.1 coordinate 275,105,718, forward strand.
GTTATATCCACCAACCCTTGTCCAGTGCACCAGCCATGAACGAGCTCCAAACCAGCCATAAACTAGCCACGGATGACTGAACAAGCCACACCTGGTTGCTCCGTTGCTTGTATAGTAACTGAACAAGCCATTGTTGGCTGTGCTCTAAGTAAAGCAGTTAACTGCTTAAATCAATAATAGAAGAACCTGCTTTCCTTTAAAGCCTGTCAAATGAAACAAATTAGAGTTTCTGAAATTAAAAAAGGAAGACTGTATAGATTATAAAACGTAGAATAAGCACATAAAAAATGTTCCAAAGAACATAGAAGTCCTAATTTTAGGCATTAACTAAAAATTAATTAACTAAACAGAATAACTTAGAAATTAGGGTTACTAACTTCAGAGTTCAGACTCCTCAAATTCTTCTTCTTTGCTGCGATATGAGGCCTGTTTCTTTCCAAGCTATCCTCAAACAATTCGTGTGATTTATGCTAGCCCAACTTGATTTTGATGCCCTACAACTTCTGCTGCCCCGTGCAATGGCCCAGTTAGCACTGGGCCAGGGCCGGGTCTGGTTGGATAATAGCTTAAGTACTTGTGGAAAATAAATCTGCAATTTGTGGAATGTCATTTACCAAGAAACAAACATAAGGGTCATGGCATTGGAAGGAAAGTTGTTATCGAAAGATAGACAACCGAAGTAGCTAACAAAACAACCAACTGAATATTTGAAATGACATCGTCACATCAATCAGTTCAGTAGTGTTAATATTGAACATGTTGTTGCTGAATCGAGATATTGGAATCGGGTGCCACACGGTTATCTTATTAACACAGAATGTCATATTTGATTCTCGGTATTGCAGTACGCATGAAAGATTTAAGGCTTGAAACAGATGTGTGGATTTCGTATAACTTGAAATGATTCTTGCATTTGTTTGTTACGATTTGAGAACTCTAACTATGCTTCACAGAATATAAATTTCAGATACATTTGTACTACGTTTGTTGTATGCTCTACATAATTCAAATAGTTTCTGATACGAATATCCGTCCAATTATTCAAACCATTTTAAATTCTCAACTGCGTTTCACTATCACGTCCCCAACTTAGGTTATGTTGCTGTATTTTCTTCCTCTAGCATACCTATTTACCCTTTCTTGATGGTGCCGACGATTCATAGGAATTCACTATTGTGCTCGCTTTACAAGATCAAGGAAGCGTAAATTTTGTTCTGATTGCAGGATCAATCGCACCATTGTGCGATTTAGAATTTGATTTTCTACTTACTGTTTCGCTCACCGGTTCCACTAACTGCAGGAATCAAATTGCCGGTGGACAAGTTGAGAGCGATGGACAAGTTGTGGAGCGTTCGATAAGATTTCGTTTTTCTTCCCATCATCTAACCCTCCAAACTTTTAAGGTAAGACTTCATAATTTGATATGCTATGACTGTGAAATAATGACTAAAGCTGGCTAAATCCTTTGTTTCTTATTTTGGCACTACAATATCAATGTCTACTAGAAACATATCATCTACCTGTCTTTGTTTTCCAAGTCGCATACTTTTACAATTCCAAACACTAAAGGGTTGTCAGTTTTTTATTGCATAGGTAATGAATTAAATACATGTTTTCTACAATTTTGAAGCTTTCTGAAAAAGAAAAAAAAATTGGCCTATTATGACAAGTTAACTGCCTTTTGGTGTATGTTTCCCAAACAGACAGACGTACGTTCGAAAACAAATTAGTTTAGCTTTTTGATTTTACCATTTTCTGTGAAGCTAAACCTCGGTTCCTCAAAAATGTTTTCAGATGTATTGTGGTGAGCAAGGTTTCCAGCCTTAAGGTAACAACTAAGGCTCATACACATGCACACAACCCTCTTATCTTCTTCATTTACTATGCGCTACTTGGACTAATGAGATTATGTTCACTAATATCAATGCAGACATTATATTATTTCCAAAATGAAATTATGTTATAGTGGCAATCCATCATTCTAGAAAAAAAGCAGAAATTACTGGACCACGTAAGATGTCCAATTAAGCCATTAACTTTTACAGGGTTTAGTAAAAATACATACAGTACGGCGTATACTCTAATTTTCATGTATTATTTATTATGAGTTGTAGTACTGCGAACGCTTTGAGAGGTTCAACACCTGTTATGAAAAATATAGCTGTACAACTTTGCTCACTATAAGTACTTTGTTTGAATATCATTTTTATAAATGCGAAGCCTTAGCCCAGTGTGCTCTAAGTTTAAAATATTCTATTATTTCAAGTTATTTTTATGAGAATGTAGATTTCACAAAATATTTCAAACTTCATCTATAATATTCAGGGCCGGTCCAACGAATTGGGTTGCCCGAGGCGACTTCAATATTGGCTGCCCACTCAATCAGCTAACTTATACATCTCAAAAGGAATGATAACTAAAATGTAACTTGTACTTATGATGTATTTGTCAGCTTGTACTATGAGATCTCAAAACTAATCACAAGTTACAGCAAATTTGCAAATTGCAAATATGGCAAACTTGTACTATGATGGAAAAAAAAATCTAGTCTGCCTAACAAGTAGCATATAGATCCTGAGATTCATTACGACAAACTACAGCAAACACGTCAATGATATTTTTTTCCTTACGGCAAACACGTCAATGATATTGAACATCAATAGCCCCTTTCATTTGTACTTCCAGCAAATTTAAAATATACATCGGTTTATAAAATAAAGTAGGAAACAAAAATTGGGCCTAGCACTGATAATTGACAGATAAAAAGAAGGCAAAATCTAACAAATAGCATACAAATTCATACCAAATATTGATCTCCAATGGAGGAGCCGCTGAAGCAATGAAGGCACAGCTGAAGCAATGATTGGATTTGCCGAGCTGGTGGAACCGTGGAAGAGCAGAAGAGGTTCGCGTTTGTTGCGATTGTTACCAGCAAAATCGTTTTTTTCTCAAATCAAGGTTTAGATCGATTTTTTGTTGCCCCTTATTGGGGGGTTGCCCTAGGCAAAAATCTGATATGCCTGGAGCAAAGACCGGGCCTGATAATATTATATTTTAGGCTTTCATACTCATATCCCTTTCCTGCATTAGTGAAATCAAGAAGACTTACCCTTTCCTGCATGTAATTTTTTTTGGGCTGATTTTGAGAAGAATATCCCTGTATTATGAAATATTGTCACGTAAATTTATTCTAGAATATCGATGATTTCATTGTCATATAGTTTCCATGTGCTTTTGGTGCAAACGATAATACGAAAAATAATAATATGAAAAATAAATATTCAAAATTACATAGAATATTTTGTTAACCATTCACCAACATTTTAAAAAAAATTCTGTCTCATTCAGCATGCAATTTATTTAAGTTGATTCAGGCAAAGATTATGAACTAACACAAACAGCTGACATTGCTAAAAAACCGTTATAGATTTTGTTTACTCTTCCATATTACATTCTCAATGCCATAAACAAGACACTAAAATTTTATCTCTCTTCAAAAAAAATTGACTGCATCGTTGCCAAAATCTGATGAATCTTCAATAAAAATATATGCTACTTGATTAACATAGATAGTCAGTCCTCTATGCATTACAAATAAAGTAGCACATAACCTTGATATCTATATTGACGGTGGTTTAACTACGGCCATAAAAGTTCGATAAAGGATGGTTCAATTTCTAATTAATTATTAGTTAATCATTACGTGTTTGATTTAATTCTTATTATGAATATGTTATTTACTCCACATTATAACTTACCGATATATTAATGCATTATTTAACTATTTAAGGAAATATTAGCACCAACGATTTGATGTAGAGCACTTGCCAGCTTCACATATCTTTTACCTTTTACCAGTGCACATTTTTACCCATAACCATGTTTGATGGGGCTTTAGCTATAAAATGTGCTTTCCGAATGTTGTGTGCATAATAATTTTGTCTTCCCTGTTTCCCGCTTGCTGATTATTAATACAGTAACTGTTGTTCTGCTTCGAGACATTCAATATTTTGTTTTGTAAACAGTATAAAGATTCATGCGTTACCTGTGATCGTTCGTGTACTGTAACTAAGCGCTAAAGGATATATCTTGTGGTTACACTAGTAATACACAGATTTTTATGCTGTACATATCAGAAAACTTTTTCATGTTTCACACCTTTAGCCATTTCCACGTTCGAATGGCTGTCAATGCAAAAATGTGCTTTCACGGTTTGCTTTCTGCTTATTATTTTTTAACTTTCCACTCGCACTATCACTACTGTTTCCGGCTGCATAATTAGCTTTAATTCACTCACGCGTTTGTTCTAACATACTTGAAGCTTTAAATTTCCTGTTTGATGCACATAAGTTTGTTGCCTACAACTTGCTTTACTAACCGCTTAAAAATAAGACTGTATATACAGACAGTCAACGTAACCACTATTAAATGGGTGGTATAAAGCTGCATACTCTTAAACGTATAACACAGTTGTCCTTGTATCATACAGTTTAACATAACTGTCTATTCGAATTGCTTGAATTTCTGATACGAATATCCGAATGTAACTTGTCTGCCGACACAGTTTTTTTAAGCAGTAAGTAGTATAACAAATATATCGAACTCTAAGAATAAGAGTACTAAAATTCCACATGTTTGTCAACTGACATTGGTTAATCGTATATTCGTATACAAACGTTAACATGTGACATCCACCTTACCTTAAAAATCATTCTTCCAACTCAAGTTTAAAATTTTGTACTTGAAGATCGGTTGAAAAGGTTTAACTTATGCATCCACGCGCCAGCATTTTGCAGTTATACGTTATTTGCTGATCACAGGTTCACCATTGCAATTGTATTAAGATTTGCCCTGTTCCAGACCCAACTCAATTACCAGACTCTGCCTGACAGGTATCTACTGCTCTTAATAACATTATTTACCATGTTGTATATTGTATTTAAGTACATTTTTATACCGGTTATATACAACTTGGCTATTACAAAACATAAGTAGTGTGAGTTAAAAAAAATGGAATTGTGACGATATTTTAGTACCACATACAATTTGTTTAACACGACTGAATTCTGGTTTAATAATCTTCCCTACCTGGGGTTGCACTGCGTCCGCCTCTGGTTCCAAACGCTAAAGGGTTGTCAGTTTTTTTATTGCATAGGTAATGAATTAAATACATGTTTTCTACAATTTTGAAGCTTTCTGAAAAAAAACATTTGGACTGTTATGACAAGTTAACTGTCTTTTGGTGTATGTTTTCAGATGTATTGTGGTGAGCAAGGTTTCTAGCCTTAAGGTAACAACTAAGGCTCATACACATGCACACAACCCTCTTATCTTCTTCATTTACTATGCGCTACTTGGAGTATTGAGATTGTGTTCACTAATATCAATGCAGACATTGTACTATTTCCAAAATGAAATTACGTTATAGTGGCAATCCATCATTCTAGAAAAAAAGCAGAAATTACTGGACCATGTTAGATGTCCAATTAAGCCATTAACTTTTACAGGGTTTAGTAAAAATACTTATAGTACGGTGTATACTCTAATTTTCATGTATTATTTCTACATATCATTCCCCATTTTACGAGTATACGGTGCAATTTCATAGGATGTGAAACAGCATGTAGTCATAACCTGTCCATCACACAATTGTTCCTTCCGCTGCAAACAAGTTATTCCACCTTCAACGGTTCTCATACATTTCATTCCCCATTCTGATTTCTTACTCATCTTCCTCCTAATATTTTTTTTTCTTCACACGGTATCTTACAGAAGCCCCAATGAATAATCTTCTGTTCCAAATGATTGCTTTTATTACAAACTGTCATCTCCTAACAATATCGTAAAATATAACTAAACTGTCCATTTAATCTTTGGCTAGAGATGCTCGTTTACACAACTAATTGTCCATTTAATTTTCGACCATATAACACCGAATATGCTCGATTACACAACTAATTCTCAATGAACTGAGGCTTAGTGATTTCATCAGTACGTATATATTCACTTAACCGTCGTTAATTTTTTTCATACTTCATCAGGTCCCTGCAATGTTCGTTCGTAAACGCGAAGTTGGTTCGAGGTGGTTTTGGGTCTAGTTCCCATCTCGGTCTCTTCGAACTAACATGTCAAAGGTCCAAATAAACATTTCATCGATAGTTGATGTTTTAACTATCACATCAAAACAATACGACTAGGTACATCGGCAACTCATGCCTTTTTATTCAAAACCATCCATTAAAACTCTTCCATCGATTCTTACAAATCGATTTCATATACTTATCTCAACTAGATAAGAATATTTATAAATCCCTTGTTTTCATTACTTTGGAGACAACATTCATTCACTTATCTTTTATAAAAACCCTTTTATTTCCTTTACCTTGAAAATATCGCTATATTATCACAAACCTAGTCTTATTTCCTTTAATTTGGAAATATCCATAAATATGTATTCACAAAATCTCTTTTATTTCCTTATCTTGGGTTTTCTTCCAAAAATTCTTTTATCATCTATACACAAATCCCTTCTTGTAACTTATTATTCTTAACTTGACTTGGCTTCATTTAACAATCTATTTACTACATCTTTTGCAAAAAACATTCATCCTTTGCATTCTGAAATCTCCTTTTAGTTTCAGTCGTTTCGCTTAATTCAGTTTTAAGGAAATTCCCATTTAAACCATTATATCAGCTTTTATTATCTTTTATAACCCTTGTTTATAAACTTGGATTCATTAGCAAATCCTTTCCCAGACTTTTCACAAACTTCACTTAATGTCCCATTAAAACCTGATTACTTTCTAAAAGTAATCACTTTAATTATTATTAATTAAAATAATAATTAACTTAAATCTTAACTACAATAAAGTAGTTAACTTCTGGATTAGCTTAAAATAGAATAGTTAATCATTTTAAATAGTTATTTAAATAATAATTAACTTAATTAATGATAACTAATTCAATAATTACTTCAAACACAATTAATTAAAAGATTTGTCAACATTTAAGAATATTCATTAAGTTTGAATAATTGTTCATCAAAACTATTACTATTAGATTAATTATAAAGAAATTAATCTAATAATAAAATTCAATTCCAAACAGTTAACTTGTTATGTTGAAAACCATCAGTTACTTGTTAACTGATTTCAACAAATTCCTTACTTTTGCATTAATTAAAAATATAATTAATTCAACAAAATCACTTAATTGTTTCATAAAAACAATTATTCCTAATTTTTTTAAACCGTAGGCAGATTTCCTGACTTACTTGCTTATTAAGCATAAGAATTTGCTATATAAAATATTTAATAACTAATTTGTTTTATAAATATCGACTTATTTTTAAAACTGTTAATTTCAATAACTTGTAAAGATATAAATCAAAACATTGCTTCAATTATAAAAATAATTTTTATAACTTCAAACTTGGTCGATTCGCCTAACGGCAAATCGACGTCTTTAAAAAAATTGGATGTCATATCATTCACTGTCAATCCCTTAATCAATATTGTCTATTGATTACAATATATCAACATTGGATATAATTCTATCGTTCAACATCCAATTCAAACAATCAACTTCCAAACAAGATTTAAGGTTAATTGAGATAAACCATTTATATGTAAATATATGGAACAAGTAACATACAAATATTTGAGAAATCCGGTTTGATCCCTCAAACACGTTCTTCCCTACATCATAGATCATTGTTTTATCAACACATATGAAATAAAATTTCTATTCTAAATCATCTAATTGACAGAATATAAATCACGATAATCAACGATTTAACAACGAACATCCAAAACAATCAACAACCAATACATCATTCAATTTATCCAATCACAGAATTTATATTATTAACGATAAATGTGAATTTAACCCATCATAGTATTTCAGAGAGTGTGAGAGTTACTCATAGTTCATTTCGATTTAACGATTCAGGTTAATTTATACAATTTCAAATGGGAGTTTGAAATTATATAAAATTCCTGTTGGCTCCAATTCATTCCGAATCAGCTCGACTGGGTAGCCTCCGTCTCTACTATTCCAAGGAATCCGGTTTTGCGTAATTCTGATATCATACGAATAAGTTGCGGTTATTTCAAGATCCAACTCAGATTAAATAAATATGTGACTTAATAATTAATATTATATACCTTTACTGAACTTTAAAACGTGATTAACGGCTAATCCCTTGTTATCACATAAATCCTGCAATTAAATTCCTTCTTCCCCGATAGTTTTCAAAACGCAGCTCCTCCACTACATCAAACTCATCCAACACCATCCTCGCTTCATCGTCCTACCGACTGCCTGTGGCCCTGACTGACCATGCACCCCAACCACTTCTACTATTTTCGCGATTACCACTTCCAGCAATTTCAGCTTCAGCACAATCAAACTTTCCCATACTGATTGGCCACCGCCGCCTCACCAAGCTGTCGGACGATGAGACTTCGCGACCACCGTGACTACCAGTAGCAACCTCCCCTTCGCCCCAATACTGGCTGCTCGCAATGCCCTAAGTCAAAGTCGACATCGCCTTTCAAATCCAGAAATCTAGTCCGTGCTACTGTGTTTCGCACCACCAAATTGTTCATGAATTCACACCAATCTCCGTTTACATGTGCTCCTCCCCACCAGAATTGCGAAGCCACCACCGCGTTGGTCACCGGCCCTCCAAATCGTGAGTAGCGGTCATCGCTACTGCGTTAAACTAGCACACCAGAATAGGATCGAGCTGTGATATCTTTATACTTGCACGAAGCTTTTCATAAATCGATCTCAATAAATTCAAAATCGATTGGTTTCGTCAAAGGTTGCATTTATTTTAAATTTATGAAGATCGGAACGTTTTTGTTGTTGAAATGAGAAAACACGAACGATTTGATTTTTGGGGCTTAGGGATTCTTAGTGGGTGTTAATTTATAGAGAGTTTTATTAATATTTAACTCAAATATTTTATTGATTTTTACAAATTCATGCCTATCACCAATTCATTTATCATTTATTTTTCCATATGATTCCATACGATATCCATTTGTGATAACAATGGACGTATAGCTACAGTTTGATATTGCGGTCTTAAAGAAACTTGTTTTGTCGAAATCCGAGTCTGTTTGGAAAACTAGCGAAATTATAAATATTAAAATCGTTGATTAATTCACATTTCAGCGCTCACATAACAACTCCAATTGGTTTGAAACCTAAAATCCAATAATAATTAAATATTTCAGACACGATGGAACTGACTTCGTCAAATTCCGAGATCGTTTCGTTAAACTCCATTTTTAATTCACAACGTAAATCGATATGCATTTATATCACGCACGATGATCAAGATTATTTCAATTGACCCCAAACCGAAAATCTTACAATAATTAACCATTACAGACTTTATAAAATTGATTTCGTTGAAATTGGAGGTCGTTTGAAAATTGACTATTATTAAGTTTCATATTAAATTGATATAATAAAAACAATAAAAATCTATGTGTTTATCATTCCCACGATCAAACGGTAAGTCTGATCAATACGAAAATTGAAATCCTATAATAACTTGTTAATGCGAATCCAATGACATAAGTATTGTTGTATTCCGAGACTGTTCTTCTAAAATGATATTTTACAGGTAAAATGGCGTTATTTTGGACACCAAAATACATGATCTCAAAAAATAACGAATTATACATATCCTGACTCTAAACGTCAATACGAATTCAACGGAATAAGTCATACATCTTAACTCGATCATTATATCAAGATAGACACAAATTCCTTTTAAATCTAATTAAATTCATTTAATTAAGGGTAAATTTGTCTCAGTCTCTAATAGGTTTCAGAATTAGGCTCACATCCACCCCTAAACTATTTTAAATTAGGTCTATATTTTTTGAAAATTCATCAAGAAAATCAAGTAAATTCATAATCAAATAAAACAACTAATCGTCATTAAATTTAGGCATTAAAACCACTAAAATGCATCAAAAAAAGCTAATCTCCAGTACATTGCATCAAAAGATGCATATAATCGAGAATAATTGCATACATTTCTACAACTATTGCAGTTATGCATATTAGTTCATCTTTATTTGCATGCATGTATGCAATAAAACTCAATAGTTGCATACATGTATGCATATATTCATCCAGATTTTCAATAGAAACTCTGGATGAATATATGCGTTCATGTATGCATATGTTGAGAATAAATACATGTATGCAATAATTCATTCAGATTTTTCAATAAAAACTCTACAGGAATTGTTGCATACATGTATGCATATATTGAGAATAATTGCATATATTTCTACAATAATTTATGCAGATTTTTCAATATAAACTCTTCATGAATTGTTGCATACATGTATGTAATAAAACTTAAATATTGCATACATGTATGTAAAATTTTTTCAAGATTTCTTTAAGGAATATTTACAATTTTTTTTATTGTACAGCGCATAGTTTTCTTTGAAAACACATAAGGGACAAAATAGTGACCCGCTTTACATTTGAAAGTTGGGCTGGATACCGTTTATATTTCCAAACATTTTAAGGACGTGTGCTCAATTTTCACTTTAATTAACCGCTACGCAAACTAGCTGTGCGTTTAAGGCTACTATGGTCACATATAATATCGAAATGCCATGAAATTAATTTTCATAGAACAATTTAGTACTACGGATCTAATGAAACTAATTTCGTCGAAAACGAAGCTCGTTAGAAAAAAGACTATTTTTAAGGCTTATATAAACTGATAAAATATAAATAAATTCAAAAACAATTCAATTTAATAATAACAAATATTATTATCGACATATCCGACTAGAACATTATATAGTTTCAAAAATAACATAATTAGATTTCAAACTCAATATTTTAAATTAAAATGTCGTTCGAATTATTCAAAATCGATTTATTTATATAATAAATCGTTATAATTTATAACGATTCCATAGTGGCTATTTGAAATAATGATTTGGATAACTTTCAATCTACAAGACGAAATCTCGATTTTTTTCTTCCATTAGAAATATATAGTTCAATAGATTCAAACGTTTTTTGTTTCAAAAAAATCCGACTTATATTGGATTACATATATCCAATTGAAGTTCAAAACGTTAAATTACGAACTACTGCGACGTTACGAGCTTGTTTATAGTTAAATTATAAATTATACGTTCAAACATCGTTTAATTAAATAAATTCCTCATAAATTTTCATTCATATTTCCAATGCAACATTTATAAAAAAAATTAAATGTTCAAAATTAAATGGCTAAAATGTGGGCCGTTACAATATGCGTGTATATGTATATATATATATATATATATATATATATATATATATATCATCTTATAGATATGGTATGTATATTGCTTTAGTGTGTGTTTATAATATATCTTTTACTGTAGCTTAATTGCTGCTTTACTTTTCTGTTTTCCCAATTTTGTACTAACATTATTTCAGTACACACACATACACACATGCATATGAGCATGCACACACATCAATAAAGTGAGCATATTTTGATAAACGAACAAGTTTCTCAAAACATGTTATGCCTCTGTTTTCTTAAATCCTCTCATGTATAATGCTTTCAATTAGTTAAGAGAAAAAAGAGCTTAATAACTTTTACTACGTCAAACAAAAACTATGGATATTTTTAGCATACACGTGAGATATGTGTGTTTCATCATTTAATTGAATATACATATGTTCCCTGTTTTACGTTGAATTTTCTCTGTTTTTGTATGCTATATAATTTTGTATTAATAATAATCCCTGCCTCACATATACATTTTTTTCCTATGACTGTTTTCTATCGTATGTAAGTGTCCTATGCCATATGGATTTCAATTGAAATATATCAATCCATGTAGATTTCATGCACATGATACCAGAGTCATTATTGTGCTTCCCACTTACTCTAGCTATATTAACTACTGAAGTTATTGATTATGCAAATTTATTTTAAGTCGAGGTAGGTTCACTGTTCATTCAAGTTGGGAGCCAATCCGTTAAACGATTTCATTAGAACTAATAATCAAGAAACTTCGAAAAATATTTCATTCCTTTTTTTTTTGAATTTCTTTATTTCATGGTCATTAAATTAAATATTTTATATAAACTGTGGTGGTTTACTTTGCCTGTGCTGTGGAACTTAGAGCCTCTAACTAACATTACAGTGCATTTTTGGTTGACCTTTTTCTCAGCAGAGTTGATTAGCTTCCATCTTTATTTTTACATCGGTCTATCTCTAGACCGGTGTATACTACAAGCATATCAGGTTTGGTAATTTCTTATATAATCATTATAATTTATCTATCATTTAGTTTAGGATACTTTTAGGTTTTAGTAGCATGCATATACTTCTTCTTGTTAATCAAAAAATTCATTCCATATAAGTGATGTATTGGAAGCTAAGTTATTTGTCGATTTTGTTTTACTGAAAAGGGCATGTATATGTCATTATACTTAACACCAACAACAGTAGCATCCAAATAACATCTAATAATTGATTAGTTTAACATTGATGTTCATTTCAATATTTTCAGGGCTATTGAATGAAATTATTTTATATAGAGAATTTTCCAAATACCTAGAAAGATATATATTTTTTGATGAGCTTACAAAGTAATTTTATTCTCTTTTCCGATTCGATAATGAATATGAATAACAATGTTCATTATTTTTGTACCCATTAGGTTGAATTTTTTTAGCAGTTCTCTTATTTTTGCATGCAATATTTTGTATCTTGACGTTGATGACCAATAATATTTTTGGCTGAAAGAGTTTTAACGTTATCGTTTAGTTTCTTTGTTGTGATTTTGTTCTTTTACATTGTTCGTCTATTACAGAATGTAACTCAAATATTTCCGAATGCATTCGTTATGCCTCTGTGTGTCTTTACGTTTCCTTTGTTTCAAACATTCAAGCATATGAGTAAATTGATGGAAAAAAGTATACGAGTAAATGAATATGTTAATTTTGCTGATGCAAAATTTGACTTTAATTAGTGGATTCGCAACACCCTATGTGTTGTACTATGTATTAAATGTAGTTTGGTTCCAATAAGTTGTATCAGTCCTGAGCCATTTTTAGGGAATCACGTGTCCATAAGAACAAATAATTTATCATGAGATTAATCTTAGCCTTTTTTTATGGGTAATATTTGTTTAAACTAAAGTAAATTGGGGTTTGAAAATATAATTTTCATCTTCATAGAATGGTTTCTCTAGGATTATTAATTCAAGAGACAAAACAACAGGTTAAAATGACTTATTATTTGCTTAATATAATCCTTTTGCAGTTCATATGCCCTTGCATGTAAAAAAATGAAGATCCGTAATTAGCCTTTAATTAACAAAGGATTTGTTTGATATGAGCACGTTTATTGTTTGTTCTTTTTTTAGCTTCTCATCATGTTTTAGACAAAACACAACTTGGTAGGCCGTAATATTCAAGTAGTTTCAAGCAGAAGAATATTCTATATAGAACTTAAACCATTCTCCTATCATTATATTAGCACAAGCTATATATACATTTTAAAAGCACTCATTTTACTATACTGACTCAGTAAGTATTCTCTACTAATTTATGATATATATTAGAAGTGTATTATAATAATATTTCTAATTTCTTTTTGTTAATAGTATATGCTGATTAATTTTCAAAAATAATTTAATTTTCTAACTGGAAAAAAGCAATTTAATTTTATGTCTAATTAGTGGGTTTCTGTCACAAAAGCTCCCTTGCAATTTCGGGAACTCAAGAGTCCCGTTGTAACATCCCACAAATTTAGATCGTTTAATTATTGAATTAATTGAATTTAATCCTTGAATTTAAAATGGTTTGAAAATAAATTTTAGGATATTATTAATAGGGTTTTTTAGCTTCAAGGACAAAATGAACAAAAAATTGTTCCATAAGGACAAGGGGCTAAAATTTTGTCCATAAGGACAAATTTTAGTATAAAGGGAGGAATTCAAGAGCCCACTATAATTCCTCTCTTTACACTAAAATTTGTCCGTATGGACAATATTTTAGCCTCTTGTCTTTATGGAACAATTTTTTGTTCATTTTGTCCTTCACACTATTTTCCTGTTATTTATTAATAAACGATTTCAAATTTATTTCTAATAAACAGCAATTTATGATTAGATGAATGATGATTTATTACAATGGAAACAATTATTAAATTTTGTGGAATTATTAACTTTGAAGTATTATTTATAAAAGGAAAGATAGTTGTTAATTGTGAAATAATAACCGTAATAATATTGAAATGGTTGGCGTTAGAATTTAAATTTAAACTTTAATTCCGTACAAAAAAATACATATGTTTGTTTACTTTAAGTAAATTTAAATTAAACATTAATAGTGGAAGTTTCAACGATTTTAATAATGAAGGATTTAAATGGTGCAGTTACTCGAAATAATATATAAAATTTTGCAGTCAAATTTAGTTACGAAAATTTGATATTACGAATACGTGCAATTTAATACAGCAATGACGGAATTTTCGTAGTAATGTACAAAAGTTCGTTTCATTTGTAATATAGAGAAAATTTTAAATAAGTTAGACAATTACCAATAAAATGAATTTAATATAGCAATGAAGGAATTTTCGTACTAATGTACAAAAGTACGTTTCGTTTGTAATATAGAGAAAAATTTAAATAAATAAGACCGTTACCAATAAATTGAATTTAATATAGCAATTGAAACGGTAAACATTTGGATTGGAAACGTCACACCTAGTTTGAACCAGTAATATAAGTCTGTGGTTTCTTCGAAATTAATGTCGTCCTTTTCTCTGAATCTGGTCACGTTCATTCGTTTAATAAATGAAATAAAGGAAAGTGAATCATTTGATTTACCTACCCTTTTCTCTAGGTTATTTTTCTATTCCTTGCAATATTATATATAGTAAAGCAATGTGTCTTTACTGATCCATTTCAAATCTACTGCCTCCCTCATCTTTTATCTCTTCTTCCTTTTTGCTCATTAGATTAGATCCAGATCCAAAAAAAAGAATCCAAATTGTTTTCCCAATTCAAAAATAATGGCTCCATCCTCCAAAATAATCGATTTGCTTCGCCTTCCACCAAGTCACCTTGACCTTGTCCCATCGTTTCCTCCTCGAATGACTCAACGTCCGCCTTCAACACCTGGAGCCACCGCCACTTTGCTCCACCGTGGTACACCTCTTCTCAAAGTATGAATC
Source organism: Allium sativum (assembly GCA_030737875.1). Lineage (NCBI taxonomy): Eukaryota > Viridiplantae > Streptophyta > Magnoliopsida > Asparagales > Amaryllidaceae > Allium > Allium sativum. The sequence goes on from CM060923.1 coordinate 275,120,956, forward strand.
CCTCTTGTCGCTTCAATAGCCACCGTGTCACCAAATGGAAGTGCCGCCGCCCATCTCTGCTCACCAACGCCACTATGCCGAAGCTCTGTCCGATGCCGCCTGCTGCACCAATAATGATTGCCGAGTACTTTTTCTCCACTGACCGATTGTAAGTACTCTTACAATTAAAAATATTTCAAGCATATGACTTCGGTTTTACACCGATATTGTTAATTTATCAGTTGTTTTTGGCTGTCTTGAATTGATTTATCAATGCATGTTCTTTTTATTGTTATGTTTTCAAATTTGTAATTGGAAAAAGTTTTGATGCAAGGGTACGGTAATGATGTATAGGATCTGTATTGACAATTTGTGAATATTTTGGTCAGACTAATTCATTCAATGGTTTACTCTTGAATACGAGCATCAGCATAACGAATGTCCTTATCTAAATCATTTTAGTGGTCATATTAGCATCATACTCATGTAAATGATCTAACTCGTGAACTAAAACCATTTATCCCTTGGTATTTTCACCTCTTTTTTGTGTGTTAGCATCATACCCATTTTTGTTAGAATGTGAATCAAGCTTTCAAATAATTTATTAAGGATAACTCTTGGTGTTTACAAAGTATATTATAATGAAAAAAAAAGAAAACAACGTGCTTTAGTCATTTGATGTTGATTTACCATGAGATTTCCAAACCGTTGGAAATTAAATAAACCATTTGCTATGAAAAGTCACAAACTTTTCCATTTCATGTCTAACATAAATTGCACGTGTTTAAGAAATACACATGCATACCGGAGTCTGGTGGTGCATTCCTTTATATTTTGGGCGAATGGGTTCATTTAAGATTTAACATATGAAATAATTACTATGTTCCTTGGGCTTGAAACACTCTCTCATTTTGCATGTCGCATGCATGTCTTATTATTCATGTCTACCTTGTCAAGTTGCATTGTTTCTTCCAGAACTCTTTGCGCATGGAATTTACTCCGCATACATGCTACACTTGAAATTTCCTTGCACGTTCCCCCTTTGGTTGCCATGCATTTTTATTTATGAACACATGCTTGGAAAATATGTGTACACTTGTACGTTGTCTTCATGTTAGCTTGCAATTTCACTTGACTATATACTGTTGCTATTTGGGGTTACTGCCATTGCAAATATTTGAACTGGGTGATTTTCATATGCCTTTACTTTTCATGCTGCACCCTTAACTCAATCTGTTGCCTGCTATTTATTACCTCACTTGATGTTTAATTATGGCATGTGTCCTTTCATTGTGACCATAAAAATAGTTACTGTAGTATTTTTGCTACACCCGCTTCCTACTATTTGGAAATAGATGTGTGCCACATTGGATGCCATGTTTGTTCCATTTATTTTCGATAGTTCACTGAATTGGTATACTCAATTTATTTAATATATTACTATGAAATATACTGATTACATTTATGTGTTTATCGAAGTGTGCTAACTTGAAATAAGTTTAATCCCAACTCGGTGTTTTGTGTTTTGCATAGAATGCTTGGGTCAGGTCCTAAATGTTCCAGATTTAAAGATTCAACGCAAAACTGGAGAGGAATGTGAAGACGCATACGCGCGCGCAAAATGACAAAACCGTCACTTGGTTTAAAATTCATGTATATTTTTATATTTTTCCGCTGTACCAAAATTTTTGTATAAACTCTGATAATTTTTATAAAAATGTTTTCCGTTGTTAAATATTGTATAAAAATCTATTTGTGATTCTGTGTGATGTTCTGTTAAACCCTGTAAGCTAATAATGAAATGTCGTTTTGAACGTTCTAAGTTGGTTTAATTATCGATTTGGAGCGGTCAAAAATGGTAGGGCGTTACAAGTGGTATCAGAGCTTTGGTTTGACAAAGTTTTGCTTATCGGGTTTAAAAGCTCATTAGAGATAGAGTAGCAATACTCTAGAATGAGCAGAATTATCACCAGAATCACTTTGGAGAGAGCGTATTTTGAAATTATAAATTATTTTGAAATTTAATAAATATTTTTGAAAAGCGTAATTATTTTGAAATATAATCTTTGACTAGAGTTTTTGTGTATTTTATCGACGTCGAAGTTGGACTGTCAAGTATGTACGGATTTTGAATATACGCCTAGCTAATGTATATACAAAGTCCAACATATACGAGACTGATATATAATCACATTCTAGTCACTTGGAAATAATATTGGAGAAGATCGCGACATCACAAGTACTCATTTTCTAGTTTCGAAAATGGGATGACTGTATGGTTCTGATTTAAACGTCGATAAATACTTGAGACCGATTAGATGAGCGTGTTTGGATAAAATTTAATAAAACATTTTGATAAATTAATATGAACTAAAATAAATAAGCAAAATTTAAATAAGTGACATATTAAGTATTTTGTAAAGTATAAATTGAAATTGCAAATGAGTTGCAATGAAATTGGGAATAATTTGAATAAAGATTCAAACATAAATGAATGTTTAAAAATATATTTTTGCCGTTTCACTTGTTTTGTTTGTTGGCCTTGACCTGTCGTTATCGTTGCCTATCGTTCAAACCATTCGTGCTTAAATTTTTGAAACTGTCTAAATCTTATCCCGATCCTTTGAATTGCTTTAACAAAATCTATGGACAAGTTGAAATTTGAAAATTGTTTTAAAACAAAGAACATGGAATGAATGAAAAATTCAAACTTCAGATGAAAATTTAAAATGAGAAATTTGGGTTTTGATCTAACTTGAACACTTAATTCAAACTGAAATGTTTTCAATTGAACTTTTAGTTAAATTTGAGTTTGATTACGACATTGAAATTGATGTTAGCTAGATTTTGTAAAGTTCGGGAAATTTAGTTTGGACTGGAATATTTCCTAAAAATAATATTTATTTTATAACTATAATATGTTTTATTATTATTTTATGTGAACTAAAGTATAACTTTTATCTATCTTATTTAATTATTCTCTATCAAATCTATTTTGATTTCAAACTATTCTGCAAACTATTTTGTATTAAAATATATTTAATTTATTCAAACCTATTCTGTCAAACCTACTTAATTTACTTAAACTATTTTATATCATAACTTATCTAATTTATTCAAATTCTATTTTTCTAAATACTTATTTATTCGAACCTATTTTATTTCAAGATTACTATTTTAAAATTAATTTGAGATAAATTATTTATTCTTGATTCGAGCAATTTAGTTCGAAGTAATTGAATATACGAATCTATTGTGAAATCAAAACTAAATTGGTATTGAAATGGAATTTTGTGAAATCTTATATAATGGAATTAATATAAGAATAATATGTTGAAACGTGATTTGGACAGAAAATCCTATGAAAATTGATATTTATGTAAGTGTGATATATGCGAAACGCGAAATGAAGTATTATATATATAGTATGTATGTTTGAAATGAAGATATGGAAATATCATTTATAAATGAAACTTACTTCATGGAATTGATAAATCTTATAGATAACTATGTAAGTACGTTGAAATCGAAATTGCGACTTGATAAAACAGAATTCGTACGAGTTATGTTGAAATTTACCTGTTGAGTATGGAAAATGATTTATTAGAGATAGTTGAAAATATCAAGAACGAACGTTATTCAAACATGAAACAAAATCCAAACAGTTAATTCTACGATGTTAGAATTTGAAAATTGATGATCTTATATTTATACAAGTGTGGAAATGAAATAGTTTTGAAAGCTATGACTATTAAAAATTTTGACTTCGGCAAAGATTCGATATTGAACAATTTGATTCTTATATAAATTTGGAAGTTATATAAGTATGTGGTGAATTTGATATTACTTATTTGAATGAATCCCAATTGGAAAGGAAGAAAAACTTTTGTAAATGGAATTTTATATAAGCACGATATATGCGATGTGCGAAATGAAAAATACTATATATAGTATTATCTATTTTGAAGTCGAAGATATGAAAGTGCTTTCTATCAAAAATCGTGATCCTACTTGATAAGGCTGCGTTGGAACTCCGCACGGGGTTTCCATCGGAATTCGCGAACATACTCGGTAGGGGCGGCGTCGGAACTCCACCAGACGGGAGTGTCCATCGGAAATCGGGGTCCTCCTCGGTAGGAACACGTACTGGAATCCCACTCGGTGGGGTCACTTTGATTTATTTATATTCACTTGATGTTTCATAGCGTAATTCGAGGGGGGAGATGCCCACAGTTACAAGCGATTCCACTGCGATAGTAGCGTAACCGCTGCGTAACTGCGACCCATAACCATAGCGAAATTCGAGGGGCGAGATGCCTACAGTTACAAGCGATTCCACTGGGATAGTGGCGTAACCGCCGCGTAACTGCGATCTATGGCAACAACCATGGCGAAATTCGTTGGGTGTGATACCTACGGGCACAAGCTTTTCTACTGGGATAGTTGCGTAACCGTCACGTGTCCGCGATCCATGAGGGAATGTATTTTCCATATCTATTTTAAAAAGTTTTAAGTATTTTCACTGGAAGTTGAAACATGTATATTGAGCACTTGGAGATTTTTTGTCGTGCGTCTGATCAACGTATGTCTAAAACTTTAAAGAACGAAAAGAAACTTGTTAAGCCTTCGAGTTATAAAGCATTTTGACGTTAACTAAAAAATTAATGACATAAAAAATTAACATTGTATCACCTCAACATAGTAAAACAAGAAAGTGATTTTAAATCTTTTGTAAGTTCACAGCTTTGAAATAAATCAAAATACTAATTTTCGTCTCCAGAAAGGAAAAGAACTAATGGAATGAATATGTAGTTAAACATAAATCATTCTATTCGCATAACAATTTTGATTTAGTTTGAATATGAAATGTTGATTCTAAATAGAATTGTTTGCTCGATTTTAGACGATGAATTTTTATAAAGAATTTTGATATGAATCAGAAATTCTCTATCATAACTTATTGCTATGCAAGTGGAATAGAAGTTTCATGTAAAGAAGTCGAATTTGAAGTTCGCACTAGAGTGATCGGGTTATCAGTACAAATTGGAAGCATAATTTTGTAGTTAAACAAGTAAATGAGGTTGATAAGCGAATGAATTTATATATTGTTAAATTACTAGTTCTTTAATACGTTCCTTTTCAAGGACAAAAAGTTCTGAGTGAGGGAGAATGTAACATCCCACAAATTTAGATCGTTTAATTATTGAGTTAATTGAATTTAATCCTTGAATTTAAAATGGTTTGAAAATGAATTTTAGAATATTATTAATAAACGATTTCAAATTTATTTCTAATAAACAACAATTTATGATTAGATGAATGATGATTTATTACAATGGGAACAATTATTAAATTTTGTGGAATTATTAACTTTGAAGTATTATTTATAAAAGGAAAGAAAGTGGTTAATCATGAAATAATAACCGTAAAAATATTGAAATGGTTGGCGTTAGAATTTAAATTCAAACTTTAATTCTATACATGAAAATAAATATGTTTTTTTAGTTTAAGTAAATTTAAATTAAACATTAATAATGGAAGTTTCAACGATTTTAATAATGTACGATATAAATGGTGCAGTTACTCGAAATATTATGTAAAATTTTGCAGTCAAAATTAATTATGAAAATTTGATATTAGAAATACGTGCAATTTAATATAACAATGAAGGAATTTTCGTAGTAATGTACAAAAGTTCGTTTCATTTGTAATATAGAGAAAATTTTAAATAAGTTAGACCATTACCAATAAATTGAATTTAATATAGCAATGAAGGAATTTTCGTAGTAATGTACAAAAGTTCGTTTCATTTGTAATATAAAGAAAATTTTAAATAAATTAGACCGTTACCAATAAATTGAATTTAATATAACAATTGAAAAGTTAAACATTTGGATTGGAAACGTCACACCTAGTTTGAACCAGTAATATAAATCTATGGTTTCTTCGAGATTAATGCCGTCCCTTTCTCTGAATCCGGTCACGTTCATTCGTTTAATAAATGAAATAAAGGAAAGTGAATCATTTGATTTACCTACCCTTTCCTCTACGTTCTTTTTCTGTTCCTTGCAATATTATATATAGTAAAGCAATGTGTCTTTTCTGATCCATTTCAAATCTACTGCCTCTCTCCTCTTTTATCTCTTCTGCCTTTTTCCTCATTAGATTAGATCCAGATCCAAAAAAAAACAAGAATCCAAATCGTTTTTCCAATTCAGAAATAATGGCTCCATCCTCCAAAATAATCGACCCGCTTCACCTTCCACCGAAATCGCCTTGACCTTGTCCCATCGTTCTCTCCTCGAATGATTCAACGTCCGCCTTCAACACCTGGAGCCACCGCCACTTTGCTCCACCGTGGTTCGCCTCTTCTTAAAGTCTGAATCACTCATGTCGCTCGCATCAGCCAACCCATCACCAAATGGAAGCGCCGTCGCCTATCTCTGCTCACCAACGCCACTACGTCGAAACTCTGTTCGATGCCGCCTGCTGCACCCATAATAATTGCCGAGTCCTTTTTCTCCACTGACCGATTGTAAATACTCTTACGATTAAAAATATTTCAAGTGTATGACTTCGGTTTTAAACTGATATTATTAGTTTATCAGTTGTCTTGAACTGATTTATCAATGCATGTCATTTTTATTGTTATGTTTTCAAATTTGTAATTGCAAAAAGTTTTGATGCAAGGGTACGGTAATGATGTATAGGATCTGTATTGACAATTTGTGAATATTTTGATTAGATTAATTCATTCAATGGTTTACTCTTGAATATGAGTATCAACATAACGAATGTCCTTATCTGAAACATTTTAGTGGTCGTATTAGCATCATACTTGTGTAAAGGATCTAACTCGTGAACTAAAACCGTTTATCCCTTGGCATTTTCACTTCTTTTTTGTGTGTTAGCGTCATACCCATTTTTGTTAGAATGTGTATCAGGCTTTCAAATAATTTCTTAAGGATAACTCTTGGTGTCTACAAAATATAGTATAGTGAAAAAAGAAAGAAAACAACGTTCTTTAGTCATTTGATGTTGATTTACCATGAGATTTCCAAACCATTGGAAATTAAATAAACCATTTGCTGTGAAAAGTCACAAAATTTTGCATTTCATGTCTGACATAAATTGCACATGTTTATGAAATACACATGCATACCCGAGTCTGGTAGTGCATTCATTTATATTTTGGGCGAATGGGTTCATTTGAGATTTAACATATGAAATAATACCATGTTCCTTGGGCTTGAAACCCTCTCTCATTTTGCATGTCACATTCATGTATTATTATTCATGTTTGCCTAGTCAAGTCGCATTGTTTCTTCCAGAACTCTTTGCGCATGGAATTTACTCCACATACATGCTACATTTGAAATTTCCCTGCACGTTCCACCTTTGGTTGCCATGCATTTTTCTGTATGAACACATGCTTGGAAAATATGTGTACACTTGTACTTCGTCTTCATGTTAGCTTGCAATTTCACCTGTCTATATACTGTTGCTATTTGGGGTTACTGCCATTGCATATATTTGAACTGGGTGATTTTCGTATGCCTCTACTTTTCATGCTGCACCCTTAACTCAAGTTGTTGCCTGCCATTTATTACCTCACTTGATGTTTAATTATGGCGTGTGTCCCTTTCATTGTGATCGTAAAAATAGTTACTATAGTATTTTTGCTACACCCGCTTCCTATTTGGAAATAGATGTTTGCCATATTGGATGCCATGTTTGTACCATTTATTTTCGATAGTTCACCGAATTGGTATACTCAATTTATTTAATATATTATTAGGAAATATACTGATTATATTTATGTGTTTATCGAAGTGTGCTAACTTGAAGTAAGTTTAATCCTGACTCGGGTGTTTTTTGTTTTGCATGTAACGCTCGGGGCAGGTCCTAAGTGTTCCAGATTTAAATATTCAGCGCAAAACTAGAGAGGAATGTGAAGATGCATAAGCGCACGCAAGACGACAAAACCGTAACTTTATTTAAAATTCATGTATATTTTTATAGTTTTCTGTTGTACCAAATATTTTGTATAAACTCTGATAATTTTTATAAAAATGTTTTCCGCTGTTAAATATTGTATAAAAATATGTTTGTGATTATGTGTGATGTTCTGTTAAACCCTGTAAGCTAATAACTAACTGTCATGTTGAACATTCTAAGTTGGTTTAATTATTGATTTGGAGCGGTCAAAAATGGCAGGGCGTTACACCCGTATGTCTCTTTACGCAGGTTTCTCTTACTTCCCCCAATCCATTTACGATTTTCTCTCTTAACCTAATTTTTATCGTGGAGTTAGCAGCTCTTCAACTCGGCAACAATAGCTGCTCCACTCTCATTTCTCTCTTCTTCCTCCATTTCAGTCCACCCACCCTAATATCTTGTACCTCCGATTGAATTTTTTCTTGGCAATCGCGGATTTACTTATGCCCCCCTTGCTTCTTCCTCCATTTCGGTCCGACTTATGTCTTCCCCTAATTTTAAAATTAATGATTACACCCATTCCACTGTTACATCTGCAACCATCCTTGGATCCGCACCAACTTATGTGGAGCATCACAACAATGATCTTCTCATCAGGTATGCTTCAAAATTTACCGCTTTCTACTCCCTCCTACAGTGGTAACTATAATTTCAAACTTTTTTGGGTTTCTATGCCTTGGCAAAATAAAATATGTATGTAGATTCTTATAATAAAGTCTTTTTGTTGATTTTTTTATTATCTTTTGAGTCTGATGATAATTGATTGCCAAATTTAAAGGAGAGTTTGTTGTTTGCATATCTTATCAAGAAAAATTCCATGTTATATGACTAATATTGTTTTTAAAATGGTTTAATCATTGTAGACTGACATAAATTTCATAATGCTTACTATTTTATGTTCAAAATAGATTTAGAAAAAATATACTAGGAGTCATTTTATGAAAGAGAATTTAAGTTGGTTGTATATAGCTTAGCTTTGTTTCTCCTATTTTACTATTTTATAAACCTTTGTACGGTTACGTTTTTTTTCTTGTGCATTTATAATTAATACCCGAGATGTTACTTTCATTCCTGAATTCATTTTCTGGATTATGAAGTTATCAGTTGTGAGTTGGTACTTGCATATTATATGCTTATTAGCACAATATTATTTGATATCTACTAGATATTCGAAAGATTAATAACTGTATTTTTTGGAGTAGTTCAATTTTGACTTGCGTTTGACATTTTTACATACCAAAAAATGACGACTACGTCATTATTATAAGTAATCTTCCATACTTGCTCTATATTGGCGAGCTAATCAAAATAGTTTTTCCCTTTATCTACAGTGGTCTCTTCGCTATAGGTCTGTGCAGTTTGGAATTTTCCCTTCTTTTGTGGACCATTTAAGCCTTTTGTTTCTTAAATACATAATTTGGAATAAATGTCCAGGTCATACATCTACAGAGTTACTTACATTTGGTAACTCATTTTCTTCTATATTTTCATTGAGTATGAAACCTTATTGACATGAATAATTGTACGTGTATTAGATCTGAAGATCATTGATCTGGAAATTCAATGTGTATAAGAATATTAAAGATAAATATAGGCATGAACAATTAGGTATGATCTTCTCATTCTCGGATACTGTGAAATTGTATTGTAGGTGTTTAGGAAGAACGGAGAGATTATGGATGTGGAGATGAAGAAAAACTGAAGCTTTTGCTAACGCTGTTGCAACATTGTATGTCATTTAATTATGTGCAAATCCCTAATCCGCATACTTTACTATCACTGTGGCTGAAGTGATGTAGAACTGTGTAACAGAATAGTGCTTGACATATGATTTTGGTGGAGTCATTCCTTCATATAATGCAATATACTTGAGCTTTTTTGTTAAACGAAAAGACGAATAATAAACAATTTTATACTGGCATTTAGTTAATATCCATCGCCTACTCTTGCTAAGATATTCACAGGTAAAAGAATTATATATCCCAAAATGCAGTTTTAATTGCTAAAGCAAAAATGGATTTATTTCCATCCAAAAATGCAGTTTTAATTGCTCAAGCAAAAATGGATTTATTTCCATCCAAACTTTCAAGAAGCTAAGAGTCGTACTTTAATTTAAGTACTATATGGGAAAAAAATATGACTTGGTTGCAATGCGTGAAATGGAATACAGACAGGTACCGTTGAAGTACTCGACAGGGACGATGTTGTTATCAACGTTCCTCGAATATGTTGCTTCGATTTGTAACAACCTTTAACCGATATTTCTTAAACATTAACATGTTTTAGTTTAGTAATAAGAACTAATCGAGAGAAGCACTAACATAGATACAATCCCTTAAGCACAAGAAGTGGGAGTTTCAAATAATTAGTTGTACTGAATCGAGGCTATGTCAAGTAGTAAGCTTGGATTGTTGGGGGCAGCGTGCACACAATGCATATGCATATCACGATAAGGATGGGAGAAACATATAGGTATGTACATGTATAATTTAAACATGCAAGTTGTATTTTCCATGTTGTAGTTTCAGACAATCGTCAGCATTTGCTAAACATTGGTTTTGATGATTTGATAATGTGGGGTGGTATAGATGATGCACAAAAGGATTTTTTAACGTCTGCTAAACATTAGTCTTGCGTCATGGTTTTATTATAAGAATAGAGAAATGTGACAGTCCGAAATAATAGTTTTTTTGAATGAAAAATGTGAAATTCATAGGTCCATCATTATAACATTAATGAATTTTCGTCAATTGAAAGAAGCTGACATTACAAATGATTTCCTCGCCCAATACTAACAAATTTTAACTGAAAGAACTTTTCATGTGTAGGATTGTTAAAAAAAATCCATGATGTTATTTTAAATCTTGGTAAGCTGATATCATGATCAATAATTATTTTGAAATATAATTTATATGCAAAAAGGCAAGATTTTTAAGGAATAAATGGTTAGTTGATAACTAAGAAAAAAATAAGTAGTTTGTAAAAATTTGAATGAGTAAACGCTTTAAGCATGCAAGGTCATTGTTAATATTTCTATTTTTTTACTATATATGATTTTCATATTACACATAGAAATTGATTGCCTTATAATATAACTCTTTTCAAATCCATTAGCAACCTCTAATAAAGGAAACCAGTGTTTTGGGAGTTGGGAGATGGAATAAAGGAAACAAGTGGTTTGGGAGTTGGGAGATGAGAATCTAAGCACTGTGTGCGGACAAGTTTGAATCTCGCTACAAACCACTTTAGGATCTGGACGTTATGCATCCGTGTGCGACGATTAAATAAAGCAGGGTAGACACACGACGTGGGGTTTACTTAAGTGAGTATCAATGTATACTATGATCTTAAGATTCCCCATGATTCAAATAAAAAAAAACTTCTATTTTCCTATGCTTCTGCAACTTTTCTTAGCATAACTCCGGCAATTATATTGTGTGTAAAAATTCACTTGGACTTTATGGATGTTTACAAATGTGGTTCAATGGGTAAGCATAAGGATATACTTCAACGACTTTGAGTACTAAAGTAATTTAGTTAGTTACTTGTGTAGGATTGTATAATTATGCAACTTTATTATTTATTTTAAAATATCTACCCATCTTTGTACTGTTGCAATAATCTTCTTTTTTCTACTCCATGGCAAATTAAGCTATTATTCTTCTCAAACTAAAATCTTGTAGATTGATGCTTTTTGAAAACAAAAATCCATTAATTTTCAAAGTTGATAGAAAACAATGACATGAGAAAAAGTAAGTGTATTCTATTGCATTATATGTCTACCCATATAACAAAAGTAGATGTGTGTGACACCCCCACGTCCGTTAATGTCACTCACTAAGGAAATGCATTAAGTTTCGTGAAGCGTTATAAGTAAACAGACACAGAATATTACAAGACAGATATAAATAAGATAGCAGCGGAATTTCAAATTTTTATTTCAAACTTAAATAATCACATCGTGGTCCAAAATACCATAAGTCACAAAAACCATTACAACAATATAACTTCTGTCTTGTACCATCAGAGTACATAAATATATAAAAAGCATAATTCACAAAAAAGTGCTAAGCCATAGTAGAGATAAAAACTTGAGCTATACTTCAAAAGCAGCTCCAAGAAGATGACAGCCGAATCTTGACTAAACCTGAGAATTCCCTCCCTACGAACCAGGCCGGGGGGGGGGAGAAAGAATATGAAACGTAAGGTCAGACATAAAGTCTGGCGAGGCCAGTTTCTTTTAGCAAGTGAATAAGTAAAAGTAGCATGACATGCATATTAGATGGATAAGATATATAACACTATAAGAGTCAGGTATGACAAGGTAAACATGATAGAGTGATATGCTTCTCTAAAGATTCCTCTGCACAATGCTAGTATAACTAGAATGAGATGATCCCCAACATGTATGAAATGGTAGACTTAGGCATACTTCTAGTGGGAGGTTTTAACCCCACACAATCCACAGGCAGCCCCAATAACGGACTCCTAAACCTAGCAGAGTTTAGATGTACCCTAACTACTACCCTAATCGATTGGCTCCCTACTCTATAGATACCCTGTGCTGGCCCCACAGTAGGGTGTATCACCCCCTAAAGTGGCAACCCTTCATTTTCAAGATGTGTACAACCATATCTACTGATGTCACAACATCTTATTTTCCCGCGAAAGAAGAGACATGCACGCACATGACCCTAGTGGAATGCGCCATCATGACACCATCCCCCATGTTTAGATCTCTTACAATCAATTCAGAAAGTGTGCCCCACTCCGACCTTGTTTGGAGTAACCATTTGATACTTATTTAAGGGTTACTGACTGAAATGGGTCCCATACAAAATGATGCAAGATCACCCCTTTGTTTTGCATCCCCACTACTAGGTTTTCCACTGGTTAGGTTTACCTAATAGTGTTTTTAATCACATAACCCTATCGGGTTAAGTTTGTGGGCCTATATGTAAATATTACCCACCCCCTCAGATTTACTTAACCTAACCACTATTCAACCGCATTTTACTTATCCCCAACTTTAGTTTATATTCATACAATCCCTACGGATTCAACTAGGTTAAGCATTCAAGGTTTATTGCCATAATTTTATTTATGGTTATAGTATGCTAGACCTCCCACATTAAGCCTTCCATTTGTGGATGCAGGACATGCCGCGCGGTTCCAGGCAGACTTATTCCACAAAATGGGCTTAACCTCGTGTCTTAGCATGTCTCGTATTTGTATACTTAGACCTCCCACATTAGATTCAACTCTTGCGGTTGCTGGATATGCCGGCCGGTTCTAGGCAGACTTCCACCGCAAGTGCAACTTAACCTCGTGTCATAAGTGTAATTATAGTTTCTAGTTACTATAATCCTTGACATTTCATTATTATCCAATTTTACTTATGTCTATATAGGTTTCGTGCCCCCTTTGTCCCCATATTGAATTATATGTCCAATTCATGTTTATAAGCATTATTCAGAATATGTCAATTCTAATATTTTTCCTCCGTCCCCTAACTAGCGCAGTCACATAATTCGCGGCATGCCTAGGCTAGACAATAACCTAGTCATAAACGATAAAAGGGAAATTTGATGGGAAAATGACAAAAGCAGTTGTTCTAACATAACTAGCATAAACATATATGGTGATAAGGTGAACATATAAACATAGATCCGATGAACTTATGGTAGTTAACTAGTTATATCATAACAAAGATGTTAAGATAAACATGACAAGATCTAAATATGAATTTAGATGTCCAACAGGTTCAGATCTAATATGATAAGCATATGGGGATCTAAATAATAAGCTAGATCTGATTGATAATTTAAATGTCCATATAATCCAGACTTAGTAAAAGTAGATCTGACACAAATAGGGTTTAAGATCCACATTATAGAATGTCATAGAAGTTACAACAGATCCGACAAGATAGAGATTTAGATTCAGGTTATAACCAATTCAGAATGTCATACATTTATAATTTACAACAAATCTAGTATAATTTATGCACAAGAACAAATCCAAACTATAGTCATATCAAGTTTACTTTTAAATATTTAAATCTAAAGCAACTAAGAACTCACAATGTTTGGATTAGGAAATAAAAGAAGAATGGATCTTGAATCTCTAATCTTTTTAATTGCAGAAGAAGAAGAAAGGAATCCTATTCAATCCCAGTACTGACAGCATTTGGCCTCCATTAATTTCCAATGAAGAAAATAAGAGAAATGGACACATACATATAGCTACCAACCCCCCTAAAATCGACTGCCACCTCATCCCTTGGGGTTTGCCCCCCATTAGGGGGTCGACCCATGGGTCGACACCACCTTGAGTGGTCGACCTCGGGGTCGACACCCCTCCTATAGGGTCGACTCCCCTAGGCGGGATTTTTCCCGCTTCCCCTCGATTTCTGTGATTTTGAATTTTGAACTGAAATTTTGAATTCGTGGACCTATATATATTTGTCTTGCACGTATACAAACCTTCATAACTTCTTCATACGTTGTCCGTTTTACGCAAACCAAATGTCTATCTTGACTAGAATTTCGAGATGGACGCAATGGCGCGTTCCCTTAATTCTGAATATTAAATTAATTATTATTATTATTATTTAATTTATCCTCTTTTAGTGTTTTTTAAATTATGGGTTTTAGCATTCCCCCTTACTTAAGGGATTTCGTCCCCGAAATCTCTAAGTTGAGAAGAATGTATATCCTACCATCCATTACCCATCTACTCATCCATCAATCATAGGATTTTAGTGAAACCATAAATATTTAAATTCGTTTAAGAATATCTTACTAACGAATCCGAAAAATCGAAATTTTATAGCGGGAATCAAAAGTAATGGTCAAATGAATTTTCAGAAAAGTCGTTATGGAGTTAATATAGCCCTTGAAAATAAACATTTTGCAAACGACCTCCGTTTTCGATGAAACCACTTTTGTTTGATCCGGAATGTCAAATTATTACAAGGTTCCAATTTTCATAAATTTTGAAATCAATATGTGAGCATGGCAATGGAAAACGTGTTTTGACAGTTTTAGTCAATTTGGATCGATCAGAAAATGGCCATTTTCAAACAGTCTCCAAATTGGATGAAACTAGTTTTTTGGGACCGTATCATCTAAACATAGCTAGATTTATTTTTATGGAATTTTTGGGATCAGTATGTGGCCCCAGCAAATTGAAATGTACGTTCAAATCCATATTTGAATGTTTTATATTTTAATTTGAAGAAAAACTAACTGAAACAGTCGAATGGGCCTACAACACATATTCCTTTGTGTCCGGAATGGGGTTAATTAGTTGGGGATGATAGTCGTTGGGTTTGAATTGGAGTTCGTTTGGAGAAACAGATATTTTTGGAATTTATATAAATATCGGCAAATCAGAAAATTCTATTCATTAAATAAAAAAATATCAAAATTACGGTTTTCTCTACGATCGAAGGCGGAAACTGTTTCCTCCAATCCCGACTAAATTCCGGCTAAACCACGCCATATTACCCTTCGCCACAGTTGAAGTTTTTCGAGTACTCGACGAGATCTTCAAATTAATATAAGGAGCACCACCCCTCATTGCCCCATCGTCGAGAACGAGCTCCCCGAAGGTCGCAACTTCAAACCGCCGCCGCCGACAAGAGCCACCTAAGTGGACCCCACCACCATGAGTGGGTGCGCGACTCGACCCTCTTCAACGCTGCACTGCCCGATTCTCTCATAGCTACACGGATTGGATGTTATTCACTGACCTAGTTTTGAACCATTTGCTGAAAGGTATGGCCTTGGTTTATTTTAAATGATTTCGACAAATAAAAGCATTGCAAACTTATAAAAATCATATCATTTTGCTATGTGGTCGAAATTCAGTGAAACAAGAGACGCCGAGACCGTGACATCGTCTTCTACATTCTAGAAGAGACCGAAGAATTTTTGGAGCTTCCTACAATTTTTGGAGGAGTGGAACCCAATGTGAGATTTCTAAATTATAAACGATTCAGAATGACGATGTATAAATTATATAATCGATGTATGAGTTATATAAGCGTTGTACACCTCATGTACAAGCATTGTATAAATTGTATGTGCGATGTATAAGTTATATATACGTTGTAAAAATCATATGTGCGTTGAATGGAATTGAAATGATATTGAAATGAAATCGAAATATATTTATATACGTATATATATATATATACTCCCCTCGTCCACAGACAATGGACGATATATATTGGTTGTGATTGTTTGGATTTTGGTTGACGTGAAATTTAGTGAATATTACGAATGGTTGATTTGATTATGGTTGTTTGTGGTTGAAAACAAATAGGATTAGTTTGTGGAAAAATTCGTCTGCGTACGAACTAGATTATTTAAATCCCCATTGTCAAAAGCTGCGAGGCTTTAAGGTAGAGCGAGGAGCCGTACTCGAGACAGTGCCAGTTTTAACTACCCTGGCGTTATGCTGCCGAAATTTTCTGAAATAACATTTTTATTGAATGTATGAAATAAATTGTTTGAACGATAAAAATAACATTTTTATTGAATGTATGAAATAAATTGTTTGAATGATAAAAATAACATTTTTATTGAATGTATGAAATAAATGGATTGAATGATAAAAATAACATTTTTATTGAATGTATGAAATAAATGGATTGAACGATAAAAATAACATTTTTATTGAATGTGTGAAATGAAATGGTTTGAACGATAAAAATAACATTTTTATTGAATGTACGAAATAAATTGTTTTAACAATAAAAATCACATATATATATATATATATATATGAAGCGTTAAAGATAGTCATATGTAGAAATGAATATTTATTGGCTAAAAAATATTATTTTTACCACATGTGTGAAATGAAAATGGTTTGGAAATCGAAGAACGAATTATATATATATATAATTAAAATAAAACAAATAACAATACTGCAGTTCGTGTTTTGAAATCGTGATTTTAACGATTATTGCGGAAGATCCGACCGTCGGATTTTCCGAAAACCGAAACTGTTGGGTCCGCTTTGAAAATTTCTTTCCAACGATACCAAATTTGTAAAGATCCAACGGTTAGATTTTGTGAAATGTTAAATTCAAATCTTAATGAAAACAGCGCCAGAATGGATTATATTTATATATGTAAATATAATTAAATTAAATCGAATAACGACGCTGCAGTTTGTATTTTGAAATTGCAACTTTAAACGATTGTACCGAGAGATCCGACCATCGTATTTTCCCAAAACTGGAACCGTTGGGTCCGCTTTGAAAAGATCATTCCAATGGTATAAAATTTGTAAAGATCCAATGGTTAGATTTTTAGAATTGTGTAAATCAAATTTAAAGAAAAATAGCGCCATGGCCGCGTTATGGCCTGAAGCGTCGTTTGAATAAATTGGCTATTTTTAAATAAATAAAAATAGCGATAAATCGTTATAAAATATTATAAACGATATGGAATGGAAATAAACTAAATTTACTCGGTTTACTGGATATTTGATGGTTGAATGTGTTTGACGTGAAAATTACATTAATGAACAGAATTATTGATGTCAAATAATTTAACCATGGAAATGAATTGATTTTAAATTCTAAATATATGTGAATTAATTGAAAAGGTCGAGTTAATTCTCATTTCAAATAATTGATCGACGGTTAGAAGTCGAGGATATGAAGACGGTGCAAGACCGATGATCTTCACATCGAATGGATGACTAATGATGCCTTTGATAGGAGTTGCTGCCCTGAAGAAGTTACAGTGGTGGTTGTCCGGACGTACTTGTTGATTGTTCGGATGTGCGAGGGCCTCTTTCCTGTATTGGACATACGGGAGAGGAATAAGGTGCCTCCGGTTTCGTTCAGATCTAGAACGAACTAGTAAATGGATGTGTGTCTGACGTTGTAACTTGACAACGTGGCATGCAGAGATGCTGTGATCAAAGCTTTTGTTGAAAAGCAGAGCTTTGTGGTTGATGATTAAAGCACGGCTTTGATATAGCTAGGTTTGTGTTTAGCATTGATTCGCGAGCCTCACACCCCGGTATAGACCAGAAACGGGAGAGGACTGCAGGGAAAGCATGCGTTTCACATGCCAAGACATTTCACTTATGTGGATGATGGGTAGCGAGGCGCCTCGGTTATATCGGTCATTACAGGGCCGATGGTTTGGTCGGTATATGAACAGTTTACTCCCCATTGGGCAGGGAAACGTAGTGTTCAGGTATTTTAATCCACTCCGTGTGGATCGGCCCTGAAGATCGAAGGGTCGATGCGCTCTGACCCTGAGGCTCGGGCTAGAGAGTCTCGAAGCGGTAAGGACGATCCCTTGCGTTGGTTCATGATGGAAATCCAATTTCCAAATACGACATCGTGCGGTTTTGATTGTAAACCTATATACGTTGACATAGTGGTATGGGGCATTTATGCCGTCTATGATTGATACTTATGATTTAAATTGTTTTTGAAACATATAGACAACTAGTAATAATATCAAATGATTTTTTTATTCGTACCAAGCATATTTTGGCCATCATAAGGTAAAACTCTATCCTCCGGTTTGTGTTGCATTGTGTGATGGGAATTGAGTCTTATAATGGCTTCATTTTTTGTAAAAAGCATTGCGATGTTTAAATTATTTACTTGTGTTGAACACTGGCAGTTCAATGGAGTAAACTGGCCTCATTTTGAAATAAGTTAAGTAGATTTCTCGTACCAGTCCCATGACTGACTTGTAGTTTGTCTCACTTGCAAACTCGGGTTTCCCTATTTCTATACGGGCAGCCTTGTATTCAGGTTTTAGCAGGCTCTTTTTGGATAGCTATGGCGCTGGAAATGGATTCTATCACTTCATTCTTTTAATGTTGTTCATCTCCTATTGTACATATTACGTTTTGATTCCGTTGTAAACATTTTTATGTAAAGCTGAACTGTATTTTGTACTAAGTATGATACTGTATACTATGTAACTCTGATGATTATGTTTATCCAGTGTATTCTGTTGTACATTATCTGGTGTATTTATATATTTCTATTCTGCTGTTAGTTGTTTATGTGTTATATTCCAAAGATTACCCTTGCCACCGTGGAACGGGGATTTGGGGTCGTCACACGTGGTATTAGAGCTTTGGTTAAGCTTAGTTCTGGAATATAACATATTAACGAAATCATCATAAATAGAACCAGTAGTGTTCTATGATGGATAACTCATTTCAGATAGGATCGGTAATATCCTAGAATGAGTATATCAGAATGAAATACACCCAGTAGACACATTTACATTCGAGTATATGTCTCTATGCTTTAAAAATACCTTTTCTTTTGGCTTAACACTTTGTCTGCTATTTGCAGACATTGAAAAATGAGTAGTAGAAGAGGTAGATCAGAGCCAGATATTGAAGCTCTATTAAACAAGTATTGAAATCTGGGTGGAGTACCGTTCTCGGACAATGAATCCATTATTCAAACACAAGCATGGATGCGCTCTGCTGAGAAAATCTTTGAAGGTTCAAAGCTGAGAGATAATCAGAAAAGATTACTGGCATCGTGGGCACTCAAAGACGAAGCTTTAATCTGGTGGGAAACCATTATTAATGATAATCTAGAAGGTAATATTACCGGGGATAGATTTAAAGAAATTTTCAATGAAAGATTTATTCCTCCAGAAGCAACTGAGCGGTTAAGTGATGAATTCTACTATCTGATACAAAGAGATATGACCATTCCAGAATATCATAAGAAATTCAACGAACTTTCTCGTTTCGCCCCGCATTTAATTCAAAATCCAAAGATGAAGAATCTGAGGTTTATTAACAGGATTTAAAGAAAGTACCAAAGTAGGGTAACTGCATATGTGCAACAATTTTTTCAGAAATGATATACATGGCTTATCAGTATGAAGATCTCGATAAGCAAGGTCTTTTGAGAGACAAGGGCAATGTAGTTCTAGCAACAAAAGGAAACTTGAAACTGATAGCCTAGAGACAAGTACGTAGCTTGAGGCAAGTACGACGTCTGAGTTTAGTAAGGGGCCTAAATTCAATATGAAAAAGGTTAAATCTGAGAAAGAACCAATAACGACTGCTGTATGCAATAACTGCAAAAAACAGGGAAAATTGTCAATAAATTTCAGAGCTTTAAAGAAATAAAAAAGGATGTATCAAAATCCATTCGAAAGCAGAAGAAGAAGGGGTTTAAACCCGATAACTAGTTTCAAGAGAATAGAAAATGCAATCAATGCCATTAGACTGGTCATCTAGCAAAGGATTGCCAGCCGTTAAAGAAACCCGAAAAAGTACATGTAAACGAAGTGGCAGAAACTTTAGCACCCTCAGCTAGTTAGGGAAGGCCAGATGTTTTAGAAGGCACGCTTAATGTCAAAAATATTCCGGTTAAAGTGATGTTTGATACGGGCGCGTCACGAAGTTTTATTTCGACTAAGGTGGTAAAGAAGTTGGATTTGAAACTAAAAAAGCTTAAAGAACCCATGACTGTCCATAATCCGATTAGAGGTTCTCTCAATCTTAGTTGGATTTGTGGGGGTGTCTGTTTCCTTTTCTTGTTATGGGTTCCCTACAATCTCGATCATCATGAATTTCACAGAATTTGATCTTATTTTGGGATTGGATTGGTTAACCAAATATGAAGAGGAAGTTAACTGTGCAGAAAGAGTTGTTAAAGTTAAAACAAAGCTAGGATATATAACCATACCATGCGAAGGTCCGAATTCGGATTGAAAAGGCTTTTGGTCAGCTCTTGATGTTTCTCCTGCTCAATTAGAACTTGTTCCTGTCGTTACGGAGAATATTCCGGTCGACATAGAAAATATTCCTGTCGTGAAGAATTATGCGGATGTGTTTGAAGAGGTTGTTAGCTTGCCTCCGCATAGAAAAATTGATTTCAAAATCTCTTTAGTTCCGAATGCAAGGCCAGTAGTTCACTCTATTCGAAGAATGACCTTAAAGGAAAAAGAAGAGTTAGATAATCAAACTCGACAGCTTATATGGAAGGGTCTGATCAAGCCTAGTTTCTATGATTCGGAGCAACAGTGATATTTGTTCCAAAGTCAGACGGTACTCTCCGACTATGTATGTATTATACTGACTTGAATAAGCAGACATTAAAGAATAAATATCCATTGTCACGAATTGATGATTTGTTTGATCGATCGAATGGCGCACAAGTATTTTCACGAACGGACCTA
Organism: Allium sativum; assembly: GCA_030737875.1. Taxonomy (NCBI): domain Eukaryota; kingdom Viridiplantae; phylum Streptophyta; class Magnoliopsida; order Asparagales; family Amaryllidaceae; genus Allium; species Allium sativum. The sequence continues at coordinate 275,142,138 of CM060923.1, forward strand.
GCTACATGTTTCCATCAGCTTCGTATTTCCGAAGAGTGTGTTCCTTTGACAGAAATCAGAGGTCCAGATTTATTCTACGAGTGGTTAGTAATGTTGTCCGGCTTATGTAATGCTCCAGCTTATTTTGTTGATCTAATGAACAGAGTATTCAGAGAAGTATTGAATAAATTCGTGCTGGTTTTCATTGATGACACATTGATCTTCTCTAAGTTAGAAAGCGAGCATGAAAAACATTTGGAACAAGTGTTAGAAATTCTCAGAAAGAATGTTTTAAAGGCAAAATTTTCCAAATGTATATTTTTGCAAGAAGTGGTAAAATTCCTTGGTCACGTCGTATCAAAAGAAGGAATTTCTGTGGATCCCAGTAAGATCTCAGCTATTCAGAATTGAAAGCAACCAACTATGCCCTTAGAAGTCCGAAGTTTTCTTGGATTGGCTAGTTATTATCGGAAGTTCATTAAGGATTTTTCAAAGATATCTAGTTCCTTAACAAAGCTTACTAAGAAACATTCAAGGTTCAATTTTACTCCAAAATTTGAGATAGCTTTCCAAAAGCTGAAGTTAAGGCTGACAACTGCTCTAGTGTTAACAATTATTGATGGCAATCAAGACTTGAAAGTCTGGACAGATGCTTCTAAAGAAGGTCTCGGTGCAGTATTAATGCAAAGAAGCTAAGTTATCGCTTATGCTAGCCATCAGTTGAAGCCATATGAGAAGAATTATGCAACTCACGATCTTGAATTGTTAGCCAACGTGTTTGCTATGAAAATCTGAGACATTTTCTATTGGATGAGAAGTTCGAATTATATACCGATCATCAATCATTGAAGTATTTATTCACCTAGAAAGATCTGAATATGAGGCAACAGCGTTGGTTAGAATTTCTTGCAGCATATGATCTTGATATTTTGTATACGCCGTGGAAAGCCAATGTTGTGGCTGATGCGGTCCGCAAAAAGAATGTGATCATCGCCAGTCTTATCATTACACCATCGTTGACTGATAAAATATCTATTCTTCATAAAGACGATAGTTTTGTTAAAGAGATGATCAAAAGAATTCAAAGGGGCGAAGTCTCCAGTTTCCAAATGGATAGCGCAGGAGTTCTGAGATTGAAAGGAAGAATTTGTTTTCCCGACAGTCTTAAGCTCAAAAGAGAAGCAATGGACGAGTGTCACAAGTCCAAGCTGAGTATCCATCCAGGGGTTAGTAAAATGTATAATGACCTCAAGCGTACATTCTGGTGGAAGGCGATGAAAAGAGACATCTCTATATATGTTGGCAGGAGTTTTACTTTTCAACAAGTCAAAAGCGATCAACAGAAGCTCGCCGGATTGTTGCAACCATTGGAAATTCCAGTTTGGAAGTGGGAACAAATTTCTATGGATTTCATAGATGGTCTGCCCAGAACCCGGAGAGGAAATGACAGTATTTGGGTGATCGTAGATCGTTTCACGAAGACCGCTCATTTCATACCTGTCAAATCAAATAGAACCGCTTAGAGTCTGGCGCAGATTTATTTCAAGGAAATTATTAAACTGCATGGAGTTCCCATGAGTATTGTTAGTGATCGTGACCCGATTTTGCTAGTAAATTCCGGGAAGCATTCCAAGCAGAATTGGGAACCAAATTGAACTTGAGCATCGCTTATCATACTCAAACAGATGGTCAAACTGAGAGGGTGAAGCGTATTCTAGAAGATTTATCGCGGGCTTGTGTTATTGATTTTGGCGGATCATGGCAAAACCACTTGCATTTGGCCGAGTTCTCATGCAACAACAGCTACCAAGCGAGCCCGGAAATGTCACCATTCGAAGCACTGTCTGGTAGACCGTGCAGATCTCTCGCTTGTTGGGTAGAACATGGCAATAGACTTGAATTGGGATCAGATATGACTTGCGAAGCTGCGAATAAAGTCAATTTCATTAAGAAATGATTACTAGCCGCTCAAAGCCGACAGAAGAGCTATGCAGATTCAAGAAGAAGGAATTTGGCATTTGTTGTTGGTGACTATGTGTATATATGGGTTTCTCCAATGAGAGGAGTAGTCCGATTTTGAAAAACAGAGAAGTTGGCGCCCAGATTTGTTGGTCCAATTTCAATACTTGAACGGATTGGAACTCTCGCTTACAGGGTTCAATTACCCGATTGGTTGCCTGGAGTACATGTTATGTTTCATGTGTCTCAATTTCTAAAGCATGTGCATGATCTAGACTTGGTCGTGGAAGAAGTCGCACAACGAGATTTGGAAATTACTCCAGAATTAGCTGTGAAAAGAGAGCCGATAAAGATTATTGGCAAAGAAACTAAAGAGCTGAGGAACAAGAAGGTTCACTTAGTCAATGTGCAATGGAGTGGAGATCCGCGAGACTGTACTTGGGAAACTGAGGAGAGCATCAAGAAATCCTATCCCAATTGCAGGGTGGATATCTCTAATTAACTCTGGTTAACATATTTTGCATTTCCATATTGTTTTGTACTTGGTTGTTGTTTCCTTTTCATGGATGTAATTTTTTTAATTATATAGTCTGAATGATTTTAAAAGAGTATATAAATTAATTAGTGTGTGATTATGAATTTGACTAATCGAATTATTGGAATGATAGTTAATCAAATCAATAAGAGAATGAAGTTAAATTTATGCAATTGAATCAAATATTAAACTGGTTTAAAAATTGATTGGAATACATGCATGTACATTATATATGGTTGAATAGGTAAATGGATTTGTTGTTGAGTAAAGAATTTATTTGCGCGCCCGACAAATAGGTAAACCTTAATGAGTTGGATGCGCAGTTTTATTATTATATCAACTCCTGTGAATGCCATTGGAAGCGGAGTGCTGGTTATTCTGTGTGAAATAATAAACGTCGCCATAGGATAATAACAATTAATTTTGAACTACACAACACGGCATACTTCTTGAAGATAGCATACTTTATCATATACCACCTAAGCATCTGGAGCTTATGTGACGAGGTTGAAGATTTACCATACGAGCGAGAGGCTTGTATGGCAATGACTATATTATAGGTTGAACCGAAGACTGATATGGACTATATAAAATGTAACAGTAAATTGCCAGATTAATAAAAACCCCACACGGGTCTGGAGATGACAATAAGCACGTCTCTCTGGTCATTAAGGCACCAAAAACCATTTATAGGGTAACAAGAATTTATTTTCTGGAGTTATGATCTATACACACTCCCCTGCAGACACCGGAATATATCACTATAAATATGTGTATGCTTATTAGGATTTATTGGGTACCTAATACGACCCAATAAATTTCCGAACCCCTCCCCGTACAAAGGAGGTTATGGCGAATTTTTTCAAAAATTTAGGGTATTAGCCAAATTTTTGAAGAATTAGGAAATTCTTAGAAACTAAAAAGTTGAAGAATGAAAGCCAAAATGAACGTTGAGTTGGTTAGTTAAACAACTTTCGGCTTCGTTCCTTTTCGGGACGAAAAGATTTTAAGTGCGGGAGATTGTAACAACTCGGAAAATCCGAACCAATTAAATTTTTTTAATTTGGCTATTTTAGTGGATTTTGAATATTTAAAATAATTTATTTTAAATAATAAGGACCAAAAATTTATTTGGATCAAAGTTATTGCGAATATATTTATTTTAATTATAAAACAAGGCCTGAAATGGCGCAACAGTTCGAAATTTTGAATTGAACTTTGACTGACTGTATAGGATGCAAAATAAAACAGGTTTTAGTGAAACTAAAAATATTTAAATCTTTTTAAGAATATCTTTCTAAGAATCTGAAAAATCAAAATTTCATAGCGGCAATCAAAAGTTATGGCCAAATAAATTTTCAGAAAGGTCGCTCTGGAGTTAATATAGTCCTTGAAAATATACATTTTGCAAACTACGTCCGTTTTCGATGAAACCAATTTTGTTGGATCCGGAATGTCAAATTATTGCTAGGTTCCAATTTTCATAATTTTTGAAATCAATATGTGAGCATAGAAAAGGAAAACGTGTTTTGACAGTTTCGGTTAATTTGGATCGACCAGAAAATGACCATTTTTCAAACGGTCTCCAAATTCGACGAAACTACTTTTGTTGGGATCGTATCGTCCAAACATAGCCAGATTTATTTTTCTGGAATTTTTGGGATCAGTATGTGGCCCCGGCAAATTGAAATGTACGTTCAAATCCATGTTCGAATGTTTTATATTTTAATTTGAAGAAAAACCGACTGAAACAGTCGAATGGGCCTACAAAACATATTCCATTTTGTCCGCAATGGGGGTAATTAGCTAGGGATGATAGTCGTTGGGTTTGATTTGGAGTTCATTTGGAGAAACATATTTTTTTGGAATTTATATAAATATCGGCGAATCAGAAAATTCTATTCATTAAATTAAAAAAAAATACGGTTTTCTCTCTCCCCATATACGATCGAAGGCGGAAACCATTTCCTCCCTTCTTGACCAAATTCCGGCCAAACCATGCCATATTACCCTTCGCCATAGTTGAAGTATTTGGAGTACTCGACGAGATCTTCAAATCCATATAAGGACCACCACCCCTCATCGCCCCATCGTCGAGAACGAGCTCCATGAAGGTCGCAACTTCGACCCGCCACCGCCGCCGACTGGAGCCACCGAAGTGGACCCCACCACCGCCCGCGGGTGCGCGACTCGACCCTCTTCGGCGCTGCACCTCCCGATCCTCCGATCACTACACTGATTGGAAGTTATTCGCAAACCTAGTTTGGAACCATTTGCTGAAAGGTACGACCTTGGTTTATTTTAACGGATTTCGACAAATAAAAGCGTTGCAAACTTTTAAAAATCATATCTTTTTGCTATCTGCTCGAAATTCAGTGAAACAAGAGACACCGGGACCGTGGCATCGTCTTCTACATTCTAGAAGAGACCGGAGAAATTTTGGAGCTTCCTATAATTTTTGGAGGAGTGGAACCCAATGTGAGATTTCTAAATTATAAACGATATGGAATGACGATGTATAAATTATATAATCGATGTATGAGTTATATAAGCGTTGTACACCTCATGTACAAGCATCGTATAAGTTGTATGTGCGAGCATAAGTTATATATACGTTGTAAAAATCATATGTGCGTTGAATGGAATTGAAATGATATTGAAATGAAATCGAAATATATTTATATACGTATATATATATATACACACTCCCCTCGTCCACAGACCATGGACGATATATATTGGTTGTGATTGTTTGGATTTTGGTTGACGTGAAATTTGGTGAATATTATGAATGGTTGGTTTGATTATGGTTGTTTGTGGTTGAAAACAAATAGGATTAGTTTGTGGAAAAATTCGTCTGCATACGAACAAGATTATTAAAATCCCCATTGTCAAAAGCTGCGAGGCTTTAAGGTAGAGCGAGGAGCCATACTCAGGACGGTGCCGGTTTTAACTACCCTGCCGTTATGCTGCTGAAATTTTCTGAAATTTTCATATGTTTGATTAATATACATGTGCTGAAATAGATTCATGTGTTGGAAAAATATTCCTTTATGAAATAAATTGTTTGCACGATAAAAATAACATTTTTATTGAATGTATGAAATAAATTGTTTGAACGATAAAAATAACATTTTTATTGAATGTATGAAATAAATTGTTTGAACGATAAAAAAACATTTTTATTGAATGTATGAAATAAATGGTTTAAACGCTAAAAATAACATTTTTATTGAATGTATGAAATAAATGGTTTAGACGATAAAAATAACATTTTTATTGAATGTATGAAATGAAATGGTTTGAACGATAAAAATAACATTTTTATTGAATGTATGAAATAAATTGTTTTAACAATAAAAATCACATTTTTATATATATATGAAGTGTTAAAGATAGTCATATGTTGAAATGAATATTTGTTGGCTAAAAAATATTATTTTTACCACATGTGTGAAATGAAAATGGTTTGGAAATCGAAGAATGGGTTATGTTTATTTATATATTAACACACACACACACACACACACACACACACACACACATATATATATATATAATTAAAATAAAACGAATAACGATCTTGTAGTTCGTGTTTTGAAATCGTGATTTTAAACGATTATTGCGGAAAATCCGACCGTCGGATTTTCCCGAAACCGAAACCGTTGGGTCCGCTTTGAAAATATCTTTCCAAGATACCAAATTTGTAAATATCTAAAGGTTAGATTTTGTGAAATGTTAAGTTCAAATCTGAATGTAAACAGCGCCAGAATGGATTTTATTTATATACATAAATATATTTAAATTAAATCAAATAACGACGCTCCAATTCGTATTTTGAAATCGTAACTTTAAACGATTGTACCGAGAGATCCGACCGTCGGATTTTCCCAAAACTGGAACCGTTGGGTCCTGTTTAAAAAGATCTATCCAATGGTATAAAATTTGTAAAGTTCCAACGGTTAGATTTTTAGATTTTTGTAAATCAAATATGAAGAAAAATAGGGCCATGGCCGCGTTATATCCTGAAGCGTCGTTTGAATGAATTAGCTATTTTTAAATAAATAAAAATAGCGATAAATCGTTATAAATATTATAAACGATATGGAATGGAAATATACTGAATTTACTCGGTTTACTAGATATTTGATGGTTGAATGTGTTTGACGTGAAAATTACATTAATGAACAGAATTATTGATGTCAAATAACTTAACCATGGAAATGAATTGATTTGAAATTCTAAATATACGTGAATTAATTGAAAAGGCCGAGTTAATTCTCATTTCAAATAATTGATCGACGGTTAGAAGTCGAGGATATGAAGACGGTGCAAGACCGATGATCTTCACATCGAATGGAAGACTACTGATGCCTTTGATGGGAGTTGCTGCCCTGAAGGGCTTACAGTGGTGGTGGTCCGGAGATACTTGTTGTTCGTTCGAACGTGCGAGGGCCTCTCTCCTGTATTGGACATATGGGAGAGGAATAAGGTGCCTCCGATTTCGTTCAGACCCAGAACGGACTAGTAAATGGATGTGTGTCTGACATTGTAACTTGACAACGTGGCATGTAGAGATGCTATGATCAAAGCTTTTGTTGAAAAGCAGAGCTTTGTGGTTGATGATCAAAGCACGACTTTGATATAGCTATCTTTGTGTTTAGCGTTGATTCGCGAGCCTCACACCCCAGTATGGACCAGAAACGGGAGAGGACTGCAGGGAGAGCATGCGTTTCCTTCTAGCTAGGAGTGGTGTTTTGGGTTTTACATGCCCGGACATTTTACTTATGTGGATGATGGATAGCGAGGCACCTCGGTTATATCGGTAGTTACAGGGACGATGGTTTGGTCGGTATATGACCAGTTTACTCCCTATCGGGCGGGGAAACACAATGTTCAGGTATTTTAATCCACTCCGTGTGGATCGGCCCTGAAGATCCAAGGGTCGATGCGCTCTGACCCTGAGGCTCGGGCTAGAGAGTCTCGAAGCGGTAAGGACGATCCCTTGCCTTGGTTCATGATGGAAATCCAATTTCCAAATACGACATCGTGCGGTTTTGATTGTATACCTATATATGGCGACATAGAGGTATGGGGCATTTATGCCGTCTATGATTGATACTTATGATTGAAATTGTTTTTGAAACATATAAACACTAGTAATAATATCAAATGCTTTTGTTTTATTCGTACCAAGCATATTTTGGCCATTATAAGGTAAAACTCTATCCTTCGGTTTGCGTTGCATTTTGTAATGGGAACACTACACCAAAATAGATGATTGCCAACGAGTATAACTGTCGCAAACAATTTCCGCAACACTTATTAGCGTTGCTATGGGGGCGTGGCAATGTATTACCAACGCATATAAGCGTTGGCAAATATTCATTCGCAACGCTTATATGCGTTGGCAAATATTCATTCGCAACGCTTATATGCGTTGGCAAATATTCATTTGCGACGCTTATAAGCGTTGGTAATATTATATTCGCAACACTTATAAGCGTTGGTAACATGCAACGCTAATATTTGCATATAAGATAGCACAAGCTCTATTTAATATGCATTCATTCAGCTATGGAATTATCTCAACATAGCGGCATGTAACCAAATGAATAAGGAAAAAAAATCCATATTCATGACAACAGCACAGTATGAACTAATAAAAAAAATTCAATACATATAGATACTAAATTCAATACATATACAATATCTGATTCCATAGTAATAACAATACAAAATTAACATAATGCAAGACGTTTTTCATATTTAAAGTCTACAAGTACCAAACGTGAAACTCCATCCATGTAACAAATCTTACATCCAAAATTTTGCATAGCTTGTACCACCAAAATTTATCTTTTCCTCCGCTTCAACTGCTTCTTGCGTGCATTTAATCAAATAACATCAATTAAGTTTCGAATAATATTAAATGTTATAAGTTCAATGTCATACCTTTTTTATTTTGACACATCTTTTGTCTATTGAACTCGATGAAATTCTGCAACTTAAGCTCATTTTTAAGCCTTTTGTTTTCTTCAAGAACCTCCAATGCAAATTCCACACCACGATCACATAATGGTTTGTCAATCCAGTTGATGAATCCACAATCTCTAAGAGTCCCTGTGTTTGCACAAATAAAATGTCGACGGCCAACGTTTTTATTCAAATAGCATGTTCTGAATATTGGTTCAATGTTGCAATGGCATAACAACCTTCGAGATTGTGCTTCTTCAACATAGCATGTTGGTAGGGGTGGCAATCTTGTAGGTGTGGTCGATCTGGTAGGCGGTGTCACATTCTGAACACTTAATAATGCCAAATCCCTTTCTAAGCTTGACTCAATTCTCTCGTAGACGCTAAACGGAGTTGGTGTTTGAGATTCGGCTGAATAAACAATTTGAGGAGGATCGCCCGAATCGTTTGAATAAGCCGATGGAGAATACCTTAGGAAATAATCACGATAATCGGTCGAAGGCCTTGAGTAGGAGGACATCTGCAGAAGATAGATAAATAGCAATAGTATCAAGATGGAAAAGGACCATAAGTGTATACATCAATTATGAAGAGGTTTCCCCAACTCTCACTTCTATCTCAAGTCTCACTAATAACTATTAGTAACAAGTGAAGTAAACACATTGTAAGTGTTAAAAATAGTACCTTGCCAAAACGATTAGGAGAAAAGGATCCGGTAAGAAGTAAAAATTTGCAAACCTTCTACGTTCACTTATCTTTTGGTTCCATCCTTATTCCTAAATGTTAAAAATTGTAACTTGTCATAACTATAATTGTCATAGCATTTCCCTTTAACAGTACGCATAAACTTGTTATACTAACGCGAACTTCTTACATGTTAAACATGCCCAAAACCAATAGGATTAACCTCAGAAGCGAACATCGAACAATTGCACATTTCCTACTTAGCCAGAAACAAAGAATAGAAAAGCTAGTTTTGAAGACTGGGTTGAAGATTTCTTACTTAGCCAGAAATATTCTTCTGATATTTTTAGTGGAAGAGTCAAATATTTCAGCTCACAACTCAGTAAACCACAGATCTAATACGAACGGTAAGAGTCAAAGCATCGCTAGCACATGCTCCCTTCGTAGTAGTGACCATCCCAAGTTAATACTCGTACCAAATCTTTACCAAGAACTAGCACAAATTATTCTAACAGGTTATTACTAAAAGCAGCATAAAAACAGATGAAGATGAGAATAAACTCAACATAAAGTAATTAGCCTCCATCTCCCAGGTTGCCTAAAAAAACGGATGAAGATGAGAATAAACTCAACATAACATGATGTGATAAATACTTAACATGATGTGATAAATACTTAAAAGCAACATTTCAATAAGATCGTTAAGCAGGCTCTCTCAATTCCTAGGCCAAAAGGTTGAGCTATATGCAAGCAAACTGCAGAAAATAAACAAGCAGGCTCCCATAATCTGGTGCATTGTAAGAACCAATCAAGTAGGTTCACATAATCTTCAAAATGCACTAAGCGTGATGAGGGTTATCGCTGCCCGAATGCTCAGTTAATCGCTGTATGCCACTACACCAACTGAATTTATAAACTCAGTTCCAACTGAGTTTACAAACTCATTATGAATCTGAGTTTATAAACTCAGTTCCAACTGAGTTTATTAACTCAGTTAAACTGAGTTTATAAACTCAGTTAAACCGAGTCTATAAACTCAGTTAAACCGAGTCTATAAACTCAGTTAAACTGAGTTGCACTTAGTTCGAAACTGAGTTTAACTCAGCTACTTAGCTTGCTTTAAATCAAAACATGTAAAGCTTCAAGCCCATATAAGAACATATAGCAGCTTATCGGCAAGTCCACTAAAAGCAAGCAAACAAGTCTACTATATTAAGACACATCCACATAGCTAAGGCTGACAACACCTAAACACACAGGGGACACACAAAAGCAGCTGTTGCACCATCGCAACAGCTGTCCTTCTCCTTCTGCTGCTTGCAAAAACCAATAATTTTAAAAAATATATATCATGTCAGTTTTATTTAGATGCACATACTTTGGTCTCATATATAACTCAACTAACGTCATATTTTAATTTTCTCTGAACATTTAATTAGTCACACATATGAGTCAACATTTTATTTTATGTAAATTTAAGTTTTCCAGTATTTATTCCTATTGTTATTATTGAGCATGTTTCAAATTTCCCGGGTGATTCCTACTGAATATCAATTTTAAACTAGTAATTCCAGAATATTCAAGCTTCAATCAACCAATAGATTTTTCAGTTTCATAATTAATTAGATATAAACTACTTATCACTCTCTACTTTATAACTATTAACAGCATAGAAACTTCTTTTATTCTTCAGCATTTCTATTTCGTGGATACCACTGGCTTTATCAATAATTGGATTTACCCAAGTTGAAGGGAAATTAACACTTCTTTTAGTGTTAATGTCTTATTCAATTTCATAATTCAAACTAAATATAAACAAAACAGCCATTGCTGCAAATGACACTCCTTCCAGTCAAGTAACAAATAATCGCCTTTAGTAGAATGCTAACATTACGACTACTGCTTTTACAAAAGGAGCAGGTCTTGCTTTTGCTTTGAAAATTCTACACCCCCTTCCATTCTATTTTGTCTAACTTTGAAAGACAACAAACAACGTTGCCTTCACTTGTTAAACTTTTACCATTTAAGGATACTATACCTTATACTATTATCATAAAATGCACTCCATTCTTCTTTCTATGTAGGACATCATGATGAATAACATACGGGAATTTCAAAGCAATCCATATGGAAAAGATAGGCCAAGTATTCTTCAAAACTCAATTTGCTTATGGTTGCATTCGGCGTTTTTACCATCCCAATTTCTTTATGCTTTCAACTACAAGTTCCCTTAAAGTGTTTCCTGGTGAAACATTTTCCAAATGCAAACATATGAGACATTGGCCCACTTTTCCTAGTTCATCTTGGAACCTTTAAATGCGAATGATGTCAAAATAGGGTGTTATCTTTCAATGGTGATATCATTCTCTATAATACAACGTAATCACATGTCTATTACTTTCTAATTCCTATGACTGTCCACAAATTAGCTGTAAAGTATTCACAGGTAAAATGACATAACAAATGCTGGAGCTTATCCGTATGACAAATGGAGTGCTGGGAAGGCTTGATTGGAAGATATTCGACCAAATCCACTTTCCCTACATGTGCCAATAATGTCATGGTGACCTAAAATGTCATATATAATGTCTTACACGTCGCATCCAAGTATACAATATCAAATCCAACAAACTCAAATATAAATGCACAAGCTACCTTACCAACACATGTAGCCTTAAGGCTAATAGCTTAAGGTATCGTGGTTGAGTTTAACTCAGTTCAAAACTGAGTTTATAAACTCAGTTACAACTGAGTTTATAAATTTTATTATATTAACTCAGTATACTTCCATAATAAAAAGTCACTAACACTTAATCTAACCATCTACATTATTATATTAAATTTACAGAGAATGACGATCCTGGCAATGTCAATATAAGTACGGGGACTACATCCATCAAGCCGCGCAAAGAATTCCAAATAGGATAGCTATGGGAGCAACAAAACTAACCTTCACTTTGCACCCATGGATTCAAATCTTTAGGACTGAAGAAAGCCAAAAAGAAATATCGATGAAGGAAGGGGAAGAAAGCCAGAGAGTAATATCAAATCGCTTGAAGCAGAAGCCGATTCACTTGAAGGAGAATCGATTGAAGGAGAGGCCGATTTCGTCGCCTGAAGGAGTGGAGATCTCTGGTTCGTTTGGAGGAGAAAACGGTTTGAATGAGAAAGTGATTTTTTAGTTATTTTAGGGCTGTGTAATTTGATTTCTAGGCGGCCGAAGAATGGAATGAGTGTTTACAAGCGTTGAGAAGAAGAGAATTAGGGTTATACATGATCTTTTACATTTCTGCCCCCAAGAACGAAAGTTACCAACCGAAATATGCGTTGGCCAAAAAAAAATTTATGGAAATGTATTTTCAGTAACACTTTTTTAATTTAGCAACGCTTATTTGGGTGATTACTCTACAACGTGAATAAGTGTTGGCGTCTAGAAAAAATAAGTGTTACCAAATGACTATTTTGGTGTAGTGGAACTGAGTCTTATAATGGCTTCATTTTTTGTAAAAAGCATTGCGATGTTTAAATAATTAACTTGTGTTGAACACTGGCAATCCAATGGAGTAAACCCGTTCCGCGTTAGCGGCGTGGTCCTGTGATTGTCCTCATTGTAAAATAAGTTAAGTAGATTTCTCATACCAATCCCATGACTGACTCGTAGTTTGTTTCACTTACAAACTCGGGAGCCCTATTTCTACACAGACAGCCTTGTATTCAGGTTTTAGCAGGCTCTTTCTACATAGCCATGGAGCTGAAGATGGATTCTATCAATTCTTTCTTTTTATGCTGTTCAGCTCCTATTGTACATATTATGTTTTGATTCCGCTGTAGACATTTTTATGTAAAACTGAACTGTATTTTGTACTGAGTATGATCCTGTATACTGTGTAACTCTGATGATTATGTTTATCCTGTGTATTCTGTTGTACATTATCTGGTGTATTTATATATTTCTGTTCTGTTGTTAGTTGTTTATGTGTTATATTCCAAAGATTACCCTTACCACCGTGGAACGGGGGTTTGGGGTCGTCACGACATCCATATGATGATACATCCATCTTCATCCATTAAAAGAAAGAAAAATGCACACACATCCATATGCTGTATGAGAGTGATTGAGCCGATCTAGTGCCTAAGGTGTGTGTATATGCATCCACGAGCAACCACTAGCAAACACTTGCATCCACTTGCATTCATCAAACATAACATGTCTCAAACACATGTTTACAATCATGGGATTCCAACCTAAAGGTCGAAGATTCGAACGATAGGACATACTTAGATGATAGAAACAAGTATAGATAAAAGCTTTGGAAAAGGAGTTAAGAACATACCCTCGAAAAGGAAAGGGTACGAAGAATGAATTCTATCTTCGGTCTCTCAAGTTGCATCCTCTGGGTTATCTCCCCACTGAACCTTCATCAACTTGATCTCCTTATTGCGTAGCTTCTTAAGTTCTGATCCAAGAATACGGGTAGGAACTCGTTTGACTATTGCCACCCGTTCCACTACCACTTCTTTCAGTGTACTTGGCTCAACCACTTCTACGGTGTCATGTAAGCATTTCCGCAGATGAGAAACATGGAAAACATCATGAACGCTAGATAATCTCTCGGGTAGCTTTATTCTATAGGCCATTTGGCCAATCCTTTCTGTAATGGGAAATGGCCCTATAAATCTTGGAGCCAACTTTCATATAGATCCAAAGCGTACCACATTTCTTAAGGGTGATACCTTAATAAAAACTAAAAAACCATGTCTCCTACTTCGAATTCAAGGTCAGTCCTTCTCTTGTTCGCATAGGATTTCTGCCCATCTTGAGTGGTCTTCATTCGTCGTCTTATGAGATCAATCTTCTCAGATTTTCTCTAACCATATCTGGCCCAAGTAATAGTCTTTCTGTAGATTCCCACCAATAAGTTGGTGATCTACAGGGTCATCCGTATAAGGCTTCAAAAGGTGTCATGCCAATGCTAGCTTGGTAGCTGTTGTTGTAGAAGGACTCCAATCAAGGAAGATTTTCTTCCCAAGTACCTCCAAAGCATAGGATACACAGCCTTAAAAGATCTTCTAGAACTCTGTTCACCCTCTCCGTCTGTCCATCGGTCTGAGGATGATAAGCGGTGCTCAAACATAACTGTGTGCCTAATGCTTCTTGCTAGCTTCTCCAAAATTCACTAGTAAAGATGGGGTTACGATCACTTGTGATACAGAAGGGTATCCCTTAAAGATGAACTATCTCATGAACATAAAGTGCCGTTGGCCATGCTGTCGTCCTCTTGCTCTTTAATGAAATGGGCGCTCTTGGTCAGCCTGTCCACTATTACCCAAATATTGGTGTTGCCTTTCTTTGATCTAGGCAAACCATCTATGGAAACGTTTTCCCATTTCCACTGCGGAACCTCAAATGGACGAAGTAAACCAACGGGCTTCTTTTACTCAGCTTTAAATTGCTGGCAAATCAAACATTGAGAAACAAACTCCGCCACATCTCTTTTCATCCCAGCCCAAAAGTAAACCTGCTTCATATCCTTATACATCTTATTGCCACCTGGATGAGTGGTCATCTTAGAATAATGGGCTTCTTCTAGGACTGTCTTTATCAATCTCCCAATTCTGGGGACACAAAGCCTCCCATCTCGTCATAACCACCTTTTATTGTCGATGGAATATCTATTGAGGTGGCTAGAATTCTCCCTCTTACTAAGCCTATCCAAGATATCTAAAATCTATGGATCCTCTCGCTGCGAAGCACCTACTTGGTCCATAAGCGTAGGTTGTATCTCCTTCGATGCAAACAAACCAGGCAAAAGCTCGATGGAGGGTCTTAAGTCAAAAGCCGATATAAACTCCAAGCTTTTCCTTTCCACGAATAAAGGACTTAAGACCATCCTTTGTCTACTCAGTGCGTCTGCCACTACATTACCCTTGCTAAGGGTATAAGAAATCTCGAAGTCGTGTGATGCTAAGAATTCCATCCACCTTTGCTACCTCAAATTTAGATCCTTTTGTGAGTATAAGTACTTGACAGATTTATGATCAGTGTACAACTCGAACTTCTCTCCAAGCAAATATTGACGCAACAGCTTAAGTGTGAATATGGTGGAAGCTAGCTCTAAATCATGGGTAAAAGTTCTTTTCATGAACCCTTAGTTGTCTCCCTCAATAACATACTATCCTTCCCTCTTACATCAGAACCGCACCAAGCCCTATACCACACGCGTCGGTGTATACTGTGAACACTTTATTTCAATCTGGCAAGGTCAAAACCGGGGCCGTTGTTAGAGCTCTCTTTAGTTTTTGGAAAGCAACCTCACAATCTAAATCCCCTGCAAACACGATCGTCAACCTGGTGAGTGGGGCTGATATCTTTACGAAGTCCTTAATGAACTTCCGATAATAGCCTGCCTACCCTAAAAAGCTTCTCACCTCCATTGCATTCTTTGGGATCTGCCAATCTTGCACTGCAATGATCTTCACGGGATCTACTGCTATCCCTTCTTTAGAAACCACGTGCCCTAAGAATCTCACTTCTGCTCTCCAAAAATGACAATTGGGGAACTTAGCCTTAAGCTGATGCACACGTAGAGTCTTCAAAACTTCCGTTATATGCAAAGCATGCTCTTCCTCACTCTTTGAGAAGATCAAGATATCATCAACAAAGACCACGACAAATTTATTTAGAAACTCCCGAAAATCCCTACTCATTAGATCGACAAAATAGGCGGGTGCATTCGTCAACCCAAAAGGCATTACAAGCCATTCAAAGAAACCATCTGGAGTCCTAAAAGCGGTCTTATCTATATTGTCTTCGGCCACCCTCAACTGATGAAACCCCATGGCCAAATCCAATTAATAAAATACTGATGCACCAACAAGTTAGTCAAACAAGTCATCTATCCGCGGAAGTGGTTGTCTGTTTTTCTTAGTGAGTTTATTCAATTCCTTATAGTCTACGCATAAGCGAAGCGAACCATCCGCCTTAGTTGCGAATACCACCGGAACACCCCAATCAGATATGCTTTGCCTAATAAACCCTTTTTCGAGCAGTCCCCTACTTGTTTGCTAAGCTCCCTCCTTTCTCTTGGAGCCATATAGCGCACAGGTAATGCAACTAGCTTCGCATTATCTACCAAATTTATGCGAAAGTCGATTTCGCGCCTTGGGGGTAAACCCCGAACCTCCTCAAAGACATCAGGATATTCGCGGACTACTAGAACAAATTGCAGATCATCGATAGATGCATCAAGAGACTCTAGAAAACTAAGCATGACAAACCCTTACGGGTCACAAGAAATCTCAAGGGTCCTCCCGTGACAGGTCAAGAGCCTAACGACCGTCCTCTCCTAATCTAGAATGACACCATACATGGTTTGCCAGTCCATTCCTAGAATCAACCCCTAGCCCATGAGCCCGAGCACATACGCGTTACACTCAAACTCGACGCCTAAAATAGATATTCTCAAACGCTGACAGATCATAGATAAGTGAGCCTAACCACCAATGGGGTTTGAGACAACTACAGGATCCACTACCATACTAGTATTTAAGTGTAGAGATTCAACTACAGAACTAGATATAAACGAATGTGAAGCACCAGAATCGAAAAGAGTTCTAATAGAGTGACTGGAAAGAGAAATCAAACCTTCCACGGAAACTTTCGTACCTCTGTCTGAAGCACCAATCGCGAGAACATTCACTTGGCCCTCGAAAATCCCTGCTCTTTGACCTTGTCCCTGTTTCTTCAGGCACTCCCTAACAAGGTGTCCGACTTCCCCGCAGTTAAAGGAAGCATTCTTCCTTTTCTTATAGTCTTTCACTAAGTGACCCTTACGTCCACAATTGTGACACTTCCTCTTATCCTTAGCCTTGTCATTCTTTCCACCTTTCTTCTGTTGTTGTTGTTGTTGTTGTCCCTTACTAGGCCATACCTTCTTATTTTGCATCGTTGCCCCCACCTTAGCTTCCTTTTTCTCTACCTTCTCTTCCTCATGCATTAAAACCATATCAACAAGCCTTTCAAAAATATCTCCCATAGAAATGTGGGACATAGCTAACCCATGAAGAGGTTCATTTAGTCCATTGACAAACCGCAAGGCTTTCTTGTGCGGAGTGTCTACAAGCTCTAATCCAAATCTTGCCAGCTGGTTTAATTTGTTAACATATTCATTAATAGTCATGCTCCCTTGCTTGAGTGTCAAGAACCTCTGCATTTGCATGTTTTTCTCAGCTTGGGAAAGAAAATTCATTTCGAACCTCAACCTAAAATCTTCCCAAGTTTCCACCGGACGTCCACCTTGGGTTACTTCCCACCAAAACGAGGTTTCATCTTTCAGTTGCCAAGCAGCTAACTGAATCTTCCTTCGGTCTTCCATTCAAAGATTTCAAACAAGTCCTCAGTCTCCTTGTGCCAATTCCTTGCCTCTACGAATGTTTCGGTTCCACGGAATGGCTTCCCTCCCATGGCACAAAAATCTTTGCAGATCTTAGCAAAAATATCAGCTCTGCAGGAGGAGGAGGAAAGATAGGTGCAGCTGGGGGAGGAATGTCAGCTTGACCTCTGGCAGGAGCCGTGGCTTCTAGATACCTACGGAACCAGCCTGGTATCGTAACGCCCTGAGGGATATTCGGTTCCCCAGACATGCTGAAAAGAAAAGCAAAGAGATTTAGATAAAGGACCGTGGGATATTACATATGGCTTTGGGGGAATATGTTTTTAAAATAGACTTTTCTTTTTGGAAAAAAATGCTTCTTAAAAATTCTTTTGAAAATAATATTAAAAAACTTTTATCTAATCTGGTAACCTTCAGCTCTGATACCAAATGTGACACCCCACGTCCGTTAATGTCACTCACTAAGGAAATGCATTAAGTTTCGTGAAGCGTTATAGGTAAACAGACACAAAATATTACAAGACAGATATAAATAAGATAGCAGTGGAATTTCAAACATAAATAATGACATCGTGGTCCAAAATACCATATGTCACAAAAACCATTACAATAATATAACTTCTGTCTTGTACCATCAGAGTACATAAATATATAAAAAGCATAATTCCCCAAAAAAAGCTAAGCCATACTAGAGATAAGAACTTGAGCTATACTTCAAAAGTACCTCCAAGAGGATGACAACTGAGTCTTGACTATGCCTTAGAATTCCCTCCCTACGAACCTGTGAGGGGGGGGGGGGAGGAAGAAAGAAGAGGAAACAAAAGGGTCAGACATAAAGTTTGGCGAGTACAGTTACTTTTAGCAAGTAAATAAGTAAAAGTAGCATGATAGACATATAAGATGGATAAGATAGATAACACTATAAGAGACAAATATGACAAGGTAAACATGATAGAGTGATATGCTTCTCTAAAGATTCCTCTGCACAATACTAGTATAACCAGAATTAGATAATCCCCAACATGTATGAAATGGTAGATTTAGGCGTACTTCTAGTGTGAGGTTTTAACCCGATACAATCCACAGGCAGCCCCAATAAAGGACTCCTAAACTTACCAGAGTCTAGATGTACCCTAACTACTACCCTAATTGATCGGCTCCCTACTCCGTAAATACCTTGTGCTGGCCCCACAGTAGGGTGTATCACTCCCTAAAGTGGCAACCCTTCATTTTCAAGATTTGCACAACCATATCTATTGATGTCATGGCATCTTACTTTCTCTGGCAAGCGGAATCATGCACCCACATGACCCCGATGGAACGCGCCGTCATGACACCATCCCCCACGTTTAGATCTCTTACAATCATTTCAATAAGCGTGCCCCACTCCGACTTAGTTCGGATTACCCATTTGATACCTATTTAAGGGTTATTGGCTGAAATGGGTCCCACACAAAATGATGCAAGCTCTCCCCTTTGTCTTGCATCCCCAATACTAGGTTTTCCACTGGTTATTTTACCTAAAAGTGTTTTTAATTACATAACCTTATCGGGTTAAGTTTGTGGACCTATATGTAAATATCACCCACCCCCTTGGATTTACTTAACCCACCCACTGTTCAACAACATTTTACTTAACCCCAACTTTAGTTTATATTCATACAATCCCTATGGATTCAACTAGGTTAAGTATTTAAGGTTTATTACCATATTTTTATTTATGGTTACAGTATGCTAGAACTTCCACATTAAGTCTTCCATTTTTGAATGCTGAACATGCCAGGCGGTTCTGGGCAGACTTATTCCACAAACTGGGCTTAGCCTCGTGTCTTAGCATGTCTCATATTTGTACACTTAGACCTCCCACATTAGATTCAACACTTGCGGTTGTTGGATATGCCGGCCAGTTCCGGGCAGACTTCCACCGCAAGTGCAACTTAACCTCGTGTCATAAGTGTAATTATAGTTTCTAGTTACTGTATTCCTTGACATTTCATTATTATCCAATTTTACTTATGTCTATATAGGTTTTGTGCCCCTGTGTCCCCATATTGAATTATATGTCCAATTCATGTTTATAAGAATTATTCAGAATATGCCAATTCTAATATTTTTCCTCCGTCCCCTAACTAGCGCATTCACATAATTCATAGCATGCCTAGGCTAGACAATTGCCTAGTCATAAACGATAAAAGGGATAGGTGATAGGAATATGACAAAAACGGTTGTTCTAACATAACTAGCATAAACATATATGGTGATAAGGTGAACATATAACCATAGATCCAATGAACTTGTGGCAGTTAACTAGTTCAAACAAAATAAAGATGTTAAGATAAACATGACAAGATCTAAATATGAATTTAGATGTCCAACAGGTTTAGATCTAATATAATAAGCACACGGGGATCTAAATAATAAGCTGGATATGATTAATAATTTAAATGTCCACATAATTCAGATCTAGTAGTTAAAAATAGATCTGACACAAATAGGGTTTAAGATCCACATTATAGAATGTCACAGAAGTTACAACATATCCGACAAGACAGAGATTTAGATTCAGGTTATAACCAATTCAGAATGTCATACGTTCATAATTTACAACGGATCTAGTATAATTTAGGCATATGAACAAATCCAAACTATAGTCATATCAGGTTTACTTTTAAATATTTAAATCTAAAAGCAACTAAGAACTTACAGTGTTTGGATTAGAAAATAGAAGAAGAATGGACCTTGAATCTCTAATCTTTTTAATTGCAGAAGAAGAAGAAAGGAATCCCATTCGATCCCAGTACTGACAGCATTTGGCCTCCATTGATTTCCAATGAACAAAACAAGAGAAATGGACACGTAGATATAGTTTCCAGTCCCCTAAATCGACTGCCACCTCAGCCCTAGGGGGTCGACCCATGGGTCGTCACCCCCTTGAGGGGTCGACCCCGGGGTCGACACCCCTCCTATGAGGTCGACTCCCCTATGCGGGATTTTTCGCGCTTCCCCTTGATTTCTGTGATTACGAATTTTGATCTGAAATTTTGTATTCTTGGACATGTATATATATATATATGTCTTGCGCGTATACAAACTTCATAACTTCTTCATACGGTGTCTGTTTTACGCCAACCAAATGTCTATCTTGACCATAATTTTGAGACGGACGCAATAGTGCAGTCCGTTTCCCTTAATTCTGAATATTAAATTAATTATTATTATTATTTAAATTATCCTTTTTTAGTGTTGTTAAAATTACGGGGTGTTACAATGTGTATACTTCAAATATCTTAGAAATTTGTTAATCAAAGTTTTGTCCTTTATAGCCTAACATTTTTAGAAATAGTGTCCTTCTTTTTTAATATACATAGACAGATTTCCGCTATTTGCCAATTACATCACTACATCTACACAACTAAATTATCACCTTCATTTTTTAAAGCAAATTACAGTATCGCTACTCTTGAAAGTATTGATAAAAGCAAAGATAACAAAAAGTATGCAATGGTTGTAAAACCTCTAGTTCCAAATTTAGTTCACTAGAATGAGATCTTAGTTTTTCAAAAACAAATAACTTTTAATTTAGTCATTTAAACTATTTATTTCTCCACTGTACATATTAATTTTATCACATACTAAAATTGTAACAGGGCTTGCTGCTAAGTTTATAGTTTTATTATGACTATTTATCTAAGAGTAGCTATCACAAGCCCTTGTCTTCTTTCAATTTCCTATTTTTTAGTTACTCTATATTATCAAGTGATAGGCTATATATTATTAATAATCAAATTCCGCTATTAAAATGAAGGATGCAAGCACTTTTTTAATAGTTGGTACAGTATAAAGGGCCATACCTTATAGGGGAGAAGATTATGCTAAACTTTAATCCAAAATTGATATATGCATGATGTTTATGATAATTGAAGTAGAATCTGTGCACATGCATCTCATCATTGATGAGAGCCTGGCTTTCTTTACTCCTACGACAAAAAATTGCTATCAGTTTGTAACCAATAAAAATAAATTCAAAAAGTTGGTATGGGAGTTTGAGAAAATATAATAGTTATTTATCAAGCATCTCCTAATGAGGCCGCTTAAAGGTTGCATAATTTGTCTTGCAATTTGGTATGGATTACATGTTAGGTCAGTCGAGTGGACAAAGTTATGAAATCTGAGCTATCCAGCAAATATTTGTGTGTACATTTCATGGTTTTGTGTTTTGAAATTGAACTTTTATTGCAACTGATCAAACACTAAGTTTTTCTTTCAAAAAATAATAGTTGTCGACTGATTAACAACATAAATTTATCCTTGAAAGAGTTAGTAAAGAGAACATCATATGCTTCAGTGCAAAAGACTCTAGATGAAATGCCACATTTGCAATACTGTTAGATCTGAAAGTAATATTAGTTTACATGACGGTCTCTGTCACCACCAATTTTGCCAACATGCAAACTGTAGGAAGCATGGCTTCCTAGCATCATACTCGGTTGAACATATATGATAAGAACTAGATGTTAGAACATATTTTGAAATAAAGAAGGTAAATGTTTTGGCATGTGTTCAGGTTTGGGTTTAGTGTACAGCAGTAGTGCAATAACTTTTTTTGTTGTTGTTGTTGTTGTTGTTGTGATCATTGAACATACCATTTGAAATCCTGTCTAACCAAACTTTTTTTTCCAGTAACATTCTGCAACTTGGTATCAAATGTGTTTTTTTAACATCTATATTTCATGTTAACCTCTAAATGTTAAATGTACAAGGTGCGATTTTCATTCAAACATTTTTGTTATCCTACCATAATATTTGGATTTATGTTTCTGACGCATGTACACTCACACATCCCTTTGGTTTTATATTTTCCATAAATAGACGTTAAGCTTTTGATCTGGTAATGGTCTCAGGACTTTTAGTTGTTTTCTTGGTCAGGCATTTCAATTTAGTGGTTGGAGTCTTTTCTGTATCTAGGTTTCAAGTTAAACTCTTTGTATCGAATATGAACTGAGATAATGATTTTTTTTCTTTCATCGATTGCTTTTTAATACGCTTCAACATAAATTAATTGCATTTGAGTTTTTAACAAATATGAGACTAAATTTCAGTAGTGTAGCCAATTATCCAATCGAATCCCCCCCTCTCCTCCCAAAAAAAGAAGGAAAAAGAACAATGAAAAAAAAATCACCTTTGCCACATGCGATCGGAAACCAGAATGCAACAGTTTTGTGTGCGAATGATTACCTCATGTATAATATCACGAATTAGAAAGAACCTTCATTGCCTTATCCATTAAATAAATTACTTTAGTTTTTTGGATGATGTTGTTTTGTTTGGAGCATTGCCACACAAAAAAATCTCTAGGAATGGGTTATTGTACATGGTAGACAAGATTTTTGATCTTGGAGAAGTTACTACTACTGATTATTTAACTCTACCTTAATTTTATACATTCACAGAAACTACATTATACTAAAGGAAAACATGTAAAAGAAATGATTTATACTATTTATGTGATTCATTTATATTATGATGTACACAATTTTGTACATACATGCATATAATATAAATATTTGGAATTTAATCGCTGTTCGTTAACCACGGATTGATCTTAGCATACTGCGTTTATCTCTACAATCTATATTTATCTTCTTTATCCACACAAATATTTTCATATATGTGTATAATACGAGTATTGTAATTTATATAAAAGCTTGATAGTACTTATTTGAGACATGCATATTTTGATACACATTATTTTGTGTGTATATGCATATACTACAAGTATTTGGAAGCCAACACAATTCATTTTCTACACATCGATCATAGCATAAGGTGTTTGTTACTATAATTCTATAATTATCCTTTTTAGCTGCATAAATATTTGCATATATTTGTTCAATTGGATCATCGGTTAAGTCAATTTCTTGGAAAATTCCAATGATACATTCCAGTCTAAATCTGCTGAGATTACAGGCTGTTTTGGTGTCTACTTACTGGCCAACTTTCCGATATATATCCTCAACTACAGACCCCTTGTTATTGGGGAAACTTAACTATACTTTAGCTTACTGAATCTTCCTTTAGATGCATTTATAAAATCTTAATGTGCATCAACGTTGATTGGAATTCTACAAAATAATATAAGCTCAGACAACTAATGTATACTTATATAGCATACTTCATGGTGCTTTGTTTCCATAAAAGGTGATTAACTTTTGATTTGTAATAAAAGCTTATCCAATTTTGAAGTTATGGGTTTGATTATATATATAGGTTTTGTAAAGTGTTGTTTCAAAGGACATTATTGTCCAAAAAATTAACTACGACTCAATACTCTTAAGAACCCGCTTTGCTATTTACCTAAATATTATATTATGCTCCAGGTTTGGATTTAAACATATTTTAAAAACATTACTTTGGTTCAATATAATTAGGGTTTCAGCTAAAAATACCAAAATTATATTCTTTGCATGTTACGATACAGTAATTATGCATTGCTATAATAGTGAAAATAACTTAATAGTTCTTAGAAACAACTATCACTTCCACTGAATTATTGCGTATATGGACTTCCATCACACTTTCCTATATTAGAACATAATCTCAATTCCGAACCTTATGAAATTAGACCTATTCATTTTTGCATTGTATGCCCAAGAAAATGGATGGTTTTAAATATGATGCTTCAACTGCGTCATTTTAGCCTGCTACAAACTATATGCTTTGACCACTTTTGCTGGCCTTTTTATAGCTAAGAATTTTAAAAATCTTTACCAATAACGATCTTCATAAATCATTTTGTCATAATACAGGTTTCATTATGATCATAATTTCTTCTTATTTGTTTTTATCTAATTTCATATGATTTTCTTAGCCCATAAAATTTCTCCATCTGATTTACGTTTTAAGCATGTGAATTTAAGGGTGCGTTTTTGATGAACTGTAATGGGGCATTTGAGCGCGGCATTTGAGCATGGTATTTGAGCGCGGTAATGTTGCGAATAGGGAATGTGTTTCTTTTCTACGAACATGGTATTTGTATACTAATTTTTTTTTATGTTTGGTTTGAAAATTAAATACGAATTGCATATAAAAAAACTAGTACATTTCAAATAAAAACCAATACAAAAAAAAAATGACATGAACAGTCTACTTGCTGGCACCACTTTGTTTTACCAGATAAGTTTGGTATTCTTTTGTGTGACGTTTTTTTGTAAGCCCTGATATCAACCAATTTTTCGCTATTTCGTCAGGAAGAACAGTGAATACCTCTTTCTTGTCGGGTTTCATAGCAAATAATATTGCTTATGCAATATCAATTTCACCTCCTTCTCCACGACGTTGACTGCGGGTAACCATATTTGCAAAATTTGTAGAACTTCCCGTTGATTATACGCTGGTACCGCTATTCAGACTATCAAAATGCGTGCGAGATTTTTTCATCTGTCTCTCATGCATTAGGTCAATGAGTGTAGTCATATTGACTTCATTTTCACCGCGTCGTCTCCTTCTACTTTGACGTGAAGTTGGTTGCGAAAGAGGATTCATTGGATTTTGGTTCGGAGGAGGGTTGATTGAAGTTTCGTAAAATGGTTGTTTCGTTGAAGTTTGTTGCAATGGAGGATTTGATGGCGAATTCAAATTTGGAATATTATCATTTTATGTTTCATCCAATGGATTAAAAAATCCATTAAAAGCCCGTGTTCTATCAAATGTGCTCTGTGTTGAAGGCGGCTTACCAGTCTGAGACGGTTGTACGGTAGCAGCAGGCGTGTACAACGATTGACCAGTAACATTAGTTCCACGAAATAATTATTGCATCATCTCCAAGTTTTCTAGCGGACGTTTCCTATATTTTATAATAACCGATCCAAATTCCTAAAAGTAAGAAATAAATTGTAAAAAAATATCTACAGATAAACAGTAAAAATTAAAGTTCACGGACCTTAAAACGATATCCGTACCATTCGTCGCTTCCAGAAACCATTACATTAAAAGAGTCCCAACCAGCACCAATCATGTTCATCAGCGCATCCTATTTCATTCACTCTCGTCAAAGACAATTGTTTTTATTTCTGATCTTGCTTTCGTCTATCGGTGCGATGTCCGGATAGTTTTGTATGGCGTTGTTGAACTTTTTTGCAATTTCTTTGTGAACACCTTTTTTGTTGTTGCCACAATCATTGTATGCTTCAATAACACATTGCCACATAATCTGAGTTGTGTTAAAGACCAGTTATGTGCATATTTTTGATTGGCCATACTGAAAAATGAAAATGCATTATTTATCAGAAAGAAAAAACAATGAAAAAATTATGTTGAATAATGGGAAGTGTGCTGCTAAAAGCACCCTAAAATGTGCTTCCTAACACCATGCTTAATTTAATCACTCTTAATTAATTTAATGTACTTCCTAACACCAGTTTTATTCCTCCACTCAATCCCTAATCACCGAACGTATTTCATCTCCTGCCATTAGTTCAAACGTAAAACCTATTTCTTTTTATCGTCTTATCTCGATCGATCAAATATAAATGTCGACCCGATTTGCTTCCTAACATGATCCACCATCTACTTCTTCCCCAATTGATTCCACTTAAACCCTAATTCTCAATTTTATTGTAATTCGAGGAAAACTTATTTTAGTAATCATTACTGTTGGATTTCTTAACAATGAACGGAGAGAACATATACACGAACGAAGATCTCGCGAATAGCCAATGCTCTAATGAAGAAGATGAGGTTATTTATCTTAAATATTTTTTGTATGGTTGGGTGCCTATTTTTTATTTGGTGGTGGTCAGAAGCATTTGTGTATAGGAAGGATGGTGGTGTTTAGTTATGGTGTTAGGAAGCACATTTCAAGGTGCTTTAGCAACACACTAATGGGAAATAACATAAACAACGTATTGTAAAAAAAAAACTGATAGGTGCTCAGATTCGGTTGGAAGAAAAATAGAAGAGGAGGAAGATTGTGTAGTTTGTAAGTTAAGAGGTAGAAGGAAGGAGCGAAAATATAGGGGAGGAATCAGAACGTTAGAAATTGGACCATTGGCGTCCGACACGTTCGACGACAACGGTCCAATTTCTAACTTCACAAGCGTGCTTTCTGGCTGTATGTGGAAGTTGCTCGTGTCCGACGCGTCGGATGCGAACACAACGGTAACGTGCTTGGAATTGTCTACGAATGAGGCCTAATTACATTGATAACAAAGTCAATCTGATTCAATGTATTGCATAAACTTAAAGTTAATATCTAAATATCTGTATTTTGTAGGTTTCTCCTAATGGACAAATGGAGCTCCACATATAGTATTTAAAGTAAAGGAGCTAACTAGAACATGTATGTTGTCAACTTAGTTTGTATGTAATTAGAAAAGAAAATACAAGAGCATGTTTAGTATCTTAAAATGAATAGTTGGAAAAAGACCGAACCTTTTAATATAAATTGCATAGATCAAGACTTCTACATGTTGGAGAACAAGGGATACATGCTGGAAAAAATAAATCATACAATGTCTTACTAAAAGAAGATATAGGCTATATGACGGATAATGTTGCGTTTGACTATGTTTCTGATTTTCTATTTTCAATAACTAACTGATTTTACCCTTTGTAATTAGGTTTTATCGTCTTGGTTTTCTCTCCTTCCTACATTTGTAGTAGCCTTTATGTCACATCCTGCACGTTATTGGTAAAAAGTGGTATGCGTACTATCTTTAACTAGAATGTACAGTAGAATGATCTTCAAGGTGCAAACAATGAAAAGTTTTCAACTCCAGCTGAAAATGATTTTAATTTGTTATGTGTACTATCTACTATTGCAATAGTTCATATGCTTCGTTGAATTATGAAAATATATAATACTTGGTAGGATTTGGAAGTTTTTATTTACCTTAATCCAAGTTTTACCATAAAGAACTTTAAATCCATTTTGATTCTATAAAATATATCTATATATTATACATAAGTGATACTAACCCATCCAACCTTTTTTTACTTTGTAGCTGAAAGTTAATGAATTAACATGTTCAGATATGGTGAGCAGTGAAATTTGGTATTATCTTTTAACCTTGCTGCAGTTATCTTATCGTTCCTTAAGTATGAATTCTAACTAAAGCTATCTCTATATACGATGACTCTGTTGATTAGATATTATGCATTGGATTTTTTAACAGTTTAAATTTTGCCATGAATTTTTTTTGAGCTTATTATTAGTATAAATATCTCAAAATTTTGTTATAAGCTTTACTTATAGTATATGCCACTACAAGAAAAAATGTCTATTACAATGATGTATAAACATTGTTAAAGCACATTAACAACGATTATAGTACCATTGTCATATGCATAGTTGCAAAAACACATCTTTCATAACAGTTACCTTACTGGTAAGGTCTGTTGTAAATGATATGTATACAACACATTTAAACCGTGGTACATACCTCGTATGTCGATTAAAAATAACATTAACCAAACTTCTTCCACGTTGATCGTAAGATATTGTATTTAGCTTTCTTAGTATTGTCTACAGGTTGTGAATACAATTATATAACAACACTAAAACATTGCAAAAAATAGCATATATCTTGTTTGAAAAACGTTTTGCACAAATTTTGTAATTTTGATACAACCGTGTAGCATTTTCCAATCGTTACGTTTGTTATTTAACCGCTTTTAGCAATTCATTCAAATTGTTGTCAAGAAAAATATTACAATATTTCCTAAGAGTATAACACAATTTTTAGAGAATTCCACAAATGCTATTAGCATTATTTTTCAACAACGATATACTTTTACCTATACTCTAATACTCAAAATAATTTGCGTATATTGTTAGTATACATACATACATACATTCTATTATGGTTACACATACATACATTCTATTATGGTTACATAGCATTCTTCCC
Source organism: Allium sativum (assembly GCA_030737875.1). Classification (NCBI taxonomy): domain Eukaryota; kingdom Viridiplantae; phylum Streptophyta; class Magnoliopsida; order Asparagales; family Amaryllidaceae; genus Allium; species Allium sativum. The sequence continues at coordinate 275,170,571 of CM060923.1, forward strand.
AAAAAAATTGTCACATTCTATACACGATTTAATTTTAATTACAACAGAAAAACAAAAGCTTTTGAATTTTCTAGTCTTCCACATCTAAGCCTTCGTCTGAAGTATCATCTAGACTTGGAGAATCATTTTGTTCTCTCCAGCTCACTGCCAGTGGGAATTCATGTGAATTTGTCAGACAATGAACTCCTATCATTACCCCAAAACAGAAATGGTCATGGCTAAGTCAACAAGAGTCTTTATAACAACTTTATTACCATGATAGTAGCTATTAGCGCTATTATATGAATACACAAAGTGCAAAAATAAATCATCCGTTAGCATGCAGTTTAAAATAGGAAAGCCTAATATATCTGTAGAGAAACAAAAATAAATCCTCTAAAATTATATATTTTGCCAACCTGAAATAATTTATGCATAACTCAAAAGAGTGTAGTGTATAGATCTAGGTTAAACCTAACATTTTCCAAAAAAATAGCAAGCCTATGAATGACAAATATGGTTTACTTTATCCGAGGTATCATGTCATTAAATATTGCAATAAAAGTGTACCAGTGAAGAAACTGAGAATCTTATTAGGATGAATGAAGAAAGCCATGTATATTAAAGAAGCCAACTACGTTCAAGAATAAAAATTTCAACATATCAATCTAAAGTATTAATGCAAAAGCATTCTAAACTAAAGGTTAATATTACATTGAAAAAACCAAATTGAAATATGTACCTCCTAGTTACTTCTAAGTTGTGAATAACAAAATATATAAAAAATTCTAAATTGAAACATATTTTGACTAATCCACAATATTATTGCCAGATGATATTTCTTCGATGCCATTTAACTTTTTTTTAACATTTGCAAAACAAAAGTACGATGTAAAATGTATGCGTAAATACACAACAGAGATTGTGCACTACAAATAGAAATAACGAAGCATGCATATGATGGTAACTATTGAAGATGGTTATGATTGGCGTTCGTCTCTAGAAAAATATACATCAAATTCGAAAACCTATGTACCAAACAACATTACAACAATTTTAAATACGACGATTAGAGCAAAGAGTTTAACCAATAACTATATCTGATAGGTTTATCATCAAAATATATTTCTATCACGAAGCAGATTCTCATGAAGCGGATTCTCTTTATGGTAAACTATATTAAACACTGAGATATTTTGGTCTAAGTTTTTTAAGAATAAAGGAAAATCAAGGTGCATTTTTCACATTTGAAGCAAAAGTATACGAGCAATTTTTCTCTCTTAGATCAAAAATTCATATGTTACATCATATATCACAATTATCATTTAACTAAGATACAATAGACTGTTGTATATGATCACTTCAAATATTTTAACTAAAAAATCTAGTTAACTCTGTTTTTTGAAATACTTTAAAAACGATCGACGCGACACTATCACCATCAAAAATAATATCTTCTTGCTCTTCAAGATATTTTCAGACTTATGTTGAATAATAAAATGGAAAAGCAAGATTACCAACATTTTTTAAGCCAGCAATAACTTCCACAGAGTGTTAGTTAAAGGGGTCATGATTATTGTCATTTCACCAGCAATAACTTCCATGAAGTACAGACAATTGCTAAACTAGAGTGTAGCGTGTAGCACGCTAAAAGATCTTTTTATGTCTTCATGTTGATTTTTTGCATTGAGCAAACCTTTCCATATTCAAAATAAAAAATTATGCTACCTTGTTAATAGAACTCCATTTGAAATATTGCATATCATCAAAAAACAAATAGTATCCCTATAGTCATGATTATCATTTCCATGAGCAAATGGAACACGAGCTGAATTACATAGAGTAAGACCGTTAAATAAATGAAAAATCTGATCATATTGAGATTTTTATTAAACCTATCAACATATACTTTAAAAATAGACAATACTAGACAAAAAATTTCAAAAAGAATGTAATATTGTGCTCTTTTTCATATGCATGTAATAGTCAACTGCACAATATGTAAACATTCTAAATCCAATCGCTGTATAAGGACCTGAACGACTTCATGTATTTAAAGTGTTCGTTTTGCATATAAAGTATTATCACGTGCTTATATCAAGAACTCAAGGTCACCATCATAGGAAAATATCAAAGTGGTAAGTTAGATTTTACTTGAATTATCCTTTTACCAATCAAATATAATACTTTGAATGTTCACAATGATGTACACATAGCTCCACTTTCAATATAAGATTCTTTTATATTGTTGCTAATGCAAGATAGGTTAGAACTTAATTTCATCGACTTTTAAAAAAATTGCTTAGGAATTTGATAATCAAAATCGCCGTCTAATTCAAAAAAGATGTGTTTATGAAAGTTTATGTGCAAACTACGATATGCAAACAAATTTAAGGAAGTTAAGAGAAGAAGCTTTATGCGCTTATGAGAAGCACCTAATTCAGACAATTGCCCATCTTAACTCATTAACATGAAACATCTAGACGATGATGTGTAATATAGTCGTTTTCTTATGTAACAGGTCGTAATCTGTCGGAAGTCGTTAGACATGCACCAAAGGTGTGCCTCCTGAAATATGTCATTCACGGACACTCCAAAACACAAGTAAGCATACAGCCTAGCTGTTCTTGTGAATTACGCCCTTGTTTTAGATTCCCTAAATCATTTGCCTTGTAAAATTCATGAATTGATATAATTTATGTTGCCAATTTATAGATGAAATGTTTATCAAGCCCCTGCCCTATCTCATTAACATTGCATTTATAGATGATGACACATTGCTATTTTCTAATGTAACAAGTCAAATTTGTTGTGATGCAATAAGGCCTACATCATAGGTATGGTGTACCTTTGGAAATCTATCCTTCGTAGATACGCAAAAGTGTAAGTGTGCACAGAGCCCGACCATGCCATTGATAAGTATGCCCAAATAATGTCGCATTCTCCAACTTAATTGCCATGTGATATTTATGAATGAAGATAATTTATTCTAATTCATCTGTGTTCTCTTAAAAATGCGAGCATAATATGAAGTTTATTAACCATATTCTTAATGCATAGACATAAACATTGAAACAAACTAAATTAATTGGTAATATCTATCCATCATGTCAACAAAAGAACTGGTCTTTTAAGCAACTACAGTGAATTAATGTTGGATAACCGTTCTATCTTGCACATCTACTGCATTGTATGCATGTTCTATAAGAAACAACATATCACATTTGTTAACGCTTGTCACAAAAGCAGTTATACAGATCAAATAGCTTGTTCTCATACCGAGTTTCTCCTGATTGATTGACATTCAATCAAAAACTGTTAAAATCCTTCATCTATTTCCAGTAAGACAGTAAGTATCTTTGTGTTTATTTGAATTGAACCCAATGTTTCTAGTAAACAATTTCTTTTTGCAACCCTACTGTTAACAACCAAAATGGGTGCTAACACCCCAAGAGGTGTATGAACACTTTTAGATCTATGAAAAACAAGGTTAAGAGTGAACAAGTGCAGAAATTAGCAAAAGTAAAGAGCGTTTATAGTGGTTTGGCCTCAAATTTGGCCTACACCCACTTTAATCAAGTATTTCATTATCATTTTCTTCATAAGGTACACATTCTATCTCATTTTGTACATTTTCTATCTCTTTTACAATAAATATCTCTTTTCTCTTTACAACTTCTCGATTTGCATCTCTATCTTTCAATCTCTTTGGAGAAATCCTTGAATTCATGCTAGTAGCAACGATTGTTGAAGTAGATCTTCGATGATCATCGTTCATGGCGATGATTCAGATGATTTCCCGATGAAGATGTTGATGAAGTTGCTTAAATCTCTCTTTAGGATTTACTTTAATAGAGTTGGAGATGTTTGAGCAATGTCAAAGATTGCAAGTGGCAGCCCTTCGGGGGAGAAAAATTGATCTCTTTAATGTGTGGGGAGGTGGTGTATTTATAGGCGAATGATGGAGTGAAATGACGGTTTTAAAATGGTGTGTGCAGTCCTTTGGTTCAGCAACCGATCCATATAATTAATTGCTAACTGATCCATTAGAATATTTGTGGAGCCGATCCATTCTTTAAACCCTTGCCTATCCATAGATGTACAACTGCCATTAAGCCACACTCCATCTCCTTTCCAATATGAACAATCCATCCTCCTGTTATATTAAAATAATCGGTCCTCATCTATTTCTCATGTCCACTGTTTTAGCTTTATCTTCCTGAAGCAAACAATCCATTCTTTCAAGTAAACATGACCAAAACCAATCCATCAATTATGGAAGCCCGATCCATACTTTAGAGTTGTTGGCGATCCATATTGAGCAGCTATCGATCCATCCATATGTGCCGCCGATCCATCCAGATTTGTTGTCGACCCATCCATCAATGCCTGCCGATCCATCATGGATCGTGTGCCAGCGCCTGCCTGTCCATCGTGCTTCAGGATTTTGCCAACCCATGAATGCTTTGCTTGTGATCCATCTATTTGGGCTACCGATCCGTGCATGGATCATAGTATGCCGACCCATATTTTTGATAGTATATGACCGATCCATGTATATTCTTACTATGATATATTAGAATGACTTCGATATACTCTCCAGATTGCTAATGCATAATTTGATCCAGTGTAAGAAATTGGTGTTCGAGTATGAACCAATAATTCTTGCAAATGATGAGAAGTTTGTAGAGACAAATGATGAGAAGTTTGTAGAGACAACTGACATAAGTGCAGCTCTTCGTGTATGCAAAGCTGGTGGATAGGCTACTTCGCTTAAAGATGTATTTGCTTCATCTGCACGAAAGCTTAAGTTTGTACAGAGGAAACAATATATTCAACCACATTTCTCTTTCTAGAATGCTTCCATATATAGCAGCATCATGACTTATATATACTTCAACTTGGCACGATCCACCTATATGTTAGATGGACGACGAAATGCTGCTATGTTTATTTGTACCTAATACATGCAGCTTTGTGTGCTTTGTCTTCATGTGCGTGTTAATAGGCCTGAGTCGAAAACTGCCTTGTTGTTGTTTCATGGTTCATGGTGTATAACTCCATGTTGATGCTACACACTGAATTAAGAGATTAAATTGGTCCCATGTTGTTGTGCACATTTTGTATATGTATTTACGCTTAAACTTTGATGTGCTAGCATTTGATTTGTCATGAGTTGCACCAGACTTGAAATTATCCCTACCATGTATTATGTATATCTCCATATGCACACACGCCAACATGTATATCTGTATGCAACTTGGTTTTCTTGTGCTTACAGTGTTTGACATAATGTCTAAGTGGGCTACGACATCTTTAGAACCGTGCATTTTTTATAACATTTTGCTTGAGCAGTTTGAATGGAGTTAACATTTGCCACTTGAAGCTTATGTTTTTTTTGAAGAGAAATGTGGACTTTGAAATGAATGGCTTAGGTTACTTCGGATGGATTGCCTATGCGCTGCCTTGATGAGCCATGAGCAATTTTTATCTTGATTTGAATTCAATGATTTCGGATTTGGGGTAGCAGATCTCGGTTGCACTTTCTTTACGAATCGAATACTTCAGTCGATCATGATATTTCAGGTCTTTGACCGAATCAAGTCTTGGTTGTGATTTAGATTGGATTCGATGATTTGTACTTGAAATCAGGTCTGACCGAGCTGCGGTCCACACTTGAAATAAGATTTGATATTTTTGTTATTTGTTGAAACAGGGATTGATCTCTGATTCTTTTATATCATATACTTCGAGTAACTTTTCGAACTTTGTATGCACTGATTTGCGATGTATGAATTCCCATTGTTTATGTAATTTCTTGTTGATTAGTGCTTTAGTAGATCATACTTTGAACTGGATTCGGCCACTACCTTCATGTATCGTACATTCTGCTTGATCGTCAATATCCCGTGGATCGCGAGATATGATTCTTCGTCGATCGAGTGCTTTGTTTGGCTAATGGATCGTGACCTTTATAGGTTGCCTTCTTTGATCGAATTATTGGATCAGGGTCAACAATTCCTTGATCGCTGAGCTTTGCTTTGTTCATGGATTGCTAGGCTCGATCCAATGTTCGATCGACGACACGATTCATGGTCTTTGACCCGCACACGATCGATGAATCGCCACTTTCTAGGTTGATTGTTAAAGTGATCAAACCTGAGAACGATCAACAATTTGTTGGTTATAAACTGAATGTGCCTCTGATAGATTGTCCTGTAACCAGACAAGCACTGACAAAGTTTTGGGTGAATATTCTGCCATCGATTGCAACATTGATGACAGATTGGTTTAATCATTAAAAATGAACTATAGCAATTTTTTTTGACTCGAACTGAATGAAGTGCCCGTATAAGATAGTTTTGTTCAACCACTTATAACTTCTCGATTATCACTTGCATGAACACATCATTCTAATCGAATTCGCGACAGCGCTTGAGATCAACTAACTGACACATGCCGACTGTAGATTTTAAGCTTGGTTTTTTTAATGATTTATAAAATTTTGCATGAAGATTCACATTTTATGAAACGTGTTCCTGTATGTTGTTTTTAAATGAGATTCCATGTGTAGAGTGAATACCAGACGTACGAGCAGTTATCATTCTGAAAAGGAAATCACTTCTACTCAAATTGGAACTTCAATTTGAGTTTCCGAGGCTAGAGCGATTGCAGCTTCAAGGTCGGAAGTAGATCGGTCCTTTCCTGTTCCCTGTCATCTTGACAACCCCTCGGAGAAATGCCATTATGTACTACTTAATGTGTTTTACATTAATCATTCATTCAGTTTGGCATTTTCGAATCTGGCGTAAAATTGTCGGAGAAAGAGGGATTTGACGATCATCCGTCTTTTGGCTTTATTACAGTAGTTTGGTCAGACTGAGAAATTTTGAGTTTGAATTTGCACATGGCTTTGAACTAGTCGATGATGCACACCGGACTCGTTTGGACCCTTTGCCTCATTTCGATGAACATTAGTGCAACATTGACCCAATTTTATTGGAAGTTTACACTTGATATATGTGTTCTTACAAAGAACCTATAATGAAGAGCTTTTGCATTTATTTGGCGGCAAATTCATTGTCGATTGCTCAAGACGACAACCGGTTAGTCCAATAAGAAGAAATAGATTATGAAAATTATCTACAAAATCAAATGTGTTATCAATCTGAAACTGTTTCCTCTGAGAGTTTATAACTCACTAGATGCAGTTCACGCTGGTAATACAGTTCGTCTCCTTATTAACGACACTTGAGATTCGTCAGTCAAGATTTTGACTACGAGTTCTAAGCATCATCTTTTTTTTGAGCTGTTATCACGCAACATTCGATATTTATGAAAGGTGCGTATCTGACAATTATGTGATAAGAATTTTGAGTCTAGTCTAACTCGTATAATTATTACGATGCCCCAGTCAGCATAACTCATGTTCTCTGTCAATCTTTTTGTGTGACAATGACCATATGATTTTCGTGAAATCGAGTAGCTTATGTGCATCGCTTAATAAACTGTACTAAGCCGACATTTTATATTTTTCTTTTGCAGCCTACTTGGATCTCAACTTCATAGCGGCTTTCCCTAGTGTATGAATATTGCTCGATATTCTTTTTATATCTCATGTTGACACCATCAATGGATATTAGCTTCAATTCCTTGGGGAAGCGTTATCGCTTTGTTGGATTCGAGTTATGTCATGTTCGCATAGTCGTCTTTTGAACATCGCTTATCTTTAGGTTTGAAGCAGAACACCATCAGGTTCTTTGTGTTATTTATGATTAGAGCATTGCAGGGGGAAGCCTTTGTGTTGAGAGATACTAGATTTGCTTAGTGAAGGAATTCACTTTCGTAGGAGATTGCTTTTGATTCGACTTAACCGATGTATCCGTCGCTCCTAATTTCTGAGACTCGTAGCTGATCAACGATTACCAGTTAGGTTTCCAAGGTTGATCTTTATTGGTGTAATGAGTCTTATGGACATATCTAGCGTATCGATTTTGTTAAATTTTTAGCTACCTCACTTTCCAAGGCGAGGTCCTTTTGCCAATATTTTCAAGGCATAGTCTTGTTTTCTACACTCTAGCTCACGTCTCTCCAAGTGTATTTGCTTTTTTGTTGAGAGCAAATTATTTTTATTTATTTATTTGCGATGTCATGATGAACCCGTGGTATGTTTTCCGAGCATCGTCCAACCTTGATGTGGTTGTTTTGCCCCTATACCATGGGTCATCACGAATTGCATATGATAGATGTGATCAACTTGCCGAGTTTCCTTGATTGTGGTTAACATGCTAGAAGCTTCAACTTTGTCGGTGAGAGCACTTTAAACTTGCCAACATGTATGGAGCTTCTAAGGTTGTCAATGCAATAGGAATCCTAGCTTTATTGGCTGGTCCAATGTTTCTTTTTGGAGAGATCTTTGACTTACGTGCCTTGGAGATGACTTTAACTTATTTCAACTTTATCAACGTATCGAACGGATTGATGTATCGATTTCATTGGATGCCCCCGGAGAGGACTTTGATTTATATGGTGCCCCAGAGAGAATTTTTACTTTCATGTGCCCCTAGAGAGGACTTTTACTTAGGTGGTGCCCCGGAGAGGACTTTTACTTATTTGGTGCTCCCAGAGAGGACTTTTACTTATTTGGTGCCCCCGGAGAGGACATTTACTTAGGTGGTGTCCTCGGAGAGGACTCTTACTTATGTGGTACCCCAGGAGAGGACTCTTACTTAGGTGGTGCCCCTGAAGAGGATTTTTACTTATGTGTGCCCCTAGAGAGGTTTTTGCATTTATGTGTTCCCCGGGAGAGGACTTTGCATTTAGGTGTTCCCCGGTGAGGACTTTGCATTTAAGTGTACCCCTAGAAAGGACTTTCATTTAGGTGCGCCCCCAAAGAGGACTTTTACTTAGGCCAACGTCATCGATGTACCGAGCGGATCGACGTATCGAATTTATTGTATGACTCCAGAGACGACTTGATCATAATCCAACTTCATCGATGTACCAATGGATGGACTTCGTTGGATGACTCCGGAGAGCTCTTTTTCTTTAGAATGCCTGCTTGCTTCTTTTTTCATCGCTTGACTCTTAGTAATTCCCCCTTTTAGTCTACAGGGCGGTGAATTATATCCTCGCATATGTGCAGGATATGTTTGTGGCATTCGACACTTGAGCTATCTTTATCGGGATGCATTGTAAAGGTCACCAGGTCTTATCGGATTGTGAGCGAGAAAACATCTTTCAGGTAGCATGCAAGGTTAAATCAATTTTTTAGCAAATTTTTAGTTGTTGATACAATCGAAATAAAGCCGATGCAGACTTCTTATAAATGCATATCAAAATGTTTGATTGCAACACCCCCCTTAAGCATGGGTGGTTTATACTTGTAAGAGAAAACTACATCAATTTTTAATAAAAATGAGCAATGCTCAGGTAAGATATTGACGCCCATGGTCATTATTCGATGCTCTGGATATTTAAACTCTATCAATGGTTATTGGCTTGATTTTTCCCTTGAGCGGCTGTAGAGGTGTCCGTTGCTTATGGTTTCCTCACGTATTGTTGCACCTTATTCTACCTGATTAACTCTTCGGTCAGATTTTTTAGATATCAGCACTTATTAGTATCATTCCTGGACTGATTGTGAAAGCAGTAGAATTTTCCAGAATTTGCGGCCTTTTCCCAATCTTGATTGACTGTGGAAGTTTTGGATGATACCATGCACCTTTGGTGGCAAAAAGATGTTTTCTGGGGTTTTGTTTAATGAGGTCAACTCGTCGGGTTTGAAAAGCGAAGCTTTTTGTTGTCATTCTCCCATTTTTCATTTTCCTCGTTTTCCCTCTTCAGACCTTGTACATCCTTCTTATCAACTTGATAATCATTGATTTTCTTATCTTCCACGATACTGCTTCCAACAAAATTCTGGATAGAAGGATCTGCCTCCACTCTGATGAACTCTTTGACCTTCTTGTAGAATTTGTCGAGTATGTTGGATTCCTTCATTTTCACCCATTTTCTAAATTCAGTCTTCTTGTCCACAGCTCGGATAGTGCCATTAATCTCATCCGGGACTCTGGATTTCCAACCTCCGCTATAGCAACATTGAAATGAGTGAGAAAGGCCTTTACTGACTCTCCAGAATTTTCCTCAAGCCCTGATAGCGACATAATATCCTTAGCTTTTGAGGCATGCAACCTGAACTGCTCTTGAACTTCTTTTCCAAGTCAGAGAATTGGTCTACGGACTTTGCTGGTAACTTGGTGAACCATGGCGAAGCCACGCCTTCCAGGTAGAAAGGAAAGTACAAACACCTGATCTCATCCGTCGTCCTTGCAGCATCCATATGATAATTATACTTGAACAAGAACTGATTGAGATCACTGGTTCCGCTATATGTGGGAATGGTTAGAGGGACGAACTTCTTCGGAAATTCAGCCTTTTGAATCCTTTCTGTGAAAGGAGTTTTACTCGGAGCAGGGTCTCATACACTTTCGTCTTCATTTATAGCCAAGTTATCCTTCATGATCTGCTTGATCATTTTCGAAATATAGTCCTCAGTAGGACTTGTATTTTGTAGAGCGTGTTTGGGACATGTTTGAGCACTTTTGCATTCTCTTTGGAGTCCTCGATGTCGGCTCTATCCCTGCCACCTGACAACTTATCCACTTTCTCAAAATTGTGTTCATGTTTACGATCCGAGGTCGAGGAATATGCATTCTCATCTAATTCAATCTCAACTCCAGGTTTGGTAGGATTGACTTGAGTGGTAAGAAAAGCATCTAGCTTACCCATCGATATTTCGTTCGAAGTCTCCATTCGTTGATCCATACCGACCACAATTGCATCTAATTCATTTTGGGTACACCAACTCCAACTCATGTAGATTGGACAACATTTGGATGATTGGTTTGAGGAGTTGTAGGATCATTAGCAACATTACCTGAACCTCGAACAGATTTACTACCACCTTTCTTCGATGGCGTCATTATTTCAGAAAAGCTTCAAAACTTTGTAGACAACCTTTCAATTGGCCTGAATTTTAGATCATGTGGATCTATCGTAAAATGCATGTTTCAATCTTCAAAATCCACCAAGGCTCTTAATATATTGGTCGTGGGTTCGAGCCCTACGGTGGGCACCAAAAATATTTACCACCAAAATGGATGCTAACACCCTAAGAGGTGTATCAACACTTTAGATCTATGAAAAACAAGGTTAAGAGTCAGAAAGTATAGGAAATAGCAAAAGTAGAGAGCGTTTATAGTGGTTTGGCCTCAGATTTAGCCTATGTCCACTTTAATCGAGGATTTCATTATCATTATCTTCATAAGGTACACATTCAATCTCATTTTATACATTTTCTATCTCTTTTACAATAAATCTCTCTTTTCTCTTTACAACTTCTCGATTTGCATCGTTATCTTTCAATCTCTTTGGAAAAACACTTAAATTCAAACTAGTAGCAACGATTGTTGATGTAGATCTTCGATGGTCATGCACGTCGATGATTGAGATGATTTGTGGATGAAGATGTAGATGCTTAAATCTCTCTTAAATATGCTTTAATGGAGTTGGAGATGCTTGAGCAATGTAGAGGTTTGAAAATGGAAGCACTTCGGGGGAGAAAAATCGATCCCTTTAATGTTTGAGGAGGTGGTGTTTTTGTAGGCGAAGGATGGAGTGAAGTGATGGTTTTAAAATCGTGCGTGTGCAGTCCTATGGGTCGACAACCGATCCATGGAATTAATTGCTAACCAATCCATCAGAATATTTGCGGAGCCGATCAATTCCTTAAACCCTTTCTGATGCATAGATGTACAGCTGTGTATAACTGGCATTAAGCCATGGTCCATCTCCTTTTCGATATGAACGATCCATCCTCCTGTTATATTAAAATAATCGGTCCTCGTCTATTTCATGTGTCCACTGTTTATGCTTTATCTTCCTAAAGCAAACAATCCATTTGTAATAACCAGAGATTTTCGGCCCGGAAATCGACATAAATACCTTTACCGTAACTTATGCCAACCTTCCAACCACCAAAAAACACTGGAACGTTTATAGGAAGAAATTAGAGGGTGAGATAAGAAAGAAAGAAATATTAGAATAGAATAAGAAGAAGTATCAACACAACACAGAGTCTCACATCGCAGCGGAACAAAATATAATACTGAAATAAATCTTTATTGAGAGCTTTTGAAAATATTTACAATATCAGAGTACAACATACATCTGGACAGTTTTAATAGCCTGTCCCATATACAGCACACAGCGGAATAGTAATCCTATCATACATCTGAACACCTGCAGCTTGTCACTAGACTTCACGGTACCTGATAACCTGAACCTGTATACCCGGGCTAACCCGAGCATTTATAAAACACCGGGTCAGTCTGGTGAACCAGAGTGAGAAAAACTGCACAACATTAAGGGTATCATTCAACTTGATTTTAAAGTTAAAATCCTTTCGAAAGAAAAGGATAATCGTAAGACCAAATCCACACATAAATACGGACGGTTTTTACCTTACGATAACCCAAAACAGTTTTTCGAAATCAATATCTTTTCTGATGTTATACTAGTGTCTAAATACAAGTAAATATCAATCTAGTGGAACGCTTGCATCTCACGCTCCACATACATAGTATACTATCAAAAACCACAGACGCTTATTGGAGATTGGATTCCAACTATGACAAGGTATGGGACCACCTGCCGATCGTGTATCTCTAGAGGCGAATACATTGGGTTCAACAAAAACATCTTGCAACCCGGCCCTCGCATGACTGACCACTCATTTCGCTTAAGTGTGTCGAATGTATATCACCAACGGTTGGACTCAAACCACCATTTCCCGGAAAGGGACAGAATCTAATAGATTGAAGAATGAAATGGATTTTCTCAAGATAGGTGATTATACACCCTAATGGGAGCGACCCACATAGTCATGCTGCCTGCCCGATTTTTGTCATTTTCCCGGGTGATGAGGCTTGAGGTCAGAACACATCTGGTCATCATACACTTTGAATGCCACATCGTCAGTTCCGCCAGATCACACTGATTGACGTCCACAAAAGTACTCTAGTTTATTTGGCTAGAGAATAACCATTTCTTCGCCATCAACTATGGTACGTTTGGAGAAATCAACGCAAGTAATTCCTTTGGAAATACTCTGTCAGACATCCGTCCATACAAGTCATCTAGGAACAAGAAGAACCGAAGGTACCCTCCTACTGCATCCAACATAGGAATCACCCCATGGATCAATAGCGATAGTCCTTGCCAACAACAGATCTCAACCACGACAGAACCCCAGTATATCTCCGGGTCGAATCAGATATTTTAAGTGGTTCTTCCATTTTATGAAGATCTATGGTCTTCATATGCTCCATCTCGATCGTCATCTGATCTTTTCTATATATTCGTATTTGTTGGTTGGAATGGTTTTCGAATATATATTTGATCCCGGTCTTTCCATACCAACAATCGTAAAGGTCAGACTTGATAGTCGGTTATTTAACTATCAAGTAAACATCCATGAAAACATCCATGAAATCATACAAATAGATTCACTGCTCTAGTACTCAGCATCACTTAGCTTTTAAAATTTATCGCTCAATCCCCTTTTAATCCCGTTACTAGGTAAAATATCATCTCATATCATTTCCACTACTTTGGAAATCTTAACATACATTCTTGCCATTGCCAACTGGTATTACCCTTGGATAGTCCCGAAGCCGTTCATGTTGGGGTATTTTAATTACCTCTCAGACCTTGCTCAACAACATTCTTATCTCCAGATAAATACGAGTTGTAATTCAAGAACCAATATTTAATCTTACCTCAAACACATTTCACCAGATTAAAATATGGCTTTACAATACTTCTTTTTTTTGGAAATTTCTCTTTAAATATAATTAATATCACTTAATTTGTTATTTAAATAATCTTTTATGAAACATCACTTTATTTACTCTTGACTTGTTCAAATGGCTTCGTTTCACAAACTGAATTATTATTCCAAATCCTATTTTCCACTTTGTTTACCAAGTTTGATTTCAATCCCTTTTACAATCTCCTTTCTTTCGGGAAATCCTTTTTCAATCCTATTGATTTAACTTAATACCATCCTTAAGTATTTCCCATTTAAAATGACATTTAACTCACATTCCATTTATAACCTTGTTTATATATTTCAGGTTTAACATAAACCCTTTACATCTTCATCTCCTTTTACTAAATCTAACGTTAAATAATGTTTCCATTTAAGTTATTGTGTCTAGTTAGAACTCTTTAACTACTTCATTTTAAACTCGAGTTCAATTAGGAACTTACTCACAATTTCTTACTCAAATCTCCATTATATTCCCTTTCCAAAAAGTTAATTACTTAAATATATTTTATCAAAGGAGCAATTAATTAAACTAAAACAAACAATTTACTTTTACAATTATCATTGTAAAATTAGTTAAGTACTTTATTTACAAAGATCAATAATAAAATCTCTTTTAAATCTTCTTAAAATTTAAACACTATTCGTTAAGTGATTTCACTTAGGTCACTAATGACAAACTAATTTAAAAGTCAATCTCAGTTAAAATGGTTAACTCGATCAATTTCAACATGATTAATTTCTTAACCAATTTCCAAACAAATAATATAATTAATTTAAATAATTGTTTCTTAGATGCGATAATTTCAATACATAACTGCTAGGTCATTTCTCACTTACTCGCATACAATTCTTATCAACATAAGAAACAATTTCATAATTTCCTATAAATTTTAAATAAATAAATAACTAATATTTATTTCCTTTTCAAATAACTTTCACCTAAAGTAACAGCTTTCAGAATCTTTTTCCGTTATATCATATATTTAAAATTTCGATACTGTCGATCCACGGTCGACGAAATCTTTATTTTATAAATCGATTGATTTATATACCAGGTGATGCCAATTACCCAACCATACTACCCCTCAAAACAAATATTGAAACATGGTTCAAATATCAACAACAATCAATCATTTCTTTTTATTTAACTTGAAATTTCTATAACGATCAACAATCAATTAACAGCCAATTCAAACAATTCACACAATTTCAAACACGTCTATAAACGTGACCAATCAAGGGAAATTTCTTTATTTGGGTCAAATCAAAGTGATTGGTATTTTTTTGAAATTTAACGACCGTTTAATTTCAGAATCTGAATCAACAATAAATATATTTAACTAGCAGACGGTCAATCACTAAAAATCAGAACACGGAAAAATAAAAACCCAATTTATTTAAAATATAAATGGGAAGAGCTAAGTGAGTTTAACTCACCTTGATTTAAATCCGTCGATAAACAATATGTTTTAGTCAAATTAAACTGACGTTTAATTCGACTAAAATTCCCAGTTATTCTTGATCCTGACCAACTCTGCTCCATCTCGAAGTCCTCGTTTTTACCTTCTCAACGCAACTGACCGTGCCAAAATCTGATATTGTATGTTCGAGAAATTATTCAGGCAAGTTTTATTACAATTAAATTAAAACATAATTTTCTTTTAGATTTTAGGTGGGCTTTTTACCTTAACCCTTGGCCCAAAAAGAACCTGACCCGCCTGCCTCCCTTAAAACACTTATCTGATCCTTTACTCCCATTCAACAACCGCCTCCACTAATTTTCCCTATAGCCGAATCAAACCCTAAGCCGAAAATCAAATCCTTAATTCCTAATTCCCCCCTTTTGATCCTCAGCCGCTTCCATATACATGGTGTTGCAACCGTTTCCGCCCTTCGATCCACCCCCATGGCTTCGCGATCGAGCCCACCCCATTGTCATCACGTGGCATCGAGCGAACCAGATCGAGGCCTAGGTCTTCGACTGCGAACGGCTTCAACCGATAAGACCCTTTAGATCGAAAGCTAAGTTTCTTTTTACTTGATTTTTCCATTACTGCGGTATTATTTGTTTGATTTTCCCTGGTTTTGAATGGGGTTGTTTCTGGATTGTTGTGTTATTCGAAAATGGTTCTGGTATGGTTGAAGCACCACTGTATTCAAAGTGGTGATTTGGTTTAGATTAGATCAACGTCTATCGGTATAGGTTCTAGCTTTGGCCATTGGTTTATATTTTCGATCCTGTGTACTGTGATAGATTGTGGCCGAGATTTGGTTGGGTTTTGTGTAGGGTTGTACAGTATTGTTGTAAGGAAAGTGATGAATCTGTTGTGAGTTGTTTTAAATCAATTTCTGTGATTTGCAAACTGCATCATAGATTTTTTGTTCAGATTTTTAATATAGGATTTTCAGCATTCTTGTTCAAATAGGATATTATATAGGTTAGGTATAGGATATTATATAGGTTAGGTGACAGTAAGGTTATGAATTTTCGATTCAAATCATAGATTCTAGGAACTGTAATATAAATTTGATTTTTTTTTTCATTTTTAAATATATGGGAATAGTGAATTTGTATCACAGATTCACTGTACATACATGTGCATTTACTGTTCGATAAAGATTTTATATTCGAAATTGATTTTATACATATATATGAATATATATATATATATATATATATATATATATATATATATATATATATATATATGTTAGCAGTTATGTCTAGCTTGGTTGTAAAAAGATATACAGATTTTGCTTTGCTTTAGCATGTGCGTTGCACTGATAGAATTTAATGTATGAATGTACATACATACCTATTTTTACCAGCTACGCATTGTACTGCTTACTTAGCTGTTCATCTCACCTCACAAAATTGATGTTTACATACCTGTTTCAATTCGGCTATGTATTGTCTTAGCTATTTATTCGTGAATACATATAGCTGTTCATATGAGTGTATATATTTGAATTTAGTTGTTCATACCAATCTACTATAGCTGTATGTAACCTATTTTATAGAGGCTCATTTTCTACTTTTTAGCTGTGCATTTCAATACTTTCTTGATTTAGCTGTTTCATGAATTTCTTTTTTTTTCTTTCTGTTTATTTCAATCATAAGATCATCCGTTTTAATGGGTTTTTTTTTTCTTCTTTTCTTTTCAGATTCTGATTGTAATGGATGGAGACTTTTTTGGTGATTTCATTGTGTTTGGGAAGCAAGGTTGGGGTGCTCGGCTGTATACCTTCACATGAACCTACATAGATTAGGTTCAGGCTACGGAATTGATAGTTCAGAGATCTGTTAATTTATATTATGGATTCTGTGTATTAAATATTTTTTTAGTGTATTGTAGAATGGTTTGCAAGGGTTTGTACTTGAAATAATTGTATATATATTCTCTTTCCTTTCCTAGCTGTTACGGTAGCCCTGCATTTGTGTTTTCTTGGAACTCAAAGAGTGGCTATTTCTGTGTAACAAACAAAAAAGAAAGAAAAGAGAATAGCCGTGCTATTGCTAGCTAGCTATAGCGTCCGAACATTTAAGATGTCTAGTTAATTAGTTGTTGTACCATTCTATTTTGAGTTATTAAAATGTAATTGCTTTTGATAAAAATTTGCTGGAATTGTTTTACCTAAAAGAATGCTTATTTCCGGTTAATCAATGAGACAGCGCCTAAATGGTATTAGACCAATATATCAATCACTGAATCTTTACTTGTGTTGTCTATGTTATCCCACCTATTTATTTGTTGGCCTACATCCTTAGTAGGAGAAAATGTAGGTTGGTATTGTTGTTATTTTCTTTTAGTTGGGATAGAAGTCATACGACCGAAAAGAAATCTATGATAGACTTACACATTATCGATATATTGTGTATTGAATTCCAAATAATTAGATTTAACAATAATGAACTATTGTCATCCTATATATATTCCAAATAAAATAATACAACACTCCAAATTGAATCGATATGAAATTATAACATTACAATTTTTGAGTTAAAAGATACTCGAATTATATTAAAATTCGTTATTAGTTATTAAATAATGTTATCGTTCATTAACGATTTCCATAGCGACTATTTTAAATTTGAATTGGATGTAACTTGAAATTTACAAGCCGAAATCTCGATTTTTCTATTTCATTAGAAAAATATCATCAAGTCGGTTCAAATGTTTTTTGTTTCACGGAAATCCGACTTATATCGGATCCTGTATATCCAGTTAAAGTTCAAATTGAAAATTTCGAACTACCGCGTCGTTCGAGCTCGTTTTAATATATATA
Source organism: Allium sativum (assembly GCA_030737875.1). Lineage (NCBI taxonomy): Eukaryota > Viridiplantae > Streptophyta > Magnoliopsida > Asparagales > Amaryllidaceae > Allium > Allium sativum. Next base: position 275,188,731 of record CM060923.1, read on the forward strand.
TATATATACATATATTCGAACTCCATTTAAATAAATAAATTCGATTAAAATCCCATTATATTTCCGACATAATATATATACAAATTAATTATTCGAATTTAAATGGCCGAAAAACCCGGGATGTTACATTCTTCCCCCTTAGAATAATTTCGTCCTCGAAATTGAAAATTAAGAAGAATATTTTGACCCATATTATTTTAAAATCATTACTTATGCAAAATAAATTTACACTTTAAAAAATTTCTAAAATTTTTCTAGCATGTTCTCTGCATGGCTCGATCGGTACAACTGCAATTGTCGGCTTCAACTTCTTCGTAAAGAAAATTCAAAATCCAAATGGCTACCCCCTCAGGGTATAAAATTAATCGCTTAACCCATAATATAAGGTTTACCTTTTTGTCAAGCATTCGAACTAAAATTCCAATTTCCAAAGCGTATCCAGTAACCGTTCATCGTCTGCATTTGTAGTCTGTATAACCAAATCATCTCTATAGTCTTCAGGATTCTGCACTTACTCCACTTATAATGACAATAAAAATCTGGGTTAAATAATTTCGTTTCCACTTTACAACCAATCTTATTTCCAATCCACTACACTGGGATTTATCCATCCATACTATTCCTTATTAACTCAACTGGTTAAATTCGATTAATGTTCAATATCTGGTTCGCATTTGCTTTGATTTCACATTCATTAATATCGATCGATTAATATCAATTTAATTCCTATTATTTATCCTTTAAACTTTCAAAATCTCAATTTATTTATGTTCATCCCATTTGAATTCATTCTTAACTTGATTTTACTTAACCAGGTTCAGTTTCACTTTCAAATTTGATTCAATAGACGTACTAATTCTCTAATCAGTTCAACTTTATTTCATATTTCAAATTTGATTTCAAATCAAATCAATCAGAACAACATATCAACCTACATAGAAAATAATTTCCTTTTCTATATAAAAAGTACGTTGGGTAAAATTATTTCATTTACCCTCATTATAAAACAATATTGTATCCACTCGCTAGTTCAATGCTTCTCAACACATGAACCAGTCAAATAACACAATACAAAACATTTGTATATAAAATATTACAAATACGTTCTCATATATATATATATATATATATATGTATATATATATATACTCAACTCAATCTAGGGTGTTACTAACCCAATCTCAATTGAGTTACGCCACAGAGCCAAGGTTACTACTCAACCAATAGCTCTGATACCACTGTAACGACCAGAGATTTTCGGCCCGGAAATCGACATAAATACCTTTACCGTAACTTATGCCGACCCTCCAACCACCAAAAAACACTGGAACATTTATAGAAAGAAATTAGAGGGTGAGATAAGAAAGAAAGAAATATTAGAATAGAAGAAGAAGAAGTATCAATACAACACAGAGTCTCACATCGCAGCGGAACAAAATATAATACTGAAATAAATCTTTATTGAGAGCTTTTGTAATACTTACAATATCAGAGTACAACATACATCTGGACAGTTTTAATAGCCTGTCCCATATAAAGCACATAGCGGAATAGTAATCCTATCATACATCTGAACACCTGCAGCTTGTCACTGGACTTCACGGTACTTGATAACCTGAACCTGTATACCCGGGCTATCCCGAGCATTTACAAAACACCGGGTCAGTCTGGTGAACCAGAGTGAGAAAAACTTGCACAACATTAAGGGTATCATTTAACTTGATTTTAAAGTTAAAATCCTTTCGAATGAAAAGGATAATCGTAAGACCAAATCCACACATAAATACGGATGGTTTTTACCTTACGATAACCCAAAGCAGTTTTTTTGAAATCAATATCTTTTCTGATATCATACTAGTGTCTAAATATAAGTAAATATCAATCTAGTGGAACGCTTGCATCTCATGCTCCACATACATAGTATACAATCAAAAACCGCGGGCGCTTATTGGAGATTGGATTCCAACTATGATAGGGTATGGGACCACCTGCCGATCGTGTATCTCTAGAGGCGAATACACTGGGTTCAACAAGAACGTCTTGCAACCCGGCCCTCACATGACTGACCCTTCATTTCGCTTGAGTGTATCGAATGTATATCACCAACGGTTGGACTCAAACCAACGTTTCCCGAAAAGGGACATCATCGAATAAATTGAAGAATGAAATGGATTTTCTCTAGATAGGTGATTATACACCCTAATGGGAGCGACCCACATAGCCATGCTGCCTGGCCGATTTTTGTCATTTTCCCGGGTGAGGAGGCTTGAGGTCAAAACACATTTGGTCATCATACACTTTGAATGCCACATCGTCAGATCCGCCAGATTACACTGATTGACGTCTACAAAATTACTCTAGTTTATATGGCTAGAGAATAACCATTTCTCCACCATCAACTATGGTATGTTTGGAGAAATCAACACATGTAATTCCTTTGGAAATACTCTGTCAGACATCCGTCCATACAAGTCATCCAGGAACAAGATGAACCGAAGGTACCCTCCTACTGCATCCAATATAAGAATCACCCCATAGATCAGTAGCGATAGTCCTTGCAATCCACAGATCTCAACCACGACAGAACCCCAGTATATCTCCGGGTCGAATCAGAGATTTTAAGTGGTTCTTCCGTTTTATGAAGATCTATGGTCTTCATATGCTCCATCTCGATCGTCGTCTGATCTTTTCTATATATTCGTATTTGTTGGCTGGAATGGTTTTCGAGTATATATTCGATCCCGGTCTTTCCATACCAATAGTCGTAAAGGTCAGACCTGATAGTCGGTTATTTAACTATCAAGTAAACATCCATGAAAACATCCATGAAATCATACAAATAGATTCACTGCTCTAGTACTCAGCATCACTTGGCTTTTAAAATTTATCCCTCAATCTCCTTTTAATCCCGTTACTAGGAAAAATATCATCTCATATCATTTCCACTACTTTGGAAATCTTAACATACATTCTTGCCGTTAACAACTGGTATTACCCTTGGAAAGTCCCGAAGCCGTTCAAGTTTGGGTATTTTAATTACCTCTTAGACCTTGCCCAACAACGTTCTTATCTCCAGATAAATACGAGTTGTAATTCAAGAACCAATATTTAATCTTACCTCAAACACATCTCACCAGTTTAAAATATGGCTTTACAGTACTTCTTTTCTTTTGGAAATTTCTCTTTAAATATAATTAATATCACTTAATTTTTTATTTACATAATCTTTTACGAAACATCACTTTATTTACTCTCGACTTGTTCAAATGGCTTCGTTTCACAAACTGAATTATTATTCCAAATCCTATTTTCCACTTTGTTTACCAAGCTTGATTTCAATCCCTTTTCCAATCTCCTTTCTTTTGGGAAATCCTTTTTCAATCCTATTGATTTAACTTAATATCGTCCTCAAGTATTTCCCATTTAAAACGACATTTAACTCACATTATAACCTTGTTTATGTATTTCAGGTTTAACATAAACCCTTTACATCTTCATCTCCTGTTACTAAATCTAACGTTAAATAATGTTTCCATTTAAGTTATTGTATCTAGTTAGAACTCTTTAACTACTTCATTTTAAACTCGAGTTCAATTAGGAACTTATTCAGAATTTCTTACTCAAATCTCCATTATATTCCCTTTCCAAAAAGTTAATTACTTAAATATATTTTATCAAAGGAGTAATTAATTAAACTAAAACAAACAATTTACTTTTTCAATTATCATTGTAAAATCAGTTAAGTACTTTATTTACAAAGATCAATAATAAAATCTCTTTTAAATCTTCTTAAAATTTAAACACTATTCGTTAAGTGATTTCACTTAGGTCACTAATGACAAACTAATTTAAAAGTCAAACTCAGTTAAAATGGTTAACTCGATCAATTTCAACACGATTATTTTCTTAACCAATTTCCAAACAAATAATATAATTAATTTAAATAATTGTTTCTTAGATGCGATAATTTCAATACATAACTGCTAGGTCATTTCTCACTTATTCGCATACAATTCTTATCAACATAAGAAACAATTTCATAATTTCCTATAAATTTTAAATAAATAAATAACTAATATTTATTTCCTTTTCAAATATCTTTCATCTAAAGTAACAGCTTTCAAAATCTTTTTCTGTTATATCATATATTTAAAATTCCAATACTGTCGATCCACGGTCGACGAAATCTTTATTTCATAAATCGATTGATTTATATACCAGGTGATGCCAATTACCCAACCACACTACCCCTCAAAACAAATATTGAAACATGGTTCAATAATCAACAACAATCAATCATTTCTTTTTATTTGACTGAAAATTTCTATAATGATTACAATCAATCAATAGCCAATTCAAACAATTCACACAATTTCAAACACGTCTTTAAACGTGACCAATCAAGGGAAATTTCTTTATTTGAGTCAAATCAAAGTGATTGGTATTTTTTAGAAATTTATTGACCGTTTAATTTTAGAATTTGAATCAACAATAAATATATTTAACTAGCAGACGGTCAATCACTAAAAATCAGAACACAGAAAAATAAAAACCCAATTTATATAAAATATAAATGGGAAGAGTTGAGTGAGTTTAACTCACCTTGATTTAAATCCGTTGATAAACAATCTGTTTTAGTCAAATTAAATTGACGTTTAATTTGACTAAAATTCCCAGTTGTTCCAGATCCTGACGAACTCTGCTCCATCTCGAAGTCCTCGTTTTTACGGTCTCAACGCATCTGACCGTGCCAAAATCTGATATCGTATGTTCGAGAAATTATTCAGACAATTTTTATAATAATTAAATTAAAACATAATTTTCTTTTAGATTTTAGGTGGGCTTTTTACCTTAACCCTTGGCCCAAAAAGAACCCGACCCGCCTGCCTCCCTTAAAACCCTTATCCGATCCTTTACTCCCATTCAACAGCCGCCTCCACTAATTTTCCCTATAACTGAATCAAACCCTAAGCCGAAAATCAAATCCCTAATTCCTAATTCCCCCTTTTGATCTTCAGCCGCTTTAAGATACATGGCGTCACAACTGTTTCCGCCATTCGATCCACCACCATGGCTTCGCGATCAAGCCCCCCCCCCATCGTCATCACGTGGCATCGAGCGAACCAGATCGAGGCCTAGGTCTTCGACTGCGAACGGCTTCAACCGATAAGAGCCTTCAGATCGAAAGCTAAGTTTCTTTTTACATGATTTTTCCATTACAGCGGTATTATTTGTTTGATTTTTCCTGGTTTCGAATGGGGTTGTTTCTGATTTGTTGTGTTGTTCGAAAATGGTTCTGGTATGGTTGAGCACCACTGTATTTATAGTGGTGATTTGGTTTAGATTAGATCAACGTCTACCAGTACAGGTTCTAGCATAGGCCATTGGTTTATATTTTCGATCCTGTGCACTATGATGGATTGTGGCCGAGATTTGGTTGGGTTTTGTGTAGGGTTGTACAGTATTGTTGTAAGGAAAGTGATGAATCTGCTATGAGTTGTTTTAAATCAATTTCTGTGATTTGCAAACTGTATCGTAGATTTTTGTTCAAATTTTTAGTATAGGATTTTTAGCATTCTTGTTCGAATAGGATATTATATTGGTAAGGTGACAGTAAGGTTATGAATTTTCGATTCAAATCAGAGATTCTAGGAACTGTAATATAGATTTGATTTTTTTTTTCATTTTTAAATATATGGGAATAGTGAATTTGTATCACAGATTCACTATACATACATGTGCATTTACTGTTCGATAAGGATTTTATATTCGAGATTGATTTTATACATATATATGAATATATATATATATATATGTTAGCAGTTCTATCTAGCTTGGTTGTAAAAAGATATACAGATTTTGCTTTACTTTAGCATGTGCATTGCAATGATAGAATTTAATGTATGAATGTACATACATACCTATTTTTACCAGCTACACATTGTACTGATTCCTTAGCTGTTCATCTCACCTCAGAAAATTGATGTTTACATATCTGTTTCAATTCGGCTATGTATTGTCTTAGCTATTTAGTCGTGAATACATATAGCTGTTCGTATGAGTGTATATATTTGAATTTAGTTGTTCATACCTATCTACTATAGCTGTATGTAACCTATTTTATAGAGGCTCATTTTCTACTTTTTAGCTGTGCATTTCACTGTTTTCTTGATTTAGTTGTTTCATGAATTTCTTTTTTTTCTTTCTTTTTATTTCAATCATGAGATCATCCGTTTTAATGGGTTTTTTTTTCTTTTCTTTTTAGATTCTGATTGTACTGGATGGAGACTTTTTGGTGACTTCATTGTGTTTTGGAAGCAAGGTTGAGGTGCTCGGCTGTATACCTTCACATGAACCTACATATATTAGGTTAAGGCTATGGAATTGATAGTTCAGAGATCTGTAAATTTATATTGTGGATTCTGTGTATTAATTTTTTTTAGTGTATGGTAGAATGGTTTGCAAGGGTTTGTACTTGAAATAATTGTATATATACTCTCTTTCCTTTCGTAGCTGTTACGGTAGCCCTGTATTTGTGTTTTCTTGGAACTCAAAGAGTGGCTATTTGTGTGTAACAAACAAAAGAGAAAGAAAAGAGAATAGCCGTGCTATTGCTAGCTAGCTATAGCGTCCGAGCATTTAAGATATCTAGTTAATTAGTTGTTGTACCATTCTATTTTGAATTATTAAAATGTAACAACCCGTATTTTTAATAACATGTTATAATGTAAATCATGGCAGAATTAAATTCTAAATTCTGAATCAAGGGAAACGGGCTGTGCCATTGCGTTTGTCTCGGAAAAATAAGCGAAATAGAGTCCGAGTTTTCGAAAAACGGAGTCCGTATGACCAAGTTATGGCCCAATGAAGTTTTCAGAAATTCCAAGCCCGAAAACAGTTCAAATTTGAATTGCAACCAAGGCAGAAAGGGCGGGAATTTTTCCCGCCCCAGGCAGGGTCGACACAGGGGTCGACACCAGTGTCGACCCCCCCTAATGGGTCGACACCCATGTCGGCCCAGGGGTCGACACCCCTGTCGACCCAGGGGTCGACCCCCCCGGTCGGACCAATTTTTCTAGTGCACCATTTTGACATGTTGGGTCTTGTTCTGGAAGTTTCTGACGGGAGTTGATGGCTCAGATTCGATTTAGGGTTAATCCTATGGTCTAAACTACCCCTAATCTCTATAAAAGACCCCTAGACCTAGCCTAAACCCTCATTAATCATTCCTACAACTAAATGCTGCCCAAATGTTCACTAATCATGGCCTCCACCTTCTTCATGAGAGAGCAAATCAATCTATGTCATAAAGGAGCCATCTTTCTTAAGTAAAAGAGCCATCTTTCTTTGTCTTTGGGGTTATTCCTTCTTGTTCTCAAGTCTTGAAGTGGAGTTTATCGTCTTTGGTTGCGGATTTGCTAGTGTGGCTTCGTCTCAATCTTATTTTATATTAATTCTAGTCTTCATAGCATTGTAAGCCCTATACTACTCTTAGATTCTAACTATGAAGTTAAATGTGATATGTTGCAAGTTGAGTTTAGGCCTAAGTATGATATGTGCTTTGAGTCTAACATGTTATGCATAAGTTTATTCTATGCATGTTTGTAAAGCTATCACCTTGACCTTGTGGGCTAAAAGCTATAAGCTTTATGTTGAAATGTTGCATTATGCAACATGAGAACTCTCATAACCTTTATGATAACTTGCATATAATGTTATATGCGAACTTCTAGTCATCATCCTATGTCGTCTAGGACCATGTATCACCTATTCGCTAAGTTTGGATATTATGCATGTTTTGAGGCCTATGATGTAATATGCAAGTTTATGAACACCTTTGCCTCATATGCCACCATGTGTAACTTGTGATCAACCTTATTACCTTATGCCCTTTTGTCATGCTTTTGCCAAGTTCCCTCTTTTGATCTATGTTATGTTATGCGAAACGTACATGCAATGGGAATGCATTGGGTTGGGTAATATTAATGACATGAAAACATGGTTTTAAAATATGACATGAACATTGACTTTTGATTATGTTTGTAAACATAATGATGGACATGACACTTAGAAAATATGAGTGTGGCCAACTCGAGATTGGGTTGAGTTTGTAGCATAAACCTACCCGGAACCGACCGGCTTAACTAGTGGCTACAAACAATAGGACCCAATGTGAGTAGTTGGTCATGTCGCACTTGAAACTCGAGGTTAGACTAAGTTGTGGTGTAAAGCTACCCGAACCCGCCCGGCTTAACTAGTAACCACAACAAGGTCTAATGTGAGAGGTTGAGTGCATTAAATTAATTAATGCCACATGGTAGGGGTTAAGTCATGGACTACTTGAATATACTTAACCAATTAAAAACGATGGATTGGTAGGGTTAAGTCATGGACTACTTGAATATACTTAACCAATTAAACCCGATGTATTGATAGGGTTAAGTCATGAACTGCTTGAACACACTTAACCAACTCAATACATGGTTAGGATAGGGTTAACCACACTTAACCCACTTGAAATCCTAGTTACGTGGTCCTTTCAGCAGTAACCAACTTGGAAGTATAATGGGTACCCTGGACTAGGCTGGGGTGGGGCACGATTACTGGACTGATTGTAAGAGGCCAAAAGAGACGGCTGAAGGGTGCACCGGTTGTTCAGGCGGACCATGGTCGTGCACATTAAGTCCGGAGTTGAACATGGGCACCAGTAGGTTTAGACTGTGCGTGCTTGAATTGTGTCTGTGGTTTACACCTTAGGGCGGGATACACCCTGGGGTGGACCTAGCACAGTTAACTACATTCCACGATTAAGCCGTATGACACCGATACACGACGAGTTAGGCTTATAGGGAGCCGATCGACTAGACCGAGTAGTTGGACCTCGATTTAGGTCATCTCATGATGTGGGCCAGCTTTGGGCCAAGGGATCATTTCTTGTTTATACTTGACATGGATTGGAATACTAGTACACACCTGGTGCAACTTAACCTTGTATATGCGATGCCACACTTGATCTATCTTGTTAACTTTTCACCATGCCAGTTATCACCCTACATCTCATCTCTGTTTTACATGTTCAGTTTACTTTATTAGTTCTTATACTAATAGTAGATAGGACTTACCAGTCTTTTTGACTGACCCGTTTTCTTTCGCCTCTTTTCTTCCGTTTCCACCCCCCCCCCCCCCAGGTTTGCAGGGTGGGAACACTGTTACCTAGCTGGATCTTTAGCTGCTTTTCTGGATAGCTCACGTATGGTTTGAGCATGCTATGGCCTTATGCTACTTTGGGGATAGTTACTTTATGTTTCTTTTTTTCAGTTTTCAGTTTATGTTCTAGACTTTGTTTTATGGGAAAATAATGACCAAGTACTTTGATGTAACTTGACTATGGTTTTGAAATGCTAGTTTTATCCGCTGCTTTACTACTCTGTTTTACTTATATTTTCTGTCTTGTGATATCTGCATGCATGTTTACCTTGTTTAACACCCCTCCAAAGCTAGTGTGCTGGCAAGGGTGGCACTGGCGGAGGTGGGGTGTTACATTTGGTATCAGAGCATAAGGTTTACAAGATTTGAGCAAAAGTGTTTTTTTAAAACTTACCATTTTTGAAAACTATTTTCAAAACCAATTAAGTATTTTCCAAGAAAAGTCTAGTTATTTTAAAAGGCTATTCCCCAAAAGCCATTAGCACTATCCTTCGTTTCCTCGTTCTGAATCCATCTTTTTCTTTTTCAGTATGGCCGATCTTAACCTTCCCGAGGGAGTGACCATTCCCGGATGGTTCTGGAGGTACTTGGAAGCTAGGGCCAACAATGCGGGCCTAGCAAATACCCCCACCGTAACTGAGGTTCCTCCTCCTCCTCCTCAGAATCCACAAGCGGATTTCGCAAAGGTTTGCAAGGACTTTAAGGCGATGGGTGGCAAGAATTTCATTGGGACGGAGACTTTTGTGGAGGCACGAAATTGGTTGAAAGAAACTGAAGATCTTTTCGCTATCTTTGATGTGGAAGACCATAGAAAGGTTTTATTAGCAGCATGGCTATTAAAAGAAGAAGCTGCTTATTGGTGGGAGGTCACCAATGCTACTAGACCTATAGAGACTTGGGCCGACTTTAGGACAAGATTTGGGCTTAAGTTTCTATCATCAGCTGAGGCGAATCTGCAATTGGAGAAGTTTATATCTTTGAAGCAAGGGGACATGACAGTGAGGGAGTATGTGAATAAGTTTAACCAGCTTGCTCGATTCGGTTTGGACATGGTTAATACTTCCCAGAAGAAGGCTTTACGCTTTGCACGAGGGTTGAATGAGCCATTACAAGGTTTAGCCCTATCTCATATACCCATGGGGGCCACTTTTGAAGGCCTAGTAGACATGGCATTGCTTCAAGGAGACGATAAGAATTGCAAGAATGAAGTCAAGCCTAATGAGACTCAAGCCAAGAATACAGACTCTAAGTGGGGAGGAAATCAGAGCAATCAGAACAACAAGAACAACAAGGGCAACAAGGCCAAGGCAAAGGACCCAAGAAAATGCAACTTCTGTGGGATTGTTGGGCACATAGCCAAGGATTGCAGAAAGAAGAAGAGGAAGTTAGGCGAATGCTTTCACTGTGGAGAGCCTGGACACCTTAGCGAGGATTGCCCTAAGAAGCAAGGACAAGGGCAAGGGCAGAATCAGCGCGCAGGACCTTCTGGAGGGCAAGTGCATGCTCTCAACACTGCTCCAGTTCAGGACCGAGGTAGTATTTCTGTAGAAAGTCTCGTTTATATTTCTGACTTTCCTATTCGCAGTTTATTTGATTCTGGCGCATCGCATACCTTTATTTCGTCTGACATTGTTGAAAGTTTGCACCTAAGTACTAGTCTAATTGAGGATCCCGTTAGTGTTTCAAATCCAATTGGGGGTTCCGCCCATTTATCTATGATTTGTGTGGATTTGAAGATTTCTATCTTGACCATAGAATTCACGTGTAATGCTTATGTTCTCGGGTTTACGGGATACGGGTTGATTTTGGGCATGGATTGGTTGTCCAGTTATGGAGCCATCATCGATTGTGAGCATAGGGTGGTGAGGCTCATGACTCGCCTCGGTAATACCCTATAAATTTCTTGTAACCCTAGAGGTCCCGTCATGTTATGTTATCTTGAATCTCTTGACTCGTCCATCAATGATCTGCAATCTGTAAGGGTGGTTCAAGAATATTCTGATGTCTTTAAAGAGGTTAAGGGGTTACCCCCTAAACGAGAGATAGACTTTCGCATTTATCTGGTTGATAATGCCAAGCCAGTATCATTTCCCGTTAGGCATATGGCCCCACGAGAAAGAAGAGAGCTCAGTAAGCAAATCAAGGAGTTGCTTGAGAAGAATTTTATTAGGCGAAGCATTTCTGAATGGGGTGCTCCGGTGGTATTCGCTACTAAGGCAGATGGTTCGCTTCGTCTATGTGTTGATTATCGAGAGTTGAACAAGCTGACAAAGAAGAATAGGCACCCGTTACCGAGGATTGATGATCTCTTTGACCAGCTTGTTGGTGCTTCTGTTTTCTCTCAGCTCGATCTAGCCACCGGATTCCATCAGCTTAGAGTAGCTGAGGATAGTATTGATAAGACTGCGTTCAGGACTCCAGATGGATTCTTTGAATGGCTTGTCATGCCATTCGGTTTGACTAATGCACCCGCCTACTTCGTAGATTTGATGAGTAGGGTGTTCAGGGAGTTCCTTAACAAGTTTGTTGTTGTCTTCGTGGATGATATTCTAATCTTCTCAAAGGACGAGGAAGAGCATGTTAGGCATCTCAAGGAAGTGATGGATACGCTTAGACCGCATCAGTTGAAAGCCAAGTTCTCCAAATTTCATTTCTGGAGAAGGGAAGTTCGGTTTCTTGGACATATAGTTTCTAAGCAAGGCATAGCGGTGGATCCCGCGAAAGTGGTTGTGGTTCAAGACTGGAAGACTCCTAGGAATGCAACCAAAGTAAGAAGCTTTCTCGGTCTGGCGGGCTACTAGAGGAAGTTCATCAGGGACTTCGCTAAGATTTTAGCCCCTCTTACTAAGTTGACGAAGAAGAACTTAGTCTTTTCATGGGACTTAGAGTGTGAGCTTGCTTTTCAAAGGCTCAAGAGGGCTCTTACCACAGCTCCAGTTTTGGCATTACCCGATGGCGGTAAGATGTTTACCGTGTACACCGATGCATGTGGCACGGGGTTAGGTGTTGTTCTGATGCAAGAGGGAAGAGTGATATGTTATAGGGGTAGGCAACTGAAAGTTCATGAGAAGAACTATCCCACTCATGATTTGGAGTTGGCGGTGATCGTCTTTGCACTGAAATCCTGGCGCCACTATCTTCTAGGCGAAAGGTTTGAGTTGTATACTGATCACAAGTCACTCAAGTACCTCTTCTCGTAGAAAGATCTGAATCTAAGGCAGCAAAGGTGGATGGAATTCTTGGCATCATATGACTTCGAGATAGCTTATACCCCTGGTAAGGGTAATGTTGTGGCAGACGCACTAAGAAGAAGGAGGTTGACTTTGAGTCCCTTGTTTATTGAGATGAAGAACTTAGAGTTCTTGGCAACCTTTGATTTCACGACGACTGTTGAGTCGATGACGGGTTCATTAGCATCCCTTGAGCTTAGACCCACACTTCTTGATCAAGTTGGGGCTTCCCACAAAGGAGATCCGCAGATAGTCGAGGTCATGGACAAGTTGATTCGTGGTGAGACGTCTAGTCACCTTGCTAGATATACTATTGACGATAAAGGTTGGCTAAGGCGTGATGGAAGGCTATGCGTTCCACAAGTAGGAGATTTGGTGCATAAAGTTCTCGAAGAAGCACATCACTCGAAGATGACTATACATCCTGGAGGAGATAAGATGTATAGAGATATGAAGCGCATTTTCTTTTGGGCCGGAATGAAGAAGGATGTGGCAGAGTATGTTTCAAAGTGCATGGTGTGCCAACAAGTGAAAGCCGAGTCAAAGAAACCAGGTGGGCTATTACATCCATTGGAGGTCCCGCAATGGAAGTGGGAGAGTATTTCTATGGATTTTGTTGATGGATTGCCTAGGTCAAGGAAAAGGAACACGAGCAAATGGGTCATAGTTGACAGACTTACGAAGAGTGCTCATTTCATTCCAGTAAAGAGCAAGAGGACCGCATCATGGCTAGCATCTATTTATCTTCGAGAGATAGTGCGGTTGCATGGAGTTCCTTCTAGCATAGTTAGCGATCGTGACCCAATTTTCACTTGCCAGTTCTGGAATAGTTTGCAAGAAGCGATGGGCACGCGATTGAATCTAAGTACGGCCTATCACACCCAGACGGATGGTCAAACCGAAAGGGTGAATAGAGTGCGAGAAGATCTTTTGAGGCTTTGTGTTCTTGACTTTGGTGGCACTTGGGAGGACCACCTTCCTCTTGTAGAGTTTGCTTATAATAATAGCTATCAAGCCAGCATAGGGATGGCACCATTTGAAGCTTTGTATGGGAGGCCGTGTAGGTCACCATCTTATTGGTGGGAGACAACAGATAGGCTTATACTTGGGCCCGATATGATACGGGACATATCCGAGAAAGTTGAATTGGTGAGAAGACGGATGAAAGCGGCCCAAGATAGACAGAAATCCTATGCTGACAAGCGAAGGGCAGATTTGGAATTCGAAGTGGGAGACATGGTTTTCGTGAAGGTTTCCCCTTTGCGTAAAGTGGTACGTTCTGGAGCAGTTGGGAAGCTGGCACCAAGGTTCGTAGGACCCTTCCCTATCATAGAGAGAATTGGAAAGATGGCCTATAAGGTGGAATTGCCCGAGAAGCTAGCCGGAGTGCATAATGTCTTTCATGTCTCGCATCTCCGAAAGTGCCTACATGAGTCCGCTGAGGTGGTTGAACCAAGCATTCTTGAAGACGTGGAGGTAGAGAAAGAGGCAACCTTGAGGAGAGCTCCGATTCGTATCTTGGGAACAGAGATCAAGAAGTTAAGGAATCGAGAAGTCAAATTAGTGAAAGTTCAGTGGAGTGAAGCCGATGAAGATGCAACTTGGGAAACCGAGGAGAAGATGCGTGGGCTTTATCCCTTTCTTTTTGAGGGTACATTCTCGACCTCTTTTCCTTTTACATGTCTTCCTTTTTGCTATCCATGTTTATCTTGTTTATCTTGTTATCTCGTTAACCTTGCCATGAGAACCTTAGGTAGAAACCCTTTGGATGAAACATGTATTTGAAACATGTTATGCTTGATGGTTGCAAGTGGTTGCAAGTGTTTACAAGTGGATACTCGTGGATGCATGATACATATTAGGCACTAAGATCGGCTCACACACTTTCATGTTGCATATGCATGAGTGTTTATGCTTATTCATGGATGAAACTTGTTGTGCTATCACGTGGATGTTGCATATGGATGAATGTTATGTGCACTCATGTAGAGATTATAAATTATGTTAGGAATTTGCATACATATGGACTCATTTCACTAACATACTTTGCATTAAGGAGGTTTACTGAATCAGTAACCGCCTGATTTTTGCATTAGATAAGTACATATACACACACCTTTGGCATATGTTCATACAACATTTAGAACATTTTCAAGGACAATGGTTACTTGTGGATGATGTTTTGAGTAGATGGATGATGGATGGTAGGATACGTCCTTCCTAACTTGGAGATTTCGGGGACGAAATCCTTTAAGGAGGGGAGAATGTAACAACCCGTATTTTTAATATCATGTAATGATGTAAATCAAGGCAGAATTAAATTCTAAAATCTGAATCAAGGGAAACGGGCTTTGCCATTGCGTTCGTCTCGGAAAAATACGCGAAATAGAGTCCGAGTTTTCGAAAAACGGAGTCCGTATGACCAAGTTATAGCCCAATGAAGTTTTCAGAAATTTCAAGCCCGAAAACAGTTCAAATTCGAATTGCAACCAAGGCAGAATGGGCGGGAATTTTTCCCGCCCCAGGCAGGGTCGACACAGGGGTCGACACTAGTGTCGACCCCCCCCAATGGGTCGACACCCATGTCGACCCAGGGGTCGACACCCCTGTCGACCCAGGGGTCGACCCCCCCCCCCCCAGTCGGACCAATTTTTCTGGTGCACCATTTTGACATGTTGGGTCTTGTTCTGGAAGTTTCTGACGGGAGTTGATGGCTCAGATTCGATTTAGGGTTAATCCTATGGTCTAAACTACCCCTAATCTCTATAAAAAGACCCATAGACCTAGCCTAAACCCTCATTAATCATTCCTACAACTAAATGCTGCCCAAATGTTCACTAATCATGGCCTCCACCTTCTTCATGAGTGTCTCAAATCAATCTATGTCATAAAGGAGCCATCTTTCTTAAGTAAAAGAGCCATCTTTCTTTGTCTTTGGGGTTATTCCTTCTTGTTCTCAAGTCTTGAAGTGGAGTTTATCGTCTTTGGTTGCGGACTTGCTAGTGTGGCTACGTCTCAATCTTATTTTATATTAATTCTAGTCTTCATAGCATTGTAAGCCCTATACTACTCTTAGATTCTAACTATGAAGTTAAATGTGATATGTTGCAAGTTGAGTTTAGGCCTAAGTATGATACATGCTTCGATTCTAACATGTTATGCATAAGTTTATTCTATGCATGTTTGTAAAGCTATCACCTTGACCTTGTGGGCTAAAAGCTATAAGCTTTATGTTGAAATGTTGCATTATGCAACATGAGAACTCTCATAACCTTTATGATAACTTGCATATAATGTTATATGCGAACTTCTAGTCATCATCCTATGTCGTCTAGGACCATGTATCACCTATTCGCTAAGTTTGGATATTATGCATGTTTTGAGGCCTATGATGTAATATGCAAGTTTATGAACACCTTTGCCTCATATGCCACCATGTGTAACTTGTGATCAACATTATTACCTTATGCCCTTTTGTCATGCTTTTGCCAAGTTCCCTCTTTTGATCTATGTTATGTTATGCGAAACGTACATGCAATGGGAATGCGTTGGGTTGGGTAATATTAATGACATGAAAACATGGTTTTAAAATATGACATGAACATTGACTTGTGATTATGTTTGTAAACATAATGATGGACATGACACTTAGAAAATATGAGTGTGGCCAACTCGTGATTGGGTTGAGTTTGTAGCATAAACCTACCCGGAACCGACCGGCTTAACTAGTGGCTACAAACAATAGGACCCAATGTGAGTAGTTGGTCATGTCGCACTTGAAACCCGCGGTTAGACTAAGTTGTGGTGTAAAGCTACCCGGACCCGCCCGGCTTAACTAGTAACCACAACAAGGTCTAATGTGAGAGGTTGGGTGCATTAAATTAATTAATGCCACATGGTAGGGTCAAGTCATGGACTACTTGAATATACTTAACCAATTAAACACGATGAATTGGTAGGGTTAAGTCGTGGACTACTTGAATATACTTAACCAATTAAACCCGATGTATTGATAGGGTTAAGTCATGAACTGCTTGAACACACTTAACCAACTCAATACATGGTTAGGATAGGGTTAACCACACTTAACCCACTTGAAATCCTAGTTACGTGGTCCTTTCAGCAGTAGCCAACTTAGAAGTATCATGGGTACCCTGGACTAGGCTGGGGTGGGGCACGATTACTGGACTGATTGTAAGAGGCCAAAAGAGACGGCTGAAGGGTGCACCGGTTGTTCAGGCGGACCATGGTCGTGCAAATTAAGTCCGGAGTTGAACATGGGCACCAGTAGGTTTAGACTGTGCATGCTTGAATTGTGTCTGTGGTTTACACATTAGGGCTGGATACACCCTGGGGTGGACCTAGCACAGTTAACTACATTCCACGATTAAGCCGTATGACACCGATACACGACGAGTTAGGCTTATAGGGAGCCGATCGACTAGACCGAGTAGTTGGACCTCGATTTAGGTCATCTCATGATGTGGGCCAGCTTTGGGCCAAGGGATCATTTCTTGTTTATACTTGACATGGATTTGAATACTAGTACACACCTGGTGCAACTTAACCTTGTATATGCGATGCCACACTTGATCTATCTTGTTAACTTTTCACCATGTCAGTTATCACCCTACATCTCATCTCTGTTTTACATGTTCAGTTAACTTTATTAGTTTTTATACTAATAGTAGATAGGACTTTCCAGTCTTTTTGACTGACCCGTTTTCTTTCGCCTCTTTTCTTCCGTCCCCCCCCCCCCCCCCGCCCAGGTTTGCAGGGTGGGAACACTGTTACCTAGCTGGATCTTTAGCTGCTTTTCTGGATAGCTCACGTATGGTTTGAGCATGTTATGGCCTTATGCTACTTTGGGGATAGTTACTTTATGTTTCTTTTTTTTCAGTTTTCAGTTTATGTTCTAGACTTTGTTTTATGGGAAAATAATGACCAAGTACTTTGATGTAACTTGACTATGGTTTTGAAATGCTAGTTTTATCCGCTGCTCTACTACTATGTTTTACTTATATGTTCTGTCTTGTAATATCCGCATGCATGTTTACCTTGTTTAACACCCCTCCAAAGCTAGTGTGCTTGCAAGAGTGGCACTGGCGGAGGTGGGGTGTTACATAAAATGTACTTTCTTTTGATAAAAATTTGCTGGATATTGTTTCACCTAAAAGAATGCTTATTTCCGGTTAATCAATGAGACAACGCCTAAATGGTATTAGCCTAATATATCAGTCACTGAATCTTTACTTGTGTTGTCTATGTTATCCCACCTATTTATTTGTTGGCCTACATCCTTAGTAGGAGAAAATGTAGGTTGGTATTGTTGTTATTTTCTTTTAGTTGGGATAGAAGTCATACGGCCGAAAAGAAATCTATGATAGACTTATACATTATCGATATATTGTGTATTGAATTCCAAATAATTAGATTTAACAATAACGAACTATTGTCATCCTATATATATTCCAAATAAAATAATACAACACTCCAAATTGAATCGATATGAAATTATAACATTACAATTTTTGAGTTAAAAGATACTCGAATTATATTAAAATTCGTTATTAGTTATTAAATAACGTTATCGTTTATTAACGATTTCCATAGCGACTATTTTAAATTTGAATTGGACGTAACTTGAAATTTACAAGCCGAAATCTCGATTTTTCTCTTTTATTAGAAAAATATCATCAAGTCGGTTCAAACTTTTTTCGTTTCATGGAAATCCGACTTATATCGGATCCTGTATATCCAGTTAAAGTTCAAATTGAAAATTTCGAACTACCGCGTCGTTTTGAGCTCGTTTTAATATATATATAAATATATATATATTCGAACTCCATTTAAATAAATAAATTTGATTAAAACCCATTATATTTCCAACATAATATATAAAAAAAATTAAATATTCGAATTTAAATGGCCGAAAAACCCGGAACGTTACACCATTCTTTCATGTAAACATGACCACAACCGATCCATCATTTGTAGATGGCCGATCCAAATTTTAGGGTTGCTACAGATCCATATTGAGCAGCTCCCGATCCATTGAGAAAAGCACTGCCGATCCATCCAGATTCGCTGTCGATCCATCCATCATCGCCTGCCGATCCATCATGGATCGTGTGCCAGCGCCTACCAATCCATCGTGCTTTAGGATTTTGCCGACCCACTAATGCTTTGCTGACGATCCATTTATTTTGGCTACCGATCCGTGGATGGATCGTATTATGCCGACCCATTTTTTTGACAATACGTGACTGATGCATGTATATTCTTACTGTGATATATCAGAATGACTTCGTTATACTTTCTAGATTGCTAATGCATAATTTGATCCAATGTAAGAAATTGGTGTTCGAGTATGGACCAATAATTCTTGCAAATGTAGAGAAGTTTGTAGATACAACTGACATATGTGCATCTCTTCGTGTAGGCAAAGCTGGTAGATAGGCTACTTCACTTAAAGAAGTACTTGTTTCATCGCATGAAAGCTTAAGTTTGTACAGAGGAAACTGCTAATATATTCAACCACGTTTCTCTTTCTAGAATGCTTCCATATATACAACGGCATCATAACTTATATATACTTCAACTTGGCACGAACCACCCATATGTTTGATGCATGCTTTATGTATAATGAAATGCTGTTGTGTTCATCTGTACCTAATACATGCAGCTTTGTCTGATTTGTCTTCATGTGAAGTTTTAAAGCCCATTAAAACTGCAGACTTCTGATCATAGCAAACTGAAGGAGAGAAAAGAGGTGCAGATCTAGTAGTGTTCCGAGGAGCAGCATGTAATAGTATTTTCGTTCTAGCATGGTGTTTTGGCGATGGTGATGTTTGTTGTGGGGTAGCTTGTATTTGAGTAGGCATAGCAGATCTACCTGTTCCTGCTGCAACACCAGTTGCCGGAGCAGTGCTAAGAGGTAAACTGCTGGTACAGTGCTGATGTAGCAAACATTAGAGGAGTTGGAGGTGGTTGGTTGTCTAATTTTTGGTGGAGATCGACCACTTGCTCAGTGAGGTGCTGAAGTGTTGCTTTAATGTTGATGGTGTCGGCACATAGGTTTCTCAGCATGGTAATTTGGCTGGTTAGAATGGTGTTCATGGTGTTTTGGTGGTGGATGGGTTGTTCGAAGATTGCATCTACTTGGGTCATTGTAATGGGATTGTTTGGATATATAGAGAGAAGGGAAGGAGAGGCCAATCAGCGAAAGCACCAATTAATATGACTATATCAGGTTATAGGCAAGAAGGAAGAAGAATCAGTGGAGAAGAGGAAGAAAGGGCTGGAAAAGAAAGGATAAAAGAGATAGAAAGAGTTCACAATTTAATTCTTCTATATATTTATACTAGCAAAGGTACAATTATATAGCAGTACATCCTAACAACTTGCAATACGTGGCTGGCTTTTAGGCGCCAAAAACAATAGCAGAGTTGTAAAAAGTAACATGGCTGCCACTACTAATAACTTTATGGTACCATTTTGATATGCCTAATCCATAAGCCTCCTATGTATTATTATTACCATATCAGTTTCATTCGGAATCCTGGTTTAATTTTAATTTAAAGATCAGTCAATTATTAGTAATCAAATATGTATAAGATTTTTTTTAAGGATGATGATTATAATAGTAATATCCCAATCAGACAGAAAAGAATTAACAAGTGCAGTCTTCTTTATTTTCCGATAAGTTGACTGTGTTGAATATAGTCCAAATGGTAATTATAAGATCGTGAAAGTTGCACAGACTTGGGAATTAAGATGGTAGTGGGTTATTTTTTCTCTACAATAAAACTACAAGACCCGAAATGAGGGTAACAATAATTACCTGCTTAATTGTAGTGGATATGGAGCATCCTGAGAGGTGCCATATATAATCTGAAAAAAGGTAATATATATGCCTAGTTGGTCTCTTAGATCCATTAAACGTTATTAGTTAACTCAAATCATCAGATATTGTTTTCATATCATGCTTAGTTGCCTGTAATCGAACAATTGTAGACCGATGCTAACCTCCTATCAAAAGAACTAACGCTTAGTGCACCAAAAACACATGGTACACAAAGACATTTATCTCTTATTAGATTTAAGTATGAAACTAGTCTGCCTTAAATTCATGTACATACTGCTCATATTCCTCTCTAGCCAACCAATCACTTGACAATGTCTCCTAACCAGAACCACTGGCCCGTCAGTTCCGGTTAACTCACTATTGCATACTGCTCTAAAAATCCCATCAATAATAACCATCAAACATTCTACCATCTGCCATCCCAACCCTTTCCTCCACCCCTTCATCTCCGCAAACACTATCGTTAACAGTTACACATGCTAAGATCGGGTTCCTTGTTTACTGGTAAATAATAGATTCAAGGATCGCAGTGTTATAGGAATACTTAGAAAACGCAAGAAGTTAAGGTGTAGTGTCAATTAGCAAACATATTCCTCTCATATCTGAATTCAGATGTAATGGAACTGAAACCATTTCTAGATTCCTATTTGTTATTGATTCAATGTTTTGATGTTTATGTGCTGAGGTAGTTGCAAAATTGACTTCATTTGCTACTAAAACCAAAATCTCTGATGTAGATCTCCATATAAAATGCTCTTGAAGTGAATTCCTCTTTGTTGTAGTGAATTCCTATTTGTTGTCTTTTCCTAGCCTTTGAGTTCGAAAAACCAAGTAGATAAGCCAATACAGTATTAATTCCAGCACATAAAACAAATGTACCTTCGTGGTTAGAACATATTCCTCTCATATCCACATCACTTTTTTCACAATCAGACCTTGGAATCATTTAATAGTTGCCATATTAGAGATTGAGATATTGCATTTGTCATAGTCAAACACTAATTGAAGATGACTAAAACAAATTAATAATAAACTAGGCATAATAGGTCAAAAGCACAATGCCAAACTAGACTCAAAACACACTAAAAAAATCAAAATTCAAAGGGTTGAAACAAATCAAATTCCATATTCACCATGTAAAAATCCATAGTCATTTGTGGAGACTAACTAATCTTGGGTAGATCAAAAACTAGATTGATATGCCATAAACATTGAAGGAATTAATAAAAGAAGTCGATTCTTGAATCATGATTTCACCAACACTCCATTTTCGTGAATTGAAGAATGGATTAGGAGTGGATTGGCATAGGAAATGGAAGGAGAAAAAGCAGTTTTCTAGAATGCGAAGTGAATCGCCAGCTCCTCTCCCCATGGAATAGATAAACAACCCATCCAAACTAAAGCAAATATAATTACAAAGTTTATTATAATGGCATATATCACCTGATACATGTGGTTAAGTGGATTCACACAATACCATTTTCGGCAATTTATCAAGTAGATTCACAACACTGCTAAAAATTAATGCCTTAGTCAAATATTTTTTGAGATAGCTATTTTTCCACAAAGAGAGACATCAACAATTATGAACAATTATTTTAGTTATAAGTTAATAGTTAAATGACACTATTGTAGTGCAAAATCAGAGATTTGGGCAGCGGAATACGAATAAACCCAATGATCTAGTCTGTCAACTATTTTAATAATGCCAAAAAAATAAAATCAAGTGGCACAAATTATAGAGAGAACAAAAAACAAAAAAAACAGAGGAAAGAACACACCAATTTTAATGTGGTACGGCTTTGCCTACGTCCACGGAGACCCAACAACTTTTAGTTCTTAATGAAGAAATGATTACAAAAAGATTACAATAGAGAGAAGACTAATTGTGGATTACTTCATACAATAACATGACCCCTATTTATACAGAGGGATTTCTTGGGGATAAAGAAGAGAAGTTTCTAGATTGCTTGGACATGAAGGAAAAATAAATAATATTTTCCTTGATTTGATTGGAGCATAAATGGATGGTGCAATTATGGTTCCAATCTCTTTTGTCCTATCTCGATTCGGTATGGAGAATGTGTAACAACCCGTATTTTCAATAACCTGTTATAACATAAATCGAGGCAGAATTTAATTCTAAAATCTGAATCAAGGGAAACGGGCTATGCCATTGCGTTCGTCTCGGAAAAATACGCGAAATAGAGTTCGAGTTTTCGGAAATCGGAGTCCGTATGACCCGATTAAGGCCCAACGAAGTTTTCAGAAAATTTCTAAGTAAAAACAGATTTCAAATTCAAACTTGAATTTGAAAATTGGGCCAGTTTGGGCCAGGCGGGAAAATTCCCGCCAGAACACCCAAGTCGACAGCCCTGTCGACTTGGGAGTCGACTTGGTTGGACCCAAGTCGACAGCCCTGTCGACTTGGGAGTCGACTTGGTTGGACCCAAGTCGGCAGCCCTATCGACTTGGGAGTCGACTTGGTTGGACCCAAGTCGACAGCCCTGTCGACTTGATTGTCGACTTGGTCCAGCCTGTCTGTTTAGCCTGGTGCACCATTTGGAGATTGTGTTGAGCTTGGGGGCCAGATTCGATTTCAAGGGCTGAGATTGCAACTAGGGTTTAATCCTATGGCCTAAAACACTTGCCTAATCTATAAATAAGGCCCTATCCTAGCTCTAAATCATCATTAATCTATCCTACAACTAAACTATGGCAAAATCAATCCTCTCATGGCCTCCACTCTCTTCATACAATTCCTAAATAAATTTCTAAGTGATTTTCCATGCATACAAGTGTTTTCAAACTTGTATGATGTGACGATCCCAAAATCCGAGGGGCGGTATTAAGGATAATCATTAGGAAATAACACATTAATCATCATAGCAGAGTACAGATAATAGCAGAAACAATAATTAAAATAAATTTTACACGGATATGACAGCGGAATCACAACATGTAGGAATATCAGAATAGCATAACGTGGGATATACTTAGTAAAAAGAAAGGGAAGTGATCAGTCATCATCGCCAGAGGCGGAATACATACATGCAGTGACATAATAAGAGTATCAGTCTACATCGCCGGAGGTGGAATACATATACATATAGTGAGAAATATGGAAAGTAAATCAGTCTGCATCTCCAGTGGCGGAATCATAATATAAATACAGTAATGGCGGAAAATATCTAAGTCATCTCTATGAAGTCAGCCTCGCCATGAGCCAAAAGTGCACGCTATGCAGCAGTGCAGAACCAAAAACCACCTGTCACCTGTGTACTAGGCTGCCCGTGTGAAAATAAGGGCACCCGCGTTTGCAAAGTGAAACAAACAACGAGTCAGTCATGGGGACTGGTATGAGGAATCTACTTAACAGTTAAACAACAGTGAATAGCTAATCATAGGACCACGCCACTTTCGCGGAACGGGTTTACTCCAGTGATTGCTAGTGCATTTAAAACAAAATAAATTCTTTTAAAACAACGCAATGTTTTTAGAAAGAATGAAGCCATTATAAGACTCAGGTCCCATCACACAATGCAACGCAAGCCGGAGGATAGAGTTTTACCTTATAATAGCCAAATATTCTTGATACGTATAAAGCGAAATCATTTGATATTATTACTAGTGCATATATGTTTCAAAAACGAATAGCATCATAAATATCAATCATAGACGGCATAAGTGCCCCATACCACTATGTCGCCATACTAGTTCTAAAATCAAGTCCGTTATTTCGTATTGGAAATTGGATTTCCGTCATGAGTCGAGGCAAGGGGCAAGCTCCTCTCCGCTTCGAGACACTCTAGCAAATGCCTCGGGACTACACACTCTGGGTAACCCCTGGATCCTCCAAGGCCGGTCCTCTCTTACGTTTGAGGATTGGCAATTCCTGAACACACGTTTCCCGGTCCTTACAGACCTATAATCGAGGCGCCTCGCATTCCAACAACCACAAAGGTGAAAAGTAGATATATATGTCAGGGCTGGTAGGTCACTGACACCACCATAGCTAGAAAGAAACGTCATGTTCTCCTTGGGTCCTTATCCCGTTTTTAACTCATACCGGGGTGTGAGGTTCGTGAATCTACGAAATACACAAAGCTAGGCCACGTAGACCTTGCTTTGATCATCATCCACAAGACTTTGCTTTGCAACAGAAGCCTTGATCACAGCATCTTGGCATGCCACATAGGCAGTCCACTCCATACGATTGATTTCCATCAATATATAACCTCTAAGCTCGTACGTCTCAGAGAAGGGCGTTAAGCAAAAGAATAAATTCTCCGCCGCCAAACAGATATATATTTAACAGAGATCAATCAGTATAGAACAAAATCCAATGTCGGACACACAGTCCATTTACAAGTCCGTCCTGGGTCTGAACGAAACCGGAGGCGTCAATTCCTCGTATATCCGTCCAATCAACACATACGTTCAGACGGCTACTACTTCCGTCCCCTTCCGGTAGCTACTCCAGTTAGGAACCTCAGTAGCGCCCATCCAACCGATACGAAGATCGTCGGTCTTGAATCGTCTTTGCATTTTCCAATTCGAATCGCTCGATAAATTATTTGAAATGAGGGTTAGCTCGGCCTTTTCAAATAATTTACGTCATTAGGATTTAAATCGATTCATTTTATGGTTATATTATTCGACATCCATCTTTCGGTTCTTTAGTGTTATTTCATGTCATCTACATACAACCATCAAATATCAAACAATTCAAGCACAATTGGTCTATTTGCAACCTTCGTTGCTTATAATATTTTATAACGATTTTTCGTCATTTTTATTTATTTTAAAATGGCCATATTTAATTTAAACGACGTTTCAGGTCGTGCCGTGGCACTGGCGCTGTTTTTCCCTTAATTTGTTTTACACATATCGGAAAATCTAACCGTTGGATTTCTACAAAGTCTATATCAGTGGGAATATATTCCCAAAGCGAACCCAACGGTTCCAGTTTCGTGAGAATCCGACGGTCGGATCTTCCACACTAGTCGTTTGAAGTTACGGTTTCAAAATTCGAACTACAGCGTCGTTATTCGATTTAATTTAATTATATTTATATTTATATATAAATATAAACGATTTTGGCGCTGTTTTTCTTCAGATTTTAATTAAACATTCAGGACAATCCAACCGTTGGATTTTTACAAGGTTGGTGCCGTTGGAAAGGTATTTCCAAGGCGAACTCAGCGGTTGCGGTTTCGGGAAGATCCGATGGTCGGATTTCTCGTACTAATCGTTTCAAATTACGATTCCGAAACGCGAACTGCACGGCCTCTATTCCTTTTAATTATATTTATATTTATATATATAAATATAGTTCATTCCATAGTTTCAACTATAGTTCATTTTATATTTCAACTTCGTTTTCACTTCAAATATTTCACTAACGCCTTAATATTTCTAAAAATTTCGCCATAACCTCCTTTGTACGGGGAGGGGTTTGGAGATTTATTGGGCCGTATTAGGTACCCAATAAATCCTAAAAAGCATTCACATATTTTTAGTGATATATTTTGGTGTCTACGGGGGAGCATGTACTGATAATCACTCCAGAGAATAAATTCCCGTCACCCCGTTTCCGTGTGGAAATAAATAGTCCATGTGCCGTATCTAATAACTAGAGCGACGTGATTATTGTCAACTCTAGACTCGTGTGGGGTTTTTATTAATCTGGCAATTTATCGTTATAATTTATATAGTCCATATCAGTCATCAGTTCAACCTGTATTATATAGTCATCGCCATACAAGCCTCTTGCTTGTATGGTAAATCTTCCACCTCGTCACACAAGCTCCAATTGCTTATGTGGAATATGATGAAGTATGCCTATCATCCAGAAGTATGCCATGTAGTGTAGTTCAAAATTAATTGTTACTATCCTATGGCGTTTTTTATTATTTCACACAAAAAAACCAGCACTCCGCATCCAATGGCATTCACAGGAGTTGATATATAAATAAAATTGCGCAGCCAACTCATCAAGGTTTACCTATTTGTCGGGCACGCAAATAATTTCTTTACTCAACAGCTAATCCATTTTTCCTATTCAACACATGTATATATATGCAGAACAAGCTAATAATAATATTTCTAGCAAACTATTATTTATTTCAACACGTGTGTATTTTTAACTAAGCGTATACATGATAAAAGGAATATTTTTATCATCAAAAATATTTATTCGACACATGTGTATTTTTAACTAAGCGTATACATGATAAAAGGAATATTTTTATCATCAAAAATATTTATTCGACACATGTGTATTTTTTTAACACTTCTTATTCACTATAAAAATATAGTTTTCATTGTCGATTCATTTTATTTTTAGACGACGATAACATTCAACACATGAATTTCAACTCGACGAACAAATTGCAATTCAACACATGAATATTCGATATCGTTTGTATATATATAAAAATGTGATTTTTATCGCTAAGTCATTTGTTTAAATTCAAATAATATTCAACACATGAATTTCAACTCAACGAATGAATTGCAACTCAACACATGAATATTCGATATTGTTTGTATATATATAAAAATGTGATTTTTATCGCTAAAGCCATTTGTTTAAATTCAAATAATATTCAACACATGAATTTCAACTCAACGAATGAATTGCAACTCAACACATGAATATTCGATATTGTATATGTATATATATAAAAATGTGATTTTTATCGCTAAGTCATTTGTTTAAATTCAAATAATATTCAACACATGAATTTCAACTCAACGAATGAATTGCAACCCAACACATGAATATTCGATATCGTTTGTATATATATAAAAATGTGATTTTTATCGCTAAGTCATTTGTTTAAATTCAAATAATATTCAACACATGAATTTCAATTCAACGAATGAATTGCAACTCAACACATGAATATTCGATATTGTTTGTATATATATAAAAATGTGATTTTTATCGCTAAAGCCATTTGTTTAAATTCAAATAATATTCAACACATGAATTTCAACTCAACGAATGAATTGCAACTCAACACATGAATATTCGATATTGTATATGTAAATAGTTTCAATGAACGGAAATTATTCTAACACATAAATATTTCAGAAAATTTTGGCAGCATAACGGCAGGGTAGTTAAAACCGGGACCGTCCCTAGTACGACTCCTCGCTCTACCTTAAAACCTCGCGGTTTTTGACAATGGGGATCATGCATCTAGTTCGCACGCAGGCGGCATGTTTTATTTTCAATTCCACAATCCTATTCTATTTTGTTTCAACCACAAGAGGGTATTTTTCAACCACAAAGGTATTTTTCAACCATAATATCAACCACAAACAATTATTTCCAACCATTCGTCAAACCATATGATATCACGTCAATCACAAGCAATAAATATCGTCCATGGTCTGTGGACGAGGAGAGTATATATATATATATATATATAATATAATAATTCACTTGCATTTCATCACAATTTAAAGCATATATGTTTCAAACAACGCTTGTATAATTTATACATTGCTAATATAACTTATACAACACATGTACATGAGGTATACAATGCGTATATAATTTACACTTCGCTTATATAATTTATACAACGCGATTACATTCACACAAATTGTTTAGATTCCTCACATTGGTTCTTGCGGTGCTAAAAATCGTAGGAAGGTCAGAAAAATCCGCGGCTTCTTCTAGAATGTAGAGAGCCTCCTTGCGGTCACGGTGTCTCCTGTTTCATCAAATTTCGTTGAAGAACGAAAAAGATATTATTTTTCAAAGTTTTGCAACGCTTTAAAGTGTTAAAACAATTTAAAATTAAATAAGCCGTTAGTTTACAAACCTTTTCAATTCTAGGTTTGGATTTTTCTTTTGATTCGTAGCTCTATGGGATGATCGGGCTGTTGGATGTCGTCGAGGGAGGGAAGAGCTTTCCGGCGGTGGTTGTCTGAGGTGGTGCGATGGCGAATCCAGGCGGCGGCGGCTCCAGGAAGGCGGCGACTTTGAAGCGCTCGAACTCGTCGACGGTGGCTCTGTTGGTGGCGAAGTTGGGTCGGATGTGGAGAGGAGGCATAGGGCTGTCGACTGACGGTGGTGGCGCGGCCTAGCGTCGCCTGTGGCGATCGGAAAAGAGAGGGAAAGCGGCGAGCTACGGGGGTCGTTCGTTTCGACTGGCGGCTAGGGTTTTTTAGGGTTTTTTTATTTTTTATTTTTTTAAAAGAAAATTTCTCATTGGCTGGTATTTATAGAAAAATTTTTAAATAGTGTTTTTGCAAACGGACTCCTTTTTAAACCCAACGACTGTCGTCCCTAGCTAAATACCCCCATTCCGGACACAATGGGATATGTTTCGTTGGCCATTTCGACTGTTACAGTCAGTTATTTTTCAAATTAAAATATAAAACATTCGATATTTAATTTAAACGTACATTTCAGTTTGCCAGGGCCACAAACTGAATCGAAAAATTCCAGAAAAATAAATATAGCTTTGTTTTGACGATACGGTCCCAACAAAACCAGTTTCGTCGAATTCAGAGCTCGTTTGAAAAATGGCCATTTTTAGGTCGACCCTTTTTAACAGAATTTGACCAAACACGTTATCTTTTGCCCCGCTCACATACTAGCTTCAAAAATTATGAAATTTGAAACTTAGCAATAATTTGACATTCCGGACCCAACAAAAGTGGTTTCGTCGAATTCCGAGGTCGTAGGCAAAATCTCAATTTTCAAGGGCTATATATACTATATAGCGACCTTTCTGAAAATTCATTTGGCCATAACTTTTGATTTCCGTTATGAAATTTCGATTCTTCAGATTCGTTAGAAAGGTATTGATAAACAGATTTAAATATTTTCAGTTTCGTTAAAATCTGTTATATTTTCTACCCGGTACAGTCAGACAAAATTTGTAATCAAAATTTCAAACTGCCATATTATACACAATTCTATATTTTATTGAAATATATTATTTCAACTATTCAAATTTCTTGTTAATAACCAAATTTAAAAATTTTAAACTGGTTCACATTTTCCGGGTTATTACAATCTCCCCCACTTAAAACTTTTCGTCCTCGAAAAGGAAATAACAGTTAAGCAGGAAATAAAATGTAAATGCAAAGTATTGTAAAGGTACCTTGCACCGGAGTTAGTCAGAGATGTCCACTCTGCATTTGGGATAGGCTTGTTTAATGCTTTCCTCAGTCTCCCAAGTACAGTCTCTAGGATCACCACTCCACTGCACTTTGACTAAATGAATCTTTTTCCTCCTTAGCTCTCTAGTTTCTTTGCCAACTATCTTTAATGGATCTCTCTTGAGTGCTAATTCTGGAGTTATGTCAATATCCTGTTGCGCTGCTTCTTCTACAACAAGATCTGGATCATGAACATGTTTTCTGAGCTGAGATACGTGGAACACATCATGTACACCAGGCAACCAATCAGGTAATGAAACCCTATATGCAAGAGTTCCAATCCGTTCAAGTATAGGAAAGGGACCAATAAATCTCGGTGCCAACTTCCCAGTCTTGCCAAATCTGATTACTCCTCGCATTGGAGAAACTCTTAAATAAACATAATCGCCAACGGCAAATGATATATCCCTCCTTCTCGCATCAGCATAACTTTTCTATCGGCTCTACGCGGTTTTTAATCGCTTCTTAATGAAATCGACTTTACCCGATGCTTCTTGAATCATATCGGGCCCTAACACAAGTCTGTTGCCAGGTTCTACCCAACATGCGGGAGATCTACACGGTCTACCGTATAATGCTTCAAATGGAGACATTCCCAAACTCGCTTGATAGCTATTGTTGTAAGAGAATTCTGCTAAATGTAAATGATCTTCCCATGAGCCTCCAAAATCGATAACGCAAGCCCGCAATAGATCTTCTAAAATTCTATTCACCCGCTCAGTTTGGTCGTCTGTCTAAGGGTGATAAGCGGTGCTTAGATTTAATTTGGTCCCCAATTCTTCCTGGAATGCTTCCCAGAATTTGCTAGTAAATAGGGGATCTCTATCGCTGACTATATTGAGTGGCACTCCATGCAGTTTACCAATTTCTTTGAAGTAAATCTGTGCTAGACTTTGAGCCGTTCTGTTGGATCGGACAAGGATAAAATGGGCAGTCTTCGTGAAGCGATCTACGATTACCCATATACTGTCGTTTCCTTTTCTAGTTCGAGGCAGGCCATCGATGAAATCCATCGAGATTTGTTCCCACTTCCATCCTGGAATTTCTAAGGGTTGTAATAATCCAGCCAATTTCTGCTGATCACTCTTAACTAGCTGACAAGTGGGGCATCTGCTAACATATAATGAGATGTCTCTTTTCGTCGCCTTCCACCAGAATGTGCGCTTGATATCGTTATACATTTTTCTCACACCGGGATGGATACTTAATTTGGACTTGTGGCATTCATCAAGGACTTCTCTTTTTAGCTCAGAGATGTCGGGAACACAAATTCTTCCTTTTAATCTCAAAACCCCCTCACTATCCACTTGGATGCTGGAGTCTATGCCTTCATTGATCCTTTTGATCATTACCTTTACAAAATTATCCTCCTTTTGAAGGGTCGAGATTCTGTCTATTAATGAAGACGTGATGACAAAACTGGCGATGATTTCATTCTTTCTGCTGAGCGCATCTGCCACAACATTGGCTTTCCCTGGAGTGTATATAATTTCAAAGTCGTATGCTGCAAGGAATTCTAACCAACGCTGTTGCCTCAGGTTTAAATCTTTCTGGGTGAACAGGTATTTCAAGGATTGATGATCGGTAAATAGTTCGAATTTCTCGCCCAGTAAATAATGCCTCCATATTCTTAAAGCGAACACGATAGCTAATAACTCAAGATCATGAGTAGCATAGTTTCTTTCATGCGGCTTTAGTTGACGGCTGGCATAAGCGATCACTTGGCCCTTTTGCATTAACACTGCGCCTAGCCCTCTAATAGAAGCATCTGTCCATACGGTCAAGTCTTGGTTGCCTTCTATAATGGTCAATACTGGAGCAGTTGTCAACTTCAGTTTCAGCTCTTGGAAAGCTTCTTCACATTCGGGAGTCCATTTGAATTTCTCATGCTTCTTTGTAAGCTTTGTCAATACTCCTGATATCTTTGAAAAATCCTGAACGAATTTCCGATAGTAACTGGCTAATCCAAGGAAACTTCGAACTTCTGTGGGCGTAGTAGGTTGTTTCCAGTTCTGAATCGCTGTAATTTTGCTTGGATCTACAGCATTTCCTTCTTTTGACACGACATGGCCCAGGAATTTAACTTCATTTTGCCAGAAGACACACTTAGAAAATTTAGCTTTTAAGACGTTTCTCCTCAGAATTTTCAACACTTGTTCTAAATGTTTTGCATGCTCTTCTTCCGACTTAGAGTAGATTAGAATGTCATCGATGAAGACTAGAACAAATTTATTCAACACACCACGGAACACTCTGTTCATAAGATCAACGAAGTATGCCGGAGCGTTACACAAGCCGAACGGCATTACTAACCATTCGTAGAATAAATCGGGACCCCTGAAGGCTGTCAAAGGAACACAGTCTTCTGCTATGCGCAGTTGGTGGAAACCTGTAGCTAGGTCCATCCTGGAAAATACTGTTGCTCCATTTAATTGATCTAACAGATCGTCTATTCGAGGCAAAGGATATTTGTTCTTCAGTGTTTGTTTATTGAGATCCCTGTAATCGACGCAAAGTCTTAGAGTACCGTCTGATTTAGGGACAAATACTACTGCGGCTCCCCACGCTGAAAAGCTTGGTCTGATCAGACCTTTCCAAAGCAATTCTCGGGTTTGGCTACTTAGCTCTTCTTTTTCTTTCGGGGCCATTCTTCTTATTGGATGTACTACTGGTCGGGCATTCGGAATTAGATCAATTCTAAATTCGATTTCTCTTTGCGGCGGTAAGTTTTCTACTTCCTCAAACACATCCGCATAGTTTTTAACGATTGGTATCTTTTCTATCGAAGGGGGAATAACTTCTAAGGAAGACCAAAATTCTGTTCTATTAATTTCTGAGCCATGACATGGTATATATATAGGTCCAAGCTTCGTTTCGACTTTAACGATTCTTTCGGCACATCTAACTTCGGCCTTATATTTTGTCAACCAGTCCAGCCCCAGTATAATATCATATTCGGAAAGGTCCATAACTATCGAATCAAAAGAGAACTTGTAGAAAGAGTAAGAGATAGGCACCCTACAGTATATACTGAGACTAACAGAACTTCCTATCGGGTTTCGGACTTTAATTGGTTCTTTAAGCTTTCTTCGTTTCAATTTTAATTTATGAACAGTATTACCAGAAATGAAGCTACGTGATGCACCAGTATCAAAAAGTAAAGAAACAGGAATATTTTTAATGGTAAGGGTACCTCCCGAGACATCGGGTTTACCTGATCCATCGGTGATAGCTGGCGGGGTATTCCCATCATAAACATGGGCCACTTGTGCGCTCTTCTTCAAAGGACAATTCCTGCTGTAGTGCCCCTTCTTGTGGCAGTTGTAGCATTCGGCAGAGTCATTGGCCCTTGGCTTCTTTGGGGCCTTGCATACATTAGAGAAATGACCGGGCTTCCCGCAATTGTAGCAGTTTCCTTTCGGGATCTTTGCGGGTTTTTGAGTAGCGGCCGCGGTGATGCTAGATTCGGGTTGGTCTGTTGAGGCCTTGCGCTTATTCCCTGCTTGGCTTTTAGCACGGTCTTGGCTAGCATGTCTCTCATCCATGTCTTCGTAGTTGCAAGCCATCTCTACTAGTTCTGTAAAAGAGAGTTTGATGTTGCTCATAGCTCTATCATGATACTTGCGCTTCAGCCCAAATATGAATCTCTTATTCTTCGCTTTGTCGGTCAAAACCAGCTCTGGAGCATAGCGCGATAGCTGAGTGAACTTATTCAGATAGTCTTGAATAGAGAGGTCTCCCTGCTGGAGATTAGCAAATTGCTCCCGCATCCTCTCTAGAGCTTGTTCCGGTACAAACTTCTCATTGAATAAAGTCCTGAACTGCTCCCAAGTCCGGATATACCAGCTGCATCCCCAGAGGTAATGGCATCCCACCATAGCTCTGCTTCTTCCTGAAGGAGCCAAATGCCAAGTCGGGCTTTGTTGTTAGTTCCCATACCCATACCCTCGAAGATTTTCTCACAGGTTTTCAGCCAAGCGATAGCTTCGGTCATTGTGCCTGTGCCAGTAAAAGGTTTCCCTCCAAGATTTCTGTACCTCTTAGCTACTTTGTCGAGCTCAAAGTCTTCTGGTGCTGGTGGCGGAATAATAGGGATTTCCACTACTACCGGGATATTCCCCCGTCCTCCTGCTGCATCTCCTCGGCCTCCACGGCCTCCTCTAGCTGCTGCTCCACGTGTAGCCATCTAAGAGTACTGTATAAGCAAGAAAAGAGTCAAGCTCACAGATTTGATAATTTTCATAAATGATAAAGCAAGGGAATACAAGGAAAGATAATGATGATGTACTGATCAAATTGTTTTGCTAATCTGCTTAGCTCATTCTAGGACATTGCTAATCCTATCTCTAATGAGCTACTCGTATTAGAACACTACTGATTCTATTCTGACGAGGTGTTTAATGTGTTAGATCCCGGAACTAAGGTTAACCAAAGCTCTGATACCAACTGTGACGATCCCAAAATCCGAGGGGCGGTATTAAGGATAATCATTAGGAAATAACACATTAATCATCATAGCAGAGTACAGATAATAGCAGAAACAATAATTAAAATAAATTTTACACGGATATGACAGCGGAATCACAACATGTAGGAATATCAGAATAGCATAACGTGGGATATACTTAGTAAAAAGAAAGGGAAGTGATCAGTCATCATCGCCAGTGGCGGAATACATACATGCAGTGACATAATAAGAGTATCAGTCTACATCGCCGGAGGCGGAATACATATACATATAGTGAGAAATACGGAAAGTAAATCATTCTGCATCTCCAGTGGCGGAATCATAATATAAATACAGTAATGGCGGAAAATATCTAAGTCATCTCTATGAAGTCAGCCTCGCCATGAGCCAAAAGTGCACGCTATGCAGCAGTGCAGAACCAAAAACCACCTGTCACCTGTGTACTAGGCTGCCCGTGTGAAAATAAGGGCACCCGCGTTTGCAAAGTGAAACAAACAACGAGTCAGTCATGGGGACTGGTATGAGGAATCTACTTAATAGTTAAACAACAGTGAATAGCTAATCATAGGACCACGCCACTTTCGCGGAACGGGTTTACTCCAGTGATTGCTAGTGCATTTAAAACAAAATAAATTCTTTTAAAACAACGCAATGTTTTTAGAAAGAATGAAGCCATTATAAGACTCAGGTCCCATCACACAATGCAACGCAAGCCGGAGGATAGAGTTTTACCTTATAATAGCCAAATATGCTTGATACGTATAAAGCGAAATCATTTGATATTATTACTAGTGCATATATGTTTCAAAAACGAATAGCATCATAAATATCAATCATAGACGGCATAAGTGCCCCATACCACTATGTCGCCATACTAGTTCTAAAATCAAGTCCGTTATTTCGTATTGGAAATTGGATTTCCGTCATGAGTCGAGGCAAGGGGCAAGCTCCTCTCCGCTTCGAGACACTCTAGCAAATGCCTCGGGACTACACACTCTGGGTAACCCCTGGATCCTCCAAGGCCGGTCCTCTCTTACGTTTGAAGATTGGCAATTCCTGAACACACGTTTCCCGGTCCTTACAGACCTATAATCGAGGCGCCTCGCATTCCAACAACCACAAAGGTGAAAAGTAGATATATATGTCAGGGCTGGTAGGTCACTGACACCACCATAGCTAGAAAGAAACGTCATGTTCTCCTTGGGTCCTTATCCCGTTTTTAACTCATACCGGGGTGTGAGGTTCGTGAATCTACGAAATACACAAAGCTAGGCCACGTAGACCTTGCTTTGATCATCATCCACAAGACTTTGCTTTGCAACAGAAGCCTTGATCACAGCATCTTGGCATGCCACATAGGCAGTCCACTCCATACGATTGATTTCCATCAATATATAACCTCTAAGCTCGTACGTCTCAGAGAAGGGCGTTAAGCAAAAGAATAAATTCTCCGCCGCCAAACAGATATATATTTAACAGAGATCAATCAGTATAGAACAAAATCCAATGTCGGACACACAGCCCATTTACAAGTCCGTCCTGGGTCTGAACGAAACCGGAGGCGTCAATTCCTCGTATCTCCGTCCAATCAACACATACGTTCAGACGGCTACTACTTCCGTCCCCTTCCGGTAGCTACTCCAGTTAGGAACCTCAGTAGCGCCCATCCAACCGATACGAAGATCGTCGGTCTTGAATCGTCTTTGCATTTTCCAATTCGAATCGCTCGATAAATTATTTGAAATGAGGGTTAGCTCGGCCTTTTCAAATAATTTACGTCATTAGGATTTAAATCGATTCATTTTATGGTTATATTATTCGACATCCATCTTTCGGTTCTTTAGTGTTATTTCATGTCATCTACATACAACCATCAAATATCAAACAATTCAAGCACAATTGGTCTATTTGCATCCTTCGTTGTTTATAATATTTTATAACGATTTTTCGTCATTTTTATTTATTTTAAAATGGCCATATTTAATTTAAACGACGTTTCAGGTCGTGCCGTGGCACTGGCGCTGTTTTTCCCTTAATTTGTTTTACACATATCGGAAAATCTAACCGTTGGATTTCTACAAAGTCTATATCAGTGGGAATATATTCCCAAAGCGAACCCAACGGTTCCAGTTTCGTGAGAATCCGACGGTCGGATCTTCCACACTAGTCGTTTGAAGTTACGGTTTCAAAATTCGAACTACAGCGTCGTTATTCGATTTAATTTAATTATATTTATATTTATATATAAATATAAACGATTTTGGCGCTGTTTTTCTTCAGATTTGAATTAAACATTCAGGACAATCCAACCGTTGGATTTTTACAAGGTTGGTGCCGTTGGAAAGGTATTTCCAAGGCGAACTCAGCGGTTGCGGTTTCGGGAAGATCCGATGGTCGGATTTCTCGTACTAATCGTTTCAAATTACGATTCCGAAACGCGAACTGCACGGCCTCTATTCCTTTTAATTATATTTATATATATAAATATAGTTCATTCCATAGTTTCAACTATAGTTCATTTTATATTTCAACTTCGTTTTCACTTCAAATATTTCACTAACGCCTTAATATTTCGAAATTTTTTGCCATAACCTCCTTTGTACGGGGAGGGGTTTGGAGATTTATTGGGCCGTATTAGGTACCCAATAAATCCTAAAAAGCATTCACATATTTTTAGTGATATATTTTGGTGTCTACGTGGGAGCATGTACTGATAATCACTCCAGAGAATAAATTCCCGTCACCCCGTTTCCGTGTGGAAATAAATAGTCCATGTGCCGTATCTAATAACTAGAGCGACGTGATTATTGTCAACTCTAGACCCGTGTGGGGTTTTTATTAATCTGGCAATTTATCGTTATAATTTATATAGTCCATATCAGTTATCAGTTCAACCTGTATTATATAGTCATCGCCATACAAGCCTCTTGCTTGTATGGTAAATCTTCCACCTCGTCACACAAGCTCCAATTGCTTATGTGGAATATGATGAAGTATGCCTATCATCCAGAAGTATGCCATGTAGTGTAGTTCAAAATTAATTGTTACTATCCTATGGCGTTGTTTATTATTTCACACAGAAAAACCAGCACTCCGCATCCAATGGCATTCACAGGAGTTGATATATAAATAAAATTGCGCAGCCAACTCATCAAGGTTTACCTATTTGTCGGGCACGCAAATAATTTCTTTACTCAACAGCTAATCCATTTTTCCTGTTCAACACATGTATATATATGCAGAACAAGCTAATAATAATATTTCTAGCAAACTATTATTTATTTCAACACGTGTGTATTTTTAACTAAGCGTATACATGATAAAAGGAATATTTTTATCATCAAAAATATTTATTCGACACATGTGTATTTTTAACTAAGCGTATACATGATAAAAGGAATATTTTTATCATCAAAAATATTTATTCGACACATGTGTATTTTTTAACACTTCTTATTCACTATAAAAATATAGTTTTCATTGTCGATTCATTTTATTTTTAGACGACGATAACATTCAACACATGAATTTCAACTCGACGAACAAATTGCAATTCAACACATGAATATTCGATATCGTTTGTATATATATAAAAATGTGATTTTTATCGCTAAGTCATTTGTTTAAATTCAAATAATATTCAACACATGAATTTCAACTCAACGAATGAATTGAAACTCAACACATGAATATTCGATATTGTTTGTATATATATAAAAATGTGATTTTTATCGCTAAAGCCATTTGTTTAAATTCAAATAATATTCAACACATGAATTTCAACTCAACGAATGAATTGCAACTCAACACATGAATATTCGATATTGTATATATATAAAAATGTGATTTTTATCGCTAAGTCATTTGTTTAAATTCAAATAATATTCAACACATGAATTTCAACTCAACGAATGAATTGCAACCCAACACATGAATATTCGATATCGTTTGTATATATATAAAAATGTGATTTTTATCGCTAAGTCATTTGTTTAAATTCAAATAATATTCAACACATGAATTTCAATTCAACGAATGAATTGCAACTCAACACATGAATATTCGATATTGTTTGTATATATATAAAAATGTGATTTTTATCGCTAAAGCCATTTGTTTAAATTCAAATAATATTCAACACATGAATTTCAACTCAACGAATGAATTGCAACTCAACACATGAATATTCGATGTTGTATATGTAAATAGTTTCAATGAATGGAAATTATTCTAACACATAAATATTTCAGAAAATTTTGGCAGCATAACGGCAGGGTAGTTAAAACCGGGACCGTCCCTAGTACGGCTCCTCGCTCTACCTTAAAACCTCGCGGTTTTTGACAATGGGGATCATGCATCTAGTTCGCACGCAGGCGGCATGTTTTATTTTCAATTCCACAATCCTATTCTATTTTGTTTCAACCACAAGAGGGTATTTTTCAACCACAAAGGTATTTTTCAACCATAATATCAACCACAAACAATTATTTCCAACCATTCGTCAAACCATATGATATCACGTCAATCACAAGCAATAAATATCGTCCATGGTCTATGGACGAGGAGAGTATATATATATATAATATAATAATTCACTTGCATTTCATCACAATTTAAAGCATATATGTTTCAAACAACGCTTGTATAATTTATACATTGCTAATATAACTTATACAACACATGTACATGAGGTATACAATGCGTATATAATTTACACTTCGCTTATATAATTTATACAACGCGATTACATTCACACAAATTGTTTAGATTCCTCACATTGGTTCTTGCGGTGCTAAAAATCGTAGGAAGGTCAGAAAAATCCGCGGCTTCTTCTAGAATGTAGAGAGCCTCCTTGCGGTCATGGTGTCTCCTGTTTCATCGAATTTCGTTGAAGAACGAAAAAGATATTATTTTTCAAAGTTTTGCAACGCTTTAAAGTGTTAAAACAATTTAAAATTAAACAAGCCGTTAGTTTACAAACCTTTTCAATTCTAGGTTTGGATTTTTCTTTTGATTCGTAGCTCTATGGGATGATCGGGCTGTTGGATGTCGTCGAGGGAGGGAAGAGCTTTCCGGCGGTGGTTGTCTGAGGTGGTGCGATGGCGAATCCAGGCGGCGGCGGCTCCAGGAAGGCGGCGATTTTGAAGCGCTCGAACTCGTCGACGGCGGCTCTGTTGGTGGCGAAGTTGGGTCGGATGTGGAGAGGAGGCGTAGGGCTGTCGACTGACGGTGGTGGCGCGGCCTAGCGTCGCCTGTGGCGATCGGAAAAGAGAGGGAAAGCGGCGAGCTACGGGGGTCGTTCGTTTCGACTGGCGGCTAGGGTTTTTTAGGGTTTTTTTATTTTTTATTTTTTTAAAAGAAAATTTCTCATTGGCTGGTATTTATAGAAAAATTTTTAAATAGTGTTTTTGCAAACGGACTCCTTTTTAAACCCAACGACTGTCGCCTCTAGCTAAATGCCCCCATTCCGGACACAATGGGATATGTTTCGTTGGCCATTTCGACAGTTACAGTCAGTTATTTTTCAAATTAAAATATAAAACATTCGATATTTAATTTAAATGTACATTTCAGTTTTCCAGGGCCACAAACCGAATCGAAAAATTCCAGAAAAATAAATCTAGCTTTGTTTTGACGATACGGTCCTAACAAAACCAGTTTCGTCGAATTCTGAGCTCGTTTGAAAAACGGCCATTTTTAGGTCGACCCTTTTTAACAGAATTTGACCAAACGCGTTATCTTTTGCCCCGCTCACATACTAGCTTCAAAAATTATGAAATTTGAAACTTAGCAATAATTTGACATTCCGGACCCAACAAAAGTGGTTTCGTCGAATTCCGAGGTCGTATGCAAAATCTCAATTTTCAAGGGCTATATATACTATATAGCGACCTTTTTGAAAATTCATTTGGCCATAACTTTTGATTTCCGTTATGAAATTTCGATTCTTCAGATTCGTTAGAAAGGTATTCATAAACAGATTTAAATATTTTCAGTTTCGTTAAAATCTGTTATATTTTCTACCCGGTACAGTCAGACAAAGTTTGTAATCAAAATTTCAAACTGCCATATTATACACAATTCTATATTTTATTGAAATATATTATTTCAACTATTCAAATTTCTTGTTAATAACCAAATTTAAAAATTTTAAACTGGTTCACATTTTCCGGGTTATTACAATCTCCCCCACTTAAAACTTTTCGTCCTCGAAAAGGAAATAACAGTTAAGCAGGAAATAAAATGTAAATGCAAAGTATTGTAAAGGTACCTTGCACCGGAGTTAGTCAGAGATGTCCACTCTGCATTTGGGATAGGCTTGTTTAATGCTTTCCTCAGTCTCCCAAGTACAGTCTCTAGGATCACCACTCCACTGCACTTTGACTAAATGAATCTTTTTCCTCCTTAGCTCTCTAGTTTCTTTGCCAACTATCTTTAATGGATCTCTCTTGAGTGCTAATTCTGGAGTTATGTCAATATCCTGTTGCGCTGCTTCTTCTACAACAAGATCTGGATCATGAACATGTTTTCTGAGCTGAGATACGTGGAACACATCATGTACACCAGGCAACCAATCAGGTAATGAAACCCTATATGCAAGAGTTCCAATCCGTTCAAGTATAGGAAAGGGACCAATAAATCTCGGTGCCAACTTCCCAGTCTTGCCAAATCTGATTACTCCTCGCATTGGAGAAACTCTTAAATGAACATAATCGCCAACGGCAAACGATATATCCCTCCTTCTCGCATCAGCATAACTTTTCTGTCGGCTCTGCGCGGTTTTTAATCGCTTCTTAATGAAATCGACTTTACCCGATGCTTCTTGAATCATATCGGGCCCTAACACAAGTCTGTTGCCAGGTTCTACCCAACATGCGGGAGATCTGCACGGTCTACCGTATAATGCTTCAAATGGAGACATTCCCAAACTCGCTTGATAGCTATTGTTGTAAGAGAATTCTGCTAAATGTAAATGATCTTCCCATGAGCCTCCAAAATCGATAACGCAAGCCCGCAATAGATCTTCTAAAATTCTATTCACCCGCTCAGTTTGGCCGTCTGTCTAAGGGTGATAAGCGGTGCTTAGATTTAATTTGGTCCCCAATTCTTCCTGGAATGCTTCCCAGAATTTGCTAGTAAATAGGGGATCTCTATCGCTGACTATATTGAGTGGCACTCCATGCAGTTTAACAATTTCTTTGAAGTAAATCTGTGCTAGACTTTGAGCCGTTCTGTTGGATCGGACAGGGATAAAATGGGCAGTCTTCGTGAAGCGATCTACGATTACCCATATACTGTCCTTTCCTTTTCTAGTTCGAGGCAGGCCATCGATGAAATCCATCGAGATTTGTTCCCACTTCCATCCTGGAATTTCTAAGGGTTGTAATAATCCAGCCAATTTCTGCTGATCACTCTTAACTAGCTGACAAGTGGGGCATCTGCTAACATATAATGAGATGTCTCTTTTCGTCGCCTTCCACCAGAATGTGCGCTTGATATCGTTATACATTTTGCTCACACCGGGATGGATACTTAATTTGGACTTGTGGCATTCATCAAGGACTTCTCTTTTTAGCTCAGAGATGTCGGGAACACAAATTCTTCCTTTTAATCTCAAAACCCCCTCACTATCCACTTGGCAGCTGGAGTCTATGCCTTCATTGATCCTTTTGATCATTACCTTTACAAAATTATCCTCCTTTTGAAGGGTCGAGATTCTGTCTATTAATGAAGACGTGATGACAAAACTGGTGATGATTTCATTCTTTCTGCTGAGCGCATCTGCCAAAACATTGGCTTTCCCTGGAGTGTATATAATTTCAAAGTCGTATGCTGCAAGGAATTCTAACCAACGCTGTTGCCTCAGGTTTAAATCTTTCTGGGTGAACAGGTATTTCAAGGATTGATGATCGGTAAATAGTTCGAATTTCTCGCCCAGTAAATAATGCCTCCATATTCTTAAAGCGAACACGATAGCTAATAACTCAAGATCATGAGTAGCATAGTTTCTTTCATGCGGCTTTAGTTGACGGCTGGCATAAGCGATCACTTGGCCCTTTTGCATTAACACTGCGCCTAGCCCTCTAATAGAAGCATCTGTCCATACGGTCAAGTCTTGGTTGCCTTCTATAATGGTCAATACTGGAGCAGTTGTCAACTTCAGTTTCAGCTCTTGGAATGCTTCTTCACATTCGGGAGTCCATTTGAATTTCTCATGCTTCTTTGTAAGCTTTGTCAATACTCCTGATATCTTTGAAAAATCCTGAACGAATTTCCGATAGTAACTGGCTAATCCAAGGAAACTTCGAACTTCTGTGGGCGTAGTAGGTTGTTTCCAGTTCTGAATCGCTGTAATTTTGCTTGGATCTACAGCAATTCCTTCTTTTGACACGACATGGCCCAGGAATTTAACTTCATTTTGCCAGAAGACACACTTAGAAAATTTAGCTTTTAAGACGTTTCTCCTCAGAATTTTCAACACTTGTTCTAAATGTTTTGCATGCTCTTCTTCCGACTTAGAGTAGATTAGAATGTCATCGATGAAGACTAGAACAAATTTATTCAACACACCACGGAACACTCTGTTCATAAGATCAACGAAGTATGCCGGAGCGTTACACAAGCCGAACGGCATTACTAACCATTCGTAGAATAAATCGGGACCCCTGAAGGCTGTCAAAGGAACACAGTCTTCTGCTATGCGCAGTTGGTGGAAACCTGTAGCTAGGTCCATCCTGGAAAATACTGTTGCTCCATTTAATTGATCTAACAGATCGTCTATTCGGGGCAAAGGATATTTGTTCTTCAGTGTTTGTTTATTGAGATCCCTGTAATCGACGCAAAGTCTTAGAGTACCGTCTGATTTAGGGACAAATACTACTGCGGCTCCCCACGCTGAAAAGCTTGGTCTGATCAGACCTTTCCAAAGCAATTCTCGGGTTTGGCTACTTAGCTCTTCTTTTTCTTTCGGGGCCATTCTTCTTATTGGATGTACTACTGGTCGGGCATTCGGAATTAGATCAATTCTAAATTCGATTTCTTTTTGCGGCGGTAAGTTTTCTACTTCCTCAAACACAACCGCATAGTTTTTAACGACCGGTATCTTTTCTATCGAAGGGGGAACAACTTCTAAGGAAGACCAAAATTCCGTTCTATTAATTTCTGAGCCATGACATGGTATATATATAGGTCCAAGCTTCGTTTCGACTTTAACGATTCTTTCGGCACATCTAACTTCGGCCTTATATTTTGTCAACCAGTCCAGCCCCAGTATAATATCATATTCGGAAAGGTCCATAACTATCGAATCAAAAGAGAACTTGTAGAAAGAGTAAGAGATAGGCACCCTACAGTATATACTGAGACTAACAGAACTTCCTATCGGGTTTCGGACTTTAATTGGTTCCTTAAGCTTTCTTCGTTTCAATTTTAATTTATGAACAGTATTACCAGAAATGAAGCTACGTGATGCACCAGTATCAAAAAGTACAGAAACAGGAATATTTTTAATGGTAAGGGTACCTCCCAAGACATCGGGTTTACCTGATCCATCGCTGATAGCTGGCAGGGTATTCCCGTCATAAACATGGGCCACTTGTGCGCTCTTCTTCAAAGGACAATTCCTGCTGTAGTGCCCCTTCTTGTGGCAGTTGTAGCATTCGGCAGAGTCATTGGCCCTTGGCTTCTTTGGGGCCTTGCATACATTAGAGAAATGACCGGGCTTCCTGCAATTGTAGCAGTTTCCTTTCGGGATCTTTGCGGGTTTTTGAGTAGCGGCCGCGGTGATGCTAGATTCGGGTTGGTCTGTTGAGGCCTTGCGCTTATTCCCTGCTTGGCTTTTAGCATGGTCTTGGCTAGCATGTCTCTCATCCATGTCTTCGTAGTTGCAAGCCATCTCTACTAGTTCTGTAAAAGAGAGTTTGATGTTGCTCATAGCTCTATCATGATACTTGCGCTTCAGCCCAAATATGAATCTCTTATTCTTCGCTTTGTCGGTCAAAACCAGCTCTGGAGCATAGCGCGATAGCTGAGTGAACTTATTCAGATAGTCTTGAATAGAGAGGTCTCCCTGCTGGAGATTAGCAAATTGCTCCCGCATCCTCTCTAGAGCTTGTTCCGGTACAAACTTCTCATTGAATAAAGTCCTGAACTGCTCCCAAGTCCGGATAGTACCAGCTGCATCCCCAGAGGTAATGGCATCCCACCATAGCTCTGCTTCTTCCTGAAGGAGCCAAATGCCAAGTCGGGCTTTGTTGTTAGTTCCCATACCCATACCCTCGAAGATTTTCTCACAGGTTTTCAGCCAAGCGATAGCTTCGGTCACTGTGCCTGTGCCAGTAAAAGGTTTCCCTCCAAGATTTCTGTACCTCTTAGCTACTTTGTCGAGCTCAAAGTCTTCTGGTGCTGGTGGCGGAATAATAGGGATTTCCACTACTACCGGGATATTCCCCCGTCCTCCTGCTGCATCTCCTCGGCCTCCACGGCCTCCTCTAGCTGCTGCTCCACGTGTAGCCATCTAAGAGTACTGTATAAGCAAGAAAAGAGTCAAGCTCACAGATTTGATAATTTTCATAAATGATAAAGCAAGGGAATACAAGGAAAGATAATGATGATGTACTGATCAAATTGTTTTGCTAATCTGCTTAGCTCATTCTAGGACATTGCTAATCCTATCTCTAATGAGCTACTCGTATTAGAACATTACTGATTCTATTCTGACTAGGTGTT
Organism: Allium sativum; assembly: GCA_030737875.1. Taxonomy (NCBI): domain Eukaryota; kingdom Viridiplantae; phylum Streptophyta; class Magnoliopsida; order Asparagales; family Amaryllidaceae; genus Allium; species Allium sativum. The sequence goes on from CM060923.1 coordinate 275,233,420, forward strand.
TAATGTGTTAGATCCCGGAACTAAGGTTAACCAAAGCTCTGATACCAACTGTGACGATCCCAAAATCCGAGGGGCGGTATTAAGGATAATCATTAGGAAATAACACATTAATCATCATAGCAGAGTACAGATAATAGCAGAAACAATAATTAAAATAAATTTTACACGGATATGACAGCGGAATCACAACATGTAGGAATATCAGAATAGCATAACGTGGGATATACTTAGTAAAAAGAAAGGGAAGTGATCAGTCATCATCGCCAGAGGCGGAATACATACATGCAGTGACATAATAAGAGTATCAGTCTACATCGCCGGAGGCGGAATACATATACATATAGTGAGAAATACGGAAAGTAAATCAGTCTGCATCTCCAGTGGCGGAATCATAATATAAATACAGTAATGGCGGAAAATATCTAAGTCATCTCTATGAAGTCAGCCTCGCCATGAGCCAAAAGTGCACGCTATGCAGCAGTGCAGAACCAAAAACCACCTGTCACCTGTGTACTAGGCTGCCCGTGTGAAAATAAGGGCACCCGCGTTTGCAAAGTGAAACAAACAACGAGTCAGTCATGGGGACTGGTATGAGGAATCTACTTAACAGTTAAACAACAGTGAATAGCTAATCATAGGACCACGCCACTTTCGCGGAACGGGTTTACTCCAGTGATTGCTAGTGCATTTAAAACAAAATAAATTCTTTTAAAACAACGCAATGTTTTTAGAAAGAATGAAGCCATTATAAGACTCAGGTCCCATCACACAATGCAACGCAAGCCGGAGGATAGAGTTTTACCTTATAATAGCCAAATATGCTTGATACGTATAAAGCGAAATCATTTGATATTATTACTAGTGCATATATGTTTCAAAAACGAATAGCATCATAAATATCAATCATAGACGGCATAAGTGCCCCATACCACTATGTCGCCATACTAGTTCTAAAATCAAGTCCGTTATTTCGTATTGGAAATTGGATTTTCGTCATGAGTCGAGGCAAGGGGCAAGCTCCTCTCCGCTTCGAGACACTCTAGCAAATGCCTCCGGACTACACACTCTGGGTAACCCCTGGATCCTCCAAGGCCGGTCCTCTCTTACGTTTGAGGATTGGCAATTCCTGAACACACGTTTCCCGGTCCTTACAGACCTATAATCGAGGCGCCTCGCATTCCAACAACCACAAAGGTGAAAAGTAGATATATATGTCAGGGCTGGTAGGTCACTGACACCACCATAGCTAGAAAGAAACGTCATGTTCTCCTTGGGTCCTTATCCCGTTTTTAACTCATACCGGGGTGTGAGGTTCGTGAATCTACGAAATACACAAAGCTAGGCCACGTAGACCTTGCTTTGATCATCATCCACAAGACTTTGCTTTGCAACAGAAGCCTTGATCACAGCATCTTGGCATGCCACATAGGCAGTCCACTCCATACGATTGATTTCCATCAATATATAACCTCTAAGCTCGTACGTCTCAGAGAAGGGCGTTAAGCAAAAGAATAAATTCTCCGCCGCCAAACAGATATATATTTAACAGAGATCAATCAGTATAGAACAAAATCCAATGTCGGAAACACAGCCCATTTACAAGTCCGTCCTGGGTCTGAACGAAACCGGAGGCGTCAATTCCTCGTATATCCGTCCAATCAACACATACGTTCAGACGGCTACTACTTCCGTCCCCTTCCGGTAGCTACTCCAGTTAGGAACCTCAGTAGCGCCCATCCAACCGATACGAAGATCGTCGGTCTTGAATCGTCTTTGCATTTTCCAATTCGAATCGCTCGATAAATTATTTGAAATGAGGGTTAGCTCGGCCTTTTCAAATAATTTACGTCATTAGGATTTAAATCGATTCATTTTATGGTTATATTATTCGACATCCATCTTTCGGTTCTTTAGTGTTATTTCATGTCATCTACATACAACCATCAAATATCAAACAATTCAAGCACAATTGGTCTATTTGCAACCTTCGTTGCTTATAATATTTTATAACGATTTTTCGTCATTTTTATTAAAATGGCCATATTTAATTTAAACGACGTTTCAGGTCGTGCCGTGGCACTAGTGCTGTTTTTCCCTTAATTTGTTTTACACATATCGGAAAATCTAACCGTTGGATTTCTACAAAGTCTATATCAGTGGGAATATATTCCCAAAGCGAACCCAACGGTTCCAGTTTCGTGAGAATCCGACGGTCGGATCTTCCACACTAGTCGTTTGAAGTTACGGTTTCAAAATTCGAACTACAGCGTCGTTATTCGATTTAATTTAATTATATTTATATTTATATATAAATATAAACGATTTTGGCGCTGTTTTTCTTCAGATTTGAATTAAACATTCAGGACAATCCAACCGTTGGATTTTTACAAGGTTGGTGCCGTTGGAAAGGTATTTCCAAGGCGAACTCAGCGGTTGCGGTTTCGGGAAGATCCGATGGTCGGATTTCTCGTACTAATCGTTTCAAATTACGATTCCGAAACGCGAACTGCACGGCCTCTATTCCTTTTAATTATATTTATATTTATATATATAAATATAGTTCATTCCATAGTTTCAACTATAGTTCATTTTATAATTCAACTTCGTTTTCACTTCAAATATTTCACTAACGCATTAATATTTCGAAAATTTTTGCCATAACCTCCTTTGTACGGGGAGGGGTTTGGAGATTTATTGGGCCGTATTAGGTACCCAATAAATCCTAAAAAGCATTCACATATTTTTAGTGATATATTTTGGTGTCTACGGGGGAGCATGTACTGATAATCACTCCAGAGAATAAATTCCCGTCACCCCGTTTCCGTGTGGAAATAAATAGTCCATGTGCCGTATCTAATAACTAGAGCGACGTGATTATTATCAACTCTAGACCCGTGTGGGGTTTTTATTAATCTGGCAATTTATCGTTATAATTTATATAGTCCATATCAGTCATCAGTTCAACCTGTATTATATAGTCATCGCCATACAAGCCTCTTGCTTGTATGGTAAATCTTCCACCTCGTCACACAAGCTCCAATTGCTTATGTGGAATATGATGAAGTATGCCTATCATCCAGAAGTATGCCATGTAGTGTAGTTCAAAATTAATTGTTACTATCCTATGGCGTTGTTTATTATTTCACACAGAAAAACCAGCACTCCGCATCCAATGGCATTCACAGGAGTTGATATATAAATAAAATTGCGCAGCCAACTCATCAAGGTTTACCTATTTGTCGGGCACGCAAATAATTTCTTTACTCAACAGCTAATCCATTTTTCCTGTTCAACACATGTATATATTGTTGTTGCGCATAGCAACATGATTTTTGTTTGATGATAACAAACATATATTATTATATAAATGTGTTTGTAATTGGACTATTATATGTTTCATATACAGGAATAATATTTATTTAATAGAATGTTATTGCACAGAATTGAGTATTCAAACAATGTTTTATTAAATGAATATTTTATTTCAACAACTAAGATAGTACAAACTTCTGACTCCAACTATTTTACAACTCAATGATATAAAACACTGATATTTCACATATACAGCTACTCCTCATTACAACACTCAGAATCACTCAGTGACATACACAGTTTCATTTACACAGACTCGTACATTTACACAGACTGATAACACACTGATTCTGAGTCTTCACATATACACTGAGTATCTATTGTCTTCAGCTTGTGTTTATATTGGTCCAGCTCCAGCTTGAATCCTGTTCTCCTGTTTACCTGCATAATAAAATTCTAGAGCAGTAATCTGTATATAAACAATTTTTATTTGCAAAAATTTGTTTATTTATTATTTATTTGCCTCAGTTATTCGGGTTATTTGTCATCATTTTTTGATTGCGTGCAGCATCTGTTTTTATCAGTTTTTCATAGGGACGACGAATCACAGGAGCATGCATATGTACACGTGTACAGGTACGCGTGTACACTGCCTCAGCATCCTAGAAACGTATATGGGACAGTGTGAGCATCTGAGGAGCAGCCACGTGGACCAACTCGACTCAGTGCAACACTCAAGCAAGAAAATGGTCGAGCCATGATCAAGCAAAGTCAAAATGCAAGCCATAGTGATAGCATATCAAAACAGTAATGACAAAACAACTCGAAGTGGTCGAGGCAGTACTAACACAAGAAAGACAAGTTCAAGTATGGAATCAAGCAAAATCAGCAAGTGCAAAATCAGCAAGTGTGTAGGAAAGATTTTAAAGCAGGTTCCAGCATGGAAGATATACATAGTGGCTCAACATAAGCATCTCAGGTCTCACAAGACACAATCATAAAATATACAAACAAAGAATGGTGCATTTGCAAGTTAGGCAGTTCAAGTGTAATATGTATTTTTCATGCATGGATGGTGCAGTCCATGTGTGCACATGCAATTTCTGTGTCACACAGCAAATATAAGTGGAGCAGTTTTCATCAAGACAGTGAACATGCATGCACAATGCGTCATATGGTTCAACTCAACATGTTCAGGTTACACATTGATTCATATGCATGAGACAAGTTCAAATTCAGCATGGCAAAATTTAAGGGAAGTTCTTTGTTAACAACTCATTTTATGGAATAATACAAATCTGCAATTCAAGTTCCTTTTCCAGAAAATCAAACAAGGAAACTTTTTTTTTTAATTGATTCTATAAAATGGCAACATTCATTAGCGTCCAAAATCTCATTTTATAATTTATGCAAATTAGTGTGGCAACAATGCTTGGAAAGCTTTCATTTTCGGCAAGATGTTTCTAAGGGACAAGTCTTTTTTTTTTGGGATTGAAACATATAAATCTTTCCAGAAATGAATTTATTAAAATCACAAAATATGGTTCTGGAAAGAATTATTTGTGGCAATCAATTATTTCCTTTATTTGCCAAAGGAATCAGTATTTTTCCGCAAGTGTATTTTTGGGTAAGTACAGAAAGTCTTCTTTCAGAAAGTTCACTGTATTTCAAAGCAGTATCAATTCAACAACCTTGGCAATACTTTTTATGGATATTCTCGGCAAAAATCTGTTTCTAAGGATTTTTTTTGGCAAGTTTCAAAAACATGCATGAATCTTTTTTGACATGGAATAATATCTGGCAAGTGTTTAATGAATTTTTTTTTTTGCCAAGATTGAATTTTCAGTCAAGAATTGTTTCCAGAAAAGAAATTCATTTCTTTTATTTTCCTGAAACCAAGGAATGATTTATGGCAAGGCCTCTAACAGTTGCAAGAATCATTTGTTCCAGAAAATTAGCATATGTGTTTTTAAGGCAACAATAAACTCCAGATATGCTCAACACTTTTTTAAAAGAGTCAAGAATTTGATTTCCAGAAATGTATTCAATCACTGTGCAGATTTGGTAAAGGGAAAATCACAGATTAAATCAAGACTATTTAATTGCAGACAAAAACATTTCACAATTTGGCAAGTAATCAATTTACAGATTAGATCGAAATCTACTCAGCAAATCAGACAACAAATTCACGCGCAATCAAGGCAAGAAACCGATTCAAATCAAGGTCCAAATCAAGTGAATTATCTCAATTCAAGGGCGAAAGCAATAAAATCAAGGAAACAAAATCACAGAGAATCAGGGCACGATTTTGGGTAAATTTCAACAATCAAAATCAGATTTTTATAGGATTGAAATCCTATAAATTAACCCATTCATCATAGGCATCATCATCGAAGTCGAAAAAAAAAAGGAAAACAGCATACCAATCGATCTCGACATTAGAGGTAGCCCAGAGTCACTCCGACGTCAAGAGCATCAAAGAACAGATTTTTCAACTAGCAATTCAAAGACGGCACCTCAATTTGTGAAGACAATTAAACCCTAGAGCCGCCGTCGCCATTATCAGAGAAGAAGGAAATAACGTTTACAAAATGAAATGGAGATGGGACGGCTAAGTTTCCTTTGTTTATTTTAAACTAGGGGTTCTTTGTTTAGTTGTATTTACATTTTTCTTTTGTATTTACAATTTACGGGGTTTCTAGTTTTTTCCTATAAAAAATTAGGTTAGCTGATTACGGTTTGTAATTCGAGTAAATCACCACCTAGGGTTTAGGTCGTGTCAGGATTTCGAGCGTAAGATTAGTTCAGTAGCAGGGGTTGCGAGTGTACGAAGCTTTGTAAGCGGTTAGCGATTGGTGTCGCGAGTTTAGAGAGTGTTTGTATGCGTGAGTCTGAATAATCTTAGTAGAAATCTTGGGAATGCAGCAGTAGGCAGGGTTTGCCGAAGCTGGGTAAAATTTGTGTGTGATTTACTTTCTGCATTTATTTATTCCGCTGTGATTATAATTCTGTGTTGTGATTAATTTTATATATTCTGCGAAAAAAAGTCTATCAACCCTATTCACCCCCCCTCTAGGGTTAATCTCGATCCAACAATTGGTATCAGAGCAGGTTATTTCATTAACCCTAGAGTCATGGATCTTAGTTGTCAGTCTTCTGAGAATCAGTCCAGTTGTATTCCATTTATTTTCAATGGTACAGATTTTTTAAATTGGAAATTAGAAATGGAATTATATTTAAAATCTATTGATATTAAATGTTGGGATACTGTTATTAATGGTTATGATATGGTCAATAGAAACGATATTAGATTTAATTCTCGTGCTATTCACACTTTGTATTCTTATATTGATGATGTCCAATATAACCTCATTTCTCATTGCTTGACTGCGCAGGAAATATGGAATTTTCTCAATACGAAGTATGGAAAGGTTGACAACAGTAGCTCAAAATCCAAAATGGACAACTCAGATTCAGATTTATGCTCAGGAGAAGAAACAAATGAAAATTCAAGTAGATCAGACGATGGAGACTCAACAGACAATGAAACTGAAAGCTTCTCATATGAAGAGTTGGTTTATATGTGTACTGATTTAACAAAAATCATTGATAAACTCCATCGTAAAAACAAATCTTTAAAATCTAAAAATCACGAGTTGAATAGCAAAATCAACTGTTTGGAATCAGAATTTACAAACGTCATAAAATTAGATAATTCTGATTGTGAGAATTGTTTGAAATTAAAAACTGATCTCGTTTATCTCAACAAAAACATTCAAAAGCTTGAAGAAGAAATTCTTATTTTAAAAGATAACGAGATTGAGTTAAAAAGTACTAACAATTGTTTACAAAAAGAATTCATCAATTTTAAGGCTATTAAAAATTCCAAACATGAAATTGCTGAAAATAAAAGTTTGTTGAAAACAGATATGATTTTGAATGAGCTTGAAAAAGAGATTGAAAATCTCAAGAAACTTGAATTTGAAAAACAAATTAAATTTAAATCTGAAATCTTTGAGTCAAACACCAAAATCAAACTGCTTGAAAATGAAAATTGGTTTTTAAAACAAAATGATACTGAGAGAAGAAAAACCAGCATTAATCGTTGCTCGAACCTAATGAAAGAAAATTCCGGTCTTAAGTCCAAGATCAGCAATCTTGAGTTGAGTCTAAAACGTTTCTCTAATGGTGAAAAATCTTTGAATATGTTGTTGAAAAACCAAATTTCTGTTGGAAATAAACATGGTCTTGGTTTTGGAAAAACAATTGATTTTGAAAAATTAAACTCTTGTGATTTTTCTTCAAATTGCTTCAAGAATGGTCATTCTGAAAATTTGAATTTTGAAAATTCAGAGAGATTTTTAAGTCACACCAGAAATGAGAACTTGTTTTATAATAAATCATCTATACATTCTTCGATCCCAAAAGGAAATAAAATGGGCTTTGTTAAGTTCAAACAGATTTTGGTTCCTAAGGGTACGAAAGTTTATTCTAATGGTTTGTTATATAAACAAGTCTGGGTACCAAAACATATGAATACAACTGTGAGTGGTTTTACAAATTTTGTTAGACCACTCGATTCTCTTAACTGTTAGGTACCAGAGGTGGCTGAGGAACTGCTAAGCAAAAGAGATTTAAATTCAAGCTGCTCAATACTTCTGAAATCATTCACAGTTCCTTAGCCAAGACTGTTGAGTTATAGATTCTGATTTACACTGGATTCTGGTATGATCTCTAATCTCACCTCTGTAAATATTTTCTGCTTTGATTTTTTTTTTTTCTTCTTCTCCCTTCTATCTCTTTCTTCTGTCTATTCTAATTCGATTTATCACTATCATTTTTTTTTTTGCTCCTTGAGTTGCAGTATTCATGATATTCTGGAAATTTGTTTTGCGTGTATAGAACTCTGATGTTTTTTTTTCAGATCTTGTACTTAATCTTGTAAATATCTGCAATTGTTCTGAAGTATATTCTTATTTTTGAATTCATAACAGTGTTGATGTATTCGTGCATATCTTGAACACTGTTAAATTGCATTCTAAATTTCTGAAGATCTGAATAATTAATGAAATTTCACACTCTTATGCTGTTTTGAGTTTCTTTCAATTAATTTTGGAAACGCTTAAAATATTATACTCATTACAGTACACTCTGTTATTTACCAGTTGTGATAATTTCTTTAATTTTTCAGATTGGCTTAGACATTTTTTTTAATCTGTCTTACATCTTGAAATTCACCGTTATTCATGATCATCTGGTTTATTTTTATTTTTTGTTTGAGGTCATTTGAAATTTTTGATATTTTGAATCTCACACACCTCTCAAATTTGAAGTTATTAATTATGTGTGATTGATTCATTGTATCTCATGATTTACATTTGTTCAAATGATTTCGAATAAACCATTATTTTTGGATCATGAATTATTATTCAGTCTTGATGTAAATGATCTGAAATCTCTCTTGTGATTGTCAAAAATATTTGTGAAAACTCTTTTGAAAATATGGTCATAAATATCATTGTTATTTTATTTGATTTGAATATATATATTTGTTTAAAATCATTTGAAATTATTTATTTATTGAATCTCACACATAATTTTGAATCTGAAATAAAACTTGGTGTGATTGATTCATTAAATACTAATACTTTCACTTTTCTTCAAATGATTTAAAATAAAGTATATTTTTAATCTGGGATCATGGAATTTTTTTTGTGACCATCATCTTGACTTGTTTGCTTGGAAACTGTCTTTGTACTGCTCTGATACTGTCTTCAAATTACTGCTTGCTTTAATCTGACTGCTGCTCTGATAATTGTGCCAAATTTGTTTGGGGTTTGTGTTTGAAATTTCTTAAATCTGAGATATCTAGGGTGTGAATAAATTCCTCGTAAATAGAGACACCAAGTAGTATCAGAAGCGCCTTATATTTGTCTCATCCATCTGTATTGAGATTCAATTTTTCACCTCGTATAGATCCATACATTTTTTTTTTGCCTTATACAAATAAATGTGCTAAATTTGTCTGGCTGGGTTTGTGTTTAAATTTCTTTGGTCTGAGATGTCCATGATAGTCCATCAAGGTGTAATTAAATTCCTCGATAAAGGAGACTACAATTGGTATTAGTTTTTTTTACCCATTTGTTTTTTGAATTATCATCCTGTATAGATTCAATTTGCTTTGTATAAATCTGTTTAATTTTCTCTAGTAATTGATTTTCAATTTTAAAATTATTTATTGATTATTCATTCAGAAATTGAAATCAATATCCGAATTGAACTGTATCTATAATTCATCAAAAAATATTATCAGAATTTGAAATTGTGATGAATTGTGACTGCAGTGTATTTCACAATAAGAGGAGATTTTTATTTAGATTTTCGTGATGGCTGAACATTTATTATAATATCTTTGAATTGGCAATTATTTCACGACCATCTCCTTTATCTATCATCATTCTGACATCCATCATGTTTTTTTTATATTAATGTGGAGAGTTTAATTTTTTATAATTTTTTTTTGAATAAACAGTGGAAATATTCGTGATGGAAATGTGACGGTGTTATTATTCAGAATTAGTGAAATTGAGAATTTTCAATGATCCCGGTACAGTTGGTCATATTTCATAATATAATTAATTTAGAAATTTATTTCACAATCCATCTCTGTACCTACCACTTTCTATCATTCATATTGGTTTTATATACCGAGGAGTTTTTCCTTTTAAAGTTGGAAAATAATAAATATAATTAATATATAAGAGTGTCTCTAACCTCATTTAAAAATCCAAGCTCTGGTTATGCATGGTTATGAGACGTCTTATAATTTAAGTTGCGACTGATCCCATTTAAAAATCCAAGCTCTGGTTATGCGTGGACAGTGTGCTCTTAAATAAAAAATAAATAAAAAGGAAATAAAGTGCTAAAAATAGAAATAAATTTGAATTTTTCCTCTGAGTATAAAAACTAGCCTATCAATCCATCTTCTAATCTGTGAAATGTGTAAAATCTTATGACGTATTATGATTTGTTGATTGATAGGTATTGGGATTTGAGATTATACGATTTTGTCACTTGAATTGAATTATTAATTATAGTCCAAATCCATCACTGTTTTTGTACTTTATTTGTATAAAAATCCTTTGAAAATAATTGGAAATGAATTGCTTTTTGAACTCTCTCCATTTTATATAAAATTCATCACATATCCGTCGTTCTCTAAAATGTGAAATATGCCACCTGTTCCTAGAATATTATGATTTTTGTTTGACTGATTGAAATGTATGATGACCGTTCTTTCTCTTAAGCTGAAATTATATTATTTAGTCATTTTTCATCTATATTTTAATTTCTGAATCCTTTTGATGATAACAAAAGGGGGAGAATGGATTGAGATTTTGATTCATGAGTGAATATTTTATAAATATTATTAATTTGAAAATTTATTATTATTCGTATCAGTCATTTCACTCATGCACAGTTATAGGGGGAGTTTAGTTGTAGGGGGAGCATTTAAATAGGGGGAGTCCTATATTTCATGTTCAAACACATTTATCGTATTCAAAATCTTAGTATGTTTGTCATCATCAAAAGGGGGAGATTGTTGTTGCGCATAGCAACATGATTTTTGTTTGATGATAACAAACATATATTATTATATAAATGTGTTTGTAATTGGACTATTATATGTTTCATATACAGGAATAATATTTATTTAATAGAATGTTATTGCACAGAATTGAGTATTCAAACAATGTTTTATTAAATGAATATTTTATTTCAACAACTAAGATAGTACAAACTTCTGACTCCAACTATTTTACAACTCAATGATATAAAACACTGATATTTCACATATACAGCTACTCCTCATTACAACACTCAGAATCACTCAGTGACATACACAGTTTCATTTACACAGACTCGTACATTTACACAGACTGATAACACACTGATTCTGAGTCTTCACATATACACTGAGTATCTATTGTCTTCAGCTTGTGTTTATATTGGTCCAGCTCCAGCTTGAATCCTGTTCTCCTGTTTACCTGCATAATAAAATTCTAGAGCAGTAATCTGTATATAAACAATTTTTATTTGCAAAAATTTGTTTATTTATTATTTATTTGCCTCAGTTATTCGGGTTATTTGTCATCATTTTTTGATTGCGTGCAGCATCTGTTTTTATCAGTTTTTCACAGGGACGACGAATCACAGGAGCATGCATATGTACACGTGTACAGGTACGCGTGTACACTGCCTCAGCATCCTAGAAACGTATATGGGACAGTGTGAGCATCTGAGGAGCAGCCACGTGGACCAACTCGACTCAGTGCAACACTCAAGCAAGAAAATGGTCGAGCCATGATCAAGCAAAGTCAAAATGCAAGCCATAGTGATAGCATATCAAAACAGTAATGACAAAACAACTCGAAGTGGTCGAGGCAGTACTAACACAAGAAAGACAAGTTCAAGTATGGAATCAAGCAAAATCAGCAAGTGCAAAATCAGCAAGTGTGTAGGAAAGATTTTAAAGCAGGTTCCAGCATGGAAGATATACATAGTGGCTCAACATAAGCATCTCAGGTCTCACAAGACACAATCATAAAATATACAAACAAAGAATGGTGCATTTGCAAGTTAGGCAGTTCAAGTGTAATATGTATTTTTCATGCATGGATGGTGCAGTCCATGTGTGCACATGCAATTTCTGTGTCACACAGCAAATATAAGTGGAGCAGTTTTCATCAAGACAGTGAACATGCATGCACAATGCGTCATATGGTTCAACTCAACATGTTCAGGTTACACATTGATTCATATGCATGAGACAAGTTCAAATTCAGCATGGCAAAATTTAAGGGAAGTTCTTTGTTAACAACTCATTTTATGGAATAATACAAATCTGCAATTCAAGTTCCTTTTCCAGAAAATCAAACAAGGAAACTTTTTTTTTTAATTGATTCTATAAAATGGCAACATTCATTAGCGTCCAAAATCTCATTTTATAATTTATGCAAATCAGTGTGGCAACAATGCTTGGAAAGCTTTCATTTTCGGCAAGATGTTTCTAAGGGACAAGTCTTTTTTTTTTGGGATTGAAACATATAAATCTTTCCAGAAATGAATTTATTAAAATCACAAAATATGGTTCTGGAAAGAATTATTTGTGGCAATCAATTATTTCCTTTATTTGCCAAAGGAATCAGTATTTTTCCGCAAGTGTATTTTTGGGTAAGTACAGAAAGTCTTCTTTCAGAAAGTTCACTGTATTTCAAAGCAGTATCAATTCAACAACCTTGGCAATACTTTTTATGGATATTCTCGGCAAAAATCTGTTTCTAAGGATTTTTTTTTGGCAAGTTTCAAAAACATGCATGAATCTTTTTTGACATGGAATAATATCTGGCAAGTGTTTAATGAATTTTTTTTTTTTGCCAAGATTGAATTTTCAGTCAAGAATTGTTTCCAGAAAAGAAATTCATTTCTTTTATTTTCCTGAAACCAAGGAATGATTTATGGCAAGGCCTCTAACAGTTGCAAGAATCATTTGTTCCAGAAAATTAGCATATGTGTTTTTAAGGCAACAATAAACTCCAGATATGCTCAACACTTTTTTAAAAGAGTCAAGAATTTGATTTCCAGAAATGTATTCAATCACTGTGCAGATTTGGTAAAGGGAAAATCACAGATTAAATCAAGACTATTTAATTGTAGACAAAATCATTTCACAATTTGGCAAGTAATCAATTTACAGATTAGATCGAAATCTACTCAGCAAATCAGACAACAAATTCACGCGCAATCAAGGCAAGAAACCGATTCAAATCAAGGTCCAAATCAAGTGAATTATCTCAATTCAAGGGCGAAAGCAATAAAATCAAGGAAACAAAATCACAGAGAATCAGGGCACGATTTTGGGTAAATTTCAACAATCAAAATCAGATTTTTATAGGATTGAAATCCTATAAATTAACCCATTCATCATAGGCATCATCATCGAAGTCGAAAAAAAAAAGGAAAACAGCATACCAATCGATCTCGACATTAGAGGTAGCCCAGAGTCACTCCGACGTCAAGAGCATCAAAGAACAGATTTTTCAACTAGCAATTCAAAGACGGCACCTCAATTTGTGAAGACAATTAAACCCTAGAGCCGCCGTCGCCATTATCAGAGAAGAAGGAAATAACGTTTACAAAATGAAATGGAGATGGGACGGCTAAGTTTCCTTTGTTTATTTTAAACTAGGGGTTCTTTGTTTAGTTGTATTTACATTTTTCTTTTGTATTTACAATTTACGGGGTTTCTAGTTTTTTCCTATAAAAAATTAGGTTAGCTGATTACGGTTTGTAATTCGAGTAAATCACCACCTAGGGTTTAGGTCGTGTCAGGATTTCGAGCGTAAGATTAGTTCAGTAGCAGGGGTTGCGAGTGTACGAAGCTTTGTAAGCGGTTAGCGATTGGTGTCGCGAGTTTAGAGAGTGTTTGTATGCGTGAGTCTGAATAATCTTAGTAGAAATCTTGGGAATGCAGCAGTAGGCAGGGTTTGCCGAAGCTGGGTAAAATTTGTGTGTGATTTACTTTCTGCATTTATTTATTCCGCTGTGATTATAATTCTGTGTTGTGATTAATTTTATATATTCTGCGAAAAAAAGTCTATCAACCCTATTCACCCCCCCTCTAGGGTTAATCTCGATCCAACATATATATGCAGAACAAGCTAATAATAATATTTCTAGCAAACTATTATTTATTTCAACACGTGTGTATTTTTAACTAAGCGTATACATGGTAAAAGGAATATTTTTATCATCAAAAATATTTATTCGACACATGTGTATTTTTAACTAAGCGTATACATGATAAAAGGAATATTTTTATCATCAAAAATATTTATTCGACACATGTGTATTTTTTTAACACTTCTTATTCACTATAAAAATATAGTTTTCATTGTCGATTCATTTTATTTTTAGACGACGATAACATTCAACACATGAATTTCAACTCGACGAACAAATTGCAATTCAACACATGAATATTCGATATCGTTTGTATATATATAAAAATGTGATTTTTATCGCTAAGTCATTTGTTTAAATTCAAATAATATTCAACACATGAATTTCAACTCAACGAATGAATTGCAACTCAACACATGAATATTCGATATTGTTTGTATATATATAAAAATGTGATTTTTATCGCTAAAGCCATTTGTTTAAATTCAAATAATATTCAACACATGAATTTCAACTCAACGAATGAATTGCAACTCAACACATGAATATTCGATATTGTATATGTATATATATAAAAATGTGATTTTTATCGCTAAGTCATTTGTTTAAATTCAAATAATATTCAACACATGAATTTCAACTCAATGAATGAATTGCAACCCAACACATGAATATTCGATATCGTTTGTATATATATAAAAATGTGATTTTTATCGCTAAGTCATTTGTTTAGATTCAAATAATATTCAACACATGAATTTCAACTCAACGAATGAATTGCAACTCAACACACGAATATTCGATATTGTTTGTATATATATAAAAATGTGATTTTTATCGCTAAAGCCATTTGTTTAAATTCAAATAATATTCAACACATGAATTTCAACTCAACGAATGAATTGCAACTCAACACATGAATATTCGATATTGTATATGTAAATAGTTTCAATGAATGGAAATTATTCTAACACATAAATATTTCAGAAAATTTCGGCAGCATAACGGCAGGGTAGTTAAAATCGGGACCGTCCCTAGTACGGCTCCTCGCTCTACCTTAAAACCTCGCGGTTTTTGACAATGGGGATCATGCATCTAGTTCGCACGCAGGCGGCATGTTTTATTTTCAATTCCACAATCCTATTCTATTTTGTTTCAACCACAAGAGGGTATTTTTCAACCACAAAGGTATTTTTCAACCATAATATCAACCACAAACAATTATTTCCAACCATTCGTCAAACCATATGATATCACGTCAATCACAAGCAATAAATATCGTCCATGGTCTGTGGACGAGGGGAGTATATATATATATATATATAATATAATAATTCACTTGCATTTCATCACAATTTAAAGCATATATGTTTCAAACAACGCTTGTATAATTTATACATTGCTAATATAACTTATACAACACATGTACATGAGGTATACAATGCGTATATAATTTACACTTCGCTTATATAATTTATACAACGCGATTACATTCACACAAATTGTTTAGATTCCTCACATTGGTTCTTGCGGTGCTAAAAATCGTAGGAAGGTCAGAAAAATCCGCGGCTTCTTCTAGAATGTAGAGAGCCTCCTTGCGGTCACGGTGTCTCCTGTTTCATCGAATTTCGTTGAAGAATGAAAAAGATATTATTTTCAAAGTTTTGCAACGCTTTAAAGTGTTAAAACAGTTTAAAATTAAATAAGCCGTTAGTTTACAAACCTGTTCAATTCTAGGTTTGGATTTTTCTTTTGATTCGTAGCTCTATGGGATGATCGGGCTGTTGGACGTCTTCGAGGGAGGGAAGAGCTTTCCGGCGGTGGTTGTCTAAGGTGGTGCGATGGCGAATCCAGGCGGCGGCGGCTCCAGGAAGGCGGCGACTTTGAAGCGCTCGAACTCGTCGACGGCGGCTCTGTTGGTGGCGAAGTTGGGTCGGATGTGGAGAGGAGGCGTAGGGCTGTCGACTGACGGTGGTGGCGCGGCCTAGCGTCGCCTGTGGCGATCGGAAAAGAGAGGGAAAGCGGTGAGCTACGGGGGTCGTTCGTTTCGACTGGCGGCTAGGGTTTTTTAGGGTTTTTTTTTTAAAAGAAAATTTCTCATTGGCTGGTATTTATAGAAAAATTTTTAAATAGTGTTTTAGCAAACGGACTCCTTTTTAAACCCAACGACTGTCGCCACTAGCTAAATACCCCCATTCCGGACACAATGGGATATGTTTCGTTGGCCATTTCGACTGTTACAGTCAGTTATTTTTCAAATTAAAATATAAAACATTCGATATTTAATTTAAACGTACATTTCAGTTTGCCAGGGCCACAAACCGAATCGAAAAATTCCAGAAAAATAAATCTAGCTTTGTTTTGACGATACGGTCCTAACAAAACCAGTTTCGTCGAATTCTGAGCTCGTTTGAAAAACGGCCATTTTTAGGTCGACCCTTTTTAACAGAATTTGACCAAACACGTTATCTTTTGCCCCGCTCACATACTAGCTTCAAAAATTTTGAAATTTGAAACTTAGCAATAATTTGACATTCCGGACCCAACAAAAGTGGTTTCGTCGAATTCCGAGGTCGTATGCAAAATCTCAATTTTCAAGGGCTATATATACTATATAGCGACCTTTCTGAAAATTCATTTGACCATAACTTTTGATTTCCATTATGAAATTTCGATTCTTCAGATTCGTTAGAAAGGTATTGATAAACAGATTTAAATATTTTCAGTTTCGTTAAAATCTGTTATATTTTCTACCCGGTACAGTCAGACAAAGTTTGTAATCAAAATTTCAAACTGCCATATTATACACAATTCTATATTTTATTGAAATATATTATTTCAACTATTCAAATTTCTTGTTAATAACCAAATTTAAAAATTTTAAACTGTTCACATTTTCCGGGTTATTACATATGAGCATCATTAGCTTGCATTCAAGTCAAGTTTTTATATTAGCATCATAAAGAAAGAGTTTTGATCATTTTGGCTCAAGGGTTTTTATGTTAGAGCTTGCATTTTGGGGTTGATTGATTTCATAAGGGCTTTGTCATATTTTTGTGACTTCTTAAGCATTGTAAGCCCTATTCTACTTTCATACTTAAACTCTAAAGTTAAATGTATGATATGCAAGTTTATATGCAAGTCTACTATGCTATGATATGCAAGTTTATCATGTTGTAATATGCAAGTTTTTATGCAAGTATGCCATGCTATGATATGCAAGTTTGTCATATGTTATGCAAGTTATGTTATGCAAGTTTGATATGCAAGTTTGTCATATGATATGCAAGTTATGTTATGCAAGTTTGGGATGATCATTTGGTTCATGTTATCATGTTATGCAAGCTTATCTTGAGTATATGAACATAAAGCTTCAAGTTTTATGCTAAAGGTTGCATTTTGGCAACATGTAAGTTATCATATCTCTTATGATAACTTGCATGTGAGGCTAAATGCGAACTTATGGCCATTTCTACATGTCATTTAGCACCATGTATCACCAATATGCCAAGTTTGGTTTTATGCATGCTTTTGGGGCCTAAAAATGTAATATGCAAGTATATGAACATATGTACATTTCATATGCCACCATGTTGAACTTGTGGCTTCAACACCTTTTATGTCATGATTATGCCAAGTTCCCTCTTTCTATCCTTTATGCGCTATTGCGATATGTAAGCGATGGGATTGCGTTTGGGGTTGGGTAAAAGTAAAAGACATAAAAACATAAGCTTGGGAATTTACCTATTAAGTTAGGTCTACCCATTGGGAATTTACCAATTAAGTTAGGTCTACCCAATTGCTTGAAAACTTGTAACATGTTTTGGAAACATGATGGACATGACACTTAGAAAAGATAAGTGTGGCCAACTCGAGGTTGGGTTGAGTTTGTAGCGTAAACCTACCCGGAACCGACCGGCTTAACTAGTTGCTACAAACAATAGGACCCAATGTGAGAAGTTGGTCATGTTGTACCTTGAACCCGAGGTTAGACCAAGTTGTGGTGTAAAGCTACCCGGACCCGCCCGGCTTAACTAGTAACCACAACAAGGTCTAATGTGAGAGGTTAAGGTGCATTAAATTAATTAATGCCTCGTGATTAGGGTTAAGTCATGGTCCACTTAATACTTAACCAACTTGGGCTTGGTAGATTAATCGGGGTTAAGTCGTGAACTTATCGTTACACTTAACCAAGTTAATCCATGATTATCAAGAGGGTTAAACCGTACTTAACCCACTAGAAAATACTAGCAATGGGGGCCCACTCCGCAGTAACCCCAAAATCGTATCATTAAGGCCCTAGGGGCTAGGCTAGGGAGGGGGCACGATTACTGGGCTGGAGGTAAGCGACCAAATAAACGACGGCCGTGTGGTACGCCGATGTAGTTCCGGACGGACTATGGTCGTGCACATAGTCCGTATTTGGAGAAGTCACCCATGGGTACCAGTATATCGAGACTGTGCACTCATGTTTATGGTGTCCAGGGGTTGGTACCCTAGGGCTTGATACACCCGAAGGGTGGACCCGGCACAGTTCGACTACAATTATGTTTTGGCTGTATTGACACCAACACGTGACGAGTTAGGCTTAGGGAGCCGATCGACTAGACCGTTTGGTTGGACCTTGTATTAGGGTCATTTCATGTTATTGGGCCAAAGCATGGGCCAAGGGATCAATACTTGTTTATTCAAGTCATGTTAGTTTGCTAGTACACCTGGGGTGCAAAACCTTAATCCTGATTATGCGATGACACCTTTATCTACCTTGTTAGTAAATCATCATGCTAGTATCCTTATGATCATACCTGCTGCTCATGCCAGTTAACTTTATCAGTTTACATTGATTGTAGTAGGGCTTACTCAGTCTTTTTGACTGACCTGTTTTCTTTCGCCTCTTTTCTTCCGTTCCCCCCCCCAGGTTCTCAGGGAGGGAATATTGGAGCTTAGCTTGGATTTTCTGACCGCTTGCTTGAGGGATTTAGCTCATGTACGGTTTGACATGAAGCTAGCTATGGCCATCACTTCTTTGGGGATTAGTACTTATGTATTTCAGTTTTTCAGTTGATGTTGTTTTATCTAGACTTGTCTATTTGGAAAACTATGTTGTACCAGACTTGCTTTGAAATGGTTTAAAATCTTCCGCTGTTTTATCTATGTTATTGACTCTGTTTACATATATACATATGTTCTTGTTCTGCCTTGATATATCATTATGCATGTTTACCTGATTCAAACGCCCCTCCAAAGTCAGAGTGCTTGCAAGAGTCACCCTGGCGGAGGTGGGGTGTTACATTTGGTATCAGAGCATATGGTTTACGAGAAGGAAAAAGAAGGTTTTTAGAAAACTTTTGAAAAACTATTTTCAAAACCAAGTATAAAGTATTTTCCAAAGAAAAGTCTAGTTTATTTTAAAGGCTATTCCCCAAAAAGCCATTAGCAAAATTCCTTCGTTTTTCTCCATTCTGAATCTGTCTTTTTTCGTTTTCAGTATGGCCGATAACTTTGCTATTCCGGAAGGAGTGCACGTACCTGTTTGGTATAGGAGACTTTTGGAGGCAAGGGCGACCGAAGCCGGCCCCGCAGATGTCCCTCCTCCTCCTCCTCCAGTAGTTAATGTTCCTCCTCCTCCTGTCGCTGAGGTTCCTCTTCCTCCTCCCCCTCAGCATCCTCAAGCTGACTTCGCAAAGACTTGCAAAGATTTCAAAGCAATGGGTGGCAAGAACTTTCAAGGCACTGAGACTTTTGTAGAGGCCAGAAATTGGTTGAAAGAGACCGAGGATTTATTTGCCATCTTTGGGATAGACGATCAGAGGAAGATCTTGTTGGCGGTGTGGCTTATGAAGGATGAAGCCGCTTCTTGGTGGGAAGTCACCAATGGTACTAGGCCTGTTGAGACTTGGGCCAATTTCAGGGCAAGGTTCATGCTTAAGTTTCTATCTTCTGCTGAGGAGAATCTGCAAATGGAGAGGTTCATAACTTTGAAACAAGGAGATATGTCTGTCAAAGAATATGTGAACAAGTTCAATCAGTTAGCTTGTTTTGGCTTGGATATGGTGAATACTCCTCAGAAGAAGGCTCTTCGTTTTGCTAGAGGATTGAATGAGCCATTGCAGGGACTGGCTATGTCACATATTCCCCATGGGGCCACGTTTGAGAGTTTGGTTGATATGGCGTTACTTCAGGGAGATGTCAAGAAAGAGACCAAGATGAATGATACTCAAGTCAAGAAGACTGATTCCCAGGGAAAAGGAAGTCAGGGTAATCCAAGTGGTCAAAGCAGTCAAGGCAATCAGAACAAGAACAAGGGTCAAGGCAACAAGGGGAACAACAACAAGGGAAAGAACAACAAGGAGAAGTGCCAGTATTGCGGTTCAGTTGGGCATCTTATTAAGGATTGTAAGAAGAGGAAAAGGAATAATGGTGAATGCTTTTTCTGCGGTAAGACTGGACATTTCAGTAGGGATTGTCCGAAGAAGCAAGGGCAAGGCCAGGGTCAGACTCAGCGTGCTGGACCTTCAGGAGGGCAAGTTCATGCTCTCAATGTCGCTCCAGTTCCCGATCGAGGTAGTATTTCTGTTGAGAGCCTTGTATATATTTCTGATTTTCCAGTTCGTACCTTGTTTGATTCTGGTGCATCGCATAGCTTTATCTCATCTGATCTTGTTGATAGTTTGCACCTTAGTACTAGCTAGGTAGATGATCCCGTCTGTGTCTCAAATCCTATTGGGGGTTCCGCCCATTTGTCTATGATATGTGGGGATTTGAGGATCTCTATACTGAGTGTAGAGTTCTTGTGCAGTGCTTATGTTCTTGGTTTCAGGGGATACGGATTGATATTGGGCATGGATTGGCTGTCCAGATATGGAGCCATTCTTGATTGTGAGCATTGGGTTGTGAGGCTCGTGACTCGCCTCGGAAACACCCTAGAGATTTCTTGTGATCCGAGAGGTCCCGTCATGTTGTGCTATCTGGAATCACTCGACTCGTCAGTGGAAACTCTTCAGTCTGTGAGAGTGGTTCGAGAGTATCCGGATGTTTTCGATGAAGTTAGGGGGTTGCCCCCTAAGCGAGAGATTGATTTCCGCATTTATCTAGTGGATAATGCAAAGCCTGTTTCTTTGCCCGTTCGGCACATGGCTCCGCGTGAAAGGCGGGAGCTAAGTAAGCAAGTGAAAGAGTTGCTTGAGAAGAACTTCATTAGACGAAGTATATCTGAATGGGGAGCGCCTGTGGTATTTGCTACCAAGGCAGATGGTTCTCTCCGACTTTGTGTTGACTATCGAGAGTTAAATAAGCTGATTAAGAAGAACAGACACCCGTTACCGAGGATTGATGATCTCTTTGACCAGCTTGTCTGTGCTTTTGTTTTCTCTCAGCTTGATCTTGCTACTGGATTTCATCAGCTCAGGGTAGCTGAAGATAGTATAGACAAGACTGCGTTCAGAACTCCAGATGGATTCTTCGAATGGCTTGTCATGCCGTTCGGCTTGACTAATGCACCCGCATATTTCGTGGACTTGATGAGTAGGGTGTTCAGGGAGTTCTTGAACAAGTTTGTCATGGTCTTCGTAGATGATATTCTGATCTTCTCTAAGGATAAGGAAGAGCACGCAAGGCATCTCGTGGAGGTGATGGATACGCTTAGAGCGCATCAGTTGAAGGCCAAGTTCTCCAAGTGTCACTTTTGGAGAAGGGAAGTGAGATTCCTTGGGCATATAGTGTCTAAGAAAGGCTTAGCGGTGGATCCCGCTAAGGTAGTTGCAGTTCAGGATTGGAAGACTCCAAGGAATGCAACCGAAGTGAGAAGTTTTCTAGGTCTTGCGGGTTTTTACCGGAAGTTCATCAAGGACTTCGCGAAGATTTCTGCTCCTCTCACTAAATTGACGAAGAAGAATTTAGTTTTTGCTTGGAGCACAGAATGCGAGCTTGCTTTTCAGAAGCTCAAGAGAGCTCTTACATCAGCACCTGTTCTAGCTTTGCCCGATGGAGGGAAGTTATTTACAGTATACACCGATGCATGTGGCACGGGGTTAGGAGCTGTTCTTATGCAAGAAGGAAGGGTGGTATGCTTTGGCGGTAGACAACTCAAAGTGCATGAGAAGAATTATCCCACTCATGACTTAGAGTTGGCAGCAATAGTATATGCACTCAAGGCTTGGCGCCATTATCTTCTGGGAGAAAGATTTGAGCTTTATACCGATCACAAGTCATTGAAGTATCTCTTTTCTCAGAAGGATCTGAATCTGAGGCAACAAAGATGGATGGAATTCTTGGCGTCCTACGATTTTGAGATAGCTTATACCCCTGGCAAGGGGAATGTGGTAGCAGATGCATTGAGTAGAAGAAGGTTGACCCTAAGTCCTCTATTCGTTGAGATGAAGAATTTAGAGTATGTGGCAACCTTTGATTTCTCTTTGGCGGTTGAGTCGATGACCGGTTCTTTAGCATCTCTGGAACTCAGACCTACCCTTCTTGATCAAGTTAGGGCTTCGCAGTGAGAAGACCCTCAGATAGTTGAGATTATGGATAAGCTAATTCGAGGAGAGACGTCTAGTCATCTCGCTCGATATTCTATTGATGACAAGGGTTGGCTGAGGAGAGACGGAAGGTTATGTGTTCCAATGGTAGAAGATCTAGTAAGAAGAGTTCTTGAGGAAGCGCATCGCTCTAAGTTGACTATACATCCGGGCAGAGATAAGATGTATAAAGATATGAAGCGCATTTTCTTTTGGCCTGGGATGAAGAAGGATGTGGCAGAATTTGTCTCTAGATGTATCATTTGCCAGCAAGTTAAGGCCGAGTCGAAGAAGCCCGGTGGGCTATTGCATCCTCTAGACGTTCCACTATGGAAGTGGGAGAGTATTTCCATGGATTTTATCGATGGGCTACCAAGGTCAAGGAAAGGGAATACGAGCATTTGGGTTATTGTGGATAGACTTACGAAGAGTGCTCATTTCATTCCGGTGAAGAGCAAGAGGACCGCATCTTGGCTAGCGTCGGTATATCTTCGTGAGATTGTGAGACTACATGGAGTCCCTTCTAGTATAGTCAATGACCGTGACCCAATCTTTACAAGTCAATTCTGGAATAGCTTGCAAGAAGCTATGGGCACAAGGTTGAATCTAAGTACGGCCTATCACCCACAGACGGACGGTCAAACCGAAAGGGTGAATAGAGTACTCGAGGATCTGTTGAGGCTTTGTATTCTGGATTTTGGTGGTACTTGGGAAGACCATCTTCCTCTTGTTGAGTTTGCATATAATAACAGTTATCAGGCAAGCATAGGGATGGCACCATTTGAAGCTCTATATGGGAGGCCGTGCAAGTCACCTACATGTTGGTGGGAGACTACAGATAAGCTTATACTTGGGCCTGATCTGATCAGAGATACATCCGAGAAGATCGAGTTGATTCGGAGACGGATGAAAGCGGCCCAAGACCGACAGAAATCCTGTGCTGATAAGCGAAGAACTGATTTGGAGTTTGATGTTGGGGATATGGTTTTCGTGAAGGTTTCTCCTTTGCGGAATGTGGTCCGATTTGGAGCCGTTGGGAAGTTAGCACCGAGGTTTGTTGGACCATTCCCTATTATAGAGAGGATCAGGCAGATGGCTTATAGAGTGAAGTTGCCCGAGAAGCTTGCCGGAGTACACGATGTTTTTCATGTCTCGCATCTCCGGAAGTGTTTACATGAATCAGCTGAGGTTGTTGGGCCGAGTGTTCTGGAAGATGTGGAAGTGGAGAAAGAAGCTACCTTGAGGAGAGCTCCGATTCGTATCTTGGGGACGGAAACCAAGAAGCTAAGGAATCGAGAGGTCAAGTTGGTGAAGGTTCAATGGGGTGAAGCCGAAGAAGACGCAACTTGGGGAAACCGAGGAGAAGATGCGTGGGCTTTATCCATTCCTTTTTGAGGGTACACTCTCAATCTCTTTTCTTTGTTAGCATATCTTTCTCTTTGCTATCCATGTTTAGCTAGTTTATCGTGTTAATCTTGTCATGAGAACCTTAGGTAGAAACCCTTTGGATGAAACATGTGTTTGAAACATGTTATGCTTGATGGTTGCAAGTGGTTGCAAGTGTTTGCAAGTGGTTACTCGTGGATGCATTATACACGTTAGGCACTAGATCGGCTCACACACTCCTTGTAATAACCCGGAAAATGTGAACCAGTTTAAAATTTTTTAATTAGGTTATTACCAGGAAATTTGAATGATTGAAATAGCATATTTCAATAAATTATAGGATTTGGTATAATATGGCAGTTTGAAATTTTGAATACAAACTAAGTCTGATTGTACCGGGTGGAAAATATAACGGATTTTAACGAAACTGAAAATATTTAAATCTGTTTATCAATACCTTTCTAACGAATCTGAAAAATCGAAATTTCATAACGGAAATCAAAAGTTATGGCCAAATGAATTTTCAGAAAGGTCGCTATATGGTATATATAGCCCTTGAAAATTGAGATTTTGCATACGACCTCGGAATTCGACGAAACCACTTTTGTTGGGTCCGGGAAGTCAAATTATTGCTAAGTTTCAAATTGCGTAATTTTTGAAGCTAGTATATGAGCGGGGCAAAAGATAACGTGTTTGGTCAAATTCTGTTAAAATGGGTCGACCTAAAAATGGCCATTTTTCAAACGAGCTCAGAATTCGACGAAACTGGTTTTGTTAGGACCGTATCGTCAAAACAAAGCTAGATTTATTTTTCTGGAATTTTTCGATTCAGTTTGTGGCCCTGGCAAATTGAAATGTACGTTTAAATTAAATATCAAATGTTTTATATTTTAAACTGAAAAATAACTGACTGTAACAGTCGAAATGGCCAACGAAACATATCCCATTGTGTCCGGAATGGGGGTATTTAGCTAGGGGCGACAGTCGTTGGGTTCAAAAAGGGGTCCGTTTGCAAAAACACTATTTAAAATTTTTCTATAAATATCAACCAATGAGAAATTTTCTTTAAAAAAAAAAAACCTAAAAACCCTAGCCGCCAGTCTAAAGGAACGATCCCCGTAGCTCGCCGATTCCCCTCCTTTTTCCGATCGCCAGAGGCCGCTTCGCCGCCGACCACTGTTGAGGCTTTTGCTCGCCGTACTCCCCTCTCCACATCCGACCTAGCCTCGTCACCAACAGAGCTGCCGTCGACGAGTTCGAGCTCTTCAAAGTCGCCGCCTTCCTGGAGCCGCCGCCGCCTGGATTCGCCATCGCATCGCCTCAGACAACCACCGCTAGGAAGCTCTTTCCTCCCTCGACGACGTCCAACAGCCTGATCGTCCTATAGCGCTACGAATCAAAAGAAAAATCAAAACCTAGAATTGAACAGGTTTGGAAACTATCGGGTTATTTAATTTTAAACTGTTTTAACACTTTAAAGCGTTGCAAAACTTTGAAAAATAATCTCTTTTTCGTTCTTCAACGAAATTCGATGAAACAGGAGACACCGTGACCGCAAGGAGGCTCTCTACATTCTAGAAGAAGCCGCGGATTTTTCTGGCCTTCCGGCGATTTTTAGCACCGCAAGAACCAATGTGAGGAATCTAAACTATTTGTGTGAATGTAATCGCGTTGTATAAATTATATAAGCGAAGTGTAAATTATATACGCATTGTATACCTCATGTACATGTGTTGTATAAGTTATATTAGCAATGTATAAATTATACAAGCGTTGTTTGAAACATATATGCTTTAAATTGTGATGAAATGCAAGTGAATTATTATATTATATATATATATATATACTCCCCTCGTCCACAGACCATGGACGATATTTATTGCTTGTGATTGACGTGATATCATATGGTTTGATGAATGGTTGGAAATAATTGTTTGTGGTTGATATTATGGTTGAAAAATACCTTTGTGGTTGAAAAATACCCTCTTGTGGTTGAAACAAAATAGAATAGGATTGTGGAATTGAAAATAAAACATGCCGCCTGCGTGCGAACTAGATGCATGATCCCCATTGTCAAAAACCGTGAGGTTTTAAGGTAGAGCGAGGAGCCGTACTAGGGACGGTCCCGGTTTTAACTACCCTGCCGTTATGCTGCCGAAATTTTCTGAAATATTTATGTGTTAGAATAATTTCCATTCATTGAAACTATTTACATAAACTATATCGAATATTCATGTGTTGAGTTGCAATTCATTCGTTGAGTTGAAATTCATGTGTTGAATATTATTTGAATCTAAACGAAAGGCTTTAGCGATAAAAATCACATTTTTATATATATACAAACTATATCGAATATTCATGTGTTGAGTTGCAATTCATTCGTTGAGTTGAAATTCATGTGTTGAATATTATTTCAATCTAAACAAAAGGCTTTAGCGATAAAAATCACATTTTTATATATATACAAACAATATCGAATATTCATGTGTTGAGTTGCAATTCATTCGTTGAGTTGGAATTCATGTGTTGAATATTATTTGAATTTAAAGGCTTTAGCGATAAAAATCACATTTTTATATATATACAAACTATATCGAATATTCATGTGTTGAGTTGCAATTCATTCGTTGAGTTGGAATTCATGTGTTGAATATTATTTGAATTTAAACAAAAGGCTTTAGCGATAAAAATCACATTTTTATATATATACAAACTATATCGAATATTCATGTGTTGAGTTGCAATTCATTCGTTGAGTTGAAATTCATGTGTTGAATATCATTTGAATTTAAACAAATGGCTTTAGCGATAAAAATCACATTTTTATATATATACAAACGATATAGAATATTCATGTGTTGAATTGCAATTTGTTCGTCGAATTGAAATTCATGTGTTGAATGTTATTGTCGTCTAAAAATAAAATGAATCGACAATGAAAACTATATTTTTATAGTGAATAAGAAGTGTTAAAAATACACTAGTGTCGAATAAATATTTTTGATGATAAAAATATTCCTTTTATCATGTATACGCTTAGTTAAAAATACACTAGTGTGGAATAAATATTTTTGATGATAAAAATATTCCTTTTATCATGTATACGCTTAGTTAAAAATACACTAGTGTCGAATAAATATTTTTTTGATGATAAAAATATTCCTTTTATCATGTATACGCTTAGTTAAAAATACACACGTGTTGAAATAAATAATAGTTTGCTAGAAATATTATTATTAGCTTGTTCTTCATATATATACATGTGTTGAACAGGAAAAATGGATTAGCTGTTGAGTAAAGAAATTATTTGCGTGCCCGACAAATAGGTAAACCTTGATGAGTTGGCTGCGCAATTTTATTTATATATCAACTCCTGTGAATGCCATTGGATGCGGAGTGCTGGTTTTTCTGTGTGAAATAATAAACAACGCCATAGGATAGTAACAATTAATTTTGAACTACACTACATGGCATACTTCTTGATGATAGGCATACTTCATCATATTCCACATAAGCAATTGGAGCTTGTGTGACGAGGTGGAAGATTTACCATACAAGCAAGAGGCTTGTATGGCGATGACTAAGTACTACAGGTTGAACTGATGACTGATATGGACTATATAGATTATAACGATAAATTGCCAGATTAATAAAAACCCCACACGGGTCTGGAGTTGACAATAATCACGTCGCTCTAGTTATTAGATACGGCACATGGACTATTTATTTCCACACGGAAACGGGGTGACGGGAATTTATTCTCTGGAGTGATTATCAGTACATGCTCCCCCGTAAACACCAAAATATATCACTAGAAATATGTGAATGCTTTTTAGGATTTATTGGGTACCTAATACGGCCCAATAAATTTCCAAACCCCTCCCCGTACAAAGGAGGTTATGGCGAAATTTTTCGAAATATTAAGGCGTTAGTGAAATATTTGAAGTGAAAACGAAGTTGAAAATACAAAATGAACTATAGTTGAAACTATGGAATGAACTATATTTATATATATAAATATAAATATAATTAAAAGGAATAGAGGCCGTGCAGTTCGCGTTTCGGAATCGTAATTTGAAACGATTAGTACGAGAAATCCGACCATCGGATCTTCCCGAAACCGCAACCGCTGAGTTCGCCTTGGAAATACCTTTCCAACGGCACCAACCTTGTAAAAATCCAACGGTTGGATTGTCCGGAATGTTTAATTCAAATTTAGAGAAAAACAGCGCCAGAATCGTTTATATTTATATATAAATATAAATATAATTAAATTTAATCGAATAACGACGCTGCAGTTCGAATTTTGAAACCGTAACTTCAAACGACCAGTGTGGAAGATCCGACCGTCGGATTCTCACGAAACCGGAACCGTTGGGTTCGCTTTGGGAATACCTTCCCACTGATATAGACTTTGTAGAAATCCAACGGTTAGATTTTCCGATATGTGTAAAACAAATTTAGGGAAAAACAACGCCAGTGCCACGAAACGACCTGAAACGTCGTTTAATTAAATATGGCCATTTTTAAATAAATAAAAATGGCGAAAAATCGTTATAAAATATCTTAAGCAACATGGGTTGCAAATAAACCAATTGGGCTTGAATTGTTTGATATTTGATGGTTGTATGTGTATGACATGAAAATAACACTAAATCACTGAAAGATGGATGTCGAATAATATAACCATATAAAGAATCGATTTAAATTCTAATGACGTGAATTATTTGAAAAGGCCGAGCTAACCCTCATTTCAAATAATTTATCGAGCGATTCGAATTGGAAAATGCAAAGACGATTCAAGACCGACGATCTTCGTATCGGTTGGATGGGCGCTACTGAGGTTCCTAACTGGAGTAGCTACTGGAAAGGGACGGAAGTAGTAGCCGTCTGAACGTATATGTTGATTGGACGGATATACGAGGAATTTGACGCCTCCGGTTTCGTTCAGACCCAGGACGGACTTGTAAATGGACTGTGTGTCTGACATTGGATTTTGTTCTATACTGATTGATCTCTGTTAAATATATATCTGTTTGGCGGCGGAGAATTTATTCTTTTGCTTAACGCCCTTCTCTGAGACGTACGAGCTTAGAGGTTATATATCGATGGAAATCAATCGTATGGAGTGGACTGCCTATGTGGCATGCCAAGATGCTGTGATCAAGGCTTCTGTTGCAAAGCAAAGTCTTGTGGATGATGTCAAAGCAAGGTCTACGTGGCCTAGCTTTGTGTATTTCGTAGATTCGCGAGCCTCACACCCCGGTATGAGTTAAAAACGGGATACAGACTGCAGGGAGAGCACGACGTTTCTTTCTAGCTATGGTGGTGTCAGTGACTTACCAGCCCTGACATATTTATCTACTTTTCACCTTTGTGGTTGTTGGAATGCGAGGCGCCTCGATTATAGGTCTGTAAGGACCGGGAAACGTGTGTTCAGGAATACTAATCCTCTAACGTAAGTGAGGACCGGCCCTGAAGCATCCAGGGGTTACCCGGTGTGCGTAATCCTGAGGCATTTTCTAGAGTGTCTCGAAGCGGAGAGGAGCTTGCCCCTTGCCTCGACTCATGACGGAAATCCAATTTCCAATACGAGATAACGGATTTGATTGTAGAACTAGTATGGAGACATAGTATATGGTAGCTATGCCGCCTATGATTGATATTTATGATGCTATTCGCTTTTGAAACATATATGCACTAGTAATAATATCAAATGACTTTGCTTTATACGTATCAAGCATATTTGGCCCTTATAAGGTAAAACTCTATCCTCCGGCTTGCGTTGCATTGTATGATGGGACCTGAGTCTTATACTGGCTTCATTCTTTCTAAAAGCATTGCGATTGTTTTAAAAGAATTTACTTTATTTTAAACACGCTAGCAATCACTGGAGTAAACCCGTTCCGCGAAAGTGGCATGGTCCTATGATTTGCTATTTACTGTTGTTTAACTGTTAAATAGATTCCTCATACCAGTCCCCATGACTGACTCGTTGTTTGTTTCACTTTGCAAACGCGGGTGCCCTTATTTTCACACGGGCAGCCTAGTACACAGGTGACAGGTGGTTTTTGGTTCTGCACACCTGCTTAGCGTGCACTTTTGGCTCATGGCGAGGCTGACTTCATAGAGATGACTTAGATATTTTCCGCCATTACTACATTTATATTATGATTCCGCCACTGGCAATGCAGACTGATTTACTTTCCGTATTTCTCACTATATGTATATGTAATCCGCCTTCGGCGATGTTGACTGATACTCTTATTATGTCACTGCATGTGTGTATTCCGCCTCAGGCGATGATGACTGATCACTTCCCTTTCTTTTTACTAAGTATATCCCACGTTATGCTATTCTGATATTCCTACATGTTGTGATTCCGCTGTCATATCCATGTAAAAGTATTTTATTTATTGTTTCTGCTATTATCTGTACTCTGCTTTGATGATTAATGTGTTATTTCCCAATGATTATCCTTAATACCGCCCCTCGGATTTTGGGATCGTCACAGTTAGTATCAGAGCTTTGGTTAACCTTAGTTCCGGGATCTAACACATTAAACACCTCGTCAGAATAGAATCAGTAGTGTTCTAATACGAGTAGCTCATTAGAGATAGGATTAGCAATGTCCTAGAATGAGCTAAACAGATTAGCAAAACAATTTGATCAGTACATCATCATTATCTTTCCTTGTATTCCCTTGCTTTATCATTTATGAAAATTATCAAATCTGTGAGCTTGACTCTTTTCTTGCTTATACAGTACTCTTAGATGGCTACGCGTGGAGCAGCAGCTAGAGGAGGCCGTGGAGGCCGAGGAGATGCAGCAGGAGGACGGAGGAATATCCCCGTAGTTGTGGAAATCCCTATTATTCCGCCACCAGCACCAGAAGACTTTGAGCTCGACAAAGTAGCTAAGAGGTACAGAAATCTTGGAGGGAAACCTTTTACTGGCACTGGCACAGTGACCGAAGCTATCGCTTGGCTGAAAACCTGTGAGAAAATCTTCGAGGGTATGGGTATGGGAACTAACAACAAGGCCCGACTTGGCATTTGGCGCCTTCAGGATGAGGCAGAACTGTGGTGGGATGCCATTACCTCTGGGGATGTAGCTGGTACTATCCGGACTTGGGAGCAGTTCAGGACTTTATTCAATGAGAAGTTTGTACCGGAACAAGCTCTAGAGAGGATGCGGGATCAATTTGCTAATCTCCAGCAGGGAGACCTCTCTATTCAAGACTACCTGAATAAGTTCACTCAGCTATCGCGCTATGCTCCAGAGCTGGTTTTGACCGACAAAGCGAAGAATAAGAGATTCATATTTGGGCTGAAGCGCAAGTATCACGATAGAGCTATGAGCAACATCAAACTCTCTTTTACAGAACTCGTAGAGATGGCTTGCAACTACGAAGACATGGATGAGAGGCATGCTAGCCAAGACCGCGCAAAGAGCCAAGCAGGGAATAAGCGCAAGACTTCAAATGACCAACCCGAATCTAGCATCACCGCGACCGCTACTCAAAAGCCCGCAAAGATCCCGAAAGGAAACTGCTACAATTGCGGGAAGCCCGGTCATTTCTCTAATGTATGCAGAGCCCCAAAGAAGCAAAAGGCAAAAGACTCAGCGGAGTGCTACAACTGCCACAAGAAGGGGCACTATAGCAAGAATTGTCCTCTGAAGAAGAGCGCACTAGTGGCCCATGTCTATGACGGGAATACCCCGCCAGCTATCACCGATGGATCAGGTAAACCCGATGTCTTGGGAGGTACTCTTACCATTAAAAATATTCCTGTTTCTGTACTTTTTGATACCGGTGCATCTCGTAGCTTCATTTCTGGTAATATTGTTCATAAGTTAAAATTGAATCCAAGGAAGCTTAAAGAACCAATTAAAGTTCAAAATCCGATAGGAGGGTCTACTATTCTCGGCTCATATTGTAATGTACCCGCCTCATATTCATGTTATCGATTCCCTTTTAAAGTAATTGTCATGGACCTTTCCGAATTTGATGTTATACTGGGATTTGACTGGTTGACAAAATATAAGGCTAAAGTTAGATGTGCCGAAAGAATCGTTAAAGTCGAAACGAAGCTTGGACCTATATATATACCATGCCATGGCTCAGAAATTAATAGAACCGAATTTTGGTCTTCTTTAGAAGTTATTCCCCCTTCATTAGAGAAGATACAGGTCGTTAAAAATTATGCGGATGTGTTTGAAGAAGTAGAAAACTTACCGTGACCGCAAAGAGAAATTGAATTTAGAATTGATCTAATTCCGAATGCCCGACCAGTAGTTCATCCAATAAGAAGAATGGCCCCGAAAGAAAAAGAAGAGCTAAGTGGTCAAACCCGAGAATTACTTTGGAAAGGTCTGATCTGACCAAGCTTTTCAGCATGGGGAGCCGCAGTGGTATTTGTCCCGAAATCAGACGGTACTCTAAGACTATGCGTTGACTACCGAGATCTCAATAAACAAACACTGAAGAACAAATATCCTTTGCCCCGAATAGACGATCTGTTAGATCAATTAAATGGAGCAACCGTATTCTCCAGAATGGACCTAGCTACAGGTTTCCACCAATTGCGTATAGCCGAAGACTGTGTTCCTTTGACAGCCTTCAGGGGTCCCGATTTATTCTACGAATGGTTAGTAATGCCGTTCGGCTTGTGCAACGCTCCGGCATACTTCGTTGATCTTATGAACAGAGTGTTCCATGGTGTGTTGAATAAATTTGTTCTAGTCTTCATTGATGACATTCTAATCTACTCTAAGTCGGAAGAAGAGCATGCAAAACATTTAGAACGAGTGTTGAAAATTCTAAGGAGAAATGTCTTGAAAGCTAAATTTTCTAAGTGTGTCTTCTGGCAGAATGAAGTTAAATTCCTTGGCCATGTCGTGTCAAAGGAAGGAATTGCTGTAGACCCAAGCAAAATTACAGCGATTCAGAACTGGAAACAACCTACTACACCCACTAAAGTTCGAAGTTTCCTTGGATTAGCTAGTTACTATCGGAAATTCGTTCAGGATTTTTCAAAGATATCAGGAGTATTGACAAAGCTTACAAAGAAGCATGAAAAATTCAAATGGACCCCCGAATGTGAAGAAGCTTTCCAAGAGCTGAAACTGAAATTGTCAACCGCTCCGGTGTTGACAATAATAGAGGGTAACCAAGACTTGACCATATGGACAGATGCTTCTATTAGAGGGCTAGGAGCAATGTTAATGCAAAAAGGCCAAGTGATCGCATATGCCAGTCGTCAACTAAAGCCGCATGAAAGAAACTATGCTACTCATGATCTTGAGTTATTAGCCATCGTGTTTGCTTTAAGAATATGGAGGCATTATTTATTGGGCGAGAAATTCGAACTATACACCGATCATCAATCCTTGAAATACCTGTTCACACAGAAAGATCTAAACTTGAGACAACAGCGTTGGTTAGAATTCCTTGCAGCATACGATTTTGAAATTATATACACTCCAGGGAAAGCCAATGTTGTAGCAGATGCGCTCAGCAGAAAGAATGAAATCATCGCCAGTTTTGTCATCACGTCTTCATTAATAAACAGGATCTTGACTCTTCAGAAGGACGATGAATTTATTCAAAGAATCAGTCAAAGAATCAAAGGAGGTGAATCCACAAGTTTTCGACTTGATGACAAAGGGGTTCTAAGATTAAAGGATAGAATCTGCATCCCAAACCTTCCCGAGCTCAGAAGAGAAATACTAGATGAGTGCCACAAATCCAAGTTAAGTATCCATCCCGGTGTGAGCAAGATGTATAACGATATCAAACGCACATTCTGGTGGAGAGCTATGAAAAGAGATATCTCATTATATGTTAGCAGATGCCCCACTTGTCAGCTAGTTAAGAGTGATCAGCAGAAATTGGCAGGATTATTGCAACCATTAGAAATTCCTGGATGGATGTGGGAACAAATCTCGATGGATTTCATCGATGGCCTGCCTAGAACTAGGAAAGGAAACGACAGTATATGGGTGATCGTAGATCGCTTCACGAAGACTGCCCATTTCATACCTGTCCGATCCAACAGAACGGCTCAAAGTCTGGCATAGATTTACTTCAAAGAAATAGTTAAACTTCATGGAGTACCGCTCAATATAGTCAGCGATAGAGATCCCCTATTTACTAGTAAATTCTGGGAAGCATTCCAAGAAGAATTGGGGACCAAATTAAATCTAAGCACCGCTTATCACCCTCAGACAGACGGCCAAACTGAACGGGTGAATAGAATTTTAGAAGATATGCTGCGGGCTTGCGTTATTGATTTTGGAGGCTCATGGGAAGATCATTTACACTTAGCAGAATTCTCTTACAACAATAGCTATCAAGCAAGTTTGGGAATGTCCCCATTCGAAGCATGTTGGGTAAAACCCGGCAACAGACTTGTGTTAGGGCCCGATATGATTCGAGAAGCATCGGATAAAGTCGATTTCATTAAGAAGAGGTTGAAGACCGCTCAGAGCTGGCAGAAAAGTTATGCTGATGCGAGAAGAAGGGATATATCGTTTGCCGTTGGCGATTATGTTTATTTAAGAGTTTCTCCAATGCGAGGGGTAATCAGATTTGGAAAGACTAGGAAGTTGGCACCGAGATTTATTGGTCCCTTTCCTATACTTGAACGGATTGGAACTCTTGCATACAGGGTTTCATTACCTAATTGGTTGCCTGGTATACATGATGTGTTCCACGTATCTCAACTCAGAAAACATGTTCATGATCCCGACCTTATTGTGGAAGAAGCAGCACAACATGATATTGACATAACTCCAGAATTAGCACTCAGCAGGGAGCCATTAAAGATAGTTGGCAAAGAAACTAGAGAGCTAAGGAGGAAAAAGATCCATTTAGTCAAGGTGCAGTGGAGTGGTGATCCTAGAGACTGTACTTCGGAGACTGAGGAAAGCATTAAACAAGCCTATCCCAAATGCAGAGTGGACATCTCTGACTAACTCCGGTGCAAGGTACCTTTACAATACTTTGCATTTACATTTTATTTCCTGCTTAACTGTTATTTCCTTTTCGAGGACGAAAAGTTTTAAGTGGGGGAGATTGTAATAACCCGGAAAATGTGAACCAGTTTAAAATTTTTTAATTAGGTTATTACCAGGAAATTTGAATGATTGAAATAGCATATTTCAATAAATTATAGGATTTGGTATAATATGGCAGTTTGAAATTTTGAATACAAACTAAGTCTGATTGTACCGGGTGGAAAATATAACGGATTTTAACGAAACTGAAAATATTTAAATATGTTTATCAATACCTTTCTAACGAATCTGAAAAATCGAAATTTCATAACGGAAATCAAAAGTTATGGCTAAATGAATTTTCAGAAAGGTCGCTATATGGTATATATAGCCCTTGAAAATTGAGATTTTGCATACGACCTCGGAATTCGACGAAACCACTTTTGTTGGGTCCGAGAAGTCAAATTATTGCTAAGTTTCAAATTGCGTAATTTTTGAAGCTAGTATATGAGCGGGGCAAAAGATAATGTGTTTGGTCAAATTCTGTTAAAATGGGTCGACCTAAAAATGGCCATTTTTCAAACGAGCTCAGAATTCGACGAAACTGGTTTTGTTAGGACCGTATCGTCAAAACAAAGCTAGATTTATTTTTCTGGAATTTTTCGATTCAGTTTGTGGCCCTGGCAAATTGAAATGTACGTTTAAATTAAATATCGAATGTTTTATATTTTAAATTGAAAAATAACTGACTGTAACAGTCGAAATGGCCAACGAAACATATCCCATTGTGTCCGGAATGGGGGTATTTAGCTAGGGGCGACAGTCGTTGGGTTCAAAAAGGGGTCCGTTTGCAAAAACACTATTTAAAATTTTTCTATAAATATCAACCAATGAGAAATTTTCTTTAAAAAAAAAAAAAAAAAACCTAAAAACCCTAGCCGCTAGTCTAAAGGAACGATCCCCGTAGCTCGCCGATTCCCCTCCTTTTTCCGATCGCCAGAGGCCGCTTCGCCGCCGACCACTGTTGAGGCTTTTGCTCGCCGTACTCCCCTCTCCACATCCGACCTAGCCTCATCACCAACAGAGCTGCCGTCGACGAGTTCGAGCTCTTCAAAGTCGCCGCCTTCCTGGAGCCGCCGCCGCCTGGATTCGCCATTGCATCGCCTCAGACAACCACCGCTAGGAAGCTCTTTCCTCCCTCGACGACGTCCAACAGCCTGATCGTCCTATAGCGCTACAAATCAAAAGAAAAATCAAAACCTAGAATTGAACAGGTTTGGAAACTATCGGGTTATTTAATTTTAAACTGTTTTAACACTTTAAAGCGTTGCAAAACTTTGAAAAATAATATCTTTTTCGTTCTTCAACGAAATTCGATGAAACAGGAGACACCGTGACCGCAAGGAGGCTCTCTACATTCTAGAAGAAGCCGCGGATTTTTCTGGCCTTCCGGCGATTTTTAGCACCGCAAGAACCAATGTGAGGAATCTAAACTATTTGTGTGAATGTAATCGCGTTGTATAAATTATATAAGCGAAGTGTAAATTATATACGCATTGTATACCTCATGTACATGTGTTGTATAAGTTATATTAGCAATGTATAAATTATACAAGCGTTGTTTGAAACATATATGCTTTAAATTGTGATGAAATGCAAGTGAATTATTATATTATATATATATATACACTCCCCTCGTCCACAGACCATGGACGATATTTATTGCTTGTGATTGACGTGATATCATATGGTTTGACGAATGGTTGGAAATAATTGTTTGTGGTTGATATTATGGTTGAAAAATACCTTTGTGGTCGAAAAATACCCTCTTGTGGTTGAAACAAAATAGAATAGGATTGTGGAATTGAAAATAAAACATGCCGCCTGCGTGCGAACTAGATGCATGATCCCCATTGTCAAAAACCGCGAGGTTTTAAGGTAGAGCGAGGAGCCGTACTAGGGACGGTCCCGGTTTTAACTACCCTGCCGTTATGCTGCCGAAATTTTCTGAATTATTTATGTGATAGAATAATTTCCATTCATTGAAACTATTTACATAAACTATATCGAATATTCATGTGTTGAGTTGCAATTCATTCGTTGAGTTGAAATTCATGTGTTGAATATTATTTGAATCTAAACAAAAGGCTTTAGCGATAAAAATCACATTTTTATATATATACAAACTATATCGAATATTCATGTGTTGAGTTGCAATTCATTCGTTGAGTTGAAATTCATGTGTTGAATATTATTTGAATCTAAACAAAAGGCTTTAGCGATAAAATCACATTTTTATATATATACAAACTATATCGAATATTCATGTGTTGAGTTGCAATTCATTCGTTGAGTTGGAATTCATGTGTTGAATATTATTTGAATTTAAAGGCTTTAGCGATAAAAATCACATTTTTATATATATACAAACTATATCGAATATTCATGTGTTGAGTTGCAATTCATTCGTTGAGTTGGAATTCATGTGTTGAATATTATTTGAATTTAAAAAAGGCTTTAGCGATAAAAATCACATTTTTATATATATACAAACTATATCGAATATTCATGTGTTGAGTTGCAATTCATTCGTTGAGTTGAAATTCATGTGTTGAATATTATTTGAATTTAAACAAATGGCTTTAGCGATAAAAATCACATTTTTATATATATACAAACGATATAGAATATTCATGTGTTGAATTGCAATTTGTTCGTCGAATTGAAATTCATGTGTTGAATGTTATCGTCGTCTAAAAATAAAATGAATCGACAATGAAAACTATATTTTTATAGTGAATAAGAAGTGTTAAAAATACACTAGTGTCGAATAAATATTTTTGATGATAAAAATATTCCTTTTATCATGTATACGCTTAGTTAAAAATACACTAGTGTGGAATAAATATTTTTGATGATAAAAATATTCTTTTTATCATGTATACGCTTAGTTAAAAATACACTAGTGTCGAATAAATATTTTTTTGATGATAAAAATATTCCTTTTATCATGTATACGCTTAGTTAAAAATACACACGTGTTGAAATAAATAATAGTTTGCTAGAAATATTATTATTAGCTTGTTCTGCATATTTATACATGTGTTGAACAGGAAAAATGGATTAATTGTTGAGTAAAGAAATTATTTGCGTGCCCGACAAATAGGTAAACCTTGATGAGTTGGCTGCGCAATTTTATTTATATATCAACTCCTGTGAATGCCATTGGATGCGGAGTGCTGGTTTTTCTGTGTGAAATAATAAACAACGCCATAGGATAGTAACAATTAATTTTGAACTACACTACATGGCATACTTCTTGATGATAGGCATACTTCATCATATTCCACATAAGCAATTGGAGCTTGTGTGACGAGGTGGAAGATTTACCATACAAGCAAGAGGCTTGTATGGCGATGACTAAGTACTACAGGTTGAACTGATGACTGATATGGACTATATAGATTATAACGAT
Organism: Allium sativum; assembly: GCA_030737875.1. Classification (NCBI taxonomy): domain Eukaryota; kingdom Viridiplantae; phylum Streptophyta; class Magnoliopsida; order Asparagales; family Amaryllidaceae; genus Allium; species Allium sativum. The sequence goes on from CM060923.1 coordinate 275,271,853, forward strand.
AAATTGCCAGATTAATAAAAACCCCACACGGGTCTGGAGTTGACAATAATCACGTCGCTCTAGTTATTAGATACGGCACATGGACTATTTATTTCCACACGGAAACGGGGTGACGGGAATTTATTCTCTGGAGTGATTATCAGTACATGCTCCCCCGTAAACACCAAAATATATCACTAAAAATATGTGAATGCTTTTTAGGATTTATTGGGTACCTAATACGGCCCAATAAATTTCCAAACCCCTCCCCGTACAAAGGAGGTTATGGCGAAATTTTTCAAAATATTAAGGCGTTAGTGAAATATTTGAAGTGAAAACGAAGTTGAAAATACAAAATGAACTATAGTTGAAACTATGGAATGAACTATATTTATATATATAAATATAAATATAATTAAAAGGAATAGAGGCCGTGCAGTTCGCGTTTCGGAATCGTAATTTGAAACGATTAGTACGAGAAATCCGACCATCGGATCTTCCCGAAACCGCAACCGCTGAGTTCGCCTTGGAAATACCTTTCCAACGGCACCAACCTTGTAAAAATCCAACGGTTGGATTGTCCGGAATGTTTAATTCAAATTTAGAGAAAAACAGCGCCAGAATCGTTTATATTTATATATAAGTATAAATATAATTAAATTTAATCGAATAACGACGCTGCAGTTCGAATTTTGAAACCGTAACTTCAAACGACCAGTGTGGAAGATCCGACCGTCGGATTCTCACGAAACCGGAACCGTTGGGTTCGCTTTGGGAATACCTTCCCACTGATATAGACTTTGTAGAAATCCAACAGTTAGATTTTCCGATATGTGTAAAACAAATTTAGGGAAAAACAGCGCCAGTGCCACGAAACGACCTGAAACGTCGTTTAATTAAATATGGCCATTTTTAAATAAATAAAAATGGCGAAAAATCGTTATAAAATATCTTAAGCAACATGGGTTGCAAATAAACCAATTGGGCTTGAATTGTTTGATATTTGATGGTTGTATGTGTATGACATGAAAATAACACTAAATCACTGAAAGATGGATGTCGAATAATATAACCATATAAAGAATCGATTTAAATTCTAATGACGTGAATTATTTGAAAAGGCCGAGCTAACCCTCATTTCAAATAATTTATCGAGCGATTCGAATTGGAAAATGCAAAGACGATTCAAGACCGACGATCTTCGTATCAGTTGGATGGGCGCTACTGAGGTTCCTAACTGGAGTAGCTACCGGAAAGGGACGGAAGTAGTAGCCGTCTGAACGTATATGTTGATTAGACGGATATACGAGGAATTTGACGCCTCCGGTTTCGTTCAGACCCAGGACGGACTTGTAAATGGACTGTGTGTCTGACATTGGATTTTGTTCTATACTGATTGATCTCTGTTAAATATATATCTATTTGGCGGCGGAGAATTTATTCTTTTGCTTAACGCCCTTCTCTGAGACGTACGAGCTTAGAGGTTATATATCGATGGAAATCAATCGTATGGAGTGGACTGCCTATGTGGCATGCCAAGATGTTGTGATCAAGGCTTCTGTTGCAAAGCAAAGTCTTGTGGATGATGATCAAAGCAAGGTCTACGTGGCCTAGCTTTGTGTATTTCGTAGATTCGCGAGCCTCACACCCCGGTATGAGTTGAAAACGGGATACGGACTGCAGGGAGAGCACGACGTTTCTTTCTAGCTATGGTGGTGTCAGTGACTTACCAGCCCTGACATATTTATCTACTTTTCACCTTTGTGGTTGTTGGAATGCGAGGCGCCTCGATTATAGGTCTGTAAGGACCGGGAATCGTGTGTTCAGGAATACTAATCCTCTAACGTAAGTGAGGACCGGCCCTGAAGCATCCAGGGGTTACCCAATGTGCGTAATCCTGAGGCATTTGCTAGAGTGTCTCGAAGCGGAGAGGAGCTTGCCCCTTGCCTCGACTCATGACGGAAATCCAATTTCCAATACGAGATAACGGATTTGATTGTAGAACTAGTATGGAGACATAGTAGATGGTAGCTATGCCGCCTATGATTGATATTTATGATGCTATTCGCTTTTGAAACATATATGCACTAGTAATAATATCAAATGACTTTGCTTTATACGTATCAAGCATATTTGGCCCTTATAAGGTAAAACTCTATCCTCCGGCTTGCGTTGCATTGTATGATGGGACCTGAGTCTTATACTGGCTTCATTCTTTCTAAAAGCATTGCGATTGTTTTAAAAGAATTTACTTTATTTTAAACACGCTAGCAATCACTGGAGTAAACCCGTTCCGCGAAAGTGGCGTGGTCCTATGATTTGCTATTTACTGTTGTTTAACTGTTAAATAGATTCCTCATACCAGTCCCCATGACTGACTCGTTGTTTGTTTCACTTTGCAAACGCGGGTGCCCTTATTTTCACACGGGCAGCCTAGTACACAGGTGACAGGTGGTTTTTGGTTCTGCACAGCTGCTTAGCGTGCACTTTTGACTCATGGCGAGGCTGACTTCATAGAGATGACTTAGATATTTTCCGCCATTACTGTATTTATATTATGATTCCGCCACTGGCAATGCAGACTGATTTACTTTCCGTATTTCTCACTATATGTATATGTAATCCGTCTTCGGTGATGTTGACTGATACTCTTATTATGTCACTACATGTATGTATTCCGCCTCAGGCGATGATGACTGATCACTTCCCTTTCTTTATACTAAGTATATCCCACGTTATGCTATCCTGATATTCCTATATGTTGTGATTCCGCTGTCATATCCATGTAAAAGTATTTTATTTATTGTTTCTGCTATTATCTGTACTCTGCTTTGATGATTAATGCGTTATTTCCCAATGATTATCCTTAATACCGCCCCTTGGATTTTGGGATCGTCACACTCCTCATATTGCATATGCATGAGTGTTTATGCTTATTCATGGATGAAAATTTTTGTGTGTTATCACATGGATGTTGCATATGGATGTATGTGATGTGCACACATATAGATGTTATACATTATGTTAGGAATTGCATACATATGGATTCATTTCACTAACATAATTTGCATTGAGGATATTTGCATTAGATAAGGACATATACACACACCTTTGCATATGTTCATACAACATTTAGAATCTTGTAAGGACAATGATTGCTCGTGGATGATGTTTTGAGTAGATGGATGTTGGATGGTAGGATACGTTCTTCCTAACTTGAAGATTTCGGGGACGAAATCCTTTAAGGAGGGGAGAATGTAACAACCCGTATTTTCAATAACCTGTTATAACATAAATCGAGGCAGAATTTAATTCTAAAATATGAATTAAGGGAAACGGGCTATGCCATTGCGTTCGTCTCGGAAAAATACGCGAAATAGAGTCCGAGTTTTCGGAAATCGGAGTCCGTATGACCCGATTAAGGCCCAACGAAGTTTTCAGAAAATTTCTAAGTAAAAACAGATTTCAAATTCAAACTTGAATTTGAAAATTGGGCCAGTTTGGGCCAGGCGGGAAAATTCCGGCCAGAACACCCAAGTCGACAGCCCTGTCGACTTGGGAGTCGACTTGGTTGGACCCAATTCGACAGCCCTGTCGACTTGGCTGTCGACTTGGTCCAGCCGGGCTGTTTAGCCTGGTGCACCATTTAGAGATTGTGTTGAGCTTGGGGGCCAGATTCGATTTCAAGGGCTGAGATTGCAACTAGGGTTTAATCCTATGGCCTAAAACACTTGCCTAATCTATAAATAAGGCCCTAACCTAGCCCTAAATCATCATTAATCTATCCTACAACTAAACTATGGCAAAATCAATCCTCTCATGGCCTCCACTCTCTTCATACAATTCCTAAATAAATTTCTAAGTGATTTTCCATGCATACAAGTGTTTTCAAACTTGTATGAGCATCATTAGCTTGCATTCAAGTCAAGTTTTTATATTAGCATCATAAAGAAAGAGTTTTGATCATTTTGGCTCAAGGGTTTTTATGTTAGAGCTTGCATTTTGGGGTTGATTGATTTCATAATGGCTTTGTCATATTTTTGTGACTTCTTAAGCATTGTAAGCCCTATTCTACTTTCATACTTAAACTCTAAAGTTAAATGTATGATATGCAAGTTTATATGCAAGTGTACTATGCTATGATATGCAAGTTTATCATGTTGTAATATGCAAGTTTTTATGCAAGTATGCCATGCTATGATATGCAAGTTTGTCATATGTTATGCAAGTTATGTTATGTAAGTTTGTCATATGATATGCAAGTTATGTTATGCAAGTTTGGGATGATCATTTGGTTCATGTTATCATGTTATGCAAGCTTATCTTGAGTATATGAACATAAAGCTTCAAGTTTTATGCTAAAGGTTGCATTTTGGCAACATGTAAGTTATCATATCTCTTATGATAACTTGCATGTGAGGCTAAATGCGAACTTATGGCCATTTCTACATGACATTTAGCACCATGTATCACCAATATGCCAAGTTCGGTTTTATGCATGCTTTTGGGGCCTAAAAATGTAATATGCAAGTATATGAACATATGTACATTTCATATGCCACCATGTTGAACTTGTGGCTTCAACACCTTTTATGTCATGATTATGCCAAGTTCCCTCTTTCTATCCTTTATGCGCTATTGCGATATGTAAGCGATGGGATTGCGTTTGGGGTTGGGTAAAAGTAAAAGACATAAAAACATAAGCTTGGGAATTTACCAATTAAGTTAGGTCTACCCATTGGGAATTTACCTATTAAGTTAGGTCTACCCAATTGCTTGAAAACTTGTAACATGTTTTGGAAACATGATGGACATGACACTTAGAAAAGATAAGTGTGGCCAACTCGAGGTTGGGTTGAGTTTGTAGCGTAAACCTACCCGGAACCGACCGGCTTAACTAGTTGCTACAAACAATAGGACCCAATGTGAGAAGTTGGTCATGTTGTACCTTGAACCCGAGGTTAGACCAAGTTGTGGTGTAAAGCTACCCGGACCCGCCCGGCTTAACTAGTAACCACAACAAGGTCTAATATGAGAGGTTAAGGCGCATTAAATTAATTAATGCCTCGTGATTAGGGTTAAATCATGGTCCACTTAATACTTAACCAACTTGGGCTTGGTAGATTAATCGGGGTTAAGTCGTGAACTTATCGTTACACTTAACCAAGTTAATCCATGATTATCAAGAGGGTTAAACCGTACTTAACCCACTACAAAATACTAGCAATGGGGGCCCACTCCGCAGTAACCCCAAAATAGTATCATTAAGGCCCTAGGGGCTAGGCTAGGGAGGGGGCACGATTACTGGGCTGGAGGTAAGCGACCAAATAAACGACGGCCGTGTGGTACGCCGATGTAGTTCCGGACGGACTATGGTCGTGCACGTAGTCCGTATTTGGAGAAGTCACCCATAGGTACCAGTAGATCGAGACTGTGCACTCATGTTTATGGTGTCCAGGGGTTGGCACCCTAGGGCTTGATACACCCGAAGGGTGCACCCGACACAGTTCGACTACAATTATGTTTGGGCCGTATTGACACCAATACGTGACGAGTTAGGCTTAGGGAGCCGATCGACTAGACCGTTTGGTTGGACCTTGTATTAGGGTCATTTCATGTTATTGGGCCAAAGCATGGGCCAAGGGATCAATACTTGTTTATTCAAGTCATGTTAGTTTGCTAGTACACCTGGGGTGCAAAACCTTAATCCTGATTATGCGATGACACCTTTATCTACCTTGTTAGTAAATAATCATGCTAGTATCCTTATGATCATACCTGCTGCTCATGCCAGTTAACTTTATCAGTTTACATTGATTGTAGTAGGGCTTACTCAGTCTTTTTGACTGACCTGTTTTCTTTCGCCTCTTTTCTTCCGTTTCCCCCCCCCCCCCCCCCAGGTTCTCAGGGAGGGAATATTGGAGCTTAGCTTGGATTTTCTGACCGCTTGCTTGAGGGATTTAGCTCATGTACGGTTTGACATGAAGCTAGCTATGGCCATCACTTCTTTGGGGATTAGTACTTATGTATTTCAGTTTTTCAGTTGATGTTGTTTTATCTAGACTTGTCTATTTGGAAAACTATGTTGTACCAGACTTTCTTTGAAATGGTTTAAAATCTTCCGCTGTTTTATCTATGTTATTTACTCTGTTTACATATATACATATGTTCTTGTTCTGCCTTGATATATCATTATGCATGTTTACCTGATTCAAACGCCCCTCCAAAGTCAGAGTGCTTGCAAGAGTCACCCTGGCGGAGGTGGGGTTTTACAGAATGCTAAACCGATGGCTACTCCATTAGGCTCTCAATTCAAACTATCCAAAGATATGTGACCCACATCGGATGAAGACAAAAGGGATATGCATAATATACCTTATTCTAGTGTCGTTGGTAGTCTCATGTATGCAATGGTGTGCACGAGACTAGATTTGGCCCATGCAGTTGGCGTTGTCAGTCGATATATGTCTAACCCAGGTAAAGAGCATTGGCAAGCAGTGAAGTGGATACTCAGATATCTTCGTGGAACTTCTTCAATTGGCTTGTTATATGGTGGAGTAGATAGAGACATCTCTCTTAGAGGATACTGTGATTCAGATTACGCTGGGGATAAAGATGGACGGAAGTCGGTGTTGGGCTATGTTTTTACACTTGGCATAGGCCCGATTTCGTGGAGATCAAAGTTGTAGTCTATCGTAGCTTTGTCGATTACCGAAGTAGAGTTGATATCGATTGTGGAAGCAACAAAGAAAGGATTGTACTTACTTCAGTTGTTGGATGATCTTTCAATGGCGCAACAGACAGTGAAGCTATTTTCAGACAGTCAGAGTGCGATTCATCTTGTTGAGAATCAGGCTTATAGTTCACGGACGAAGCACATTGATGTTAGAGGCTTCTTTCTTATGCTTGAGGAAGAACGAAGCAAGATTAAATTATTGAAGGTGGGTACTTCGAATAATCCTTCAGATATGATGACCAAGTCACTTCCAAAAGACAAGTTTGAGCATTTCTCAAACTTGATCAGTTTGCTTCCTGTTACTTGAGCGCCATGGGGCACTGGGCCCAACAACTTCTATGTTGATTGTTGAAGATGAGATAATGAAGGAAGATTGCCATATTTGAATCAAGGTGGAGTGTTTAAATTAATGATTCAAATATTTGTAGAGAAGGAAAGAAATTGATTGATTGTCAATTAATTAATTGGCTCGTATATGGAAAGATATAAGAGTAAGTTTTTGGAAGAAAAATAAAAGGCCAATCAATCAATTAATGTAGAATCAATTTCAACAACTATAAGATCTGGTAGAAAATAAAGATAAATAGCACATGTAATTGAAACTAATTCCTCGATCGGTAGTGTCCAAATGCTTAAAAGTATCACAGTGCTCAACTTTTTGAACGTTTTAGCTTTTCTTTTAAAATAACTTTTAATTTAGTAAAATAGAAAAATAGAACATTAGTGTTATAGCAAATTACTAGTAAAGCACATATTGTTTAGGAATTATGCAATAATTGTTTCATTTCTTACTATCGTCACTTACAAGACTATGGTAGAACTATAAGCTAGAAGCATAGGCAGATATACAATAAAGGCGGATGTGGACAGGAGATAACCACGCTTATGTCCATTTAATCCAAATAACCAAACCAATAAACCAACTAGTAATTATTATTAGGTTTTCAAGAATTAAAAATGGGTTTTTGGCTCGGCCTTTTCAATGAGGCTATCTGGGCAAAACAAGTTACTTCTAGTAAGCTAATTATAACTTACCAATGCTACTGTTATATAATAGAAACAACCGTGGCTACTAGCATTTAAAGTTATAAAATTTTGGTTGTAGAATTCATGTAAGCGACACAAGCATGCAAATAGAAAAATATCTATTCTAATGCAAAAAAAATTAGCAACTCAAGGAACTTCTTAAAAACAACAAACAAACAATATATCAACTCAAAAAGCAGATGAAATCATTGAAAACCCTAAGAGAAACCATGGAAAATTCAGTAGTTAATACTTACAATTCAATCGCCACTAGTTTTGCCTTGAAAATCTCAATATTCTATTTTCTAAACACCACTCTATAATTTCTCGAATCATAAATTAAGGTATTTCACAAAATTACCTTATGTTTTGCTTCCATGATTCTGATTACTCCTATTTGACGCTTTCATGCTAGAACATTACCTCCCCGAAAAATGTTCGGTATTTTGAAGCTCCTACTGTAAGAAGTTGACATTAGAAAAAGGACCGATGGTGGATTGGAAAATTTCATGAAAATCGTAGTCGGATATGAGAAGGAATTTCTTCCCATATCTAAAATGATAAATAATAATTTAGGGATAACCGAAGAAGGTTTTAACGCACTTTTATATCGTCATGACGGGTGATGGAAATCCAACGGATAATGATAAATCTCACTCGATTTTTAGGATTGTCGGTGAAATCTAACGGTCTACATCTTTCTCACATGGATCACTAGTATGATCAAAGAAATTTAATATATTGACTTTTAAATAATGCTGTGTCACTATTGCTAGAAAAAAAATCACATAAGTTGCAAGAATAATCTCTTTACAACTAACTAAAAAATTATTTACAATGGTTCGTAATCATTACATAAAATAATTAAATTTCATAATGGAAAGAATATATTATAAACACGTTAGAGCGGAAGTCACTGTCAAATATTGTTTTAAAATAAGCAAAATGCATCATATATTTTGTAAATTGTAATAATAATTTTATGTTGGGTAAAACATAACTTCACAACATTACTTGCACATAGCTAAAAATCAATTTACGATGGTTTAGAAAGTAGTTGTTAATCTATCTTCTTTTACAACATTTACTTCAAAATTTGATCCATATAGTTATTTTGCAACATTTTCTTGAATAAACATTGTAAAATACTTGTTATTCTACAACAGTTTCCCGAAACGCTGCAGAATTCATGTTGTAATTAGTGTGCTGAAAAGTTCTCTTAAGGTAATCTTTTTTCCATGGAATTTACAAAACAATCGATACATAGTTTTGTATGGAGAAGCTTTTTTTAGGCCGTAGACTTCGTCTTGACACAAAACCACTATTACTTTTTCATAAAAGAGGTTAGTTTTCCTGAGAATACGGTTTGTAAGTTTTCCTTTTATCAAAGGTAAGTTTTTCAATATTTTTGGCATTCCATTGGTGTATATATCTCTAATATTTTGTGTGTAACAAGCGTATGGAACTAAACTTAAAGTGATTAATTTAACCACTTGATTAAAACACTAGATATATACATGCATATGGAGATAGCCATATAGCGATAATAACTTCATGGAGACGACCAAGTGGAGATTAATGATATGTTAGTATCAAACAAGTGATCCCATTAATTAAACATCACATGTTCAACCTTTGGAGATATTCATTGACTCGATGTTGTCTTTATTACTAGAATTAGTTAATTTATGAAGATAATCATGTTTGAATCAATTAATTTGCATTTAATTTAGTATAATGCAATTGCTTACCAAGTGAGATTTTTTTAAAGATTTTTTGTGCTTCCCAATAAGATATATACATTGGAAAGATCTAACATCTTAGTTTCATCTATATTTGGAAAAACTTCTAGCAATATATTAATTTAAACTTATATCATTATAATTTCCTTTTAAATTATAGGCAGCTTAGCCCAGTTTGGTTATAAAACTTGCTGCTCTAAAGCATTCTCATCTGCTAACATACTTCTAATATATGTTAAATAGTTGACATCATCTTTCCAGTATATTATGCAGCTTATCAAAGAAGCACTCAAGATTCTTACTTGCGGTTGCTATTTTCTACACATAGTTTATACGTAAGCATTTTCAACTTTACTTGTTTTTAGATAAGCTCCTGAAGCCATAATCATTCGTCTTTAATGACTTGATATGTACTTCAACACACACTTCCCTCTATGGTGTATACTTCTCTTTATGACTTGATATAATATAAAACTAATTTGCTAAATTATGTATTTACCTATCATCATAATAATACCAAGTATTTTATGTATGACCATAAGCAAGAATCGTAGAAACAGTGCTTTTTCATTAGTAGAATTTGTAGTTGGGGTGAATCGATGTTTTTGAGGTTTGTAGCCTAAATATTATACATAATGGTTATTGGCTAAGGATTAATTTTGTTATCTTAAATTCTTAATCATGGTTTGAGGTCTCGTCCGACACCACGAAATCCCGTCGATCTCGTCTCGGTTTCGACGGTCACCGGGATGAAACAACGACAAAATCTCGTACCGCTTCTACAAAGGGGAAGAAAAAAAACCTAAATCGCGAAGTCATTAAACTCCAATTGAAGAAAATAAATTAGTGTATTGTTTTTTCACCATTCAGAAATCTTGACAGCCAACTCAAGGTTCAAAATCTTGCCGATTCGAAGTAACCACGCTCTGGAGATGCAAAATCCAGTTGCAAATCGATGGTCGGCTTGGACGTGATTAATCGATATGTGAATTCTCACAAAAAAAAAATTACCGCCTCATGCTATTTTTTGGGTTTCCCTCTTTTTTTTGTGAATGTTTGTTGATTGGAGGGGGGGAATCAAATGTATTCCCCCTTTTTTCTTCCTAAACGAAAGTGCAGCGTACAGTAGAACTTTGAGAGTTTGACTGGCCTCTTTTTCTTTTATCTTTTGTTTTATTTGCTGCTTTCCTATTGGAGTGTGCAGCACGGTACTGATCTGAAACAAGTTGGAGTCCATTTGCTTCTTATTTTACTGCGTTACTTGAATAGTCCTATTGAATGCATATAAATATGTTGTGCGGACCTAAGCCCATAAAGTGACTTCTGCATAGTAATTTGTTGTTGGCTAGTCATATTGAATGCATATGGATCTGAATACGTCATGGTAAACTGACATTAACTTTTTCAAAAAATATATAAAAATATGATATTTGGACCGAAACCGGAACAAAAATCGAAATCGCCGAAACCATCGGAAACTAGTAAATTTTCAAATGACCGAAACCGAGTTTTCGAACCTTGATCTTAATATACACATTATGTTTTCTTTCATAATGTTTTTTATTTATAATATCCGAAGAATGGTTATTGGTACGACAATTTTAATTCGATAATTATTTGTCCTCTGATAAGATGATTTATACTCTATTGTTACCAAGATTTTACTACGAAAGTTGTCTTATTAAGATGCTTCATGCATGCTTTTACCAAATAAAATCACCTTAGAAAGTGCATCTAAGAAAATAGAATGTTAATCTAAGCTTCAAACCTATGTGTATGCCCTTTGGTTTATGTTTAATAAAGTGCATCTAAGAAAGTGCATTTTCAACTTTACATGCTTTTAGATATGCTCCTGAAGCTACAATCATTCATCTCTAATGACTTGATATGTACTTCAACACATACTTCCCACTATGGTGTATACTTCTCTTTATGACTTGATATATATATAATATAAAACTAATTTGCAGAATTATATGTTTACCTCTCATCGTAAGAATACCAAGTATTTTATGTGTGACCATAAGCAAGAATCGTAGATACAGTGCTTTTCCATTAGTAGAATTTGTAGTTGGATTGAATCGATGTTATTGAGGTTTGTAGCCTAACTATTATACATAATAGTTATTGGCTAAGGTTTAATTTAGTTATCTTAATATACATATTATGTTTTTTTTCAAATGTTTTTTATTCGTAATATCCGAAGAATGTTAATTGGTAAATTTTAATTAGATAATTATTTGTCTTTTGATAAGATGATTTATACTCTATTGTTACCAAGATTTTACTATGAAAGTTGTCTTATTAAGATGCTTCATGCATGCTTCTATCAAATAAAAGCACCTTAGAAAGTGCATCTAAGAAAATAGAATGTTAATCTATGCTTCAAACCTGTGTGTATGCCCTTTGGTTTATGTTTCAATTTTGTCTTTGTTCGAGTTGCTAAATTATATCAATGATGTTTTGAACGGACATATACCCACGGGGTGTTTTCCATCAACAAACCCTAAGTTTAGTCATTCGCTCATATACAAGTAAAAATAGCCAAATGGGAGGATACCACGGTAACATTCTAAAGTTATAGTTTTAAGTAAACAAAAAAGAAATGAACAGTGTAAAAAAGAATAGAAGCTTAATAACAATGAAAAGTCCATGAGAAATTTTGTTTGAGAAGGTAATGTTATCTATTATTTAATTTCAATGGGAAAACAGGAACTAGGTCATGCTTATGTGTCATATCCCTCGGTCCAACGTTTTCCCATATCTCTTTCCCCATCAGATTTACGAACAAATATTTGTTTCTACTTATTTTTTTAATTTCGTGTGCTGCTAAAAGCACCCAAAAATGTGCTTCCTAAAACCATACTTAATTTAATCACTCTTAATTAATTTAATTTTAATGTACTTCCTAACACCAGTTTAATTCCTCCACTCATTCCCTAATCATCGAACGTATTCCATCTCTCGCCATTAGTTCAAACGTAAACCCTATTTTTTTATCATCTTATCTCGATCGATCAAATATAAACGTTGACTTGATATGCTTCCTAACATGATCCGCCATCTACTTCTTCCCCAATTGATTCCTCTTAAACCCTGATTCTCAATTTTATTGTAATTCGAGGAAAACTTATTAATCATTACAGTTGGATTTCTTAGCAATGAAGGGCGGGAACTTATACACGAACGAAGATCTCGCGAACAGCGAATGCTCTAATGAAGAAGATGAGGTTATTTATCTTAAATTATTTTTGTATGGTCGGGTGCCTATTTTTTATTTCGTGGTGGCCAGAGGCATATGTGTATTGGAAGGATGGTGGTGTTTAGTTATGGTGTTAGGAAGCATATTTCAGGGTGCTTTTAGCAGCACACTTAATTTTCCTCCAACCGCCTCCCAAAACTTAACCAAATCTCCTCCTTTTTCTTCCTCCATATATAATCGACATCACGCATTCTCACTTTACCCTACGTCTCCGTGAACACCGCCGTTAGTAACAGCGCCAGTCAATATCACATCGTTCATTTACTCGCAAAGCCCGACCCTTATGTCACCGATTTGGATGGCAGAACACCCATCTTTCCCGTCGGCATATTCATCAATCGGTGATTAGGTAACTCTTCTTTTGTTCTTACTGACTTCTTCAAACCGCCTCCTCATCTGCTCGCTATCTTCACCGAACCGTAGTTGAAATTGTTAACGTCAAGCTCAGTCTGCAAATACGAAAACATGTTTTGTTGTTATAGCCTTGCCAATTGCGTCTTGTGTGTTCAAATTTGCTGAATAATACCGTTGTCGTTCCTTTAATGCCTACGGTAATACCGGTGTTTACAGTTGTGAACTCATGTACTGCACCACCATTTTCAGTCAGTAACAGTATAACATATGCTCTTTCTCCTACTTTTGACGAATACTGCAAACTTATTGCTCTGTCTGTTAACTGCATCCGTAAAACATATGTTGGTTACATATTACTTTGACGCACCATGAGTGACAACTGTACCTGGACGCTGTGCCAATGCCATTTAACCTTACCATCATTTGATTATACCCACTTATTTGGAACTTGAAAACTCGCTGCAACAAATTAGCGCTCAACGTACACACCATTTGTTTTTCCTACGTCAGTATGCTCCACTCGCTTTTGTGCCTCTTAAATACGTATTTTTCCATTCTCTTACATTTATTCTTCTGATTTTATTATATAAACCTGCTTATGTGATTGTTAAACCGATTTACTACGCAGATAAGTAGCACTTACTACCAGCGACGAAACCAGAATATTTGTTTGTATTGGGCGAAACTATGCAAGTGAATTCATGGAAAGTTGTTAAGTTTTAGGGCATTACTAAAGCGTGACAGTTTGTACCGCAGGCTACCATGCATTAGTCAGTCATTTACCGACGAACCCGATATTTCATCGTTCGGTGGAAAAAGTTAGTTGTAGACATCGAATGATGATCTGCAGTTGACCATCGTACAGTAACCTCAAGCTTAATAGTTTAGAAAGTTAACATGCTACCATGCTACATGCTACCATCGTACGCTAAACAGATAAGTGACTCAACTATAAAATTTTCTGATTTTCTTGGGTGGGGCAGTTGCCTACCCCACCTTGTGGCTGGATACGTCACTACTTATTACACACATCTTTGGAAAGAGAGATTAAGCTAGTTCATGAGATTAAAAGGTATTAAAATTCCACTGTATTCTTGCATTATTTTTGTTCACATGCGATATTCGGTATTACGGTATGCATGCAAGATTTAAGGTTTGAAACAAATGTGTAACGATCCGGATTATTAACCGTTGAATTTTGAATATTTAAATTTGTTTTAAATATTTTATTTGAATTATATATATGAATTTATTTAATAAAACGATATTTAAATGTATAATTTATAATATAATTTAAAACGAGTTTAAAATAGCGCGGTAGTTTGATTATTCGATTTCAGTTTTCAACAGAACGTACAGGATTCAAAATAAATCGGATTTTAGCGAAATAAGAAATATTTGAATCTATTTGAAAATATCTTTCCAACGAATGTGAAAAATCCAGATTTCACAGCGGGAATAAAAAGTTATGTCCAAATCAAATTTTCAGAAAGTCGTTGTGGAATCATATATAGGCCATAACGGTTATTTAACTATATTTAAATATCGGTCTTGAATTTGGACAAGGTTCTTTTGAGGCGTAGTTATAATTTAATTTTTAGAATTTTACTGTAATTTTTAATTAATTAAATACGCAACTTTTTATTTGGAGTATTTTGCACACTATATCAATATTTTAAGGTTCCACAATATGAGTTAAACTACCGATATTATTATATTTTTGGGATCGTGGTACCTCGCCGGACACGACCGTACTTTTATTTCTGTCCGTACCATTTCGGGCATGAAACGAAAGCCATATGTACCCAACATAACAAATAAACAAAAAGGTAAGAAAAAAAGAAACCATGATACAAAGTTACACGCACGTTTTTCCCCTTTATTCGATTAATACTTTAATGCTCAGTAGCCCTCCTGTGGCCATACTTTTGTTACCTTTAAATTTCATGGTCACGCATGGTATACTATATAATAAACCATATACTATATATCACAAAACGATGTCAATGGGTTTGCTTTTACAGGGTTGAGTGATTTTGTTCATGGGAAGATAAATGTTTAGCATCTACTTTAGCAGATGGGTCTAAACTTGCTTCTTGGTGGAAGACCGCTGGTATCTAATGGAGACGTTCTACAATATATGAAGGAAGCACACTCATATATCACTACATAGCACCAGTGCATACACTATACGTATATTGTTTTAAATTGATGCATCCAAATTATATCTTACTACAAGAGAAAAAAAATATAATATAAAATAAATCACCTTACCGTATAAGCTTGCGGATAGCGTGCTCTCCACGATATTCAACCCGTGCATGCAAAGTAAATGATATCGTGAGACCCAAGCTTTGAAACCGTGACTGCCACGACATTTCATCGCTTTAAATACTACTGTTCTCTCCTCATTATTTCTCGTTTACCTCAGATCCAAACCAAAACAATTGCCTCTTTTATAAATCAACTGTAAGTCAAATAAGTAAATCCCATTATTACACCAAACAGGACACCCTCCATTTGTACCATTTAGTTCATATCCAGAACTTTACCATCTGCATCATCAATAGCAACCAAATAAGGATGTTCATTTACACCAATTAAACTGCCTCCTTCCTTGTCAATCACTGGTGCAAAACTTACCCGAGAACAGCTGAGTTTGAAAGGAAATTTGTGGCAAACGGTGTAGGCGGGTTGGGCGAGGCAGGGTTCGAAAGGAGGGGAAGTGAAGGCGCTCGTATTGGAGGCCGTCGATCTGGTTCCGACTGTTAGAGGGGGTGTGCGGCGATTGAAAACAGTGATCGATGTATGGGGTTTTACGGTTACGGGTTTGGAGGAATTGCCGGCGTTAGGATCTATTTTAAGGGAAGGGACTTGAAGTGAAACGGATCTATGGTGGAGGAGGAGGGAACTGTGGAGGTGATGGTTGTGTATCACGTGAATGGGGGAGGAGTGAGTGGAGTTGCTGAAGAGAGAGAGGGGGACCAAAGAAAGGGGCGGAAATGGTTATCGATTATGAGCAGGCTTCATATTTGTTTCAGTGAGGAAGATAATTAGGGGAACGATTACATCAATATGGTAATTAATTAAGTTATACCCTTTGTTAATGACTTTAAGATTTAAAATATATAACTAAACTCGTAACAGCTATACCGGGTTCAAGCAGCTGCATACACCAGGAAGACGAATCATGGAACTTGGCTAATGCGGTAATGAAAATTTGCAATAATAAATTAAATATAACAATACTATTGATTTGTTTCAAATTGTTTAGCCGGTAATGAAATAACCATTTCAAATGTTAGTTGTAGTTTTGGTGGACATTGTGGAATTGTGGAAAAGGAGCTCATGCGTGGTGATCATTAGAAATGGCAGGTTGCGTTGTTGCTAACGGCATGGTGAAGATAGGCTACTGGAAATCGGATGTGTATCTGGGAAGACAAAAGGTGAAAACATAGGCTAATCATTTAGCTAATAATTTATTTAAAGTTAATTTAGTTATAAGAAATGAAATAAAATAAAATAACGTTCTCAGTTGTTGGTCGTAGACAGAAGCATGGTTGGAGGAACGAGATCTTCGTATTACGTTGGGATGAGAGTATGGTGGTGAAGAAAATCGGTGTACTTGGAGAGAGAAACTCATGTTTTGCTGGAGTTAAAAGTAATTAATGGTGGGTTACTATAATTAACCACGGTAATTAGTTTGAACAGTTTAATTAATGAAATTTTAATACTCAAGTTTAATTAGAAATTTGTAGTGATCATATATTATTCATTAGTGAAACAGAATCGGATGAAACAAACAGTGTTGAGATCGTATTAACATTGCGTACGCAACCGTAACTGAGAACAGAGCCACTGGAAATTCGTAGAAACTAGAACGCCTATTTCATTTTTAATGAAACAAAAACAGAACCGTCAACTGCAAACAGAGGTGAGTAAACTCACTCACTCTGACTCCTTTTATATCTTTATATAATCGAGTTTAAATCTATTTATAGTAATTTTATACTGTGTGATGGATGTTTGGTTGCATGGTTGATAAAATTGGTTGAAATGGTTGATATAGTTAATCATTGATCGATTATTAATTCTATTCACCAAGATATTTCGTATTGATGTGAAATCAATATTATTGATGTTGATTAACATCTGTGGATGCAGGGAAACAGGTTGGAGGAATCCAACTGGATTCCTCAACATTTATATTACTGTTTATTCTTTATCATGATATATGTTGTGATACACATATACTGTGATTGATTCTGTTGTGATGAATTACACTGGCCCTATAATTTTAGTGTTTAACACCATGAAGTATTCCCAACTGTAGGAAAGAAATTTAAGAAGAAAATTTATTTTCGAAATTAGAAATAGAATTTCAAATAGATTTGAAGGACGAAAAATTGTTAAAGTTATGAACGATAATTATTGAAAAAGGGAAAAAATTATTATTGGAAACTAGTATTTGACATGAAATCGGTATTTATTGAATGTAAAATCGCTGTAAGATTTTAAGAATAGATTTTAAATAGAAATTTGTTTTTACCAATTAACTGAGAGGATCAAATTATGATTCAACGGTTTAAAAATTTAATGAAGTATTTATACTGGGAAAAATTGAAAAGTGATAAAAGGTTTTGAAACCATTATTTGTAAATTAGTTTTAACCTTTGCAGCTATAAAAGAAATTGTGAACGATATTATAAATATTTAGGACCTAGAAATGAGATTTTCTATGGACAAATTTTAATAGAAGTTATAGATGAAATTGGACTTGAAATGATAAAATTGAATGGATTTGATGTATTACCAGTTAAAGTGAATAATGGTTAAAGCAAATATGTTGCAAACGAGATATCTAAAAGAAATTTAGATTTGAAATATGAAATCAAATTGGAATGGAAATGGATAATCGTTTAAAATGAAAACGATGAGTTTTATTCCAACATTTGGAATATAAATTGTAATAAATGTTTTGTAAATTGTAGTTAGCGATTTTAACGCTACTGTAATAATAAGTGTTGGTAAATTCTAGACAGCGATTTTAATGTTGCTGTTATAAAAGATGTTTTGTAAATCTTAACAGCGGTCTTAATGCTATTGCTATAATAGATGTTCTATAATTCTACACAGCGGTTGTAATGTTGTTGTTAAAAGCAATGTTTTATAAATCAATTATTTGGAAACAGCGATTATAACGCTATCGTTATAATCAATATTTTTCTGCAAAGGAAGTGTGTTCTTAGATTGAATCTGAGAGTCGCGTAAGCGATGGTTTGTTAAAGTTGTGAGCTTTGACTGTTTCAAAGTTGAAAATGTTGTTCAGTTAAGGTCTGAGAGATAATTATACCCCAACTTGATTGACTTCATGATCGACGGAGGAACGGTTAAAGTTCGATGGTGAAACTTGGTTGACCAATATGGTTAGCTAATAAAGGATTAGTGGGTTGAGTTATAATAACGATGTTTATAACATCGCGTTAATTTGAAATGTTTTTCCCAACTAAATTGAGAAATATTTTCTACACATAGAAAATGAAATGAATTGTCAACGAGGAATTAGGAGACAGGAATTGGAAATAATAATTAAATAAGAAATTAAATTAAAAGGGGCCTAGTGTTGTTTGATGCTTGATCGGTAGAAATTTCCAATTAGAAATAGAACCGTTGATTGTGTGGGTGTTTCTTTGATAGTTAAATCACCGACTATCAAAGTTTTATTTTATTTTATACCACCGTTATCAGTATGGAGAGACCGGGATCAGATTTAATATATGAAACCCACTCTATATTGATATAAGCACTATGAATCATCTTATGATGAAAATAATTGAAGACGGAGTTATGCAAGGGCTATCCTGTTACGGGATAGTGCCTTCGGTTTGTCTAGACCTAGGACAACTTGTATGTACGAGTGTCTGACAGAGTATTTCCAAAGGGATTACGTACGTTGATTCCTTCAAACGTATGAAGTTGGTGGCATAGAAGGGAAACTTCTTTAGCCAAACAATCTGAGTATTTTTGTGGGAATCAACTAGTGATTTCCGATGGATCTGACGATGTGGCATTCAAAGTGAATGGTGGCCAGATGTTCTAGAAGATTATTCAAACCTCAAGCCTCACAACCCAGAATTGACAAAAATCGGGCAGGTAGCATGGCTATGTGGGTCGCACCCATTAGGATGTGTAATCACCTATCTAGAGAAATTCCATTTACTTCTTTAATCTATCGATGCTGTCCCTTCCGAGAAACGGTTGTTGATCCCAACCGTTGGTGATATACATTCGATACACTAAAGGGAAATGAGTGGTCGGTCATGTGTGGGCTGGGTTGCAAGACGTTCTTGTTGAACCCAGTGTATTCGTCTCTAGAGATACACTATCGGCAGGTGGTCCCTTACCTTGTCATGTTGAAAATTCAATCTCCAATAAGCGCCCTGCGGTTTTTGATTTAATATTATATATGGAGCGTGAGATGCAAGCGTTCCACTAGATTCTATTAATTTGTTGTAGACACTATTATAATATCACTGGATTTGATATCAAAAATGTTTTTGGTTATCGTAAGGTAAAAACCATCTGTGTTTATGTGTGGATCGGTCTTACGATTATCATTTCTTTCGAAAGGACTTTTGAAAGTTAAACAAATGGTTGGAGTTTACTCACACCAGTCCCATGACTGACCCAGAGTTTATTTTGTTGTTTTTCCCTAAACTCTTGGGTGCCCAAAATTTGTACGGGCAGTCAAGTAGTCGGGATTTTTCAGATTCACTTGGAGGAGCTCGAAGCAGGAGGCTTCACCGGTTAGCTATAGACTATCATATTTTCCGCTGTGTACTATGTTGTATCTGGAAACAGGTGTTTATAACTGTTCCAGGGATAACCATTGTGCTCTGATAATGGTATGTATATACACTTACCGATTTGTATTTCAAAAGTTTATGTTCTCTAATATATTTTACTCGTTCCGCTGTGAGTTTGTGATCTTCACCTTCTTCTATTCTAATATTTCTTTCAATTTCTCATCCTTTAACTTCTTTCTAATAATGATTCGTGTTTCTGTGTAATTTGGGTTGGACGTGTGGTGTTATTAGTCGACTCAAAGATTACGGAAATTCGGGTCATTACAGTTGGTATCAGAGCTGAAGGTTGAGTGATAACCTTGGCTCTGTGGCGTAACTCAATAGAGAATGGGTTAGTAGCACCCTAGATTGAGTTTGAGTGTATATATATGAGCGCGTATTTGTATATTGATATAAAAATTGTTTTATATTGTGTTGACTAGTTTGTTGAGGGGTTTATGAATTCTGGTCGATACAGGAAGTACAACTGTATCGATAGGTGTTTCTAAACGCTCGAAGAGAACAATTTGACATAGTATCGTTTTAAGGTGGGTAAATGTTATAATTTTGCCCAACAGATATTTTTGATACAAAAGGAATAATTTTTTGAAATTATTGAATGTGTTGATTGTTATTACAATAAAATGGAATTGTGAAATATTGAAATAATTATATAATTTGTATACGGATAATGTACACAAATGAGATAAGCCAAGATTTAGTTCAAACCAGAATGGGAATTCAAATTCCAGGTGATTAGAAGTATTTTCTAAAGTATTTTTAAAGTAATATAACGTTACTTTGAAGGACTTTTCAATAGAATTTTTTCTAAATAGATTTTGAAAATGATTAAGCACTGAACTCACTTTAGTCGCTGGAAAATAATTCTGATGATTATCCGGACATCATCGGTGTTCATTTTCAAGTTTCTAAGTGACAGATTGCTACCGTAAAGGTCGTTATGAATTGTTTCGAGAAAAGAAAACCATGATTTGATTTAAAATTCCAATTGAGATTTGATATTTATATAATTGATTTCAAACTGATCTTGAAATAAAACCCGGGAATTTAAAAGTCTGAATTTAGATTTAACTTATGAAGATAAATAGTTTTAAAAGTGAACCAAATAACTTAAAATTCACCTTGAGATAAGTGAAAAGAAACTCGATTCGATTAGATATAATCGCGGATGAAATATAGAGAAAAGAAGGATATGAATTATTAGGATGAATTCGACTTATACGAAACAAGTTGAATATATATTGGATGTTGTTGTTTGGAATTAAACTGTGATGGAATTGAACTCAAGCAGAATAAGAGTTTTGATTTTGGGAAATAGAACTCAGTTTGGATTGAGGGATAGAAGTGAACTAATCAGAAGTTGATCAAAGAGTTAAAAATTGGAAGCTGGATTGGATTTTCAATTTTCTTTTGGATTGAAGAAGGCCTAGAAAGGCGAGTTGGGGTTGTACCGATTGAGCCATGCAGTGGAGAGGCTGCCGAAATTTTTCAGAATTTAAAGTGTTAGAAAACATTCAGAATTTTTGAAAATTTTGTTAGTAAGAATAAATTTATATTTTAGTTGAAATAAATTGATCCAGTTAAACTAAAGTTAAAAAGTAAACTAAAGGAATTTTGGACCCAGTTAATAGGGTATGTAGCATCTTTTCCTACCTTAGCAATTTCGAGGACGAAATTATTTTAAGGGGGAAGGAATGTAACAACCCGGATTTTTAGCCGTTTAATTTTGAATATTTAAATTTGTTTTAAATATTTTATTTGAATTATATATATGAATTTATTTAATAAAACGATATTTAAATGTATAATTTATAATATAATTTAAAACGAGTTTAAAATGGCGCGGTAGTTTGAATATTCTATTTCAATTTTCAACTGAACGTACAGGATTCAAAATAAATCGGATTTTAGTGAAACAAGAAATATTTGAATTTGTTTGAAAATATCATTCCAACGAATGTGAAAAATCCAGATTTCATAGCAGGAATTAAAAAGTTATGTCCAAATCGAATTTTCAGAAAGTCGTTGTGGAATCATATATAGGCCATAACGGTTATTTAACTATATTTAAATATCGGTCTTGAATTTGGACAAGGTTCTTTTGAGGTGTAGTTATAATTTAATTTTTATAATTTTACTGTAATTTTTAATTAATTAAATACGCAACTTTTTATTTGGAGTATTTTGCACCCTATACCAATATTTTAGGGTTCCACAATATGAGTAAAACTATCGATATTATTATATTTTTGGGATCGTGGTACCACGCCGGACACGACCGTACTTTTATTTATGTCCGTAGCATTTCGGACATGAAACGAAAGCCATATGTACCCAACATAACAAATAAACAAAATGGTAAGAAAAAAAGAAACCATAATACAAAGTTACACGCATGTTTTTCCCCTTTATTCGATTAATACTTTAATGCTCAGTAGCCCTCCTGTAGCCATACTTTTGTTACCTTTAAGTTTCATGGTCACGCATGGTATACTATATAATAAACCATATATTATATATCACAAAACGATGTCAATGGGTTTGCTTTTACAGGGTTGAGTGATTTTGTTCATGGGAAGATAAATGTTTAGCATCTACTTTAGCAGATGGGTCTAAACTTGCTTCTTGGTGGAAGACCGATGGTATCTAATGGAGACGTTCTACAATATATGAAGGAAGCACACTCATATATCACTACATAGCACCAGTGCATACACTATATTTATATATATATAGTTTTAAATCGCTGCATCCAAATTATATCTTACTACAAGAGAAAAAATATAATATAAAATAAATCACCTTACCGTATAAGCTTGCGGACAGCGTGCTCTCCACGATATTCAACCCGTGCATGCCAAGTAAATGATACCATGAGACCCAAGCTTTGAAACCGTGACTGCCACGACATTTCATCGCTTTAAATACTACTGTTCTCTCCTCATTATTTCTCGTTTACCTCAGATCCAAACCAAAACAATCGCCTCTTTTATAAATCAACTGTAAATCAAATATGTAAATCCCATTATCACACCAAACAGGACCCCCTCCATTTGTACCATTTAGTTCATATCCAGAACTTTACCATCTGCATCATCAATAGAAACCAAATAAGGATGTTCGTTTACACCAATTAAACCGCCTCCTTCCTTGTCAGTCACTGGTGCAAAACTTACCCGAGAACAGCTGAGTTCGAAAGGAAATTTGTGGCAAACGGTGTAGGCGGGTTGGGCGAGGCAGGGTTCGAAAGGAGGGGAAGTGAAGGCGCTCTTATTGGAGGCCATTGATCTGGTTCCGACTGTCAGAGGGGGTGTGCGGCGATTGAAAACAGTGATCGATGTATGGGGTTTTGCGGTTACGGGTTTGGAGGAATTGCCGGCGTTAGGATCTATTTTAAGGGAAGGGACCTGAAGTGAAACGGATCTATGGTGGAGGAGGAGGGAACTGTGGAGGTGATGGTTGTGTATCACGTGAATGGGGGAGGAGTGAGTGGAGTTGCTGAAGAGAGAGAGGGGGACCAAAGAAATGGGCAGAAATGGTTATCGCTTATGAGCAGGCTTCATATTTGTTTCAGTGAGGAAGATAATTGGGGGAACGATTACATTAATATGGTAATTAATTAAGTTATACCCTTTTTTAATGACTTTAAGATTTAAAATATATAACTAAACTCATAACAACTATACCGGGTTCAAGCAGCTGCATACACCAGGAAGATGGATCATGGAACTTGGCTAATGCGGTAATGAAAATTTGCAATAATAAATTAAATATAACAATACTATTGATTTGTTTCAAATTGTTTAGCCGGTAATGAAATAACCATTTCAAACGTTAGTTGTAGTTTTGGTGGACATTGTGGAATTGTGGAAAAGGAGCTCATGCGTGGTGATCATTAGAAATGGCCAGGTTGCGTTGTTGCTAACGGCATGGTGAAGATAGGCTACCGGAAATCGGAGGTGTATCTGGGAAGACAAAAGGTGAAAACATAGGCTAATCATTTAGCTAATAATTTATTTAAAGTTAATTTAGTTATAAAAAATGAAATAAAATAAAACAACGTTCTCAGTTGTTGGTCGTAGACAGAAGCATGGTTGGAGGAACGGGATCTTCGTATTATGTTGGGATGAGAGTATGGTGGTGAAGAAAATCGGTGTGCTTGGAGAGAGAAACTCCTGTTTTGCTGGAGTTAAAAGTAATTAATTGTGGGTTACTATAACTAACCAAGGTAATTAGTTTGAACGGTTTTATTAATGAAATTTTAATACTCAAGTTTAATTAGAAATTTGTAGTGATCATATATTATTCATTCGTGAAACAGAATCAGATGAAATGAACAGTGTAGAGATCGTATTAACATTGCATACGCAATCGTGACTGAGAACAGAGCCACTGGAAATTCGTAGAAACTAGAACGTCTGTTTCATTTTTGATGAAACAAAAATAGAACCGTCAACTGCAAACAGAGGTGAGTAAACTCACTCACTCTGACTCCTTTTATATCTTTATATAATCAAGTTTAAATCTATTTATTGTAATTTTAAACTGTGTGATGGTTGTTTGGTTGCATGGTTGATACAATTGGTTGAAATGGTTGATATAGTTAATCATTGATCGATTATTAATTCTATTCACCATGATATTTCGTATTGATGTGAAATCAATATTATTGATGTTGATTAACATCTGTGGATGCAGAGAAACAGGTTGGCAGAATCCAACTGGATTCCTCAACATTTATATTACGGTTTATTCTTTATCATGATATATGTTGTGATACACATATACTGTGATTGATTTTGTTGTAATGAATTACACTGGCCCTATAATTTTGGTGTTTAACACCATGAAGTATTCCCAACTGTAGGAAAGAAATTTAAAAAGAAAATTTATTTTCGAAATTAGAAATAGAATTTCAAACAGATATGAAGGAAGAAAACTTGTTAAAGTTATGAACGATAATTATGGAAAAAGGGAAAAATTTATTATTGGAAACTAGTATTTGACATGAAATCGGTATTTATTGAATGTAAAATCGCTATAAGATTTTAAGAAGAGATTTTAAATAGAAATTTGTTTTTACCAATTAACTGAGTGGATCAAATTATGATTCAATGGTTTAAAAATTTAATGAAGTATTTATACTGGGAAAAATTGAAAAGTGATAAAAGGTTTTGAAACCATTATTTGTAAATTAGTTTTAACCTTTGCAGTTATAAAAGAAATTGTGAATGATATTATAAATATTTAGTACATAGAAATGAGATTTTCAATGGATAAATTTTAATAGAAGTTATAGATGAATCTGGACTTGAAATGATAAAATCGAATGGATTTGATTTATTACCGGTTAAAGTGAATAATGGTTAAAGCAAATATGTTGCTAACGAGATATCTAAAAGGAATTTAGATTTGAAATATGAAATCAAATTGGAATGGAAATGGATAATCGTTTAAAATGAAAACGATGAGTTTTATTCCAACATTTGGAATATAAATTGTAATAAATGTTTTGTAAATTCTAGTTAGCGATTTTAACGCTACCGTAATAATAAGTGTTGGTAAATCCTAGACAGCGATTTTAACGTTGTTGTTATAAAAGATGTTTTGTAAATCTTAATAGCGGTCTTAACGCTATTGCTATAATAGATGTTCTATAATTCTACATAGCGGTTGTAACGCTGTTGTTAAAAGCAATGTTTTATAAATCAAATATTTGGAAACAGCGATTATAACTCTGTCGTTATAATCAATATTTTTCTGCAAAGGAAGTGTGTTCTTAGATTGAATCCAAGAGTCGCGTAAGCGATTGTTTGTTAAAGTTGTGAGCTTTGACTGTTTCAAAGTTGAGAATGTTGTTCAGTTAAGGTCTGAGAGGTAATTATACCCCAACATGATTGACTTCATGTTCGATGGAGGAATGGTTAAAGTTCGATGGTGAAACTTGGTTGACCAATATGGTTAGCTAATAAAGGATTAGTGGGTTGAGTTATAATAACGATGTTTATAACATCGCGTTAATTTGAAATGTTTTTCCCAACTAAATTGAGAGATATTTTCTACACATAGAAAATGAAATGAATTGTCAACGAGGAATTAAGAGACAGGAATTGGAAATAATAATTAAATAAGAAATTAAATTAAAAGGGGCCTAGTGTTGTTTGATGCTTGCTCGGTATAAATTTCCAATTGGAAATAGAACTGTTGATTGCGTGGGTGTTTCTTTGATAGTTAAATCACCGACTATCAATGTTTTGTTTTATTTTATACCTCCGTTATCAGTATGGAGAGACCGGGATCAGATTTAATATCTGAAACCCACTCTGTATTGATATAAGCGTTATGAATCATCTTATGATGAAAATAATTGAAGACGGAGTTATGCAAGGGCTATCCTGTTATGGGATAGTGCCTTCGGTTTTTCCAGACCCAGGACAACTAGTATGGACGAGTGTCTGATAGAGTATTTCCAAAGGGATTACGTACGTTGATTCCTTCAGACATACGAAGTTGGTGGCATAGAAGGGAAACTTCTTTAGCCTAACAATCTGAGTATTTTTGTGGGAATCAATTAGTGATTTCCGATGGATCTGACGATGTGGCATTCAAAGTGAATGGTGGCCAGATGTTCTGGAAGATAATTCAAACCTCAAGCCTCACAACCCGAAACTGACAAAAATCGGGCAGGCAGCATGGTTATGTGGGTCGCACCCATTAGGATGTATAATCACCTATCTAGAGAAATTCCATTTACTTCTTTAATCTATCGATGCTGTCCCTTCCGGGAAACGGTTGCTGATCCCAACCGTTGGTGATATACATTCGATACACTCAAGGGAAATGAGTGGTCGGTCATGTGTGGACCGGGTTGCAAGACGTTCTTGTTGAACCCAGTGTATTCATCTCTAGAGATACACTATCGGTAGGTGGTCCCATACCTTGTCATGTTGAAAATTCAATCTCCAATAAGCGCCCTGCGGTTTTTGATTTAATATTATATACGGAGCGTGAGATGCAAGCGTTCCGCTAAATTCTATTAATTTGTTGTAGACACTATTATAATATCACTGGATTTGATATCAAAAATGTTTTGGGTTATCGTAAGGTAAAAACCATCCGTGTTTATGTGTGGATCGGTCTTACGATTATCATTACTTTCGAAAGGACTTTTGAAAGTTAAACAAATGGTTGGAGTTTACTCACACCAGTCCCATGACTGAACCAGAGTTTATTTTGTTGTTTTTCCCTAAACTCTTGGGTACCCGAAATTTGTACGGGCAGTCAAGTAGTCGGGATTTTTCAGATTCACTTGGAGGAGCTCGAAGCAGGAGGCTTCACCAGTTAGCTATAGACTATCATATTTTCCGCTGTGTACTATGTTGTATCTGGAAATAGGTGTTCATAAATGTTCCAGGGATAACCGTTGTGCTCTGATAATGGTATGTATATACACTTACCGATTTGTATTTCAAAAGTTTATGTTCTCTAATATATTTTACTCGTTCCGCTGTGAGTTTGTGATCTTCGCCTTCTTCTATTCTAATATTTCTTTCTTTCTATTTCTCATCCTCTAACTTCTTTGTAATAATGATTCGTGTTTCTGTGCAATTTGGGTTGGACGTGTGGTGTTGTTAGTCGACTCAAAGAGTACGGAAATTCGGGTCATTACAAAATGAGATTTTTTTTACTACCTACACTCAGTCTTCCCTGTGTCTGGTATAAGAAGGATGTGGCAACTTGGACTGAATAATTCAAGATGTTTATGAGAAAACGAAATTAATGGATGGATATATATAGTTTAAGCCGCATGATTTCAACATTTCCAACGCTTTCAAGGGTGGTTTAAAGAAGTTCACCAAATTCATATTTAGTATACAGTCACAAAATGTCCATTTATAACCCTATTAAGAAATGCGTTTATCAACATAATGTTGCTTAAGCATATAGCAAATAATTAAATTACAAAGTTTTTATCTTAAGCAGCACATAAATTTTTCGAACCCGTTGCAGTAATGCAAAGGAATAGTCTCATGTCCAAATAAGTGCTTGAAACTACATTTGCTTAGAAAGTGTTTCGTACTTTGTTCCTGAACAGTGGCCTTTGATCAATTAATAAATTTATCTAGTCCATCAACTTCCATTGTAGAATGTGTTATAACTGTCTGTTTCTTCGAGGCCCAAGATATAACACCACCTCCAAGTGTAAAAATCCATCCAGTAGTTCCTCTATTTCCGTTTTCGGGTGTTGAACCACTTGCATCTGAATATCCTTCTACAACTGCTGGGAAATTTCCATAATTGAGTCCTAATTCCATGGTTCTTTTAAGGTAACCCAGAATTCTGCTTATCGCTTTCCAATGTTCAGTACTTGGTCTGTGTGTATATCTGGATAATTAGCACACAGCAAAAGTAATATCTAGACGAGTGCAATGCATTGCATACATAAGACATCCAATAACACTTGCATATTCTAATTGAGGTACTGCCCTTTTAGAATTTGGAAATAGTTTAATGGAAGAATCATAAGGACTGTTTGCTTCCTTGTTTATATTTAAGGAGCAATTTCTCAATATAATGAGACTGACATAATGCATATCCACTATTATGTTTCTTTACCTTAATTCCCAATATAGTATCAACTTCATTTAAATCCTTCATTTTAAAACATGAAGTTAGATAATTTTTTGTTTCATTAATGCCTTCCATATTAGTGCCAAATATGACTAAATCATCCACATATAAACATATAATGATACCATATCTATCAGTAAATTTTGAATAGATACACTTATTAAAATTATTATGTCTAAAACCATTGGATAGAATAAGAGAGTCAAACTTTTCATACCATTGCTTTGGGCCTATTTTAATCCATATAAAGGTTTAACGAGTTTGCAAACTTTGTGTTCATTCCCAGGCATAACAAAACCTTCTGGTTGTTGCATATATACTTCTTCATCCAGATTTCCATTAAGAAAAGCAGTCTTTATGTCCATTTGATGTACATGCAATCTGTGAATGGAACCAAGAGAAAATGGAACTCTAATGGACATTAGCCTTGCAATAGGGTCATATGTATCAAAGAAATCAATACCTTCCTTTTGTCTAAATCCCTTAGCAACTAATCTTGCCTTGAAAGTTTGTAGCGATCCATCTGTATTGTATTTCTTACGAAATACCCATTTAGATCCAATTGGTTTTGATCCATAAGGTAAGTCTGTTAATTCCCAAGTATTATTAGATAGAATTGAATCCATTTCGTCTTATATAGATTCTTTCCAGAAACCGTAACCCTAGAGGCCACAGCCTCTTTAAAAGTTTTAGGATCACTTTCTGTATTTAGGTCATAAATAATATCATCGATAATATTCTCTCTTTCACCTATTACTAGATGAATTACATCATCAAGTGAAATAAAATGTGGTCCTAAATACTTAGCTATCCTTCCTCTTTGACTTCTTCTAGGTTCTTCTGGCATATTTGAAGATTTCCTTTTGTTAGAAGAAGTTTGTTGAGACATCTCCTTTTCTTTTTCGGGAAATTACTGAGTCGGAGATAAGATTTGACTGGAATCACATATAAACTTATTTTCAATGAATTCTACATCCCTTGATTCTATTATAATATTATAATCTAGGTATAGTATCTGATATGCTTTTGAATTCTCAGCGTATCCTACGAATACACCTTTCAAAGCCCTTGGTCCTAATTTAACTCTTTTTGGATCTATTATTCTATAAAAGGTTAAACAACCCCAAACTCTCAAGTATTTTAAACTTCGTTTTCTTCCCTTCCATAACTCGTAAGGAGATAATTGTATTTTCCTTGATGGAATTCTATTATGCAAATGACATGCTATTAAAAGTGCTTCTCCCCACAAATTTATATTTTGCTTTGCATTCAGAATCATTACATTAGTCATTTCTACTAATGTTCTATTTTTACGTTCGGCTAGACCATTCTGTTGTGGGGTATATGGTGCGCTTGATTGGTGTAAGATTCCATTTTCTTCACAAAATGCGGAAAATTCCATAGAGAAATATTCTCCACCTCTACCACTACGCAACACCTTAATTTTCTTTTCCTTTTGATTTTCAACCGTAGTTTTGAAAAGTTTAAATATATCAAATGCTTGGTCTTTTATTTAAGCAAGTAAACATGTGTGTATCTAGAATAATCATCTATAAAAGTAATGAAATATCTATTCCCTCCTCTAGTTAAAATACCAATTAATTCACATATATCAGAGTGAATTAACTCAAGTAATTTTGTATTTTTTTCAGATTTGGGAAAAGGCTTTTTGCACATTTTGGCTTCAATACATATTTCACATTTTGATACATCTTTATTTTTATATGAGATCAATCCATCCTTAGACATAAATTTTAAAGATTTAAAATTAAAATGCGCTAATCTATTATGCCATAAAGCAAATGAATCAAGAACATAAGAAAATTCAGTCATTTTATTAATACTTAATTTGAACAACCCGTTACAAGCATATCCTTTTCCAACAAATTTACCTCCTTTTGTTAATATGAGACTGTTGTCGTCTAGTACACATTTTACACTTTTACTACTAAGAAGACTTGCGGAGACAAGGTTCTTCCTCATATCTGGAACATGTAGAACAATTAGGAGTACTAGTTTCTTTCTAGAAGTAAATTCCAACTCCATGGTCCCTTTTCCTATGACATTTGATGTATTATGATTTCCCATCAGAACTTTGTTGTCATCAGAAACTTTTTCATAGAAACTAAACATTGACTGATTATTGCAGACATATATGGTAGCACTAGAATCATACCACCAGTCAGTATCCCTGGTGTTATTGGCCAAGTTCAATTCCGTCACCATTGCAACAATCGGTGATCCCTCATGTTGCACCATATTCGCAGAATCTGATTTATTGTTTCCATGATTGGAGTTCTGTCCTTGTTCCGTCTTTGCCTTTTTGTAGAATCTGCAGTCTCTTTTGAAATGCCCTGTCTCTCCGTAGAAATAACAGTCCTTCCCTCTAGCCTTGTTCTGATTGTTATCCCTTTTCCGCTTTCCAGATTCATTATGCCCTTTTTTATTGGTATGAACTTCATGTATATTTGAATCAGATTCAAATACTTTCTTTTCACAATTTCTTGTTTCTTCTTCGATACGAAGATGCTTTTGAATCAGTTCCATGGAGAAATCCTTCGTTGAGTGCATAAGTTTCTTTCTATAGTCACTCCATCCGCGAGGGAGTTTGGCCATAACAGCGCCAACTTGTAGCAGTTTAGGAATACCAATCTTAATATTTTTCAATTTATTGAAAATAACCTGTAACTCATGGACTTGAGCTAGTACCGATGCATTGCCAAACATTTTAAATTCGAAGAATTCATAAATTAGAAACTTATCTATGCCTTGCTTATCGTTGCTATACTTACTCTCCAGCGCCTTCCAGATTTCCCTCGAAGATTTGAATGAAGTAAAAAGATCATATAAACGATCCGAGAGTGTGTTGAGAATATGGCCTCTGCATACAATTTCGTCTTCCTCGCGTTTCTTTCTATGGGCCTTAATTTTTGCATTATCCTTGTCAGTTGGGGGGTGGGAGGGGGTATCGGACCTATGTTAACATCAAGGACATATGCAATGTTCAGTGTGGTTAGGAGGAATATAATTTTGTCTTGCCATCGGGTGTAATTTGTGCCATCAAAACGATCTAGTTTAGCAAACTCCTGATTCATAATTTTGTACGTCGATTCGGACGTGGTAGCCATATTAATTCCTTAAGATTGTTGTTTATTCACTGCGATGAATCAGTCATCCTGGGAAACAACGTTTGAGGCACATACAAAACGCTTTCCTTAAGGAATTATTCGCCCCCACAGTTTGCAGAGAAGAATAAGGCGTAATCCCTCCAGGATACAACATTTAGAGTATATTTACAAAAGAACAGAAGAAGAAAGAAGAAGAGAAATTTCCAAGTGGTCTGGAAAAATGAAAACGAGGAGTACATATAACGGTTGAAGATGTATGACTGTTGGCAGTGGTTGTGCGCGGGCGGATGCGCCCGTTCAATTAAAGACACGACCGTTTGAAATGGCTGAACCCTTCCTCCACGGTCGCACCTACGCCCACGTGCCCAAAGTGCCCATCTTTGACCTATAATAATATTTTTTATAGGCCTAAATACTACAAGCCCAAGCCATCATTTCCAAGCCCATGTTATTTCAATTCACATTATCTAATCCAAAGGATTAGTATTTATCTAGAATTGCTCCTCATTATTTGCCGATGTGGGACAAATTGTCATTACAATATTTGCAACAACAACCCACAATATTGTAATATTATTTATTTATGTATACAAGAATGTACCTTTTAGGTTTAAACTTTTCTTCTTAGTCCATATATTTAAGTTTCAACAGAATATTTGGTAGTTAATATCTTAAACCAAAATCCTTTGTGATGATACGAAATATATAAACACATAAATATCATTATTCTTCTGTAAAATATCATAACCATATATCGGTTACTGATTTTCTCCTGGTTTTTCATGAACATTTATAAAGTTTCTACCGGCTTTATTAGATACTATATCTTATGTTCATATAGGTGTTCATTTTTTCCATCTTTGTTACTATAGACAAATGATCACCACCACGTAATAATACAAACATTGATATTCAATGTTTATCAACCACTTTAATGCAACTTGTTCTTACCTTTTAAAAATTGAAAAAATTATGGTTTGGTTTCCATTGCAGGTGATTAGAATGGCTTCAGACCCATTGCACTACTAGTAGTTTTCACCATTTCTCTTGGTAATCCTTTGGTGAGTGGGTCTGCTAAGTTTTCTTTTGATTTAACAAGTATAATAGTAATGATTCCATCTACAATTAATTCTCTGACATATGCATGTCTTAAACTTATATGTCTAGACTTTCCACTATAGATTTTATTATAAGCTCTAGACAGTGTAGCTTCACTATCACAATACATAGAAATGGCTATCATTGGTTGTGGCCACATTTCTATATCTAGGAATAAGTTTTTTAGCCATTCTGCCTCCTTGCCTAATGCATCTAAAGCAACAAATTCAGCGTCCATTGTAGAATGTGTTATAACTGTCTGTTTCTTAGAGGCCCAAGATATAGAACCGCCTCCAAGTGTAAAAATCCATCCAGTAGTTCCTCTATTTTCATTTTCAGGTATTGAACCACTTGCATCTGAATAACCTTCAAGAATTGCTGAAAAATTTCCATAGTTGAGTCCTAATCCCATGGTTCTTTAAAGGTAACCCAGAATTCTGTGTATCTGTTTCCAATGTTCAGTACTTGGTTTGTGCGTATATCTGGATAATTTGCACACAACGAAAGTAATATCTGGACAAGTGCAATGTATTGCATACATAAGACTTCCAATAACACTTGCACATTCTAATTGAGCTACTGCCCTTTTAGAATTTGCAAACAGTTTAATGGAAGAATCGCAAGGACCGTTTGCTTCCTGAATATTAAGTGTTTATATTTAAGGAGCAATTTCTCAATATAATGAGACTGACATAATGCATATCCACTATTATGTTTCTTTACCTTAATTCCCAACATAGTATCAACTTCATTTAAATCCTTCATTTTAAAACATGGAGTTAGATAATTTTTTGTTTCGTTAATGCCTTCCATATTAGTGCCACATATAAGTAAATCATCCACATATAAACATATAATGATACCATATCTATCAATAAATTTTGAATAGATACACTTATCAGCATTATTATGTTTAAAACCATTGGATAGAATCACAGAGTCAAACTTTTCATACCATTGCTTTGGGGCCTATTTTAATCCATTTAAAGATTTAACAAGTTTGCAAACTTTGTGTTCATTCCCAGGCATAACAAAACCATCTGGTTGTTCCATATATACTTCTTCATCCAGATTTCCATTAAGAAAAGCAGTTTTTTCATCCATTTGATGTACATGCAATCCGTGAATGGAAGCAAGAGAAAATAGAACTATAATGGACGTTAGCCTTGCAACAGGGGCATATGTATCGAAGAATTCAATACCTTCCTTTTGTCTGAATCCCTTAACAACTAATCTTGCCTTGAAAGTTTGCATCGATCCATCTGTATTGTATTTCTTACGAAATACCCATTTAGATCCAATTGGTTTTGATCCATAAGGTAAAGTCTATTAATTCCCAAGTATTATTAGACAGGACTGAATCCATTTCATCTTGCATAGCTTCTTTCCGGAAAGCCGCATCCCTAGAGGCCATTGCCTCTTTAAAAGTTTTAGGATCACTTTCTGTATTTAGGGCATAAATAATATCGTCGATAATATTCTCTCTATCACCTATTGCTAGATGAATTACATCATCAGGTGAAATAAAACCTGGTTCTAAATCTTTAGCTTTCCCTTCACTTTGACTTCTTCTAGGTTCTTCTGGTATATTTGAAGATTTCCTTTTGTTAGAAGAAGTTTGTTGAGACATCTCATTTTATTTATTAGGAATTTCTTGAGTAGGAGATGAGATTTGACTGGAATCATATATAAACTTATTTTCAATGAATTCTATATCCCTTTATTCTATAATGATACTAGAATCTAGGTCTAGTATCCGATATACTTTTGAATTCTCAGCGTATCCTATGAATACACCTTTCAAAGCCCTTGTTCCTAATTTAACTCCTTTTGGATATGTTATTCTATAAAAGGTTAGACAACCCCAAACTCTCAAGTATTTTAAACTTGGTTTTCTTCCCTTCCTTAACTCGTAGGGAGATAATTTTGTTTACCGTGATGGAATTCTATTATGCAAAATGACATGCTGTTAAAAGTGCTTCTCCCCACAAATTTATATTTTGCTTTGCTTTCAGAATCATAGCATTAGTCATTTCTACTAATGTTCTATTTTTACGTTCTCCTAGACCATTCTGTTGTGGGGTATACGTTGCGCTTGATTGGTGTAAGATTCCATTTTCTTCACAGAATGAGGAAAATTCCGTAGAGAAATATTCTCCACCTCTATCACCACGCAACACCTTAATTTTATTTTCCTTTTGATTTTCAAACGTAGTTTTTACAAGTTTAAACATATCATCTGCTTGGTCTTTTTTTTTAAGCAAGTAAACATGTGTGTATCTATAATAATCATCTATAAAAGTAATGAAATATCTATTCCCTCCTCTAGTTAATATACCATTTAATTCACATATATCAGAGTGAATTAACTCAAGTAATTTTGTGTTTCTTTCAGATTTGGGAAAAGGCTTATTGCACATTTTGGCTTCAATACATATTTCACATTTTGATACATCTTTATTTTCATATAAGATCAAGCCATCCTTAGACATAAATTTTAAAGATTTAAAATTTAAATGCGCTAATCTATTATGCCATAAATCAAAAGAATCAAGAACATAAGCAAATTTAGTCATTTTATTAATACTTAATTTGAACAACCTGTTACAAGCATATCCTTTTCCAACAAATTTTCCTCCTTTTGTTAATATGAGGCTGTTGCCATCTAGTACACATTTTACACTTTTACTACAAAGAATACTTGCGGTGACAAGGTTCTTCCTCATATCTGGAACATGTAGAACATTTTGGAGTACTAGTATTTTTCCAGAAGTAAATTCCTACTCCACGGTCCCTTTTCCAATGACATTTGATGTATTATGATTGCCCATCAGATCTTAGTTGTCATCAGAAACGTTTTCATAGAAAATAAACATTGACTGATTATTGCAGACATGTATGGTAGCAGCAGAATCATACCACCAGTCGGTATCCTTTGTGTTATCGGCCATGTTCAATTCTATCACCATTGCAATAATCGGTGATCCCTCATGTTGCACCATATTCGCAGAATCTGATTTAGTATTTCCATGATTGGAGTTCTGTCCTTGTTCCTTCTTTGCCTTTTTGTAGAATCTGCAGTCTCTTTTGAAATGCTGTGTCTTTCCACAGAAATAACAGTCCTTCCCTATAGCCTTGTTTTGATTGTTATCCCTTTTCCGCTTTCCAGATTCCTTATGCCCTTTTTTATTGGTATAAACTGCATGCATATTTGAATCAGATTCAAATATGCTCTTTTCACGATTTCTTGTTTCTTCTTTGATACGAAGATGCTTTTGAATCTGTTCCATGGAGAAATCCTCCGTTCAGTGCATAAGTTTCTTTCTACAGTCACTCCATCCGCGAGGGAGTTTGGCCATAACAGCGCCAACTTGTAGCGGTTCAGGAATATCAATCTTAACATTTTTCAATATATTGAAAATAACCTGTAACTCATGGACTTGATCTAGTACCGATGCATTGTCAAGCATTTTAAATTTGAAGAATTCGTAAATTAGAAACTTATCTGCGCCTTGCTTTTCGTTGTTATACTTATTCTCCAGCACCTTCCAGATTTCCCTCGGAGATTAGACTGAAGTAAAAAGATCATACAAAAGATTCGAGAGTGTGTAGAGAATATGGCCTCTGCATAAAATTTTGTCTTCCTCGCGTTTCTTTTTCTGGTCCTTAATTTCTGCATTATCCTTGTCAGTTGGGGGTGGTATCGGTGCTAAGTTATCATCAATGACATATGCAATCTTCAGTGTGGTTAGGAGGAACATAATTTTCTCTTGCCATCGGGTGTAATTTGTGCTATCAAAACGATCTAGTTTAGCAAACTCCTGATTCATAATTTTGTACGTCGATTCGGACGTGATAGCCATATTAATTCCTTATGATTGTTGTTTATTCACTGCGATGAATCAGTAATCCGGGGAAACGGCGTTTGAGGCACGTACAAAACGCTTTCCTTAAGGAATTATTCGCCCCCACAGTTTGCATAGAAGAAGAAGGCGAAATCCCTCCAGGATACAACAAACAGGGTATATTTACAGAAGAACAGAAGAAGAAACAAGAAGAGAAATTTCAAAGTGGTCTGGAAAAATGAAAACGAGGAGTATATATAGCGGCTGAAGAGTCATGACTGTTGGCAGTGGTTGTGCACGAGCGGATGCGGCCGTTTGTATAAGGACGCGACCATTTGAAATGGTTGAACCCTTCCTGTACGGTAACACCCGCGCCCACGTGCCCCAAGTGCCCATCTGTGACCTATAATAATATTTTTTTATTGGTCCAACTCCTACAAGCCCAAGCAATCATTTCCAAGCCCATGTTATTTCAATTCACAATATCTAATCCAAAGGATTAGTATTTATCTAGCATTGCTCCTCATTATTTGCCGATGTGGGACAAATTGTCATTAAAATATTTCCAACATTCCCCCAATATTGTAATGTTATTTATTTATGCATTCAAGAAAGTACCTTTCAGGTTTAAACTTTTCTTCTTAGTTCATATATTTAAGTTTCAATAGAATATTTGGTAGATAATATCTTAAACCAAAATCCTTTGTGATGAAATGAAATATATAAACGCATAAATATCATGATTCATCTGTAAAATATCTTAACCACATATCGGTTACTGATTTCCTTCTGATTTTTCATGAACATTTACAAAGTTTCTACCATCTTTATTAGATACTATATCTTATGTTCATATAGGTGATCATTTTTTCCGTCTTTGTTACTATAGACAAATGATTACCACCACGTAACTATACAAAAATTGATATTCAATGTTTATCAACAATTTTTCTGCACTTGTTCTTGCCTTTTAAACCTTGAATAAATTAAGTTTTGGTTTCAATGGCATGTGATTAGAATGGCTTCAGACCCATTGCACTACTAGTAGTTTTCACCATTTCTTTTGGTAATCCTTTGGTTAGTGGGTCTGCTAGGTTTTCTTTTGATTTAACAAATATAATAGTAATGACTCCATCAACAATTAATTCTCTGACATATGCATGCCTTAAACTTACATGTCTAGACTTTCCATTATAGATTTTATTATAAGCGCTAGACAGTGTAGCTCCACTATCACAATACACAGAAATGGTTGACATTGGTTGTGGCCACAACTCTATATGTAGCAATAAATTTCTTAGCCATTCTCCCACCTTGCCTGATGCACCTAAAGCAACAAATTCAGCTTCCATTGTAGAATGTGTTATAACTGTCTATTTCTTAGAGGCCAAAGATATAGCATCGCCTCCAAGTGTAAAATTCCATCTAGTATTTCCTCTATTTTCATTTTCAGGTGTTGAACCATTTGCATCTGAATATCCTTCTAGAACTGCTGGAAAATTTCCATAGTTGAGTCCTAATCCCATGGTTCTTTTAAGGTAACCCAGAATTCTGCGTATCGCTTTCCAATGTTCAATACTTGGTCTGTGCGTATATCTGGATAATTTGCATACAGCGAAAGCAATATTTGGATGAGTGCAATGCATTGCATACATAAGACTTTCAATAACACTTGCATATTGTAATTGAACTACTGCCCTTTCAGAATTTGCAAACAGTTTAATGGAAGAATCGCAAGGACTGTTCGCTTCCTTAATATTTAAGTGTTTATATTTAAGGAGCAATTTCTCAATATAATGAGACTGACATAAAGCATATCCACTATTATGTTTCTTTACCTTAATTCCTGATATGGTATCAACTTCATTTAAATCCTTCATTTTTAAACTTGAAGTTAGATAGTTTTTTGTTTCATTAATGCCTTCCATATTAGTGCCAAATATGAGTAAATCAACCACATATAAACACATAATGATACCATATCTATTAGTAAATTTTGAATAGATACACTTATCAACATTATTATGTTTAAAACCATTGGATAGAATCATATAGTCAAACTTTTCATGCCATTGCTTTGGGGCCTGTTTTAATCCATATAAAGATTTAACAAGTTTGCGAACTTTGTGTTCATTCCCAGGCATAACAAAACCTTCTGGTTGTTCCATATATACTTCTTCATCTAGATTTCCATTAAGAAAAGCAGTTACATCCATTTGATGTACATGCAATCCGTGAATGGAAGCAAGAGAAAATAGAATTCTAATGGACGTTAGCCTTGCAACAGGGGCATATGTATCGAAGAAATCAATACCTTCCTTTTTTCTGAATCCCTTAGCAAATAATCTTGCCTTGAAAGTTTGTATCGATCCATCTGTATTGTATTTCTTACGAAATACCCATTTAGATCCAATTGGTTTTGACCCATAAGGTAAGTCTGTTAATTCCCAAGTATTATTAGACAGGATTGAATCCATTTCATCTTGTATAGCTTCTTTCCAGAAAGCCGCATCCCTAGAAGCTATTGACTCCTTGAAAGTTTTAGGATTACTTTCTGTATTTAAGAAATAAATAATATCATCGATAATATTTCCTCTATCACCTATTACTAGATGAATTACATCATCAGGTGAAATAAAATCTGGTCCTAAATCTTTAGCTATCCATTCTCTTTGACTTCTTCTAGGTTCTTCTGGTATATTTGAAGATTTCCTTTTGTTAGAAGAAGTTTGTTGAGACATCTCATTTTCTTTATCTGGAATTTCTTGAGTAGGAGATGAGATTTGACTGGAATCACATATAAACTTATTTTAAATGAATTCTACATCCCTTGATTCACTTATAATATTAGAATCTAGGTCTAGTTTTCGATATGCTTTTGAATTCTCAGCGTATCCTACGAATACACTTTTCAAAGCCCTTGGTCCTAATTTAACCCTTTTTGGATCTGTTATTCTATAAAAGGTTAGACAACCCCAAACTCTCTAGTATTGTAAACTTGGTTTTCTTCCCTTCCATAACTCGCAAGGAGATAATTTTGTTTTCCTTGATGGAATTCTATTATGAAAATGACATGCTGTTAAAAGTGCTTCTCCCCACAAATTTATATTTTTCTTTGCATTCAGAATCGTAGCATTAGCCAATTCTACTAATGTTCTATTTTTATGTTCGGCTAGACCATTTTGTTGTGGGGTATACGGTGTGCTTGATTGGTGTAAGATTCCATTTTCTTCACAGAATGAGGAAAAATCCATAGATAAATATTCTCCCCCTCTATCACTACGCAACACCTTAATTTTCTTTTCCTTTTGATTCTCAACCGTACTTTTGAAAAGTTTAAACCTATCAAATGCTTGGTCTTTTCTTTTAAGCAAGTAAACATGTGTGTATCTAGAATAATCATCTATAAAAGTAATGAAATATCTATTCCCTCCTCTAGTTAAAATACCATTCAATTCACATATAACAGAGTGAATTAACTCAAGTAATTTTGTATTTCTTTCAGATTTGGGAAAAGGCTTTTTGCACATTTTGGCTTCAATACATATTTCACATTTTGATACATCTTTATTTTCATACGAGATTAAGCCATCCTTAGACATAAATTTTAAAGATTTAAAATTTAAATGCGCTAATCAATTATGTCATAAATCAAAAGAATCAAGAACATAAGCAAATTCAGTCATTTTGTTAATACTTAATTTGAACAACCCGTTACAAGCATATCCTTTTCCAACAAATTTTCCTCCTTTGGTTAATATGAGACTGTTGCCATCTAGTACACATATTCCACTTTTACTACAAAGAAGACTTGCAGAGACAAGGTTCTTCCTCATATCTAGAACATGTAGAACAATAGGAGTACTAGTTTCTTTCCAGAAGTAAATTCCAACTCCACGGTCCCTTTTCCAAAGACATTTGATGTATTATGATTGCCCATCAGAACTTTTTGTCATCAAAAACTTTTTCATAGAAACTAAACATTGACTGGTTATTGCAGACATGTACGGTAGCACCAGAATCATACCACTAGTCGGTATCCTTGGTGTTATCGTCCATGTTCAATTCTGTCACCATTGCAACAATCGATGGTCCCTCATGTTGCACTATATTCGCAGAATCTGATTTATTATTTCCATGATTGGAGTTCTGTCCTTGTTCCTTCTTTGCCTTTTTGTAGAATCTGCAATCTCTTTTGAAATGCCCTGTCTTTCCACAGAAATAACAGTCCTTCCCTTCAGCCTTGTTCTGATTATTATCCCTTTTCCGCTTTCCAAATTCCTTATGCCCTTTTTTTATTGGGATCAACTGCATGTATATTTGAATCAGATTCAAATACTTTCTATTCACGATTTCTTGTTTCTTCTTCGATATGAAGATGCTTTTGAATCTGTTCTATGGATAAATCCTCCGTTGAGCACACAAGTTTATTTCTATAGTCACTCCATCCACGAGGGAGTTTGGCCATAACAACGCCAACTTGTAGCGGTTCAGGAATATCAATCTTAACATTTTTCAATTTATTGAAAATGACCTGTAACTCATGGACTTGATCTAGTACCGATGCATTGTCAAGCATTTTAAATTCAAAGAATTCATAAATCAGAAACTTATCTGCGCCTTGCTTTTCATTGCTATACTTAGTCTTCAGCGCCTTCCAGATTCCCTCGGAGATTTGACTGAAGTAAAAAGATCATATAAACGATCCGAGAGTGTGTTGAGAATATGGCCTCTGCGTACAATTTCATCTTCCTCGCGTTTCTTTCTCTAGGCCATAATTTCTGCATTATCCTTGTCAGTCGGGGGCGGTATCGGTGTTAAGTTATCATCAAGGACATATGCAATCTTCAGTGTGGTTAGGAGGAGCATAATTTTGTCTTGCCATCGGGTGTAATTTGTGCCATCAAAACGATCTAGTTTAGCAAACTCCTGATTCATAATTCTGTACGTCGATTCGGACGTGGTAGCCATATTAATTCCTAAAGATTGTTGTTTATTCACTGCGATGAATCAGTAATCCGGGGAAACGGCGTTTGAGGCACATACAAAACACTTGCCTTAAGGAATTATTTGCCCCCACAGTTTGCAGAGAAGAAGAAGGCGAAATCCCTCCAGGATACAACAAACAGAATATATTTACAGAAGAACGGAAGAAGAAAGAAGAAGAGAAATTTCGAAGTGGTCTGGAAAAATGAAAACGAGGTGTAAATATAGCGGCTGAAGAGTCATGACTGTTGGCTGTGGTTTTGCGCGAGCGGATGCGCCCGTTCGTTTGAAGACGCGACCGTTTGAAATGGCTGAACCCTTCCTGTATGGTCGCAACCACGCCCACGTGCCCCAAGTGCCCATCTTTGAGTTATAATAATATTTTTTATAGGCCCAACTCCTACAAGTTCAAGCTATCATTTCCAAGCCCATGTTATTTCAATTCACAATATCTAATCCAAAGGATTAGTATTTATCTTGAATTGCTCCTCATTATTTGCTGACATGGGACAAATAATCATTACAATATTTCTAACAATCCCCCACAATATTGTAATATTATTTATTTAGCATACAAGAAAGTACCTTTTAGGTTTAAATTTTTCTTCTTAGTTCATATATTTAAGTTTCAATAGAATATTTGGTAGTTAATATCTTAAACAAAAATCCTTTATGATGAAACGAAATATATAAACACATAAGTATCATGATTCTTTTGTAAAATATCATAACCACATATCAGTTATTGATTTCCTCCTAGTTTTTCATGAACATTTATAAAGTTTCTACCAGCTTTATTAGATACAATATCTTATGTTCATATAGGTGTTCATTTTTTCCGTCTTTGTTACTATAGACAAATGATCACCACCACGTAACAATACAAACATTGATATTCAATGTTTATCAACCACTTTTGTGCAACTTGCTCTTACCTTTTAAACCTTGAATAAATTAAGGTTTGGTTTCCATTGGAGGTGATTAGAATGGCTTCAGACCCATTGCACTACTTATAGTATTCACCATTTCTCTTGGTAATCCTCTGGTTAGTGGGTCTGCTAAGTTTTCTTTTGATTTAACAAATATAATAGTAATGATTCCATATACAATTAATTCTCTGACATATACATGTCTTAAACTTATATGTCTAGACTTTCCATTATAGATTTTATTATAAGCTCTAGAAAGTGTAGCTTCACTATCACAATACGCAGAAATAGCTGACATTGGTTGTGGCCACAACTCTATATCTAGCAATAAATTTCTTAGCCATCCTGCCTCCTTGCCTGATGCATCTAAAGCAACAAATTCAGCTTCCATTGTAGAATGTGTTATAACTGTCTGTTTCTTAGAGGCCCAAGATATAACACCGCCTCCAAGTGTAAAAATCCATCCAGTAGTTCATCTATTTTCATTTTCAGGTGTTGAACCACTTGCATCTGAATATCCTTCTAGAACTGCTGGAAAATTTCCATAGTTGAGTCATAATCCTGTGGTTCTTTTAAGGTAACCCAGAATTCTGCGTATCACCTTCCAATGTTCAGTACTTGGTCTGTGCGTATAGCTGGATAATTTGCATACAGTGAAAGCAATATCTGGATGAATGCAATGCATTGCATACATAAGACTTCCAATAACACTTGCATATTCTAATTGAGCTACTGCCCTTTCAGAATTTGCAAACAGTTTAATGGAAGAATCGTAAGGACTGTTTGCTTCCTTAATATTTAAGTGTTTATATTTAAGGAGAAATTTCTCAATATAATGAGACTGACATAATGCATATCCACTATTATGTTTCTTTATCTTAATTTCCAATATAGTATCAACTTCATTTACATCCTTCATTTTAAAACATGAAGTTAGATAGTTTTTTGTTTAATTAATGCCTTCCATATTAGTGTCAAATATGAGTAAACCAACCACATATAAACATATAATGATACCATATCAATCAGTAAATTTTGAATGGATACACTTATCATCATTATTATGTTTAAAACCATTGGACAGAATCACAGAGTCAAACTTTTCATGCCATTGCTTTGGGGCCTTTTTTAATCCATACAAAGATTTGACAAGTTTGCAAACTTTGTGTTCATTCCTGGGCATAACAAAACCTTATGGTTGTTCCATATATACTTTTTCATCCAGATTTCCATTAAGAAAAACAGTCTTTACATCCATTTGATGTACATGCAATCCGTGAATGGAAGCAAGAGAAAATTGAACTCTAATGGACGTTAGCCTTGCAACAGGGGCATATGTATCGAAGAAATCAATACCTTCCTTTTGTCTGAATCCATTAGCAACTAATCTTGCCTCGAAAGTTTGTATCGATCCATCTTTATTGTATTTCTTACAAAATACCCATTTAGATCCAATTGGTTTTGATCCATAAGGTAAGTTTGTTAATTCCCAAGTATTATTAGACAGGATTGAATCCATTTCATCTTGTATAGATTCTTTCCAAAAAGCCGCATCCCTAGAGGCCATTACCTCTTTAAAAGTTTTGGGATCACATTCTGTATTTAGGACATAAATAATATCATTGATAATATTTTCTATATCACCTATTACTAAATGAATTACATCATCATGTGAAATAAA
The DNA here is from genome assembly GCA_030737875.1 of Allium sativum. Lineage (NCBI taxonomy): Eukaryota > Viridiplantae > Streptophyta > Magnoliopsida > Asparagales > Amaryllidaceae > Allium > Allium sativum. Next base: position 275,316,116 of record CM060923.1, read on the forward strand.
ATCTGGTCCTAAATCTTTAGTTATCCTTTCTCTTTGACTTCTTCTAGGTTCTTCTGGTATATTTGAAAATTTCCTTTTGTTAGAAGAAGTTTGTTGAGACATCTCATTTTCTTTATCAGGAATTTCCTGAGTAGGAGATGAGATTTGACTGGAATCACATATAAACTTATTTTCAATGAATTCTACATCCCTTGATTCTATTATAGTATTAGAATCTAGGTTTAGTATCCGATATGCTTTTGAATTCTCAGCGTATCCTACGAATACAACTTTCAAAGCCCTTGGTCCTAATTTAACACTTTTTGGATTTGTTATTCTATAAAAGGTTAGACAACCCCAAACTCTCAAGTATTTTAAACTTGGTTTTCTTCCCTTTCATAACTCGTAAGGAGATAAAAAAATTTCCTTGATGGAATTCTATTATGCAAATGACATGTTGTTAAAAGTGCTTCTCCACACAAATTTATATTTTGCTTTGCATTGAGAATCATAACGTTAGCCATTTTTACTAATGTTCTATTTTTATGTTCGGCTAGACCATTCTGTTGTGGGGTATACGATGCGCTTGATTGGTGTAAGATTCCATTTTCTTCACAGAATGAGGAAAATTCCATAGAGAAATATTCTCCACCTCTATCACTAAGCAACACCTTAATTTTCTTTTCCTTTTGATTTTCAAATGTAGTTTTGAAAAGTTTAAACTTATCAAATGCTTGGTATTTTCTTTTAAGCAAGTAAACATGTGTGTGTCTAGAATAATCATCTATAAAAGTAATGAAATATCTATTCCCTCCTCTAGTTAAAATACCATTTAATTTACATATATCAGAGTGAATTAACTCAAGTAATTTTGTATTTCTTTCAGATTTGGGAAAAGGCTTTTTTGCACATTTTGGCTTCAATACATATTTGACATTTAGATACATCTTTATTTTCATATGAGATAAAGCCATCCTTAGACATAAATTTTAAAGATTTAACATTTAAATGCGCTAATCTATTATTCCATAAATCAAAAGAATCAAGAACATAAGCAAATTCAGTCATTTTATTAATACTTAATTTGAACAATCCGTTAAGAGCATATCCTTTTCCAACAAATTTTCTTCCTTTTGTTAATATGAGACTGTTGCCATCTAGTACACATTTTACACTTTTACTGCAAAGAAGATTTGCGGAGACAAGGTTCTTCCTCATATCTGTAACAGTAGAATATTTAGGAGTACTAGTTTCTTTCCAGAAGTAAATTCCAACTCCACGGTCCCTTTTTCAATGACATTTGATGTATTATGATTGCCCATCAGAACTTTGTTGCCATCAGAAACTTTTTCATTGAAACTAAACATTGACTGATTATTGCAGACATGTACGGTAGCACCAAAATCATACCACCAGTCGGTATCCTTGGTGTTATCAGCCATGTTCAATTCTGTCATCATTGCAACAATCGGTGATGCCTCATGTTGCACCATATTTGCAGAATCTGATTTATTGTTCCCATGATTGGAGTTCTGTCCTTGTTCCTTTTTTCCTTTTTGTAGATTGTGCAGTCTCTTTTGAAATGCCCTGTCTTTCCACAGAAATAACAGTCCTTCCCTTTAGCCTTGTTCTAATTGTTATCTCTTTTCCGCTTTCCAGATTCCTTATGCCCTTTTTTATTGGTATCAATTGCATGTATATTTGAATCAGATTCAAATACTTTCTTTTCATGATTTCTTGTTTCTTCTTCGATACGAAGATGCTTTTGAATCTGTTCCATGGAGAAATCCTCTGTTGAGTGCATAAGTTTCTATCTATAGTTAGTCCATCCGCGAGGGAGTTTGGCCATAACAGCGCCAAGTTGTAGCAGTTCAGGAATATCAATCTTAACATTCTTCAATTTATTGAAAATAACCTGTAACTCATGGACTTGATCTAGTACCAATGCATTGTCAAGAATTTTAAATTCGAAGAATTCGTAAATTAGAAGCGTATCTGCGCCTTGCTTTTCGTTGCTATACTTGGTCTCCACCGCCTTCCATATTTCCCTCGGAGATTTGACTGTTGTAAAAAGATCATATAAACGATCCGAGAGTGTGTTGAGAATATGGCCTCTGCATACAATTTCGTCTTCCTCGCTTTTCTTTCTTTAGGCCTTAATTTCTGCATTATCCTTGTCAGTTGGGGGTGGTATCGGTGCTAAATTGTCATCAAGGACATATGCAGTCTTCAGTGTGGTTAGGAGGAACATAATTTTGTCTTGCCATCAGGTGTAATTTTTGCCATTAAAACGATCTAGTTTATCGAACTCCTGATTCATAATTCTGAACGTCGATTCAGACGTGATAGCCATATTAATTCCTTAAGATTGTTGTTTATTCACTGCGATGAATAAGTAATCCAAGGAAACGGCGTTTGAGGCACGTATAAAATGCTTTACTTAAGGAATTATACGCCCCCATAGTTTGCAGAGAAGAAGAAGGCGAAATCCCTCCAGGATACAACAAACAGAGTATATTTACAGAAGAACAGAAGAAGAAAGAAGAAGACCAATTTCGAAGTGGTATGGAAAAACGAAAACGAGGAGTATATATATAGCGGCTGAAGATCCATGACTGTTGGCACTGGTTGTGCGCGAGCGGATGCGCCCGTTCGTTTGAAGACGCGACCGTTTAATATGGCTGAACCCTTCCTGTACAGTCGCACCCGCGCCCATGTTCCCCAAGTTCCCATCTTTGACCTATAATAATATTTTTTATAGGCTCAACTCCTGCAAGCCCAAGCCATTATTTCCATGCCCATGTTATTTCAATTCACAATATCTAACCCAAAGGATTAGTATTTATCTAGAATTGCTCCTCATTATTTGCCGATATGGGATAAATAACCATTAAAATATTTCCAACTTATCAGTACTCCCATTTGCAATCATCCTTTGTCTTCAACTAATTCAAAGTCTTGTGATCCTTGTTAATTAATTTGAACAAGCAGAAGTTTCACAGTAACACAAGAGGAAAACAAACTTAGTTTTTTTATTACTTTTTCTTTCGTTTCCTTTTTCTTGATACAAATAAGGAGAGAGCTCTTCTATTTATAGCATACAATGGACCATTCTAGATTTGCAATATTCTAGGAATATATCTAAATGTATGTGAAAAAATATCTTTTCCTAAATAATAGCAACTTTAAAAGCTCTCTTAATAAAAATAGGATCATGAATCTGAATTATTACTAATCATGCTATAATAGAGATTTGACTCTTTCTATTCCTAAAAACTTGGCTAAAATGCTTGAGATTAATTCTCAACAATCCTATCTAAGGTAGAAAAGAGATGCCAAAGCAAGAGATACCTCTACTCCTTTGGCAGGAAAACATCTCCGTATGTGAATAAAACCCATGTAGCTAGTTGCCTTCAAATTAAGCTGCTTATCTGGAGGACAAAATCTTGTCAAAAGCAACAAAGTGTGGCCAACTCTTTTGGCCATTCTCATCAGTTTTAACGTCCTAAAAACAAGAAAGTTTCTAATCATATCAACTATGAGTCGAAGAAAACAGTAAAAGGTTGATTAAGAAACATGATTCAACTGCGCATCCTTTTCCTTGACATGCTCCCGGATGAAGTGAAAAGGAACATCTATGTGCTTGCTCCTTTCATGATGAATTGGATTCTTTGCTAACTAGATTGCAGATTTGTTATCGACCCGTATCTCAGTTGGCTCATATTGTGCGAGCTGTAACTTGGATAACAATTTTCTCAGCCATATTGCATGGCATACACAGGAAGAGGCTGCAATATACTCTGCTTCGCAAGTTGACAGTGCTGCTACTGGCTGCTTCTTTGAGATCCATGTAAAAGCTATGTCGCCGATGTAAAACACATATCCGGATGTGCTTTTTCGATCATCAATATAACCACACCAATCACTATCTGAATAACCGACCAGTCTGTTTTAATTTGTTTTCGAGTAAGATAGCCCGAGTGACTTTGTTCCTTGAATGTATTGAAGAATTCTCTTAATAGCTTTCCAATGCGAGTAGCACGGGTTTTCCATAAATTGACTTACAATGCCAACACTATATGCTTTGTACGGTCTTGTACACACGAGGTATCACAGACTTCCAACTAAACATTGATATCTGCTTGCATTGACTTTATCTCCTCCATCAAATTTAGAGAGCTTTGCACCTTGTTCCATTGGTGTTGCAACTGGATTGCAATTTTTCATTTTGAATCTCCTCAAAATATCTTTAGCATAAGCTTCCTACGACACAAAAATTCTTGATTTTCCTTGTTTGATTTCAAGACCAAGGAAATACTTCATTAGCCCCAACTCCGTCATCCCAAACTCATGAGTCATGGCGCTTTTAAAATCTTTGATCACCTCCTCATTATTTCCCATGAAGATGAGATCATCAACATAGAGAGCAACAAACAAAAAATTATTATTTTTTCTTTTTCACATACAACGCATGCTCGTAAGGGCATTGCATAAATCCATTCTCCTTGAAGTAAGTGTCAATTCGAGTATTCCATGATCGCGGTGCTTGCTTCAGTCCATATAGCGCCTTCCTCAACTTCAAAGCTTTTCTCTCTTCGCCGGCTTTCATGTACCCGGGTGGTTGCTCTACATATACCTCTTCCTCGAGCATACCGTTCAGAAATGAATCTTTCACATCCATCTGATAGATTGGCCATTGGAACAGTGCTGCTTGGGATATGATAAGTCGAATTGTTTCCAACCTTGCAACTGGAGCAAAAACCTCATCATAATCGATCCCTGCCTTTTGCCTATAGCCTTTAGCAACAAGTCGCACCTTGTATCTTTCTATCTTACCTTGGGCATTCATCTTTTTCTTGCATACCCATTTCACTCCGATCGGACTATGTCCTTCTAGTAACTCAATCAACTCCCAAGTTTCATTTTTCTGAATGGATTTGATCTCCTCATCCATCGCTGCTTGCCATTTCTTGTCCCGCACTGCCTCTTCAAATCTAATATTTTCTACATCTGCCAAAAGGCATACTAAGTGAACCTCTGGCGCTGATTCATACAGATATTGTAAAGTCTGCATTCTTGGTTGTCTTTGCCGATCCTCGTCATCGGATGTACATGGGCTGGCAGGTGTAAATGTTGGTACAGGAACAAATGCTTCATCTTTTTCTTCCTTGCACGTTATTTCCTTTTGATTATTCCAATCCCACGCACTTCCTTCATTAACATGTACATCTCGGCCTACGACTACTTTATTCTCAATCGGATCAAACAACTTAAAAGCCTTTGTCTTTGTGTCATATCCGATAAACACAAACTTCTTGCTTTTATCATCTAGCTTAGTTCTCTTCTGATCTGGTACATGTGCATAAGCCATACAGCCAAATATCTTTAGATGTGACATAGTTGGCTTCTGTCCACTCTAAGCTTCTTGTGGTATTTGATTCGCCAATTTTGCATATGGGCAACGATTTTGTACATACACAACACCCTGTACCGCCTTAGCCCAAAACTCCTTTGGCATGCCTTTAGTTTTCAACATTGACCGAACCATATCAAGAATAGTCCGATTCTTCCTCTCGGCCACACCGTTTTGTTGTGGTGAGTAGGCTGCAGTCAAGAACCGCTTTATGCCTTGCTCTTCGCATAACCTTATGAACAGTATTGACATGTACTCTCCTCCTCTATCCGATCGTAAAGCCTTTATATAACAGCCGGTTTCCTTCTCCACTGGCAACTTGAACTTCTTGAATGCCTCCAAAGCCCCAGACTTTTCTTTCAGAAAATAAACCCATCCCTTCCTCGTGTAGTCATCTATGATCGTGGTAAAATATCTCTTCTTGCTAAATGACTTAGGAGTGATCGGACCACATATGTCGGTATGTATTGTCTCAAGAGGTTTCCGTGCTTGATATCCGACCTTCCTTTGGAAAGTACTCCTTGCATGCTTGCCAATCACACAGCCTTCACAAAATTTTCCAGTATAGTTTATAGTAGGTAGCCCATGGACCATGTCCTTCTTGACTAACTCTCTTAGCCCGCCAAAGTGTAAGTGCCCAAACCGCAAATGCCATAGCAAAGATTTGTCCTCTAGGTCAACTTGTAGGCATTTTTCTCGTACGCTTCTCAAGTTGATTTTGAACATACGATTATTGGCCATTTTTACACGTGCGATCATTCGACCTTTCTTGTTCTTCAAATACATAAACTTGTCTTTCATGATAAATAGATATCCCTTTTCATGTAGTTGCCCCATGCCGATAATATTATTCTTCATGTCTGGAACGTAATACACATCATCGATCAATAATACTCGGCCATCTCCTTGGAAAAAATGAATTTTTCCTCGACCCTTTACTTGGATCTTTGAAGCGTCTCTGAACGATACTTCTCCGCACTCTATGTCTTGCATCCCCATAAATAGATGTTTGTGTCCACACATGTGATTGCTCGTTCCGGTGTATAGATACCAGACCGTGTCGCTGAGTTGGTCGGTATCCCTATAGGCCATCATCAGAACACCATCTTCTATTGTCTCCTCTTTCTCGACTAGATTAGCATCTTCTTTAAACTTCTTACCTGACCAACACTCTCTAGTATAATGTACATACTTTCCGCAAATATAGCATAGAATATCTGATCGATCTGGCCAGCCACCACTTCCATGTCCGCGTCCTCGATTTTGCAAACTTTGTTCGCTCGGCTGTCCCCTTTGCTCAGAATTGTTGTCTCCACATCCACGACCACGGCCTCTCCCGCGACCCAAACTATATCCTCCACAGCCGCGTCCTCTTCCTTGGTTCTGCTGTGCAAGTAACGACTCCTCATGTTTGATTTTCACATTGGCCTATAAAGCTTCCTCAAGTGACTCATGTTTCTTCTTTTTACGTTGCTCCTGTGCCTTGAGAGAACCCGTGAGTTCATTGATGGTTAACTCTCCTAAATTTTTCGACTCCTCAATAACACAGACGACATTCTCAAAATTCTCGGTTAATGACTGCAAGATCTTTTCCACAACTCAAGCAACGGTCCTAGTCTCTCCATTACGTTTGAGTTGATTCACCACCGTTTGAACTCGGGTGATGTAATCAGATACTACTTCAGACTCCTTCATCTTCATGGTTTCCAATTCTCCCCACAGAGTTTGAACTCTAGTTTGTTTAACACTTTAACACGATCGGCACCCTTGTAGGCCTTTTGCAAAGTCTCCTATGCTTCCTTTGACGTTTTTACATCGGCAGTTTTTTCAAAACCCGACTCATCCACTGCTTGATACATGATATAAAGAGCCATTTTGTCTTTCATATGTGACTCTTTCAATGCAGTTAACTGGCTGCCGTGTAGTTAGCGGTATTCTCTGATTCCATGTAGCCATTCTCTACTACCTCCCATGCATCCTGTGCACCGGGCAATGCTCGCATTTGTATACTCCAATTATCATAGTTTGCCTTTGTAAGCCAAGGCAGTGGCATATGCCCCAATGATGTGCCTCCGGAACTTGCCATTAGCTCTGAAACCAATTTGTTAATTTATTTGAACAAGCAGAAGTTTCATAGTAAAACAGGAGGAAAACAAACTTAGTTTTTTATTTATTACTTTTTCTTTTGTCTCCTTTTTTTGATACAAATGAGGAGAGAGCTCTTCTATTTATAGAATACAATGGACCATTCTAGATTTGCAATATTCTAGGATATATCTAAATATATGTGAAAAAATATCTTTTTTTAAATAATAGCAACTTTAAAAGCTCTCTTAATAAAAATAGGATCATAAATTTGAATTATTACTCATCACGCTATAATAGATATTTGACTCTTTCTATTCCTAAAAACTTGGCTAAAATGCTTGAGATTAATTCTCAACAATTCTATCTAAGGTAGAAATGAGATGCCAAAGCAAGAGATACCTCTACTCCTTTGGCAGGAAAACATCTCCGTATGTGAATAAAAGCCATGTAGCTAGTTGCCTTCAAATTAAGCTGCTTATCTGGAAGACAAAATCTTGTCCAAAGAGACAAAGTGTGGCCAACTCTTTTGGCCATTCTCATCGGTTTTAACGTCCTAAAAAGAAGAAAGTTTCTAATCATATCAACTATGAGTCGAAGAAAACAGTAAAAGGTTGATTAAGAAACGGGGCTTGGTTTACCATAAGCACTCAATATCTATCTACCATTGCGCGCGTGTGCGTATGTGTGTTGAATTGGGAAGTAAAAGAATAGTCACCTCGTACTTCTAAACCAATGACGCCCAAAGAGATTTGCATTGCCCTGGACTCCGGTTAACCCCTTGTTCAGACAAACTAGATGACACCTCTTCCCTAAGGATCATTCTTCCTTTAACTGCCTGAAATCGATCATCTAACACTCTGCCCGTTTTCTAATTAATTTCTTTACCTCTTCAGGCTTCCATTTATTTATTTTGATGGATTTATGTGTATCTGCCTTCTGTTTTGTTGTTTTACTCTCCTCTGTCGGTAACACCAGATCTTCACTGGTATATACGCTTTTGCCGCACCCATTTCTGGCCTTATCTTTGGGCTTTCTAGCATTTTAAAACTCCACCTTAACCTGTCTTCCTACAGTGTGCACACTATAAATTCATCTTTTAAGGTATTGTTGCCTATAGCCGTAATAAAGTAGCACGAGTTGGCAAATCTCTTTGTGTTTCCTTTTTGAAGACTTAACAAATAGAAAATTTCACGGTCTATTTTCATGTACATACCTCGCTGTTAAGTTTCTACATGATGGAATTATAATAGATCTATATTCCTTTTGAAGCTTTGGGTAATTTAGGACAGTATAAAAGTTTTTATGAAACACAGTACACACTGGAAGTTTTGTTTGTAGATAGATTTGGCTGGAGGAGTCATACAAAATTCGTGATTTCTTAGATTCAATAATATCGCCATGTAAACACTCACAGTCTGTGTTTCAAAATACACATAACCCCTTTCCTTTGTTGGGAATGGGTCCTTTCCTATGTGGAAAAACTCATATTTAATTAATTGGAGCAATAAGTGTTGCTACGGTATTTCCTGCTTTTATTTGAATAGGTGACTATTTGACCTTTTGGTGTGCTTTGTTATTTGCACCTTGTTGGGAATAGTGACCTTATTAATTATGGTGGTTGAACGGAGACTTCAAGGTGGCTCTTTGGTGGCTATATATATACATACATTCTGGGGTAGCAAATATACACAGAAGATACAAGATAACAACATCAAAACTTTGTCAGTTTCTCCAAGACTTTGTGCGCTGCTTCTACTACTTTGAGATTGCCCTTTGCTGGATTGTTTGTGCGAGATCTCTCAGCTTTACTAAGCTCTATTTCCCGGTGATATTTTTCACTTTTCTCACTTTTGTTTTGATGTTGTTATTACTAGCTATTGTTGGATAATTTGTGTATCCACTTTGTAACTTGTATTTGGATTTGTGTACCACTCCATTATCATAGTAAGAGAAGTTTGGGAGGACCTCCGTCACTGGTCCCGTTGTTTTTACTCTTCACGTCGAAGAGGTTTTCCATGTTAAAGATTCGTGTGTTCTTAATTTATTATTATCTCTTATTCTGTGGATTATTTGCATTGATCATTGGTGATTGTGGTGCATTTTGGTGGGTTTGTCTGTGTCATTCATAATAAACTAGTATCAAAGCAAGGTTGGTTAATTTGTAATATCCCCTGATAAATTCTAGTAATATCAACATTAGTAGAATGATTAGTTTGAATGGAGCTAACTATCATAATTTGAAGAGAAAAATGAGAGACTTGTTGTATGTCAAAAGTTGGCATTTACCCGTGTTTAGTGATGAAAAACCAGAAGGTAAAACTGATGATCTGTGGCAATTTGAACATGAACAGGTGTGTGGGTTTATTCGTCAGTGGGTTAATGATAATGTTTTGAATCATATAAATAATGATGTTCATGTTAGATCACTATGGCAAAAACTCGAATCTCTTTATGCTAATAAATCTGGAAATAATAAATTGTACCTTATTAAGCAATTGATGGGCTTGAAGTACAATTCAAGCAAGTCACTTTCTGATCACCTGAATGATTTTCATGGTATTATTCAGCAATTATCAGCTATGGATATAAATTTTGATGATGAAATTCAGGGACTTTTGTTACTTGGCACTCTTCCTGATTCATGGGACACTTTCAGAATGACACTTTGCAACTCAGCACCACATGACAAAGTTACACTGGATATTGCCAAAGTTGGTATTTTGAATGAGGAGATGAGGAAGAAATCTCATGGTGTGTCTTCTTCATTTGAGGAAGCATATGTTATTGAAAACAGAGGAAGAAGCAAGAGTAAAGGTCCAGTTTCCAGAGACAAAAGCAGAAGCAAATCTCGTAGAAGATACGCAAATATAAAGTGCCATTATTGTGATAAATCCGGTCACATAAAGAAATATTTCTACAAGTGGAAAAGAGACAACAAGGGTGGTAAAGGCATGGAAGATAAGAAGCAAGATCAAAAGGATTCCAATAATGATAATAGAGCTGCTACTGCAACTGGCGGTGATCTTATCATTGTACATGATGAGAGCTATGTGAACCTTGCTAAATATGAGTCTAGTTGGGTCATTGACAGTGGATCATCACTACATGTGACATCGCGGAAGGAATTTTTCACATCTTATGCACCTGGTGACTTTGGGGTGTTGAAGATGGGTAATGATGGTGTGGCTCAGGTTATGGGCATTGCAGATGTATGTTTGGTGACCAACATTGGAGCAAAGTTAACGCTTAAAAATGTAAGACATGTTCCAGAAATTCGATTAAACTTGATCTCTACTGGAAAACTCGATGTTGATGGGTACTGCAACACTTTTCATGATGGTCAATGGAAGCTTACTAAAGGAAACATGGTGCGAGCTGGTGGGAAGACGCACACAAGCCTGTACTTGCTGCAAGCCTCAATTCCCACTGATTCTGTAAATGTGGCAAATGACGATCTTGCAAAATTGTGGCATAGAAGACTTGGTCATATAAGTGAAAAGGGGATAAGTTGTTTGATGAAGAAAAATGCACTTCCTGATTTGAAGTATGTAAAATTGGATAAATTTCCTCATTGTTTTGCAGGAAAGCAAAACCGGGTCTCCTTTAAGAGATATCCCCCTTCAAGAAAATCATGTTTGCTTGATCTTGTTCATTCTGATGTTTGTGGTTCGTTAAAAGTTAAGACCTTTAGTGGTGCACTTTACTTTGTTACTTTTATTGATGATTGTTCAAAGAAATTGTGGATATATGCTTTAAAAACAAAAGATCAGGTTCTTGATGTTTTTAAGCAGTTTCAAGCCTTGGTTGAAAGGCAATTTGGTAAAAAGCTAAAATGTTTACTTTATGACAATGGTGGTGAGTACATCGGTCCACTTGATGAATATTGTAAGGCTTAAGGTATTCGACATCAGTTTACACCAAAGAAGACTCCACAGCTAAATGGTGTAGCAGAGAGAATGAATACGACTTTGTTAGAGAGAATGAGGAGCATGCTTTCAGAGGCCACGTTGCCAAAACACTTCTGGGGTAAAGCTTTATTTACAGCTACACGTGTGATTAATTTGTCCCCTTGTTTTTCTTTAAATGGTGATGTTCCAAATAAGGTTTGGCTTGGCAAGGAGGTTTCTTATAGTCATTTACGTGTCTTTGGTTGTAAGGCGTTTGTGCATGTGCCTAATGATGAATGATCCAAGCTGGATTCCAAGACTCACCAATGCATCTTTGTGGGCTATGGTCTTGACAACTTTGGCTATAGGTTTTATGATCCTATAGAGAAGAAATTGATTTGTAGCAAGAATGCAGAATTTGTTGAAGACCAAGCAATTGAAGCTATTTAGAAACCACAAGAATATGCATCTCATAGTGGCTTTGATCTAGTTGATTTAGAACTCCCTCCATTGACTCCTACATTTCCTGCAATTCCTGTACCAGCTCCAATTGAACAAGTACAAGAAAATGACAATGAAGTTCATGCACCTGAGGAAGATGAACCCCATGATGAAGATGCTGAAATTGATCATCATGCTTCTCCTGAAACTCAAACAACCTTTGTAAGGCGATCTACTAGGAAATGACGTCCTTCCACGAGGTATCCTTTTTCCGAGTATGTTCTCTTAACCGACAGAGGAGAACCTGAGACCTTTAAGGAATCTATAGACAGTGATGATAAGCAACTTTGGTTGGATGCAATGAAAGAAGAGATGGAGTCGTTGCATGATAATGAAACTTTTGATCTAGTGAAACTACTGAAGGAAAAGAAGGCTTTGAAGAATTGTTGGGTTTACAAGCTGAAGCAAGATGAAAATGCAAAAACGCTTCGGTACAAAGCAAGGCTTGTTGTCAAGATGTTTGCACCGGTTGTCAAGAAGTTGAGCAGTTAGATGTGAAGACCTCATTTCTTCATGGTGACCTTGAAGAAGACATTTACATGGAACAACCAGAGTGCTTCAAAGTTAAAGGGAAGGAAGAATATGTGTGCAAATTAAAGAAGAGTTTGTACGGTCTAAAACAAGCTCCAAGGCAATAGTATCGCAAATTTGATTCTTTTATGTGGGAGCAAGGCCACAAAAAGACATATAATGATCATTGTGTTTTCTTGAAGAAATTTGCTAACGGTGGTTTTATCATTTTGCTACTTTATGTTGATGACATGCTTATTATAGGGCAAAATGTAGATCGGATTTCTTGTTTGAAGCAACAGTTGAGCAAGACATTCTCCATGAAGGAACTTGGTCCGGCGAAGAACATTTTAGGAATGAGAATTATTCGTGATCGCAAGGCTCGAAAGTTATGGCTATCACAGGAAACATATATTCAGAGAGTGCTTAAAAGGTTTAATATGGAGAAAGCAACGCCTGTGAGTACTCAACTTGCTATGCATTTTAAGTTGTGTTCTCAACATTGTCCTTCCACAAAAGAAGAGAAGGAGAAGATGACGCATGTTCCTTATGCTTCTGCCGTCGGTAGTTTGATGTATGCAATGGTTTGCACTCGGCCTGATATAGCTCATGTTGTAGGTTTGGTTAGTAGATTTCTTTCTAATCCAGGTAAAGAGCATTGGAATACTATGAAGTGGATTATGCGATACTTATAGGGTACTGCTGATATGAAGCTTTGTTTTGGGAGTGATAAGCTTTGTCTTGTTGGTTATTCAGATTCTGATATGGCTGGTGATATTGACTCGAGAAAATCTACTTCGGGTTATTTGATCACTTTTATAGTGGGAGCAGTGTCTTGACAACCTAGGCTACAAAAATGTATGGCTTTGTCTACTACTGAGTCGGAGTTTATTGCAGCAACAGAGGCATGTAAGGAGTTATTGTGGACGAAGCAGTTTGTTCGTCAGCTTGGATTTTCACAAAAGAGGTATGTGTTGTATTGTGATAATCAAAGTGCAATCCATCTTGCTAAGAATTCCACTTTTCATGCAAAGTCGAAGCATATTGATATGAGATATCATTGGATACGTGATGTTCTTGATGATAAGTTAATTGAGCTTGAGAAAATTCATACCGATAATAATGGTTCCGACATGATGGCTAAAGCTTTGTCAAAATACAAATTTGAGACTTGCCGTTCAATTGCTGGAATGGAAACCACCCCCACATAGTCGGGAGGGGGAGGTTTGTTGGGAATGGGTCCCTTCCTATGTGGAAAAACTTATATTTAATTAATTGGAGCAATAAGTGTTGCTACGGTATTTCGTGCTTTTATTTGAATAGAGGTGACTATTTGACCTTTTGGTGTGCTTTGTTATTTGCACCTTGTTAGGAATAGTAACCTTATTAATTATGGTGGTTGAATGGAGACTTCAAGGTGGCTCTTTGGTGGCTATATGTATACATCCATTCTTGGGTAGCAAATACACACATAAGATACAAGATAACAACATCAAAACTTTGTCAGTTTCTCCAAGACTTTGTGGGCTGCTTCTACTACTTTGAGATTGCTCTTTGCTGGAGTGTTTATGCGAGATCTCTCAGTTTTTCTAAGCTCTGTTTCCCAGTGATATTTTTCACTTTTCTCGCTTTTGTTTTGATGCTATTATGGCTAGCTATTGTTGGATAATTTGTGTATCCACTTTGTTACTTGGATTTGGATTTGTGTACCACTCCATTATCATAGTAAGAGAAGTTTGGGAGGACCTCCGTCACTGGTCCCGTGGTTTTTACTCTTCACATCGAAGAGGTTTTCGACGTTAAAAATTCGTGTGTTCTTAATTTATTATTATCTCTTGTTCTGTGGATTATTTGCATTAATCATTAGTGATTGTGGTGCATTTTGGTGGGTTTGTCTGTGTCATTCATAACATCCTTCCCCCCTTTTTTGTCTCTCAATCGATTTACAAACAAACTGGCGTTACCAACAAAATATGACTGGAAATAGAAAACACTGTCTATTTTCCATCCTACTCTGATCCTATGTGTTATTTCCATAAAGCTTGAACAAAAAATTGATCATTTAGCGTTAGTAGTTCGTGTCATAACTTCAATTTATGGTGCTTATGTATGCCATTAGTTCCTCATTCTTTGTTTTAATTATATAACCAATTTGTATAGGGAATTGTTTGTAAACTGATGATTTAAATAGACATTTAATTATATAACCAATTTGTACAGGGAATTGTTTGTAAACTGATGATTTAAATACACATTTAATTATATAACCAATTTGTATAGGGAATTGTTTGTAAACTGATGATTTAAATACACATTTGATTATATAACCAATTTGTATAGAGCACGTTGATACAAACATTCAACTAAAACTGCATATTTGTTCAAAAATAATGTATAAAGCAAATTCGAAACATGGCTCTAAACTGCATATTTGTCCAAAAATAAAGTATAAAGAAAAATTTGAAACATGGCTCTAAACTGCATATTTGTTCAAAAATAAAGTATAAAGCAAATTTAAAACATGGCTCTAAGCTGCATATTTGTTCAAAAGTAAAGTATAATACAAATTTGGAACATGGCTCGACATATTGGTATTGGAAATAAAAAATAAGAATGGGAAGAAAATGCATGCTCGGCGGTTCTGGGACTGTTTTAGAAGATGTATTGTCAAAGGCAACCATGGCTGATGAATGACATTATATTTAATGGTGGACTAAAAAATTTGTTGTGCTCCAACATCATTGCCAGTGAATCCACAGTTTAGCGAGAGAAGTAAGACACGGTTGTGTGTATAACAGTTCAAAATAAAGTAGAAATGATAAAATTATGTGTGTACAGAGTTTATGTTAGACCAAATTATGCCTCTAACACCCCAAATTGTCTGAATTTGCAGAGATTAATGACTAGAAATGAAAGGAATACTGAAAACACACCAGATTTATAGGGGTTCGGCGTTAACGAGTCTATGTCCACTTTATGTGTGTACAGAGTTTATGTTGCGCAGGAAAGATAGCCGATAGAGGTATATTGAACTAAGTAAAGCAGTTAGCTGCTAAAATCAATAATAGAAGAACCTGCTTTCCTTTGAAGCCTGTCAAATGTAACAAATTAGGGTTTCTGAAATTAAAAAAAGGAAGACTGTATATATTATAAAACGTAGAATAAGCACATAAAAATGTTCCAAAGAACATAGAAGTCCTAATTTTAGGCATTAACTAAAAATTAATTAACTAAATAGAATAACTTAGAAATTAGGGTTACTAACTTCAGAGTTCAGACTCCTCAAATTCCTCTTCTTTACTGCGATATAAGGCCTGTTTCTTTCCTAGCTATCCTCAAACAATTCGTGCGACCATCCTTCTTCTTCCCTGCATGCTCGAGAATTCAGCTTTTTTCTTTTTCGGTTGTGCGATTTATGCTAGCGCAACTTGATTTTGATGCCCTACAACTGCTGCCCCGTGCAATGGTCCAGTTAGCACTCGGCCAGGGCTGGGTCTGGTTGGATAATAGCTGAAGCACTTGTGGCAAATAAATCTGCAATTTGTGGAATGTCATTTACCAAGAAACAAACATAAGGGTCATGGCATTGGATAGAAAGTTGTTATCGAAAAATAGACAACCGAAGCAGCTAACAAAACAACCAACTGAATATTTGAAATGACATCGTCACATCAATCAGTTCAGTAGTGTTAATATTGAACATGTTATTGTTGAATCGATATATTGGAATCGGCTGCCACACAGTTATCTTATTAGCACAGAATGTCATATTTGATTCACGGTATTGCAGTACGCATGAAAGATTTAAGGCTTGAAACAGATGAGTGGATTTCGTATAACTTGAAATGATTCTTGCATTTGTTTGTTACAATTTGAGAACTCTAACTATGCTTCACAGAATATAAATTTCAGATACATTTGTACTACGTTTGTTGTATGCTCTAAATAATTCAAATAGTTTCCGATACGAATATCCGTCCAATTATTCAAACCATTTTAAATTCTCAACTGCGTTTCACTATCACGTCCCCAACTTAGGTTATGTTGTTGTATTTTCTTCCTCTAGCATAACTACTTACTCTTTCTTGATGGTGCCGACGATTCATAGGAATTCGCTATTGTGCTCGCTTTACAAGATCAAGGAAGCGTAAATTTTGTTCTGATTGCTGGATCAATCGCACCATTGTGCGATTTAGAATTTGATTATTTACTTACTGTTTCGCTCACTGGTTCGACTAACCGTAGGAATCAAATAGCTGGTGGACAAGTTGAGAGCGATGGACAAGTTGTGGAGCATTCGACAAGATTTCGTTTTTCTTCCCATCATCTAACCCTCCAAACTTTTAAGGTAAGACTTCATAATTTGATATGCTATGACTGTGAAATAATGACTAAAGCTGGCTAAATCCTTTGTTTCTTATTTTGGCACTACAATATTAATGCTGGAAACATATCATCTACCTGTCTTTGTTTTCCAAGTCATATACTTTTACAATTCCAAACGCTAAAGGGTTGTCAGTTTTTTATTGCATAGGTAATGAATTAAATATGTGTTTTCTACAATTTTGAAGCTTTCTGGAAAAAAAAATATTTGGACTGTTATGACAAGTTAACTGCCTTTTGGTCTATGTTTCCCAAACAGACAGACATACGTTCGAAAACAAATTATTTTAGCTTTTTGATTTTATCATTTTCTGAGAAGCTAAACCTCGGTTCCTCAAAAATGTTTTTATATGTATTGTGGTGAGCAAGGGTTCTAGCCTTAAGGTAACAACTAAGGCTCATACACATGCACACAACCCTCTTATCTTCTTCATTTACTATGCGCTACTTGGACTAATGAGATTATGTTCACTACTTTCAATGCAGACATTATATTATTTCCAAAATGAAATTACGTTATAGTGGCAATCCATCATTCTAGAAAAAAGGCAGAAATTACTGGACCATGTAAGATGTCCAATTAAGCCATTAACTTTTACAGGGTTTAGTAAAAATACATACAGTACGGCGTATACTCTAATTTTCATGTATTATTTATTATGAGTTGTAGTACTGCGAACGCTTTGAGAGGTTCAACTCCTATTATGAAAAATATAGCTGTACAACTTTGCTCACTATAAGTACTTTGTTTGAATATCATTTTTATAAATGCGAAGCCTTAGCCCAGTGTGCTCTAAGTTTAAAATATTCTATTATTTCATGTTATTTTTATGAGAATGTAGATTTCACAAAATATTTCAAACTTCATCTATAATATTATATTTTAGGCTTTCATACTCATATCCCTTTCCTGCGTTAGTGAAATCAAGAAGACTTACCCTTTCCTGCATGTAATTTTTTTGGGCTGATTTTGAGAAGAATATCCCGGTATTATGAAATATTGTCATGTAATTTATTATAGAATATCGATGATTTCATTATCATATAGTTTCTATGTGCTTTTGGTGCAAACGATAATACGAAAAATAATAATATGAAAAATAAATATTCAAAGTTACATAGAATATTTTGTTAACCATTCACCAACATTTTAAAAAAAATTCTGTCTCATTCAGCATGCTATTTATTTAAGTTGATTTAGGCAAATATTATGAACTAACACAAACAACTGACATTGCTAAAAAACCGTTATAGATTTTGTTTACTCTTCCATATTACATTCTCAATGCCATAAACAAGACACTAAAATTTTATCTTCCTTCAAAAAAAATTGACTGCATCGTTGCCAAAATCTGATGAATCTTCAATAAAAATATATGCTACTTGATTAACATAGATAGTCAGTCCTCTATGCATTACAAATAAAGTAGCACATAACCTTGATATCTATATTGACGGTGGTTTAACTACGGCCATAAAAGTTCGATAAAGGATGGTTCAATTTCTAATTAATTATTAGTTAATCATTACGTGTTTGATTTAATTCTTATTATGAATATGTTATTTACTCCACATTATAACTTACCGATATATTAATGCATTATTTAACTATTTAAGGAAATATTAGCACCAACGATTTGACAAAGAGCACTTGCCAGCTTCACATATCTTTTACCTTTTACCAGTGCACATTTTTACCCATAACCATGTTTGATGGGGTTTTAGCTATAAAATGTGCTTTCCGAATGCTATGTGCATAATAATTTTGTCTTCCCTGTTTCCCACTTGCTGATTATTAATACAGTAACTGCTGTTCTGCTTCGAGACATTCAATATTTTGATTTGTAAACAGTATAAAGATTCATGCATTACCTGTGATCGTTCGTGTACTGTAACTAAGCGCTAAAGGATATATCTTGTGGTTACACTAGTAATACACAGATTTTTATGCTGTACATATCAGAAAACTTTTTCATGTTTCACACCTTTAGCCATTTCCACGTTCGAATGGCTGTCAACGCAAAACATGTGCTTTCACGGTTTGCTTTCTGCTTATTATTTTTTAACTTTTCACTCGCACTATTACTACTGTTTCCGGCTGCATAATTAGTGTTGGAAAACAATGGTTGAGTCGAGGACCAGGTCACTTTCTTGAAGACGATTCGGCGATCTGGTCGGTGGTACAAAACCAGTTCCTACTTTCGCCGCTGCCTCTAGGATAAAACAGCCTCTCTGAAATTAATAACTGATCTGCTTTGCACAAACAGATCAGTGCAGATTTGCACTTTCGGATTTAACTACTCGAAAAGTTTAATGGCGGTGGAAGAGAAAAACAGTCTTTTTTTTTATCTGTACTCATCTCGTATAATCTGAAGATAATAATATATAGACGAGGATTAGGTTATTCGAAAATACTGGTCAGTGGAGGAAAATAGGATCTGCGAAATACTTGGTCAAAAGTTTACCGTTTCAAATTAAATTCGGTTCAGGAATATTTTCCGTAATTAAAAAACGGTTCGAAAAAATCAAGTTTTTCTGGTCTAAAAATATAAGTGTCTACACCACATAGCCAAGGCCCAAAGCCCAAGCCCAAGCCCGAACCGAACCGAGCCGGGCCGGGTGGGTCGGTCGGTCGCGCGCGCGTGTGTGGTGGTCATGATGCATGGGCTCCCTCCTCACAACAAAGCATGTATTGGGAGCCCCAAGGCCCCATCAAAGCTTCTTAGAAACAAGTATAAATACTTGCTTCTTTCATATAATCCCATGATGTGGGACTATTCACATTTAGGAGCCATCATACACTTATTTCTATATTTTAAACAATTCACATAAATTTCCAACAATCCCCCACTTGAATTTTTTAAAATATTATCGAGCAGTTTCTAAAAACATAAGACTGTGCATAAACAAAGGTGTCATCCGACTTGAACCTTTGCGTGGTGAATAAGATTCAGTTTTTACTAGAGTGACACGTAGTTTTTAACTCTATTCCTGACATCAAACCACACACAATCTTTTCCATAGTGCAATCAAATAAGCCCGTGCGTTTATGGCCATGCACGTCTATCCCAGTTTAGTGAACGCTCTAGAAGTTCTGCCCAAAACTCCATTGGAAACGGCCACATTTCCACATTCACATAGGTGAGTCTATCAAGAGTACTCCTGAAGGTAGGTACTCCACTCCAAATAGAGTATAGATCTAATTAAGAGTTTCTATTAACTCATCCTCTAATCACTTTAGGAATACATGCTTCTTAATATACAAATTTAGCATGTTTATCTACTATCACTACACAACTTGTTTTTACCCATTGAACCTAGTTCTTGGGATCTCCATTCATTTAGGTCGGGTTACCATTGTGCGTGATTCCACTATCTCAGGGCAGTAGTCCCATTCTTTTAGAATTATTAAGGACTTTCTTTCTGGTCAGTCCTTTCGTCAAAGGATCTGCCAAATTATCATCACCTCATATGTGATGTTCTCTAACAATACTGTGTATACGACTATCATTTCTTACCGTTGTAATATCGGTTCTGTTTTCCTTTCAATAGTCGTCGAATTTTTCATCACTATGTATGTGATGTTCTTTTACAGTATTGTGCTTACGACGTCGTTTTCTACCGTTGTTATAATGGTTCTATACTTTTTGTAATAGCCGCGGAACTATCACAATCGATTACACCACTGGTGTCTATTTTTCCATATAGGGATCTCAACTAGCAGATTTCTTTAGTTTTTCTGCTTCTTTACTAGCTGTGGCTAGTGCTATTATCTCAGTCACTATAGTATACTGAGTCAAGATATCATGTTTCTTAGATTTCCAAGAAACAGTTCTTCCAGCGATGCTAAATATATAGCCACTGGTCGCAATAGAGTCATCAGATAAAGTATTCCAGTCTGCATCAGAATATCCTTAAGTACAACTGGAAACTTTTAATAATGTAATCCAAGGTTCATAGTTTGTTTAAGGTATCTCATGACCTTTTCAATAGCATGTCAGTGCTCTACACTAGATCTACTAATAAACCTGCACAATTATCCCACGACATAGGCAATGTCGGGTCTAGTACAATCAATGGCATATCAAAGAATGCCAATGATGCTCGCATAATCAGACTGTCTTACACCTTCATCAGTGTTCTTAAATAACTTCACACTGTGATCATATGGGGTATTTGCATATTTACAGTCTAAATAATTGTATTTCTTTAGTATCTTCTCAATGTAATAAGATTGATCCAAAGAAATTCTCTTTTCTGACCTAGTAATTTCAATACTAAGGATTACACTCGTCTCACCTAGATCTTTCATATCAAAATTGGCACTCAATAAGGATTTGACTTAATTTATGGCATGAATGTTTGACCCAAAGATGAATAGGTCATCTACATAATAGTGCAAATGTCATTCTCAGATTTGTAATAAATGCATTTGTCTCTTTCATTAGCTTTAAAACCATGTGGAATGATTAAAGTTCTAAAATTTTTCATGCCATTGTTAAAGTTCTTGTTTTAAACCATATAATGATTTATCTAATTTACATACTTTATGTCTTTAACCATGTACTACAAATCCTTCAGACTGGTCTATATAAATTTCTTCGTCTAATTCACCGTTTAAAAAAAAACCGTTTTAACATTCATTTGGAGTCTTAGTAAATTATAAATGCAAGGAAGTGAAATTAATACCCGAATGGATGTTATTCTAGGCACATGTGAGAAATTGTCGACGAAATGTTTATTTTCTTTTTATTTAAAACCTTTAGCTACTTATCGTGCTTTATATTTATTAACAGTGCCATCAGGTTTTAATTTTCCTTTAAATACTCATTTACAGCCTATAGATTTACAACCAGAGGGTAAATCTGTCAAATGCCAAGTCTTATTGGATTCTAGAGAATCCATCTCATCATTTATAGCCTCTCGCCAAAAATCGGCGTCTTAAATAAGATAAGGCCTCTTAGAGGTTTAAGTGATCCTCCTCTATAGTGAAAGCACAAAAATCTGAATCAAATCTTTTACGATTCTCGCTCTTTTACTTCTTCTAGGTTCAACTTCAGAACTTTTTTTAAGTTCTGTTCTAATAGGCATACTTGATGTGCCCCCACTATTCCTTAATTTAAAAGGAAATTTCGTTTCATAAAAAATTGACATCATTTGATTCAGATTATATTATGTGTATTTAGATTATAAATCCTGCATGCTTTGCTATTAACAGCATAGCTAATAAATACACATTCGTATGATTTACTTGCCAATTTTATTTTCTTAGGGTCTGGAATGCGAACATATGCTAAGCAAGCCCAAGTTCTAAAGTATGACATATTGGATTTATATTTCTTTTAAAATTTCATAATGCGAAATTTTATTCTTAGATATGGGGATTCTATTCAGAACATAACGTACAGTTTATAAAATATCCCCCCACTAATGTTATGCTGCACCAAAATTTAATAAAATGACAATTATTAATTCGGTAAAGGTCCAATTTTTTCAGCTTTACCATTCATTTCAGGTGAATAGGGTGAAGTTCTCTTATGTACAATATATCACATAAAAAATGCAGAATAGAATTTGATTCGTATTCTGTTCCTCTATCACTATGTAGTCTCTTAATTTTCTTATTTGCTTGATTTCAATTTTGAATGTTTTCAAACATATCAAATGCATCACATCTTTAAGAATCAATGTCTTTCCAATCATATGTTTTATTTTCATATTACCAGTCTCTTCAGCTTAAGTGGTGCGAGGATCTCACAACACACTTTCTGATCCTCAGCAACCGTGTATATTGTGAATATATCACGATCATTGCAAACATGGAGAGAAACACCAATGTCTACCCACCAACCCTCTGATTCACCAACAAGGCGAATCTCAGTAATCATAGCCATAAGAGGCTCCTCAGTCAGGTTATCCTGCGGTGCAGTGCCTGGCCTGTTCCAAAACATTCGTGTCATATGATCTAGTTTTCTACAGTTGTATTCTAGAATAACTATCCAGAATCATTCATTTGGGTTGATTGCTACTGTCAATTATGGTTTCCTTGCGGATTCCATTCTGTTATTTACTGGTCGGTTGTTGATGCTTACTATTTTTTAAAGATGTTCATATGTTAATAATTTATATTTTCTCATAGAAAAATATTCATAAACTCAGAGACTAACATAAATTGTTCACATGTATGCAACAAAGGTGTTCTATATTCTACCTTTTCTCTTGTATGCATATAAACTATGTCAATTTATTTGATGCAAAAAAGCCATTCATCCAATTAATGTCAATTCTTAAGGACATTATCAAATAACATACACATTCTATTAATGTCAAAATTTTAGTGACATTTCCCAATATTATATGTGTTCTATTAATGTCAATTTTAATGACATTTCTATATAATCATATGCATTTCACTAATGCCCAAATTTTAATGACATTTTCCAAATAAGATGCATATATGTGCCATGGATTTGTTGGCATTTTTTTTTTATAACTTTAGAGAGCTATATAGTTTTCATCTAGGATCTTAGTTGATTATTTCCCGATGTGGGACTATTATTTTCATCACTCCCCCTTCACGTGTGGCGTATTTTGAGCCATCTACGTGAACATAGTATTTTGGATGGAGTGGGGAACGTATGGCGGTTAAGCACATACGTATTTTTTGCATTGGCTCTAATCCTGAGCTCTGATACCATGTTGGCATTTTTTTTATATAACTTTAGAGAGCTATATAGTTTTCATCTAGGATCTTAGTTGATTATTTCCCGATGTGGGACTATTATTTTCATCAGGATTTCCATAATAATTCATTTTAAATACACATATTCAACAAAATTATCATGGTGAAAAAGAATCATTTGAATTTGCACACAGAATGTAATTCGTCCTTTGAGTGATCATTATTGCTTGTCATCATAATTGCAATATCAACAGCTAGTCATTTCTATTTCTTCTACCCTACATCAATAATCTCCAAACTGCTTAATTAGATTGATCTGCAAACATATTTAAATGTAAAAACAAGCCTGCATAATTTATCCACATTCTTCATGACATGTAGGACTCTACACTGCATTAAACAGTCCTCATGACATCCTATTAAATAAATGTAGTGAACCTAGTGCTTTGATGTCATGAAGTTCTAAGCATAGTAGGTTATGAGTTTTACTAAAAGCATGGAGTTATTAGATGTCAAAGTTACCAAGATAAGCTAGGTTCAGAATATGCAATAACTTCGATGGGTAGAATAAAAATTAGGAGTAAATAAATAAATGACTTCAGTCTTTGCTTAGAACCGCCACACCACAATGTTGAGAGCAACCAGCGGAACTAGAATCGCCAGTCTGAGAAAAGATCATGTTCTTCCGAAGTAGCTAAAACCAAAGCGAGCTTCGTCTCATCATAAGCCAGACCGGAACTACCTCTGAATCCGGCGAACTCTTTCCCATCTGAACAAGCATGTCTATTTCTTCAAAGGACCGAAGTGCGCTGGATTAGTTGGTCGACAAATCTGAACGAGGGCAACCGAAGCCATTGTTTCACGAATCGTCTTCAAATTGTTGGAAAACAATGGCTGAGTCGCGGACCAGGTCGCTTTCTTGAAGACGATTCGGCGATCTGGTCGGTGGTGCAAAACCAGTTCGTACTTTCGCCGCCGCCTCTAGGATAAAACAGCCTCTCTGAAATTAATAACTGATCTGCTTTGCACAAACAGATCAGTGCAGATTTGCACTTTCGGATTTAACTGCTCGAAAAGTTTAATGGCGGTGAAAGAGAAAAACAGTCTTTTTTTTTATCTGTACTCATCTCATCTAATCTGAAGATAATAATATATAGACGAGGATTAGGTTATTCGAAAATACTGGTCAGTGGAGGAAAATAGGATCTGCGAAATACTTGGTCAAAAGTTTACCGTTTCAAATTAAATTCGGTTTAGAAATATTTTTCGTAATTAAAAAACGGTTCGAAAAAATCAAGTTTTTCTGGTCTAAAAATACAAGTGTCAACACCACATAGCCAAGGCCCAAAGCCCAAGCCCAAGCCCGAACTGAACCGAGCCGGATCGGTCGGTCGGTCGCGCGCGCGTGTGTGGTGGTCATGATGCATGGGCTCCCTCCTCACAACAAAGCATGTATTGGGAGCACCAAGGCCACATCAAAGCTTCTTAGAAATAAGTATAAATACTTGCTTCTTTCATATAATCCCATGATGTGGGACTATTCACATTTAGGAGTCATCATACACTTATTTCTATATTTTAAACAATTCACATAAATTTCGAACAATTAGCTTTAATTCACTCACGCGTTTGTTCTAACAAACTTGAAGCTTTAAATTTCCTGTTTGATGCACATAAGTTTGTTGCTTACAACTTGCTTTACTAACCGCTTAAAAATAAGACTGTATATACAGACAGTCAACGTAACCACTATTAAATGGGTGGTATAAAGCTGCATACTCTTAAACGTATAACACAGTTGTCCTTGTATCATACAGTTTAAAATAACTGTCTATTCGAATTGCTTGAATTTCTGATACGAATATCCGAACGTAACTTGTCTGCCGACACAATTTTTTTAAGTAGTAAGTAGTATAACAAATATATCGAACTCTAAGAATAAGAATACTGAAATTCCACATGTTTGTCAACTGACATTGGCTAATCGTATATTCGTATACAAACGTTAACATGTGACATCCACCTTACCTTAAAAGTCATTCTTCCAACTCAAGTTTAAAATTTTGTACTTGAAGATCGGTTGAAAAGGTTTAACTTATGCATCCACGCGCCAACATTTTGCAGTTATACGTGTTTTATTTGCTGATCACAGGTTCACCATTGCAATTGTATTAAGATTTGCCTTGTTCCAGACCCAACTCAATTACCAGACTCTGCCTGACAGGTATCTACTGCTCTCAATAACATTATTTACCATGTTGTATATTGTATTTAAGTACATTTGTATACCGGTTATATACAGCTTGGCTGTTACAAAACATAAGTAGTGTGAGTTAAAAAAATGGAATTGTTACGATATTTTAGTACCACATACAATTTGTTTAACACGACTGAATTCTGGTTTAATAATCTGCGGATATTTCCAATAGGTTTTCCCGCATCCATATATTTGAATAAAAAGCAGTAGACGATGCCTACCAGTTATGAGAAATAAATTTGGTAAAATCAAAACTGTTTTTTACTTGCTACCCTTTCGTTGAAAGGCTATTTTTGCGCATGCTGATCTTTGGATTATGATCTTTGGTTCGGTCGGACGGGCGGACGGCGCACGCGCGCGTGTTCGTCAGTTATAGATGCTTCCCATCGCACAAAATTACCTGACCCTAAGGGTCAATTAAGGGAATGATGATTCTATGTATGTACACATTATTAACCCACTATTTTGCCAATGTGGGACTAAATATATTTCATTCAACTCTTTAGAAATTTCAACAATCCCCCACACAAATTGAAATATCACTGACTACATATGGAATAATGTTTTATTTAGAATAAGTAGATATTTCACTTTGAACTTTTCTTAGTTAAAATTCATTAGATATAGTTGGCTAATCGGTGAATTATTTTATCTTGATCGTCACTCTCAAGTTTACTTCTGGGAAAACTAGTAAATTGAATGATGTCCTTCATGTTTCAGAGATCCACAAGAATCTGATTTCTGGATCCGTGCTTTCGAAAAACACGGATATATCTAGAAGTTTACCGATTTGTGCGGAAAACTCTATTAAACTTGTCAAAGAGATTTGCATTGCCCTGGACTCCGGTTAACCCCTTGTTCAGACAAACTAGATGACACCTCTTTCAAAGGATCATTCTTCCTTTAAGTGCCTGAAATCGATCATCCAACTCTGCCCGATTTCTAATTAATTTCTTTACCTCTTCAGGCTTCCATTTATTTCTTTTGATGGATTTACGTGTCTCTGCCTTCTGTTTTGTTGTTTTAGTATCCTCTGCCGGTACCACGAGATCCCTACTGGTATATACGCTTCTGCCGCACCCATTTGTGGCCTTATATTCGGGCTTTCTAGCATTTGAAAACTCTACCTTAACCTGCCTTCCTACCGTGTGCACACTGTAAATTCATGTTTTAAGGTATTGTTGCCTATAGCCGTAAAAAAGTAGCACGAGCTGGCAAATCTCTTTGTGTTTTCTTTTTGAAGACTTGATAAATAGAAAATTTCACGGTCTATTTTCATGTACGTACTTTGCCGTTAAGTTTCTACATGATGGAAGTTTTGTTTGTAGATAGATTTGGCTGGAGGAGTATTACAAAATTCCTGATTTCTTAGATTCAACAATATCGCCATGTAAACTCTCACAGTCTGTGTTTCAAAATACACATAACCCCTTTCCGTGTCATAACTTCAATTTATGGTGCTTATGTATGCCATTAGTTCCTCGTTGTTTGTTTTAATTATATATAACCAATTTGTATAGGGAATTGTTTGTAAACTGATGATTTAAATACACATTAAATTACAGGAATGTCTGTAATTATAAGTAGAAGACATTCACAGACAGGTATGAAGCAAAAGAAGCACGTGCGTGCTTGAGATCAATGTAGAAAGGAGCTAGCATGGAACTTGGAGAGAATTAAGGAAACTCATTTTCAGTATATATATAATATATATCATAGTTGCTGCGTACAACACACACACACTGATAAGTGATATCACCAAACCAATGCTATATAGAATAGCTTATTTACTCTTCATATATAAGAGCACGTACGGTTGCACCTAAACTAAACCATCCGACATGGTATCTCGCAACCGCATGTCTGGGTTTCAATGCAGACTCCATCGTCGTAACCGTGGAAGTGGCAGTAGGTATTACAATTGCTGGGAATACAGTCTCCAGCCGTTACTCGTTTATCAAAGCATGCTTCCTCTGCAACCAACGCAGCAACAAATAAAGAAACAAGTTGAATAAGACTGTCTTTAACGTAAAAACAAATATTTTAAAACACTGTATATATATTTACTCACCGGCGGCAGCGGAGACAACGATCGCTACGAATATTATAGCCAGTAGTGTCTTCTTCATCATTGTTAATTGCTATATATTGCAGTAAACAAACAAACGTAACTTAGTTATAACATCACGAAAGCCTTTTCGCTCTTATATAACTCTACGTGGTCTGCCTATTAGTTGGATATAATAATTACCACCCACCCTCCCTCTGAAAGTCAAGTCAGCACTATTAATTAATTCTGGAGTATTTACCCTGCTATATTGCGGAGTACTAAAAGTTAATACCAGCCACGCATTTGGTTTGCTTTTTACAGATTCCCTCATTATTGTCTACCTGTATTAAAAAACTACAGCTGCCGGCCCATCAAATTTGTCGTTACATGCACAAGGCTGCTCTTCCAATTCACACGTAACGTAATGATGGACCAGAATACATGATTTTGTGGAGGGTTAGCTTTTCTTCCATGTTAATTTGAATATATATTGTTATGCCTAACAACTATAGAATTTTTTTGAGAACATTATTAATGACACATCGTTTAATTATGATAAGAAATGTCAATTTTTTTTTAGGATTTTCGCTATTACCATGGAGTGTACTATTACAAACTGTCATCTCCTAACAATATCGTAAAATATAACTAAACTGTCCATTTAATTTTCGTTTACACAACTAATTTTCGACTATATAACACCGAATATAATAAACCTGTGAAACGACCACCATTTACCGTTTCAAACTATTAAATTCGGCTAAACGCTACCATTTTCCTAGAGCTAATTTTTTTCGAAACGTTGAAATTTATAATAGGCACGTCGATATCGAACTAGTGGATCTTGGCCAAGCGCAATTTGTTTATATGCAACAATTAACAATTATTATACACAAGAAATTATTATTCATACACTTCTCGATGAAGTGAGGCTTAGTTATTTCATCAGTACGTATATATTCACTTAACCGTCGTTAATTTTTTTCATACTTCATCAGGTCCCTGCAATGTTCGTTCGTAAACGCGAAGTTGGTTCGAGGTGGTTTTGGGTCTAGTTCCCATCTCGGTCTCTTCGAACTAACATGTCAAAGGTCCAAATAAACATTTCATCGATAGTTGATGTTTTAACTATCACATCAAAACAATACGACTAAGTACATCAGCAACTCATGCCTTTTTATTCAAAACCATCCATTAAAACTCTCCCATCGATTCTTACAAATCGATTTCATATACTTATCTCAACTAGATAAGAATATTCATAAATCCCTTGTTTTCATTACTTTGGAGACAATATTCATTCACTTATCTTTTATAAAAACCCTTTTATTTCCTTTACCTTGAAAATATGGCTATATTATCAAAAACCTAGTCTTATTTCCTTTAATTTGGAAATATCCATAAATATGTATTCACAAAATCTCTTTTATTTCCTTATCTTGGATTTTCTTCCAAAAATTCTTTTATCATCTATACACAAATCCCTTCTTGTAACTTATTATACTTAACTTGACTTGGCTTCAATTAACAATCTATTTACTACATCTTTTGCAAAAAACATTCGTCCTTTGCATTCTGAAATCTCCTTTTAGTTTCAGTCGTTTCGCTTAATTCAGTTTTAAGGAAATTCCCATTTAAAACATTATATCAGCTTTTATTATCTTTTATAACCCTTGTTTATAAACTTGGATTCATTATCAAATCCTTTCACCAGACTTTTCACAAACTTCACTTAATGTCCCATTAAAACCTGATTACTTTATAAAAGTAATCACTTTAATTATTATTAATTAAAATAATAATTAACTTAAATCTTAACTACAATAAAGTAGTTAACTTCCGGATTAGCTTAAAATAGAATAGTTAATCATTTTAAATAGTCATTT
Organism: Allium sativum; assembly: GCA_030737875.1. NCBI lineage: Eukaryota > Viridiplantae > Streptophyta > Magnoliopsida > Asparagales > Amaryllidaceae > Allium > Allium sativum. The sequence continues at coordinate 275,345,752 of CM060923.1, forward strand.
AAATAATAATTAACTTAATTAACGATAACTAATTCAATAATTACTTTAAACAAAATTAATTAAAAGATTTGTCAACATTTAAGAATATTCATTAAGTTTGAATAATTGTTCATCAAAACTATTGCTATTAGATTAACTATAAAGAAATTAATCTAATAATAAAATTCAATTCAAAACGGTTAACTTGTTATGTTGAAAACCATCAGTTACTTGTTAACTGATTTCAAACAATTCCTTACTTTTGCATTAATTAAAAATATAATTAATTCAACAAAATCACTTAATTGTTTCATAAAAACAATTATTCCTAATTTAAAAAAAACCGTAGGCTGATTTCCTGACTTACTTGCTTATTAAGCATAAGAATTTGCTATATAAAATATTTAATAACTAATTTGTTCTATAAATATCGACTTATTTTTAAAACTGTTAATTTCAATAACTTGTAAAGATATATGTCAAAACATTGCTTCAGTTATAAAAATAATTTTTATAACTTCAAACTTGGTCAATTCGCCTAACAGCAAATCGACGTCTTTAAAAAAAAGGATGTCTTATCATTCACTGTCATTCCCTTAATCAATATTGTCTATTGATTACAATATATCAACATTGGATACAATTCAACTGTTCAACATCCAATTCAAACAATAAACTTCCAAAAAAGATTTAAGGTTAATTGAGATAAACCATTTATATGTAAATATATGGAACAAGTAACATACAAATATTTGAGAAATCCGGTTTGATCCCTCAAACATATTCTTCCCTACATCACAGATCATTATTTTATCAACACATATGAAATAAAATTTCTATTCTAAATTATCTATTTGATAGAATATAAATCACGATAATCAACAATTTAACAACGAACATCCCAAACAATCAACAACTAATACATCATTCAATTTATCCAATCACAAAGTTTATATTATTAACGATAAATGTGAATTTAACCCATCATAGTATTTCAGAGAGTGTGAGAGTTAACTTATAGTTCATTTCGATTGAACGATTCTGGTTAATTTATACAATTTCAAATGGGAGTTTGAAATTATATAAAATTATAAGGAATGTCATTTTTTTTAGGATTTTCACTATTACCATAGAGTGTACTATTACAAACTGTCATCTCTTAACAATATCGTAAAATATAACTAAACTGTCCATTTAATTTTCGGCTAGAGATGCTCGTTTACACAACTAATTGTCCATTTAATTTTCGACCATATAACACCGAATATGTTCGTTTACACAAATAATTCTCAATGAAGTGAGGCTTACTGATTTCATCAGTACATATATATTCTTTTCAAACCTGCGAAACACATTACCAACCAGACATGTAGCAACAGGTTGGGATTTATCATTTGATCATCTATTCAGATAGGATTGGGGAACTCTGGTCTTAACCTATATATATATATGTATATATCGCTCTTTAGACCATCAATGCGTTGTTAAGAAGAAAGCAACGTCCATTACAGGCTTTTGACAAATTTATAGTACTGCTACAATGAGTACTTACGTAATTTGACTTACCCGAAAGTAAACCCTGCTTTATTCCTATACTTTTCTTGATCTAAGGGCATGGGCTCGTGATAATTGGAGACATGAGGATGTTGGTCATGCCCATTACATACTTGTAGTGGCTCGCAATGAAAAATAGTTATGCGCTACACGAGAGAGTAGCATTTGACACACTTATGATGGCTTACCTTGTATAACCACTGAAAGCGTTGTTCATATTAAATTGCTTTTGTGAACCCGGTTATGAACCTAGAAGATAGCCACGTAGAACCTAATCGTCTGATCCTAGAAACAAATGATTCTTCACAAAGAGAACCTAAAGATCAAGACAAAGCATCCTTAAATGTCCCAGACCCAAATGTTCTAAGTACATGGATCATTACCGGTCCATGCCCAATGGGCCATTACTGATCCATGGTACTTGCCCTAAAGGGCATGCGACCCATGCTACTATATTTACAATCTTACCTAAGGGATCTATGTGAAATTTCAAGTTAACATGAACTACTTAGATGCTAATACCCAATGGAATGAAAAGAAAGATCGAGACGGCAAGAAGTTGAAGCTCGACGCTGCACCAGATCAAGTCCAAATGAAACCAGATTCCATCCGAAGACCAAATGAAGAACATATATTAAATTTTCGAAACCAAAAGTGTAAAATACACTACCACAATGGACCAGTATCGGTCCATCAACCATTGTTGGATCTAGAATAACCCTAGAGGGGGGGTGAATAGGGTTTTTCACAGTTTTTAACTGAATTAAAAACTTAACGAGATATATAATAATAAACTGATCACAGAAAATAGCAGAAACTGAAATGCAGAAAATAAATCACACACAGATATACCCAGCTTCGGCAAAACCCTGCCTACTGCTGCATTTCTAAGGTTTCTACTAGGTGATAGAACAGTTCCCGCATACAAGACCATGTACACTCGCAAACCCCTGCTCCTATTCTAACCCTACGCTCAAACCCCTAGACTGATTCAAACCCCTGAATCAGATTTTCCCCAGATTACAAACCCGTAATCCGTATCCCAGAATTTTACAGACTCTGTAACTATCTAGTTTTACAGACAAAACTAGAAAACCAAAGGACGGTTACAAGTGAAATTAAAATACAACAAAATAAAAACCAAATTAGAAAAACCCCTTTTAGCTTTGACTCAAAAACATGGCCGGCCCATTTGTTCTTCTTCAAAACAATATTGCTCTAAACTTTGTTCTTCAATGGCGGTTGCCTAGGATTTTTCTTCTGCTTCGAATTAGCTTTAAGATTGATTCAAGAAATTTGTCACTCCTTTAGTTGTTCGATGTTGTCTTCATGCTCGAATTCGAAGCTTGATCTTTCTTGCTCCAACTCTGTAAGACTTTTGATTTTTCTTGAGAAATTGATTGATGTTTTTTGTGAGTTGGATGAATTTGCCTGTGAGGAATAGTGTGTAGTTATAGGATTATGAAATCCTAAAATTACTCTGATTTCCTATATGGTTTGACTTGATTGTATGCATGATTTTGGCCTTTTGATTTTCCTTGAATGAATTGGATTCCTCAGCTTTAATTTCTTGCATGATTGTCACTCTATTGATATACCACAATAAAATAATTAATTCATAGTGAATTACTAGAAAGATTTTCTATTTTGAATTTCATTACATTCCAGAAATGATTCGAAATAATTGATGAAATCTTTCCAAATAATGGTGTCTGATTTCATTAAAATGCTTAGCTGAAATATATAAACATTTTGAAACTCGAATTGTTTTTCCATGATATAAGTTTCTGGAACTAATGAGAATATAATCTTTCCAAAAAAAATCTGTATGCTGATTTAGACTATGCAATAAATATTTCTGATGGCATCCATAATTTATGATAAATATCAAATTAGGAACATTTATAATTGCTAAGAAAGAAGGCAATTAATTCATTTCCATTAACTTGATTCTGTGATTTGTTGATGAGCACTTTTCTTAAATGCTTGATAGAGTCTGGTCGAAGTCTTCTTGCATGTCAAAATATATGACTGTAAACACAAGTGCGTATATAATATATATATATATATATATATATATATATATATATATAATATATCCAACTCCATGCTGCTATGCTCATCCTATTTCTTTAGCATGCACTGCTCTATGCATTTAAAAACATGCCTCTGTGATGCCTCACCCTTTATGCGTTCAAACATTTACATACATGTAAATTGTATATATATATATATACATATATATATATATATATATGTGTGTGTGTGTGTGTGTGTGTGTGTGTGAATTTGTTGCCAAGAATGATTTTGTTTGAATGTTGACATCCATGATAAACTGCACACGTGAAAAAAATGCCCAAAATGTGATTGTGAGCCCCTTGCTTGATTTTTGAAGGCTTCATTTTGATTCAGAATGATTATCAGGAAAGAATCGATCATATTCTTTGCCCAAAAAAGGTTTCTCTAATTTCTGCACAAAATCTTTGTTAAAACAGGAAACAAAAGATAATTATTTGCCAAATTGAGACACAATTTTGTGGGAAACAAATAAATCTTTTCTCATTGTCCATGCGTGATTTTTACAATGTGAATTCCTTCCCCAAATTGATGTTTGATAAAATCTGCAAACAAAATTACTTTCTTACCAAAATTTACATTTTCCATTGTTGCATGTAAATGTTTGGTTGATGACACTTTCATATGAATTCCTGGATAATGTTGACCACTTTCCATATTTGTTGCTTTCAATATAACACTGCAATTAAATGATTTTCTGCCAAAAACATACTCTGTGATTTTTGGAAAAATTATAAATCGTGATTTCTCACTTGCCAAACAAATCAACATTCTCCTTTGTCAATTTATCTTTTTCCAAAAGAACATTCATGCAGATTTCCAAAACATGTTATATATGTACATACCTGGAATCATTAAAAGTCTTGCTGTTTCTTTTCTACTCATTTGAACACCCTGGGTTTTGCAAAGCCAATTGCTCACTTGCCAAATAAAATTTTTGATTTTTATGGAAAGCATTAAACTTTTCTTCATGCCCAATAAGTGTTTTGGTTTCTTTGTGGTTGCCAAATTTTCAAATGTTCAAAAAGTAAATTGAAACATGCCTTTTTTCGTCGTTGTACACTTATGAACGTCACCTGCTTTCATGCTTGGCTTCTTGCTTTGTTCTTTGGCATGCTGATTTGTATTAGTATCATTGTGGGCTAATTGGACCAAAAAAAATGTTTTTTCCTTTTTTTTTTGTGTGTGCCATAATTGCAATGTGAATGAGTGAAATGCTGTAGTAAGCAATGACTGTATACTAGAGTGATGAGCGTTGTAGTGAGGAACAAATGTACAAAAATGAGAAAATTTGTACTGATATTTGTAATAAACAAATTTGATTGAAAAAAAAAAATTTATTATGTTCAAACAAATTTGTCTATCGTATTCAATTTATTTACAAATACAATGAATGGAGAATGATGTAGTGTATATGAAAAAGGATATGAAATGAAATGTATACCAGTGATGTATTCAAATAGTGGAGTTATAAATAGATGTACTGTTTGAATGTTTGAAATATAATATTCAATTTAAATAAAATACTGTATGAATATATGAATGTCTGCACATTTGTATTCTATTTAAATATAAATATTATATTTCTGCCTATGATAAATAAATGAAACAATACAATAACAAACACATTTAAAATAATAAATATTTGGTTGTTATCATCAAACAAAAATCATATAATTGTGTATACAACTGCGTTATATACAACAATCTCCCCCTTTTGATGATGACAAACAAATATGAAGATTTTGAATATAATAAATGTGTTTGACAGTGATTATTGAACTCCCCCTATTTGAATGCTCCCCTAAAGCAGAAACTCCCCCTATAACTATGCATGAGTGAAATGAATGTATAATAATGAATTTTCAAAATTAAAAATATTTTTAAAATATTCACTCATAAATCAAAATCTTAATCCATTCTCCCCCTTTTGTTATCATCAAAAGGATATAGAATTTAAAATACAGATGAAAAAATGACTAAAAATATAATTTCAGCTTAAGAGGAAGAACAGTCATCATAAATCTCAATCAGTCAAACAAAAATCATAATATTCTAAGAACAGGTGGCATATTTCACATTGTAGAAAATGACGGATATACGATGAATTTTATAAAAATGAGGAGAGTTATAAAAAATATGAATATTTCCCAATTATTTTCAAAAGAATTTTATAAAATTAAAGCACAAAAAAAAAACAGTGATGGATTTGGGACTATAATTATTAATTCAATTAAAGTGACAAAATCGAATAATCTCAAATTCCAATACCTATCAATCAACAAATCATAATACGTCATAAAATTTCAACACATTTCACAGATTAGAAAGTGGATAGATAGGCTGGTTTTTATAAACACCAAGGAGAATTTCAAATTAATTTCAATTTATAGCACAATTTTCCTTTTTCTTTTTATTTTATTTAAGAGCACACTGACCACGCATAACCGGAGCTTGGATTTTTAAATGAGGTCAGTCGCAGCTTAAATTATAAGTTGTCTCTTAACCATGCATGACCAGAGCTTGGATTTTTAAATGAGGTTAGAGACACACTTATATATTTATTATATATATTTATCATTTTAGCTTTTAAAAAGAAAAACTCCTTGGTATAAAACCAATATATGGATGATAGAAAATGTGGTAGGTACAGAAATGGACTATGAAATAAATTTCTAAATTAATTATATTATGAAATATGCATGAATTGTACCGGGATTCTTGAAAATTTTCAATTTTCACTAATTCTGAAAAAAAATAATGCAGTCACATTTCCATCACAACTATTTTCACTGTTTTAAGATTATTTTAAAAATATAAACTCTCCACATTAATATAAACTCATAATGAATGACAGAATGATGAGAGGCATAGAAGATGTTCGTGAAATAATTCCCAGTTCAAAGATATTATAATAAATATTCAACCGTCATGAAAATCTAAATAAGATCTCCTCTTGTTGTGAAATATATTGTAGTCATAATTCATCACAATTTCAAATTCTGATATATTTTGATGAATTATAAATACAGAACAATATGGATATTGATTTCAATTTGTGAATGAATAAAAAATAAATAGTTTTAAAATTGAAAATCAATTACAAGAGGAATATGAAAAGCTATACAATGCACAAGAGGGAAAAGAAAAATATATACATGATGAGAAACAAAATTCAGCACTTCCTAATCTGATACCACTTGTAGTCTCTATTAAAAAGGATATTTTTTTTTTAAAAGACACTGGTGGCTAAACAAGGGTATCTCAGTCAACAGAAAGACTTAATTACAAAGCAAGCAACTCAAGCACACAAGTTTCATTTATCAGAGCACGATAAACCTTTGATACCAAATCAAGCAGTCCAAAAAAAATATATACAAATCTATTTCTTATAATCAGAGCAGCATGATTCCAAAAACAAACATTTTTCAAAAAACAGTTTCAGAGCAGCACAGAAAAATCATTTTCAAAGCAGACTTGTCAAGGAGATGTTCCAGAGATATTTCAAACAGTCAAAGAATTGTTCATGATTCAGGATTAAATATAGTTTATTTTAAATCATTTGAACGAATTGTGAAGATATCCGGATTCAATGAATCAATCACACGGTTTGTAAACTTTAGATTCAGAATATGTGTGTGATTCAATAAATCAATAAATTCAAATGATTTTAAACAAACTAGTATTCAAGTCAAATATTCATGAAATACCAATGACATTCAAATCCCAATTCTCAAAGAATTTACACAAATATTTCTGACAAACAGAAGAGTTATTTCAGATCATTTACATCAGAAATGAGAGATATTCATGATCTACACAATTAAACAATAGTTTATTTGAAATCAATTGAATCGATGTCAAAGTTTGAGATATAATGAATCAGTCACACAATATTGATAATTTTAATTTTAAGAAGTGTGTGAAATTCAAAATATCATGAATTTCAGTTGATTTCAAACAAACAAATTCCAAGTAAAATGATCATGAATATAAGATGAATTCCAAGATGTATCACAGATTCAATACAATTCAAAATATCCAAGCCAATCTGAAAAATAATGAAATTATCACAACTGATAAATATTGGTGTGCTGTAATATTTCAAGCTTTTCTAAAATGAATTAGAAGAAACTCAAAACAGCAGTGGTGTGTGAAACTTCATCAAATTTTCAGATCTTCAAAATTTAGAATTCTAATTAACAGTGTTCAAGATTTGACAAGAATACATCAACACTGTTATGAATTCATAAATCAGAAAAAAACTTCAAAAACAATTGCAGATATTTACACAAATAAATTCAAGATCTGGAAATAATTACAAACACGAGAGTTTTCTACAAATAAAATGAATTTCCAGATAAATATGAGTTTTGCAATTGGAAGTTAATGGAGCACAGAATAAACAAAGATATGGCAGTGACAAATCAAATAAAGACAAATAGAAGAAAATAAAATAGAAAGGGGTAGAAGAAGTAGGAAAAAAAATAATAAAAAAATATTTACAAGGTTGAGGTCAGAGATCATACCTGATTCACAGAAAACGTTGTGGATCTCTAACTCGTCAGACTTTGCTAAGGAACAGTAGATGATTCAATGATGTGAAGTAGTTTGAATCAGTTTCTCTTTTCAGCACAGTTGTTCCTCAGCCTCCTTTGGTAGCTAACTGTTTAGAGGATTGAGTGGTTTAACAAAGGCAGTAAAACCACTCACAGTTGTATTTGTTCGTTTTGGTACCCAAACCTGTTTATATAACAATCCATCAGAATAAACCTTTGTACCCTTAGCAACCCAAATCTGTTTGAATTTCACGAAGTTTGGTTTATTTCCTTTTGGGATCCAGGATTGTTTAGAAGGATTATTATAAAACAATTTCTCATTTTGATTTTGACTCAAAAAACCTTTGAAATTATAAGAGTTCAAATTTTCAAATTGATTCTTTTCAAGATTGTTTGAAGAATTTTTCAAATCATTTGTAATTCGTCTTTCAAAAACATTATTTTTCTCAAACCCAAGTCCATGTTTATTTTGAACAGAAAATTGGTTTTTCAACAACATATTCAAAGATTTTTCACCGTTTGAAAAATTAGACAAGATTGTTTCAAGTTGTTGAATTTCAGTTTTAAGATTACCATTTTCTTTCAATAAATCTGAACAACGATTTTTAGTGATCTCACATCTTTTAAAATCAGATTTCAAAACCAAATTTTCATCTTTGAGTAACTTTATTTTGGTTTGGGATTCAACAATCTCAGCCTCAAAATGTTTTCGACTTTCAGACTCAAATTTCTTGAAATTTTCAATCTCGTTTTCAAGTTCTTTCAAAATCGAATTCGATTTCAACAGATTTTCCTTTTCTGCAATTTCAAGTTTGGAATGAATATTAGTTTTAAAAATTTCAAATTCCTTTTGCAGATGATTGTTCAAATTTGATAACTCAATCTTGTTTGCTTTTAAGACCAAAATTTCATCTTCAAACTTTTGAATATTTTTATTGAGATGAACAAGATTGGTTTTCGATTTCAAACAATTTTTACAATCTGAATCTGAAAGGTTTTTAAAATATTCAAGCCGTGATTCCAAATCATCAATTTTGCTGTTCAACTCAGAATTCCTAGATTTTAGAGTATTGTTTTTAGATTTGAGTTTATCAACAGATTTAGTTAAATCAACACACATATAAACCAAATCTTCGTATGAGAAATTTTCAATTTCAGTAACCGTTGATTCTCCATCATCTGATCCATCTGAATTCTCATTTGTAAATCCTGTTAAACAGAATTCTGAGTCTGAATTGACAATCTGGGGTTTTGAGCTGGAGTTGTCAATTTGACCATACTTCGTATTAAGAGTTGTCCAAATTTCCTGCGCAGTTAAACAATGGGAAATCAGACTGTATTGATTATCATCAAGATGAGAATAAAGAATATGTGTAGCACGAGAATTAAAAACTTTATCTACCATATCGTACCCATTGATAACAACATCCCAACATTTAATATTAACAGATTTTAAATAAAATTCCATTCTGGATTTCCAGTTTAAAAAATCTGTTCCAGTGAAAATAGTTGGAGATGAACTGGACTGACTCTCTTTCGACTGACAACAAGTATTCACCATTTCTCTAGAGTTAAAGAATACCTGCTCTGATACCACTTGTTGGATCTAGAATAACCCTAGAGGGGGGGTGAATAGGGTTTTTCACAGTTTTTAACTGAATTAAAAACTTAACGAGATATATAATAATAAACTGATCACAGAAAATAGCAGAAACTGAAATGCAGAAAATAAATCACACACAGATATACCCAGCTTCGGCAAAACCCTGCCTACTGCTGCATTTCTAAGGTTTCTACTAGGTGATAGAACAGTTCCCGCATACAAGACCATGTACACTCGCAAACCCCTGCTCCTATTCTAACCCTACGCTCAAACCCCTAGACTGATTCAAACCCCTGAATCAGATTTTCCCCAGATTACAAACCCGTAATCCGTATCCCAGAATTTTACAGACTCTGTAACTATCTAGTTTTACAGACAAAACTAGAAAACCAAAGGACGGTTACAAGTGAAATTAAAATACAACAAAATAAAAACCAAATTAGAAAAACCCCTTTTAGCTTTGACTCAAAAACATGGCCGGCCCATTTGTTCTTCTTCAAAACAATATTGCTCTAAACTTTGTTCTTCAATGGCGGTTGCCTAGGATTTTTCTTCTGCTTCGAATTAGCTTTAAGATTGATTCAAGAAATTTGTCACTCCTTTAGTTGTTCGATGTTGTCTTCATGCTCGAATTCGAAGCTTGATCTTTCTTGCTCCAACTCTGTAAGACTTTTGATTTTTCTTGAGAAATTGATTGATGTTTTTTGTGAGTTGGATGAATTTGCCTGTGAGGAATAGTGTGTAGTTATAGGATTATGAAATCCTAAAATTACTCTGATTTCCTATATGGTTTGACTTGATTGTATGCATGATTTTGGCCTTTTGATTTTCCTTGAATGAATTGGATTCCTCAGCTTTAATTTCTTGCATGATTGTCACTCTATTGATATACCACAATAAAATAATTAATTCATAGTGAATTACTAGAAAGATTTTCTATTTTGAATTTCATTACATTCCAGAAATGATTCGAAATAATTGATGAAATCTTTCCAAATAATGGTGTCTGATTTCATTAAAATGCTTAGCTGAAATATATAAACATTTTGAAACTCGAATTGTTTTTCCATGATATAAGTTTCTGGAACTAATGAGAATATAATCTTTCCAAAAAAAATCTGTATGCTGATTTAGACTATGCAATAAATATTTCTGATGGCATCCATAATTTATGATAAATATCAAATTAGGAACATTTATAATTGCTAAGAAAGAAGGCAATTAATTCATTTCCATTAACTTGATTCTGTGATTTGTTGATGAGCACTTTTCTTAAATGCTTGATAGAGTCTGGTCGAAGTCTTCTTGCATGTCAAAATATATGACTGTAAACACAAGTGCGTATATAATATATATATATATATATATAATATATCCAACTCCATGCTGCTATGCTCATCCTATTTCTTTAGCATGCACTGCTCTATGCATTTAAAAACATGCCTCTGTGATGCCTCACCCTTTATGCGTTCAAACATTTACATACATGTAAATTGTATATATATATACATATATATATATATTTGTGTGTGTGTGTGTGTGTGTGTGAATTTGTTGCCAAGAATGATTTTGTTTGAATGTTGACATCCATGATAAACTGCACACGTGAAAAAAATGCCCAAAATGTGATTGTGAGCCCCTTGCTTGATTTTTGAAGGCTTCATTTTGATTCAGAATGATTATCAGGAAAGAATCGATCATATTCTTTGCCCAAAAAAGGTTTCTCTAATTTCTGCACAAAATCTTTGTTAAAACAGGAAACAAAAGATAATTATTTGCCAAATTGAGACACAATTTTGTGGGAAACAAATAAATCTTTTCTCATTGTCCATGCGTGATTTTTACAATGTGAATTCCTTCCCCAAATTGATGTTTGATAAAATCTGCAAACAAAATTACTTTCTTACCAAAATTTACATTGTCCATTGTTGCATGTAAATGTTTGGTTGATGACACTTTCATATGAATTCCTGGATAATGTTGACCACTTTCCATATTTGTTGCTTTCAATATAACACTGCAATTAAATGATTTTCTGCCAAAAACATACTCTGTGATTTTTGTAAAAATTATAAATCGTGATTTCTCACTTGCCAAACAAATCAACATTCTCCTTTGTCAATTTATCTTTTTCCAAAAGAACATTCATGCAGATTTCCAAAACATGTTATATATGTACATACCTGGAATCATTAAAAGTCTTGCTGTTTCTTTTCTACTCATTTGAACACCCTGGGTTTTGCAAAGCCAATTGCTCACTTGCCAAATAAAATTTTTGATTTTTATGGAAAGCATTAAACTTTTCTTCATGCCCAATAAGTGTTTTGGTTTCTTTGTGGTTGCCAAATTTTCAAATGTTCAAAAAGTAAATTGAAACATGCCTTTTTTCGTCGTTGTACACTTATGAACGTCACCTGCTTTCATGCTTGGCTTCTTGCTTTGTTCTTTGGCATGCTGATTTGTATTAGTATCATTGTGGGCTAATTGGACCAAAAAAAATGTTTTTTCCTTTTTTTTTGTGTGTGCCATAATTGCAATGTGAATGAGTGAAATGCTGTAGTAAGCAATGACTGTATACTAGAGTGATGAGCGTTGTAGTGAGGAACAAATGTACAAAAATGAGAAAATTTGTACTGATATTTGTAATAAACAAATTTGATTGAAAAAAAAAAATTATTATGTTCAAACAAATTTGTCTATCGTATTCAATTTATTTACAAATACAATGAATGGAGAATGATGTAGTGTATATGAAAAAGGATATGAAATGAAATGTATACCAGTGATGTATTCAAATAGTGGAGTTATAAATAGATGTACTGTTTGAATGTTTGAAATATAATATTCAATTTAAATAAAATACTGTATGAATATATGAATGTCTGCACATTTGTATTCTATTTAAATATAAATATTATATTTCTGCCTATGATAAATAAATGAAACAATACAATAACAAACACATTTAAAATAATAAATATTTGGTTGTTATCATCAAACAAAAATCATATAATTGTGTATACAACTGCGTTATATACAACATGGACCTGTACCGATCCATATAGTCAAGGTATTTTGAGATGCGGCTTCGTAGGAAACTCCTAAACGTTGTTCCGAGTCTTTCTGCAAGGCAGCTTGGCCCGCCACAGTGAGGAGGGTGCTCGTCGACTATGGAGCATCTGTAAACAACCTTTTCAGGAAAACCTTCAACCAGATGAAATTGTCTATGATAGATGTGTCAGCCTGCCAAATCAAAATCCTAGGGTTCTCTGGTGAGCTGCAACAGCCTACCGGAACAATCAATCTACCTGTTGAGCTCGGAGAGGGTGAAAGGAAAGTGGTGTTAATTCAAACCATTATTATCGTTGATGAGATTTCCGCTTATAAAGCATTCATGGGAAGACCTGCATTGATGGAGTTCAAGATTGCCTTGGCACCATGGTGTCTCCTAATGAAATTCCCAACAGAAATGGTATTAGAGTGGTTAAAGGAGATTAAAACATGGTCCGAGAATGCTATATAACTGAACTATGGAAAGCCAAAATGGAAAGAAAAGAAAAGGAATGTGGAGGGCCCCTCCGCATTTGGGAGTCCGTCTTATAACAATTAAAGGGTTACCCCCTACACTGGAGAGCATAGTCTCTCTCGTAAATCTATGGATCCATGGAAGAATAGTGCAGGGGACAACAGGTTAGTGCCGATGGAAATGGAAATACCTGTCTCAGTAGACCAAAAGGACCCAACTTGAGTGTTAATCATTGGATCACACTTGGGATGAGGATTCAAAAGGAGTTGATAGTTTTCCTTAGAGACACCTTGGATGTGTTTGATGGAGCCATGCTGATATGTATGGGATTTCACCAAAGGTTGCAAGTCACACTCTAAATATAGATCCTCGATACACTGATTCTGTAAATGTGGAAAATGACGATCTTGCAAAATTGTGGCATAGAAGAATTGGTCATATAAGTGAAAAGGGGATAAGTTGTTTGATGAAGAAAAATGCACTTCCTGATTTGAAGTATGTAAAATTGGATAAATGTCCTCATTGTTTTGCAGGAAAGCAAAACCGGGTCTCCTTCAAGAGACATCCTCCTTCAAGAAAATCAGGTTTGCTTGATCTTATTCATTCTGATGTTTGTGGTCCGTTTAAAGTTAAGACCTTTAGTGGTGCACTTTACTTTGTTACTTTTATTGATGATTGTTCAAAGAAATTGTGGACATATGCTTAAAAAACAAAAGATCAGGTTCTTGATGTTTTTAAGCAGTTTCAAGCATTGGTTGAAAGGCAATCTGGTAAAAAGCTAAAGTGTTTACGTTATGACAATGGTGGTGAGTACATCGGTCCACTTGATGAATATTGTAAGACTTAAGGTATTCGACATCAGTTTACACCAAAGAAGACTCCACAGCTGAATGGTGTAGCAGAGAGAATGAATACGACTTTGTTAGAGAGAATGAGGTGCATGCTTTCAGAGGCTAAGTTGCCAAAACACTTCTGGAGTAAAGCTTTATTTACATCTACACATGTGATTAATTTGTCACCTTTTTTTCTTTAAATGGTGATGTTCCAAATAAGGTTTGGCTTGGCAAGGTGGTTTCTTACAGTCATTTACGTGTGTTTGGCTGTAAGGCGTTTGTGCATGTGCCTAATGATGAAAGATCGAAGTTGGATTCCAAGACTTACCAATGCATCTTTGTGGACTATGGTCTTGACAAGTTTGGTTATAGGTTTTATGACCCTATAGAAAAGACAATGATTCGTAGCAAGAATGCAGAATTTGTTGAAGACCAAGCAATTGAAGCTATTCAGAAACCACAAGAATATGCATCTCATAGTGGATATGATCTGGTTGATTTAGATCTCCCTCCATTGACTCCTGCAACTCCTGCAATTCCTACACCAGCTCCAATTGAAGAAGTACAAGAAAATGACAATGAAGGTCATGTACCTGAGGAAGATGATCCCCGTGATAAAGATGTTGAAATTGATCATCATGCTTCTCCTGAAACTCAGACAACCTTCGTAAGGCGATCTACCAGGAAACGACGTCCTTCCACTAGGTATCCTTTTTCCGAGTATGTTCTCTTAACCGATGGAGGAGAAGCTGAGACCTTTAAGGAAGCTATAGACAGTGATGATAAGCAACTTTAGTTAGATGCAATGAAAGAAGAGATGGAGTCGTTGCATGATAATGAAACTTTTGATCTAGTGAAACTAGCGAAGGAAAAGAAGGCTTTGAAGAATTGTTGGGTTTACAAGCTGAAGCAAGATGAAAATGCAAAGACGCTTCGGTACAAAGCAAGGCTTGTTGTCAAGATGTTTGCACCGGTTGTCAAGAAATTGAGCAGTTAGATGTGAAGACCGCATTTCTTTATGGTGACCTTGAAGAAGACATTTACATGGAACAACCAAAGTGCTTCAAAGTTGAAGGGAAGGAAGAATATGTGTGCAAATTAAAGAAGAGTTTGTATGGTCTAAAACAAGCTCCAAGGCAATGGTATCGCAAATTTGATTCTTTTATGGGGGAGCAAGGCCACAAGAAGACATTTAATGATCATTGTGTTTTCTTCAAGAAATTTGCTAACGATGATTTTATCATTTTGCTACTTTATGTTGATGACATGCTTATTATAGGGCAAAATGTAGATCAGATTGTTTGTTTGAAGCAACAGTTGAGAAAAACATTCTCCATGAAGGAACTTGGTCCGGCGAAGAACATTTTAGGAATGAGAATTATTTGTGATCGCAATGCTCGAAAGTTATGGCTATCACAGGAAGCATATATTCAGAGAGTGCTTAAAAGGTTTAATATGGAGAAAGCAACGCTTGTGAGTACTCCACTTGCTATGCATTTTAAGTTGTGTTCTCAACAGTGTCCTTCCAAAAAAGAAGAGAAGGAGAAGATTACGCATGTTCTTTATGCTTCCGCCGTTGGTAGTTTGATGTATGCAATGGTTTGCACTTGGCCTGATATAGCTCATGTTGTAGGTTTGGTTAGTAGATTTCTTTCTAATCCAGGTAAAGAGCATTGGAATACTGTGAAGTGGATTATGAGATACTTACAGGGTACTGCTGATATGAAGCTTTGTTTTGGGAGTGACAAGCTTTGTCTTGTTGGTTATTCAGATTCTGATATGGCATGTGATATTGACTCGAGAAAATCTTCTTCGGGTTATTTGATCGCTTTTGCGGGGGGATCAGTGTCTTGGCAATCTAGGCTACAAAAATGTGTGGCTTTTTCTAATACCGAGTCGAAGTTTATTGCAGCAACAGAGGCATGTAAGGAGTTATTGTGGATGAAGCAGTTTGTTCATTAACTTGGATTTTCACAAAAGAGGTATGTGTTGTATTGTGATAATCAAAGTGCAATCCATCTTGCTAAGAATTCCACTTTTCATGCAAAGTCGAAGCATATTGATATGATATATCATTGGATACGTGATGTTCTTGATGATAAGTTAAATGAGCTTGAGAAAATTCATAACGATAATAATAGTTCCGACATGATGGCTAAAGCTTTGTCAAAAGACAAATTTGAGACTTGTCGTTCAATTGCCGGAATGAAAACCACCTCCACATTGTCGGGAGGGGGAGATTTGTTGGGAATGGGTCCCTTCCTATGTGGAAAAACTCATATTTAATTAATTGGAAAAATAAGTATTGCTACGGTATTTTGTGCTTTTATTTGAATAAGTGACTATTTGACCTTTTCGTGTGTTTTGTTATTTGCACCTTGTTGGGAATAGTAACCTTATTAATTATGGTGGTTGAATGGAGACTTCAAGGTGGCTCTTTGGTGGCTATATATATACATCCATTCTTGCGTAGCAAATATACACATAAGATACAAGATAACAACATCAAAACTTTGTCAGTTTCTCCAAGACTTTGTGGGCTGCTTCTACTACTATTAGATTGCTCTTTGCTGGAGTGTTTATGCGAGATCTCTCAGTTTTTCTAAGCTCTGTTTCCTGGTGATAAAATCGGCTCGCGACATCACGAGCCGATAAAATCGGCTCGCGCGCCCCATTCAGGACTCTGAATTGAGCCCGTAACATTTCCCTTCATATTACACCCCGTAACAACTGTTGTGTGCAAAAATAAGCGAAATTACACCCCTTAACATGAATTTCCTCCACTGTTGGAGTTGCTCTTAGTTGGATATAATAAATACCACCCACCCTCTGAAAGTCAAGTCAGCACTATAAATTCTTCTATTTATCCTGCTATATATTATGGAAAGTTAAGAGCATTCCCAGCAGCGTTGATTTTTGATGAAATGGGGACGAAATTAGTTTTAACGCTGTCCAGCAGAAGCAGGACCAGTGTGGGGGGCAATTGGAAATGGCGAGGCTCGCCATTTCCAATTTTGGGCGTCGGTATGGAAACGGTTTTGAGAAAACCGTTTACACCTTAAACGGTTTTCTGAAAACCGTTTAAGGTATAAACGGTTTTCAGAAAACCGTTTATACAATAACTGTGCTTTTTTTTAAATGCAAATTCTTTTGCACTGTATCTTGTTTTGTACTTGGTTAAACATGTTGAGTTTTCTGGATTTAATGAAAGTGGTTATCTAAACGTAATATATTTATTTTATTTAATTTTTTATAGTTCATAAGTAATTTTTTTATTTGTTTCAGTGAAAATTTGATGCTTGTTTTATATTTAAATTCACTGATTTTTTAAGCTTGAAAAATTATATTTAAAATTTTAAAGTTTTATATTAAAATTGTTTTATATTTAAATTGGTTTTTTATATGTAAATTTTATCTTATTTTATAGATAAAATTTTTATTTGTGAATTTTTACCTCCACTCAATTTTTATTTTGGTTTTTATCTCCAGTTTGCTAGTTGTAAGTTGGTAACATACGCTAGATATTAAAAACGATAAAAAGATTTTGCGATAAAACTGGTGTTCAATATAATATCACCAGCCAAACTTAGGATACAATAGAGAAAACTAAATACTAGCTAGTAAAATATAGGAAACTAGGGAATTCAGTACGTAAACACATTAATTATTACGCTCATTCTGAAGAGCTTCTAAAGAGGTTCGAAGCCGCCGATTCTCTTGTTCTAACTCGTTGGCGTAAGAAATAGCCCTAGGAGGGAAACGATCGTCGATCCACTCGAAATAATTGCATCCGTTTGGCCACAGCGAGCATAAATGGATCCTACGACCAATATTCTCTCCGTCCGCCCGTACTACTACCTCCACCTCGTAACCACAGTAGCAACAGACGGGATAGGAGTTAACCTCCTGCTCGTAAGGAGTCTGGTTAATTGAAACTCGTCGTATGTAACGACCCAGATTTTTTGAACAGTTTATTTTAAACATTTAATATGGTTTTAAATATTGTATTGAGAATATAAATGAATTTTTATATTAAAGTTATCAATTTAATAATTGATATAAGATTTATTATCGAATATATCCAAGTGGTGTAATACGAAAACAATAAATAATTAAAACTGAATTGAAATGATTCAGTTAGTCAATATAAATTCTATTTGGGGTTTATAACGATAAATTTAATTGTCTGAAATCAATTTATAGTTTTAATCGAGTTTAATTTAAATCGTTAACCTAAACTATGATTTGTTCTGTACAGTTGAATTAAATTTTAAAACTGGTCCCGTTGAGTTCAGAATATCGTGTAATGTTGAAAATATCGGTCGTTGTGACTAGATAGTGGTTTGGGATTCAAATTTAAAGACCGCGATATAGTTTAGTTTTTAAATAATAAAAAAAAAAAAAATCAAATCAATACTTTAATCAGCCGACCTACATATGAAGATCTCGCAGCCTATTTCCTTTCTCGAGCAAAATGTTTTGTCTCCCAACTGCATTACTGAAGCAGACATGATACAATGGCCTTCGTACCTGTTGTCTGCCTTCGCGTCTATATAAAATCAAACCAGTCCCTCTAGCATTTCATGGCAGAAATCGAAGACCTCAAAAGGGAAATGGCGGCCTCGATTCTTCTTCCCTCTTCTTTCATTTGATATCGCCATTCACCCTATCGATCCTAACCACTATCGAGACCCCAAATTACCACCTCCCAATACCCTGACACTGGACCTCGGCTAAGCGACGCTCGCGATGAGAAGCGGTGCTCCAAGAATGGCGTGACCTGGGAGGTATGAGACGCGGTGTACTTGGGGACATTCGACAGTTCGGCGATCGTTTAGGGTTACGGATTTTGGGGGATTTCGAGCTTCTAACAGTCCTGAGGGTTCAAACGTGAGTACGACGGTGAAGTTGAGGATTCCCTTCAGGTTGATGCCTTCGGTTACAGTCGATTTCAAAGCTCGACTTCGTGACCTAGAAGTGAAGGCGTACGGTGTTCGACTTGGATTTTAGGTATGTCGACGGTGGAGGCTGTGAGATTGGTGGATGGACGGGTCAGCAAAGAATGGTGGTCAACAAGTAAAGGGCTAGGGATTGAGTTCCTAGGGTGAATTCAGAAAAAAAGGGCATAAGGTAATTTTATTTATTTAAAATTTTATCAAGAATTTAGTTTACATAAAAAGCAAATAAATTTATATAATTAGTTTATAGAAAATAAATTAGTTAGTTTTGATTCTTTGATTTAAACCATATTTTGATTCAGATTTCAAACTCAAGATAAATAGAAGTTGGATATTTAATTAAAACAATTTGATGATTTAATTAAATGAGAAAATGGAAATATATATATAGACATTTATTTATGCGTTAATTGAAATGTGATTGTTAAATAAATATTCATAGGAGCACGATAAAACTCGTTCGAGGCGATTCGAAGCCGTAAGATCTGAATTTCCACGAGACATTCAGCAAAGGAAATTACGGTGAGTACATCTCACTCACCTTTAGAATTATTTTTATTTCATTAAAAATAATTGTTTGTTGCTTGTGTGAATGATTTATGGTTGTTTTATATATATTAGTTATTTAGGCTATTATATATATATTGGGTTGATTGATTGGTTGGATTCCCGCAGTCTCATTAGCGGATGCCCGCAGTTTCATAGCGGATGATTACCCTATACGCCCCACGCTATGATTAGTGGATGACCTTCTATACCGCGATATTCTGCCACGAAGCAGAATTGGTATTATTTATGTGCTAACATCTGTGGATGCAGGAAAACAGGTTGGAGGAATCCAACTGGATTCCTCAAGAATATATTATCTGCTTGTTTATTTGTTTGCATATATATTTATATATGATGTGTTAGAAAAATAAACAATTGGTTGCTTTGTGTGTTTTATCACTGGGCTTAAGTAATGATATTTAAAAATATCGTGAAAGGATATTGGAGATTTAAAAAGGGAAAATTCTATTTTTAAATAGAATTTGAATTTTAAATGGGAATAAAATATAAACTTGTTTTGAAAAATAAAACGAGTAGTTTCTTTATAAACGAAGTTTATAAATAGTTCTTTTATAACGAAGTTATAAATGAAGTGAAAAGAATTATCACTTGATAATTCAGAAATAGAAATACAAGTGTGAAATTGAAATTCAAAATGAAATTTCAAAATAAGATGTGAAAAGGAAATTTTAAATATATAACTCAAAGGAAATTTGAGTATAACATTTGAATTTTAAAAGGAGTTTAAAATGTTTGAATTTTAAAAGGGGATTGAATATTAGAAATTCAAATTGAAGTTCAAATAGAATAGACGAAATTAGAATGGAAAAATGGAATTTGAATTCAAGGAATTAAAATAAAATTTGAATTCAAAGGAATCCGAATAAAGAAATTCAAGTAGAAATTTGAATATGTGATTTCAAAATAGAATTTGAAATAAACTTTGAAAATAGAATTTCAAAGTAGAATGGGAAATGGAATTTCAAATAAGATTTCAAGATAGGAAATCCAAAGGGTTTTGAAATGGAATTTGAATTCAAGGGAATTCAAATGAATTTGAATATTAGAAATTCAAATGGGGTTGAAAATGGATTTGAATATGAAATTCAAATGGGTTTTAAACTATGGAATTTTGAATGTAGAATTTGAAAGGAGTTTGAATATTTGAATTTCAATAGAATTCAAATATAAAAATTGGAATATAGAAGTTCAAATGGAATTTAAAAATAGAGTTTGAATAAAAGAATTCAAATGAATTCAAACATGGAATTTGAATATAGGGAATTCAAATAGAAATTTAATTATTGAATTTGAAAATCAAATAGAAAAGGAATTGGAATCTGAAATATAGAATTCAAAAGTAAGATTGGACTTTGAATCAAGGAATTCAAATAGAGTTAAATAGAGTTGAATTCATTTAACGAAGTTTTAAAAAGTTTTATATAAATATAATTAAAACGAACTCGCCGCAGCGCTGCAGTTCGTAAAATAGCGATTCGAACTTCAATTGAATATACAGAACCCAATTGAAGTCGGAATTCTTTGAAACAAGAAACGTCAGGACCGATTTGATAATAGTTTTCTAATGGAAGAGAAAAATCTGAATTTCGTCGTATAGATTTTGAGATATGTCAAAATCAAATTTTCAGAAAAACAGCGCCAAAACTATTTAAAAACCATAACGGTTTATTTCATGTTATAAAGGGATTTTAAGCAAATAAAATCCGAAGTTTCTATTTAGAAAATTTCAGAGTTGAGTTGTAAAATATATGCGAATTCAAGTTGTGTAAATGAATATGATTTTTGAAACAGAAATCAGATTTTTGATTATTGAATAGAATTAACTAATTCGAATAGTATTTAGTAAATGGAATTTTGAATTGATAGTGAGCTTTAAATAAGTGAATTCGATTTGAGAAATTATATTCGAAAAAAGAAAAGAGAACTAGAATTGAAATTGAAATTCAATTTGGTTATGAACAAGTTAAACATTTTGTTTGAACATGTTATGTTCAACAAAGAAGTGAGAGAGGCAAAATGACTAATTAAAGAATAAATGGGCGAAACTGAATTCAAACGATTAGATGGTATTGAATTGAAAACAGGTGAACAGGTGTTGGACAGGTATGGAATGAAGTATATAAAGTATATAATGTATGTGCTCGACAAAAAGGTACATGTTTAATTCATATATGAGATTTTATGCGCCGTATCGGCAAGCCGCTTGGCTTTTCCTTTTTCTTTTTGATTAAGGAAGATACCGGGAAGCTATTTGAAATTTCCCGACGCTCCCGATACAGGGGAGGTTATGGCGAATTTTTCCGGGAATTTAAGGAGATAGAATATTTTTCAGATAATTTGATAGTTAAATCAATGTATCGATAAATGTAGAATTCGAGGAGAAAATGGAGAAGAGATTTAATTAATGAAATATTAATTAAAGGGCCCAGTGATTTGTTTGATATGTTGGATGAACACTTGTTTTTATTCGATAGTTAAATCACAGACTATCGAAGTTTTTGACCATCGTTGTCAATATGGAGAGACCGGTTGGATTATTATCCGAAGAACCACTCCGTATCGGCATAAGCGTTGCGAACCAAGTATGCTGAATATATTGAAGACAGAGTAAAGTGCAAGGGCTTTTCTATTTATAGAAATAGTGCCTTCGGTTTCGTTCAATCCCAGAACGAACGTATATGGACGAATGTCTGACAGAGTATTTCCAATGATCAAATGGGTTGGTCTGTATGGATATATATATGGTTGCAACGGATTTATCCCTTAGCATAATATCCAGAATATTTGTGCAAATCAATTAGTGATTAACGGATCTGACAATGTGGCATTCAAAGTGATTGTGCTGACAATGAATGGTAAGTATGCGTAGCCTCAGGCCTCAACAACCGGGAAAGGACAAAAAATCGGGCAGGCAGCATGGCTATGTGGGTCGCACCCATTAGGGTGTATAATCACCTATCTAGAGAAATTCCTTTTGTTTCTAAATCTATCGATTCTGCCCATTCGGGAAACGGTGGTTTGAGTCCAACCGTTGGTGATATACATTCGATACACTCAAGCGAAATGAGTGGTCGGTCATGTGTGGGCCGGGTTGCAAGATGTTCTTGTTGAATCCAGGTGTATTTGCCTCTAGAGATGCACTGTCGGAAGGTGGTCCCATACCTTGTCGTGTTGGAAATCCAATCTCCAATAAGCGCCATGCGGTTTTTGATTTTATAATATTATGTGGAGCGTGAGATGCAAGCGTTCTGCTATTTGGTTATTTACTTGATATAGACATTATTATAATATCACTGGATTTGATATCAAAGTGTTTTGGGTTATAGTAAGGTAAAAACCGTCCATGTTTATGTGTGGGCTGGTCTTACTATTATCTTTTCTTTCGAAAAAGATTTTTGAAAGTTAAACAAGTGGTTGGAGTTTACTCACACCAGTCCCATGACTGACCCAGAGTTTATTTTGTTTTGTTTTCCTAAACTCTTGGGTGCCCAAATTTGTACGGGCAGTCAAGTGTTTCAGGCTTTTACAGATACACTTGGAGGAGCTTGAAGCGGGAGGCTTCGACGTTAGTTATTTAGGGTTACTTCCGCTGGATCAAATGTTATGTACTCTGATGATGGTATGTATATATGTACAAAACAGATTGTATTTCAAAGCTTACGTTATATAATATATTTTATTCGTTCCGCTGTTAGTTTGTGGTCTTCGTTTTTCTTCTATTCTAAGTTTTCTATCTTATCTATTCTCACCCTCTAACTTCTTTCTAATAATGAGTCGTATTTCTGTGTTATTTGGGTTGGACGTGTGGTGTATTTAGTCAACTCAGATAGCTCGGATTTGCGGGTCGTTTCAGTTGGTATCAGAGCTGGTTGCTTAATTGGTACGGATGATAGGGGGTTCTCGCTTCGCGTTAGGTGGCGAACGGGAGACTCTTACCCCTACATCTCCCGACAATGTGGGTTGGTCGAGTCGAGAGGCTGGCCGTAAAAGCAGTTCTGAGGTATCTCTGTAAGCCACGCTGGGAGGTTAGCCCAGTGCCGAGGGAGGAGAGGATGGTTGAAAAGCCTACTCGAATCCCGGGGTCGTTACAGTTGGTATCAGAGCTTAGGTTGAGCAAATACCTAGGCTTGTGTGGTATGTACTCATTAGAGATAGGGTCAGTAGTACCCTAGAATGAGTTGAGTGTATAGATACGAGGGAGCGTATTTGTTATTTGATATAAAAGCTATTTTATATTGTGTTGACTAGTCTGTGAGTGGTTTATGAATTCTGGTCGAATCGTGGGACGCCACGAAGTCGATAGGAATTTCTAAACGCTTGAACAGAAGATTGAACACAATATTGTTTTAAGGTGGGTAAATGAAATAATTTAACCCAAAAATTTCTATTTTTGATATAGAAAGAATAATTTTCTAGAATTATTATTATATGGATGTGTTGGATGTTGACTTGATAATCAAATACGATTATAGAAATGAAATGGTTATTTATAACCAAATAGAATTTGTATAGGAATTAAATATACAAATGAGATGAATTAGAATTAAATTCAAACCAGAATTAAGAATTCAAAATCCTGGGAAGTTGAAATATTTTTCAAAGTATATTAAAATAATATAGATTTGTTTAAAGGATTTGAAAGAAAATCATTTTAAATGAATTTTGAAGTAATAAAGCACTGAACTCACTTCAGTGGCTGGGAAATTATTCTGATGATGATTGCAACATCATCAGTGTTCATTTCCGAGTTTCTAAGTGATGAGTTGCTACCTTAGAAAGTTTTTGATGGAAATTTGTTTTGAAAGAAAACAAGTAGATTGAAAATTCAAATGTTTGAATTTGAAATGGAAATAAATATATATGTATATATTTAAGTGATTTCAAAAGGGTTTGAAATGAAAACCCTGGGATTTAAATTCTGGAATTGAAATTTAACTTAAACAAGTTAAATGGGTCGAAGTGAATGAATTGATTAGAATCAATTTGAATAGGTTTATTGGAATATAGATTGGATATAAATGGATTGATCGTAGATCATTCGAATCAAATGGGTGAAGACCAAAAGTTTTGGGTGGAGCTAATTTGTTGAAATGTGAAGAGATGAGTTTCAACATAAAGAAGTTTTGAAAAGTAATGAGTTTGTACCATTTTTCCTACCTTAGCAATTTCGAGGACGAAATTATTTTAAGGGGGGAAGAATGTAACGACCCAGATTTTTTGAACAGTTTATTTTAAACATTTAATATGGTTTTAAATATTGTATTGAGAATATAAATGAATTTTTATATTAAAGTTATCAATTTAATAATTGATATAAGATTTATTATCGAATATATCCAAGTGGTGTAATACGAAAACAATAAATAATTAAAACTGAATTGAAATGATTCAGTTAGTCAATATAAATTCTATTTGGGGTTTATAACGATAAATT
The DNA here is from genome assembly GCA_030737875.1 of Allium sativum. NCBI lineage: Eukaryota > Viridiplantae > Streptophyta > Magnoliopsida > Asparagales > Amaryllidaceae > Allium > Allium sativum. Next base: position 275,370,844 of record CM060923.1, read on the forward strand.
TAATTGTCTGAAATCAATTTATAGTTTTAATCGAGTTTAATTTAAATCGTTAACCTAAACTATGATTTGTTCTGTACAGTTGAATTAAATTTTAAAACTGGTCCCGTTGAGTTCAGAATATCGTGTAATGTTGAAAATATCGGTCGTTGTGACTAGATAGTGGTTTGGGATTCAAATTTAAAGACCGCGATATAGTTTAGTTTTTAAATAATAAAAAAAAAAAAAAATCAAATCAATACTTTAATCAGCCGACCTACATATGAAGATCTCGCAGCCTATTTCCTTTCTCGAGCAAAATGTTTTGTCTCCCAACTGCATTACTGAAGCAGACATGATACAATGGCCTTCGTACCTGTTGTCTGCCTTCGCGTCTATATAAAATCAAACCAGTCCCTCTAGCATTTCATGGCAGAAATCGAAGACCTCAAAAGGGAAATGGCGGCCTCGATTCTTCTTCCCTCTTCTTTCATTTGATATCGCCATTCACCCTATCGATCCTAACCACTATCGAGACCCCAAATTACCACCTCCCAATACCCTGACACTGGACCTCGGCTAAGCGACGCTCGCGATGAGAAGCGGTGCTCCAAGAATGGCGTGACCTGGGAGGTATGAGACGCGGTGTACTTGGGGACATTCGACAGTTCGGCGATCGTTTAGGGTTACGGATTTTGGGGGATTTCGAGCTTCTAACAGTCCTGAGGGTTCAAACGTGAGTACGACGGTGAAGTTGAGGATTCCCTTCAGGTTGATGCCTTCGGTTACAGTCGATTTCAAAGCTCGACTTCGTGACCTAGAAGTGAAGGCGTACGGTGTTCGACTTGGATTTTAGGTATGTCGACGGTGGAGGCTGTGAGATTGGTGGATGGACGGGTCAGCAAAGAATGGTGGTCAACAAGTAAAGGGCTAGGGATTGAGTTCCTAGGGTGAATTCAGAAAAAAAGGGCATAAGGTAATTTTATTTATTTAAAATTTTATCAAGAATTTAGTTTACATAAAAAGCAAATAAATTTATATAATTAGTTTATAGAAAATAAATTAGTTAGTTTTGATTCTTTGATTTAAACCATATTTTGATTCAGATTTCAAACTCAAGATAAATAGAAGTTGGATATTTAATTAAAACAATTTGATGATTTAATTAAATGAGAAAATGGAAATATATATATAGACATTTATTTATGCGTTAATTGAAATGTGATTGTTAAATAAATATTCATAGGAGCACGATAAAACTCGTTCGAGGCGATTCGAAGCCGTAAGATCTGAATTTCCACGAGACATTCAGCAAAGGAAATTACGGTGAGTACATCTCACTCACCTTTAGAATTATTTTTATTTCATTAAAAATAATTGTTTGTTGCTTGTGTGAATGATTTATGGTTGTTTTATATATATTAGTTATTTAGGCTATTATATATATATTGGGTTGATTGATTGGTTGGATTCCCGCAGTCTCATTAGCGGATGCCCGCAGTTTCATAGCGGATGATTACCCTATACGCCCCACGCTATGATTAGTGGATGACCTTCTATACCGCGATATTCTGCCACGAAGCAGAATTGGTATTATTTATGTGCTAACATCTGTGGATGCAGGAAAACAGGTTGGAGGAATCCAACTGGATTCCTCAAGAATATATTATCTGCTTGTTTATTTGTTTGCATATATATTTATATATGATGTGTTAGAAAAATAAACAATTGGTTGCTTTGTGTGTTTTATCACTGGGCTTAAGTAATGATATTTAAAAATATCGTGAAAGGATATTGGAGATTTAAAAAGGGAAAATTCTATTTTTAAATAGAATTTGAATTTTAAATGGGAATAAAATATAAACTTGTTTTGAAAAATAAAACGAGTAGTTTCTTTATAAACGAAGTTTATAAATAGTTCTTTTATAACGAAGTTATAAATGAAGTGAAAAGAATTATCACTTGATAATTCAGAAATAGAAATACAAGTGTGAAATTGAAATTCAAAATGAAATTTCAAAATAAGATGTGAAAAGGAAATTTTAAATATATAACTCAAAGGAAATTTGAGTATAACATTTGAATTTTAAAAGGAGTTTAAAATGTTTGAATTTTAAAAGGGGATTGAATATTAGAAATTCAAATTGAAGTTCAAATAGAATAGACGAAATTAGAATGGAAAAATGGAATTTGAATTCAAGGAATTAAAATAAAATTTGAATTCAAAGGAATCCGAATAAAGAAATTCAAGTAGAAATTTGAATATGTGATTTCAAAATAGAATTTGAAATAAACTTTGAAAATAGAATTTCAAAGTAGAATGGGAAATGGAATTTCAAATAAGATTTCAAGATAGGAAATCCAAAGGGTTTTGAAATGGAATTTGAATTCAAGGGAATTCAAATGAATTTGAATATTAGAAATTCAAATGGGGTTGAAAATGGATTTGAATATGAAATTCAAATGGGTTTTAAACTATGGAATTTTGAATGTAGAATTTGAAAGGAGTTTGAATATTTGAATTTCAATAGAATTCAAATATAAAAATTGGAATATAGAAGTTCAAATGGAATTTAAAAATAGAGTTTGAATAAAAGAATTCAAATGAATTCAAACATGGAATTTGAATATAGGGAATTCAAATAGAAATTTAATTATTGAATTTGAAAATCAAATAGAAAAGGAATTGGAATCTGAAATATAGAATTCAAAAGTAAGATTGGACTTTGAATCAAGGAATTCAAATAGAGTTAAATAGAGTTGAATTCATTTAACGAAGTTTTAAAAAGTTTTATATAAATATAATTAAAACGAACTCGCCGCAGCGCTGCAGTTCGTAAAATAGCGATTCGAACTTCAATTGAATATACAGAACCCAATTGAAGTCGGAATTCTTTGAAACAAGAAACGTCAGGACCGATTTGATAATAGTTTTCTAATGGAAGAGAAAAATCTGAATTTCGTCGTATAGATTTTGAGATATGTCAAAATCAAATTTTCAGAAAAACAGCGCCAAAACTATTTAAAAACCATAACGGTTTATTTCATGTTATAAAGGGATTTTAAGCAAATAAAATCCGAAGTTTCTATTTAGAAAATTTCAGAGTTGAGTTGTAAAATATATGCGAATTCAAGTTGTGTAAATGAATATGATTTTTGAAACAGAAATCAGATTTTTGATTATTGAATAGAATTAACTAATTCGAATAGTATTTAGTAAATGGAATTTTGAATTGATAGTGAGCTTTAAATAAGTGAATTCGATTTGAGAAATTATATTCGAAAAAAGAAAAGAGAACTAGAATTGAAATTGAAATTCAATTTGGTTATGAACAAGTTAAACATTTTGTTTGAACATGTTATGTTCAACAAAGAAGTGAGAGAGGCAAAATGACTAATTAAAGAATAAATGGGCGAAACTGAATTCAAACGATTAGATGGTATTGAATTGAAAACAGGTGAACAGGTGTTGGACAGGTATGGAATGAAGTATATAAAGTATATAATGTATGTGCTCGACAAAAAGGTACATGTTTAATTCATATATGAGATTTTATGCGCCGTATCGGCAAGCCGCTTGGCTTTTCCTTTTTCTTTTTGATTAAGGAAGATACCGGGAAGCTATTTGAAATTTCCCGACGCTCCCGATACAGGGGAGGTTATGGCGAATTTTTCCGGGAATTTAAGGAGATAGAATATTTTTCAGATAATTTGATAGTTAAATCAATGTATCGATAAATGTAGAATTCGAGGAGAAAATGGAGAAGAGATTTAATTAATGAAATATTAATTAAAGGGCCCAGTGATTTGTTTGATATGTTGGATGAACACTTGTTTTTATTCGATAGTTAAATCACAGACTATCGAAGTTTTTGACCATCGTTGTCAATATGGAGAGACCGGTTGGATTATTATCCGAAGAACCACTCCGTATCGGCATAAGCGTTGCGAACCAAGTATGCTGAATATATTGAAGACAGAGTAAAGTGCAAGGGCTTTTCTATTTATAGAAATAGTGCCTTCGGTTTCGTTCAATCCCAGAACGAACGTATATGGACGAATGTCTGACAGAGTATTTCCAATGATCAAATGGGTTGGTCTGTATGGATATATATATGGTTGCAACGGATTTATCCCTTAGCATAATATCCAGAATATTTGTGCAAATCAATTAGTGATTAACGGATCTGACAATGTGGCATTCAAAGTGATTGTGCTGACAATGAATGGTAAGTATGCGTAGCCTCAGGCCTCAACAACCGGGAAAGGACAAAAAATCGGGCAGGCAGCATGGCTATGTGGGTCGCACCCATTAGGGTGTATAATCACCTATCTAGAGAAATTCCTTTTGTTTCTAAATCTATCGATTCTGCCCATTCGGGAAACGGTGGTTTGAGTCCAACCGTTGGTGATATACATTCGATACACTCAAGCGAAATGAGTGGTCGGTCATGTGTGGGCCGGGTTGCAAGATGTTCTTGTTGAATCCAGGTGTATTTGCCTCTAGAGATGCACTGTCGGAAGGTGGTCCCATACCTTGTCGTGTTGGAAATCCAATCTCCAATAAGCGCCATGCGGTTTTTGATTTTATAATATTATGTGGAGCGTGAGATGCAAGCGTTCTGCTATTTGGTTATTTACTTGATATAGACATTATTATAATATCACTGGATTTGATATCAAAGTGTTTTGGGTTATAGTAAGGTAAAAACCGTCCATGTTTATGTGTGGGCTGGTCTTACTATTATCTTTTCTTTCGAAAAAGATTTTTGAAAGTTAAACAAGTGGTTGGAGTTTACTCACACCAGTCCCATGACTGACCCAGAGTTTATTTTGTTTTGTTTTCCTAAACTCTTGGGTGCCCAAATTTGTACGGGCAGTCAAGTGTTTCAGGCTTTTACAGATACACTTGGAGGAGCTTGAAGCGGGAGGCTTCGACGTTAGTTATTTAGGGTTACTTCCGCTGGATCAAATGTTATGTACTCTGATGATGGTATGTATATATGTACAAAACAGATTGTATTTCAAAGCTTACGTTATATAATATATTTTATTCGTTCCGCTGTGAGTTTGTGGTCTTCGTTTTTCTTCTATTCTAAGTTTTCTATCTTATCTATTCTCACCCTCTAACTTCTTTCTAATAATGAGTCGTATTTCTGTGTTATTTGGGTTGGACGTGTGGTGTATTTAGTCAACTCAGATAGCTCGGATTTGCGGGTCGTTTCATCGTATCTCCTGATGACGTACAACTTGAACATGCAGAGTACGAGCAACATCCTGATAAGTCGGTGGACGAGGGACTGGAGCCGCTCGTAAGGGTTCTTCATTCCCAGTTTGGACTTGTCCATGACCTACATCAGGAACTTGATTAATTGGTGGATGAATCGTCAGGCGTGCCAACTCCGGGTAGTTTTGACGCAGGTCCTCGTAGTGCTGCTCTTGGTATTCGATATTCCAATCAATATCTGTTCTTGGAGTTGAAGGCGAGCGCTCAGGAAAGTTTTGATCATAGTTTGAATCCATTGATGAGGGCCATGACCATGAAGGCATGTTTTTCTGTTGATGAAAAATTTGGTTCTAGATAACTAAATCGTAGTAAAGATAGATATTTGTATAGGGGAAAATATGAGGGCTAACATACATATAATTGAGATTCGTTAGACTAGTCAACGCACTAAGATGATAGGAAAAGCACTAAAGCGATAGGACAAGACAACGGGTTCAGTGATAGGACAGGATGACCCAGTGATGCTTTTTAAGAGCAGCAAAGTTGTAGGGTATGAAAGGCCAAGATATGACGAGTCAGTGGCGAAGACTGGAACAATGCATTAATGGACGACCCAGTTATGTTTTTTAGCAAAGCAGTAAAGGGATAGGATATGAAAGGACAGGGTAATAGACTGTAATAATGCAACACTGGTGCAATAGACAACTGTACAGAAAGCACTAAAGTAAAAGGATAGGACGACCCAATTTTGATTTTTAACAAAGCACAATCGCTAGAACTTGAATGGACAGGGTATTTCCAATTAACAAAGCACCGTAAAAAAAGCACTAAAGCGACAGGATAGCACAACCCTGTTTTGTTTTTTTACACCTATATAAAGCGATATGACTACTCGCGTCCAACTTTAAGGTTTTTTAATACCGTTATGTTTCTTAACACCGTTATGTTTCTTAACTCCGTTATGTTTTTTAACTCCGTTGTATCTTGATTTGAATTTGATGTTTGCGTGTTTAATTATTGTAGTTCGTACTCGTGTACGTTGCAGTTCTTACTGTTGTAATAGTCGATGTTGTAAGCTTATTGGTAACTTTATATACACATAATTAATTGTTTCCACTCAATTTTTACTACATACGAGCCAGTAAAATACACAAAACAAATACAGTCTATAATAAACAATAGTCCATTATCATTAAACCAAAACCATTACAAACCATATGAGTACAAACCATTACACTAACACACCGTCTTCATAACAATATTATAGTACCATTAAACTCACATACCATTACACTAACATCTCATAACATTAACATTAGCACCTAAAATGTCATACAATCAACTCATCGATCATCATTGAATGTCCTCAATGCCTGGAATGTAAATCACACTTCCTTTCTTCTTTCCCTTTCCCGTAAATATAGATTTCACCTTGCTGACGAAACCCCTGCTCTTCTGCTTCCCTTTGTCTAAACTCTTGCCTGCACATACATAAACACTTGGTTATATGTGAACTTGACCAGGTATTTATATGTGAACTTAGAACAAAATAAATAGATTTATGTGCACGGGTAACAAGTGTGTATGGAGTTAAATGAACAAGTACCAGGCGTCGACGATGATGCAGATGGATATCTAAACCTAACACCATACTGATTAGTACGTACATCACTGGGTTGACCGTCATCATCATCATCATCATCATCACCCTCGTCGTCATCCTCCTCATCACCTACCTCCTCATCTTCCTCATCTCCCTCGTCGTCATCTTCTTCCTCATCCGCTTCCACCTGTACTTGAGTTTTTCTTTTTTTCCTGCTTGTTGTTCGACCCGCCACATTGGTTCCCAAATGCAACACTGGTTCCCTATAAACTTGCATGTTCTGCACAGTTTTTAAAAACATACACACTATCATTATACAAATAATACTAGGGATTGTATGTTATGAGAAGTTTTGGAAAACAAACATGTTTCTCAAAAATTAAATCGATAACTTACAAAATCGTCTGCAGCTGTGTTGATCCTATCCAAGCCCTCTTCATAATACTTCGACTGGTCAAGAGCTAACTGTCGCATACCCATACTCAATTCCCATAGACTATCAACGGTGTAATGGGATGGAACTGGCGGTATATCCGTCAAATGAGGAATCGGTAACGGATCATGTCCTGTCCATTGCAAGTTCCACCCCGGATCCTCGGCCCACTCACTATGCTGCGGCTGTGGGTAAAACTGAGATGCGTAGTTAACTTCTGAAGACGTGACGATTGGAGCTTCAATTCCTGTCTTTAAAGCACAAGGTCTGAAAAAAAATCCATATTACCGATACGGACAGAAGCATCTAACAATGGACCAATATCTCTGGCCACAGAGCGCCAATACGTACTGTAATCAATGTCTGGCTCTTTATATATGTACTGTTGACAGTCATCTTCGTATAACGCTTGTTGCATCTCCACATATGTGGAAAATGTCATCTTGCGGGTCATATGTGCGGGAGGATCAAGGGGAATAGTCGCCCACCCTGTAAGTTGCCGCATACATCTCTCTCCTAAATACATCTCATAGGAGCTACCGGGCGGAACACTCAAAGGCAACTGTTTCATAGATAGGTTGCGTGCATGGACAACCTCTGCATTAGCGAAAGCGACTGAATTATGCCATGGATTCCAATTTACATGCGCTGCGTGGCGATGATCTATATGGTACCGTGTGCTCGAGAACAAATGAGCTGAAGTATCATGCGTGATAAGCCTATTTTCTTTCTCCCAGGCTCTCAATCTCGGATAGGAAGCTTGTTTCACCTCTTCTTTGACAATATAGCCGCACACCGTCATGTACTCAAAAAACCAGTACTGCAGTAAGGAAAGATGTAATATTAATCACTAGAATAAACCTTCGTAAACCTAAAAAACTTTGTGCTTCATATAAGTTACCATACCTGCAATAGCTCAACGAAACCAGTGATATGTCCTCCCTTAGTTACAGCAACATCCAAACTCTGGTAGAGGTAACCCATAATCGCAGAACCCCAGTCGAACTGTTCCGCTAAGAATAAATCAAAAACGGCCTCCAAATAACCCAGACTAATAGTGTTATTTGTTGTTGTAAAAAAAAAGAATTCCCATCATATACAAAACAAAAATGCGCGCAATATGGCTTTTGTTATCCGTAGCCTCAAGATAGTCGTCACGAAAGTACCTCACAAGATGCGATAAAGGAACATTTCCTACCTTAATATCATTCGGCTCAAGAAGTGCCAGTAGTTGCTTTGCATTTTCGAATTGCCCCCAAGTCTCATCATACGGTAAAGTTAGATTATGCATTCCCACGGGAATGGATGTCAGCATGGTAAAATCTAAAGGTGTGAACCCAATCTCCGTACTAGGAAATAAAAAGGTATGTGTAGTCGGCCACAAACGCTCCACAATAGCATGTATGCATATGTTATCAGAGTTTTTCAACTCAATTTCCATGAATTTACCAAATATACTCACAATCGGCTCATAAATTTACGGGTAGACTTTAACTTTCTTCCACCATTTCAACATCGTTGTAAATGCCCCATGACATCTCATCTTGTCTCGATTCTGTTTACAAAAAAAAAATCGGATACATAATGTTTTCGTATCGAATAATTCTTTTTAACTCAATTTAAAAACAAAAAATATACTGTAAGCTCTTTTCCGCTGTTGAAGATATGTGAAACTCCTTCTTGTAGACTTGTGATGGACATGAATGGAAACCCCGGCTCGATTTCTGTCTCCTTCCTAGCACCGTAGCCTCCTTCTTCGCGTTCAATCGTTTTACGACTCTTTCGTGAACTTTTTCTCCTCCGAAACCCACTCGCAGCGCTTGTACCTTCTATGATTTCCTCTTCCATCCTCAACAAATTCAACTAATTTGTTAAATCAACAAAGATGACCAAAATGATGGGTTTATGGTGGAGAACGATGGAATTGGTTGTGCTAAAGAGACGAGGAAGGGAAGATAATGAAGTTGTTGCAAAAATCCGATGTTTTTACCTCAATTTTTGAACTAGGGTTTTGAGAATTTGGGGATTTTGTGGATTTACTTCAGCGTCTGTTTTACAGAGTATAATAACTCTGTAAAACAGATGCTCGCAATATTTTTTTTTTACTTTTCACGCACACTAAACGGTTTTCTGAAAACCGTTTAGACACTAAACGGTTTTCAGAAAACCGTTTAGTGTTTTTTTTAAAAAAAAAAATTAAATTCCCAGCGTCGCCCCACTGTCTGCTGGGACAGTGGGGTGGATCGACGCTGGGAATAAGCTATTCCCGCTGAAAATGTGAGGAACTGCTGGGAATGCTCTAATAGCAGCCATGCATTTGGTTTTCTTTTCAGAGATTCCCTCATTATTTGACGTTACGTGAATTTGCTGTATTTGCTGTATCCGCTTTTACAATATTTGTTCTTAGGAAAGCCAAACCAAACATAAAAGGCTGAAGGTATTGGGAAATCCTTTGTCAATTATATGCGTCAACGTTGTCTTAAATAAAATAATGTTCTAATACACTTTGGTAAAAGGATAAATGTTCAAGACCATTATTGTAATTTTCATTATAAAACCTATAAATAGAAGAGGTCATTGTATTTGTAGATGTATATACCAATAAAATGTGTTTTCGCCCCCAATCATCCTTCTTTTTATTCGTTAAAACGTTATCAGTGATATAAAGGCTTTATATGAGATGAGTTCGCTTAAATACATGGTGTTGTAGAAAGCTAATGGAAAATACATGATTTTGTGGAGAGTTAGCTTTTCTTCCATGTTAATTTGAATATATATTGTTATGCCTAACAACTATAGATTTTTTTTTGAGAACATTATTAATGACACATCGTTTTAAGATAAGGAATGCCCATTCTTTAAGGATTTCCATTATTACCATGGGGTGTACGGTTACAAACTATCATTTCAACCTATCGAAAGGTTGAAATTTATAATAGGCACGTCGATATTGAACTAGTGGATCTTGGCCAAGCGCAATTCGTTTATATGCAACACTTAACAATTATTATACACAAGACATTATTCATACACTCCTCGATGAAGTGAGACTCAGTGATTTCATGAGTACGTATTCACTTAACCATCATTAATTTATTTCATACTTTATAATAGCTTCATCTAACCGTAAATTTATTTATTCGGACTTCAAATCCTATTAAACAAAGAAGTTCAGTTGACTGCTGTGTTTGCCACCTGTTGGTGCAAGACCACCCATACCTTTATTTTGGTTTTGGAGAATTAGGTTTCACTCCTTTAGACCTTACCATGCTTATCGGATTAGCAGTAAGAATAGACAAGACATTTTCTTGTGATGAATAATATAAGCGCTCTAACATTTTATCAGTTATGCTGCCTCATTTTGAATTACGCGAAGGATTGTCTTCTAGAGTTCACCTGCAAGTTAGTTATATTAGACAAACAATCTCAGATTTAATCCATGTACACGGCCAAAAAAACAACTATTTGGAGCCAACACGACTGTTTATTCTATTTTGGATGAGAAACCTGTGACACCCCACGTCCGTTAATGTCACTCACTAAAAGAATGCATTAAGTTTCGTGAAGCGTTACAGGTAAACAGACACAGAATATTATAAGACAGATATAAATTTTTGCAGCGGAATAAAACAACTTTATTAATCATAAGATACCGTGGTCCAAAACATCACATGTCTGAAATATAAAAGCCCATTAGAACATAAAAACCTCTGTCTTGTACTTCAAAAATATCAGAGTACATAAAAGAAATAAAATTCCCCAAACATAAAATATAGCCATTAGCAACAAGGATATGAGCTTGAGCCATACATATCAGCAGCTCCAGCAAAATCACGGTCAAGCCTGAGTGTTTCCTCCCTGAGAACCGGGGGGGGGGGGGAACGGAAGAAAGGAGAAACAAAAAGGGTCAAACATAAAGTCTGGCGAGTCTAGTTACTTTTAGCAAGTAAATAAATAAAAGTAGCATGACAGGCGTATAAAGTGGGTAAGAGAGATCAGTACATAGATGACAGGTGTGACAAGGTAAACAGGATATGGTGTGTACGCTTCTAAAGATTACACTGCACTATTACTAGTATAACCAGATTGAGATGATCCATTTCACTATAAGATGGTAGACTTAGGCATACGTCCAATTGTATCCTAACCACTACCCTAATCGATCGGCTCCCTACTCCGTAGATACCCTGTGCTGGCCCCACAGTAGGAGGTATCACTTCCTAAAGTGACAACCCTACATTTCCCAAGATGTGCACAACCATATCTACTGGTGTTACGATCATCTTAACCCCTTCTGCTCGGCCCATGCACGCACATGGTCCGGTCGATTTGCGCCGTCCACACCGACCGCCACGTTTGGATATCTTACAATCAGTCAGTAAGCGTGCCCCTTCTCCGCCTAGTATGGAGTACTTTGTTTGATACCTACTCCGGGTTACTGACTGAAATGGATCCCACTAAATATGATACAAGCTCTCCCCTTTGTCTTGTATCCCCCACTAGTTTTTCACTGACTATGTATACCACTAGGTATCTTAATTTAATTACATAGCCCTATCATGTCTACAAGTTATGCTTACCCTAGAAGGTGTCTTTAATTACATAACTTTATTGTTTCCTCTGTTATGTATACCACTAGGTGTCTTTAATTACATAACCTAATCAGGTTAAGTGTAACGACCCGAGTATTTTCGGCCCCGAAAATCGACATAAATACAGTTCCATATCTCATGCCAACTTTCCAAGCACCGAAAACACAGGAACGTTATTAGAAAGAAATTAGAGGGTGAGATAAGAAATGAAAGAAATATTAGAATAGAAGAAGAAGAACCATCACAACACAAAATCTCACATCGCAGCGGAACAAAATATAATACAGAAATAAATCTTTATTGAGAGCTTTAAATAAAACTTACAATCATCAGAGACATCAACACATCTGGACAGTGATAATAACCTGCCCTCATATACAACACACAACAAAATAAATACTAGATACCATACGTCTGAACACCTTCAGCTCGTCTCTAGATTTTGCAGCATCCGATAACCTGGACCTGTACAACACGGTCTAACCCGAGCATTTACAAAACACCGGGTCAGTCTGGTGAACCAGAGTGAGAAAAACGCACTAAATTTTATAGTATCATTCAACTTGATTTTAAAGTTAAAATCTTTTCAAAAGAAAAGGATAATCCTATGACCAAATCCACACATAAATACGGACCGTTTTTACCTTACGATAACCCAAAACATTTTTGAAATCAATATCTTATTCTGATATTATGATAACAATCTAGCGGAATGCTTGCATCTCACGCTCTACATATATAGTATACAATCAAAACCGTTGGCGCTTATTGGAGATTGGATTCCGACAATGACAAGGTATGGAACCACCTGCTAATAGTGTATCTCTAGAGGCGAATAAACTGGGTTCAACAAGAACGTCTTGCAACCCGGCCCACACATGACCGACCACTCATTTCGCTTGAGTGTATCGAATGTATATCACCAACGTTTGGGCTCAAACCACCGTTTCCCGAAAGTGACAACATCGAAATAGATTAAAGAAGGAAATGGATTTTCTCTAGATTGGTGATTATACACCCTAATGGGAGCTACCCACATAGTCATGCTTCCTGCCCGCTTTTTGTCATTTCTCGGTTGTGAGGCTTGAGGTTTAAATTATCTTTTGGAATATTTGGTCACCATTCACTTTGAATGTCACATCGTCAGATCCGCAAGATATCACAAATTGACGTCCACAAAAATAGTCTAGTGGTTAAGCTAAGAGAACCTTCGTCCTCCGCCACCAACTATGGTACGTTTGAAGAAATCAACGTACGTATTTCCTTTGGAAATACTCTGTCAGACATCCGTCCATACAAGTCATCCAGGAACAGCCGAAGGCACGCTCCTACCACATCCAATATAGGAATCACCCTATCGATTAGTAGCGAGTAGTCCTTGCAATCCGTAGATTCCAACCACGACAGAACCACAGTACATCTTTGGTTGCAGACCGAAGATTATTAACAGTTCTTCCGTTATGAAATTCTACGGTCTTCAATGCTCCATCTCGATCATCTTCTGATATCTTCACATATTTGTTGGTCAGAATGGTTTTCGAATATAAATCCAATCCCGGTCTTTCCGTACCAACAATCGTATTGGACAGATTTGATAGTCGGTTATTTAACTATCAAAATAAACAATGATTCAATCATGATAATCCAATGAGTTCACTGGTTCAGTATTCAGCATCCATTGGTCTTTTAATTAAAACAAATGTAAATTTAAAACTCTTAAATGTTTTGATATTATAAATATAGTTTTCTGCTTCTTATTTAACATAAGATTTTTCTTTAAGCAAATTCATTTTAATACTTAGGAAAATCCTATATCATATTCAGTTTCCTATTTTCACTTTCAAAACAGTAACCAAATTATTATCTAATATTTGGAAATCAACTCAACTTATTACACGTAAAACGGCGTTACGAAATACCTTTTATTCATTACTTGGAAACAATAATCCATGCTTATCCTTACAGAATAGAACTCAAGTTTTACATTTTCTTTCTAACTCGAAAATATCATTATATTTTCGACAACCCCTTTTATTTTCCTTTTCCTTTGTAATCCTCATTATATATATATATATATGTGTGTGTGTGTGTGTGTATACTCATATTTTCTAATTTCCTTTACTCCGGATTCCTCATTATATATATTCTCCACATTTTTACCAATGACGTTGCATTATTATTTCTCAAATGGAAATAATATATTATTACTAACCTCCTTTCCCATTATAACTAATATCGTCCTCAGATAATCCTGATGTCGTTCAAGTTGGGGTATTTTAATTACCTCTCATACCTTGAACAACAACGTTCATATCTTCAGATAGATACGAGCTGTAACCCAATATTTTATTCCAATATACACACAAATCCCATTTGACTATTTTATTCAAATATGGTTTCATAAAACCTTCTTGCCTTTTGAAAATCTCTTTCTCGGATATAATCACTATTCTTTAATTTAATAATTAAGTAATTTCTTATAAAACTCCACTTTTTAACCTTTACTTCTTTAACCAAATTCATTTATAATTCGGATTTGGTTACACAACCCTATGACCCACTTCTTTACCCATATTCACTTTTACCAATCTCCTTTCAAATCTATTCAACCATTTCCCGCTTTGGAAATTTTATTTCCATTTTCCCCATTTTTAATGAATCTCATTTTTAAGTAACGTTAATTTAAAATTAACGCTTTAATATCTTAAACCTCATTTACATAACCGTGGTTTATTATAAACCCTTTCATCTTAATTTCCCTTCACTCAATTCAAATAATTAAGTAACAATTTATTTTAAGCTATCATATTCATTTAAAAATTCTTTTTATATCTTTGTTATAAAAACTCAGGTTTAAAATAAAACCTGCTTATAAACTCATTTCACAATTCAGTTCGATTTCATTTCAACTTCGATTACTTTTTAAATGAATCCCAATTAAAAAGTAATTCCCTAAATTATTATAAATTAAAATAATAATTTACTTCGTTCATTAACTGCTTCAACAGTTAATCTCTTTATTGACTAAAATAAATAGTAAATTCCTTTTTAAAACTTATCAAAATTTAAACAATATTCATTAAACTATTTTATTAGACTAATTCGAATCAAACTAATTTAATATTCAATTCCAAATAAAACATTCGACTTAGTTACTCAAAACGCGGTTATTTCGTTAACCGATTCCAATTCGATTTCCCTTTGAATTAATTAATAGTATAATTAATTTAAATAATTCCATTTAATTGTATCTTAACAAAACAATTATCCGAATTTAACGATTTGGTTAATTTCTATTCATTTGTATAACAATCGGATTAACATCAGAATTTCCTTATAAAATCAATTAATAATTAATTCTAAATTTAAATAATAAATATTTTTTTCCTTTTATAAACTTTTATCCAAAATAATATATATTTAAAAAATCCATCTCTAGTTATAAAATAATTTTTATAACTTCAAATCTATCGATTCACCTGCCGGTAAATCATTATAAACAAAACAATTTATTTTATAGGCCATTTACTGCTGGTTACTCAACCAATATTGCTCATTGGTTAAAACTAAACATAGATTTTCATTTCCAGTCAACACTCAATAATCAAATCAATCACCCAATCAGGACAGTTCATATATTGGTGATATGGAAATAAATAATGTCTAATATATTTGAGGAATCCGGTTGGATCCCTCCAACCTATTCTTCCCTATATTCAATTGGTTATCTCAAATCAGGTCAATCAATTTCATTTAACTGATAATTTTTATGATAATAAATAATGACCATTTAACATCAACCAATAGATAAAACAATACAATCAGTTCAAACAATTTAAACCATTAAACACGTTTATTTTATAAACGCGATCAATAAGGTAAGTTACCTTCAATGGATCAAATCGTTAAAATAACGATTTGGTATTTCACCGAAATTAAAAGACGGTTTAATTTCATTAGTTAAATTAACAAATAAATGTATAACTAGCAAATAGTCAACCATTAGCAACCAGGGCACACAACATAAAAACCCAATTTATATAAAATATAAATGGGAAGAACTGAGTGAGTTTAACTCACCTTGATTTGATTTTTCGTTGAAATGGTTCGGTTACAATTAAATTAAACGATGTTTAATTTAACTGAAAAATCTCTGTCGTCTCTATCACTGTCCAGAACAAACCCATGACATAGTATTATTCATCTGCGTGATTCGAACGACACCTAGTTTGTCCAATTGTAATCATATATGATTCAGTTATTAATATTTAAGGTTAATATGGTTTAATTTATAATTTAATTCCTAATTAAAATTAATTATCAACTAATTACGTTTATAAAATTCACGGCTGATCTTATTCTCTGCTTCCTCTTACTTGCTTCTACGTTCCGGATTCCCACTTGAGAACCCTATTCAACAACAATTATTAGCTTGGCTTCTAAATGAATAATTTAACTTGCTTTAATCAAAATTGATTTAAAAATTTGATTAAATTTTAGTTTGGGCCTTTACTTACTTGTTCGGCCTGCCTACCTTCCCCAACCAGCTTCCATTTTACAAAACCCTTCATCGTATTTTCCCAAGCCCTCACAATTCCACCGCCTCCACAAAACATTCATGGCCGATCGAAATCCCCTTACTTGAATCTTCAGAAAATCGAAATTGTCTGTGTTGCACCTCTCCTACACAACCACTCCTTCAATCCTCCTCCCTCTCTCCTCCTCCGATCGATATGTTAACCTTCACAACCCCTACAGCCTTGCCGATCAACTCTACCTCCTAGAAAAATAAGGGAGCTTCCACTATAGACCTTCGACAACCAAATCGAGACTTCCTTCGTGCAAATATGGCTTAACCCTAGGTCTGCAACTCCAAACAGACTCGTCCCGAAATTCATCACAGAGTACCCAGACTTGAAGTGCATGGATCTACGAATTAAGATAAGTATTTTACTTGATTTTTTCTTACTGTGTTATTATTGTTTTGATCCTCAAGTGGTCCAAACTGTTTCCTCTTTACTGTGTTGATTCGTTTGGTTTTGGAGTTTGTGGAACACCACTGCGTGGATACGTATTTATAGTATAGTTGATTTTTAGATGAGAACATTGTCTATCAGAGTCTTATCCTAGGTAGGTTCAACTACTATAAGCTGATGCCATATCCGTTCTTCCCCTTTCCAGGTTGTATGCGTACTGGTGATGGAATTGTTGATGGATCTATGATGTTTAGCAGAGGACTTTGTTGATCTTAGTATAGGATTTGCAGTACTTGCTGATCTATTTACAAAGGACATTGATCGAACTGTGCATGTTTATAGATTAGATGACTGAGGCTATGTATTTGTTTATTCAATTCAGAGATTTGAAAACTGTGTGATATAGTTTATATGTATAGTTCTGATATGTATTTGTATATGACTCCACTGTTTATACGAGTATACAGTAGCTGTTCGATTGTCTGTATGGATTTGATGTTCAAATATATACATATTTTGTTTTACTGTTTTCTTTAACTGTTTACTTAGCTGTATAAAGATATATATATATATCTGTTTTTTATCTGTTCATTATATGTTTTCCTTGTTTTACTACATTGTATTATTTGTTTAGTTCTAGTCACTACCAATTTTTCATTAGCTGTTATAGTTGTTCTAGCTATATTTTTCTAGCTGTTCAAGGTGTATACATATAGCTGTTCTAGCTATTTATTCCTAGCTGTTAAATTTAGCTGTTCAGTTTTGATGCATCAATGTATACATATATTTAATGTGTGAACATACCTAGTTGTTCTAGCTGTTTGGCTATTCTGATTGTTGTACAGCGCCAAAGGAGATATTTGTGTGTTACTGTTTTAATTTTTATTTTTGTGAAAGAACGTCGGCTGTAGAAAAATTTAGAGTGAATTCTTTTGTATTCTTTGTATTTGTACAGACAATTATATATATGTGTGTGTATATATATATATATATATATATATGAATATGTTGTTTTCTTGTATTGATCGTTTTTTTTCCAGTTTTGTTTTCATACGGTATATGTCCAGTTTCTGTTTTTCATATGTACATGCTTCCACGTCCATGTAGCATTTACTTGTTTTGTTGAAAAAAAGATGATATGTATGCGGGTTTCATTCAAAAGAAAACGCTGATGGGTGTGTGTATATAGTACACAAGCTTTAAGTTGGTTATAATATCAATACCATATAAATTACGCTCGAACAACTAATTTTAATGATAATAAATAAGTATCATCGTATCTACTAAAATAACAGTTTCAATTTAGTATATAATTCAAAACTCAACATTAAAATTTTGGTTTTAAATAATATTCTATTTATATAAAAATTCTTTAATATTTATAAATAAATCGTTATAATTTAAAAACGATTCTATATCGACTATTTGAAAATTTGAATTAGCTATAACTAATAATCTATAATCTAAAATCTGAATTTTTCTCTTTTATATGAAAATTGTGGTCAACACGATCCCAACGTTTCTTGTTTCACAGAAATCCGACTTATATCGGATCCTGTATATTCAATTGAAGTTCAAAACTCCATATCTCGAACTGCCGCGCCATTTCGAGCTCGTTTTATATTTATATAAATATATAACTTTCGAACTTCGATTTAAATAACAAATTAAATATTAAAATCCATTAATATTCCAAATAAAATATTTAAAATAATAAATTAAATAAAACACTTTACTACCAAAAATACGGATCGTTACATTCTTCCTCCCTTAAAATAATTTCGTCCCTGAAATGCTAAGGTAAGAAAAATGCTACAAATCCCATTAATCTCCAAATTCAATTTATTTTAAATCAAAAACCAGTTTAATATCGCAAAATAAAAAATTTCAAAAATATCGAAAAAAAATTAACACATTAAATTCTCGGAAAAATTCGGCAGAGTCTCCCCTGTACGGAGTGACATCTGCGATATCGCAGGAACAAATAATATATGTACATCGAGCCACACGGTCGGAAAACAAAAATCAAAACCCAAAATTTTATATTTTCGCGTAGGCGTACCTTTTACGAGCGCTATTGAGCATGCTTTCTCAACGTATATGTGATTTACTCAACCAATATCAATCTGCCTAGCCATCCGGCACCTGTACTTAGCTCAATTCATATTTAAGTAATAAATAAATGAAATTCTTAAGTAATATTTTACTAATCAACAAGTATAACTATTCCAATTCCAAAACCAAACAAATAACATTAATCCATTATCAAATACCGGGTTAAATCATGAATTCCAATTCATATGCAGTTTCATTCCAGTTTAGTTATACTGGAATTTATTCTTTAGTTTATAATTCATTTAGCTCCATTAAACTGTTGATTATTCCAATCAAACAAACTATCATTCAATAACAAACAATTCACAATCAACAACCAATACACAATCAAATCAATTGAGTTCACATTCAATATTAATATTTTATTTTGGTTTCACATATTTGAACATCAACCGACTAATACCCGATTGATTTCTATTGAGTATTATTTATTCAAATTCAAAATTTGTTATATTTAATTTTGATATCATTCTTAATTTAATTTTCACTTAACCAGTTTGAGTTTTCAATTCAAATTTTCAATCAAATTTGAATTCCATTCAAATCAATCAAACACACTAATATTTCCATAATTTGATAAAATTATTTCCCTTCTATACAAAAATATAATTTGGGTAAAATTAATTCATTTACCCTTTTTTCAAAACAATATGGTATCCACTGACAGTTTAATGTTTCTCAACACTTGAACCGATCAAACAACACAATACAAACCATTTGTATATAAAATTTACAAATACGCTCTCATATATATATACACTCAATCTCGATCTAGGGTATTACTAACCCTATCTCTATCGAGTTATACCACTGATCCAAGGTTATTACTAAACCTGGCTCTGATACCACTGTAACGACCCAAGGTTTTTCGGTCCCGAAAATCAACATAAATACAGTTCTGTATCTCATGCCGACATTCCAAGCACCGAAAATACAGGAACGTTATTCGAAAGAAATTAGAGGGTGAGATAAGAAAAGAAAGAAATATTAGAATAGAAGAAGAACCATCACAACACAGAATCTCACATCGCAACGGAATAAAATATAATACAGAAATAAATCTTTATCGAGAGCTTTAAATAAAACTTACAATCATCAAAGACATCAACACATCAGGACAGTGATAATAACCTGTCCTCATATACAACACACAACAGAATAAATACTATATACCATACGTTTGAACACCTTCAGCTCATCTCTAGATTTCGCAGCATCCGATAACCTGGACCTGTACAACCCAGTCTAACTCGAGCATTTACAAAACACCGGGTCAGTCTGGTGAACCAGAGAGAGAAAAACACACTAAGTTTTATAGTATCATCCAACTTGATTTTAAAGTTAAAATCTTTTCGAAAGAAAAGGATAATCGTAAGACCAAATCCACACATAAATACAGACAGTTTTTACCTTACGATAACCCAAAACATTTTTGAAATCAATATCTTATTTTTATATTATGATAACAATCTAGCAGAACGCTTGCATCTCACGCTCCACATATATAGTATACAATCAAAACCGCGGGTGCTTATTGGAGATTGGATTTCGACTATGACAAGGTATGGAACCACCTGCCGATAGTGTATCTCTAGAGACGAATACACTGGGTTCAACAAGAACGTCTTACAACCCGGCTTACACATGACCAACCACTCATTTCGCTTGAGTGTATCGAATGTATATCACCAACGGTTGGGCTCAAACCACCGTTTCCCGAAAGGGACAACATCAAAATAGATTAAAGAAGGAAATGGATTTTCTCTCGATAGGTGATTACACACCCTAATGGGAGTGACCCACATAGCCATGCTGCCTGCCCGGTTTTTGTCATTTCCCGGTTGTGAGGCTTGAGGTTTAAATTATCTTTTGGAATATTTGGTCACCATTCACTTTGAATGTCACATCGTCAGATCCGCCAGATATCACTAATTGACGTCCACAAAAATACTCTAGTGGTTAAGCTAAGAGAACCGTCGTCCTCTGCCACCAACTATGGTACGTTTGAAGAAATCAACGTACGTAATTCCTTTGGAAATACTATGTCAGACATCCGTCCATACAAGTCATCCAGGAACAGGATGAGCCGAAGGCACCCTCCTACCACATCCAAAATAGGAATCACCATATGGATTAGTAGCGAGTAGTCCTTGCAATCCGTAGATTCCAACCACGACAGAACCATAGTACATTTTTGGCTGCAGAATGAAGATTATTAGCAGTTCTTACGTTATGAAATTCTACGGTCTTCAATGCTCCATCTCGATCATCTTCTGATCTCTTCATGTATTTGTTGGTCAGAATGGTTTTCGAACATTAATTCAATCCCGGTCTTTCCGTACCAACAATCGTATTAGACAGATTTGATAATTGGTTATTTAACTATCAAAATAAACAATGATTCAATCATGATAATCCAATGAGTTCACTGGTTCAGTATTCAGCATTCATTGGCCTTTTAATTAAAACAAATGAAATTTAAAACTCTTAAATATTTCGATATTATAAATATAGTTTTCTGCTTCTTATTTAACATAAGATTTTTCTTTAAACAAATTCATTTTAATACTTAGGAAAATCGTATATCATATTCAGTTTCCTATTTTCACTTTCAAAACATTAACCAAATTATTATCTAATATTTGGAAATCAATTCAACTTATTACATGTAAAACAGCGTTACGAAATACCTTTTATTCATTACTTGGAAACAATAATCCATGCTTATCCTTACAGAATAGAACTCAAGTTTTACATTTTCTTTCTAACTCGAAAATATCGTTATATTTTCGGCAACCCCTTTTATTTTCCTTTTCCTTTGGAATCCTGATTATATATACATATATATATATATATATGTGTGTGTGTGTGTGTGTATACTCATATTTTCTAATTTCCTTTACTCCGGATTCCTCATTATATATATTCTCCACATTTTTACCAATGACGTTGCATTATTATTTCTCTTATGGAAATAATTTATTATTACTAACCTCCTTTTACCATTACAACTAATATCGTCCTCAGATAATCCTGATGTCGTTCAAGTTGGGGTATTTTAATTACATCTCATACCTTGAACAACAACGTTCATATATTCAGATAGATACGAGCTGTAACCCAATATTTCATTCCAATATCCACAGAAATCCCATTTGACTATTTTATTCAAATATGGTTCCATAAAACCTTCTTACCTTTTGAAAATCTCTTTCTCGGATATAATCACTATTCCTTAATTTAATATTTAAGCAATTTCTTACAAAACACCACTTTTTAACCTTTACTTCTTTAATCAAATTCATTTATAATTCGGATTTGGTTATACAACCCTATGACCCACTTCTTTACCCAAATTCACTTTTACCAATCTCCTTTCAAATCTATTCAACCATTTCCCGCTTTAGAAATCTTATTTCCATTTTTCCCATTTTTACTAAATCTCATTTCTAAGTAACGTTAATTTAAAATTAACGCTTTAATATCTTAAACCTCATTTACATAACCCTTGTTTATTATAAACCCTTTCATCTTAATTTCCATTCACTTAATTCAAATAATTAAGTAACAATTTATTTTAAGTTATCATATTTATTTAAAAATTCCTTTTATATCTTTGTTATAAAAACTCAGGTTTAAAATAAAACTTGCTTATAAACTCCTTTCACAGTTCAGTTCGATTTCATTTCAACTTCGATTACTTTTTAAATGAATCCCAATTAAAAAGTAATTCCCTAAATTATTATAAATTAAAATAATAATTTACTTCGTTCATTAACTACTTCAGCAGTTAATCTCTTTATTAACTAAAATAAATAGTAAATTCCTTTTTAAAACTTATCAAAATTTAAACAATATCCATTAAACTATTTTATTAGATTAATTCAAATCAAACTAATTTAATAATCAATTCCAGATAAAACATTCGACTTGGTTACTCAAAACGCGGTTATTTCGTTAACCGATTCCAATTCGATTTCCCTTTAAATTAATTAATAATATAATTAATTTAAATAATTCCATTTAATTGTATCTTAACAAAACAATTATCTGAATTTAATGATTTGGTTAATTTCTTTTCATTTGTATATCAATCTGATTAACATCAGAATTTCGTTATAAAATCAATTAATAATTAATTCTAAATTTAAATAATAAATAATAAATATTTTTTCCTTTTATAAACTTTTATCCAAAATAATATATGTTTAAAAAAATCTATCTCTAGTTATAAAATAAATTTTATAACTTCAAATCTATTGATTCACCTGACGGTAAATCAATATAAACAAAAAAAATTATTATATAGGCCATTTACTGCTGGTTACTCAACCAATATTGCTCATTGGTTAAAACAAAACAGAGATTTTCATTTCCAGTCAACACTCAATAATCAAATCAATCACCAAATCAGGACAGTTCATATATTGTTGATATGGAAATAAATAATGTCTAATATATTTGAGGAATCCGGTTGGATCCCTCCAACATGTTCTTCCTTGTATTCAAATGGTTATCTCAAATCAGGTCAATCAATTTCATTTAACTGATAATTTTTATGATAATAAATAACGACCATTTAACATCAACCAATAGATAAAACAATACAATCAGTTCAAACAATTTAAACCATTAAACACGTTTATTTTATAAACGTGATCAATAAGGTAAGTTACCTTCATTGGATCAAATCGTTAAAATAACGATTTGGTATTTCACCGAAATTAAACGACGGTTTAATTTTATTAGTTAAATTAACAAATAAATATATAACTAGCAAACAGTCAACAATTAGCAACCAGGGCACACAAAATAAAAACCCAATTTATATAAATTATAAATGGGAAGAACTGAGTGAGTTTAACTCACCTTGATTTGATTTTTCGTTGAAATGGTTCGGTTACAGTTAAATTAAACGATTCGAACGACACCTAGTTTGTCCAATTCTAATCATATATGATTCAGTTATTAATATCCACTGAAAGCGTTGTTCATATTAGATTGCTTTTGTGAACCCGGTTATGAACTAGAAGATAGTCACGTAGAATCTAATCGTCTGATCCTAGAAACAAATGATTCTTCACAAAGAGAACCTAAAGATCAAGACAAAGCATCCTTAAATGTCCCAGCCCCAAATGTTCTAAGTACATGGACCATTACCGGTCCATGCCCAATGGACCATTACTGATCCATGGTACTTGCCCTAAAGGGCATGCGACCCATGCTACTATCTTTACAATCTTACCTAGGGGATCTATGTGAAATTTCAAGTCAACATGAACTACCTAAATGCTAATACCCAATGGAATGAAAAGAAAGATCGAGACGGTAAGAAGCTGAAGCTCGAGGCTGCACCAGATCAAGTCCAAATGAAACCAAATTCCATCCGAAGATCAAATAAAGAATGTAGATTAAATTTGCGAAACCAAAAGCGTAAAATACATTAACACAATGGACCGGTATTGGTCCATCAACCATGGACCGGTACCGATCCATATAGTCAAGGTATTTTGAGATGCGGCTTCGTGGGAAACTCCTAAACGTTGTTCCGAGTCTTTCAGCAAGGGGGATTGGCCCGCCACAGTGAGGAGGGTGCTCGTCGACTATGGAGCATCTGTAAACAACCTTTTCAGGAAAACCTTCAACCAGATGAAATTTTCTATGACAGATGTGTCAGCCTGCCAAATCAAAATGCAAGGGTTCTCTGGTGAGCTGCAACAGCCTATCGGAACAATCAATCTACCCGTTGAGCTCGGAGAGGGTGAGAGGAAAGTGGCGTTAATTCAAACCATCATTATCTTTGATGATATTTCCACTTATAAAGCATTCGTGGGAAGACCTGCATTGATGGATTTCAAGATTGCCTTGGCACCATGGTGTCTCCTAATGAAATTCCCAATAGAAATGGTGTTGGAGTGGTTAAAGGAGATTAAAACATGGTCCGAGAATGCTATATAACTGAACTACGGGAAGCCAAAAGAAAAGAAAAGAAAAGGAATATAGAGGGACCCCTCCGCATTTGGAAGTCCATCTTATAACAATTAAAGGGTTACCCCCTGCACTGGAGAGCATAGTCTCACTCGTAAATCTACGGATCCGTGGAAGAACAGTGCAGGGGAAAACATGTTAGTGCCGACGAAATTGAAAATACCTGTCTCAGTAGACCGAAAGGACCCAACTCGAGTGCTAATCATTGGATCGCAACTTGGTATGAGGATACAAAAGGAGTTGATAGTTTTCCTTAAAGACACCTTGGATGTGTTCGCGTGGAGCCATGATGATATGTATGGGATTTCACCAAAGGTGGCAAGTCACACTCTAAATATAGATCCTCGGTACACACCGGTAAAATAGAAAAGACGGACCCAAGGTCATGAAAGACCAAAAGCTCTAAAAGAGGAGGTCAACCGGCTGATGGAGAACAGATTATTAAAGAGTCAACATATCTAGACTAGGTATCTAACCCGATACTAGTTATGAAAGCAAATGGCAAGTGTCGAATGTGCATTGATTTTTCAGATCTCAACAAGGTGTGTCCCAAGGATAACTTCTCACTGCTACGGAATGATCAACTTGTGGATGGGACAGTAGGGCATGAACTATTATCGTTTATGGGATATAATAAGATTATGATGCACGAACCTAATCAGGAGAATACCAACTTTATCATGAACTTAGCATTGTATTGCCATCGGATGATGTCGTTCGGCTTGAAAAATGCAGGAGCGACCTATCAGCGGTTGGTTAACATAATGTTCAAATCTCAGATTGGCAAAACCATGGAAGTGTAGTGGAATGCTAGTTAAATCGCAAAGGGCAATCAACCACATATATAACCTAGACGAGATGTTTGGAATTATGAGAAAATATGGAATGAAGTTAAATCCGTTGAAGTGTTCATTCAGTGTTTCATCTAGAGAGTTTTTGGGATTTATAGTCACTGCAAGAGGTATGTATGCCTACCCGACATAAGTCACGGTCTTGAGAGAAGTAAGGATTCCTCGAAATAAAAGAGAACTTCAGAGTCTCAATAGGAAAATCGTGGCATTAAGCAGATTCGTCTCAAAGGCGACCGATAAGTGCATTCCCTTCTTTTACGCCTTAAAGAAAGGAAAGAATAACTTTCAGTGGATTGTAGAATGTCAGACCGATTTCGAGGAATTGATACGACACATTGAGGCCTCACCAATGCTTTCCAAAAAAAGTGATGGGGAAGATTTATTTATCTATCTATCAGTATCCTCCCACACCTTGAGTGCAGCCTTAGTATGGGAAGAATCACACGTCCAGTGTATTATATCAGCAAACAGTTTACTGTGGCAGAAAGGAATTGTCCGAAACTTGAGAAGCTCGCTAACTGTTTGTTGATTGCATCAAGGAAATTATGACCTTATTTTTAAGCACACCCGATTAAGGTACTTAGTGATAAGCCGATGAAGTAATTCTTATTTCGACTAGAAATTTCGAGATGTTTGTTAAAATGGGATATTGAACTATACCAGTATGAGATAACTTACTATCCCCAATGAGCGATTAATGGCAAAGCTTTAGCCGATTTCATTGTAGAATTCACCTTTCGGGAAGATGGAGAGGAGGAAATAGTAGTGATGAGCATCCAATGGAAGTTTTATGTTGATGAAGCAATGAATGTATACTATTCAGGGGGTGGCATGATCCTGGAGACTCCTGAAGGACGTTCAATTTGCTATGCATTACGATTTGAATTCTTGGTCACTAGTAATGAAGTGGAATACGTGGCAGTAATCGTCGTATTAAGGATAGCTAAAGAATTGAATCTCCTTACTATTCGGATCTTCAGTGATTCCCAGCTTATGGTGTGCCTAGTCCAAAGAGAGTTTCAAGCAAAAGGTGTGGCTCCATATTTATCGAAAGCATGGGAACTTCCCAAAGACTTCGAATATTACACCATTACTCACATTCCGAGGGAGGAAAGTATAAAGGCTGATTCACTTGCGAAATACGCTAGTTTAGGAGATGCACAACTTTTGGGTTTGGTATCGGTGGAAGTCCTAAGTAATCTAAGCATTAGTGAGATGGAGGTCGAGCATGTCATGGAAATTTTAGAGGAACCAGAGTCATGGGTGACTCCGATAAGGGAATATCCGAGTAACGAGACACTCCTCACTAGTCACACGGAACGAAAGAAGTTGCTTAGAAAGAACCCGTGGTTTATCATGCAAGATGGAAAGTTGTACAGAAGGCGATTATCTATGCCATTACTGCGATGTGTAACTCGGGAGGAAGCAAAAAGAACCTTAGCTAAAATTCATGATTGCGAATGCGGGGATCATTCTTGTAACAACCCGGAAATTCTGGGCCAGTTTAAAATTTTTATTTTGGCAATTATAGCGAATTTTGATATTTAAAATGGATTATTTTAAATAATATCGACGAGAAATTTATTTTGAATATAATTCGAACGTATATATTTATACGCGTCGTCGTTAGAATATATAATATTTATATATAATTATAAATAGAATTGAAAATGGCGCGGTAGTTCGATAATTCGATTTCAAACTTCAATTGAATGTACCGGGTGCAAAACAATCCGGATTTTAGTGAAACCAAAAATAATGGAATCTAATAGTGAATATCTTTCCAACGAATCCGAAAAATCAAGATTCCATAGCGGGAATCAAGAGATATGTCCAGTTGAAAATTCTGAATAGTCGCTATGGAATTCAGGCCCTTAAAAATGGACATTTTGCAAATGACCTCGGATTTCGACGAAACCAGTTTTATTGGGTCCGTGATGTCGAATTATTGCTAGATTCCAAATTTCATAATTTTTCGAATCAATATGTGAGCGTGGCAAAGGAAAACGTGTTTTGACCATTTCAGTTGATTTTAATCGACTGGAAATTGGCCATTTTTCCAACGGTCTCAGAATTCGACGAAACTAGTTTTGTTAGGACCGTATCGTCAATACGAAACTAGAAAATATTTTTCTGCAATTTATAGAGTTAGTATGTGACCCCGGTAATTGGAAATGTACGTTTAAAATTCAATATAGCGATTTAAGTGTAAATTTAACAAAAACTGATTCAAACAGTCGAATCAACCTACGATACATATCCCATTGTGTTCGGAATGGAGGTGAAACGCTATAGACAACAGGCGGTGGACCTCGTTTCGAGTTCGTTTGTAAAAGTCAACCTTTTAAATTAATTAAATAAATAAAATAAATAAAAAAAAAATAAAAAAAAATATCTGCCCCTTTAACCGTTCAGACCCCCCCCCCCCCCGATTAAATTCATCCAAACTGAAAAAAAAAAAAAAAGGGGAAAAACCCCATCGACGTTGACGCCGACGCCGCCCTCCCTGGCACCACCGCCTCCACTCGCCCCCCCGTTCATCTCCTTCCCCTCGCGACCCAACCCTCTCCCTCACCGACGAACCCCAAAACCCTAAATCCCAAAACCGAGCCCAACCCTCTCCTCCTCTACAAACTCCACCGCGAGGCCGCCAATGCCCTGGAGCCTCCACCGCGACGACAGAAGACCCCCCCTCCACTGCGAGCGACTGCGGCGGTCCTCCCCTCTTCCCCCTGTAAGTCGTTGTCTTTTTTTTTATTTATTTGTTTTACTTTTAATTTACATAGATAGTAAATTAAAACTGATTTTTTTTTTAGAGATTAAAAACTAATTTTGATTTTTAGTGATTTTTAAAAACTGATTTAAGTATAAAAACTGATTTAAGTATTAAAACTGAATTTGATTTTTGTTTAAAACTGAATTTGATTTTTGTTTAAACTGAATCTGATTTTTGTTTAATGTTAAAAACTGAAATTTTATAAAGTATTTTAAAACTGAATTTTAAAGTATTTTAAAACTGAAATGATTTTTTTTAAGTATAAAGCCTGATTTTATAAAAGAAAAAAAAGTGATTTGAAAAACATTATAAAACTGTTTTTAAAAAGAAAAGAAAATCAGATTATTTTTATATACTGAACTTCGATAGAAAAATAGAATTTTTATATATTGAACTTCGAAATAAAAATTCGATTTTTATATATTGAACTTTGAAATAAAAATTCGATTTTTATATATTGAACTTTGAAATAAAAATTCAATTTTTATATATTGAACTTTGAAATAAAAATTCGATTTTTATATATTGAACTTTGAAATAAAAATTCGATTTTTATATATTGAACTTTGAAGTAAAAATTCGATTTTTATATATGGAATAGCGAAGTAAAAATTCGATTTTTACATAGGTAGTGAAAGCGGACAACGGAGGTTCAAAAAGGGCGAAACGACGAAGACTTCTGCAAATGAAGAGCCGTGGAGCTAGGATAGCTATAAGTGAGAATTTCTCACCTTTCAAATTTATTTTCTAGTTATATATATATATACTAGGATGCAGACGGTGCTTAGTAGCACCCGACACAAATCGTCCACAGACCATGGACTTGTTTGTTTGACTGTTTGGTGATTGATTGCGATATTGGTTTGAATGTGGTTTGTGGTGTGAAAAATCGAATCGATAAATTGGTTAGGATTAGACGTGCGCCGTTATAAGGCCAAGGAGTAAGGCTAGGTTAGACTCTTACTCCAAATTTTGTGGTTTGCATAACGAATTGATTTGATTGATGTGTGAATGGCGTGGGCCTTCACTAGACCGGGGATAAGGCTAGGCCTTGTCCCGTTTCTAGTATCGTGCCGTTATGCCGCCGAAATTTTCTAAAATATGTTAGAAAAATAAAAATATCATTTTATTTAAAGAATGAATTGAATAGAAATTCATATGTTGAAATAAAATGTTTTGTCGTTAAAAATATAATTTTTAACGTGAAGTGAATAAAATAAAACATTCATTTATAAACCGGACGGTTTGTTTATGTACACCTATTTGAATGACATTGATTGGGACGATAAATTTTACACATCGCCCAACTGCACGAATAAAATTCTGTGTTTGATTGTTTGAAACCCCACACGGGTGTTGGGATGAAATTTGAAGTTCACTCATCCTGATTGATTAAATATGTCGATCGATCGATTGACAGGCTGTTATAAGCGTTGAATATCTATATTTGATGCTTATCCAGTGTAGTGCACTTTGGTTGATGGTTGATTATTTTTCAATGCTATTATATACATGTGTTGTATGAAAATCCATGTAATTAATTTTATATGGTAATTGATTGGGCCTCATTCCAATTTGAAAAATAAAGAAAATTTGAAAATAGAAATTTATGAAGCCGTGTTGATTAGATTGACGCCATTTTGGACGTGAACGATATTTGTATCGATTTTATTCATTTTAAAAATGAATATTGAAAAGTGATTTCGAAATCGACGATTTCGAAATGAATTGAATTGAAAACGATTTCGAAATGAATTGAATTGAAAACGATTTCGAAATGAATTGAATTGAAAACGATTTCGAAATGAATTGAATTGAAAACGATTTCGAAATGAATTGAAAACGAATTCAAATTGAACTGAAAACGAATTGAAATGAATTCAAATTTAATTGAAATTTGAATTGAATAGAAATGAATTTTTTTTAAAACGAATTTATAAAGAAAAATTCAATTTTGATTTGAATTGAAAAGAAAGTTGAAATAGCTTTTGAAACGATTTTAAAACTATTTATATAATTCGTTTTAAATAGAAATCGACGAAATATATATTATATATATTATATATATAATATAATGGCCTGAATAGAACGCGCCGCGCCGCGGCAGTTCGCGAATTTCGACCATTTATTTCAAACGGACATTACGGGAGATCCGACCGTCGGATTCTCCTAAAACCGGAACCGTTGGGTTCGAATCGAAAAGAGCTTTCTAACGTAGATTAGAAATTTGAAATCTAACGGTTGGATTTGGAATTATGTCCAAATCAAATTCGAAAAAGGTCGCTGTAAGTGCAGTTCGATGGCCATTGATGGAAATCGACTGTACGGGCCTTGATAAAATTATTAAAAATAGTAATAATTTGTGTAAAATCATAAGAAATGGTTTAGAAAGGATTGGGATGAAAAACTCCATATTTGAAAAGATAAAAATAGATTTTTATCGAAATGAACTAGTTTTGAACTAGAATTATAATTCTATTTATTTTTAAATAAATAAATTGAATTCGAAAAGGGTTTTGAAAATAACCAAAATTTCCAATGATTGCATTGGAGTGGATTTGAATCGAAATTGTCCTCGGAATATTTCGATGTTGGAATTCGTGATTATACAGGTGTTGTTATGGAAATTTGAAAGATATATATATTTATATCGTTATTTCCAATACGACATTTGTTAGTCGTAGAATTCGATATTGAATATAAGCCGATATATTTTCTATTCAGAGCCTTGTATTGAATATCGAATGTGATTTGGGTTTGTCGTGAATGGTGTCTTTACTAACACTGTTCTTGAACCCAGTTGAGAAAAGATTAAATCTTTTTATTTAGATTTAATGAAGTGTACCAATTAAATAATATTTAATTGGAATTGAATTGATATTGATTTTTGGGTTTATCGTGAACAGTGTTTTAAATAACACTTGTTCTTTAACCCGATAATTAATGAATGTGATTTGGGTTTGTCGTGAATGGTGTCTTTACTAACACTGTTCTTGAACCCAGTTGAGAAAAGATTAAATCTTTTTATTTAGATTTAATGAAGTGTACCAATTAAATAATATTTAATTGGAATTGAATTGATATTGATTGTTGGGTTTATCGTGAACAGTGTTTTAAATAACACTTGTTCTTTAACCCGATAATTAATGAATGTGATTTGGGTTTGTCGTGAATGGTGTCTTTACTAACACTGTTCTTGAACCCAGTTGAGAAAAGATTAAATCTTTTGATTTAGATTTAATGAAGTGTACCAATTAAATAATATTTAATTGGAATTGAATGGATATTGATTTTTGGGTTTATCGTGAACAGTGTTTTAAATAACACTTGTTCTTTAACCCGATAATTAATGGGATGTGACTTTGGGTTTATCGTGAACCGTGTTTTAAATGACACTGATTCTTTAACCCAGTCACAGATTAAAACTAAGTGGAGTTTTAATGAATCTTTAATTAGATTGAAAAGATCGAGAATGGAGTATCACCAGTTTTGCTCCAGGCGATAGTTAAATCTTTAATTAGATTTGAATGTGAAATTTAGAAACTAACTGGCGGTTAGCCAAGCAGAATGGTTTTCTGGATATTGATCTGATGTTGGTTTCGGCCTTCGGGGTTAATATTTGGGGAATTATTCTCTTGATTAACTTACGGTTAGTGACTAATGAATTGGAATGAGGCGTATGTTGTGTTTGTGTAACACTTATTTAAAATATACGCGAGTTATTCGGAAAGACCGGGTTTATCCCATTCTGAGTAACTGATACGACGATAAGTCGAAGATGAAGACGATGGTCGAAGACCGGAGGTCTTCACGTCGTTTGGGGGATAACTGATGATCTTGATTGGGCTGTACACCCAAGAAGATGGATACAGTTAGTGATCGTCCAGACGTACTTGGAGATCGATGGATATGCGGGGTACTAGGTGCCTCCGGTTTCGTTCAGACCCAGGACGGACTTGTAAATGGACTGTGTGTCTGACATCGGATTTCATTCTGTGTGACTGATATCGGTTGCATAGGATGGTTTGCCTGTGTGGCATGCTAAGATGCAAATGATCAAGGCTTCTGTTGAAAAGCAAAGTCTTGTGGTTGATGATCGAAGCACGGCCTTTGTGGCGTAGCTTTGTGTAACGTTGATTCGCGAGTATCACACCCGGTATGAATCAAAAACGGGAGAGGACATCAGGGAGGACTTGCGTTTCTTTCTAGCTAGAAGTGGCGTCAGTGGTTTTACACGCCCTGACGAGTTTGACTTATGTGGTTGTTGCTGTTGCGAGGCGCCTCGGTTATATCGGTTTCGGCCGATGCATTCTGGTCGGCTGACGGACCAGACTTACACCCCATAGGGTGGGGAAACGTAGTGTTCAGGAATTTTAATCCACATCGGTGGACCGGCCCTGACGATCCAAAGGCTTGACTGAGTACTTGCCTGGGACACGGGCTAGAGCGTCTCGAATCGGTTGAGGATCTTGCCCCTAGCCTCGGTTCATAGATGGAAACCCAATTTCCAAATACGTGACTTTGCGATTTTGATTGTATAACCTATATATGGCGACATAGTGGTATGGGGCATTCATGCCGCCTATGATTGATACTTATGATTTGAAGTTGTTTTATACACTATGCACTTATAATGGTATCAAATGATTTCTTTTAAACGTATCAAGCATTCTTGGCTGTTATAAGGTAAAAACCCTATCCCCCGGCTTGCGTTGCATTGTGTGATAGGACCTGGGTCTTATAACAGCTTCATTTTTCTTTATTTAGCATTGCGCTGTTTGTTTTATGCACTGGTATTCTTGGGAGGAAACCCGTTCCGTGTTATACGGCGTGGTCCCTTGATTTACCTAGCCTTTAAAATAAAGATTAACTGTTTTAGTTCTCACACCAGTCACATGACTGACCTGGAGTTTATTGTTTTAACCTAAACTCTGGGTGCCCCTATTTTCGACACGGGCAGCTAGTAGTTTTGGTTTTGCAGATTTATATTCACAGGATCCTGGTTTACAGCTGGAACGATATCCGGAAAGCTTTGTATCCGTATATCTCCTTCTAGTTGTGTATTGTATTATTTTCCGCTGCGATGTATTTAAATGTAATTTAAATCTCTGATATTTCTGTGTAATATTCTTTGATACTCTGTATATTCTTGTAATCTGATGCACTGTTGTAATATATAGTGAAATGTTCTTCTGTATGCGTTCTGTTGTGGCTTGTTCTCGAACTATCCGTCGCTTTCCTTTACGGGGAAGTTACGGGTCTTCACAGTTGGTATCAGAGCTTTGGTTTACAAAGCTCAGAGAACAAGACACATTAGAACCATACGAAAGAATTCATCAGATATTGGATTAGTAATATCCAACGAGGATGACTCGTTAGAGATGGGATCAGTAGTATCCTAGAACGAGTGTGAAGAGTATATTTTTGAAAATGAAAACAAATTTTTGTTTTGAAAATTTAAATCACTTCTACGTATTTGATTATTTATTTATTTGAATATGGACAATTCAGTATATAAAGAATTTGCATATACGCCTTGCAAACGTATATTCAAAGTTTTAATATACTGGATAGATATGGAATCACATTCTAGTCGCCCGGAGATGATATTGATGATAGCGATCGCATCATCAACATTTATGTTCGAGTTTCGAAGATGTGATTTTCTATATATTTCCATTAGGCTGGTGTGAGAACCAAAACTTATATATAGCTAGAATACATTGTTGTGATTTGGCATCAAAACATGATTTTTTGTATATATATCAAAGTTATGAATTTGAGACTCTAATTCACTAATTGATTGATGATTGTGTTGTTTGTTTAATTGTTTGCTAATTTTAACCATTATGCCTAATTTGATCGAATATTGAATTGTATTGAAAATTGGTCGCATTTGCTTGCATATATGTACTTACCTTGAACAGGTCATAGCAAGGAGGCTAGAGCCAGAGAATAAAATTTGTTTGCCCGACAAATAGGTACATGTTTACTACATAATTTCCTGTTTTGTTTGGGTGATGTTGATTTTGTGAGCCTATTGGCTAGCCGCTTGGCTTTTTCTTTTTCTTTTTGAGATCTGAAGGACCGGGGAAGCTATTTGAAATTCCCCGATGCTCCCGGTGCAGGGGAGGTTATGGCGAAATTTTTCGAAAATTTAGGGTGTTAGCCAAATTTTTGAAATTTCGAAAATTCTCAGAAACTGAAAAGTTGGAGAAGGGAAGCCAGATCGAACGTAGTGTTGATTAATCAAACCACTTTCGACTTTGTTCCTTTTCGGGGACGAAAAGTTTTAAGTGGGGGAGATTGTAACAACCCGGAAATTCTGGGCCAGTTTAAAATTTTTATTTTGGCAATTATAGCGAATTTTGATATTTAAAATGGATTATTTTAAATAATATCGACGAGAAATTTATTTTGAATATAATTCGAACGTATATATTTATACGCGTCGTCGTTAGAATATATAATATTTATATATAATTATAAATAGAATTGAAAATGGCGCGGTAGTTCGATAATTCGATTTCAAACTTCAATTGAATGTACCGGGTGCAAAACAATCCGGATTTTAGTGAAACCAAAAATAATGGAATCTAATAGTGAATATCTTTCCAACGAATCCGAAAAATCAAGATTCCATAGCGGGAATCAAGAGATATGTCCAGTTGAAAATTCTGAATAGTCGCTATGGAATTCAGGCCCTTAAAAATGGACATTTTGCAAATGACCTCGGATTTCGACGAAACCAGTTTTATTGGGTCCGTGATGTCGAATTATTGCTAGATTCCAAATTTCATAATTTTTCGAATCAATATGTGAGCGTGGCAAAGGAAAACGTGTTTTGACCATTTCAGTTGATTTTAATCGACTGGAAATTGGCCATTTTTCCAACGGTCTCAGAATTCGACGAAACTAGTTTTGTTAGGACCCTATCGTCAATACGAAACTAGAAAATATTTTTCTGCAATTTATAGAGTTAGTATGTGACCCCGGTAATTGGAAATGTACGTTTAAAATTCAATATAGCGATTTAAGTGTAAATTTAACAAAAACTGATTCAAACAGTCGAATCAACCTACGATACATATCCCATTGTGTTCGGAATGGAGGTGAAACGCTATAGACAACAGGCGGTGGACCTCGTTTCGAGTTCGTTTGTAAAAGTCAACCTTTTAAATTAATTAAATAAATAAAATAAATAAAAAAAAATAAAAATAAATATCTGCCCCTTTAACCGTTCAGACCCCCCCCCCCCCGATTAAATTCATCCAAACTGAAAAAAAAAAAAAAAGGGGAAAAACCCCATCGACGTTGACGCCGACGCCGCCCTCCCTGGCACCACCGCCTCCACTCGCCCCCCCGTTCATCTCCTTCCCCTCGCGACCCAACCCGCTCCCTCACCGACGAACCCCAAAACCCTAAATCCCAAAACCGAGCCCAACCCCCAACCCCTCTCCTCCTCTACAAACTCCACCGCGAGGCCGCCAATGCCCTGGAGCCTCCACCGCGACGACAGAAGACCCCCCCCCTCCACTGCGAGCGACTGCGGCGGTCCTCCCCTCTTCCCCCTGTAAGTCGTTGTCTTTTTTTTTTATTTATTTGTTTTACTTTTAATTTACATAGATAGTAAATTAAAACTGATTTTTTTTTTTTAGAGATTAAAAACTAATTTTGATTTTTAGTGATTTTTAAAAACTGATTTAAGTATAAAAACTGATTTAAGTATTAAAACTGAATTTGATTTTTGTTTAAAACTGAATTTGATTTTTGTTTAAACTGAATCTGATTTTTGTTTAATGTTAAAAACTGAAATTTTATAAAGTATTTTAAAACTGAATTTTAAAGTATTTTAAAACTGAAATGATTTTTTTTAAGTATAAAGCCTGATTTTATAAAAGAAAAAAAAGTGATTTGAAAAACATTATAAAACTGTTTTTAAAAAGAAAAGAAAATCAGATTATTTTTATATACTGAACTTCGATAGAAAAATAGAATTTTTATATATTGAACTTCGAAATAAAAATTCGATTTTTATATATTGAACTTTGAAATAAAAATTCGATTTTTATATATTGAACTTTGAAATAAAAATTCAATTTTTATATATTGAACTTTGAAATAAAAATTCGATTTTTATATATTGAACTTTGAAATAAAAATTGGATTTTTATATATTGAACTTTGAAGTAAAA
Organism: Allium sativum; assembly: GCA_030737875.1. Classification (NCBI taxonomy): domain Eukaryota; kingdom Viridiplantae; phylum Streptophyta; class Magnoliopsida; order Asparagales; family Amaryllidaceae; genus Allium; species Allium sativum. The sequence goes on from CM060923.1 coordinate 275,407,576, forward strand.
ATTCGATTTTTATATATGGAATAGCGAAGTAAAAATTCGATTTTTACATAGGTAGTGAAAGCGGACAACGGAGGTTCAAAAAGGGCGAAACGACGAAGACTTCTGCAAATGAAGAGCCGTGGAGCTAGGATAGCTATAAGTGAGAATTTCTCACCTTTCAAATTTATTTTCTAGTTATATATATATATACTAGGATGCAGACGGTGCTTAGTAGCACCCGACACAAATCGTCCACAGACCATGGACTTGTTTGTTTGACTGTTTGGTGATTGATTGCGATATTGGTTTGAATGTGGTTTGTGGTGTGAAAAATCGAATCGATAAATTGGTTAGGATTAGACGTGCGCCGTTATAAGGCGAAGGAGTAAGGCTAGGTTAGACTCTTACTCCAAATTTTGTGGTTTGCATAACGAATTGATTTGATTGATGTGTGAATGGCGTGGGCCTTCACTAGACCGGGGATAAGGCTAGGCCTTGTCCCGTTTCTAGTATCGTGCCGTTATGCCGCCGAAATTTTCTAAAATATGTTAGAAAAATAAAAATATCATTTTATTTAAAGAATGAATTGAATAGAAATTCATATGTTGAAATAAAATGTTTTGTCGTTAAAAATATAATTTTTAACGTGAAGTGAATAAAATAAAACATTCATTTATAAACCGGACGGTTTGTTTATGTACACCTATTTGAATGACATTGATTGGGACGATAAATTTTACACATCGCCCAACTGCACGAATAAAATTCTGTGTTTGATTGTTTGAAACCCCACACGGGTGTTGGGATGAAATTTGAAGTTCACTCATCCTGATTGATTAAATATGTCGATCGATCGATTGACAGGCTGTTATAAGCGTTGAATATCTATATTTGATGCTTATCCAGTGTAGTGCACTTTGGTTGATGGTTGATTATTTTTCAATGCTATTATATACATGTGTTGTATGAAAATCCATGTAATTAATTTTATATGGTAATTGATTGGGCCTCATTCCAATTTGAAAAATAAAGAAAATTTGAAAATAGAAATTTATGAAGCCGTGTTGATTAGATTGACGCCATTTTGGACGTGAACGATATTTGTATCGATTTTATTCATTTTAAAAATGAATATTGAAAAGTGATTTCGAAATCGACGATTTCGAAATGAATTGAATTGAAAACGATTTCGAAATGAATTGAATTGAAAACGATTTCGAAATGAATTGAATTGAAAACGATTTCGAAATGAATTGAATTGAAAACGATTTCGAAATGAATTGAAAACGAATTCAAATTGAACTGAAAACGAATTGAAATGAATTCAAATTTAATTGAAATTTGAATTGAATAGAAATGAATTTTTTTTTTAAAACGAATTTATAAAGAAAAATTCAATTTTGATTTGAATTGAAAAGAAAGTTGAAATAGCTTTTGAAACGATTTTAAAACTACTTATATAATTCGTTTTAAATAGAAATCGACGAAATATATATTATATATATTATATATATAATATAATGGCCTGAATAGAACGCGCCGCGCCGCGGCAGTTCGCGAATTTCGACCATTTATTTCAAACGGACATTACGGGAGATCCGACGGTCGGATTCTCCTAAAACCGGAACCGTTGGGTTCGAATCGAAAAGAGCTTTCTAACGTAGATTAGAAATTTGAAATCTAACGGTTGGATTTGGAATTATGTCCAAATCAAATTCGAAAAAGGTCGCTGTAAGTGCAGTTCGATGGCCATTGATGGAAATCGACTGTACGGGCCTTGATAAAATTATTAAAAATAGTAATAATTTGTGTAAAATCATAAGAAATGGTTTAGAAAGGATTGGGATGAAAAACTCCATATTTGAAAAGATAAAAATAGATTTTTATCGAAATGAACTAGTTTTGAACTAGAATTATAATTCTATTTATTTTTAAATAAATAAATTGAATTCGAAAAGGGTTTTGAAAATAACCAAAATTTCCAATGATTGCATTGGAGTGGATTTGAATCGAAATTGTCCTCGGAATATTTCGATGTTGGAATTCGTGATTATACAGGTGTTGTTATGGAAATTTGAAAGATATATATATTTATATCGTTATTTCCAATACGACATTTGTTAGTCGTAGAATTCGATATTGAATATAAGCCGATATATTTTCTATTCAGAGCCTTGTATTGAATATCGAATGTGATTTGGGTTTGTCGTGAATGGTGTCTTTACTAACACTGTTCTTGAACCCAGTTGAGAAAAGATTAAATCTTTTTATTTAGATTTAATGAAGTGTACCAATTAAATAATATTTAATTGGAATTGAATTGATATTGATTTTTGGGTTTATCGTGAACAGTGTTTTAAATAACACTTGTTCTTTAACCCGATAATTAATGAATGTGATTTGGGTTTGTCGTGAATGGTGTCTTTACTAACACTGTTCTTGAACCCAGTTGAGAAAAGATTAAATCTTTTTATTTAGATTTAATGAAGTGTACCAATTAAATAATATTTAATTGGAATTGAATTGATATTGATTGTTGGGTTTATCGTGAACAGTGTTTTAAATAACACTTGTTCTTTAACCCGATAATTAATGAATGTGATTTGGGTTTGTCGTGAATGGTGTCTTTACTAACACTGTTCTTGAACCCAGTTGAGAAAAGATTAAATCTTTTGATTTAGATTTAATGAAGTGTACCAATTAAATAATATTTAATTGGAATTGAATGGATATTGATTTTTGGGTTTATCGTGAACAGTGTTTTAAATAACACTTGTTCTTTAACCCGATAATTAATGGGATGTGACTTTGGGTTTATCGTGAACCGTGTTTTAAATGACACTGATTCTTTAACCCAGTCACAGATTAAAACTAAGTGGAGTTTTAATGAATCTTTAATTAGATTGAAAAGATCGAGAATGGAGTATCACCAGTTTTGCTCCAGGCGATAGTTAAATCTTTAATTAGATTTGAATGTGAAATTTAGAAACTAACTGGCGGTTAGCCAAGCAGAATGGTTTTCTGGATATTGATCTGATGTTGGTTTCGGCCTTCGGGGTTAATATTTGGGGAATTATTCTCTTGATTAACTTACGGTTAGTGACTAATGAATTGGAATGAGGCGTATGTTGTGTTTGTGTAACACTTATTTAAAATATACGCGAGTTATTCGGAAAGACCGGGTTTATCCCATTCTGAGTAACTGATACGACGATAAGTCGAAGATGAAGACGATGGTCGAAGACCGGAGGTCTTCACGTCGTTTGGGGGATAACTGATGATCTTGATTGGGCTGTACACCCAAGAAGATGGATACAGTTAGTGATCGTCCAGACGTACTTGGAGATCGATGGATATGCGGGGTACTAGGTGCCTCCGGTTTCGTTCAGACCCAGGACGGACTTGTAAATGGACTGTGTGTCTGACATCGGATTTCATTCTGTGTGACTGATATCGGTTGCATAGGATGGTTTGCCTGTGTGGCATGCTAAGATGCAAATGATCAAGGCTTCTGTTGAAAAGCAAAGTCTTGTGGTTGATGATCGAAGCATGGCCTTTGTGGCGTAGCTTTGTGTAACGTTGATTCGCGAGTATCACACCCGGTATGAATCAAAAACGGGAGAGGACATCAGGGAGGACTTGCGTTTCTTTCTAGCTAGAAGTGGCGTCAGTGGTTTTACACGCCCTGACGAGTTTGACTTATGTGGTTGTTGCTGTTGCGAGGCGCCTCGGTTATATCGGTTTCGGCCGATGCATTCTGGTCGGCTGACGGACCAGACTTACACCCCATAGGGTGGGGAAACGTAGTGTTCAGGAATTTTAATCCACATCGGTGGACCGGCCCTGACGATCCAAAGGCTTGACTGAGTACTTGCCTGAGACACGGGCTAGAGCGTCTCGAATCGGTTGAGGATCTTGCCCCTAGCCTCGGTTCATAGATGGAAACCCAATTTCCAAATACGTGACTTTGCGATTTTGATTGTATAACCTATATATGGCGACATAGTGGTATGGGGCATTCATGCCGCCTATGATTGATACTTATGATTTGAAGTTGTTTTATACACTATGCACTTATAATGGTATCAAATGATTTCTTTTAAACGTATCAAGCATTCTTGGCTGTTATAAGGTAAAAACCCTATCCCCCGGCTTGCGTTGCATTGTGTGATAGGACCTGGGTCTTATAACAGCTTCATTTTTCTTTATTTAGCATTGCGCTGTTTGTTTTATGCACTGGTATTCTTGGGAGGAAACCCGTTCCGTGTTATACGGCGTGGTCCCTTGATTTACCTAGCCTTTAAAATAAAGATTAACTGTTTTAGTTCTCACACCAGTCACATGACTGACCTGGAGTTTATTGTTTTAACCTAAACTCTGGGTGCCCCTATTTTCGACACGGGCAGCTAGTAGTTTTGGTTTTGCAGATTTATATTCACAGGATCCTGGTTTACAGCTGGAACGATATCCGGAAAGCTTTGTATCCGTATATCTCCTTCTAGTTGTGTATTGTATTATTTTTCGCTGCGATGTATTTAAATGTAATTTAAATCTCTGATATTTCTGTGTAATATTCTTTGATACTCTGTATATTCTTGTAATCTGATGCACTGTTGTAATATATAGTGAAATGTTCTTCTGTATGCGTTCTGTTGTGGCTTGTTCTCGAACTATCCGTCGCTTTCCTTTACGGGGAAGTTACGGGTCTTCACAATTCTGGTGGTCAAACTCTAGCAAAGAAAATACTTCGATATGGTTATTTCTAGCCTGAAGTAAATATGGATTCCTCAGATTACACCCAAAAGTGTGATAATTTGAAAGGTTCGCTAAAATCCCTAGGGCCCCATCGTCTGAGTTGACACAAATGGTTTTCCCATGGCCATTTGCAATATGGGGCATTGATTTGATCAGAGACTACCAATAGTCAAAGCAAGCACCAAATATACGATACTTGCTATAGACTATTTCACAAAGTGGGTCGAAGTGGAGCCGCTGGCCATCATTACCACTAAGAAAGTTATTAACTTTGCGACTAAAAATATCATTTGCAGGTTTTGCCTTCTACAAAAGATCATCACCGACAGCGGGACAGAAGTTGAAAGCGAAGAATTTCATAATTTCTGTAAGCGGTATCAAATTCAAAAATGCTTCCAACGCAAACACAATGGTAACGTCGTTTGTTTTGCACGAACAATTCATACTTTGTCTTAAATAATAATGTTGTAATATATTTTAGTAAAGGGATAAATGTTCAAGAACATTATTATAATTTTCATTATAAAATCTATAAATAGAGAGGTCATTGTATTTGTAGATGTATATACGAATAAAATGTGTTTTCTCCCTAATGATTTTTCCTTCTATTCGTTAAAACGTTATCAGTCGATTTTGATATAAAGGCTTTATATGAGATGGGTTCGCTAATCGCTAAATACATGATTTTATAGAAAGCTAATGGAAAATGCATGATTTTCTGGAGATTAGTGTTCTTCCATGTTAATTTGAATCTATGTTATGTCTAACAACTATAGAATTTTTTTGAGAACATTATTAATGACACATCGTTTTAGGATAAGGAATGTCATTTTTTAGGATTTTCATTATTACCACGGTGTGTAGTGTTACAAACTGTCATCTCTTAACAATATAGTAAAATATAACTAAATTATCCATTTAATTTTCGGTTAGAGATGCTTGTCTACACAACTAATTTTCGACCATATAACACCGAATATAATAAACATGTGAAACGACCACCATTTACCGTTTCAAACTATTAAATTCGGCTAAACGCTACCATTTTCCTAGAGCTAAATTTTTTCGAAAGGTTGAAATTTATAATAGGCACGTCGATATCGAACTAGTGGCTCTTGACCAAGCGTAATTTGTTTATATGCAACGATTAACAATTATGATACACAAGACATTATTCATACACTTCTCGATGAAGTGAGACTTAGTGATTTCATGAGTACGTATTCACTTAACCGTCGTTAATTTATTTCATACTTCATCAGGTCCCTGCAATGTTAGTTCGCAAACGCGAAGTTGGTTCGAAGTGGTTTTGGGTCTAGTTCCCATCTCGGTCTGTTCGAACTAACACGTCAAAGGTCCAAATAAACATTTCATCGATAGTTGAGGTTTTAACTATCACATCAAAACAATACGACTAAGTACATCAGCAACTCAGACCTTTTTATTCAAAACCATCCATTAAAACTCTTCCATCGATTCTTACAAATCGATTTCATATACTCATCTCAACTAGATAAGAATATTCATAAATCCCTTGTTTTCATTACTTTGGAGACAATATTCATTCATTTATCTTTTATAAAACCCTTTAATTTCCTTTACCTTGAAAATATCGCTATATTATCACAAACCCAGTCTTATTTCCTTTACTTCGGAAATATCCATAAATATGTATTCACAAAATCTCTTTTATTTCCTTATCTTGGATTTTCTTCCAAAAATTCGTTTATCGTCTATACACAAATCCCTTCTTGTAAATTATTATACTTAACTTGACTTAGCTTCATTTAACAATCCATTTACTACATCTTTTGCAAAATCATTCATTCTTTGCATTCTGAAATCTCCTTTTAGTTTCAGTCGTTTCGCTTAATTCAGTTTTAAGTAAATTCCCATTTAAACCATTATATCAGCTTTTATTTTCTTTTATAACCCTTGTTTATAAACTTGGATTCATTATCAAATCCTTTCGCCAGACTTTTCACAAACTTCACTTAATATCCCATTAAAACCTGATTACTTTCTAAAAGTAATCACTTTAATTATTATTAATTAAAATAATAATTAACTTAAATCTTAACACAATAAAGTAGTTAACTTCTGGATTAGCTAAAAATAGAATAGTTTATCATTTTAAATAGTTATTTAAATAATAATTAACTTAATTAATGATAACTAATTCAATAATTACTTTAAACACAATTAATTAAAAGATTTGTTAACATTTAAGAATATTCATTAAGTTTGAATAATTGTTCATCAAAACCATTACTATTAGATTAATTATAAAGAAATTAATCTAATAATAAAATTCAATTCAAAACTGTTAACTTGTTATGTTGAAAATCATCAGTTACTTGTTAATTGATATCAACAAATTCCTTACTTTTGCATTAATTAAAAATATAATTAATTCAACAAAATACTTAATTGTTTCATAAAAACTATTATTCCTAATTTTTTTAAACCGTAGGCTGATTTCCTGACTTACTCGCTTATTAAGCATAAGAATTCGCTATATAAAATATTTAATAATTAATTTGTTTTATAAATATCGGCTTATTTTTAAAACTGTTAATTTCAATAACTTGTAAAAATATAAGTCAAAACATTGCTTTAGTTATAAAAATAATTTTTATAACTTCAAACTTGGTCAATTCGCCTAACGACAAATCGACGTTTTTAAAAAAATGGATGTCATATCATTCGTTGTCAATCCCTTAATCAATATTGTCTATTGATTACACTACAACAAAATAGGGCTTTCATAGCGTTTGAAAAACGCTATTATATCCTAATATAGCGTTCCAGAGAACGCCATTTAACGACATGCTATGTTAGGCCTTCTGCTTTAAATAGCATAAATAAAAACGCTATAAAAAGTGAATTTTGCATATCGTTTATTTGCTATCAAACAAAAACGCTATACAATATACTATCTGATAGATACTTTCTATAGCGTTTGTATGTATTCTTTTATAGCGTTTGATTTTTATTTGTTTCTATAGCGTTCTTCTTCAATAGTGTTTTTAAAACGCTATCGTCTGTATTATTAATTTATAGATTTTATTTATCATAGTTTTAGCTTTTTTCATATATAAACACATATTTAAACATTTCTTATATGCATATAAATATAATAAATTTTTACAAACAAGAAGTATATCAAATACTACATAACATTTCATATATATAATTCAAACAAATTTTCATATATCAATACTCGTTATTACATGACTTCATTCAAATAAATTCACATATTCTTTTTTTTTATAATGAAAATCCCAAACACATACTATACTATGTTTTGTACATTCCCATGCAAAGTAAATGATGTATCATGCATAAAAGATTAGACATGTTCACTCACTACGATCTTACTACATAAATTACATTGAGCATCTGAATAAGGGTCAAGACTGGCCCGTCTTCATAATCATTTTGAAATTTTGATTTGTAGCAACAAGCTCAGCAGCATTCAAGACCCCATTAGCCAAATGACCTGCATCTGGCATTACCTATGTTATAAAACGTAAAATTCATATTTATTCATACTTCACATTGGCATATATAATCCTAATAAGAACGTGTTTCATTAGCCATATAGTTTTGAAATGAAGTTTGTGATGACACTGAGTTTCCTCTTAATACTCAAGACAAAAATATAGTAAATCTTTCATTCTACTACTACACATACCCTTCTGCAAAAAGAATTGAACTCTTAGCATATTATATTACAATTAAATTTGGGTATTTCAAAGACAAAGTATGAGGTTGTGGGGTTGAAACGCTTTTAGACTTCAAAAGGTTTAACATTATAAGTATAGAATGCTACTTGATGCATCTCACGTTAGCTACATAAAACTATAAAACTGATCTGAATTCAAATTACACACTAAGTTTCATGAACTTTGCCTGGTTCATGAAATAGTTAGAACAAACCTTTAATTAATTCTGCCTCTGGCCATACCCTGTGGAGATCCCATGCAGACATCATAGGTCAATCCTCATACCTCTCCTATACAATAACAGTCTTATTATGGCGTGTCTTGTCCACATTCTCCAATAGGTGCAAGTCAGAAGGAAAAAAAAATCCGTTGTTAAAAAATTAATGGTTTTCAATCCTAGCAAATGCCAAGAGAATTTTCCATCCTCCCCTTTCTTGACATTTTCTTCATTTAATGATTATAACATTAAATGATTATGAACAATTAGAACATCTTTGCTGCAAAAAAATAATATAAACTTTACCTTTTCAATATTGTCCATCATTATTCCTTTAACCTTTATGATTTGATCTTTCATTTTAGACAATTTGTCCATTTTTTCAGGTTGACAAATGCAGCACTCCATATGCACCTTTAACACCGGATTGATGCAAACAAAACAAAAAAATTAGAAGAAACTAAAACAGAATGTTTTCAAATTAAGAAAACAGTTCAGCTAAAACTCAATGCATACCCAAATTCACAATGAAGCTCATAAGCAATGCTAAACCTTTCACCAAATAAATCAACATCCCCATCTGCAATTGGATGAGGATCCTAGTTATTTATGCTGATCCACAGGTTTCATAAAATCATATCTAATTCTCTCTAGTAAGATAAATAGGATGCTCCTCCAAGCTATTTCAGTAGCAACCACAAGAAAAAATATACAAGCAATAATCGAAGCACAAGAAAAACTACAAAGATACATACACCCATTAAAATATTAAACAATCCTCTATGACTAATGCTTCTTTGTAATATAGATGGAAAGGTATGCATCAGTGAACAACTTAAAGTGAATGGAGAAAGGAATTTATGAGACACTAGAAGAAAATGAAAATCAGAAGAAAACCTCTAGTTCTTGGATTCTCGATCGCGATATATTTTGGAGTGGCACTATATATCCGCCTATGGACAGTTTGAATGGATACTTCGTTTACCTCAGATGACCGAGAAAATCTCAGGAGACAGTTTGAAAGAGCTAATTCGGAGGCAATGGACGAATCTGCTGAATGGAGGGTGCAGTACGATGAAGAAGTAGAGAGAAACAAATAACTCCAAGAACAACTGAACAAGGTAAAAGATGAATTGGTTGGTGCCATAAAGGAGACGGAGAAGCTGCGAAAGGAAAAGGTAAGTCTGTAGATGCAGGTTAAGTCTCTGAGGCAAAAAGTTAATCTTTGTAACTATTGCATAACCTGAAAGATTTAGCCTGAATACCATGACATACTGCAGCTTTTTTTTCTAGAATTGTGCTGCTTCCTTGAATTTTATCGGTGTATATTTACAGTGCTTAATTTTAGTTTTACTAAAATACAAATCCTCTTATGCATTAATTTTCTGTTCCAGTCTAAATGAGTCCAAACCATTAAAATTCAAAAGCCCAGTTGTAACTCTAGGAAAAAGAACTAATGATTGAGATACTTGTATTTTAACATTATATGTAAATGCCAATGTAAGGCATTACAGTGCATGATACAACTGGAACTGACGATTGCTTGTTAAAAAAAACTTAAAGTGAATGGAACATGCATGCCAATTGATTTAATTAAAAACAAAAGTACTGACATCATAATGGCACTATGGTAGAATTGCAACTTGTGATCATTTGAGTTATAGCCACAACGGATGAGCTTATGATGCCAGCTATCTTTTTATGAAGTTTAGCTATTTGAACTATCTTCAGGTTAGATTTAATTTCATGATTAAATTTTTGTTTTTCTTGAAGATTTCTAGTTACAAACTACTTGACATCGATCATCATATTGCATTCACCTTGCTAGCGGGATAAGCAATTGGATATAAGAAAAAAAAAAAACACATGAACTATCCTTGATGTTTTAGCATTTTTGGTTTCAAGTATTCCATTTGTATTTGTATTTATGTTATTGAATTTCAAGCGCATAGCATTTATCCTCAATGGTGCCAGGTGCAAGAGGACGGCTGGTAGCATATAGTGATATTTTAGTAAATTTACTTGAAAATATTTGATTAATTAGCAAACCCACTAATATACAATATAAATATCAGCCCATGATGCAATTTTGAACATCTATGAAATTAAATATAGCCAACGACATTAGTGAAAGTGTAAAAGTAAAAAATAATTATAATAATGCACATACCTTTTTTCTGAACTGACATGTGGAGAACTCATAATGATGAGGTTTATTTCTTTGCAGAAGCAAGAAAATTCATCTCAAGTAGCATTTACTGGTTGGAAACCATTCCTTCATCACAAATCTGTTGCATGTATCACATTTTATGTTCAATAAAATTAACACTTTATACAGACAAATTACTATAGACTTATTTTAATCCATAATTTAGAAGTAGGTTGAATCATTGGATAAATACTTGATTTCTCATATGACAGAAGAATAGCATCCCCATTCCATATGAATAAGGATAGATGTCAAAGGTTACATAAGAGTCATTCTCACGAAAGATACATTCATAGACAGAGGAATACACATAAGATTTCTTTTAACATAAACCACAGGAAACCAATCTAGAAAATCAAACTATATTTCATTCTTGTAGTAATGCTAATACAAAACAGAAATTGAATAGTCATTAAAACTACTTCTAATGTCATCATATATACCATATTTTCCAAGAACTAAGGCTCAATTTAGAACTAATTGTACTATTTGTACTTTTATCAAGTGCTCAGCTCAGAACGGAGCGCACTTGTGCTATCTTCAAGTCCTCAACCTAGAACAATGGGAAGAATTAAGTGTTTATTTGCTGGAACCTAGAACATTAGTTTTGACAGTAACTATAACCAACCAAATTCTCTACGTCCAATACAATGCAACTAGACTACTCTCCATATATCATTTTACTTATGAGCAAAATAAAAAAATATGCATTTTTTTTGTAAAAAATATAACATTTTCCGAAATTTGCATAGTATAATGAAATGGGATAGTCCACACCCAAAGAAGATCATTTGTATATGATTTTTCCAACTATTTCCATCTCTACACAAGGCGGTGTAACTTTTCCAGCTTTTAACTTCAGGTTCATTATGCTCCTTCATATGTTATATCCTTTTCCGTCTCATTTTTTCCCCTAATTTCAAGGAATGGTTGTAACAGCCAGGCAATTGTGAAACCAGCAAAAAGAGTACTAGGTAAAAAAAAAAAAAAAACAAACAAAAATAATGCACAGATCATAAATTGTGTATATTTGTAATAGATCCAGATTCATGTGAATCCAAAATTACAAGCATATTTATTGAATAGATACTAAAGCAAGATACGTTAATCATTTTATTTTCATATTTTCATATGACACTGATGCACTTCATAATAATAGAATAATAGGAAAATAATAAAATCTTAACCCTTAAGTCACATAAAATATTACCCTGTGAGTGGCGACAACATATGTTTAGAGACAAGCATCATGGAATGATATAGGTGCATTATCACTGCTGGCAAATGCTAGATATATAGAAAATAACTTAATGTTTACTTGTAATATTCATGACTTGAAAATTGCATGATTAGATAAATTAACATCCATTTACCATCTTGGTTTGGTGTAGATAATTAAACAGGGTAGGTACCAGAGAGTAATAGAGCATATAAAAGTTGGAAAATGTCAAGACCAATATTATTCTGAAAATTGCATACATTGTAAATTAACAATATAACTCGTTATACTCAACAACTTATCGAGATTTCTTTGAAAAGAATTTCACTTCTGTATCAGCTCGCGAAACATATCTAAAATACAATAACAAATATGATATACATGTGTAGCCACAAACAAATATCATGTTAGACTTCGTAAGTGGAAAGGAAGTTCATTACAATAACGAATATAACCAGCAAGCATAAGTACAATGAACAATATTACAGTAGAATTAAGATAAATTAGAGTGGAAAAAAGCCTAAATCCATTGTTCGTATGCTGTAAAACAGCGATAACCAATATTCGTATACAGACCCATTATAAACAAGTGATTAATTAAGGCCTAAAAAAACGCATGTACATGTAAACGTCAAAGAAAATAGAATATACCTTCGAATGCTATGTGCCAATCAGTCCAAAACATTTTGGACGAATCTGCTTGTTGACAAAGAGGAATTGGGTAGATGGTAATTTATGACCACTGACTGGATTATCCAATGCGGATGCTACCACTCTTTTCATTTGAAATTCGACTGCATTAAATTTCAAGTAAGCTTAGTTTCAAATTTTTATGTTGCTAAAATTCTAAAAAATCAAATACTTGATGTTTTTTCAATTGTCATACCTGATGTTTTTTCCATACTATAAAATAATTGGATTACAGGTCTTGTACAAAAGAGATCCATGTTGAAGGAAAATTGCCTTAATTTCCATGAGCAGAGAAGTAATAGTTAAAGAATCAAATGATCAAAGCTAAAAATACAGTAGATAATTACATATATCCAAACATGTTGATTTGTACAGTTATCTCTGTGAAAATTATGACTTTTTTTAGCTGCATGGATGAGATGCTTATGAGCATAGAAGTAAACGTTAAGGAATCAAATGATTATTAAAAAATGGAAACTATGTTTGGCACAACTAGATGCATCCTACTTCTTAATGGCTAACATGTACCAACTTTCAGCAAATAGGCAGTGAAAACAGACATCTATAATTTCAATATATCAGTAAAAAGAACAGATTGTAGTTTAACCAAAAAAAATCAATGGATTCACAGATCTAAAATTGAATATTAACAAATCAGTATAGAATAAATTTATAGATGTTGTTTTTATAGGAAAATTTCTAACTCTTTTTAGATAATACTCCAAAGTCAAATTTTAATTACCTTTGATAAATCCGATCTCAAGTGCCTGAATTCATAGTTATAGAACCAATGGACAGAGGTGCCGGCACCATGTTTAAAACTTGAATTTGTTTGGCAGATTCAACTGATAAAGTATCAAACTCCGAAGACGTTTCAGTAAAATAGCTAGATTCTGCATTCTCTACAAAAAGACCCTTCGGAGCTTCTCGGTCCTTTAATCTGGAAGTTATCCGAATGTATGAAAGCCTAAAACAAAATATGTTTCATTAAAAGATGTTGGTTGGAGGAAAAAGTTCTCTATGAGTAATTAACATGAAACTGAGTGGAATAGATCCTAAAGAAGAAACATTGGTGGAAACTGCATAGTTGTCATACTGGCAAGGGTCGCAGCAGAGCCCACCAGTTTCTTGATGTCGGCGCAGCAGCCATCGAGGGGCCATTCTTGGTCAGATAATTGATGCACGACGATAAGGATGACACCGTCGTCCCACAGCTGACAGCACCCTCGACCTGAGGCATTCCGACCAGTAGGAACGCAACGAGGAGCGCAGCAAGGATGAAAGCGGAGAAGCGAGCCATTAATTTGTGGCGTTAGTGTAGTTGTGCGTTTTAGTGTATTATTGCAATTGAACGGTGATGGTGATCGGCTAACCATTAAGAAAGCATGGTAAATCATTAATAACATATACTAGACCACGTAAAAATATGTTAAGTCATATCCTGATGTTAAGATAAAATGTTGGAAAATGGGCGACGTATAAAATGCTTAACCAAAAAAATCCTTCTTTCCATGGCATGAGTTCAAAAGTTTGGTAAAGATGATTCATTATCGTTCATATCATATGCTAGACCTATAAACAACTTTTTTATGCTAACTTTTATGTGTCAACAGTTAAGTTGTACATCGCTGCAGCAAGTGGTTTCACTTTTAAGTACAGTAAGTGCATTGTTTCAAAGGATTTATGATTGAACTTTTTGAAAGTAATGTTTGCTGTGTCAAATTTAATTAACAACCACATATATAATAACAAAGACCATGAATTATGATTTTTCTCATTTATATGTTTAATACCCAACAACATATAGATAGAAACAAGGGTGACTTTTATCAAAAGGGGTTACTGTCACTTGCGTAGGCTGTTGTAAATTTTTGTACGCATTCTTCATATGCTTTTCCGAAAGAATAACACGATGAAATAATAACAGGAAAAGATTCAAGTGAAATTCAGGAGTACCAGCTAGCAAGGACAAATCAATAGTACCGGAAACTAAATAGATGTCGATAGCACAAAACAAGCTAGATTAAGACAATAAAACACAAATAATTAGAAATGAAAATTTCAATTTGTTAGTACCCGTATTCAAGAAGAGAAGAGCGAGAGAAATTTCTGCTCCTGTTCCTGCAAACATGAGTAAGAAAGAGAAAGGGTCACAAAAAGCCTAGATTGCAAAAGAGAAGGGAAACTTGAGATCAATCGGTGATTTGATTCGTACATTAGTTTTGTTTCTGAAGTTTTAGGGCAAAATAAGAGCATGGTTGAGGGAAAAAAGGTAAGGAACGAAAAGAAAATTAAGAAAAAACCCGCCCTTATTTCATCAATAATTGACCGTCCCGCTTACTTTAATATGATATAGCGTTTACACGTTAATTTTCTTTTTTCTCCAATTATTTAAATTAGCGTTCAATCTATAAACGCTTTCATTTAATATTGTCCAATGCTATAAAAGGTTGTTTTTCTTGTAGTGTTACAATATATCAACGTTGGATACAATTCAACCGTTCAACATCCAATTCAAACAATCAACATCCAAACAAGATTTAAGGTTAATTGAGATAAACCATTTATATGTAAATATATGGAACAAGTAACATACAAATATTTGAGAAATCCGGTTTGATCCCTCAAACCTATTCTTCCCTGCATCACAGTCCATTATTTTATCAACACATATAAAATAAAATTTCTATTCTAAATAATCTAATTGACGGAATATAAATCACGACAATCAACGATTTAACAACGAACATCCAAAACAATCAACAACCAATACATCATTCAATTTATCCAATCACACAATTTATATTATTAATGATAAATATGAATTTAACACATCATAGTATTTCAGAGAGTGTGAGAGTTATCTCACAGTTCATTTCAATTGAACGATTCTGGTTAATTTATACAATTTCAAATGGGCGTTTGAAATTATATAAAATTCCAGTTGGCTCCAATTCATTCCGAATCAGCTCGGCTGGGTAGCCTCCGTCTCTGTTATTCCAAGGAATCCGGTTTTGCGTAATTCTGATATCATACGAATAAGTTACGGTTATTTCAAGATCCAACTCAGATTAAATAAATATGTGACTTAATAATTAATATTATTCACCTTCGTTAAACTTTAAAACATGATTAATGGCTAATCCCTTGTTATCACGTAAATCCTGCAATTAAATTCCTTCTTCCCTGATAGTTTTCAAAACACAGCTCCTCCACTACATCAAACTCGTCCAGCACCACCCTCGCTTCATCGTCCAACCAACTGCTTGTGGCCCTAACTGACTCTGCACCCCAACCACTTCTACTATTTTCGCGATTACCACTTCCAGCAATTTCAGCTTCGACACAATCAAACTTTCCCATACTGACTTGCTACCACCGCCTCACCAAGCTGCCGGACGACGAGACTTCGCCACCATCATGACTGCCAGTAGCAGCCTCCCCTTCGCCCTAATCCTGGCCGCTCGCAATGCCCTAAGTCAAAGTCGACATCGCCTTTCAAATCCAGAAATCCAGTCCGTGCTACTGTGTTTCGCACCACCAAATTGTTCACGAATTCACACCAATCTCCGTTCACGTGTGTTACTACCCACCAGAATTGCGAAGCCACCACCGCGTTGGTCTTCGGCCCTCCAAATCGTGAGTAGCAGTCATCGCTACTGCGTTAAACTAGCACACCAGAATAGGATCGAGCTGTGATATCTTTATACTTGCACGAAGATTTTCATTAATCGATCCCAATAAATTCGAAATCGATTGATTTCGTCAAAGGTTGCATTTATTTTCAATTTATGAAGATCGGAATGTTTTTGCTGTTGAAATGAGAAAACACGAACGATTTTATTTTTGGGGCTTAGGGATTCTTAGTGGGTGTTAATTTATAAAGAGTTTTATTAATATTTAATTGAAATATTTTATTGATTTTTACAAATTCATGCCAATCGCTAATTCATTTATCATTTATTTTTTTGTATGATTCCATACGATATCTGTTTGTGATAACAATGGACGTATAACTACAGTTTGATATTGCGGTCTTAAAGAAACTTGTTTCGTCGAAATCCGAGTTTGTTTGGAAAAATAGCGAAATTTTAAATATTAAAATCGTCGATTAATTCATGTTTCAACGCTCACATAACAACTCCAATTGGCTTGAAACCTGAAATCCAATAATAATTAAATATTTCAAACACGATGGAACCGGGTTCGTCAAATTCCGAGATCGTTTCGTTAAACTCCATTTTTAATTCACAACGTAAATCGATATAAGTTTATATCGCGCACGATGATCAAAATTATTTCAGTTGACCCCAAACTGGAAATCTTACGATAATTAACCATTACTGATTTTATATAATTGATTTCATTAAAATTGGAGGTCGTTTGAAAATTGACTATTTTTAAGTTACATATTAAATTGATATAATAAAAACAGTAAAAATCTATGTGTTAACCATTCCCATAAGTATCGTCGTATTCCGAGACTGTTCTCCTGAAATGATATTTTACACGTAAAAGACGTTATTTTGGACACCAAAATACCTGATCTCCAAAAAAAACGAATTATACATATCCTGACTCTAGACGTCAATACGAATTCAACGGAACAGGTCATGCATCTTAATTCGATCATTATATCAAGATAGACACAAATTCCTTTGAAATCTAATTAAATTCATTTAATTAAGGGTAAATTTGTCTCAGTCCCTAATAGGTTTCAAAATTAGGCTCACATCCACCCCTAAACGTTTTTTAAATTAGGTCCCTACTTTTCGAAAATTCATCAAAAAAATCACGTAAATTCATAATCAAATAAAACAACTAATCGTCATTAAATTTAGGCATTAAAACCACTAAAAAGGCATAGAAAAAAGACGGCGAATCTCCAGCATATTGCATCAAAAGATGCATATAATCGAGAATAGTTGCATACATTTCTGCAACTATTGCAGTTATGCATATTAGTTCATCTTTATTTGCATACATGTATGCAATAAAACTCAATAATTGCATACATGTATGCATATATTCATCCAGATTTTCAATAGATACTCTGGATGAATATATGCATTCATGTATGCATATATTGAGAATAAATACATACATTTCGGTCATAAATCGTAGCCCATGCATATTAGTTCATCTTTATTTGCATAAATATATGCAATAAAACTCAATAACTGTATACATGTATGCAATAATTCATGCAGATTTTTCAATAAAAACTCTACATGAATCGTTGCATACATGTATGCATATATTAAGAATAATTGCATACATTTCTATAAAAATCATGCAGATTTTTTAATACAAACTCTGCATGAATTGTTGCATACATGTATGTAATAAAACTTAATTATTGCATACATGTATGTAAATTTTTTTTCCAGATTTCTTTAGGGAATATTTCCAATTTTTTGAATTTTTTTTTATAGTACAATGCATAGTTTTCTTTGAAAACACATGAGTGCCAAAATACTGACCCGCTTTACATTTGAAAGTTGAGCTGGATGTCGTTTATATTTCCAAATATTTTAAGGACGTGTGCTCAATTTTCACTTTAATTAACCGCTACGCAAACTAGATGTGCGTTTAAGGCTACTGTGGTCACATATAATATTGAAATGCCACGAAATTTATTTTCATATAGCAATTTAATATTACTGATCTAATGAAACTAATTTCATCGAAAACGGAGCTCGTTTGCAAAAATGCTATTTTTAAGGCTTATATAAACTGATAAAATAAATAAATTAAAAAAAATTCAATTTAATAATAATAAATTATTATTATTATCGATATATCCGACTAGAACATCATATAGTTTCAAAAATAACATAATTAGATTTTAAACTCAATATTTCAAATTAAAACGTCGTTCGAATTATTCAAAATCGATTTATTTATATAATAAATCGTTATAATTTATAAACGATTCCATACCGGCTATTTGAAATAATGATTTGGAAAACTTTCAAACTACAAGACGAAATCTCGATTTTTTTCTTCCATTAGAAATATATAGTTCAATAGATTCAAACGTTTCTTGCTTCAAAAAAATCCGACTTATATTGAATTATGCATATCCAATTAAAGTTCAAAACGTTAAATTACGAAGTACCGCGATGTTACGAGCTCGTTTATAGTTAAATTATAAATTATACGTTCAAACGTCGTTTAATTAAATAAATTCTTCATAAATTTCCATTTATATTTCCAATGCAACATTTATAATAAATTTAAATGTTTAAAATTGAATGGCTAAAATGTGGGCCGTTACAATATGCGTACATATATATCATCTTAAAGATATGGTATGTATTTTGCTTTAGTGTGTGTTTATAATTTATCATTAACTGTAGCTTAATTGCTGCATTACTTTTCTGTTTTCCCAATTTTGTATTAACATTATTTCAGTACACACACATACACACATGCATATGAGCATGCACACATCAATAAAGTGAGCATATTTTGATAAACTAACAAGTTTCTCGAAACATGTTATGCCTCTGTTTTCTTAAATCCTCTCATGTATAATGCTTTCAGTTAGTTAAGAGAAAAAAGAGCTTAATAACGTTTATTACGTCAAACAAAAACTATGGATATTTTTAGCATACATGTGAGATATGTAACGTCCCGCCATTTTGACTGCTTCAGATCGGTAATTAAACCGTCTTAAAACTTTCAAAACGACGGATCGTTATTTAGCTTACAGCGTTTAATAACAGAATCAACATAGGAAAACACAGAATAATTATATATAACATAATACTGAACAGTAGAATAAAACTTTTATTTAATAATCAGAATTTTTGATACAATATCTTTCTATACAGCGGAATTAAAACACGGTTTAAATACAAGAAAAAAATTACTGTTTAAAATCTTCAGAGTGCGCGTCTCCTGGAATTCCCCGCTTCGCCAGTCTTCGAATCATAAGCTGTATTCTTTAAATCTATATTGCTCGGGTCTGACTCGAGCATTCCATGTAAAAACATAAAAATACTCGAGTCACGATTAATCATTTGTTCAAGTAATTTAATTTCAATAGAAACTAAATATAATAGTTAATCTTGACTGCCGAAATACACACACAATATAGGTTGTGTAATAGTTGTATATATCAGTTTTATTTCACACAATTGTCATGGGAGTCTGCACGTACACACGTGTACATGTACACATGTGCACTGCCTCAACATCCCGGAACCAAAATATATCAAGATGCAGGTATAAGGATACAAGGCCGCATTCCAACATTTCAACAATCTGCCCGGTAAATATGTAGTGAACATTTTTATGTATAGCAAAAAAGCACTATCATGTATGTATTAATACATATGTATAAATATATGCTATTTCCTTCCAGGTTAACAAAAGGTTTAATGTATATGCTGGTTCACATATTTGCAGGTTTCAGGTCAGGCCATCTAACGCAAGTGCTACGAGTGAAACAATAGCTCAAGAGATAAGCACAAATGTAAATCAATTCAAGAAGGCAACGGTTCAGGAAAACAAGGGCAAGGGACAGAGGCTACAAAATGGTGCACGACTCAAGTCTAAAGTGCAAAAGAGATCATAATAAATGAACTGGCACATGATTTTTCACACAAATAAATGGGTGTCTGTGTTTATTTCGAATATGTACATATCTGCCCTATGCACGTTTAGTTTAGTCTTGGCATAAATCATGTGATAATAAATCATGTGATAACAGGTGTAGCATATCAAATGAAAAAATGCCACAAGTCATTTAAAACAAAAGATGCTACATGCATACATTTCAGGTTTAGAAACCTGCAACAGCGAAGATGACAAAAATCTAGTATGCACGGCTTGAATAGTACGAATTTTAATATATGAATGTAATCTGCAGGTTTAAGAGCCATATAAGGTGTTGCATGCGCTTTCCTTCAACAAGGCACAAATAACATATTAATAAGCATGTTATAAATGGTTTTGTCCTAGCGTTGCCCATAGAGGAGGTGTGCCTGACGGGTAAAATGTCACACACACATACACACACACACACACACACACACACACACACATATATATATATATATATAACATTGTTGAGACAACAGGCTTTAACTAAAATGTCATATAATTTCCTTCAACCACGGTAATAGCATGCATGGTTAACTGTTTCCAGCAGCAAATAGTTGGTAGGGTAACATGAGCATATGTAAATCAAGAACTAGACAATATTAAAAGGCTAGATATTCAATAAACAACATAGCTGCAAGTGATATTGGGCATCCACGCATGGCAATATAAACATGGCAAGTAAACACAACAGTAACTAAGAGGCATCCACGCATGGCAATGTGAACATGGCAAGTAAACATAACAGTAACTAAGGGGCATCCACCGAAAGCATATATAAAACAGATGTCCTTATTATTCACAGAACCAGGTAAGTGAACACAATCTGATTTAATGAGGTTAAATCAATGTTAGCTTGTCCTATTGTTCTCTGTCATCATTTATCATTCAATACATCTTCTAATACTATCATATTGAACCAACCAAATCTCCTTTGTTGTTTATAGCCAGTCATTCCACACTGCTTAAATCTATGTTTAATTAGCAAAATCCGATTTAGTATAATGTACATAACTACTAGTAGGAATAACCCCATGATCATGTGCAAATACAATGTAAACCTATTCCAAATTTAACATGCTCTAAGGTGTTTCCAGAAAGAAACAACATGCAAATTTGGCAAGAACTATTCGCAAGAAAATTTCCATAAAAGTTACATTTTTGTTCACTTGTTACTGATTATGCATTCCAGGTTTAATCTGAAGTTAACCACACGTTTAATATATACACATGTATATACTTAACAAAATCATTAAATAAAATGGGACAGTTCACTCCCATGGTTGATCACTGGTCATGCTCTTCAAGTTATAGGTTTATGTGAAAATCTAATTAGCTATTCACTGCATTTCAAACCATATCTTACTATACACCAACAAAAATAGTTTTAGTTCAATGCTACTTCCAATTCAATGCTACTTAAATAATCACAGGTTTAATCGTGCTCTTCTCTGGTACTCATCATTTTACTTAGTGATATATACTAAATTGGAAAGAAGTCCACCCACCCAGGTTTTATCTATTGTTTCCTTTTTTTTATTTTATAATTCAAATCAGACAATCAACTAATACGTTGTAGCATAGAGGCATACTACTCATGCTAAAGAATGTGGCCAGAAATACACCATTACTTGCGAAACGTTCCATGCGAGTTAACTGGATAACATAAACTCAATTGTACAACCATACATAACAAGGATCAAAGCATAGTATTAACCACCAAAAGCTCTAACTAATATACTCAGCTTAATTTGAAATTGAAATACTTGAAATAAAGAAAATCGCGAGTCTAATACTCACTATTATACTCAATTTTATTGAAATCAAATTAATTGAATACAAGATTAATCATTGTGTGAGATAACTCACCTAAAATGGTTGACAAGTCAAAGATGGTGGAGTGATTTCTAGCGACTGGTGGCAACGGCGAAGTCAATCGGAGCAGCAGCTATGCGGTTGGTCCAGGAGGCGACGGCTTTGGTTGCTTAAGGTTGCGGTCTGGTGGTCGGATGAGGAGGGACAATAGTGGTTGTTGTCGCGGGCTCAAGAGGTGGCCGAACGGTGGAAGGAAGGAAACTGACTTTCACAAATTGATTTGGGAAGAAAATATATATTTAGGGCTTCGGCCATTTTAATTCGATTTGAGGAAGACTTAATAAAAATGAGGAAAGGAATGATTTTGTTTTTGCTGAAAGAATGAATTGGAACTCTCGATTCTTATAGGGCAAGATGGGGAGGATAAGAACGAAATCAAATCAATAGGCTTATAGGGTATGAGAAATTTCAGATGTTAGGGTATGGGTTGGCGGAAAAAAATATCTGAGGCAGGTTTTATCCAAGTATAATTTAATTTTTAAGGGCACCGTAAACTATTGTCGAATGCCCGATATTCGTGCCGTAAGTACAGTTTTCAAATACGTCAAAAATTATATGTACTCCTTTGTTTCAACGTTCTTAATTCAGTAAGGTTATTTCGGTCGGAATCTGACGCAGTTTGTTCATGACGCCAATTAAATTTTTAAATACCCATCGGTTTATCGATCGTTCACCAAACCACTCCTTTTAAATTTGAAGCGTTAAGTTTTAATTTCTTTATATGCACTCCAATACACACATATCTAAGACATTTCCCACATATTTAAACAAATGAAATCTCCTACGTCAATAACCAATTACATTCTTAAATCGAATTTTAAATCCAATCCAAACATCAACAAAATCAATTCAAAATTTCAATAATAAATATTTGATTTTCAATCAATCATCCTGAATTAAATATTGAATCCAATTCAACTCAGAACCATATATTCGATTTTTAATTTCTAATCAGAGCATCGATATAAAATTGATTATTCAAATTAAATCTATAATAAATCTCACATTCTAGTAGTCGAAATTTCTGGGTCGTTACATTCTTCCCTCCTTTAAAACTTTTCGTCCTCGAAAAGGAGAGATCGTTATCGTTATACAAATTTATACTTTAAATTTCCATATTTGTGTGCGAATCTTCCATAACTAATTTAAATATCGATATTAAGCTATCGACTTTCTTTGTTTATCCGCCACATTCAATTAACTTGATAACCCAAATTTCTTTCCAAAACCAATCTCTTTTAAATTTTCAATCTCTGCATAATTTGGATTTATACATCTAAAACTATTCCAAACTTCTTTATAATATCATTTGTCAACGATACTCATTCATCGTTGCAGCTGTAATGGGTCCAGGCTTTGCAATCATCAGTCCAATCTTTTTACCTTCAATACACTTTATTTTTCCCCAAACACTCATTGAAGAGTGTAAATAACATCTCTCTTCAAGTTATAAATTGTCGACTTAAAATTTTCCAAAATCCGAAATCATTTAAAAAAAATTTGTCAAAAAAAATTTGTATCATTACTCCGAAATTCTCTTATTTAACTTATCTAGTTAGGTATATTTCAAAATCAACGATTTGAAAATATTTGATAACTCAGAGTTTGACAAGTCTATTGTCGTTCTTACAGATGTTAGGCATACGTTGGCCAGGCGCACGATTAAAATCTCCAAGTACTAAATATCCTTGCTTCAACTCACAAGTGAGAATATTTCAAAAATCCTTTTAAAAACAGATACGGAAAGTACCAATGCGATATTGATATGTTGATTGTCCATGAATCGCAGATACACAATGGTTTCGTCTGGATCCCCCAGAAAACATCTGTATCCGTAGAAATTCACTTCCCTGCGAATTCGTCATGGACAGATCAACAAAAGATATTTAAGAGTCAGAAGAAAAACTGAGGTCACTGAGCGTTGATTGCTCTATCTCAGAGTCACAAAACAAATCATGGTATTATGAAGATATTTCAAATCACAAGGACACATCAAGTCCGAAAGATAAATCAAGTCACAAAGACCAATCAAGTCACGAAGACACAGTGCTGCATCAAACAGGTGGCTCTACATCACTAAGATATCTCAACATCGCTGGCTCCATTCTACCTTTAGTAACTCTAGTAGTTACATCTCTTTCACTTGTAGATATGCCATGGGGACCGCAGGTATACAATGGTTACGCTTGGTTCCCCCAAGAAACATCCATACCCGTAAGCTTTCACAGCTCTGCGGATTACGCCCTCATAATTCGACTGTAGATCGCAGCAGTCACAATGGTTACGCTTGGTTCCCCCAAGAAACATTCGTCTGCCGTAGACTATCTGCAGCCCTGCGAATTTCGCTACTCGGTCGAATTCCAACGACTCTAGATCGCAGCGATCACAATGGTTATGCCTGATTCCCTCAGGAAACATCCGACCGCCATAGGCTATCTGCAGCCCTGCGAATTACGCTAGCAGTCGTGCTCAACGGCAACTCATGAGTTTTATGTCTGGACAACCTACTACCACCAGCAGCATATCTCAACTAAGCTCGAAATTCATAGAGAAGGAAGGTACTTTCCTTATCTTTATTTTGAAAAACATACGATACTATATACATATAGTATTTCATTTCATATTCCTCAAAAATCATACTTATGTCAATTCATAAGATTTCCTTTCAAATCTTGTTTGCAACCATCTCCTTCTTATATCTATAAGATTTTCAAATTATGTTTCCAACCTATCGTTCTTATATAAATTCTTCTATATAAGATTTTATCTCAATCCATCACTTTCAAACTAATTGTTTTTGAATTCTTTGTATTTGTATATATATTTTCCCTCTTAGTTTCGAAAACTTCGATCTCTAATATCTAAAATCAAACATCCTCAAATTTCCATAAAAAAAATCAAAATTTATAATTTTAGTTTCGCCCTCAATCAATTCAGATCTTTCTAACACAAATTTATAAATCTATTGGTTATAACCCAAATTTTCCTCCAAATTTTCCCATTATTAAGACCATTACTTAATTCAAATCTTTATGCTCTTGCCGTCTCAGAATTTTCATTTTTACAACACATTTTATTATTCCCGCACAATTACTCTTCCCTATTCACCTCCTTCGACTATCAATTAGCAAGCGAACAACTCTCTAAGTATCAATCCCGATGGCCGAAACCAACATCAGATCGATACTCCGAAAGTCATCCAACTTGACCAATTTCCAGTCAATTTCCGATTTCATTTTTTCCTAATTTCTTATAAAATCATTGCTTACGCAATTTTCGAATTGAGTTTACGCATCCAATTCCCTTATGTTCTGTCGTCCTTTGTTCTCGACATGCGGCTTTTTATTCTTTGGTTCTCATCATTTAGATTTATCCAAACCCGTTAGCCTCTCACGATTTCCAATTATCATATTCATATTTTACAATTTTACAAAATCTCTTATTATTTGGAGAACATCTACGTATATTCATAAATCTTTACTCGATATAGAAAACATGCTTTATTATCATGGGAAACATTTCTAAATTCGTCATTTAAACAAATGTTGAATAAAACATCGTTACTTAACTGTTGTCACTCATTTACTTACTTCACTTAACTACTCTTGCTATCGAACCTTATCCATTTCTTAGTCAACAATAGAGTCAATCAAGTTAGGGTATATTTACCTCTCTAACCTTAACTGAACAACATTATTAACTTTGAAATAGATAAAATTCACAACTTTGAACACCAACAAACATTCATTCTCGTAATTTCCGATTTCAAGTTAAGAATTTATTCCTTTTTCAATAATCGTTGATTGTAACCATAATTCACGATTCCAAAATATTTAACTTTAATGTTATACTTTATTTTTTAATCTGAATAACCAATTTATTAATAATATATCAAATTTTAAATAAAACGAAAAGTAAATAGTATTTTCCTGAAATTCGACATAACTGATTTCCATGAATAACTTCCTTTTGAATAATTCTTATTCGATGATATATTCCGAACTTCGGAAAAAATCCATTTGATTTGTATTCTGAACTTCAGAATAATCCCATCGTCCTTGGCAACTCCATTTCCTTTATTCCCAATTTTCTTTGCGATATCCTTGCATTCAAACATTATTTACTTCTAAAAAGTAAATATCATTCTTTTTCCGAAATCTGAACTCGTCACATCAATTAAATTTTGATTTGGTTCAAATCTTTTCACAATCTTTATTCATATATCACTTCATTTTCTGTTCTCAATTACAATTCACCACTTCTATCTAAATCTACAAGCTTATAATTTACTATCGAATTCATATATTCAATGATACATTATTCGATGATACATTATTGGTTTGAAACCAATTATAATTTACCTTGTCACGTTCAAATTTAACAAGATCGTATTCCAATTATATCTCTTTTTGATTTTATTTTCATTACTTTATATTCCGAATATCGAAATAAAATTCATCGTATAATCTTTGAAATGATTTCAAATTTCCCTTTTTTATTTGAATCCTTATTTCCAATAAATTCCAATTATCTTTAATTTCTAAAACAATTAGAGAAATCGATTTGATGATTTTATTATACTTATCTTCCTTAGATATCATTCGATGATGGGTCCGGGATTCAAACCGAATGAAATCTTATCAAAGGAATGCTCTGGCAAAGCTGGATTCGAAGATTTCTGAAGAATGGGGATTCCGAACAAAAATTAAATTTCAAAATCCTTTTTTCGCTGTATTAGTTTCAAAATACTGATTTTCAAAAAAAAAATATTCCCAAAATAATTTATCTTTCAAAATCGATTTTAAAAATACTTTCAAATTCTATGTTTCAGAACCTTTTTTCTTTCAAGATCCGGTTTTAAACTCAATAAGCTAAGCTTTGAATAAACCAAAGCTCTGATACCAACTGTAACGTCCCGCCATTTTGACTGCTTCAGATCGGTAATTAAACCGTCTTAAAACGTTCAAAACGACGGATCGTTATTTAGCTTACAGAGTTTAATAACAGAATCAACACAGGAAAACACAGAATAATTATAGATAACACAATACTGAACAGTAGAATAAAACTTTTATTTAATAATCAGAATTTTTGATACAATATCTTTCTATACAACGGAATTAAAACACAGTTTAAATACAAGAAAAAATATTACTGTTTAAAATTTTCAGAGTGCGCGTCTCCTGGAATTCCCCGCTTCGCTAGTGTTCGAATCATAAGCTGTATTCTTTAAATCTGTATTGCTCGGGTCTGGCTCGAGCATTCCATGCAAAAACATAAAAATACTTGAGTCAGGATTAATCATTTGTTCAAGTAATTTAATTTCAATAGAAACTAAATATAATAGTTAATCTTGACTGCCGAAATACACACACAATATAGATTGTGTAATAGTTGTCTATATCAGTTTTATTTTAGACACAATTGTCATGGGAGTCTGAACGTACACACGTGTACATGTACATGCGTGCACTGCGTCAACATCCCGGAACTAGAATATACCAAGATGCAGGTATAAGGATACAAGGCCGCATTCCAACATTTCAACAATCTGCCCGGTAAATATGTAGTGAACATTTTTATGTATAGCAAAAAAGCACTATCATGTATGTATTAATACATATATAAATATATGCTATTTCCTTCCAGGTTAACAAAAGGTCTAATGTATATGCTGGTTCGCATATTTGCAAGTTTCAGCTCAGGCCATCTAACACAAGTGCTACGAGTGAAACAATAGCTCAAGAGATAAGCACAAATGTAAACCAATTCAAGAAGGCAACGGTTCAGCAAAACAGGGGCAAGGGACAGCGGCTACAAAATGGTGCATGATTCAAGTCTGAAGTGCAAAAGAGATCATAATAAATGAACTGGCACATGATTTTTCACACAAATAAATGGGTGTCTGTGTTTATTTCGAATATATACATATCTGCCCTATGCACGTTTAGCTTAGTCTTGGAATAAATCATGTGATATTAAATCATGTGATAACAGGTGTAGCATATCAAATGAAAAAAATGCCACAAGTCATTTAAAACAAAAGATGCTACATGGATACATTTTAGGTTTAGAAACCTGCAACAGCGAAGATGACAAAAATCTAGTATGCATGGCTTGAATATTACGAATTTTAACATATGAATGTAATCTGTAGGTTTAAGAGCCATATAAGGTGTTGCATGCGCTTTCCTTCAACAAGGCACAAATAACATATTAATAAGCATGTTATAAATGGTTTTGTCCTAGCGTTGTCCATAGAGCAGGTGTGCCTAACGGGTAAAATGTCATATATATATATATATATATACACACACACACACACACATAAATACATATATATATATATATATAACATTGTTGAGACAACAGGCTTTAACTAAAATGTCATATAATTTCCTTCAACCAAGGTAATAGCATGCATGGTTAACTGTTTCCAACAGCAAATAGTTGGTAGGGTAACATGAGCATATGTAAATCAAGAACTAGACAGTATTAAAAGGCTAGATATTCAATAAACAACATAGCTGCAAGTGATATTGGGCATCCACGCATGGCAATGTAAACATGGCAAGTAAACACAACAGTAACTAAGAGGCATCCACGCATGGCAATGTAAACGTGGCAAGTAAACATAACAGTAACTAAGGGGCATCCACCGAAAGCTTGGCATATATAAAACAGAAGTTTCCTTATTATTCACAAAACCAGATAAGTGAACACAATCTGATTTAATGAGGTTAAATCAATGTTAGCTTGTCCTATTGTTCTCTGTCATCATTTATCATTCACTACATCTTCTAATACTATCATGTTGAACCAACCAAATCTCCTTTATTGTTTACAGCAGGTCATTCCACACTGCTTAAATCTATGTTTAATTAGCAAAATCCAATTTAGTATAATGTACATAACTACTAGTAGGAATAACCCCATGATCATGTGCAAATACAATGTAAACCAATTCCAAATTTAACATGCTCTAAGGTGTTTCCAGAAAGAAACAACAAGCAAATTTGGCAAGAACTATTCACAAGAAAATTTCCATAAAAGTTACAGTTTTGTTCACTTGTTACTGATTATGCATTCCATGTTTAATCTGAAGTTAACCACATGTTTAATATATACACATGTATATACTTAACAAAATCATTAAATAAAATGGGACGGTTCACTCCCATGGTTGATCACTGGTCATGCTCTTCAAGTTATTGGTTTATGTGAAAATCTAATTAGCTATTCACTGCATTTCAAACCATATCTTACTATACACCAACAAAAATAGTTTTAGTTCAATGCTACTTCCAATTCAATGCTACTTAAATAATCACAGGTTTAATCGTGCTCTTCTCTGGTATTCATCATTTTACTTAGTGATATATACTAAATTGGAAAGAAGTTCACCCACCCAGGTTTTATCTATTGTTTCCTTTTTTTATTTTATAATTCAAATCAGACAATCAACTAATACGTTGTAGCATAGAGGCATACTACTCATGCTAAAGAATGTGGCCAGAAATACACCATTACTTGCGAAACGTTCCGTGCGAGTTAACTAGATAACATAAACTCAATTGTACAACCATACATAACAAGGATCAAAGCATAGTATTAACCACCACAAGCTCTAACTAATATACTCAGCTTAATTTGAAATTGAAATACTTGAAATAAAGAAAATCGCGAGTCTAATACTCACTATTATACTCAATTTTATTGAAATCAAATTAATTGAACACAAGATTAATCATTGTGTGAGATAACTCACCTAAAATGGTTGACAAGTCAAAGATGGTGGAGTGATTTCCAGCGACTGGTGGCAACGACGAAGTCAATCGGTGCAGCAGCTATGCGGTTGGTCCAGGAGGCGACGGCTTTGGTTGCTTAAGGTTGCGGTCTGATGGTCGGAGGAGGAGGGACAATAGTGGTTGTTGTTGCGGGCTCAAGAGGTGGCCGAACGGTGGAAGGAAGGAAACTGACTTTCACAAATTGATTTGGGAAGAAAATATATATTTAGGGCTTCGGCCATTTTAATTCGATTTGAGGAAGACTTAATAAAAATGAAGAAAGGAATGATTTTGATTTTGCTGAAGGAATGAATTGGAACTCTCGATTCTTATAGGGCAAGATGGGGAGGATAAGAATGAAATCAAATCAATAGGCTTATAGGGTATGAGAAATTTCAGATGTTAGGGTATGGGTTGGCGGAAAAAAATATCTGAGGTAGGTTTTATCCAAGTATAATTTAATTTTTAAGGGCACCGTAAACTATTGTCGAATGCCCGATATTCGTACCGTAAGTACAGTTTCCAAATACGTCAAAAATTATATGTACTCCTTTGTTTCAACGTTCTTAATTCAGTAAGGCTATTTCGGTCGGAATCTGACGCAGTTTTATCATGACGCCAATTAAATTTTAAAATACCCATCGATTTATCGATCGTTGACCAAACCACTCCTTTTAAATTTGAAGCGTTAAGTTTTAATTTCTTTATATGCACTCCAATACACACATATCTAAGCCATTTCCCACATATTTAAACAAATGAAATCTCCCACGTCAATAACCAATTACATTCTTAAATCGAATTTTAAATCCAATCCAAACATCAACAAAATCAATTCAAATTTTCAATAATAAATATTTGATTTTCAATCAATCATCCTGAATTAAATATTGAATCCAATTAAACTCAGAATCATATATTCGATTTTTAATTTCTAATCAGAGCATCAATATAAAATTGATTATTCAAATTAAATCTATGATAAATCTCACATTCTAGTAGTCGAAATTTCTGGGTCGTTACAAGATATGTGCGTTTCATCATTTAATTGAATATATATATATATATATGTATATGTATATGTATGTATATGAGCTAGGTTCAATGGCACCCCAAATAGTGAGCACCCCTTTAGCTTCCCACTTTTCCACCACACATTTCCTCTCACTCTCCTTCCACTAACTCTCTCACCTTCTACTCAACTTAAAATAATATAAACGAAAGGTGGAAAATAGGGAGGCTAATGGGGGGTGCAGAATAAGGGGTTCCATTGAACGCTCACCTATATATATATATGTGTGTATATATATATGTTCCCTGTTTTACATTGAATTTTCTCTGTTTTTGTATGCCATGTAATTATGTATTAATAATTATTAATCCCTGCCTCACTTATACATTTTTTTGCTATGACTGTTTCCTATCGTATGTAAGTGTCCTATGCCATATGCATTTCAATTGAAATATTTCAATCCATGTAGATTTCATGCACATGATAACAGAGTCATTATTCTTCCCACTTACTCTAGCTATATTAACTACTAAAGTTATTGATTATGCAAATTTATTTTAGGTCGGGGTAGGTTCACTGTTGATTCAAGTTGGGAGCCGATCCGTTAATCGATTTCATTAAAACTAATAATCAAGAAACTTTGAAAAATATTTCATTCCTTTTTTTTTATTTCTTTATTTCATGGTCATTAAATTAAATATATTATATAAACTGAGGTGCTTTACTTTGCCTGTGCTGTGGAACTTACAGCCTCTAACTAATAATACAGTGCATTTTTGGTTGACCTTTTTCTCAGCAGAGTTGATTAGCTTCCATCTTTATTTTTACATTGGTCTGTCTCCAGACCTGTGTATACTACAAGCATAACAGGTCTGGTAATTTCTTATATAATCATTATAATTTATCTATCTTTTAGTTTAGGATAAATTTAGGTTTTAGTAGCATGCATAGACTTCTTCTTGTTAATCAAAAAATTCATTCCATATAAGTGATGTATTGGAAGCTAAGTTATTTGTCGATTTTGGTTTACTGAAAAGGGCATGTATATGTCATTTTACTTAACACCACCAACAGTAGCATCCAAATAACATCTAATAATGGATTAGTCTAACATTGATGTTCATTTCAATTTTTTCAGGGCCATTGAAAGAAATTATTTTATATAGAGCATTTTCCAAATACCCAAAAAGATATATATTTTTTGATGAGCCTACAAAGTAATTTTATTCTCTTTTCTAATTTGATAATGTCTATGAATAACAATGTTCAATGTTTTTGTACCCATTAGGTTGAAATTATTTTAGCAGTTCTCTTATTTTTGCATACAATATTTTGTATCTTGATGTTGATGACCAATTATTTTTTTGGCTGAAAGAGTTTTAACGTTATCGTCTGGTTTCTTTGTTGTGATTTTGTTCTTTTACATTGTTCGTCTATTACAGAATGTAACTCAAATATTTCCGAACGCATTAGTTATGCCTCTGTCTATCTTTGCGTTTCCTTTGTTTCAAACATTCAAGCATATGAGTAAATTGATGGAAAAAAGTATACGAGTAAATGAATATGTTAATTTTGATGCTGCAAAATTTAACTTTAATTAGTGGATTCGCAGCATCCTATGTGTTGTACTATATATTAAACGTAGTTTGGTTCCAGTAAATCGTATCAGTCCCGAGCCCTTTTTTAGGGAATCACGTGTCCATAAGAACAAATAATTTATCATGAGATTAATCTTAGCCTTTTTTAATGGGTAATATTTTTTTAAACTAAAGTAAACTGGGTTTTGAAAATATAATTTTCATCTTCGTAGAATGGTTTCTCCAGGATTATAAAATCAAGATACAAAACAACAGGTTAAAATAACTTATTATTTGCTTAATATAATCCTTTTGCAGTTCATATGCCCTTGCATGTAAACAAACGAAGATCCGTAATTAGCATTTAATTAACAAAGGATTTGTTTGATATGAGCACGTTTATTGTTTGTTCTTTTTTTAGCTTCTCCTCATGTTTTAGACAAAAAACCAACTTGGTAGGCCGCAAAATTCAAGTAGTTTCATGCAAAAGAATATTCTATAGAGAACTTAAACCATTCTCCTATCATTATATTAGCACGAGCTACATATATTTTCAAAGCACTCATTTTACTATATTGACTCAATGAGTATTGTCTACTAATTTTATTATCAATATTAGATTAGATATGTATTGTAATAATATTTCTAATTTCGTTTTGTCAACCGTATATGCTGATTAATTTTCAAAAATAATTTAATTTTCTAACTAGAAAAAAGTAACTTAATTTTCTGTCTAATTAGTGGGTTTCACTTCAAGGACACAAAAGCCCACTTGCAATTTTGGGAACTCAAGAGTCCCGTATCCATCAATGGTTTTCTCTCTAGACCTAATTTTTATCGTGGAGTTAGCAGCTCTTGAACTCGGCAACGATTGCAACTCTACTCTCATTTCTCTCTTCTTCCTCCGTTTCAGTCCACCCTCCCTAATATCTTGTACCTCCGATTAAAAGATTTCCTGGCAATCGTGGATTTACCTACACCCCTTTCTTCTTCCTCCATTTCAGTCCACTTATGTCTTCCCCTAATTTTAAAATTAATGATTACACCAATTCCACTGTTACATCTGCAACCATCCTCGGATTATCACGACAATTATCTTCTCATCAGGTATGCTTCAAAATCTACCACATTCTACTCCTTCCTACAGTAGTAACTAGAATTTCGTCCTTTATTGGGTTTCTTTGCCTTGGATAAACAAAAGCTGTATGTAAATTCTTATAATAAAGTCTTATTGATGATTTTTTTATTATTATCTTTTGAGTCTGATGATAATTTATTGCCAAATTTAAAGGAGAGTTTGTTGTTTGCATATCATGCTAATAAAAATTCCATGTTATACGACTAATATAGTTTTTAAAATGGTTTAATCATTGTAGACTGACATAAATTTCATAATGCTTACTATTTCATGTTCAAAATAAATTTAGAAAAAAATATACTACATAATGCGTGAGTCATTTTATGAAAGATAATTTGAAGTTGGTTGTATATAGTTTAGCGTTGTTTCTCCTATTTTACTATTTTATAAACCTTGTACAGTTATGTTGGAAATAATCTTGGCTTTTCAGGAAACAAATAATTGTATTGTTAAATTAGCAATTGTATTAATGAATTGAATAAAAGGAAAAATCTAGAATTCCTATTTTAGATATTCTAGATAAGGCATTCCTAGAATACTCTAGAGAATGCAGTGCATTATAAAAGCAAGGCAATCAAGTTGATGTATGAAGGCAATCAAATTTGTAATCAAAAGGAAATCAATGAAAATTTCTTCCCCATTAAAATAATCCTCTCAAAAATTCCTTCTTCTTCTCTTAAAAAATATTCCTAACAGTGGTATCGGAGCCCTAGATCCTTGCAATTAAAAAAAAAGTGAAAAGTAATGGCTTCTCCAAGCAATACTTTAGCAAGCATCAACTCCACCTATAACAATGTCCAAGTTCCTTTATTTGAAGGAGAGAATTGTGATTTTTGGGCAGTAAAAATGGAGACTTTGTTCATCTCCTTGGATGTCTTGGAGTTCATGAAGCAAGGATATGAAGACTCAACAGCTGCGGCAGAACGTACAGCAGCTCAAACTGAAGTATTAAAAAAGAAAAGAATCACAGATGCTGGAGTTCTTGGAATGATTCAAAGAGGAGTGTCAAACACCATATTCCCAAGAATTATGAGAGCAAAAACAGCCAAGGAAGCATGGGAAATCTTGCAACAAGAGTTTGAAAGGGATTCAAAGGTGAGAACTGTCAAACTTCAATATCTAAAGAGAGATTTTGAAAATGAAAAAATGAAAGAAAATGGAAGTTTGAATGAGTATTTTAATAGGTTGTCTGAATTAGTGAATCAAATGAAGTCTCATGGAGATATAATTGATGATCGTTGATAAAATTTTGATAAGCTTAACTGAAAAATTTGATCCTATGGTGGCTGTTATAGAAGAAACCAAAGATTTGTCAAACATGACTGTTCAAGGCTTGATGGGTTCACTTAGATCCTACGAGCAAAGGTTTTTACGCCGTATGGAAAAGACGGTTGAAAACGCATTTCAGTCCAAACTCACCACTCAATGCAACAATGACAAAACATTAAAACAAAATAATGGCGAGTCTTCTAGAGGTGGCAGATTTGGCAAAGGAAGAGGAAGAAATTCACGCGGAAGAGGTCGAGGCACCTATGGAGGAAGAGGAAGAGATGAAGGAACAAATAAATGGTGTGGAATTTGCCAAAAAAGCTCTCATGAAGAAAAGGACTGCTGTAACAAAGGAAAGCCACAATGTCATAATTGCAAAAGGTTTGGGCACATTCAAAAGGACTGTCGCCTTGGTAAGCCACATAACACAGCATTTGCCGGAGCGGAAGATATGGAAGGGAGCTTGTTCTTTGCTTGTCAAAAGGCAACTGAAGAATATAAGAATATATGGTACCTGGACAGTGGATGTAGCAATCATATGACAGGAGACAAAAGTGCATTCATTGACATAGATTCTTCATTTGGTTTGAAAGTTAAACTTGGCAGTGGAGAGTATGTTGAAGTTGAAGGCAAATGCAGCATTGGAGTTGCAACAAAGCAAGGAGGTAAAGTTATTCATGATACCTTTTATGTTCCTAAATTAGATGAGAATTTGTTGAGCATTGGACAACTTTTAGAGCAAGGTTATTCTCTTCAATTTGAGAATCGAGAATGTAAAATTTTTGATTCAAAAGGAAAAGTTGTTGCTGTAATAAAAATGACACAAAACAGAAGCTTTCCCCTCCATCTCAATTATGAGAAAAATTATAGCTTCGTGGCAAAAAAGGAAGACGACACTTATTTATGGCATAAGAGACTTGGGCACTTAAACTACAATAGTCTCACATTGCTTTCACAAAAGAAGATAGTGTACGGGCTGCCAACAATAAAAAAAGAAGAACATAGAGTATGTGAAGGTTGTGTACTTGGCAAACATCATTGGCAACCGTTTCCAAAAGAAGGATCAAGGAGAGCCAAAGAAGTGTTGGAATTAGTACACACGGATGTATGCGGTCCGATGAGCACATTATCTCATGCTCAAAACAGGTACTTTATTTTATTTATTGATGATTTGACCTGCATGACATGGGTTTATTTTATGAGACAAAAATCTGAAGTGTTTGTTATATTTAAGAAGTTTAAAGCTTTTGTTGAGAAACAAAGTGGCAGGTCCATAAAAGTTTTGAGAAGTGACAGGGGAAAGGAGTATAACTCCAATGATTTTGATAAATTTTGTGAAGAAGAAGGCGTGGAGAGGCAACTAACCGTTAGGTATACACCTCAGCAAAACGGTGTATCCGAAAGGAAGAATCAAACAGTGATGGAGATGGCTAAATCAATGTTATTTGAGAAAGGCATGCCTAAAGAATTTTGGCCCGAGGCTGTAAATACAGCTGTGTATTTGCTGAATAGATGTCCAACAAAAGTTGTATGGAACATGACGCCGTTTGAAGCGTGGAGTGGAAGAAAGCCTTCAATGAATCATCTTAGAGTCTTTGGGAGTTTTTTCTATTCGCAGATTCCTAAAGAAAAAAGGACAAAGCTTCAAGAAGCAAGTGAAAGATGCATTTTTATTGGCTACAGTTCTGTGTCAAAGGGCTATAGACTTTACAACTAAAGAGACAAAGAAAGTAATCATCAGTAGAGATGTTGTATTTTATGAGAAGACAACTTGGAATTGGCAAAAGGAGAAAGTGGAGGATAAAACCGTTCCAGCAGTAATTTTAGAACAAAATCCAACTACACTTGCAAATAACCAATGTGATTCATCTACACCAAGTTCTCCATCTAGCACTTCATCCTCAACAAGCCATAATTCATCATCTCCAAGCTCAACCCTAATAAAAATGAGGAGTTTGGATGATATTTTTTCTTGGTGCAACTATTGCGCAATGGAACCAGAAAATTTTGAAAAAGCGGTTAAGGAATATGCTTAGAGGAAGGCAATGCAAGAAGAGATGGATGCACTTGAAAGGAACAAAACATGGATGTTGGTTGATAAGCCAAAAGACAAAGAAACCATTGGAGTAAAATGGATCTATAAAGTGAAGCATAATCCAGATGGTTTAGTTCAAAAGAACAAAGCGAGACTTGTTGCAAAGGGCTATTCTCAACAGCCCGGTATTGACTACGAAGAGACATTCGCCCCAGTGGCACGTCTTGACACCATTAGAGCTTTAATATCACTTGCAGCCCAAAAAGAATGGAAGCTATATCAGCTAGATGTAAAATCGGCATTCTTGAATGGAGAATTGAAAGAAGATGTGTACGTGGAGCAGCCTCAAGGATTTGAGATTAAAGGACAAGAAGGAAAAGTTTACAAACTAAAGAAAGCGCTTTATGGGCTAAAACAAGCACCACGAGCATGGTATAGCAATATTGACAATTACTTCATGGAGAAAGACTTTGAGAAAAGCAAAAATGAGGCTACTTTGTATGTCAAGGCAAGAAATCTCTCAAGGTGATGATGGAGTTTTTATTTGTCAAAAGAAATATGCTGAGAAAATATTGAGAAAGTTTGGAATGCTTGGGTGTAATCCGGTTGATACACCGCTAGTTGTGAATGAAAAGCTAAAAAAGGAAGATGGGGGAAGGAATATTGATGCTAGTTACTACAGAAGTCTAGTTGGTGCAACCAAAAGGGTGCTGAGATATATTCAAGGCACTTTGGACTATGGGATCAAATATGAAAATAATGTTGAAACTAATTTATTTGGGTTTTGCGATAGTGACTGGGCAGGAAGTATAGATGACATGAAAAGCACTTCTGGATATGTGTTTTCTCTTGGATCAGGAGCATTTTCTTGGTGTTCGAAGAAGCAACAAACAGTTGCTCAATCTTCTGCAGAAGCAGAATATATTTCAGCAGGTCTAGCTACCCAACACGCAATTTGGTTGAAGAAAATACTAAATGATTTTGGTGAGAAACAAGAAGCTGTGACTATCCATTGTGACAACAAATCAGCCATTGCTATAGCTAAGAATCCAGTCCATCATGGAAGAACAAAGCATATAGCCATCAAACATCATTTCATTCGAGAAGCAATTGAAAATGAAGAGCTGCAGCTGAATTTTTGCAAAACAAATAATCAAGTTGTTGATATTTTCACAAAAGCATTAAAGCCTGATAATTTTAAAAGATTGCGAGATCTTCTTGGAGTTCAAAAACCAAGCTTACGGGGGAATGTTGGAAATAATCTTCGTTTTTTAGGAAACAAATAATTGTATTGTTAAATTAGCAATTGTATTAATGAATTGAATAAAAGGCAAAAT
Organism: Allium sativum; assembly: GCA_030737875.1. Lineage (NCBI taxonomy): Eukaryota > Viridiplantae > Streptophyta > Magnoliopsida > Asparagales > Amaryllidaceae > Allium > Allium sativum. The sequence goes on from CM060923.1 coordinate 275,446,014, forward strand.
CTAGAATTCTTATTTTACATATTCTAGATAAGGCATTCCTAGAATACTCTAGAGAATGCAGTGCATTATAAAAGCAAGGCAATCAAGTTGAAGTATGAAGGCAATCAAATTTGTAATCAAAAGGAAATCAATGAAAATTTCCTCCTCATTAAAATAATTCTCTCAAAAATTCCTTCTTCTTCTCTTAAATAATATTCCTAACAAGTTACGTTTTTTTTTCTTGCTCGTTTATAATTAATACCCGATATGTAACTTTCATTCCTGAATTCATTTTCTGGATTATGAAGTTATCAGTCGTGAGTTGGTACTTGCATATTATGTTCTTTTTAGCACAATATTATTTGATATCTACTAGATATGAAAGATTAATGAGCGTAATTTTTGGAGTAGTTTAATTTTGACTTGCGTTTGACATTATTACATAACAAAAAACAAAAATGATGATCATTGTCACTATTTTGAGTTTTCTTCCATACTTGCTCAGATGCTCTATATTGGCTAGCTAATCAAAATAGTTTTTCCCTTCATCTACAATGGTCTCGCCGCTATAGTTCCGTGTAGTTTGTAAGTTTCCCTTTTTTTGTGGACCATTTAAGCTTTTCGTTTCTTAAATAAATAATTTGAAATGAATGTTCAGGTCATACATCTACAGAGTTGCTTACATTTGGTACCTCCTTTTCTTCTATATTTTTATGGAGTATGAAACCTTATTGACATGAATAATTATATGTGTATTAGATCTGAAAAATGTTGATCTAGAAATTCAATATGTATTTAAGATATTAAAAATAAATATAGGCATGAACAATTAGGTATGATCTTCTCATTCTTGGATACTGTGAAATTGTATTGTAACCTGTAGGTGCTTAGGAAGAAGGGAGAGAATATGGATATGGAGGTGAAGAATAACTGAAGCTTCTGCTAAAGCTGTTGCAACATTGTATGTCATTTAATTATGTGCAAATCCTTAATCCACATACTTTACTATCACTGTGGCTGTAGTGATATAGAACTGTGCAACAGAATAGTGCTTGACGTATGAATTTGGTGGAGTCATTCCTTCATATAATGCAATGTACTTGAGCTTTTTGGTTAAATGAAAAGATGAATAATAAACAATAATTTTATACTGGCATTTAGTTAACATCCATTGCCTGCTCTTCCTAAGATATTCACAGGTAGAAGAATTGTATATCCCAAAATGCAGCTTTAATTGCTCAAGCAAAAATGGATTTATTTCTATCCAAACTTTCAAGAAGGTAAGAGTCGTACTTTAATTTAAGTACCATATGGAAAAATATGACTTGGTTGCAATGCATGAAATGGAATACAGACAGGTACTGGTGAAGTACTCGACAACGACGATGTTGTTATCAAGGTTCCTCGAATATATGGCATCGGTTAGTAATAGCCTTTAAATGACATTTCTTAAACATTAACATGTTTCAGTTTAGTAATAAAAACTAATCGAGAGAAGCACTTACATAGATACTATACCTTAAGCACAAGAAGTGGGATTTTCAAATAAATAGTTGCTAATGAATCAAGGCTATGTCAAGTAGTAGGCTTGGATTGTTGGGAGCAGCGTGCACATAATGCATATGCATATTACGATAAGGATGGGAGCAACATATAGGTATGTACAAGTATAATCTAAACATGCATGTTGTATTTTCCATGTTGTAGTTTCAGACAATCATCGGCACTTGGTAAACATTGGTTTTGATGATTTGAGAGTGTAGGGGTGTAAAGATGATGCACAAAACGGTTTTTTAACGTCTGCTAAACATTAGTCTTGCGTCATGGTTTTATTATAAGAATGGAGCAATGTGACAGTCTGAATGTAATAGTTTTTTGTATGAAAAAGTGTGAAATTCATAGGTCCACCATTATAACATTTTTGAATTTTCGTCAACTGAAAGAAGCTGACATTGCTAATGATTTCCTCACCCACTACCAACAAATTTTAACTGAAAGTATTTAATTTTTCATGTGTAGGATTGTTAAAAAAACTTCCATGTTATTTTTTTTAATCTTGGTAAGCTGATATCAAGGGTAATAATTATTTCTAAAATATAATTTATATGCAAAAAGACAAGATTTTTGAGGAACAAATGGTTAGTTGAAAACTAAGAAAAAAAATAAGTTGTTTGTAGAATGAGTTAACAATTTAAGCATGCAAGATCATTGTTAATATTTCTAATTTTTTTTTATTTTTTTTTTACTATATATGATGTTCACATTAAACATAGAAATTGATTGCCTTATAATGTTACTCTTTTCAAATTCATTAGCAACCTCTAATAAAGGAAACAAGTTTTAAAGGTAATTATAATGATATTCGGCAACAAGCCCCATGTTATAACACAAACTGCTATCAAACTTTTGTTGTCCTATGCTTCTGCAACTTTTCTTAGCACAACTCAAGCAATTATATTGTGTGTAAAAATTCACTTGGACTTTATGGATATTTACAAATTTGGTTCAATGGGTAGGCATGAGGATATACTTCAACGACTTTGAGTGCTAAAGCAATTTAGTTAGCTAATTGTTTAGGATTGTATAATTATGCAACTTTATTATTTATTTCGAATTATCTACCCATCTTTGTACAGTTGCAATAATCTTTTTTTCTGCTCCATGGCAAATTAAGCTATTATTCTTCTCAAACTAAAATCTTGCAGATTGATGCTTTTTGAAAGAAAAAAAATCCATTAATTTTCAAAGTTGATAGAAAACAATGACATTGGAAAAATTAAGTAAATTCTCTTGCATTACATGTCTACCCATATAATAAATGTAGATATGTATTAGCCTATCAACTTCAAATATCTTAGAAATTTGTTAATCAATGTTTTTCCTTTATAGCCTGACATTTTTAGAAATAGTGTCCTCAATTTTTAATGTACTTAGACAGATTTCCGCTATTTGCCAATTATACCACTACATCTACACAACTAAATCATCACCTTCATTATTAAAAGCAAATTACAGTATCGTTCCTTTTGAATGTATTGATAAAAGCAAAGATAACAAAGAATATGCAATGGTTGTAAAACCTCTAATTCCAAACTTAGTCTACTAGAATGAGATCTCAGTTTGTCCAAAACTAATAACTTTTATTCTAGTCATTTAAACTATTGATTTCTCCACTGTACATATTAACAAGTGTGAACCCGTGCTTCGCACACGGGGTGTAGCTATATTCTATTTTCTTGCTATTGTTTTCTCTTTGCCTGTTTTCTTGTAGAGTTGCCATTATGGTCCTAATTAAGTTATTCATTTCACTTAGTTTTTTTTAATAAACTACTATATTTGAACTGCTACATAAAATACATTTAAAACAATAAAGAATATTTACAAATTTGAGTTTTTTTGAAAAAATCATATTGGCCCTTTTTATGCAAAAGTTTTAATTTCGATAATTTTTGTACCTATACATCGAGCCAAAAAATTACGTCTAAATATTGGATTTACTTATATTCAAACATAGTATTTTACTGACTCTTCATCGCAAAGATCAATTATTTCTTGTGAACAAACTTAAATTAGTTTTCTAATTATATTTATTGATTTCAATTACGCTTTCATTTTATAGTAAATTGTGTAAACATCTAAACATAGCCATGCACACAAACATTATGAACAGAAGGAAGTCCAACTCAACATAGCTATCCCAAGTAGCAACTCTACTTGCATTTGGTAAACATAAGGAATCTTGATGACAGTCAGAACTTTTATATTGCTTTTACATTTTACAATTACATTATGTTTTCTCCACATCTATTACATACAAAAACAGTAAGGATATTATTACCAGAAGAAACACCTAATCACCTATTTGTCAATTATACTCCCAAAAAAGTATTAGAGAAAAATCCAGTGATAACAAAATATATATATACAACTTAAGCCTAGGGATAAATGCAAACAATCAAAAGTTAAAGAATATTAACAAAAGAACAACTTTTTTATTATTTTTTGGGAGCAAGAATGTCAATGTATGTACAACTTCTTCCATTCTAGCGGATGAATTTAGGCTACGTACACATGGTAATTCATTAAACTATTAGTTACTTGATTTACGGATTTTTAGCACATATTTCTCTTTTTTCATTTTCCCATAATCATAACATTCAAAAAAGAACATCCTTCTTATTACTTTCTTAATGGATAATCTACTTCTTTAATATACAGAAATGGTTATTGCCCTCAACTCTTTTCAGTTAGGGTGCGTTCGCAGCAAAGTTTTGGCACACTCAGCTTTGTGTTTGCGTCCGACGCGTCGGACGCGAGCACTTTTTTCCACTTCCAAATGGAACGACCGCTGGATGTTGGTAATCAAGCCGTTGGCGTCCGACGCGTCGGACGCCAACGGCTTGATTTCCAACTTCTCTTCCTCCCTATATATTACCCCCTCTATCTTAACACCTTACACAATATTGCTTCTTCAACTCTTTCTACTTATTCGACTAATGTCAAACTCCGATTCATCCTCCGAGAACGACGATTTGATGGAGCTCTACGGGGTTTATCTGATTCAGAATGAAAGGAGAAATCATATGACGCGGATTAATACTTCGGAGTTCACTGGCATACCTTGGATCAACGAAATTTTGAATGGCCATCAAAGCCGTTGTCAAAATAATTTTCGGATGAAAAGACTTTGTTTCTACGCATTATGTGAGAAACTGCAACATCATGGTCTCGCTTCCAGACCAGAAATATGTGTCGTCGAAATGGTTGGAATATTCATTTATACAATGGCTACTGGGCTTTCAAATAGACAACTACAAGAAAGATTTCAACGATCAGGTAGCACAATTTCCGTTTGTTTTCATGATGTCCTAAACGCTTTTCAATTACTCGTTGCTGATGTAATAAAGCCAGCGGAACAACAATTTAATACTGTTCCACATCACATCAGAACTTCCACCCGGTATTACCCGTATTTCAAAAACTGTATTGGCGCTATAGACGGTACCCACGTATCTGCACATTTACCCGCTGATCAAATTATCCCTTATATTGGAAGAAAAGGGTTTGCAACTCAAAATATATTAGCGGATTGTGATTTCGATTTACAGTTTACGTATGTTATGGCTGGTTGGGAAGGGACTGCACATGATAGCAGAATTTTTAATGCTGTTACAAACGATACAAACTATAACTTTCCTTACCCTCCAGCTGGACAGTATTATTTAGTTGATTCGGGCTATCCACTACAGACTGGATATTTACCGCCATATCGAAATATGAGATATCATATTCCGCATTTCCGTGATACAATGAATCAACCAAAGTCGGCCAATGAAGTGTTTAATTACTACCATTCGAGTTTACGGATGGCCGTAGAACGAACATTTGGCATTTGGAAGAAAAAATTTACCATTCTCAACAAGATGCCTACATATCGGTTTCAAACTCAAGTGAAAGTTGTGGTGTCTACAATGGTCTTACACAACTTCATACGCAAATACAATAGTGGTGACCCAGATTTTATGGCTTTTGATGATGATCCTGAACGAATACCCGATAATTACTTGACGGAATATTATAATATGAGAAATACGACGAATAGAGGCACGGAACGTGTTCAAGCAGAAGGATCCCGAGAAATGTCATTAGTTCGAGATACCATTAGAGATCGGTTGGTTGCTACGAGTCTGCACTAATTTTTGTTTGTATTTGTAACTGTACTTGTATCTGTATTAGAAACTGTATTTGTATTCGAATTTGCCAAACCATCTCTATTTAAATATTATTTTAAAAATACCACGCTCGAATACCCCGTTCGCCGCTAAAAACACAATTCCTGTAACACCCCACCTCCGCTAGGGTCACTCTTTCGGGGGCACTAGCTTCTGGGGGGCGTTAGAACTGGGTAAGCATGCATAATGATATATCAAGGCAGAACAAGCACATAAATATATAAGTAAAACAGAGTAAGTGAGAATAAAACAGCGGAATGTCTCAAACCATCTCAAAACAAGTCTAGTACATCATAAAGTCATCTGCCAAAATAAATATGTCTAGTACAACATAAACAGAAATACTGAAATACATAGTGCTATCCCCAAAAGTAAAAGTGATAAGCCATAGCGAGCTCAATATCCAGACATACATGAGCTATCCAGCGAACAAGCAAGCGATCCAAGCTAAGCACCACTGTTCCCTCCCTGAGAACCTGGGGGGGGGGGGGGGAAACGGAAGAAAAGAAGCGAAAGAAAACAGGTCAGTCAAAAAGACTGGTAAGCCCTACTACGATCAGTCTATAAACTAATAAAGCTAACATCATGATGGGAACTGAGATGAATATACTGGCAATAGATAAAGGTGTCATCACACAAAGGAGATTAAGCTTTGCACCACAGTGTACTAGCAAACTAACATAACAGGTATTGATCCCTCAGCCCAACTTTTGGCCCAATAGCATGAGGTGACCTTAATACAAGGTCCAGCCCAACGGTCTAGTCGATCGGCTCCCTATAAACCTAACACGTCAAGTGTTGGTGTCCATACGGCCCACATATGGTTGTAGTCAGACTGTGCTGGGTCCACCTTTGGGTGTATCAAGCCCTCGGGTGTCAACCCCAGACACTTAAGCAATAATGCACAGTCTAAACCTACTGGTACCCATGCCTCGAGTTTGTCCAACACCGAACTACGTGCACGTCCGTAGCCCGCCTGGACCCGCACCGCTGTACCACTCAGCCGTCGCTTTGGTCGCTTACATCAGTCCAGTAATCGTGCCCCGCCCTAGCCTAGCCTCTAGGGTTGTAAATGATACCAAACTGGGATTACTGCTGGAACAGACCACGTTGCTAGGGTTTTCTAAGAGGGTTAAGTGTGGTTTAACCCCTCACTAATCATGGATTAAATTAGTTAAGTGTAACCAACAGTTCACCACTTAACCCCATTCAATCCCTCGTATCCCCAAAATTGGTTAAGTATAAGTGGGCCATGACTTAACCCTAATTACGAGGCATTAATTTAATTGTACCTTAACCTCTCACATTAGAATTTGTTGCGGTTACTAGTTAAGCCGGGCGGGTCCGGGTAGCTTTACACCACAACTTGGTCTAACCTCGGGTCCCAGGTACACATGACCAACTTCTCACATTGGGTCCTATTGTTTGTAGCAACTAGTTAAGCCGGTCGGTTCCGGGTAGGTTTACGCTACAAACTCAACCCAACCTCGAGTTGGCCACACATGTTTTCTAAGTGTCATGTCCACTTTATTTCAAACCATAATTACAAGTTTAACTTGGGTAGACCTAACTTAATAGGTAAATTCCCAAGGGGTAGACCTAACTTAATAGGTAAATTCCCAATCTTATATTTTCATGTATTTTAAGTTTCACCCAAAACCCCCCCAACGTCATTCTATCGCTTACATATTCGTCATAACGCATAAAGGATAGAAAGAGGGAACTTGGCACAACATACATGATACATCTTACATATCATAATAAGCATGCATAACATGTTGGACTTGCATAACTTAGCATAGTGAACTTGCATAACTTGTTAAACTTGCAAATCATAGCATAGTGAACTTGCATAAACATGCATAACTTGTTAAACTTGTAAATCATGGCATAGTGAACATGCATAAACATGCATAACTTGTTAAACTTGCAAATCATGGCATAGTGAACATGCATAAACATGCATAACTTGTTAAACTTGCAAATCATGGCATAGTGAACATGCATAACTTATCAAACATGCGTAACATAGCATAGTGAACTCGCATAAGTATGCATAACTCATTAAACATGCATAACATAGCATAGTGAACTTGCATAAGCATGCATAACTTATTAAACATGCATAACATAGCATAGTGAACTCGCATAAGCATGCACAACTTATTAAACATACAAAAATCCCAACTTTCATCACATATTAACTTTAGAGTTTCTAACATGAAGGTAAGAGGGCTTACAACTATTATGAAGACACAATTCTACTAATAAAGATTGAGAAGCCCTTTTATGCAAGCAAATAAAACCCCAAAACAAGCACAAATCCCAAAAACTCTAGCTTAGCAAATAAAGCTTGCAACTTGATGATGTATGCAAGCTAATGATCATTCATACAACTTAGAAAAGCTTGTATGAACATCAAAATCTTAATAGAAATGATTTTTGAAGAGGGTGGAGGCTAGGGTTCTTAGGTGGAGGCCATTTGAGATTTCAATTTGACATAGTTTGGTTGCTAGAGTGAATAATGAGGCTTTAGGGTAGGATTAGGAGCTTATTTATAGAAGATTAGAGTGTTTTTAGCCCTAGGATTAACCCTAGGTTAGTTTAGGCCCGTCAGATTTAGGAATTCTCTAGAACCAAGCCACAAGACCAAGCCCAAATCAAAATGGTGCGCCAGGCATTACTGCCTGGCTACCCCGTGTCGACAGGGCTGTCGACAGGGCAGTCGACACCCTGGGACCCCTGTCGACATGCCTGTCGACATGGGGGCCCTGGCGGGAATTTTCCCGCCTGACACCCATTAGCCCTAATCCTTGTTTTTAATTTGAAATTTAAATCTGTTTTTAACATAGAAATTTCTGAAAACTTCAATGGGCCTTAACTGGGTCATACGGACTCCGATTTTCGAAAACTCGGACTCTATTTCGCGTATTTTTCCGAGACGAACGCAATGGCATAGCCCGTTTCCCTTGATTCAGATTTTAGAATTTAATTCTGCCTCGATTTATGTTATAACAGGTTATTGAAAATACGGGTTGTTACATTCTCCCCTCCTTAAAGGATTTCGTCCCCGAAATCTTCAAGTTAGGAAGAACGTATCCTACCATCCAATCATCCATCTACTCAAAGCATCATCCACGAGCAATCATTGTCCTTAAAAGATTCTAAATGCTGTATGAACATATGCAAAAGTGTGTGTATATGTACTTATCTAATGCAAAGATCAATGCAAAATATGTTAGTGAAATGTATCCATATGTATGCAAATCCCTAACATAATGTATAATATCTACATGCGTGCTCAATCATACATCCATATGCAACATCCATGTGATTGCATACAAATTTCATCCAGGAATAAGCATAAACACTCATGCACATGCAATATGAGGAGTGTGTGAGCCGATCTAGTGCCTAATGTGTATCATGCATCCACGAGTAACCACTTGCAAACGCTTGCAACCACTTGCAACCATCAAACATAACATGTCTCAAGCACATGTTTCATCCAAAGGGTTTCTATCTAAGGTTCTTATGACAAGATTAGCACGATAACTAGATAAACATGGATAGCAAAGAGAAAGATATGCTAAACAAAGGAAAGAGATTGAGAGTGTACCCTCAAAAGGGAATGGATAAAGCCCACGCATCTTCTCCTCGGTTTCCCAAGTTGCGTCTTCTTCGGCTTCACCCCATTGGACCTTTACCAGCCTAACCTCTCGATTCCTTAGCTTCTTGGTCTCCGTCCCCAAGATACGAATCGGAGCTCTCCTCAAAGTTGCTTCTTTCTCTACTTCCACGTCTTCAAGGATGTTAGGTTCAACCACCTCAGCTGACTCATGTAGGCACTTTCGGAGATGCGAGACATGAAAGACATTATGCACTCCGGACAACTTCTCGGGCAATTGCACTTTATAAGCCATCTTCCCAATTCTCTCTATGATGGGGAAGGGTCCAACAAATCTTGGTGCTAACTTCCCAACAGCTCCAAATCGGACCACATTCCGCAAAGGAGAAACCTTTACGAAAACCATGTCCCTAACCTCAAACTCCAAATCGGACCTCCGCTTATCAGCATAGGATTTCTGTCGGTCTTGGGCCGCCTTCATCCGTTTTCTAATCAACTCGACCTTCTCGGATGTATCTCTAATCATGTCGGGTCCAAGAATAAGGTTATCTGTAGTCTCCCACCAACATGTAGGCGATTTGCACGGCCTCCCATATAAAGCTTCAAAAGGTGCCATCCCTATGCTTGCTTGATAACTGTTATTATATGCAAACTCAACAAGAGGAAGATGGTCTTCCCAAGCACCACCAAAATCCAGAATGCAAAGCCTCAACAAGTCCTCAAGTACCCTATTCACCCTTTCCGTTTGACCATCTGTCTGTGGGTGATAGGCCGTACTCAGGTTCAACCTTGTGCCCATAGCTTCTTGCAAACTGTTCCAGAACTGACTAGTAAAGATGGGGTCTCGGTCACTGACTATGCTGGAAGGGACTCCATGTAGTCGTACTATCTCACGAAGATATATCGATGCTAGTCCAGATGCGGTCCTTTTGCTCTTTACTGGGATAAAATGAGCACTCTTCGTAAGTCTATCTACAATAACCCAAATGCTTGTATTCCCCTTCCTTGACCTTGGAAGCCCATCAATAAAGTCCATAGAAATACTCTCCCACTTCCATAGCGGGACCTCTAGCGGATGCAACAGCCCACCGGGCTTCTTCGACTCAGCTTTCACTCTCTGACAAATTACACATCTCGAGACAAACTCGGCCACATCCTTCTTCATTCCAGGCCAGAAGAAAATGCGCTACATGTCTTTATACATCTTATTACCACCTGGATGTATAGTCAACTTGGAGCGATGTGCTTCCTCAAGGACTTTCCTCACCAAGTCTTCCACCATCGGAACACAAAGCCTTCCCTCTCTCCTCAGCCAACCCTTATCGTCTATAGAATATCGAGCAAGGTGACTAGATGTCTCTCCTCGAATCAGCTTATCCATGATCTCAATTATCTGAGGGTCTTCCTTCTGCGAAGCCCCGACTTGATCCGGAGGGTAGGCCTGAGCTCTAGAGATGCCAAAGAACCGGCCATCGACTCAACTGTCAAAGAAAAATCAAAGGTTGCCAAGAACTCTAAATTCTTCATCTCAACAAATAGAGGACTTAGTGTCAACCTTTTCCTACTCAACGCATCCGCTACAACATTCCCCTTGCCAGGGGTATAGGCTATATCAAAATCATAGGAAGCCAAGAACTCCATCCATCTCTGCTGCCTCAAGTTCGGATCCTTCTGCGAAAAGAGATACTTCAAAGACTTATGATCAGTATACAGCTCAAATCTCTCTCCCAGAAGGTAATGACGCCAAGCCTTGAGTGCATATACAATCGCTGCCAGCTCTAGATCATGAGTGGGATAATTCCTCTCATGCACCTTAAGTTGCCTCCCACCAAAACATATAACTCTGCCCTCTTGCATCAGAACGGCGCCCAATCCCGTGCCACAAGCATCAGTGTACACGGTAAATATCTTACCACCATCGGGTAAAGCTAGAACGGGTGCAGAGGTAAGGGCTCTCTTGAGTCTTTGAAAAGCAAGCGCACAATCCATATCCCAAGCAAAAACTAAGTTCTTCTTAGTCAACTTAGTAAGAGGAGCGGATATCTTCGCGAAGTCCTTGATGAACTTCCGGTAAAAACCCGCAAGACCAGAAAACTTCTCACCTCGGTTGCATTCCTTGGAGTCTTCCAATCCTGAACTGCAACCACCTTAGCGGGATCCACCGCTAAACCTTGCTTGGATACGATATGCCCAAGGAATCTGACTTCCCTTCTCCAAAAGTGGCACTTGGAGAACTTGGCCTTTAACTGGTGTGCTCTGAGCGTATCCATCACCTCTACCAGATGCCTCGCGTGCTCTTCTTCATCCTTGGAGAAGACCAGAATATCATCCACAAAGACCACGACAAACTTATTCAAGAACTCCCGAAACACCCTACTCATCAAGTTCACGAAATACGCGGGTGCATTCGTCAAACCGAACGGCATAACAAGCCATTCAAAGAACCCATCTGGAGTTCTGAATGCAGTCTTGTCTATACTGTCTTCAGCCACTCTGAGCTGATGAAATCCGGTAGCAAGATCAAGCTGAGAGAAAACAGAAGCACCAACAAGTTGATCAAAGAGATCATCGATCCTTGGTAAAGGGTGTCTGTTCTTCTTAGTCAGCTTATTCAATTCTCTATAATCCACACAGAGTCGAAGAGAACCATCTGCCTTAGTAGCAAACATCACAGGCGCTCCCCATTCGGATATACTTCTTCTGATGAAGTTCTTCTCAAGCAATTCTTTCACTTGCTTGCTCAGCTCCCGTCTCTCACGCGGAGCCATGTGCCGAACGGGCAAAGAAACAGGCTTAGCATTATCCACCAGATAGATGCGAAAATCAATCTCTCGTTTCGGGGGCAACCCCTTAACTTCTTCAAAAACATCTGGATAATCTCGGACCACCCTTACAGACTGAAGGGCTTCCTCTGACGAGTCGAGAGATTCAAGATATCACAACATGACGGGATTCTTCGGATTGCATGAAATTTCTAAGGTGTTGCCAAGGCGAGTCACAAGCCTCACAACCCTATGCTCACAATCCAGAATGGCTCCATATCGGGACAGCCAATCCATGCCCAATATCAATCCGTATCCCCTGAAACCAAGAACATATGCACTACACAAGAACTCTACGCTGAGTATAGAGATCCTCAGATCCTCACATATCATAGATAGATGAGCAGAACCCCCAATGGGATTCGAAACACAAACGGGATCGTCCACTAAGCTAGTACTAAGGTGCAAGCTATCAACAAGATCAGATGAAATAAAGCTATGTGATGCACCAGAATCAAACAAAGTACGGACTGGAAGATCAGAAACATAAACAAGGTTCTCAACAGAAACACTACCTCGATCGGGAACTGGAGCGGTACTGAGGGCATGAACTTGCCCTCCTGAAGGTCCAGCCTGTCCTTTCTTCTTCGGGCACTCCTTGGTGAAGTGTCCAGTCTCACCACAGGAAAAACATCCACCACTAAGCTTCCTTTTCTTCTTCCTACAATCCTTAGCAAAGTGTCCAGGCACACCACAGTAATTGTACTTGCCCTTGCCTTTGTTGTTGTTGTTGTTCCCCTTCTTGTTCTTGCCCTGATTCCCCTGACTGCTTTGACCACCTTGATTGCCTTTGCCTTGAGAATCAGTCTTCTTTGCTTGAGTATCACTCGACTTGACTTCTTTCTTTCCATCTCCCTGAAGCAGAGCCATATTGACCAAACTCTCAAAAGTAGCCCCATGCGGAATATGTGACATCGCCAAGCCCTGCAGCGGCTCATTCAACCCTCTAGCAAATCGAAGAGCCTTCTTCTCCGGAGTGTTCACCATATCCAAATCAAAACGGGCCAGCTGATTAAACTTGTTCACATACTCCTTAACAGACATATCACCTTGCTTTAATGCAATGAACTTCTCCATCTGTAAATTCGCCTCAGCAGAAGATAGAAACTTGGTCACAAATCTAGCCCTCAAATCGGCCCAAGTCTCAACGGGCCTCGTCCCATTGGTGACCTCCCACCAATAGGCCGCTTCATCTTTCAAAAGCCACACTGTCAATAAGATTTTCCTCTCGTCATCAATCCCAAAGATCGCAAACAAGTCCTCCGTGTCTTTCAGCCAATTCCTAGCTTCAACAAAAGATTCCGTGCCTAGGAAATTCTTGCCTCCCATCAACTTGAAGTCTTTACAAACCTTTGTGAACTCAATCTGAGGATGCTGAGGGGGAGGAGGAGGAAGAGGAGCCTCAGCAACAGGAGGAGGAGGAACATTAGCAACGGGGGGAGGAATATTAACTACTGGAGGGACCACCGGAGGAGGGACATTAGCAACGGGAGGAGGAATATTGACATTAGGGGGAGGGTTCTCAACTATAGGAGGAGGAATGGGAGTAGGGTTTGCGGGGCCGGCTGCCGCCCTAGCTTCTAGAAGTCTCCTATACCAGAGTGGCACATTTACTCCATCCGGGATGGCAAGATCCTCGGCCATACTTAAACGAAGGATAAGATAAGATTAGGTCAAGGGAACGAAGGATAACGCTAATGGCTTTTTGGGGAATAGCCCTTTTTAAAATACTAGACCTTTCTTTGGAAAATACTTTATACTTGTTTTGAAAATAGTTTTTCAAAAGTCTTTTAAAAACTTTTTGTCCTTTCTTGCAAACCATATGCTCTGATACCAAATTTGTAACACCCCACCTCTGCTAGGGTCACTCTTTCGGGGGCACTAGCTTCTGGGGGGCGTTAGAACTGGGTAAGCATGCATAATGATATATCAAGGCAGAACAAGCACATAAATATATAAGTAAAACAGAGTAAGTGAGAATAAAACAGCGGAATGTCTCAAACCATCTCAAAACAAGTCTAGTACATCATAAAGTCATCTGCCAAAATAAATATGTCTAGTACAACATAAACAGAAATACTGAAATACATAGTGCTATCCCCAAAAGTAAAAGTGATAAGCCATAGCGAGCTCAATATCCAGACATACATGAGCTATCCAGCGAACAAGCAAGCGATCCAAGCTAAGCACCACTGTTCCCTCCCTGAGAACCTGGGGGAGGGGGGAAACGGAAGAAAAGAAGCGAAAGAAAACAGGTCAGTCAAAAAGACTGGTAAGCCCTACTACGATCAGTCTATAAACTAATAAAGCTAACATCATTATGGGAACTGAGATGAATATACTGGCAATAGATAAAGGTGTCATCACACAAAGGAGATTAAGCTTTGCACCACAGTGTACTAGCAAACTAACATAACAGGTATTGATCCCTCAGCCCAACTTTTGGCCCAATAGCATGAGGTGACCTTAATACAAGGTCCAGCCCAATGGTCTAGTCGATCGGCTCCCTATAAACCTAACACGTCAAGTGTTGGTGTCCATACGGCCCACATATAGTTGTAGTCAGACTGTGCTGGGTCCACCTTTGGGTGTATCAAGCCCTCGGGTGTCAACCCCAGACACTTAAGCAATAATGCACAGTCTAAACCTACTGGTACCCGTGCCTCGAGTTTGTCCAACACCGAACTACGTGCACGTCCGTAGCCCGCCTGGACCCGCACCGCTGTACCACTCAGCCGTCGCTTTGGTCGCTTACATCAGTCCAGTAATCGTGCCCCGCCCTAGCCTAGCCTCTAGGGTTGTAAATGATACCAAACTGGGATTACTGCTGGAACAGACCACGTTGCTAGGGTTTTCTAAGAGGGTTAAGTGTGGTTTAAGCCCTCACTAATCATGGATTAAATTAGTTAAGTGTAACCAACAGTTCACCACTTAACCCCATTCAATCCCTCGTATCCCCAAAATTGGTTAAGTATAAGTGGGCCATGACTTAACCCTAATTACGAGGCATTAATTTAATTGTACCTTAACCTCTCACATTAGACTTTGTTGCGGTTACTAGTTAAGCCGGGCGGGTCCGGGTAGCTTTACACCACAACTTGGTCTAACCTCGGGTCCCAGGTACACATGACCAACTTCTCACATTGGGTCCTATTGTTTGTAGCAACTAGTTAAGCCGGTCGGTTCCGGGTAGGTTTACGCTACAAACTCAACCCAACCTCGAGTTGGCCACACATGTTTTCTAAGTGTCATGTCCACTTTATTTCAAACCATAATTACAAGTTTAACTTGGGTAGACCTAACTTAATAGGTAAATTCCCAAGGGGTAGACCTAACTTAATAGGTAAATTCCCAATCTTATATTTTCATGTATTTTAAGTTTCACCCAAAACCCCCCCAACGTCATTCTATCGCTTACATATTCGTCATAACGCATAAAGGATAGAAAGAGGGAACTTGGCACAACATACATGATACATCTTACATATCATAATAAGCATGCATAACATGTTGGACTTGCATAACTTAGCATAGTGAACTTGCATAACTTGTTAAACTTGCAAATCATAGCATAGTGAACTTGCATAAACATGCATAACTTGTTAAACTTGTAAATCATGGCATAGTGAACATGCATAAACATGCATAACTTGTTAAACTTGCAAATCATGGCATAGTGAACATGCATAAACATGCATAACTTGTTAAACTTGCAAATCATGGCATAGTGAACATGCATAACTTATCAAACATGCGTAACATGGCATAGTGAACTCGCATAAGTATGCATAACTCATTAAACATGCATAACATAGCATAGTGAACTTGCATAAGCATGCATAACTTATTAAACATGCATAACATAGCATAGTGAACTCGCATAAGCATGCACAACTTATTAAACATACAAAAATCCCAACTTTCATCACATATTAACTTTAGAGTTTCTAAAATGAAGGTAAGAGGGCTTACAACTATTATGAAGACTCAATTCTACTAATAAAGATTGAGAAGCCCTTTTATGCAAGCAAATAAAACCCCAAAACAAGCACAAATCCCAAAAACTCTAGCTTAGCAAATAAAGCTTGCAACTTGATGATGTATGCAAGCTAATGATCATTCATACAACTTAGAAAAGCTTGTATGAACATCAAAATCTTAATAGAAATGATTTTTGAAGAGGGTGGAGGCTAGGGTTCTTAGGTGGAGGCCATTTGAGATTTCAATTTGACATAGTTTGGTTGCTAGAGTGAATAATGAGGCTTTAGGGTAGGATTAGGAGCTTATTTATAGAAGATTAGAGTGTTTTTAGCCCTAGGATTAACCCTAGGTTAGTTTAGGCCCGTCAGATTTAGGAATTCTCTAGAACCAAGCCACAAGACCAAGCCCAAATCAAAATGGTGCGCCAGGCATTACTGCCTGGCTACCCCGTGTCGACAGGGCTGTCGACAGGGCAGTCGACACCCTGGGACCCCCGTCGACATGCCTGTCGACATGGGGGCCCTGGCGGGAATTTTCCCGCCTGACACCCATTAGCCCTAATCCTTGTTTTTAATTTGAAATTTAAATCTGTTTTTAACATAGAAATTTCTGAAAACTTCAATGGGCCTTAACTGGGTCATACGGACTCCGATTTTCGAAAACTCGGACTCTATTTCGCGTATTTTTCCGAGACGAACGCAATGGCATAGCCCGTTTCCCTTGATTCAGATTTTAGAATTTAATTCTGCCTCGATTTATGTTATAACAGGTTATTGAAAATACGGGTTGTTACAATTCCCCTTCGCTATAGTACCACGCTCAAATGCCATGCTCAAATGCCACACTCACGTTCGTTAAGAACGCACCCTTAGGGCCTCTGTACAGATCTTGAACTGGCATCTTTGCCCAAAGACAACAGTATAAAATCTCAATAAACAACAGAGATTATTAATTACGCCTAATCGTTAGTAAATAAAAATATGTACACTGCTGTTGATACAGGGAAAACTGGTTTGTGCCTCTAGCGAACACAAATTGCACTTAAAAAATAAAGGATTGTTAACAGTTATCTCTGCATATCAGCTAAAAGTTTATGATTTCAATCATATTTGCAATTACATTTATCTCAATTTATTCCTGCATCGATAACACATTTTGGCAAGTTACTCCATTGATAGCATTCTAGGCATGGATGCAAGTTCTTCCCTTTTTATAAACAAAAACCTATATGCATCTTACATCTGCAATAGATAAGAATGACATGATACACAAAGAACATCATATTGAATAACTTATACATCACTATTTTTTTATAAGGGAATTTGCAACAGGTTCCTCCTTTGAGTTAGAATATCCGATTTTATCACAGCTTCTATCACCTCAATTTAATTATTCAATTAAACATAAAATAAATACTGCCAGAAATTGTAATATAAAGATTTCGGCATACAAAATAAATAGCAGCATTTTATGGCCCTTAACCATGTATGAAAAGACAATGTAATGCCAACTATTCATAGCTTATTAATATCTGTATAGTAGCTGAAGCCTGATACACTGAAATCATACTTTACAAAGTGGGGCCAAGCGCATTAATTTTGTCCTATCTCGATTTTTGGTTCAACTATAAAAAATTTGACCGAATAAAGAAAACAACTTGCTGTGTCTTTCAAATAAATATAGATGTAATTATGTAAACCTTTCTTATCTAATACAGAAATAGGATAACAACTTATTATTTCAAGAAATCTTTTAACGAAACTGTGGTAACATATGTTAAGGAACAAATATATGAACAAACTGTTTTCCACTTAATAGAAGCACAAATATATTCCAACATTGTTTAACATATTGAGCACTACACTTATTTAGGTACAATTATAATGAGAAACATAAAAATGAATAGAATGTTATTGTTACCTCATCAAGTAGAAGCTTAAGTCGCTGGTCTTTTCTCAGAAATGTTTAATGACCCTAGAAAAAAAAATCAACAATCAAACTCTATCAGTTACCATTTGAAAATGCACATAAAACATATAATATTATCTGATTTATTGTCAATGTAACTTGAGAAAATGAAACCTGCAAATTATATTTTGTACATCAATATATTTTGTACATCAATATTTCGCTTCCTTGTTTGTTGGAAAAATATATTTACCTACAGCTTTTGCCTATGATTACGCTTAAGAAGCACATTACCTATTTTATGTGTTGGCTTAAGCAAGCAACTACAATAGTGAAGTTTTCTTATAGTGTTCCTTCATCATTATCACTCCCTTTTAGGAAGTGCACATGAACTTGTCTCACTCTCATATCTTCTACAATAACACTATTCAAAACTGTCTTCTTCACCGTATAAGGTTCAGCTAGTGATTGGGAAATTCTATGGAATATAATCATAAATATGGATGCATCTGTAGAATGTACACATATTTTTGCTTGTTAATGAGGAAACAACTTTGAAGTACATGTGCTTTAGGGTGCGTTCTTAACGAACGTGAGTGTGACATTTGAGCGTGCCATTTGAGCGTGGTACTGTAGCGAAGGGGAATTGTGTTTTTAGCGACGAACGGGGTATTTGAGCGTGGTATTTAATTGTTAAATTAATGGTTTTGATTTAATTAAATTCTAATTGCATCAAACTATAACGACAACATATTTCATAACACGACCACTTTTTTCATAAAACATAAAAAACACAACGGTACTGGAATTAAAACAAATACATGAAAATCTACAATAAACGACGATGAGGTAATAAGTTCAACTCCGATGAAATAAAGGCACATAAGCCCTCATCGCTAAGCTCCTGAGCAATATCAACATTCCGCTCATCGTTGCGAAATATCGTCAGAATCTCCCAAAGATCCACAGGCGTCCCCGATCTTCGAACAAGCTCCAAACAACGAGCAGCAAGCTGTCTCGTATGGTCGGTCACCCACAAGCTGGCACGCTCTGCCTGTCTGCGCCTAGAGGGCTGACCAGATGGTGGATCGCCCGAAGCCATCCAACCAGTATAGAAACTCGCGTCCCCGGGGGAGAAAGAACCAGCTGCTGCAGGCGCTGGTGGAGGTGTTGGTGCAGTAGGAGGCGCAACCTGAGGAATCGGATACGCACAAGTATCTTTCCGCAAACAACCCTTGAACATAATGTCCTGCTCTCGAAACTTCATCGGCGAGTGCTTCCTAAATTTTATGAATCGTCTGCCACCGCCGATACTCCAAAATACATCAAGACCGTCTAGATAATCGAACTCCTCATTCCATACACCCCAGGTGTTCTAAGCAGTATGTCCCAATCACGAAAAGCTCGCTTCATGTTGTCCCATTTGTTTTTAATCTGGTTTTCTGTGAACTCCAGATTAAAACGGTTGTTTATCGTTGTTGCGACTATTGCGTAGAACCCACTGACGCTTGTATTGCGCTCCGCTATGAACTCAACGCAGACATCTATGAAAGCGGACTCCTGGTCGTCCGTCCAGTTCGCAAAAGGCTGCGAGGTAGCAGTGGTGGAAGTGGAAGCCATCTGCGTAAAAAAAAAAATCGAAAAAAATATATTTGGTAGAGAATTGAAAATTAAACTCAACTATAAAAAAATTTACCGTTTTTGCAGCTCGAAATTGCTCAGAAAATTTACTGTTAAGCAACCTACTGTTGAAGTATGCGATACTATTGTAGAAAATATTTTGGATCTGGAGAATATTTTGGATCTGGAGGATATTTTGGATCTAGAGAATATTTTGGATCTGGAGGATATTTTGGATCTAGAGAATATTTTGAATCTAGAGGATATTTTGGATCTAGAGAATATTTTGGATCTAGAGAATATTTTGGATCTGGAGAATATTTTGGATCTAGAGGATATTTTGGAGGAAATTTTGGGAATTTCCATATACTTCTCTATGCCTATATAAGCTACATCGAATACAAAAGGAGGTGGATGACAAATCAAGAGATTAGATCAAGATTTATTCTAATTAGGGTTTTGGCAATCCTAATATTCTTCAATTCTTTTCTCCACAAAATCAATTTTTTTTAGTAAATTTGATCATTGTAATCAATCTCTTGTACTCTTCTATTGATATTAATAAAGGTTTCTCTCTCAAAGTGGACGTACACTGACATGACGTCGGTGGAACCACTATAAATCCCTGTGTGATTTAGTTTCTCGTTATTGCTCTATTATTTCCATTATTTGGTGATTGTGATTGGCTTGGATAAGATTGAGATTGTTCGATTGGTTGTTTTTGCACTATTACCATGATCTCGTTTTCCACGGCGTTTGGATTTTAGATTTGAGCGGTCTTGAATCAAAATTCCTCCACAACATTTGGTATCGGAGCATTGGTGTTGGTAGATAGTTGTAGAAATTCCAGAATCAGGTTCAAATAATCCATCAATAGGTGGTCCAAGTGGTGTAGCTCCTTATGTACGTGGGTCGTATGTAGCTGCTGGTTCACAATTGGTTATCGACAAGTGGAATGGCGATAATGATTTCGAAAAGTGGCAGTGGAAGATGAAAGCGGTTCTTAGGCGGAATCGGGTACATCGCGTACTGTTTGATACACATTTATTGCCAGAGGACATCTCAGATGTGGAGAGAGAAGAAATGGAAGAGTGGGCATTCACTACACCTCAACTTGCCATGGGAGAGAATGTTATTTCCGAAATTAGTGGTGAGACGACTGCTAAAGGTATTTGGAACAAGTTGGAGGAGTTGTATATGAAGAAATCACTCACAAATCGACTGATCTTGTTGCGGACTTTCTTTACCTATAAGATGAAGGAAGGAACTTCGTTAAAGGCGCACTTAAATGTTTTTGATGATTTGCTAATGAAGATGAAGGCGGTAGATTTGAAGATTGAGGAGGAGCAGAAGGCGATGATTTTGCTATGTTTGTTGCCTGAGCGCTATACTGGGTTCTCAAACAGTTTGATCTATGGCCGGGATACATTGACTCTAAATGATGTCAAGACGGGTCTTCTTAGTGAGGAATTGCGAGATCAGATGAAGGAGCTGAGTGATGGTAGTAGTGGTGCTGGTAATGGTCAAGGTTTATTTGTGGAGAAAGAAAAGTCAGAGAAGAAGGGAAACCGGGGGCGTTCTAAGTCTAAGAAGCCCGGTGGAAGAGGAAAGTCAAAGGAAAGAGATGGCAAGTGCTTTATATGTAAGAAACCTGGTCACTAGAAGAATGATTGTCCAAAGAAGGGGAAGAAGGAAGTAGCATCTTCATCAGTTGCGGTGGAGAGAGATGTTGGTGAGGGAGACGTAGATGTTTTGTCGGCAGTAGCATCAGATGTTTCGGGCAGCGATTGGGTGCTTGATTCGGTGGCTTCATATCACATGCCGCCTAATAGGAATTGTTTTTCTTCTTACGTTGATCGAGAAGGAAATTCAATTTTTATGGGAAATGGTGCAGTTTGCAAGTCGAAAGGCATTGGATCCGTGCAAATTCGAATGTTTGACGGAGTGGTTCGTACTCTCAATAATGTGCGCTATGTTCTGGGACTACGGAAGTCACTTATCTCTTTGGGACAGTTGGATTCCCTAGGTTGCAAGATCACCATTGAGAGTTATAGCTTGAGGGTTTCGAAGGGTGCGCTTGTGGTTATGAAGGGTGCTAGAACTCATGGTATCTATTTGCTTCAAGGAGTGACCGTGGAAGGTGAAACTTGTGTCAGTGTTGATAGTTCCCGTGGCTTAGATGCGAAACGGCTGTGGCATTTGAGGTTGGGTCATGTCTCGGAGAAGATTTTAGATGTTCTTCGTCGAAGGGAGATGATTGATGGTGAGAGTTTCAGCAAGTTGGAGTTTTGTGAGGAATGTGTCATGGGGAAGCAAACTAGAGTATCATTCGGTGAAGGAAAACATGATTCAAGAGGGATTCTTGAGTATGTGCACACGGATGTTTGGGGACCAGCGCCTGTAGCTTCTTTGGGAGGAGCAAGATATTATATTTCTTTCATTGATGATTTTTCTCGGAAGGTTTGGTTGTATGTAATGAAGGCCAAGTCGGAGGCATTTGCAAGATTCAAAGAATGGAAGGCTCTTGTTGAGAACGAGAGTGGAAAATCTTTGAAGGTTCTTAGGTCCGATAATGGCGGCAAGTATGTTTCCGGAGAGTTTCTGAATTTTTGCAAGCATCATGGTATTCGGTGGCATTTTACTACACCGGGAGATCCGCAGTCTAATGGAGTGGCGGAGAGAATGAACCGAACTCTACTAGAGAAAGCTCGATGCTTGAGATTGACATCGGGTTTGTCTAAGGGATTTTGGGTCGAAGCTTTGTCAACCGCGGTGCATATTATTAATCGAATTCCATGCTCGGCTATTGATAACAAAATTCCGGAGGAAGTGTGGAAAGGGAATAGCATTGACTTGAGTTATCTTCGTGTATTTGGCAGTCCTGTTTATGTGCATGATCCGGGGAATGATAAGCTCTCGCCTAGAGCTTTCAAAGGGATTTTTCTCGGATATATGGATGGCGTCAAATTCTATCGAATTTGGAATCCGGAAACGAAGAAGGCTATGGTTTCTCGTCATGTTACTTTTGATGAGTCGGCTATGTTCAAGGAGAACGAAGGCTCATCGGATGTTTCGGATTTGGTTCATGGTGAATCAAAGGAGAAGGAAGTTATTCCCACTTTCAGACCTAGAGAGAGCAGAGTTGTTGGAGGTGCTTGCGAGGTGAATGCGGTTGATGTTACATCACATAGTCCACAGGATTCCTCTAGTAGTGTTGGTGATGTGCACAAGCCTAGAGAAGATTCAGTTCAAGGTGGAGCTGAAGGAAGACCGGGTGATGGTATTGCTACTCGGATTGGTCGGCGTGCTATAAGGCCACCCGAAAGATATGGTGATTGGAACTATCTTAGCTTTTGTGAGAATTTGGACTATGCTCTTCATGTAGTCCAAAATGAGCCGATGGACCTTGATGACGTCATGGGTTCGAGTGATAGCTCGAAGTGGATTTGCGCCATGGAGGAAGAGATGCAATCGTTGATGAAGAACCAGACTTGGGAGTTGGTTCCACTTCCTCAAGGAAACCATGCTATTGGGTGCAAATGGACATATAAGGTGAAGGACGATGGAAGATACAAAGCTAGGCTAGTGGCTAAGGGGTTTGCACAGAGGAAAGGAAAGGAGTATGATGAGATCTTCGCACCGGTTGTGAGGCATACTTCTATTTGGATACTACTTGCATTAGTTGCTATTTACGACTTATAGTTGGAACAACTAGATGTGAAAACCGCCTTCTTGCATGGAGACTTGGATGACGACATCTACATGTAGCAACCGGAAGGGTTTGTTGTAGAAGGTAAGTCAGGACTAGTTTGCAAGTTGAAGAAATCACTATATGGTTTGAAGCAATCACCTAGGCAATGGTACAAGAGATTTGATCATTTCATGCTTGAAAGTGGCTTCCATCGAAGCATCAAGGATGCTTGCGTTTACTTCAAGAGGTTAGGAAATGATTGTTGGGTGTATTTACTCTTGTATGCGGACGATATGCTCATTGCTTCTAAGGACAAGGCAGAAATCAACAAGTTGAAAGAGAAATTAAAGGCGGAGTTCGAGATGAAAGACCTTGGAGAAGCAAAGAAGATCTTGGACATGGAGATTGTAAGGGACCGAAAGCATTTTGAGTTGAGATTGACTCAAAAGGAGGACATTAAGAAGGTGCTTTGCCGGTTTAACATGGAGAATGCAAAGGCGTTAAATACACCTTTACCTTTACATATGAAGCTTTCAGATAAGGGATCACCTATCGGAGAGAAAGACAACGCTTATATGGCAAAGGTGCCATATGCAAGCGCGATTGGTAGCTTAATGTATGCCATGGTGTGTACAAGGCCCGATATTGCAAATGCCGTCGGGGTGGTTAGTCGGTATATGGCTAATCTGGGGAAATCGCATTGGGAAGCCGTGAAGGCTATATTGAGATACTTGAAAGGCACAGCATCTTATGGTCTTATTTTTGGTGGTAGTGATGGATTGAGTTGCAAGTTAGTTGGTTATTGTGACTCGGACTACGCCGGTGATAGGAATCGGAGGAAATCAACTTCCGGATATGTCTTCACACTTGGTGGTACGGCCATTAGTTGGAGATCGAGATTGTAGACAGTAGTTGCTTTATCCACTACGGAGGCGGAGTTGATAGCCGCTGTGGAAGCGGCAAAGGAGGCACTCTATTTGAAGCGACTATTGTGTGACTTGGGTTTCGAACATGAGAGTATTGATGTTCGATGTGATAGCCAAAGTGCTATACATTTGGCGGAGAATTTGGCGTTTAGCTCACGAACGAAGCATATTGAAGTGAGAGAGTCATTTCTAGTAGCCATGGACGAAGACAAGCAAGTATGCCTTCGAAAAGTGCACACAAAGGATAACGCGACGGACATGTTCACTAAGACATTGCCGGTTGGGAAGTTCGAGCATTGCTCGAATTAATTCGCTTGGAGAAATGCTAGGTGCCACGAGGTGGCACAGTTGAGAGAGAAACTTGGGTGTAGAAGAGTATCGGTGAGAGGTTGTTGTTCTATCTTCATGGTAAGTACTCGTTTTCACTCCCGAGTACATTATCTTTCGGTGGGACTGGTTTAGGAGTTGGATGTTTCAACACTTTATTGACGGGTGGGGGCTATGCCTGAACTCGTTAGTGAAGTGCAATGGGCGGTGGCTATGCCGGAGTTCATTGGGGAAACATTCAAGCTTTCTTGATTGAAGATAGAAGGAAATGCTTGGGTGCATTGAAGGTTGTGATGTAGATGGATATAGTATCGAGGTGGAGTGTTGAAGTATGCGATACTATTGTAGAGAATATTTTGGATCTGGAGAATATTTTGGATCTGGAGGATATTTTGGATCTAGAGAATATTTTGGATCTAGAGGATATTTTGGATCTAGAGAATATTTTGGATCTAGAGAATATTTTGGATCTGGAGAATATTTTGGATCTAGAGGATATTTTGGAGGAAATTTTGGGAATTTCCATATACTTCTCTATGCCTATATAAGCTACATCGAATACAAAAGGAGGTGGATGACAAATCAAGAGATTAGATCAAGATTTATTCTAATTAGGGTTTTGGCAATCCTAATCTTCTTCAATTCTTTTCTCCACAAAATCAAATTTTTCTAGTAAATTTGATCATTGTAATCAATCTCTTGTACTCTTCTATTGATATTAATAAAGGTTTCTCTCTCAAAGTGGACGTACACTGACAAGACGTCGGTGGAACCACTATAAATCCCTGTGTGATTTAGTTTCTCGTTATTGCTCTATTATTTCCATTATTTGGTGATTGTGATTGGCTTGGATAAGATTGAGATTGTTCGATTGGTTGTTTTTGCACTATTACCACGATCTCGTTTTCCGCGGCGTTGGGATTTTTGATTTGAGCGGTCTTGAATCAAAATTCCTCCACAACACCTACCACGCCAACCGTTGAGCTGATATACACATCCAACCTAGTTAGCTTAATTGTCTATTGGCACATTATAAGTATATATCATATCTATTTTGGTTTCAAAGAAAAGTACTCATCTACATTTCACCTAGTTTGGCCAAATGCTTTATCTTTAACCAAATCTTGATTTTTCCACTTTATTATTCATTCTCGATTTCCATGGACATACAGTTGTGCGTACAATTTAAACAATCATACAAAAGACAGTTCTCCAATATTAAATCCATTTACAAAGGATTTATGCAGATTCAAAATGGTTATCCTGCAAATTACGTCTTTTATGTCGTAATGAGGGGAAAAGGAGAATTTTATTTCAGCGGCTGACTCATCTTTATTACGTAACTTTTGATAGACAGAAATCCAAATCACAATAAAAACTGAATTCTCTTTGCCATATTGCATCAGCAGATCATACAATCTAATATATACCATTTTTTCAATTTATATTCAGTAAGGGATCAAGTAAAAGATTTCACACACAATAATATCAAATGCTGCACGCATAGAAATAGGTAACCCGAATGGAGTAAAGCATGTTGCGAGTAATAATATTAATATTAATCTATCTCAACTTATCGACTACTACAATTATGGGTAATATTAATATATTTTTGTTTATAGTATTAAAATCCAAATGTAATGTAATATTTCCATATATTGTACTAATAGTAATTAATAAAAAATATATTTCTAACGTAAAGTCTATTCAAAATCAAAATCAAACATTAAAATTGATGTAAAATATCTAACCTATCAGATTTTCATTCATTTATGGCTTGAAAGATAAATACAGTAAGTTCCATTGGTTTAAATATATTTTGCAATTATCGTGCTTCATAAATTTATTTGTTGAAGTTTCAAATTAAGCAAAAATATACGACGAAGGTCCAAACGAAGTTACCTTTTCCATACTGCAACCTTCCAAACATTTATATCCTTCTTTGATGTGATCAACTTTTAAATATTTCTGTTTATTTTAATTCCCTTGGCTATAGCAAACAGACGCATAGGAAATGTTTATCTCCCTTGATCTTTTAAAAACCAATAAATACCCAAATTTATTAGCCAAAGCATTTATGAGGTCTGAATTTAGTGAAGCAAGCATCACTATAAAGCTTATATTAACATAAAATACCTTATTGTTGATGTTGGTTCTACTTTGCATACATACTTTTGGAAGATTGCAATATTTTAGTATACACCAGTTAGTTGAATTGATATTTCCAACATATATGGATTGGACTATGCCGCAACCTGATCATTAACATCCTTTTTTTTTATTTAACTTTGTACACTGATCTTGATAATGCTTAATTAATAGACTTGGAACCACAGAGCAACTATAATTTTTTGTTATTTTCTCTCAGAAACTGGGGGATTTTTTTTATTATTATATGTTAAATTAATAAATGGTTTTGCAACTTAATAAACTGAAGGAATTTCAACTAAAAACACTGTTATTTTAGTATTCTTGTTCTCTGGAGATGATGAACATTGTAATCAGTTAAAGAGGAGTGTTTTGAAAATTACATATGCAACATGCGCTCACAATCCTAGGTAATACTACTTGCAATATGGCTACGAATAAAATACAAAGAAGATTGATAATCATCAAAATTTGGACCACTTGTACCTTCTAAGTGTGAGCCTTGCATTTCTGCATAATCAGAAGTGTATCACATCTTTTTGGCATTGTTTTACAATCATCAGACCTATAAATCACATTAATCCATATTAGAAAAATAATTTATGATAGACATAAATTTTGATAAGTAAAATGTGCCTTCTACATTGGTCTGTTGATATTTCCAAAGCTTGATTGAATTATTGGTATCTTCAGTTTTCTTTGCAAAGCCACTTGATTATAATGGATGTTGACCTTCAATTGTTTGATAAAATAAGACTGAGTCATAAAAATATTTTCTTAACCAAAATTGTTGCACTACGGAAAAATTCACCAATTTGGAAGTGTAAGAATTTTGATGATAAAGGCTTGGCGCACTCACGAATTGTTTGTGCAGTTGATAAAAAGACAGTCTTTATTTACAATAGTTATCAGAGAACAGTGGAAAATTATTCACTGTTAACTAATTTGTTATTGGGTAACAAAAATTGTAATATACAAAATGATGTGTACTGTTAACTAAATACAGTCTAAATGAAAAAAATACCTTAACAAAATTAAAAATCAACTTAGAACCAAAATATTTTTATATTTTCCGATGAGTAGTCATGAAATCAGAAAAGGTACATTGAATGACATCGCTAATCATTTGTCAGGTAAAATATTATGTTCTTAGTTGATTTTTAGTTAGTGGAATCAAAACTTAGAAGGACGAACTAAAAAGCAGATGACATAAAATTTGTTAGGTTAAAAATGATGTAAATCGTCATGGTTGCGCTCTTCTTACTATGAAAAATTAGTCGTAAGTAATCACCTAAGAGAAATACGATATTAATAAACAAATTATACGTAGCAATCACATAAAACTGTGGTGAGCAAATGAATTTCGCACCTAATCAAATCTTATTTTACCAATATTGAAAATTATAGACTGACCCACTATAGATGCACTTGACGATCTGCATCACAAATAATCATGCATATCAGGATACAATGCTATAATACTTGTAAATTTGAATGGATTAAGAAAATATCACATGTTTCTGTAATTGATAATGAAACATGAAATTCAAAAGAAGGTTCAATGCAATAAATATAAAAACCAAATCCTTGATCTAAAATGAGTAGAGCAAAGAAATGACAATAGTAAAAAAGTTGCTATATCCTTCCTATGTAGCAGAAATAAGCTTCAATTCACAATCTAATAGAATAAGCAAAAAAACACATTATCTGAAAGAAGTATGCATGTTACTGAAACTAAGTAACAATTTACTACCATGCCAAGAAAGAGAAATTTATAAATTTCATTAGCTGCTATTCCTTTAAAAGGAAAAACATTAAGCAAACCGAAATAAAAAATAATAATGAAACTAAAATCAAATAATGAAACATAAATGTCTTGTCCAATAATTTTTCTTTGTAGAAAATGCTTGTATGATCTATCTGATTTTACATTATAACTATAGGATCATATCCAATATTGCATCAGATATGTTTCTGATGTTATTGTTTACATAATTTATTTATTTTTTCCTAGAAAACGGAGGAAATAGTTATGTAATTTTAAAAAGAATAACCATTACACATGCATAGAGAAGAAATCCTTTGAAGCAAACCTTTAAGAAAATATATTAGCCATAAGGAGGCTAAAATCACTTGAGATGTAATTCATGTAATACTTACTATTGAAATAAAAATCAGTTAAGAGAACACCAGATGAAACAGTTATCCTTAAGATTGGCTAAATTCAAGTTCTGAGCCACTTCAAGTTTAAATCATTTAGTAGAAGCAACAACTTCAACGCCCAAAGCATAGTATAATGCCTGCTTATCAACTGAAAAATAAGCAAGCAATAACCTATTATAAATGGATAGATGATAAGTAGAAAAATCGAATTAAGACGATACTGACAAAAAGAGTTGTCATAGGTGGTATATGTTCACAAAGTTTACGCAATTGAAAAGAACTTCACCATATAAATGCACATGCACAAACAAATGGACACACATATGATTAAAAGCTAGACTGATATTAGAGGACTGAAACCATTAGTTATCCAATGTTTAAGTACATAACCAAGAAATGTCATACCGATTAAACGTAGACTATCTTATTAAGTAAGTACAAACCTATTAAAAAAATCAACTGTAAAATAGCAGTGGAAGGAAGAGTGAAGTGTATTCAAGGACAATAAAGAATTGAGCAATTACTATTTGATGTTTCACAACCTGAAACTGGATCAAAATGAGAGCATACAATCCATGTCTTCCATTCAAAATTTCGTAAATAAATAGATATACCGGTCAATGGATTTAAAAGTTTGAAAACTTTGAAATCAATGACATAGTTTAATTCTTCTCTACACTATTGGAATTGAACGTCATCTGAAAATGAAGATAAAATATCAATATACCAAAAAGGCTAGTATTGTTAGGCGATAGTACAAAATGAAGAATCTCATGGTAAGTGATTACCAAGCAGTGGATAATAAGCGCTTTCCGCCAACAGCTAGTGGTATCCTATTATCCCTGATTAAAGAATAGCAACAGTTAAATATTTGTTGATCAAAAGAAACGGATGTAACTTCTTACTTTTAAAAGGTAATAATATATATAAATGCAAACTATTTTAAGAAGCAAGAATCGAAATATTTGCAGATCTGCTCAGGATCAATAGTTAATTGGATGATGCAACAATAAATCATATTCGAAAAATTGCTAATTTGATGTTTTAGCGCAAAAAAAAAAAAAAAAAAGAAGAAGAAGAAGAAGAATAACCAACTGGATTCGTAATCACCTCACGTAGATGCATCTAGTATTATAAATCCGCGGAGAAAAAAATACTAGCAAGCCTCTAAAATCTCATAAATCGAACGGATCATTGGTGACAAGTCGAGTGAGAAGCGGATGGCGGAAAGCGCTGAGAAGAAACACAAAAAAAATGATGGGAATAAGAAGGAGAACAATTAGTTCGCTTCTCTCAAACAAAAAATAATTGAATTGAAGGATAAAGTGGAGAAAGGAACGGGAAGAGACATAGTTAGGGCTGTGTAGGCGAAGCGAAGTGACGAAGCGTAAAATTATTAAGAAACGGGATAAATAGGAGAAGGGAATGAAAAACGTGACGCTTCATTTCAAAAATGACGTGGCACACCTGAGAGGCCTAGAATGCAAACTCAGTAATTATAATATAGTATAGATATTGTAACAGGGCTTACTGCCAAATTTATAGTTTTATTATGACTATATATCTAAGAGTAGCTATCACAAGCTTGTGTCTTCTTTCAATTTGCTATTTTGTAGTTACTCTGTATTATCAAGTGATAGGCTATATATTATTAATAATCAAATTCCACTATTAAAATGAAGGATGCAACAACTTTTTTTCATAGTTGGTACACTATCAAGGGTCATACCTTATAGGAGAAAATACTATACTAAACCTTAATCCAACATTGATATATGCATGATGTTTATGAGAAATGAAGTAAAATTTGTGCACATGCATCTCATCATTGACGAGAGCCTGGCTTTCTTTACTCCTATGACAAAAAATTTCTATTCAGTTTGTAACCAATTAAAAAATTCAAAAAGTTGATATGGAAGGGTGAGAAAATATAACAGCTATTTATCAAGAATTTTCTGATGAGGCCGCTTAAACATAGCATAGTTTGTCTTACAATTTGGTATGGATTACATGTTAGGTCGGTTGAGTATACAAGACATAGTTATGTAATCTGAGCTATGCAGCAAATATTTATGTGTACATTTCATGGTTTTGTGTCTTGAAATTGAAATTTTATTGCAATTGATCAAACACTAAGTTTTTCTTTCAGAAAATAATAGTTGTCGATTGATTAACAACTTAAATTTATCCTTGAAAGAGTTTTAAAGAGAACGACATATGCTTCAGTGCTGAAGACTGTAGATGAATTGCCACTTTTGCTGTACTGTTAGATGTAAAAGTTACATATTACATTAGTTTACATGACGGTCTCTGTCACCACCAATTTTGTCAACGTGCCAACTGTAGGAAGCATGGCTTCCTAGCATTATACTCGTTTGAACATATATGATACAAAGTAGATGTTAGAACATATTTTGAAACGAAGAAGGTAGATGTTTTGGCATGTGTTCAGGTTTGGGCTAAGTGTACAGCAGTAGTGCAATAACTGTTTTTTTTGTGATCATTGAACAAACCTTTTGAAATCCTTTCTGTCCAAACGTATTTTTGTTTTTTTCCAGTAACATTCTGCAACTTGGTATCAAATGTGTTTTTTAACCTCTATATTTCAAGTTAACCTCTAGATGTTAAATGTACAAGGTGCAATTTTCATTCCCACATTTTTGTTATCAGTGATGAATCTAGCACATGGGCCGGGTGGGCAGTTGCCCAACCCAAGATTTTCTTGGAAAACTAAGTAGAAGAAAAGGACCAAAAGGAAAAAATATATGCGTTCGAGATATCGAAATTCTTCCGCTCGCCTCTCCCAAGTCGTAGCTTGTATCCCTAAACATCCGTGTCATCGGCGTTGATGTTCTTCAATTCATTCTTCGTACATGATTTGATTAATTAAGTTAAAAACCTAAAGTTTCGTTCAAAAGTCTGCAATTTTAATTGAATTTCCTTTCCACGCTTCAGACCCTGTTTGAGAGGTAAATTCGAAATATTCTTCTTTTTATTATTATTTCTTGTAGCTTTTGTCCTTTATTCTTTTTAGACCTATTAGTTATTGCATCTATTTTATTCTAATGAGTTGATTATTTGATTAGATTATAAAAATTGTGTCTCTACATGAAGCATCATACTTTTTTTATTACTCCTTGGTGTTGGAGTTGTACCTTCTAGTTAAAATTTTGTTCCCTAAATGGTTGATAAAAACTACAAATAATTTAAATTGTTTGATGCAGTTTAGATCATTGGTTTTGGATTTCATATATGTATTGAATTAGTGATGTTATGCAACTAATCAAACTTCATTATTTTAATGTGTCAAAATTTACTACAATAAAGAACTTCAATTAAATCTTGATTTTTTCGATTATTTATACAACTCTGTCCAACGCAAAACAAAATCCTGGTTTCGTCACTGTATGTTATCCTACCATGATATTTGGATTTAAATTTCCGATGCATGTACACTCACACATCCCTTTGGTTTTATATTTTCCATAAATATACGTTAAGCTTTTGATCTGGGTATGGTTTCAGGACCTTCAGTTGTTTTTTTGGTCAGGCGTTTTAATTTAGTGGTTGAAGCCTTTTCTGTATCTAGGTTTCAAGTTAAACCCTTTGTATCGAATATGAACTGATAATGAATTATAATTATTTTTTTCATCGATTGCTTTTTAAGACGCTTGAATATAAATTAATTGCATTTGAGATGATGCTATTTTGCTTGGAGCATTGCAACACTAAAAAATCTCTAGGAATGAGTTATCGTACATGGTAGACAAGATTTCTGATCTTGGAGAAGTTACAACTACTGATTATTTAACTCTACCTTAATTTTAGACATTCACAGAAACTACATGATAAGAAAGAAAAATATGTAAAAGAAATGATTTATAGTATTCATCTGATTCATGCATATTATGATATACACAATTTTGTACATACATGCATATAATATAAATATTTGTTAGAGGATTTTCTTCTAAAGGACAAATTACAAAATTTTTGATGAAAAGTGTATGAAGTTTGGTTTTTAGGGAGGACAACTTTTAGTGCAAAAGTGGAATTCAGGGGCACCACTGTCATTTCCCCTTTTACACTAAAATGTTTCATTTTGGCTAAATTCCAAAATTTGTATACTTTTCACCATATTTTTGGCTAAGTTTGTCCTTTAGTCTATTTTCCACTGTTTGGAATTTAATTGTGGTTCTTTAGCTACAAATTGATCTTAGCATACTGCGTTTATCTCTACAATCTATATTTATCCTCTTTATCCACACAAATATTTGCATATATTCGTATAATACGAGTACTATGATTTATATAAAAGCTTGATAGTACTTATCGGAAACATGCATATTTTGATACACATTATTTTGTGCGTATATGCATATACTACAAGTATTTGGAAGCCAACACAATTCGTTTTCTACACATCGATCATAGCATAAGGTGTTTGTCACTACAATTCTATAGTTATCCTTTTTAACTGCATAAATATTTGCATATATTTGTTCAATTGAACCATCGGTTAAGTCAACTTAACTACTTGGAAAATTCCAATGATACATTCTAGTCCAAATCTACTGAAATTTATGGGCTGTTTTTGTGTCTGCTTACTGGCCAACTTTCTAATATCCTCAACTACAGACCCCTTGTTATTGGGAAAACTTAACTATACTAAGCATACTGAATCTGCCTTTAGATGCTTTTATAAAATCATAATGTGCATCAGCTTTGACTGGAATTCTACAAAATAATATAAGCTCAGACAACTAATGTATACTTATATAGCATACTTCATGGTGGTTTGTTGTCATAAAAGGTGATTAACTTTTGATTTGTGATAAAAGCTTATCCAATTTTGGAGTTATGTGTTTGATTTTATATATAGGTTTTGTAAAGGGTTGTTTCAAAGGACATTATTGTCCAAAAAATTAACTGCGACTCAATGCTCTTAAGAACCCGCTTTGCTATTTATCTAAATGTTATATTGTGCTCCAGATTTGGATTTAAACATATTTTAAAACTTTACTTGGTTCAATATAATTAGGGTTTCAGCTGAAAATACCAAAATTTTATTTTGTGCATGTTATGATACAGTAATTATGCATTACTATAGTATTGAAAATAACTTAATACTTCCTAGAAACAACTATCACTTCCACTGAATTATATATGGACTTCCATCACACTTTTCTTATATTAGAACATAATCTCAATTCCGAACCTTACGAAATTTAGACCTATTCAATTTTGCATTGTATGCCCAAGAAAATGGATGGTTTTACATATGGTGCTTCAACTGCATCATTTTAGCCTGTTACAAACTATATGCTTTGATCACTTCTACTGTCCTTTTTATAGCTAAGGGTTTTAAAAAGCTTTACCAATAACAATCTTCATAAATCATTTTGTCATAATACAGGTTTCACTATGATCAAAATTTCTTCTTATTTGTTTTGATCTAATTTCATATGATTTTCTTAGCCTATAAAATTTCTTCATTTGATTTACATTTTCAGGAAAATACCCTGAAGGACAAAAGGAACAAAAAATTGTTCCATAAGGACAAGAGGGAAAAAATTTGTCCATAAGGACAAATTTAACTGTAAAGTAGGAATTATAGTGGGCCCATAAATTCCTCCCTTTACACTAAATTTTGTCCTTGAGAATAAAATTTTGCCCCTTTGTCTTTATGGAACAATTTTTTGTTCCTTTTGTCCTTCAGCATAAAAACCCCTTACATTTTCAGCTTTTGAAATTTATTACGTTGATAACAAAGTCCATCTGATTCAATGTATTGCATAAACTTAAAGTTAATATCTAAAAATGTGGAAAACAGGGAGAAGGACAAACTTAACAAAAAGTTGGTGAAAAGTATGGAAGGTTTAGAATTTAGTTGTAACGGCGCGATTTTCGATGCCTGGAAAGTCGTGTCACTATTTAAAGAATTTAGAAGGTGAGATAGAAAAGATAGAACTTATAGAATAGAAGAATAAGAAGAACATCAGAATTACACAGCGGAATTAATCTCACAGCGGAATTTCACAAAATACATAATATATTACGTAACAGAGTTTGTTACATCAGAGTGCATCATTCGAATACAACATCATACGTGATACTGGCCCAATACATAAACTGGATACTTAGAGATGGATATAGCTACTAGACTGGTTCTTGAACTCCTATTCCACGATACTTCAAAAGAGTTCCATTAGACACCTGGATCACTTGTCTACTCATAACAAGTGTTATGAGTACCCAAGAGTTTAGGAAACACAGAAAACAAACTCTGGGTCAGTCAGGGGACTGGTGTGAGTAAACACAGTTAAAAGATGTAAAACAGAGAAGTAAGAAATAAGGTTTTCCAGATTTATTTTCTTTAGAATCTTTAGACCAATCCATAACTAATATATGGATTATGACCCAAGTATTTTATATCAAACAATTAGATATTACGATAGTTTTTATCAAATAAATAATCATCTAGTGAAATGCTTGTATCTTACGTTCACGTATATAGTATACAATCAAAAGTCGCAGAGCGCTTATTGGAGATCGGATTCCAATAGACAAGGTATGGGAACACCTGCCGATCAGTGTACTCTAGAGAGGATACACTGGGGTTCAACAAGAACGTCTTGCAACCTGGCCATATATGACCGTCCACTTATTTAGCTTGAGTGTAACGAATATATTACCACCTCTACTGTTGGTACCAACATAACCGTTCCCGGGAGATACAGAATTGAAAAGAAGTAACAAATATGAATATTCTCTAGATGGTGATAATATACTCTGCTTGGGTATGACCCAACTAGAGATGCTGCCTAGCCCAACTTTTGTTACTTCCTGGTTGTGAGGTTTTTGAGGTCACGTTTATTCTTCTGACAGACTCATTTCTTCGATTACTTTGAATGCCACATCGTCATATCCATCAGGAACACTCATTCGATTACCCAAATATATTGCGGGCAATAAAGCTAAGAGAAACGAATTTCTC
Source organism: Allium sativum (assembly GCA_030737875.1). Taxonomy (NCBI): domain Eukaryota; kingdom Viridiplantae; phylum Streptophyta; class Magnoliopsida; order Asparagales; family Amaryllidaceae; genus Allium; species Allium sativum. Next base: position 275,481,936 of record CM060923.1, read on the forward strand.
CGTCACCAACGTAATATATTTACGTAAATTCGATGTGTAGAATCTATCTGATATACGTTGTCAGACACTCGTCCATTCGGGTTTGTCCTGGGACTGAACAGACCGAAGGTACTATTTAAAATAGTCCTTGCATATCTTCGTCTTCAATATTTCTGACACGCGTCGTATACTTCGAGTCGAAGTGGAATATTTATTCCGAACTCTTCGAAACGATGTACGAAATGTCTTTTTATAGTCGATAAATAATTATCAGCTTAATCATGATTATTATTCAGTTTACACATTAATTATCATCACACAAACAGTATATGTTTATCTTGTTCATATCTGGAGAGTTGTATTGACCTTTAAAAATGAACAGTCAAAGTGTGTGCATTGCACACGGTACTCTATTCAGTTTTGCTCATTATTTAGAAATGGATAAATGAAGCACGTGCTTCGCACACGTTATTTTGCATCGTTCATCGTCGATGTTTAGACAATGTTCAATACTCCATTTCTTCTGGTAAGTTATTTTATTACCTCTAATTTATCATAAATAAATTAGTTTAATAATTTATTTAAATTATTTTCTTTATATTTTAAAGTTTCAAACTCGTTGAACTTCTTCGGTCAACTTCTGTACTCAATCGTCTTGCCATTTTCCTCTTTCCACTCGCCTATGTCAAATTGAATAAAAATTCAATTTTTATTTAATTATTAATTTATTCTTTAATTTTATTTTATTTTATATTTTAATTAAAACTGATTTTAATTAAAACTTCGTTCAGAATCTTCGTTGTTAACGTATTTGCCAAAGTACCAGTTTACCGAAGTGCCACTTCCAAAATGCCACGGTGCGCACATGAAAATCACTCCAGCACCCGTGTTTCAGCTAAAGTACCAAAGTGCCAGATTTTGCGGAAGTGTCAGTTTACCGGAAATACCAAAGTGCCAATTTACCAGTCACCGTGCATTCCTTCAAAATTCCCTTGCCAAGACTGTAATTTCTAAAGTACCACCTGGTACTTGGCAAAGTGCCAAAGTACCAAGGTACCAGGCCTTCGAGTTACCGTGCCAAACCCCCCTGATCACCATGCAGTCACCGTGCTCCAAATGAAAAACCAAACTACCACTTCCACTTATGCTACATGTATGTACTTATTTTCTAAGCTTTATATTTTATTTTATTTTTCTTATTGGATTCCTGCCTTCATTCCACCGATACCGTTCAGCACGCCAAACTCACGCACTGCACCTTCCACCGCCGTGATGTCCTCCTGCTATTCTCAAGCTACAGACAATTTCCATCATCCCTAGGCGTCCGTTCTCATCAGCAACACAAAGACCGACTGCACCTATTCATCACGCACGACGTTCTTGCCAAAACCCCTTCTTCTAATTTGTCGATATCCTTGGCCCAACAATGTCGAACCCAATACCCTCTTTCCCTTCTTTTTATTTCTTTCCTCTTAAATTCATTTTGGCCCAAAGTCAGCCCAATATTCCCCCTAGCCCACGAGCCTTCCTTCTCATATTTCTTGTTCCTAAGCGTGACATCAGGAGTTTATCCGTACACGTGTCTTGACACATGGCATTTAAATAGGAGCTTCAACATTCCAAGTTTAACAAACAAATGGATAAGTTACAAGGTAGATTTGGCAACAAAAATTACCCAGCAAGTATAAATGGGAACAACCGATCTCCTTTGTTCTTATATATATATATATATATATATATATATACACCGCAACAATATGGTTCTAAAAATCCTATGGCTAGTAAACCAAAACCAAAGAAACAGTATACAAAGAAATACTACTTAAGAAAATCAATGGCTAAAAAACCATATCTAAATAAAACTAAACATGTCAGAAAATATAATCCTAGAAAAACATATACAAATACTATTACATGTTTTGCATGCAACCAAAAAAGACATCTTTCTTCTGCTTGTCCTAAAAGACCTAATTTATTTACTAAAGAATCAAATTTAGTTGACTCAGTAAAGGAAGACTTGGTAGAAATAATTTCAGATGTTTCAGAAACTTCTACAATATATTCTATAATATCACTAGAAAGATTAGAAGAACAAGAACTACCTTCTAGTTCAGACTATTCTTTAATAGAAGAACTAACAAAAAACCAAACAAATCAATTAGATCATTTTGATCAACTATTAAACTTAGTAAACAGAGATGAATGTGAACATGACTTTAAGTACAAAATGGGAACAGATACTACAAAATGTTATTTTTGTCCTTGGTACCCTGCCTTTGACAAAAGATTTAAATGCAAAATATGCACTATAGAGATATGTTACTCCTGTGTAGAAAAACATTTTGAACTAAGTATACCAAATGAAAAGAAAATACAATTTACTGACAAAAATAAAATCAACGAAGATAGAATAAAAATTTTAGAAGAAAGAATGAATAATTTAGAACTAGAATTAGAAGAAATCAAAACAAACTTATATCAAATAGAACAAAATAGAAAAGGAAAAGAAATAATCACTACAAATAATTCTAATCTAAACAATTTAGATATACCCAATATTGAAAACCCCATTGAAAATAACTTAAATAATCTAGACAAACCAATTAGTATACCCTTAATATGTAATACTGAAAAACTAAGGGAACTAAGAATTCTAACTTTGTTAAATATAAAAGGAATAGAAATACAAGTATTAGCATTCATAGATACAGGGGCTAAAAGCTCTACAATATGTTCAAAAATAATACCACACCATTTAGTCTCTAAAGCAGAAAAACCAAAACAAAGTACACAATTTGATGGAAAAACAATCATTGTAACATATGTTGTAAAAAATGTACAAATAAGGTTTAGTAACACCTGTAATGATTGGTCCCAACATTACCCCTTAAAACACCTATGGGTAACAGAATTAAATTTAGGAAGTATAACTTTAATACTTGGATTAGATTTTTTATTAAATGATAACGGACAATTCTCTTTTAATAAAGATTATCTACAAATATCTAAAAAAACTACGTTAACACCAATTTTATCAGAGTATGCGCTTAAAAAGAGTGGTGGACAGAAAGAAAAAGAAAAACACTGCACTTGTGACACACCTGGACAATGTAAAAAACAAAATATAATACAAGAACTATAAGAAGAAAATCTTGCAAAACTGGATAATGAAGATAATACATAATTAATACAAGAACTACAAGAAGAAAATCTTGCAAAACTAGATAATGAAGATAATACAGAATTAAATGAATATGAAGACAACTATGAGTATGATAAAAACACAGAACTTAGTATAGAACTGATAAATCCAAACAAATTAAGTAGAATTTTACTAAGCACTGATGATATTGACCAAATAATCAGTAGGTTAGAAAAGATAGAAATAATAGGAGAGAAACCATTAAAATATTGGGAAAACGATTCAATCTACTGTAAACTTGATATAATTAACTCAGATATAACAATAAAAACTAGATCACCAAAATATGACAATTGGATGATAGAAGAATTCAAAATGCATATGCAAATACTAAATAAATTAGGAATAATAAGAAAAACATATTCAAGACATAGAACAACAGCATTTGTAGTACAAAAAGAATCAGAAAGAAAAAGAGGCCAATCTAGAATGGTAATGGATTATACTAGACTTAATGATAATACAAATGAAGATGGTTATTGTATACCAGACAAAGACATTTTAATTAATAAAATCCAAGATAATTATTGGTTTTCCAAATTTGATCTAAAATCCGGATTCTGGCAAGTAAAAATGCACCCAGAGTCTATACCCTGGACTGCATTCACATGTAGCGAAGGACATTACGAATGGCTAGTAATGCCATTTGGATTAAAAAATGCTCCACAAATATTCCAAAGAAAAATGGATAATATATTCAGACATTGCAATAAATTTACTTGTGTATATATAGATGATGTACTTGTTTTCTCCAAAACAAAAAAAGAACACATCTCACATCTTTATACCATATTAAGGCTATTTGAAACTCATGGCTTAATTATGTCTAAAAAGAAAATAGAACTATTTAAAAATACGATAGATTTTTTAGGAGTAAAAATAGGAAAAGGACAAATAGAATTACAACCCCATATATCAAGAAAGATACTAGAATTCCTAGATAAAATAGAAAAACTAAAACAGTTACAATCTTTTCTTGGATTAATAAATTATGCCAGACCATTTATACAAAATTTGTCAAAATACACAGGACCTTTATATAACAAAGCAAGCCCAAAAGGAAAAAGAGAATTTAACGAGAAAGATATAAAACAAGTTCAAAAAATTAAGGAAATAATAAAAGATTTAAAACCTTTAACATTACCCCTTGAATCAGAATATTTAATAATAGAAACAGATGGATCATCTCATGGATGGGGAGGTATCTTATTATCAAAACCCAATAGGTATGACCCTAAATCTACAGAAAAAATATGTAGATATACTTCAGGTACATATAAAGAAAAAGGATATATGACATCATTAGATTATGAAATATTAGCTATAATATATTGCATTGAAGCATTTCGTTTATTTATAATATCTCATAAAGAAATTACAATCAGAACTGATTGTGAAGCCGTAGTAAAATATGTTGATAAAAGAAAAGAAAAATCTATTATAAATAATAGATGGATAAAATTAAGACACACTATACTAAATTGTGGAACCAAAATTATTTGGGAACACATCAAAGGAAAAACAAATAAACTCCCTGATATTCTCTCAAGACTATTCATATAAACATCTGGTACATATTCCAGGTACTATAAAATTATACAATATTAGAGGATTAATATATATTATTATAAACATATCTACAGACAATGACTTCTCAAGATTGCAAAAAATTCCTAAAGACATACACAAAGAATAGATTTGTGACAAGCATCCCATTAACAGAAGACCAACACCTTGTGCTAGATAACATATGGAATCTACGAACAAATTCTACAGACAACAGCCAGAAAATGAGCATTCTATATACCCTTATAGACATATTCTCTAAAAATGAAAATAGAAGATTCTCGTACTATTGTTTATTCAATGGCCCAGATGCAGGAATATACACTTCATGGGAAGAAATAGGCACCAAAATAAAATACATAGAACAAAATCCTAAATATGGGATACCTTGGTTCAAAGGATATTACGATAAAGAATCTGCTAAAGAAGCAATAGAAAAAGTACTTGGAAAAGATTATATAATTTCAGAGACTATAGAACAAATCCAAAATATATCCTCTGGAAAGCTGATAAAAGACGAAGTTTCTTCTTCTAGTAATATTTTAAGTCTCAGACCAGGAGCCACATTTGCTGCTATAACCATGAAAGGCAAAGAAAAAATGGTAAATCTTGGCACTCCTCCTCAAGTTCTGGCACTAAAACCACAAAAACCTAAAGAGGAAAATCAGCCTAATTTTCCAGATCAACTACAGAGAGAACTATATTTTCTCCATCACCCGATAGAGCTGAATATCACAGAATACAAAAAGCATACAAATTCCTCTCAGCCATTTCAGAAAAACAAATAGAAGGAATCCAAATAAAATGGGAAGTAGTCAGAAACAAAAATATATCCTGTACAAACCAATACAAAGACTGTTCAGAATTTATGACTGAATGCAAATGCACAATAATTGCTTCCTATCCGCAGGTAAATATAAAAATGTCCCAATATAAGTTTCTGATAAATGAAGGCACTACATATGATCCACAATTTCTGCTAAATTATGGATTTATACATAAACTATATCTTGATGCTTGGACACAAACAGAATTGCCTGAACCTATTGGGAATGTAGCAGATTATTTCTCAGAGGTACTAGACACAGAAGTATGCCTAGAAATAACCTCTATACCACCTCATTTTGGTAAAAATGTATTTGATCCTACTAGACATTTAATAAAATTGAAGGCATACAATTTTGATCTAGATTATCCTGAATGGGATAAACATTTTACTCCATATAACTTCTCTACAACAAAAATGTTCGAACAAAGTGCATACGAAAGATATCGTGCATACATAGTTGGAATAAATCAAGGATGGATAGACAACAGAGATTATATCTTAGCCTCCGAAACTCCTGTTATCAAGACATACATTAGTAAAAATATACAGGAATTTAATCCCAGGTTCAAGATGTTTGATATATATCACCCTAAACCAAATATAATTGCCAACTATAAAAAGATACCAAGGAGTTAAAGAAGAAGACAGAGCTTCCCAATACAGCACTGGAGATTTGAATGATTGAAGACTTGGATGATTGACGTAAAGAAGTGACAAGAAATAAAGAAGCCTATAAAGTAAAATTATTCCCCTAGAATGAATAAAGACAGAAGACATTATGAAGATTCGGCACTAAGGATTTGACACTACCTACCAGATAAGTGATAAATGCTACGTGAGTTGGCAGCTAGTATGTATTATTAAGCCACTTGTAAAAATTATTGTACTATGCTAGTTTGAAAGTGTGCCAGCCTATGTAAATTATTTTCTGTAATGTTTTTCTAAGTGGGAAAATCACCCACACTTGCCGGTAGAAAACTTGCTATGAAGGCTATATAAAGTATGTAAGGCCTTCAAGAAGACACACGAAAAAAGACGGGAAAAAATCTGATTGTAATTCTCCAGCAAGTATTGTAATAATAATTTCCTTTGTGCAAAGCTTTTTAATGGCGTCCTTATATTGCTCAATGTTCTGCAACTAAACTTTCTGGTCAAAGCTAAGGGAAGAAAGGATAAGAATTCTATAGCAATGTAAGATCATTCTGTCAAAACTTTCTCTGGCTAAATTACTTGTTTCTAATGATATATGTGCATGAATACTATCTGTTTACGAATATTGTTAATTTGACACCAGGTATTGGGATTATACATCTCTCTTAAAAACTAATCCAAAAGACGTAAGCTCGTTTAATCTGAAAAAGTACCTATTTAAATAGTTGGGAAAAAGATGAGAGCAACAAGGTGAGGATTGTTTTAAGAAAAAGGTATTATGGTAATAAAAAACAAAACTTTTTAAACAGATTTTATTTAAGTACAAAGTATCAAAGATTTAAAGCAGCCAGACATGAACTTACTGTTATAGAAATTTATCTGATTACTCCCGAAAGCTTTGATCGTTCCTCTAAAAAGTAAAACAAAGAACCGTTTTAGTTTACTATAAACAAATTTCCCATTAAAAACCTAAACATTCTTTCAAAAATAAAAATAAATGGAAACATTAGAACAACATTTAGAAGAAAAGTTTTTATCAAAACTATTCTACATAATGAAAATATGGAAATAAATGAAAAACAACAATATGAAATAGTAACTGTTTTTAAAAATAAATATACTGAAGAATTAATAGACTTAACTGATGATCCCGAAATTGATTTGGATTATGCCATAAACAGCATTAACAGAACTTTTATAATAAACAGTCCAAAAGAAACAAAACCAATAAGTGACAGAACTTTAAACAATATCTAGAAAAGTACAGAAACATTATGAAAAAACAAATAGAAAAATTTGACAATTTTATGGATTATTTCACTGATAATGAATATTATATGGATATGGATATATATAGGGATTGGTAAAAGAAACACAAAATCAAAATAAAAAATTAGAAGGCTTCCTAATGCATATAATCAGAGTTCCTAATTCTCTATTTTCAAATTTGCTTAGTGCACCCTTGGGATAAAACCTGCAAGCTGCCACTAAGGTTTCTTAATGAATTCAGAGAAAAAATTTATGTCATATATATATATATATATATATATACACTAACTCCGGACAGCGCTTTAAAATGCTACTAAAAAGAGAAACAATAACATTTGATGCTACTAAAAAGAAAAATAATAGCACTTAAACATAACCAAAAGCTAGCTATTAAAAACAACAACGTTTCTTACCAGTAAAAATTCTTACAAAAATGGACAGCACAAAGTTATATTTGTATTCTATCCTACATATTATTACTGATATTTTAAAACTGTTTATAGATATAACGTTATATTTAATTGGTACAATAGAAATTTTAGTAGAAACTCTAGAAATTTTAAATATACCGTTAGAAGATATCACTAAACCTGATTTACTAGAAGAATTAAATTATATATACCAGGGCCTATGTATAACACATGCCCCCCATATCATTAATTAACAATTAAATATACCCCCCCTATATTTGGTATCAGAGCATCTAAGATCAAAGGCCAAAGAATAATGAACAAAAACAAACCAAGCAATACATCAGAATATAATAGGTTTGAATACTTAAACTTAGAAATACATAACCCTATTCAATCAATCATTTCATTAGATAAACAAAAACATAACTGTTATCTAAGAAATCATGAATACCTACACTTATTACATTCTGAAGATAAGCACTTAAATTCTGTCACAGATTTAATAATACAATTAGGAGATTCTTTACAAAACTATAATAATAGATTTTATAAACTTATAGAACTTATTTCTGAAAGTATGACTTCCAGAAATAAAAAACTACAGCAAATTCAAGATAATCAAGATTACATAAAAACCTCTTTATTAAAAATAGATGAATTTGACATTACTGTAAGAAAACTGACTAAAAAATTCAAGGCGTTAAACCTTAAATGCTTTCCAAACAAAACAGATATCAATTCCCTAAAACAATTAATAGAAGAAAATAAACCAAAAGAAATTGAAATACAATCTAAAGATCTAATACAACAAGTCAAGAATCAATCTATAATAAACAAACAACACTTTGAAACACAAATACAAAAAATTGAAAAAATGTTACAAGAAATCAAGTATATACAATTAAATTAATATGGGATATGATAATAAATGGTATATAGAAGCTACAAATCATGTCAATATGACATTCAAAAAATCTGATAACATAGCAGGATATAACAGAGATAATTTTACAAGCAGATCAGATAATACATTGTGTTTAATGTGTGATACTATTATTGCAATGATAACCCAAATCCATGATAGGTTAGACCTTATAGAAAGGCAAATTACTAGACTAAATATATCAACACAAGAAAAAGATAACGATATTAGCCTACTAACAGAAAGATTATCAAACTTAAATATAGGACCATCAGAAGAAGGCCCAAACAAAAATAAGATAACTAAGTTAAGTTTTCTAACTTTTAAAAAATTAGATAACACACAATGAATATAAGACCATTTGCAGGAACATCTAGAACCATCACAAGTACTGATGATAGACCTATTGAAAGTAATAGTCTATCCTCAAATACATGGATGGACAGTATGCTAAGAAGATCTATTAGCTCACAATCCCAACTAGAAGAAATCATAAATGTAGATAGTGATTTAGAAGTATTTTCAAATAATCAGCTAAATACCCTAAATCCCAGAGAATTATATAGAACAGGAATGTTTACCATAAATACTGGATTATACAACAACATAGAGAAGAAATATTATCAATTAGTGATGGAAGTCAACAAATAATAAATTTAATGTCAGCAGAGGCAATCAAACAATTAAGAATACAAAAATATAAATTAATTCATTTAGGATTAATAGTTATCGGAATAAGAGGATTAGTAAGACAAAAAATAGGAGCTAAATTACTAATAGTCCTAATAGATGATAGACATAAAGAATTAGAAAAATGAATTTTTGGAACAATAGAAGTAGACATGAATAACAATATAGGAATTGTTTATGTATCTCCAAACTTTACAATGACATTAGCAGATTTCTATAAACATATAAAAGTGATTATACAAACAAAAGGATTTGAAAATTTTAATGGGAAGAATATATTATTAGATATAACATTTTTAGGAAAATGTATGACGAAATACACACCTAAAATTAAAATAAAACTTGATGAAGTAATAAAAACACTAACTTCAACAGGAATAACATTTTTAAGACCCATGGAAATAGATTCTTCAGGCCTAGCAGGACATGAATGGACAATACAAAATCCAAATGAGAATACACTCACATTAAAACCAAATGACGTGGTAACATATACAAATCCTAATGGATCTATATCTTTAAGGTTTAAAGATTATGGACCATCTAACCAACAAGAAATAGATTCTGATGACGAATCAAATTCAGAATTACAAAGAAATTTATAAATGGATAAAGTACTATATCCAAAAGAACTTGGAATAATATTAGAACCTTATGAAATGTTTGAATTAGAGCATCAACTTAGGAAAAATAATCAAATAGACAATAATACCTTTGTATACACGGATGATGAAAACAATATAAGAATAAAAACCATACCTACATTAGAAGCTTTCTTAGAAGATTCTAATGAATTAATAACTAATCAAAATAATGAAACAATAAAAATAAACAATAATCAGCTTATTAATGAATTAATAAGCGAATATACAGAACACTTGGACTTAATGGAAGCCCAAGGAGAAAGTACTAGTACAGTAAACTATCCTCAAAGATCAACAGTAACCTATCCCCAAAGATCACCAGAAGAAATGACCTATAGACTAGGACATCCTCCTAGAACAAATGTAAACCCCTACACAAATGAAAACAAAAATTTAAGGACAACTGGAAAAAGATTACCAACAGAAATAACATTCTTTGGAACAAATTCTGTAATACTCAATGTTACTGAATGTCATCCACAACTATTAGGTACCTATCTAGAACAATGGACTGCTGCAATAGCTAGAGACTATTCTGCTAAACACCCAAACATACATTCAGGAGAAGAAATGGTAAGAATTGCAGAAAACTATTTAGGTGATGTTGCTAAAGGAATATGGGAAGCATACAAATCAAATTTCCCAGATGAAGTAGCCTTCCTGGTAGCCCAAGGTGGAAATATTTACAATTTTGCATATTTAATACATAGAATAATAACTGGAAGAGAAGTAAATACAGGATTAACTTTAAGACAACAAGAAGCTATGAGAGATCAAGAACAAATACAGCTATTAGATTGGAAACATATAATAAAATTCTTAAATGAATTCTTATACTATGCAACAACCTCTGGAAATTATTATTCTAAAGAAATAGGAGATAGACTATTTTCTAAATTACCAGGAGATCTAGGTAAAGAAGTACACAATTCATGGAATGGAATGATATATATATATATATATATATATATATATATATATATATAGATATATCAGGCCCCCAAATTTGCGAAGCCAATTTGCCCATACATTCTTAAACCCACGCATTCCAGCAGACCACTCAAATACCAACTACCCATTCTCTTTTCCTATTACCGTTTCCTCCTCCTTCATTATTTCGGCTGCCACTTCTTCTTTTCTGCTCTCACTCTTTTCTTCTTTGAACTGTAACATGGCGCTTCCCCTCCCAAATACGCCACTACACCTTCTCTTCTTTCCATCTTAACTAACAAACTATCTATTATTTAATTAACTTATATTTAGACCCAAGTTATTGTTGAACTAGAGATGCATTGAACAATAGAAGTTGCATGTTTGAGTTCACTTTATGAGATGATAAGCAAAACGTGTAAAGCAAAACGAGAATTTGTTTAGTGGAAGATTAGCTGAGAACAGATATGCAACCATTTATCTTTTTTTTTTTTTTTTCCTCTTGTCTGTTTTTTTTTCTTTTTCTTTTTGACGGTGCGCTGAACCCATACAAGCACAGCCCGCTCCCATGCAAATGCTATTATCCTATTGTGCATTCTTATACACAAGTCCATGTGCTGTTTTTGTTTTTGGTTCATTGCTTCTTATTCTTTTCTTAATGCTACTGCCACTCTTCTTTTCTATTGTCACTTAAAACACATCAGTCTTTGTTTCTTTCCTTCTAATTGTTGTGTTGCTTCTGCTAATCCCCTACTCTTTCTATTTCTTTCCCTATGGACTTCACCAAACCTTCATCCCATTGCTCCACCAACAGCTCCGACCGCAAAGCTATCACCAAGACTGCCTCGCATGATACACTAACTTGGCCACAATAACGAACGTTTGAACCACTAAAACATCTCCCATGCCACCATTCTTTTCTGTTTGTTTCTTGCACACAGTGCACGGTGTGCACCATGCACGGACACCATTTCCTCCATCGCTCCGGCCAACATTGAGCCGCCGCACCTCCGTACCCAAATCCGTTCGCCGCCCCAAGTCCTCATCGACCCACCATTTCAAACACCAAATCCATCCTCTGTCCACTCCTCCAGTGGAAGCTTGAATTAACTCAAGGTGTTCTTGGTCTGGACTCTGATACTATTTCATCGTTTACAGGTTATTATCATTTATTCCAAGCGGCTTATTATTCCAGCTTGAATTGGGTATCAAGAAGGAAAGCAGAAATGGACAGTTAGCTAAATGGACAGTTAGGTTTTTTTTTCACCACATAAGTTGTTTAAGAGTTTAGTTGGATTTCTTATATAAATTCACGCTACTAGAGTGGATGCTTATTCCGACGTCCTGTTTCCAACGGCCGCCAACGGTTTAATTAGCCGTTGGAAGCCGTTAGAAAAAATACCGTTGGCGGCCGTTGGAATAAGACGGGATATTGTCTGCTACAGCCAACCGAGAGCTTCATTTCATCCTACTCCACCAATTAATCATCTCCTCCCACCCTTCCTCCCCTTCCAAATTTGCTGCCAAGGCTTCCTCCATCACTCCAATCTCTTTGGGCGCCCTCTACGTGCTTCTCCAACGCATCTCCACCCTTCTTGCTATCCAAATTAGGTAATTTCATAAAACCTAATTTTTAGGTATTAATTGATTTCGGGTTTAATTTATGATTTGCTTAATTTCTACTTGTTTGTATGTGTATATTACATCATGTTAACCTCTAATTATTGTTATTGTCACAATAATGATTAAATTGTTTGGGATTAAATTGATTTAGGGTTTGATTGTGTTTATTTAGGTAACTTTAGTTAGTGAAAGTTATATGTGTGTGATAGTGTTTGCTAATAATATAATTTATGCAAACACGAAGATTATATTATGTTGACAAATACGAAGTAATTTAAAATAATGTAAGTGGTGCAAACACGAAGTAAATTACAAAAATATATAATTTTGTACATATGTACTAAAACGGTTAAAATATTTACAAATTGTATATTGAAATTTAATGTAGACAAATATTTAAACCCTTAATTATTATTTGGTCCCGTCTGACAAGTGTTGTATATTATTTGGCCCCGTCTGACAAGTGTTGTACTAAAACGGAATACCTCCGTTTGTAGCCGTTGGAATGGCCGTTGGAAATATTCCGTTGGAAGCCGTTGGAAGTCGTTGGAAGACGTGAATGCTATTCCAACGGCTTCCAACGGCCGCCGACGGCTTACAGCCGTTGGAATAGCTAAATGTTTTTGTAGTGTCAAAATTTCCAGCTCGGAGAAAAAGAAAGCTGATTGAACACATAAGTTGTATTTCAGTTTGCTACGGTTTAATATACACTTGAATTTGAACAACCTTTGCTTTGAAACCAAATCCTTAAAAGCACTAGAGTTTAATTATGGATTTTCATACTTTATAGTGTTACCTTGCTACTGTTTCATATGTATACAGAGGTTGTTAGAAAAGGTTCCAGTGTGTAATTCGACTTACTGCAGACCCCTATACGTGCCATATAATATATATACATACCAATCCACACATTTATATTCGAACAATCATGCATAAGTGGTTTACAAAACAGAGAATGAAAGTGTATTTACTCACACATTTAGTCACTAGTTCTTGCTCTCTGTTTTTATGCTATTCACTCAAGTCATAGGTTTTTCAAATAGAATCACTTAAATTAAAACAAACATGCAGTAGCATATAGATACCACTGGATAGACTTAAAGGGGGAAATTTGCTCACATAATATGGGTTTACTGACATTACTATACACTCGCAGGTTTAACACTTAACTTTAGCAACCATTCATGAGTATCAACATGAATTCAATCATATATGCGGCCTTAGATTAGCAATTGAAAAATTTCATAAAAACAGGGGATATGGTGTTTACTCACTTATTAACTCTCTGTAATTTACTTTTCAGTGGCTACATTATGGGATCATTACACTACAAGAAAAACCGCAAATAGCGGCGGATTTTTAGGAGCGGAAAATTCCATCGCAAATTAGCGACGGATTTTCGTGGAATCTGTAAGGGATATTTTATATGATTTTTTATTTTAACTTGTTTTAAAATATTACCGTCGAGTTCTGATTTCCGTCGCTAAACCATAGCAAATTGCAACGGTTTAACGTCATTATTTTTTCGTCGCTTAATTCCGTTGCAATTTGAGGCAGTTTACCATCATGTATTTTTTGAAACTATTTTGCAGCAGGTTTTCAAGGGATTTGCAAGGGACTAATATCTGTATTCTTCATGAAATGATTTACTTTTATGTTTTTAATAAGTAATTGATAAGTAAAATTTAAATTTAAATAATTAATGTGAATAACAATATAATAATAACAAAAAATAAATAATTACTGTTAATAATAAATAAAGTTCAATAGTTAGTATTGACTAACTATTAATTACTAATTAATTAAGAGATAATATTAATTAATAATATAGATGAATAAGTAATTTTTAATAACCAATGGTTTAATAATAATTGACATATTTAATATTTAATAATTAATGGTTTATTATTATTTTACAAATTAGTGATATGGTATAGTTAATTAATTAATTAATAGTTTATAATGATAATGTATAAATAATAATGTATACTTACTATATTATCTAATAATTTATTATATCTGATAATTCATAAGTCATGGTTAACAATTTAAATGATTATCATATTGCTTAACAATTAATATCAAGTAATTTAATACATTTAGAAATTTTATTTAATATTTAATAGTTTGTTAAAAATTTAAAATTTCTAATATAAATAATATTATTTATTTGCACTTAATGATTGCTAGCTAGTTTATAATTAACTATCAATAATTAATATTAATATTTAATGACTAATGTCCATTATATGATAGTTAGTAATTAACAATATATATAATAGTTAATGTTTAATAATTAATATTCTACTATGATAAAAGAATAACGTGTAATAATGATATGTACTTAATATTTAAATTTGATATTCAGATCTGAAATTATTTATAGATAATAATATGTTGAAAATAGTTTACGATATGTGGACCACTCAATCTATGTTAAGTTTTATTTTATAGGCTAATGAACCTCTGAACTTACCTTTCGTAATACCAAAAAAAGAAGCGGCAATGTCAAATTTTTTAGAGCCTGCTGTAACTTTTAGTTCGCCGCGTCTTCCCCTTTAATTTCTCATTTAACCCTAAAATCCAAAACCAATCCCTAAATTAGAAATCGATCACGACGTTTTTTCCTCTGACTTCATCGATCATAAATCCCAAATCCTAAATCCTAGATCCAAATATATCTCTGCCTTCCTCACGTTTCGCAGCTGTGATCAACAGGTACGCCTATTCGCCAATTTATACTATGCTTCTCCTCTCAGCGTTTGAGTTCCCTGCTTACCAAGATCCACGTTTTACTTTGTCAACCTATTAATTTTTTGTGATTTTGTTATGGATAGACTTTGTTCGATGCTAGGGTTAAGCTCGATTTTTCATTTTCTCGATGTTCATGGGAAATAACAGAATTTTTGGTATTTCGTCCTGTGTAATGTTATGAGTTGCGACTTTTTATTGGATTTGTCTTACTGTGGTTTTCGCTGCAGCAGTCTGTTTTTGGTTCTGATGGTGGGTTTTTTCTGGTGTTCGGTGGCATGTTGGCATGGGTTGTTTTCATAAACGGTTGGATTTTTTTTTGTCTCCTACACTTTGGTGATGTTGAATGCCGTTTATTTTATCCTCTATATTTATCGCTTTCCTCATAAGAAAAGCAGCTCATCTCACCAATATGCACGGTCAATTTCCAAATTCAATGAGTTTATTCTAAATTCAAGTTCTTATGTTATTATGCATAATTATTTTGTTTGGTTATATACTTGTGATAACAGATTCCAGTATGACAAATAAAGAAAAAAAGGGGGGAGTATAAACGTTATTTGTTCTGGTTCCGTAATGATTTTTTCAGTTATATGACAATGTTTTTCATGTTGTTATTAACAGGTTCTGTTACATGCCACCATTTAATGGAAAATGTGAGACTGCCGAAGAGCATATGACTTGGGGGAAAACTACAATAGGAACAAAAAGGTCTCTCATCTTAATGCACAGTTAGCTCAAACCGAAGAAGAGCTAATTTTAACTTCAACAAAGAAACCTGATTGCGAACAAGAACAGTTGGATGAAGTAGGCAAAATGCCATCAAAGGTAAATTCGTTCGTCCTTTTGGGTAGCATATGACATTACGCATTTGATCTTATATTTTTATTACTTATATCCTTAATTCAGCCAATTATCATCTCGCCAATCAAGGAAGGAACTGTACATGATACCAGTAGCAGAAGCTCTTTGGTCTGCAAGTTAACTAGTGAAGGTAAAAATCAAATAGATCGTGAAGTAATCCCCCCTCCCCCCCCCCCCTACTTAATAATGTATTTTTCCTATTATTTAACTTCAAATAACCTTTACTTGGTTTCACACGTACAACCTAAGGTAATTTCTATTGGAATTCATAAAAATGCCGAGCTGTCCTTCAGATGTACATCAGAAAAAGAAAAAAAAACCTGTTCAGTTGCCACTTCTTAAAAAAAAGAATCCTTTTAAAATTAACATTTCACATGGTTGGTTTACGTGATGCCTTCAGACATTCCGTAGTGGTGTTGCATGACGCCTTGAAGACATTCCATCCCACCAATTGAAAATCGGTGCTTGTTCTCTGTTTCAAGTTACCATTTTGAATTTTGATTTAGGTGTCCTAATTCTTGTTGTTTTTTTTTTAATGTAATTTGACTTAAGAATCTTGGTGGTTTTTGTTTAGTTTGAGTTGGTCCATGTACCCGTATATTCTTTCCTGTGTTTGGTTGTATAATCTTAAATTGTTTATAAGCAGATTCAGATTAAGAATTCTCTAAATAAGCAATATAGTTTCCTCCATATTAATGCTTTATGTACTTGTATTCTCTTCTCTGAATAATGTAGCATTTTGCGTTTTCATGCAATGCATAATATACTCACATACATTTTTTTATTTTTTATTTTTGTCCTTCAATGCTTAAAAGTGCTCAGAAAGCACTGCAAAATTAGCATGTTGGTCCAATACTTTAATTTTCCTAAGGTCGCTGATCAGTTACGTGGGAAAGTAGAAGGTATGTAAGTTTGTCTTTACATGTTAAGTTGTATACAAGAATTATCGGATTAGTCCTTTACTAAGTTACTCCAAATGTTATATGCTGGTACTGTATATATCGTGCATTTCAATTTTGTCATGCATTTCAATTTTGTCCTAAAATGCCATATCTAGTTTTTTAAAATGGTAGCCATATTTAAATTTTGGATTCTGCTACATTATGGTATTGGTATTTGTATGAATATGTTTGTTCTAACAGTTTGAAATTAGTTTGCTGAAACCATCAGTTTGTTCCAATATGCATCTGCACTAGTGGCTTCGACTTGAGTGTTAAATTGGGGATAGCAGTTTGCTATGTGTTTATAAGAAATGAACCGAACCTTGAAAATCTTCCTGTCTGAACATACAATGGTATTTGTTCTTTTCATGGAGTAGGATTTCACTTCTGGTCATAGTTTTTAACCACATTTAGAAGTCATGCTTTGGATGAGGAAATTCTGGTTCAGCTGACTTCTATTACGTTTTATGCAACATGGTTTTACTACAGGTGTAATATATCAGTGTGTTTTTGGGCTTGGATGAGAAGTTAGGGCAGTACACAGGTAATATTGTGCTCCTGTATATGCTAATATCAAATCTGCATGTCTAATGTGTGCAGTTGTAACTCCATTATGTTCCTTTTGTTGCCACCAAATTATGATCAAGGAGGCTGTTTGCTACATGCCCTTGTCTTGTCCTACCATAATGTATGCACGTTCTTATGGGCAATTTGGGAACCCCATTTTCCATGTATGCAAATGTTTTCTTATGTAAGATAGGAAGTTATATTTTGTTAATTGTTTAGACCGGATATCATATTTAATTTGTTTTTAAATGCTTACTCCACATCATTGTACTCTTTGTCTGCAAAATGTAATGCTAAAAAAGGTCTACAATTTAAAAGCAGCTTTCATTCTTAGGCTACTGGTTCTATGCAAAGGCGATGGCAATGCTTAAGGGCCATGATAGAGTTTCGCCTTCGGTTTCGCGTTTGCTTGCGACTTCATCGTCGTTATCTTCGTAAGCTGGTTGGGTATGTTAGTTAGACTTATTTTGGTGTAAATATGGCATTATGTGGTTTTATTATGGTTATGGATGATATGCGTTTGTATTTGGGATAATGTTAACACCAACTGAATGATTTTGTTGTTCATAATTCAGCTTGGTGTATGAATTGGTAAGGATTGTGGAATTGTGGTTTTTTTATATGTGAATATGAATGTTCGTTTTAATTCTAAATTAATATTGTTGGCTAATTTATCTTTGTTTTTTTTAATATGTTATTTATTTTAGTGTTTACAGTTACATGATGTTAGTTTGATATATATATATATATATATATATATATATATATGCATGTACGTATATGTGTGTGTTGGTATATATATATAGGTAAATCAGAAGGGGAATACCGACGGGTTACCAACAAAAAAAGTGAGGTTAAGTTTTTTTCATTTTAATTTTCGTCGCAAATCCCTTGGCAATTAGTGAGGTTTTACCCACTCCTTTTTTAAATAATATTTTATTATAATTAATTATCCGTCGGTGAACAGTCGGTATATAAATTAAAATTTAATTAATAAATAAAAATTTATTTTTATTATGTAATTAGTAAAATGACGAAAAAATATTGGAAAACTCATGCTAAAGTCCGTCGCAAAATCTGACACAATTACCGTCATGGTTTTTACCGACCATCATGTTAGGTTGGAAATCCGTCGCTAAAGCCAATTTAGCGACGGATTAGAAGCGGATTCTGCCGCTGCTATATGCGGTTTTTCTTGTAGTGTTAACATACTTTTGACTTAAACTAACATTGTTTCAGATTTATAAAGGAAGACAGAATTTTAAAACAAAGAGTACAAAACAAAGTTTACTCACCATTCATGTTTCTATTTATTTTCAGGAGGCGTATATACTTTGTGAACTAATACTACTCAATAGATATATGCATGTACACATCATATTATATAAATTAACAAACACAGGAAGTTTACTCACATGAATTGCTTTCCTCTTCCGGCTAGATCTAAACTTCAATATTTAGTTGTGTAGAAAATGCAGGGAGTTTGTGTGCTATTTATAGCTAAGTCTTATCATTAAACAATTGTTGCTTACATTTTAAGCTATAGGATCTTTAGGTTAGACTTACCCCTCTCTAATCCTATACCCTTTGTTTAGGTAGACTCATGCATTAAGAAATGAATTGTTTAATTAGGATATTTACTTATTTCTTGTCGTTACCTTTCCTCTTCTAGAAGCAAAATCTATCCACATCATACTTCATAAATTCTTGCTGATTATCTTTGATTTGCTTAGATTTTATTTGCATAAAAAATGTTTTCCTACCCTCTAAGAATTTAGATATTTTGCAAACAATTGTTTTATTACTTGCAAGTTGCATAGAGGTTCTTAGGTGATGACTTTTAAACCTATTTAAGCTCTACTACTAGGTGTTAAATCAAATTAATGATACTGACTTGCTTTAGTTTTGTTGTACATGGATTTCCTCTTTGATATTTTTATTTTGACAATTTACCAAACATGTTGTGTGCATGTTTATTTATATGTTTAAGTATATTTGAATAGCCTATTGTTTTCTTCTGCATATGTTATGTTTTCAAGTTCAAGACATAACCAAACATACACATTTTTAGTGTATACATACCCTTATACAAATATTTATACTTGTTCTACTTTGTTAAATAAACATATTTCCTTGATTTAATTACCTTATTAAATCAAAATTTATCATTAACAAAGACGAGCTAAAAACCGGGACATTACATTAGTGAGAAAGACATATGTTAGTGTAAATGGGAAAATGATAGTGGGCCCCCTGAATTCCACTTTTAGTGTAAATGTGTCTTCTCCCTAATTTTGAAACTTTTCGTACTTTTCACCAATTTTTTTGCAAAGTTTGTCCTTTAAAAGAAAATCCTCTATCTAAATATTGATCTGTATTTTGCAGGTTTCTCCCAATAGACAAATGGATCTCCACATATGGTATTTAAAGAAAAGGAGCTAACTAGAACATGTATGTTGTCAACTTGGTTTGTATGTAATTAGAAAATACAAGAACATGTTTAGTATCTTAAAATGGATAGTTGGAAAAAGACTGGACCTTCTAATATAAATTGCATAGATCAAGACTTCTACATGTTGGAGAACAAGGGATACATGTTGAAAAAAATAAATCATACAATGTCTTACTAAAAGAAGATATAGGCTATATGACAGATAATGTTGCATTTGACTATGTTTTTGATTTTCTATTTTCAACAACTAACTGATTTTTACCATATGTAACTAGGTTTTATCGTCTTGGTTTTTTCTCCTTCTACATTTGTAGTAGCCTTTATGTCACATCCTGCACGTTATTGGTAAAAAGTGGTATGCATACTATCTTTAACTAGAATATACAGTAGAATGATCTTCAGGTTGTAAACAATGAAATGTTTTCAACTCCAGCTGAAAATGTTTTTAATTTGTTGTGTACTATAATTGCAGTATATAAATAAATATATACATCTTTGCAGTGTATATATTAATAAGATCCTTACTATTAACTTGATTGATAACGGAGCAACTCTAGATGATAGTCTAGTCCAAGTCTACAGCTTAAGAGCTGATTCCGGGCAGGCCATACATCAAGGTTATAGGGCATCCCTCTACTGGAAATAGTATGGTCATCTTCTATTTCAATGTGGCCAAGGAAAAATATGGCACCATGCCTTTACCAAATGATAAGAAGATTTTTACGGGTTATACTCCTGCATTTATTCGCGAAAAAGTTGCATATGTGGAATGGAATTGTGTAGAAGGAAATAATTGTTGGATCTAGATTAACCCTAGAAGGGGGGGGGGGGTGAATAGGGTTTATCACTGTTTTTAACTGAAATTAAAATGTAACGAGATATATAGTAATAAACAAATCACAGAATATAGTAGAAACAGAAATGCAGGAAATAAATCACACACAGATATACCCAGCTTCGGCAAAACCCTGCCTACTGCTGCATTTCTAAGGTTTCTACTAGGAGATAGAATAGTTCTCGCATACAAAACAGTGTACACTCGCAAACCCTGCTCCTATTCTAACCCTACGCTCAAAACCCTAGACTGACCGATATCCACTCGATCAGATTTCCCGAATTACAACCTCGTAATCCGTAAACCTAGAAATTATAGACTCTAGTAGACTGTCAGTTAACCCTTAAATGAATTCTAGAATTTTACAGACTCTAGAAAACTGTTCAGACTGATTTTACAACACAAACTGAAAAACAATAAAATGAAAAACAATTAAAAGAAAAATCCTAGACAAAATAAAACAAAAGGAGATTAAGGAAAAGGGTTATCCCCTTTGTTAAAACATGGCCGGCCACTTCACAATTGTGTTGCACCCTTATTTCATTTTATTGGCCCGATCTATTTTCTTTTGCTCTGGAGATTAAAAATGGCGGCGGCTTGAAATCGAAACCTAGGGTTTCTCTTCTATACCCCAAATCGAATTCAATCCTTGATGTATGGATAATTCTCTGAAGCTCGAATGCTCTGTTGCTCCCTTTCTTCGATTTGATTTGGCCTGAAACACTTGCGATCGAAAAATGTGAGTGATTTCTGAATTGATTTATGCTCCTTGAATTTTTGAGCTGATTGTGTTGGATTTTTCGATACTAAAACTGCCTATGATGAATTGGTGTTTATAGGATTATAACATCCTTAGAACACTCTGATTTCACGTGTGACTCGACCTAATTCTGCGTTGAATTGCTTGATTTCCTCTTTGGATTTATGGCTTTGATTGAATACAAGAAGTTTCCTCTTGTTGACCTGATTAAAAAAAATAAACTTGAATAAGTTGCTGTGATTTTTTCCATTGATTTTCTCGGTCTGATCTTGTGTGGCTTTCCCTTTTGAATTCTCGGCTTTGATAAACTTGGCTTTGATAACTTTCCTGATTTGATTAATGTGATTCCCTGAAATGTTGCATTGTAAAACTATCTCTGGAAAGAATGTTCCCATTTAGTGATTGCCAATAAAATTACCCAAAAATATTCCTTAAAGCATGGATAAGCAATTTGCTGATTTTCCATTATTTCTTGCTAAAACAGATATGTTCAAAAAAACTGGAACCAGATTTAAATGTTTTCCTGAAACATGATTTTTGGAAATAAGAAAACTTGCCATATATGCTTCTCCAATAAATGAAATCTGAAATTATTGTGTTAACCATCATGCTTGCTTGATTGACTGATTTATGGAAATGTGAAATAAACACTTGCCATTTATGTTCATGCTGGTTTTCTGGAACTCAAAAAAACTTTCTTACCCCTTGGTTCACTGATATTAAAAACCGAAAAAGAATCTCTTTCATTTTGTGTCGAGTTAATACAAACTTTGCACCATTTAAAAAACTTGATGCACCCTGGGCAGATACATGAACACTTTTCCCTTTTAAACATTCTGTTTTATTTCTGAAATCAGAAACATGAGCTTGATGTTTTGCCCCGACAAAAATCTCTTGGTTCTCTGCATTTCTGATTGCATTCCTTAAATCCAGACTGCAAATTCTGGAATTCATTGACCTGAATTGATTTTGAACTGCCTTGGAATTATTGACCATATTAAAACTGCTTCACCATGTTCAGTATTGTATACTTGAGTTAAACTTCCTGCTGCTTGTTTGAACTTGAGCATAATCACCCAGATTTGATCATTTTGCACTGTATGTATGAATTTGCTTTGAACAATATAACTTGCTTATTGTTGAGAAACTTGACCATACTGCTAGCTTTGTTTAGTCCCTGTTTTGACTTTTGCACATATATGCATGCGTGTTGAGATGTATTTTCTGTTGCTATTGCAGTTGATGCTTTACTTGAACACTTGCTGTCTTGACTTGATCCATTTGAACTTGTCTTGCATCAACATGTTGTTTTCATCTTTTGCTGACTTATTTGATAAGTGCTGAACCATTTAAAAAAAAACATGCCACCACACTATACATGTTGATGCTGCACTACTTCACTTTTGCTACTTTGTATTCATTGACCCTTTTACATGCACCTGTAGTTTGATTTCTATGAATAAGTTGTCCCATTTTATTTTGCAAGGTGAACCCATCTTGTTGGCCGACTTGAAACCCAAACATGTTGCCACCTTTGTTTGTTGGCACCATGCTTGCTGCATTAGTTATGAACATGTGCCCATCTCCATGCTTGTGTGCCATTACTGCCTTGCCTTGACTTGATAACTGTAGCACCTTTTGCTTTTGAAATTCATCTTGTATTACTTCCATTTACTTTGAGGCTCGACCACTTCGGCACTTGTACTTGACACTGGCTTGATTATTTTGACTGAAGCATTTGACTTTGATTTTACTTGACCATGGCCCGACCATAGGCTTGTTGTTGACTTTTCATTGAGTTATTTTCACGTGTGCACTGAGTCGAGTTGGTCCACGTGGCTACTCCTCAGTTGCAATCTGATTGGCGTGGCAGTGCATACGTGTACACGTGTGTACATGCAGCCGTCAGACGAGTTGTCCCTGTCCCTGCATTTAAATATATATGTTGTCTGCCTTGTGGTATTTACAGTGTTTCACTGTGAATATCACAAGCTGTCTAGACACAGTCGGATTAAATCAGATCGAGTCAGAAAAATGATGAGAAACACACCGAAATTCTGAGGCAAATAAAATTTTAAAAATAAAATTTATATTCGCATGAGTTCGGTTTTATTTCTATTGCAGTGTACAGTGTGTGTGTTTTATGTGACAGGTAAGCATGAAGATGATGACTGGACTGACGGACAACAGTGAGCTGGACTGACAGTGAAGACTGTGAGGACAGAAGACGAAAGACAGTTTTGTCAGCTTTTAACTGAAAATAAGAATGTACCTGAGTGAATGTATACTGAGTGTGAGTGTTGTAAATGAAAATGTATTGAATGTATGAAGATTGTACTGATATGAAAAGTAACAGTGGAGTGTACAAATAGTGGAGTTGTAAAAGTTGTACTGTTTGAATATTGAAATAAAATATTCTATTTAAATAAAATACTGTGTTAATATTTGAATTTCTGTACAATCGTATTTTATTTAAATATAAATATTATATTCCGGTCTGTGATGTATATATGAAACAGTACAGTAACAAACACATTTATAATATAAATATATTTGTTTGTTATCATCAAACAAAAATCATATAATTGTGTATACAACACCGTTATATACAACAATCTCCCCCTTTTGATGGTGACAAACAAATATTAAGATTTTGAATACAGTAAATGTGTTTGACAGTGAAAGAACTGAACTCCCCCTATTTATTAGCTCCCCCTATAACTGTGCTTGAGTGAATTGTACTGAATAAAATTGAAAATATTTATAAAATATTCACTCATAAATCAAAATCTAATCCATTCTCCCCCTTTTGTTATCATCAAAAGGATACAGAGTTTAAAATATATATGAAAATTAACTAAAAAATATAATTTCAGCTTAAGAGGAAGAACGGTCATCATAAATCTCTATCAGTCAAACAAAAATCATAATAAGCTGAGAACTAGTGGCATATTTCACATTTCAGATAATGACGGATTTACGATGAAATTTATTTAGACGGGGAGAGTTATAAAAAAGATTTCCAATTTATTTTCAAAGAATTTTATAAAAAACAAAGCACAAAAACAGTGATGGATTTGGACTATAATTAATAATTCAATTTAAGTGACAAGATCGAATAATCTCAAATCCCAATATCTATCAATCAACAAATCATAATACGTCATAATATTTCAACACATTTCACAGATTAGAAAGATGGGTTGATAGGCTGGTTTTTATACACGGAGGAGAATTTCAGATTAATTTCTATTTTTAGCACTTTATTTCCTTTTTTTTATTATTATTATTTAAGAGCACACTGACCACGCATAACTAGAGCTTGGATTTTTAAATGGGATCAGTCGCAGCTTAAATTATAAGAAGTATTATAACCATGCATAACCAGAGCTTGGATTTTTAAATAAGGTTAGAGAAATACTTAAGAATATTACATTTTTATTATTTTCAGTTTCAAAAAAGAAAAAACTCCTCGGTATGTAAAACCAAAAATGGATAATAGAAAATGGGGAAGATACAGAAATGGACTATGAAATAAATTTCTAAATTAATTATATTATGAAATATGCTCGATTGTACCGGGATAATTGAAAATCTTCAATTATCACTAATTCTGAATAACAACACAGTCACATTTCCATCACGAATATTTCTACTGTTTATTTAAAATGATTTTAAAAAATTAAACTCTCCACATTTATATAAAATCATAACGGATGGAAGAAGGATGATAAGTAATGAAGATGGTCGTGAAATAATTTTCAGTTCAAAGATATTATAATAAATATTCAACCATCATGAAAATCTAAATAAAATTCTCCTCTTGTTGTGAAATATACTGCAGTCACAATTCATCACAATTTCAAAATCTGATTATAATTTTGATGAATTATAAATACAGTTCAGTTTGGATATTGATTTCAATTTCTGAATGAATAATCAATAAATAATCTTAAAATTGAAAATCAGTTACAAGAGAAAAAAAAAGATCTATACAAAGCAAGAGGAAAAAATATATATACAAATAAAAACAGCACTACTGATACCAATTGGTGTCTCTATTAATGAAGATTGAAACAAGATACTAGAGACAAACCATGATATCATGGACACACAAAAAATTCAATCATAAGGCCCAAGCAGACATGATTACAAATTTGGCACATTTATTAGAGCAGCAGATAAGAACAAGCAATTATTTGAAGATCAGTATCAGAGCAGCAATCAAATCATAAACAAGCAATTTCCAACATATTTTCAAAAACAATATCAAAGTAGCACAAGACATCAGTCATGAATCAGACTTGTCATAAAATGTTTCACATAAGTTTCAGATGGTCACAAAAGATGATTCGTGATCCCAGATTTAAAAATATTGTTTATTTTAAATCATTTGATGGAAGATGAAGATATTAGAATTCAATGAATCGATCACACTATATTGAAAAAAAAATTATTCGAGATATGTGTGAGATTCAGTAAATCAATAATTTCAAATGATTTTAAACAAACAGATATTCTAACCAAATAATCATGGAATAACAGAGGATTTTAGGACCACTTTTACAAAAGAAATTTTCACAAGTATCTCTGACAAGTGTGAGATTAAATTCAGATCATTTACATCAAATTTGAGAGGTATTCATGAACTAGAAAATTAAAGTAATATATTTGAAATCACTTGAATCAATGTCAAGTTCTGGGATATAATGAATCTGTCACACAAGGTTGATAATTTCAAATTTAGGAGGTGTGTGAGATTCAAAATATCAGGAATTTCAGATGATTTCAAACAAACTAATTTCAACTGTACTAATCGTGAATAAAAATGAATTTTAAGATGTATCACTGAGACAAGACATTTCAAAAAAAAGATTTTCAAGCCAATCTGAAAATTACTGGAATTGTCACAACTGATAAATAACAGTGTGCTGTAATGAGTATAATATTTTGAGCTTTTCTAAAATGAATTAGAATAAACTTAGAACAACAAAGGTGTGTGAATTTCCATATAATTTTCAGATCTTCAAAACAATTTAGAATTCAGATTTACATTGTTCAAGATATAACAAGAATACGTCAACATCGTTAGGAATTCAGAAAGCAGAAAATGAACTTCAAAACAATTGCAGATAAAAAAAATTCAGTATCTGGATATGATTAAAAGTATCAGAGTACTATACACACAAAACAAATTTCTAGAATAACATGAATACTGTAATTCAAGAATCACAAAAAATATGACAGTGATAAATCAAATCAGAATAGACAGATGAAAGAGATAGAAGGGAGAAGAAGAAGAAATAAACAAAAAAATCAAAATAGAAAATATTTACAGAGGTGAGTTTAGATATCATACCAGAATCCAGTGTAAATCAGAATCTCTAACTCAATAGTCTTGTCTTAAGGAACTGTGAAATATACAGAAAATATACAACCACTTGAAAACATCCTCTCTTCACCACAACAGTTCCTCAGCCATCCTTTGGTACCTATGAATTTATAGAATCGAGTGGTCTAACAAAATTAGTAAAACCACTCACAGTTGTGTTCACATCTTTAGGTACCCAAACTTGTTTATATAACAATCCATCAGAATTTACCAAAGTACCTTTAGGGACCCAAATCCACTTGTATTTAATGAAGTTTGTGTTACAACTTTTTGGGGTCCAGGATTGTTTAGATGGATAAAACGATTTCACATCACGATTTTGATTAAAAAATCCTTTGAAATTTTCAGAGTTTAAATTTTCAAATTGACTCTTTCCAAAACAGTTTGGAGGATTTCTCAAATCATATGAATTCAAATTTTCAGAAACATTTGATTTCTCAAAACCAAGACCACATTTATTTCCAGTAGAGAATTGATTTTTCAATAACATATTCAAAGATTTTTCACCGGTTGAAAAACGTTTCAAACTTAATTCCATATTATTGATTTTGGATTTAAGATCAGAATTTTCTTTTATCAGATTTGAACAACGATTAATGCTGATCTTTCTCCTTTCAGTATCATTTTGTTTCAAAATCAAATTTTCATTTTCAAGCAGTTTGATTTTGGTTTTAGACTCAAGAATTTCAGATTCAAATTTAGTTTGTTTCTCAAGATCAAATTTCTTTAGATTTTCAATCCCCTTTTCAAGCTCACTCAAGATCAAATCTGTTTTCAACAAACTATTATTTTCAGCAATTTCATGTTTGGAATTTTTGATGGACTTAAAATTATTAAATTCTTTTTGCAAAGAATTGTTTGAATCTTTTAGCTCAACCTCGTTATCTTTTAAAATCAGAATTTCCTCTTTAAGCCTTTGAATATTTTTATTGAGATGAACGAGGTCAGTTTTCAATTTCAAACAACTTTCACAGTCAGAATTTTCTAATTTCATGACATTTGTAAATTCTAATTCCAAACAGTTAATTTTGCTATTTAACTCGTGATTTTTAGATTTTAAAGATTTGTTTTTACGATGGAGTTTATCAACGATTTTTGTTAAATCAGTACACATATAAACCAACTCTTCATATGAGAAGCTTTCAGTCTCATTGTCTGTTGAGTCTCGATCGACTGATCTACTTGAATTTTCATTTGTTTCTTCTCCTGAGCACAGATCTGATTCTGAGTTGTCCATTTTGGGTTTTGAGCTCCTGTTGTCAATCTTTCCATACTTTGTATTGAGAAAATTCCATATTTCCTGCGCAGTCAAGCAATGAGAAATGAGGTTATATTGAACATCATCAATATAAGAATACAAAGTGTGAATAGCACGAGAATTAAATCCAATATCGTTCCTATTGACCATATCATAACCATTAATAACAGTATCCCAACATTTAATATCAATAGATTTTAAATATAATTCCATTTCTAATTTCCAATTTAAAAAATCTGTACCATTGAAAATAAATGGAATACGACTGGAGTGATTCTCAGAAGACTGACAACTAAGATCCATGATTCTAGGGTTAAAGAAAACCAAGCTCTCATACCAATTGTTGGATCTAGATTAACCCTAGAGGGGGGGGGGGTGAATAGGGTTTATCACAGTCTTTAACTGAAATAAAAATGTAACGAGATATATAGTAATAAACAAATCACAGAATATAGTAGAAACAGAAATGCAGGAAATAAATCACACACAGATATACCCAGCTTCGGCGAAACCCTGCCTACTGCTGCATTTCTAAGGTTTCTACTAGGAGATAGAATAGTTCCCGCATAAAAAACAGTGTACACTCGCAAACCCTGCTCCTATTCTAACCCTACGCTCAAAACCCTAGACTGACCGATATCCACTCGATCAGATTTCCCGAATTACAACCTCGTAATCCGTAAACCTAGAAATTATAGACTCTAGTAGACTGTCAGTTAACCCTTAACTGAATTCTAGAATTTTACAGACTCTAGAAAACTGTTCAGACTGATTTTACAACACAAATTGAAAAACAATAAAATGAAAAACAATTAAAAGAAAAATCCTAGACAAAATAAAACAAAAGGAGATTAAGGAAAAGGGCTATCCCCTTTGTTAAAACATGGCCGGCCACTTCACAATTGTGTTGCACCCTTATTTCATTTTATTGGCCCGATCTATTTTCTTTTGCTTTGGAGATTAAAAATGGCGGCGGCTTGAAATCGAAACCTAGGGTTTCTCTCCTATACCCCAAATCGAATTCAATCCTTGATGTATGGATAATTCTCTGAAGCTCGAATGCTCTGTTGCTCCCTTTCTTCGATTTGATTTGGCCTGAAATACTTGCGATCGAAAAATGTGAGTGATTTCTGAATTGATTTATGCTCCTTGATTTTTTGAGCTGATTGTGTTGGATTTTTCGATACTAAAACCGCCTATGATGAATTGGTGCTTATAGGATTATAAAATCCTTAGAACACTCTGATTTTACGTGTGACTCGACCTGATTCTGCGTTGAATTGCTTGATTTCCTCTTTTGATTTATGGCTTTGATTGAATACAAGAAGTTTCCTCTTGTTGACCTGATTAAAAAAAATCAAATTGAATAAGTTGCTGTGAATTTTTCCATTGATTTTCTCGGTCTGATCTTGTGTGGCTTTCCCTTTTGAATTCTCGGCTTTGATAAACTTGGCTTTGATAACTTTCCTGATTTGATTAATGTGATTCCCTGAAATGTTGCATTGTAAAACAATCTCTGGAAAGAATGTTCCCATTTAGTGATTGCCAATAAAATTACCCAAAAATATTCCTTAAAGCATGGATAAGCAATTTGCTGATTTTCCATTATTTCTTGCTAAAACATATATGTTCAAAAAAAACTGGAACCAGATTTAAATGTTTTCCCGAAACATGATTTTTGGAAATAAGAAAACTTGCCATATATGCTTCTCCAATAAATGAAATCTGAAAATGTTGTGTTAACCATCATGCTTGCTTGATTGACTGATTTATGAAAATGTGAAATAAACACTTGCCATTTATGTTCATGCTGGTTTTTTGGAACTCAAAAAAACTTTCTTACCCCTTGGTTCACTGATATTAAAAACCGAAAAAGAATCTCTTTCATTTTGTGTCGAGTTATTACAAACTTTGCATCATTTAAAAAACTTGATGTACCCTGGGCAGATACGTGAACACTTTTCCCTTTTAACCATTCTGTTTTATTTCTGAAATCAGAAACATGAGCTTGATGTTTTGCCCCGACAAAAATCTCTTGGTTCTCTGCATTTCTGATTGCATTCCTTAAATCCAGACTGCAAATTCTGGAATTCATTGACCTGAATTGATTTTGAACTGCCTTGGAATTATTGACCATATTAAAACTACTTCACCATGTTCAGTCTTGTATACTTGAGTTAAACTTCCTGCTTCTTGTTTGAACTGGAGCATAATCACCTAGATTTGATCATTTTGCACTGTATGTATGAATTTGCTTTGAACAATATAACTTGCTTATTGTTGAGAAACTTGACCATACTGCTAGCTTTGTTCAGTCCCTGTTTTGACTTTTGCACATATATGCATGCGTGTCGAGATGTATTTTCTGTTGCTATTAGAGTTGATGCTTTACTTGAACACTTGCTGTCTTGACTTGATCCATTTGAACTTGTCTTGCATCAACATGCTGTTTTCACCTTTTGTTGACTTATTTGATAAGTGTTGAACCATTTTTAAAAAAACATGCCACCACACTATACATGTTGATGCTGCACTACTTCACTATTACTACTTTGTATTCATTGACCCTTTTCCATGCACCTGTAGTTTGATTTCTATGTATAAGTTGTCCTATTTTATTTTGCAAGGTGAACCCATCTTGTTGGCCGACTTGAAACCCAAACATGTTGCCACCTTTGTTTGTTGGCACCATGCTTGCTGCATTAGAACATGTGCCCATCTCCATGCTTGTGTGCCATTACTGCCTTGCTTTGACTTGATAACTGTAGCACCTTTTGCTTTTGAAATTCATCTTGTATTACTTCCATTTGCTTTGAGGCTCGACCACTTTGGCACTTGTACTTGACACTGGCTTGATTATTTTGACTGAAGCATTTGACTTTGATTTTACTTGACCATGGCTCGACCATAGGCTTGTTGTTGACTTTTCATTGAGTTATTTTCACGTGTGCACTGAGTCGAGTTAGTCCACGTGGCTACTCCTCAGTTGCAATTTGATTGGCGTGGCAGTGCATACGTGTACATGTGTGTACATGCAGCCGTCAGACGAGTTGTCCCTGTCCCTGCATTTAGATATATATGTTGTCTGCCTTGTGGTATTAACAGTGTTTCACTGTGAATATCACATGCTGTCTAGACACAGTCGGATTAAATCAGATCGAGTCAGAAAAATGATGAGAAACACACCAAAATTATGAGGCAAATAAAATTTTAAAAATAAAATTTATATTCGCATGAGTTCTATTTTATTTCTATTGCAGTGTACTGTGTGTGTGTTTCATGTGACAGGTAAGCATGAAGATGATGACTGGACTGACGGACAACACTGACCTGGACTGACAGTGAAGACTGTGAAGACAGAAGACAAATGACAGTTTTGTCATCTTTTAACTGAAAATGAGAATGTACCTGAGTGAATATATACTGAGTGTGAGTGTTGTAAATGAAAATGTATTGAATGTATGAAGATTGTACTGATATGAAAAGTAACAGTGGAGTGTACAAATAGTGGAGTTGTAAAAGTTGTACTGTTTGAATATTGAAATAAAATATTCTATTTAAATAAAATACTGTGTTAATATTTGAATTTCTGTACAATCGTATTTTATTTAAATATAAATATTATATTCCAATATGTGATGTATATATGAAACAGTACAGTAACAAACACATTTATAATATAAATATATTTGTTTGTTATCATCAAACAAAAATCATATAATTGTGTATACAACACCATTATATACAACGATAATAGTTGTTATTATAAAATATGGAGTATGGATGTGTTCGGTATCAAAGAGTCTTGGAAGATGCTATATAAGTTTAAGGAACCATTGTCGCCTAAATTGAGCTGGGAGTTATATCTCAACAGTGGTTCCTTAAACTTATATAGCATCTTCCAAGACTCTTTGATACCGAACACATCCATACTCGATATTTTATAATAACAACTATTACTTCCTTCTACACAATTCCATTCCACATATGCAACTTTTTCATGAAAAAATGGAGGAGTATAACCCGTAAACCTCTTCTTATCTTTTGGTAAAGGCATGGTGCCATATTTTTCCTTGGCCACATTGAAATAGAAGATGACTGTACTATTTCCAGTAGAGGGATGCCCTATAACCTTGATGTATGGCCTGCCAGGAATCAGCTCTTAAGCTGTAGACTTGGACTAGACTATCATCTAGAGTTGCTCCGTAATCAATCAAGCTAATAGTAAGGATCTTATAAATATATACACTGCAAAGACGTATATATTTATTTATATACTGCAATTGTTTATTAATATATACCTATATATTTATTTATTTATCGACTAGTCCACGACTAGTCGACCAGTTGGACCTCTATCGACTCGACTCGATTTACCGCCGTAATAATCATGGTCCAACTATAAGGGGACTACTATCTTAGATAATTGCAGGTTATAAAACATTTATATACCACTTCGTATTCGACTTGCAGTAAATTTAACTTGTTAAATTCGAATTGCAGTTATTTCTCACTGTAGTGTATTAATAAATAAATAAACACTTAGTATTGCAGTTATTTTGGCTCTAAAACGTTTATTTATCTGCAACTTGTTAAATAAACATTTATCTAATTACATTCAAATTGTAGCTTTTTTTCAATCGTTATTCGTTGCCATCATTTTACAAATTAGTTCATATGTAGATACATGACATCATGACATCGGTTCCGACTTCGATTATGTGATTAATTTGTTTCACGGAATTTGCTTCATGGAACATGAAATCGATTTCGACTTCGATTCCGTGTTGATACATAACTCAATTAATTTGTTGCTTTTGATGTTATTATTTCGACTTCAATTCCGTGATTTAGGGCTTCGACTTCGTGATTTAGGGTTGGAGCTCAACTAATGGTAAGTCGGTTCTTCCAGTCGATGCTCCAATGTCGACTAATCGACGACTAGTCGTGACTAGTCCAGCGCTGTAATAAAAGTGAGTTGGACACCAGCCATAAAAACTGAAATTGTCAAAATATATAGACTCATGAAATGCTAGAATATTATTCAAATGTTCAAGCATCCATCTCGACACCAGCCATATCTTCTCGGTCGGCATCATCATCACCATCAGCTTCACTGGCATCCTTAAATAGTGAAATCAACCTTGAAATCATAATCAACATCCATTTGATTCGACAACATGACTTTTCCCTTTTTCCTCTTTTTCTTCTCTGCCTTTCTTTTTCGTGGATCCAGCATGCCTTCAGCACGGTATAACTTGTCCAACTGACTCTTATTTGGTTTTGTTTTAGTTTGAGCTACGGTCCCCTCATTTTCATCAGTATTCATTAGTTCATCTGTTTGATTCATTTCTTTTTCTTCTGGTTTATCCTAAACTAGCATTTGCACATCGAAATTCAAAGGAGCACCATGAGAAACTTCGACATGGCGAGATTCTTCGGTTGACACCAAACTACCAATAAATGAAGGCTCAGACTTGTAAACTTGACCAACGTCAAATTCTTTGCTGAGCTGCGAAACAAAGTTTGTTTCCAAGTCCGTACCATCTCTAACGGAAGGCAATGTGTAGTATGGAATTTTACCCTCATTCCAATCATGAAGAACAATCCTTGCATTAGCAAAATGGCTCCTTTTTTAAATTCACCCCTAATTTCAGCGACATTTTGGAGGAACTCGTCAACGTTGCCAAAGCCTTTTGTTTTGTAAAGAGGCATCAATCTCTCGGTAGGGCATAGTTTTAGTGTCTCCTTAACAGGGCCATAGTTTTAGTATCTCCTTAACAGGACCAACAGGATCTTCCAGCTTTTCGATTCTTTTACAACTCGTGCGTGGCCCATGCTACGCACACGGGAAGTTTGTAGAGCACATGAATACGTGTAATGTTGTGCACTCTTTAATATTTTTTAATATTTCTTCATGTATCTACGGTTTGTGCCAAGCACATCTTAAGTACAACAACAATGATTATTTGTATATTTCAACACTAACTTGTTCATTCAAAGGATTGTGTTAGAAGTTTGTTAGTTAGGAAGATGAATGCATGTAACCAGAGCCGACACCCAAAATTTAAGAAAGGAGGGTCGCCCCAGGCAAAAATAAGTAAGGAGGGCAAAATTTTTGAAGGCTTGTAGACTTGAACAACAAACCTCAAGGCCAACAAATGAAGAACTATGCAACCAACTAGGACTGTTAATTTCTTACACGACTCGAAACAAGACTCGTAACCCACACGGAAAAAACCCGATCCAACCCATTTATAAACGGATCAATTTCGGGTCAACCTGCTCTGAACCGTTTAATAAATGGGTGGGTTACGAGTTGATTCATGAACCCATTTCTGACCCGTTATAACCTGTTTAATATAAACATACCAAGCCAAAGCCATATAAAACCATTTGATGATCTACTGTTGCTAGTTTGTATTGATGACTGTATCATGTATGTTGCCTTATTAAGTGTTGTATTTTTAAGCAATGTATTATTCTATTTCAGTATGCTTTTATTTTGCAAATTGTAGGTGATAAAAAGATTTATGCAATTAAACAGGTCAAAACGGATCGATCCGATCCGATTAGATAAACGGATTAAGCGGGTCGGATCGGGTCAACCCATTTATAAACGGTTCGGGTTGGCATAATATGACCCGTTTATTAAACGGGTTGTTCCAACCCGTTTAAAAATTGACTCGAACCCAACTTGATCAGACCCGAACCTGACCCGACCCATTGACAACCCTACAACCAACCCAGCAATGTATTTATTCAACTATTTACATCTTCCCTATAAATTTATATTCAGTTCTGCTATTGATCACCAGCCATCACCCTGTTGCCCGCTCATGAGGGGTTGCCCCAGGAGGCAATCTGCTCCGACTCCCCTTGGAGCTGGCCCTGCATGTAACCATTATGCTTGTTCATAATAAGATTGTAAACTATTTACAACCTTGTAGTTCATAATTTTATGAGAACTTCTCATTACAAAATGAACGCTTAGTGCTGTTGCACCAAATGTTTCTTCACCTTCTCTTTGAGAGAAAAAAAGGTCTCTGCGCAAATGATATAAAACCATCAAAGCTTGAAAGCCATCACTAAAACTAAAAGATACATGTCAGGTTTAAGATATTATGAAAACATAATTAGTTGGCTAGCATGCAAAAAATATATACAACGGAATATATACAATAAATGTCCCAGCAAAACCAAAGAAATATATACAACTAAATATAAACAATAAAGCCACGATCTATATACAGTAAGGCAACGCTACAGAAATATATTGAAGAAATAAATACCCCAACCACGATAAAACAGCAGTCTCAATGCACTAACAATAGCTAGCAACATAAAGCATGAACTTTTCTCAAAACTGGCAGAAGCTATCTAGTTCAAGATTATAGATCAACATGACAGCAAACCACTTGTCTTCTCTTCAACATTCCATGAAAAGGAACAGCCTCAAGGTAAAATGGATGACCACCACACCAAAAAAGCAATCCGTTTCCCAGCAAACTAACAGCATAAAACCATAGATCATGCTTTACGGACTTGCCTTGGGGAGTATCTTCAAAATTCTTATCCTAGGACACCTGCAATTTGACAGAAAAAACCATGTTTAATCTGTGTAGCATAACTTTACGTACACTAAAAACTGCAAATTTTAATTAGCAAAATTCTAGACCACCATAAATGCATAGTCTGTCTTAAATATTATTAGCTTAGCTCCAGCAGATATAATAAAAGAGGTTTATAGTTGTTTTTTTGGATCATTAAAAAATTCTAAACAACCATGAACACATTAAAAAATGATCTTATATGTATGTAATTGTTTTGCCTAACTTCTTGTATACATGTATATATTTGTGTAATAATAACAATTTTGCTGATCCAAAATTGAAATAATTTGGTTGGTAGTTTGATCATTTCACACTACAAGAAAAATACCCTATTGCAACTAGTTATTTGCAACAGGCTTTCAATGTCAGTTGCAGTAAATGATATTTAGCAACAGACCTTTCGTAGCTGTTGCAATAGATAAGAATTAACAACTGACTTTTCCTTCCAGTTGCGAAACGCATATTTTTCGCAACAGCGCTTTCATGCCTGTTGCAAAAACATACTTTTAGCAACTGCTCTTTCATTTCTGTTGCAATAGACATATTATTTGCAACTACACTTTCAAACCAGTTGCAAAAATTATATATTTAGCAACTGTTTTCACCAGTTGCGATAACTATAAAAAAAATTCAACAGGTAAAGCCACTTGCGAAAAACGTACTTTTGAAAATTATTTTTCCCTAATTTATTGTAACAACCCGTAAAATGCGAGCCAGTTTGAAAATTTTATTTTGGCAATTTTAGCGAATTTTGATTATTTAAAATGAATTATTTTAAATAATATCAACGAGAAATTTATTTTGAATATAATTCGAACGTATATATTTATACGCGTCGTCGTTAGAATATAAATATTTATATATAATTATAAATAGAATTGAAAATGGCGCGGTAGTTCGATAATTCGATTTCAAACTTCAATTGAATGTACCGGGTGCAAAACAATCCGGATTTTAGTGAAACCAAAAATCTTAGGATCTAATTGTGAATATCTTTCTAACGAATCCGACCAATCGAAATTTCATAGCGGGAATCAAAAGATATGTCCAGTTGAAAATTCTGAATAGTCGCTATGGAATTCAGGCCCTTAAAAATGGACATTTTGCAAACGACCTCGGATTTCGACGAAACCAGTTTTGTTGGGTCCGGGATGTCAAACTATTGCTAGGTTTCAAATTTCATAATTTTTCGAATCAATATGTGAGCGTGGCAAAAGAAAACGCGTTTGACCAGTTTCTATTGAATTTAATCGACTGGGAATTGGCCATTTTTCAAACGATCTCAGAATTCGACGAAACTAGTTTTGTTAGGACCGTATCGTCAATACGAAACTAGAAAATATTTTTCTGGAATTTTTCTAGTTAGTATGTGACCCCGGTAATTTGAAATGTACGTTTAAAATTCAATATAAGGATTTAAATTGTAAATTTCAACGGAAACTGATTGTAACGATCAAACCAGCTTGCGATACATATCCCATTGTGTTCGGAATGGGGGTAAAACGCTATGGACGACAGGCGGTGGACCTCATTTCGAGGTCATATGTAAAAGTCAACCCTTGTGCATAATTTAATAATTAAATAATATAATAAAATAATAAAAAAAAATACATTTCCCCCTTTTCTTCCTCGTTGGCCCCCCCGATCAGTATTCACAAAGCAAATAAAAAAAAAAAAGAAGAAACCCTAAATAATACGAGCCGCCGCCCTCCAGACTCCGAAGCCGCCGCCTGACCGCCGAAGCCCCACCGCCTGACCGCCGAACCCTTCGCCTGAGCCGCCCTCGACTCCTTCTCCTCCCACCGAACGAACCATCGCAGAAACCCTCGACCTCGACAACTCCGAAACCACCGCCGCGACAACTCCGAACGCCGCCACGAGAACCGCCGACCTCCTCCTCCCATTCGAAGCTCGGAGAGCGTTTAATTTGATTTTATTTTATTTTTGCTTTTTGTTTTTGTTTTACAGTGAATGTATAAACTGTTTTTTTTATATATGAATTATAAAACTGACTTTTGTTTTAAGTTTTTAAAACAGAATTTTTAAAAGAAGAAACTTATAAAAACTGTTTTTTTTTATATAAAGTTTTAAAACTGTTTTAAAAGAAATCAAAAACTGATTTTTTTTAAAAAGGAGAAATCAAAAACTGTTTTTAAAAAAGAAATCAAAAACTGCATTTTTAAGAAATAAAAACTGCATTTATTTAAAAGAAAAAAAACTGCATTTTTAAGAAATAAAAACTGCATTTATTTAAAAGAAAAAACTGCATTTTTGATAGGGAAAAAAAAACTGCATATTTTAAAAAGTAAAAAAAACTGCATTTTGAAAAAAGGCAAAACTGCATTTATTTAAAAGAAAAAAACTGCATTTTTATAAAAGAGTTTTAAAAACTGTTTTGAAAAATAATTTAAAAACTGTTTTGAAAAGAAAATGAAAACTGGTTTGAAAAGGAAAAGGAAATGATTTTTATTTTTAACTTTGAAATAAGAAGAGGGTTTGATCTTTTAATAGAAAAAATTTTGAACTTGAAAATAAAGATCATATTTTAAAAAAAAACAGAAAAGATGGAATTTTTGTTAAGTAGAAATAGTAAAGTATGATTCTTATATTTTTAAAGCAATAAAAATATAATTGTTGCATCATAAGAATAATAAAAATATATTAAATAACATAGTAAAATTCGATTTTTACCTATGTAGAGGATACAGTCAACGAAAGCAACAAGAAGGACAAGAAGGCGAAGTTTCTATTAAGGAAGAATCGTGTGAGTGGATAGCTATTGGTGAGGATTTCTCACTCTTCAATCTCTTTTTATAATTTTATATATGTGTTGAAAGTGGAAGTGAATTGCTATATATAAATACCTATATATATATATACGCCCCTCGTCCACAAACCATGGACGATATTTATTGGTTGAAATTGTTGTGAAAATTGATTGATAGCGAAGTGAAATAATATATATATGAAAAGTGAAATTTATATATATAGCAAAGTGAAAATATCGAATATATGAAAAGTGAAATTTATATATATAGCAAAGTGAAAATATCGAATATATGAAAAGTGAAATTTATATATATAGCAAAGTGAAAATATCGAATATATGAAAAGTGAAATTTATATATATATAGCGAAGTGAAAATATTCGAATTGAAAACAATGTATATGGAATATTCGAATTGAAAACGATATATATATATATATATATGAAATGAAAACGATGCATATGAAATATTCGAATTGAATTGAATTGAAAACGATATATATATATATATATATGAAATGAAAACGATGCATATGAAATATTCGAATTGAATTGAATTGAAAACGATGTATATATATATATATATATATGAAATGAAAACGATGCATATGAAATATTCGAATTGAATTGAATAGAAAACGAATTCGAATTGAATTGAATAGAAAACGAATTCGAATTGAATTGAATAGAAAACGAATTCGAATTGAATTGAATAGAAAACGAATTCGAATTGAATTGAATAGAAAACGAATTCGAATTGAATTGAATAGAAAACGAATTCGAATTGAATTGAATAGAAAACGAATTCGAATTGAATTGAATAGAAAACGAATTCGAATTGAATTGAATAGAAAACGAATTCGAATTGAATTGAATAGAAAACGAATTCGAATTGAATTGACTAGAAAACGAATTCGAATTGAATTGAATAGAAAACGAATTCGAATTGAATTGAATAGAAAACGAATTCGAATTGAATTGACTAGAAAACGAATTCGAATTGAATTGAATAGAAAACGAATTCGAATTGAATTGAATAGAAAACGAATTCGAATTGAATTGAATAGAAAACGAATTCGAATTGAATTGAATAGAAAACGAATTCGAATTGAATTGAATAGAAAACGAATTCGAATTGAATTGAATAGAAAACGAATTCGAATTGAATTGAATAGAAAACGAATTCGAAATGAATTGAATAGAAAACGAATTCAAATTGAATTGAAATTTGAATTGAATAGAAATGAATTTTAAAACGAATCTATAAAGAAGAATTCAATTGTGATTTGAATTGAAAAGGAAGTTGAAAATGTTTTTGAAACGAATTTAAAACTATTTATAAACTTCGTTTTAAATAGAAATCGACGAAATATATATTATATATATTATATATATAATATAATGGCCTGAATAGAACGCGCCGCGCCGCGGCAGTTCGCGAATTTCGACCATTGACTTCGAACGGACATTACGGGAGATCCGACCGTCGGATTCTCCTGAAATCAGAACCGTTGGGTTCGCATCGAAAAGAGCTTTCTAAGGAATATTAGAAATTTGAAATCTAACGGTTGGATTTGGAATTATGTCCAAATCAAATTTGAAAAAGGTCGCTGTAAGTGCAGTTCGATGGCCATTGTTGGAAATCGACTGTACGGGCCTTGATAAAATTATTAAAAATAGTAATAATTTGTGTAAAATCATAAGAAATGATTTGTGAAGAATTGGGATGAAAAACTCCATATTTGAAAAGATAAAAATAGATTTTTATCGAAATGAACTAGTTATTAACTAGAAAAATAATCCAATGGTTAAAAATAAATAAATTGGATTAGATTTGAATTGAAATTATCAATGGATATTTTCGATATTGGATTCCGTGATTACAGATATTGTGATGGGAATTTGGAAGATATCGATATCGTTATTCCCGATATGATATCTGTTGGTTTCAGGATTTGATGTTGAATATAAGCCAATACTCTCTCTATTTAAAACCTTATATTTAATGTCAAATTTGATTGATTGATGGTCTGGATTGTGCTCGACCAGTTTATGAGCAGAATATGCTTTTGCATTTAGCATTGGGTTGGGTTGAAAATATCTGTGTGCTAACGCCTTGTGAAACACTTCACGATTTGACGATAAGGTGTTTAGCGATGTTGTGTTCATTTCAAATTTAACGAATGATTGTGAAATGATATTTTCCTTAAGTGAAAAGAAATGTATTCCCGATTTTGGACAGGGAATGTTTTATAAAAATGTTTTATAAAACAGAAAGGATTTCGAGGCCCAAAACCCGATGATTTCTAAAGTGATTTAGAAATGTATTATATGTTACATTGTGATTATTATGTTGTGAAATGATTTTCCCTACTTCGGGATATGAAATGATTTAGTATGTGACTAAAGATTCGGGTAACCCTGAGACTAAAAGTATGGGTGAGAGGGCGGTGTATGCTCTCCTGAGTGGGAGGTGCATCGTCGGTGTAGCCTACTCCTATGTGGGGTAGGTGCACATATATATATCGAGTTGCGAGGTGCGTACCCTTTGCCTTGTCGATGGGGAGCACGATATTTGGTTGCATACTTGTTTGTATGCATTGTTATGTTTTGGAATTCACATTTCCAAATGATTTGATTTGAGATCCCGAAGTGAAATCTACTTTGATATAGAAAGTTAGATATGTATTTCAAATGATTTGAAATAAGAAATCGGGAATAAAATCCAAAGGAATAATTTCTGTAAATTGAATTGGATTTGGAAAATCTAAGTGTTGTGATTAATCTAAGTGGGTAGATTGGGATATTGCATGTTGTGTGATGCATAGTAGATCCATATATCTATATTGATTGTTGCTTATACACTGGCTTTCATGGGGGTAAACCCGTTCCGCGAAAGTGGCGTGGTCCCGTGATTTGCCTTATTTTTAAACAAGTTTAACAACTGTTTTTGAGTTCTCACACCAGTCCCATGACTGACCTGTAGTTTGCTTTTCCCTTGCGAACTCGGGTGCCCCTATTTTCCACACGGGCAGTCGAGTAGTTTTATTTTGCAGATGTATTGAGCAGGATTCTGGATTGAAGCTTTAAGCTGTGTCCAGGCATTTACAGTCTTCCGCTGTGTAGTTTATATTTCCGCTGTGCACTGTTTTACATTTATGTAAATTTATCTTCCGCTGTGTATTATATTTCGATATACTCTGATATTCTGTACTCTGATGTAACATTATTATGATGTTTATTGAAGTCTTCTGTTATTTGTTCTGATGTGTTGTATACCCAAAGTTAGCGTATACGGGATTCGAACGGTCTTGGTCGGTTTAGCGATCGATTAGGTCCGGGCGAAATCCGTGTCGTTACAACGTGGTATCAGAGCTTTGGTTAAACTCAAATCTTTGGGGTACAACTCGTTAGAACAGAATAAAAGACTCATCAGAGGTAGGATTAGTAATGTCCTATAAAAGAATCCTCATTAGAGATAGAATCAGTAGCATTCTAGAATGAGTGACTCGTTAGAGATGGGGTTAGAAATGCCCCAGAATGAGTCGAGAGTTATTTGTTTATAAATAACGTATATGTGATTATATATATAATCTGATTTTAGAAAATATGATTTTAAATATATAAAATTATATATTTGAAAATATAATCAATTAATTGATTGATGTTTGTGTTGTTTGTTTAATTGTTTGATAATTTTGAATCATTATGCCTAACTGAATCAAATAGTAAACTATATTGAAATTTGGTTGCAAATGCATGCATATACTTGCACTTACATTGAACAGGTCATAGCAAGGAGGCTAGAGCAGAGAATAAAATTTGTTTGCCCGACAAATAGGTACATGTTTACTACATAATTTCCTGTTTTGTTTGGGTGATGATGATTTTGTGAGCCTATTGGCTAGCCGCTTGGCTTTTTCTTTTTCTTTTTGAGATCTGAAGGACCGGGGAAGCTATTTGAAATTCCCCGATGCTCCCGGTGCAGTGTAAAGACCCGCAACTTCCCCGTAAAGGAAAGCGACGGATAGTTCGAGAACAAGCCACAACAGAACGCATACAGAAGAACATTTCATTGCATATTACAACAATGCATCAGATTACAAGAATATACAGAGTATAAATGATTATTACACAGAAATATCAGAGATTTAAATTACATTTAAATACATCGCAGCGGAAAATAATACAATACACAACTAGAAGGGATATACGGATACAAAGCTTTCCGGATATCATTCCAGCTGTAAACCAGGATCCTGCGAATATAAATCTGCAAAACCAAAACTACTAGCTGCCCGTGTCAAAATAAGGGCACCCAGAGTTTAGGTTAAAACAATAAACTCCAGGTCAGTCATGTGACTGGTGTGAGAACTAAAACAGTTAATCTTTATTTTAAATCATAAGGTAAATCAAGGGACCACGCCGTATAACACGGAACGGGTTTCCTCCCAAGGATACCAGTGCATAAAACAAACAGCGCAATGCTAAATAAAGAAAAATGAAGCTGTTATAAGACCCAGGTCCTATCACACAATGCAAACGCAAGCCGGGGGATAGGGTTTTCCCTTATAACAGCCAAGAATGCTTGATACGTTTAAAAGAAACCATTTGATACCATTATAAGTGCATAGTGTATAAAACAACTTCAAATCATAAGTATCAATCATAGGCGGCATGAATGCCCCATACCACTATGTCGCCTTATATAGGTTATACAATCAAAATCGCAAAGTCACGTATTTGGAAATTGGGTTTCCATCTATGAACCGAGGCTAGGGGCAAGATCCTCAACCGATTCGAGACGCTCTAGCCCGCCCCTCAGGCAAGCGCGCAGGCAAGCCTTGGATCGTCAGGGCCGGTCCACACGGAGTGGATTATTATGCCTGAACAATACGTCTCCCCACCCTATGGGGTGTAAGTCTGGTCCGTCAGCCGACCAGAATGCATTCGGCCGAAACCGATATAACCGAGGCGCCTCGCAACAGCAACAACCACATAAGTCAAACTCGTCAGGGCGTGTAAAACCACTGACGCCACTTCTAGCTAGAAAGAAACGCAAGTCCTCCCTGATGTCCGTCTCCCGTTTTTGGTTCATACCGGGTGTGAAACACGCGAGGTAAACGTTACACAAAGCTACGCCACAAAGGCCGTGCTTTGATCATCACCACAAGACTTTGCTTTTCAACAGAAGCCTTGATCATTTGCATCTTAGCATGCCACACAGGCAAACCATCCTATGCAACCGATATCAGTCACACAGAATGATATCCGATGTCGGACACACAGTCCATTTACAAGTCCGTCCTGGGTCTGAACGAAACCGGAGGCACCTAGTACCCCGCATATCCATCGATCTCCAAGTACGTCTGGACGATCACTAACTGTTTCCATCTTCTTGGGTGTACAGCCCAATCAAGATCATCAGTTATCACCCAAACGACGTGAAGACCTCCGGTCTTCGACCATCGTCTTCATCTTCGACTTATCGTCGTATCAGTTATTCAGAATGGGATAAACCCGGTCTTTCCGAATAACTCGCGTATATTTAAATAAGTGTTACACAAACACAACATACGCCTCATTCCAATTCATTAGTCACTAACCGTAAATTAATCAAGAGAATAATTCCCCAAATATTAACCCCGAAGGCCGAAACCAACATCAGATCAATATCCAGAAAACCATTCTACTTAGCTAACCGACAGTTAGTTTCTAAATTTCACGTTCAAATCTAATTAAAGATTCATTAAAACTCCACTTAGTTTTAATCTGTGACTGGGTTAAAGAATCAGTGTCATTTAAAACACGGTTCACGATAAACCCAAAGTCACATCCCATTAATTATCGGGTTAAAGAACAAGTGTTATTTAAAACACTGTTCGCGATAAACCCAAAAATCAATATCCAATCAATTCCAATTAAATATTATTTAATTGGTACACTTCATTAAATCTAAATCAAAAGATTTAATCTTTTCTTAGCTGGGTTCAAGAACAGTGTTAGTGAAGACACCATTCACGACAAACCCAAATCACATTCATTAATTATCGGGTTAAAGAAC
The DNA here is from genome assembly GCA_030737875.1 of Allium sativum. Taxonomy (NCBI): domain Eukaryota; kingdom Viridiplantae; phylum Streptophyta; class Magnoliopsida; order Asparagales; family Amaryllidaceae; genus Allium; species Allium sativum. The sequence continues at coordinate 275,526,918 of CM060923.1, forward strand.
AAGTGTTATTTAAAACACTGATCACGATAAACCCAAAAATCAATATCAATTCAATTCCAATTAAATATCATTTAATTGGTACACTTCATTAAATCTAAATAAAAAGATTTAATCTTTTCTCAACTGGGTTCAAGAACAGTGTTAGTGAAGACACCATTCACAACAAACCCAAATCACATTTGATATTCAATACAAGGCTCTGAATAGAAAATATACCGGCTTATATTCAATATCAAATTCCACGACTAACAGGTATCGTATTGGAAATAACGATATAAATATATATCTTTCAAATTTCCATATCAACATCCGTATAATCGCGAATTCCAACATCGAAATATTCCGAAGACAATTTCGATTCAAATCCACTCCAATGCGATCAATGGAATTTTGGTTACTTTTAAAACCCTTTTCGAATTCAATTTATTTATTTAAAAATAAATAGAATTATAATTCTAGTTCAAAACTAGTTCATTTCGATAAAAATCTACTTTTATCTTTTCAAATATGGAGTTTTTCATCCCAATTCTTTCTAAATCATTTCTTATGATTTTACACAAATTATTACTATTTTTAATAATTTTATCAAGGCCCGTACAGTCGATTTCCAACAATGGCCATCGAACTGCACTTACAGCGACCTTTTTCGAATTTGATTTGGACGTATCTCCAAATCCAACCGTTAGATTTCAAATTTCTAACATTCATTAGAAAGCTCTTTTCGATACGAACCCAACGGTTCCGGTTTTAGGAGAATCCGACGGTCGGATCTCCCGTAATGTCCGTTTGAAATAAATGGTCGAAATTCACGAACTGCCGCGGCGCGGCGCGTTCTATTCAGGCCATTATATTATATATATAATATATATAATATATATTTCGTCGATTTCTATTCAAAACGAATTATATAAATAGTTTTAAATTCGTTTCAAATTCTATTTCAACTTCTATTTCAATTCAAAGCCAAAATTGAATTCTTCTTTATAAATTCGTTTCAAAATTCATTTCTATTCAATTCAAATTTCAATTCAATTTGAATTCATTTCAATTCACTTTCAATTCAATTCGAATTCGTTTTCAATTCATTTTGAAATCGTTTTCAATTCATTTTGAAATCGTTTTCAATTCAATTCATTTCGAAATCGTTTTCAATTCAATTCATTTCGAAATCGTTTTCAATCCATTTCATTTCGAAATCGTTTTCAATCCATTTTGAATTCGTTTTCAATTCAATTCATTTCGAAATCGTTTTCAATCCATTTTGAATTCGTTTTCAATTCAATTCATTTTGAAATCGTTTTCAAAATCGATATAAATATCGTTCACGTCAAAATGGCGTCAATCTAATCAACACGGCTTCATATATTCCTTTATTTTCAAATATTCTATTTCAAATATTTCTTTTTCAAAACTGGAATGAGGCCCAATCAATTACCATATAAAATTAATTATATGGATTTTCATACAACACATGTATATAATAGCATTGAAAATAATCAACCATCAACCAAAGTGCACTACACTGTATAAGCATCAAATATAGATATTCAACGCTTATAACAGCCTGTCAATCAATCGATCGACATATTTAATCAATCAGGATGAGTGAACTTCAAATTTCATCCTAACACCCGTGTGGGGTTTCAAACAATCAAACACATATTTTATTTGTGCAGTTAGGCGATGTGTAAAATTTATCGACCCAATCAACGTCATTCAAATAGGTGTACATAAACAAACCGTCTGGTTTGTAAATGAATATTTATTTATTCACATTCACGTTAAAAATTATATTTTTAACGATAACACATTTTATTTTAACATATGAATTTCTATTCAGTTCATTCTTTAAATAAAATGCTATTTTTATTTTTCTAACTTATTTTAGAAAATTTCGGCGGCATAACGGCACGATACTAGAAACGGGACAAGGCCTAGCCTTATCCCCGGACTAGTGAAGGCCCACGCCATTCACACATCAATCATATCAATTTTATTATGCAAACCACAAAATTTGGAGTAAGTGTCTAACCTAGCCTTACTCCTTCGCCTTATAACGGCGCACGTCTAATCCTAACCAATTTATCGATTCGATTTTTCACACCACAAATCACATTCAAACCAATATCGCAATCAATCAATAAACAGCCAAACAAACAAGTCCATGGTCTGTGGACGATTGTGTCGGGTGCTACTAAGCACCGTCTGCATCCTAGTATATATATATAACTAGAAAAGAAATAGAAAGGTGAGAAATTCTCACCTATAGCTATCCTAGCTCCACGGCTCTTCATTTGCAGAAGTCTTCGTCGTTTCGCCCTTTTTGAACCTCCGTTGTCCGCTTTCACTACCTATGTAAAAATCGAATTTTTACTTCGCTATTCCATATATAAAAATCGAATTTTTTTAGTTCAAAGTTCAATCGATAAAAATCGAATTTTTATTACAAAGTTCAATAGATAAAAATCGAATTTTTATTACAAAGTTCAATAGATAAAAATCGAATTTTTATTTCAAAGTTCAATAGATAAAAATCGAATTTTTATTACAAAGTTCAATAGATAAAAATCGAATTTTTATTACAAAGTTCAATAGATAAAAATCGAATTTTTATTACAAAGTTCAATAGATAAAAATCGAATTTTTATTACAAAGTTCAATAGATAAAAATCGAATTTTTATTACAAAGTTCAATAGATAAAAATCGAATTTTTATTACAAAGTTCAATAGATAAAAATCGAATTTTTATTACAAAGTTCAATAGATAAAAATCGAATTTTTATTACAAAGTTCAATAGATAAAAATCGAATTTTTATTACAAAGTTCAATAGATAAAAATCGAATTTTTATTTTTCTGATCTCCTTTTAGTTTATAAATCATTTTAAAATCAGTTTTAAAATCATTTCACAAAATTCAGTTTTTATTTTACTTAAAAATTCAGTTTTCTACTAAAATAAAATTCAGTTTTCAAACTAAAATAAAATTCAGTTTTCAAACTAAAATGAAATTCAGTTTTCAAACTAAAATGAAATTCAGTTTTTAATTTACTTATAAAATAGAAATCAGTTTTTACTAATTAAAATAAAATCAGTTTATAAATTATTTAAAATAAATCAGTATTTTCTGTTTTAAATAAAATAGAAATAAAATAAATTAATAAAAAAAAACTTACAGGGGGGGGCCGATTCGAGCTAGGGTTTGAAATGGAGAAGGAGCTGCGCTACAAGGGGAGGCGACGGCGGTTGGAAGGCGGTGGCGGTGGCCTAGTGAACGACGGCGAGGGTGCGTCGGGCTAGGGGTGTTTCCGTGGGGGTCGGGGTTTCTGGGGGCATCGCGTCAGGGGTGCGTGGCCAGTGGTGGTCGGATTCTGGGCGCAGGTCTTTATTGGACGGAGAGGAGAGAGAGGGGGAAAAAGGGGGGGTCGCCTTGGGGTCAGGAGGTGGCGGCGAGGGTAGGGGTGGCCGGCGCTGGGGTGCGATGGCGCCTGGAGGGCGGTGGCGGTGGGAAATCGAGGGTGACGGGGCATTGATTTGGGGGAACGACGGGTTAGGGATTTAGGTTTTTTTTTTTTTTTTTATATTTATATTTTTTTCTTTTGAAATTTATGGCCTTCAAAATATATATATAACTCTCACATTCAACCACCAAAACGAACCCGCCGCCTGACATCCCTAGCTAAATACCCCCATTCCGGACACAATGGAATATGTTTCGTTGGCCAATTCGACTGCTACATTCAGTTATTCTTCAAATTAAAGTGTAAAACATTTAATTTTAATTTTAAACGTACATTTCAATTTGTCGGGATCACATACTAACTAGAAAAATTCCCGAAAAATATTTTCTAGCTTCGTATTGACGATACGGTCCTAACATAACTAGTTTCGTTGAATTCTGAGGCCGTTTGAAAAATGGCCAATTTCCAGTCGATTGAAATCAACTGAAACTGGTCAAACGCATTTTCCTTTGCCACGCTCACATATTGATTCGAAAAATTATGAAATTTGGAATCTAGCAATAATTTACATCCCGGACCCAACAAAACTGGTTTCGTCGAAATCCGAGGTCGTTTGCAAAATGTCCATTTTTAAGGGCCTGAATTCCATAGCGACTATTCAGAATTTTCAACTGGACATATCTTTTGATCCCCGCTATGAAATTTCGATTTTTCGGATTCGTTGGAAAGATATTATCAATTAGATCCTATCATCTTTGGTTTCACTAAAATCCGGATTGTTTTGCACCCGGTACATTCAATTGAAGTTTGAAATCGAATTATCGAACTACCGCGCCATTTTCAATTCTATTTATAATTATATATAAATATTTATATTCTAACGACGACGCGTATAATATATACGTTCGAATTATATTCAAAACAATTTCACGTCGATATTATTTAAAATAATTCATTTTAAATATTCAAAATTCGCTAAAATTGCCAAAATAAAAATTTCAAACTGGCCCAGATTTTCCGGGTTGTTACAATCTCCCCCACTTAAAACTTTTCGTCCCCGAAAAGGAACAAAGTCGAAAGTGGTTTGATTATTCAACTCTACGATCGACCTGGCTTCCATTCTCCAACTTTTCAGTTTCTGAGAATTTCTAAAATTTCAAAAATTTGGCTAACACCCTAAATTTTTGAAAAATTTCGCCATAACCTCCCCTGCAATGGGAGCATCGGGGAATTTCAAATAGCTTCCCCGGTCCTTCAGATCTCAAAAAGAAAAAGAAAAAGCCAAGCGGCTAGCCAATAGGCTCACAAAATCATCATCACCCAAACAAAACAGGAAATTATGTAGTAAACATGTACCTATTTGTCGGGCAAACAAATTTTATTCTCTGCTCTAGCCTCCTTGCTATGACCTGTTCAATGATATACATGTATATGCAAGCAAATGCAACCAATTCTCAATATAACTCAATATTTGATGCTATTAGGCATAATGGTTCAAAATTAGCAAACAAATAATCAAACAACACAAACATCAATCAATTAGTGAATTTAGAGTTTCAAATTCATAATTTTGATATATATACAGAAAATCATGTTTTGATGCCAAATCGCAACAATGTATTCTAGCTATATTAGTTTTGGTTCTCACACCAGTCTAATGGAAATATATAAATATCACACCTTCGAAACACGAATATAAATACTGATGATGTGGCCACATCATCAGAATTATCTCCGGGTGTCTAGAATGTGACTCTATATCTATCCAGTATATTAAAACTTCGAATATACGTTTGCAAGGCGTATATGCAAATTCTTTATATACTGAATTGTCCACATCAATATAAATAATCAAATACGAATAATTGATTTAAATTTTCAAAACAAAATTTGTTTTCATTTTCAAAAATATACTCTTCACACTCGTTCTAGGATACTACTGATCCTATCTCTAACGAGTCATCCCCATTGGATATTATTAATCCAATATCTGATGAATTCTTTCGTATGGTTCTAATGTGCCTTGCTCTCTGAGCTTTGTAAACCAAAGCTCTGATACCAAATGTAAAGACCCGCAACTTCCCCGTAAAGGAAAGCGACGGATAGTTCGAGAACAAGCCACAACAGAACGCATACAGAAGAACATTTCATTGCATATTACAACAATGCATCAGATTACAAGAATATACAGAGTATAAATGATTATTACACAGAAATATCAGAGATTTAAATTACATTTAAATACATCGCAGCGGAAAATAATACAATACACAACTAGAAGGGATATACGGATACAAAGCTTTCCGGATATCATTCCAGCTGTAAACCAGGATCCTGCGAATATAAATCTGCAAAACCAAAACTACTAGCTGCCCGTGTCAAAATAAGGGCACCCAGAGTTTAGGTTAAAACAATAAACTCCAGGTCAGTCATGTGACTGGTGTGAGAACTAAAACAGTTAATCTTTATTTTAAATCATAAGGTAAATCAAGGGACCACGCCGTATAACACGGAACGGGTTTCCTCCCAAGGATACCAGTGCATAAAACAAACAGCGCAATGCTAAATAAAGAAAAATGAAGCTGTTATAAGACCCAGGTCCTATCACACAATGCAAACGCAAGCCGGGGGATAGGGTTTTCCCTTATAACAGCCAAGAATGCTTGATACGTTTAAAAGAAACCATTTGATACCATTATAAGTGCATAGTGTATAAAACAACTTCAAATCATAAGTATCAATCATAGGCGGCATGAATGCCCCATACCACTATGTCGCCTTATATAGGTTATACAATCAAAATCGCAAAGTCACGTATTTGGAAATTGGGTTTCCATCTATGAACCGAGGCTAGGGGCAAGATCCTCAACCGATTCGAGACGCTCTAGCCCGCCCCTCAGGCAAGCGCGCAGGCAAGCCTTGGATCGTCAGGGCCGGTCCACACGGAGTGGATTATTATGCCTGAACAATACGTCTCCCCACCCTATGGGGTGTAAGTCTGGTCCGTCAGCCGACCAGAATGCATTCGGCCGAAACCGATATAACCGAGGCGCCTCGCAACAGCAACAACCACATAAGTCAAACTCGTCAGGGCGTGTAAAACCACTGACGCCACTTCTAGCTAGAAAGAAACGCAAGTCCTCCCTGATGTCCGTCTCCCGTTTTTGGTTCATACCGGGTGTGAAACACGCGAGGTAAACGTTACACAAAGCTACGCCACAAAGGCCGTGCTTTGATCATCACCACAAGACTTTGCTTTTCAACAGAAGCCTTGATCATTTGCATCTTAGCATGCCACACAGGCAAACCATCCTATGCAACCGATATCAGTCACACAGAATGATATCCGATGTCGGACACACAGTCCATTTACAAGTCCGTCCTGGGTCTGAACGAAACCGGAGGCACCTAGTACCCCGCATATCCATCGATCTCCAAGTACGTCTGGACGATCACTAACTGTTTCCATCTTCTTGGGTGTACAGCCCAATCAAGATCATCAGTTATCACCCAAACGACGTGAAGACCTCCGGTCTTCGACCATCGTCTTCATCTTCGACTTATCGTCGTATCAGTTATTCAGAATGGGATAAACCCGGTCTTTCCGAATAACTCGCGTATATTTAAATAAGTGTTACACAAACACAACATACGCCTCATTCCAATTCATTAGTCACTAACCGTAAATTAATCAAGAGAATAATTCCCCAAATATTAACCCCGAAGGCCGAAACCAACATCAGATCAATATCCAGAAAACCATTCTACTTAGCTAACCGACAGTTAGTTTCTAAATTTCACGTTCAAATCTAATTAAAGATTCATTAAAACTCCACTTAGTTTTAATCTGTGACTGGGTTAAAGAATCAGTGTCATTTAAAACACGGTTCACGATAAACCCAAAGTCACATCCCATTAATTATCGGGTTAAAGAACAAGTGTTATTTAAAACACTGTTCGCGATAAACCCAAAAATCAATATCCAATCAATTCCAATTAAATATTATTTAATTGGTACACTTCATTAAATCTAAATCAAAAGATTTAATCTTTTCTTAGCTGGGTTCAAGAACAGTGTTAGTGAAGACACCATTCACGACAAACCCAAATCACATTCATTAATTATCGGGTTAAAGAACAAGTGTTATTTAAAACACTGATCACGATAAACCCAAAAATCAATATCAATTCAATTCCAATTAAATATCATTTAATTGGTACACTTCATTAAATCTAAATAAAAAGATTTAATCTTTTCTCAACTGGGTTCAAGAACAGTGTTAGTGAAGACACCATTCACAACAAACCCAAATCACATTTGATATTCAATACAAGGCTCTGAATAGAAAATATACCGGCTTATATTCAATATCAAATTCCACGACTAACAGGTATCGTATTGGAAATAACGATATAAATATATATCTTTCAAATTTCCATATCAACATCCGTATAATCGCGAATTCCAACATCGAAATATTCCGAAGACAATTTCGATTCAAATCCACTCCAATGCGATCAATGGAATTTTGGTTACTTTTAAAACCCTTTTCGAATTCAATTTATTTATTTAAAAATAAATAGAATTATAATTCTAGTTCAAAACTAGTTCATTTCGATAAAAATCTACTTTTATCTTTTCAAATATGGAGTTTTTCATCCCAATTCTTTCTAAATCATTTCTTATGATTTTACACAAATTATTACTATTTTTAATAATTTTATCAAGGCCCGTACAGTCGATTTCCAACAATGGCCATCGAACTGCACTTACAGCGACCTTTTTCGAATTTGATTTGGACGTATCTCCAAATCCAACCGTTAGATTTCAAATTTCTAACATTCATTAGAAAGCTCTTTTCGATACGAACCCAACGGTTCCGGTTTTAGGAGAATCCGACGGTCGGATCTCCCGTAATGTCCGTTTGAAATAAATGGTCGAAATTCACGAACTGCCGCGGCGCGGCGCGTTCTATTCAGGCCATTATATTATATATATAATATATATAATATATATTTCGTCGATTTCTATTCAAAACGAATTATATAAATAGTTTTAAATTCGTTTCAAATTCTATTTCAACTTCTATTTCAATTCAAAGCCAAAATTGAATTCTTCTTTATAAATTCGTTTCAAAATTCATTTCTATTCAATTCAAATTTCAATTCAATTTGAATTCATTTCAATTCACTTTCAATTCAATTCGAATTCGTTTTCAATTCATTTTGAAATCGTTTTCAATTCATTTTGAAATCGTTTTCAATTCAATTCATTTCGAAATCGTTTTCAATTCAATTCATTTCGAAATCGTTTTCAATCCATTTCATTTCGAAATCGTTTTCAATCCATTTTGAATTCGTTTTCAATTCAATTCATTTCGAAATCGTTTTCAATCCATTTTGAATTCGTTTTCAATTCAATTCATTTTGAAATCGTTTTCAAAATCGATATAAATATCGTTCACGTCAAAATGGCGTCAATCTAATCAACACGGCTTCATATATTCCTTTATTTTCAAATATTCTATTTCAAATATTTCTTTTTCAAAACTGGAATGAGGCCCAATCAATTACCATATAAAATTAATTATATGGATTTTCATACAACACATGTATATAATAGCATTGAAAATAATCAACCATCAACCAAAGTGCACTACACTGTATAAGCATCAAATATAGATATTCAACGCTTATAACAGCCTGTCAATCAATCGATCGACATATTTAATCAATCAGGATGAGTGAACTTCAAATTTCATCCTAACACCCGTGTGGGGTTTCAAACAATCAAACACATATTTTATTTGTGCAGTTAGGCGATGTGTAAAATTTATCGACCCAATCAACGTCATTCAAATAGGTGTACATAAACAAACCGTCTGGTTTGTAAATGAATATTTATTTATTCACATTCACGTTAAAAATTATATTTTTAACGATAACACATTTTATTTTAACATATGAATTTCTATTCAGTTCATTCTTTAAATAAAATGCTATTTTTATTTTTCTAACTTATTTTAGAAAATTTCGGCGGCATAACGGCACGATACTAGAAACGGGACAAGGCCTAGCCTTATCCCCGGACTAGTGAAGGCCCACGCCATTCACACATCAATCATATCAATTTTATTATGCAAACCACAAAATTTGGAGTAAGTGTCTAACCTAGCCTTACTCCTTCGCCTTATAACGGCGCACGTCTAATCCTAACCAATTTATCGATTCGATTTTTCACACCACAAATCACATTCAAACCAATATCGCAATCAATCAATAAACAGCCAAACAAACAAGTCCATGGTCTGTGGACGATTGTGTCGGGTGCTACTAAGCACCGTCTGCATCCTAGTATATATATATAACTAGAAAAGAAATAGAAAGGTGAGAAATTCTCACCTATAGCTATCCTAGCTCCACGGCTCTTCATTTGCAGAAGTCTTCGTCGTTTCGCCCTTTTTGAACCTCCGTTGTCCGCTTTCACTACCTATGTAAAAATCGAATTTTTACTTCGCTATTCCATATATAAAAATCGAATTTTTTTAGTTCAAAGTTCAATCGATAAAAATCGAATTTTTATTACAAAGTTCAATAGATAAAAATCGAATTTTTATTACAAAGTTCAATAGATAAAAATCGAATTTTTATTTCAAAGTTCAATAGATAAAAATCGAATTTTTATTACAAAGTTCAATAGATAAAAATCGAATTTTTATTACAAAGTTCAATAGATAAAAATCGAATTTTTATTACAAAGTTCAATAGATAAAAATCGAATTTTTATTACAAAGTTCAATAGATAAAAATCGAATTTTTATTACAAAGTTCAATAGATAAAAATCGAATTTTTATTACAAAGTTCAATAGATAAAAATCGAATTTTTATTACAAAGTTCAATAGATAAAAATCGAATTTTTATTACAAAGTTCAATAGATAAAAATCGAATTTTTATTACAAAGTTCAATAGATAAAAATCGAATTTTTATTTTTCTGATCTCCTTTTAGTTTATAAATCATTTTAAAATCAGTTTTAAAATCATTTCACAAAATTCAGTTTTTATTTTACTTAAAAATTCAGTTTTCTACTAAAATAAAATTCAGTTTTCAAACTAAAATAAAATTCAGTTTTCAAACTAAAATGAAATTCAGTTTTCAAACTAAAATGAAATTCAGTTTTTAATTTACTTATAAAATAGAAATCAGTTTTTACTAATTAAAATAAAATCAGTTTATAAATTATTTAAAATAAATCAGTATTTTCTGTTTTAAATAAAATAGAAATAAAATAAATTAATAAAAAAAAACTTACAGGGGGGGGCCGATTCGAGCTAGGGTTTGAAATGGAGAAGGAGCTGCGCTACAAGGGGAGGCGACGGCGGTTGGAAGGCGGTGGCGGTGGCCTAGTGAACGACGGCGAGGGTGCGTCGGGCTAGGGGTGTTTCCGTGGGGGTCGGGGTTTCTGGGGGCATCGCGTCAGGGGTGCGTGGCCAGTGGTGGTCGGATTCTGGGCGCAGGTCTTTATTGGACGGAGAGGAGAGAGAGGGGGAAAAAGGGGGGGTCGCCTTGGGGTCAGGAGGTGGCGGCGAGGGTAGGGGTGGCCGGCGCTGGGGTGCGATGGCGCCTGGAGGGCGGTGGCGGTGGGAAATCGAGGGTGACGGGGCATTGATTTGGGGGAACGACGGGTTAGGGATTTAGGTTTTTTTTTTTTTTTATATTTATATTTTTTTCTTTTGAAATTTATGGCCTTCAAAATATATATATAACTCTCACATTCAACCACCAAAACGAACCCGCCGCCTGACATCCCTAGCTAAATACCCCCATTCCGGACACAATGGAATATGTTTCGTTGGCCAATTCGACTGCTACATTCAGTTATTCTTCAAATTAAAGTGTAAAACATTTAATTTTAATTTTAAACGTACATTTCAATTTGTCGGGATCACATACTAACTAGAAAAATTCCCGAAAAATATTTTCTAGCTTCGTATTGACGATACGGTCCTAACATAACTAGTTTCGTTGAATTCTGAGGCCGTTTGAAAAATGGCCAATTTCCAGTCGATTGAAATCAACTGAAACTGGTCAAACGCATTTTCCTTTGCCACGCTCACATATTGATTCGAAAAATTATGAAATTTGGAATCTAGCAATAATTTTACATCCCGGACCCAACAAAACTGGTTTCGTCGAAATCCGAGGTCGTTTGCAAAATGTCCATTTTTAAGGGCCTGAATTCCATAGCGACTATTCAGAATTTTCAACTGGACATATCTTTTGATCCCCGCTATGAAATTTCGATTTTTCGGATTCGTTGGAAAGATATTATCAATTAGATCCTATCATCTTTGGTTTCACTAAAATCCGGATTGTTTTGCACCCGGTACATTCAATTGAAGTTTGAAATCGAATTATCGAACTATCGCGCCATTTTCAATTCTATTTATAATTATATATAAATATTTATATTCTAACGATGACGCGTATAATATATACGTTCGAATTATATTCAAAACAATTTCACGTCGATATTATTTAAAATAATTCATTTTAAATATTCAAAATTCGCTAAAATTGCCAAAATAAAAATTTCAAACTGGCCCAGATTTTCCGGGTTGTTACATGCAGGGGAGGTTATGGCGAAATTTTTCAAAAATTTAGGGTGTTAGCCAAATTTTTGATGTTTTGAAAATTCTCAGAAACCAAAGGGTTGGAGAATAGAAGCCAGATCGAGCGTAGAGCTGAATGATCAAACCACTTTCGACTTTGTTCCTTTTCGGGGACGAAAAGTTTTAAGTGGGGGAGATTGTAACAACCCGTAAAATGCGAGCCAGTTTGAAAATTTTATTTTGGCAATTTTAGCGAATTTTGATTATTTAAAATGAATTATTTTAAATAATATCAACGAGAAATTTATTTTGAATATAATTCGAACGTATATATTTATACGCGTCGTCGTTAGAATATAAATATTTATATATAATTATAAATAGAATTGAAAATGGCGCGGTAGTTCGATAATTCGATTTCAAACTTCAATTGAATGTACCGGGTGCAAAACAATCCGGATTTTAGTGAAACCAAAAATCTTAGGATCTAATTGTGAATATCTTTCTAACGAATCCGACCAATCGAAATTTCATAGCGGGAATCAAAAGATATGTCCAGTTGAAAATTCTGAATAGTCGCTATGGAATTCAGGCCCTTAAAAATGGACATTTTGCAAACGACCTCGGATTTCGACGAAACCAGTTTTGTTGGGTCCGGGATGTCAAACTATTGCTAGGTTTCAAATTTCATAATTTTTCGAATCAATATGTGAGCGTGGCAAAAGAAAACGCGTTTGACCAGTTTCTATTGAATTTAATCGACTGGGAATTGGCCATTTTTCAAACGATCTCAGAATTCGACGAAACTAGTTTTGTTAGGACCGTATCGTCAATACGAAACTAGAAAATATTTTTCTGGAATTTTTCTAGTTAGTATGTGACCCCGGTAATTTGAAATGTACGTTTAAAATTCAATATAAGGATTTAAATTGTAAATTTCAACGGAAACTGATTGTAACGATCAAACCAGCTTGCGATACATATCCCATTGTGTTCGGAATGGGGGTAAAACGCTATGGACGACAGGCGGTGGACCTCATTTCGAGGTCATATGTAAAAGTCAACCCTTGTGCATAATTTAATAATTAAATAATATAATAAAATAATAAAAAAAAAATACATTTCCCCCTTTTCTTCCTCGTTGGCCCCCCCCGATCAGTATTCACAAAGCAAATAAAAAAAAAAAGAAGAAACCCTAAATAATACGAGCCGCCGCCCTCCAGACTCCGAAGCCGCCGCCTGACCGCCGAAGCCCCACCGCCTGACCGCTGAACCCTTCGCCTGAGCCGCCCTCGACTCCTTCTCCTCCCACCGAACGAACCATCGCAGAAACCCTCGACCTCGACAACTCCGAAACCACCGCCGCGACAACTCCGAACGCCGCCACGAGAACCGCCGACCTCCTCCTCCCATTCGAAGCTCGGTGAGCGTTTAATTTGATTTTATTTTATTTTTGCTTTTTGTTTTTGTTTTACAGTGAATGTATAAACTGTTTTTTTTATATATGAATTATAAAACTGACTTTTGTTTTAAGTTTTTAAAACAGAATTTTTAAAAGAAGAAACTTATAAAAACTGTTTTTTTTATATAAAGTTTTAAAACTGTTTTAAAAGAAATCAAAAACTGATTTTTTTTAAAAAGGAGAAATCAAAAACTGTTTTTAAAAAAGAAATCAAAAACTGCATTTTTAAGAAATAAAAACTGCATTTATTTAAAAGAAAAAAAACTGCATTTTTAAGAAATAAAAACTGCATTTATTTAAAAGAAAAAACTGCATTTTTGATAGGGAAAAAAAAACTGCATATTTTAAAAAGTAAAAAAAACTGCATTTTGAAAAAAGGCAAAACTGCATTTATTTAAAAGAAAAAAACTGCATTTTTATAAAAGAGTTTTAAAAACTGTTTTGAAAAATAATTTAAAAACTGTTTTGAAAAGAAAATGAAAACTGGTTTGAAAAGGAAAAGGAAATGATTTTTATTTTTAACTTTGAAATAAGAAGAGGGTTTGATCTTTTAATAGAAAAAATTTTGAACTTGAAAATAAAGATCATATTTTTAAAAAAAACAGAAAAGATGGAATTTTTGTTAAGTAGAAATAGTAAAGTATGATTCTTATATTTTTAAAGCAATAAAAATATAATTGTTGCATCATAAGAATAATAAAAATATATTAAATAACATAGTAAAATTCGATTTTTACCTATGTAGAGGATACAGTCAACGAAAGCAACAAGAAGGACAAGAAGGCGAAGTTTCTATTAAGGAAGAATCGTGTGAGTGGATAGCTATTGGTGAGGATTTCTCACTCTTCAATCTCTTTTTATAATTTTATATATGTGTTGAAAGTGGAAGTGAATTGCTATATATAAATACCTATATATATATATATACGCCCCTCGTCCACAAACCATGGACGATATTTATTGGTTGAAATTGTTGTGAAAATTGATTGATAGCGAAGTGAAATAATATATATATGAAAAGTGAAATTTATATATATAGCAAAGTGAAAATATCGAATATATGAAAAGTGAAATTTATATATATAGCAAAGTGAAAATATCGAATATATGAAAAGTGAAATTTATATATATAGCAAAGTGAAAATATCGAATATATGAAAAGTGAAATTTATATATATATAGCGAAGTGAAAATATTCGAATTGAAAACAATGTATATGGAATATTCGAATTGAAAACGATATATATATATATATATGAAATGAAAACGATGCATATGAAATATTCGAATTGAATTGAATTGAAAACGATATATATATATATATATATATATATGAAATGAAAACGATGCATATGAAATATTCGAATTGAATTGAATTGAAAACGATATATATATATATATATATATGAAATGAAAACGATGCATATGAAATATTCGAATTGAATTGAATAGAAAACGAATTCGAATTGAATTGAATAGAAAACGAATTCGAATTGAATTGAATAGAAAACGAATTCGAATTGAATTGAATAGAAAACGAATTCGAATTGAATTGAATAGAAAACGAATTCGAATTGAATTGAATAGAAAACGAATTCGAATTGAATTGAATAGAAAACGAATTCGAATTGAATTGAATAGAAAACGAATTCGAATTGAATTGAATAGAAAACGAATTCGAATTGAATTGAATAGAAAACGAATTCGAATTGAATTGACTAGAAAACGAATTCGAATTGAATTGAATAGAAAACGAATTCGAATTGAATTGAATAGAAAACGAATTCGAATTGAATTGACTAGAAAACGAATTCGAATTGAATTGAATAGAAAACGAATTCGAATTGAATTGAATAGAAAACGAATTCGAATTGAATTGAATAGAAAACGAATTCGAATTGAATTGAATAGAAAACGAATTCGAATTGAATTGAATAGAAAACGAATTCGAATTGAATTGAATAGAAAACGAATTCGAATTGAATTGAATAGAAAACGAATTCGAAATGAATTGAATAGAAAACGAATTCAAATTGAATTGAAATTTGAATTGAATAGAAATGAATTTTAAAACGAATCTATAAAGAAGAATTCAATTGTGATTTGAATTGAAAAGGAAGTTGAAAATGTTTTTGAAACGAATTTAAAACTATTTATAAACTTCGTTTTAAATAGAAATCGACGAAATATATATTATATATTATATATATAATATAATGGCCTGAATAGAACGCGCCGCGCCGCGGCAGTTCGCGAATTTCGACCATTGACTTCGAACGGACATTACGGGAGATCCGACCGTCGGATTCTCCTGAAATCAGAACCGTTGGGTTCGCATCGAAAAGAGCTTTCTAAGGAATATTAGAAATTTGAAATCTAACGGTTGGATTTGGAATTATGTCCAAATCAAATTTGAAAAAGGTCGCTGTAAGTGCAGTTCGATGGCCATTGTTGGAAATCGACTGTACGGGCCTTGATAAAATTATTAAAAATAGTAATAATTTGTGTAAAATCATAAGAAATGATTTGTGAAGAATTGGGATGAAAAACTCCATATTTGAAAAGATAAAAATAGATTTTTATCGAAATGAACTAGTTATTAACTAGAAAAATAATCCAATGGTTAAAAATAAATAAATTGGATTAGATTTGAATTGAAATTATCAATGGATATTTTCGATATTGGATTCCGTGATTACAGATATTGTGATGGGAATTTGGAAGATATCGATATCGTTATTCCCGATATGATATCTGTTGGTTTCAGGATTTGATGTTGAATATAAGCCAATACTCTCTCTATTTAAAACCTTATATTTAATGTCAAATTTGATTGATTGATGGTCTGGATTGTGCTCGACCAGTTTATGAGCAGAATATGCTTTTGCATTTAGCATTGGGTTGGGTTGAAAATATCTGTGTGCTAACGCCTTGTGAAACACTTCACGATTTGACGATAAGGTGTTTAGCGATGTTGTGTTCATTTCAAATTTAACGAATGATTGTGAAATGATATTTTCCTTAAGTGAAAAGAAATGTATTCCCGATTTTGGACAGGGAATGTTTTATAAAAATGTTTTATAAAACAGAAAGGATTTCGAGGCCCAAAACCCGATGATTTCTAAAGTGATTTAGAAATGTATTATATGTTACATTGTGATTATTATGTTGTGAAATGATTTTCCCTACTTCGGGATATGAAATGATTTAGTATGTAACTAAAGATTCGGGTAACCCTGAGACTAAAAGTATGGGTGAGAGGGCGGTGTATGCTCTCCTGAGTGGGAGGTGCATCGTCGGTGTAGCCTACTCCTATGTGGGGTAGGTGCACATATATATATCGAGTTGCGAGGTGCGTACCCTTTGCCTTGTCGATGGGGAGCATGATATTTGGTTGCATACTTGTTTGTATGCATTGTTATGTTTTGGAATTCACATTTCCAAATGATTTGATTTGAGATCCCGAAGTGAAATCTACTTTGATATAGAAAGTTAGATATGTATTTCAAATGATTTGAAATAAGAAATCGGGAATAAAATCCAAAGGAATAATTTCTGTAAATTGAATTGGATTTGGAAAATCTAAGTGTTGTGATTAATCTAAGTGGGTAGATTGGGATATTGCATGTTGTGTGATGCATAGTAGATCCATATATCTATATTGATTGTTGCTTATACACTGGCTTTCATGGGGGTAAACCCGTTCCGCGAAAGTGGCGTGGTCCCGTGATTTGCCTTATTTTTAAACAAGTTTAACAACTGTTTTTGAGTTCTCACACCAGTCCCATGACTGACCTGTAGTTTGCTTTTCCCTTGCGAACTCGGGTGCCCCTATTTTCCACACGGGCAGTCGAGTAGTTTTATTTTGCAGATGTATTGAGCAGGATTCTGGATTGAAGCTTTAAGCTGTGTCCAGGCATTTATAGTCTTCCGCTGTGTAGTTTATATTTCCGCTGTGCACTGTTTTACATTTATGTAAATTTATCTTCCGCTGTGTATTATATTTCGATATACTCTGATATTCTGTACTCTGATGTAACATTATTATGATGTTTATTGAAGTCTTCTGTTATCTGTTCTGATGTGTTGTATACCCAAAGTTAGCGTATACGGGATTCGAACGGTCTTGGTCGGTTTAGCGATCGATTAGGTCCGGGCGAAATCCGTGTCGTTACATTTATATTCCGTTATAATATAAGAAGTATAAGCATAATAGTTAATATATATGCATACATACATACATACATATATATATATATATATATATACACACACACACACATACATACATATATACACACGCGCGCGCGCGCACACACACACACACACACATATATATATATATGATTAACATTCGGTTATAGTCATGAAATAACAAGCAATCAATAATAATTAGTAAATAATAAGTTATATTTTAATAAGTAATTAGTATAATATAATAAATAATCATTATTTGATACATAACTATAATTATTACTGATTAATATAATTCAATAATATATGATATTTGATTATTATAATTTAGTTCCCATTTAATTTTAAAAGTTACTATTTATTTATTTATTATAAAGTGATATTTATAATTGATAATTAAATAATAAGTATTAATAATTAAAAGTAATAATAATTAAAAATTATATATTTAAATAATTTAAAATTATAGATGAGTATTGTCATTGTTTAGTAAAAATTAGGAAAAATGAATTAAAAAATAGTTTCATGATCAATAACTAGTAAATTATAGTTCATAATCTATTATGGTAATTAATAATAGGTAGTAAAACAAATTCTCCATACCGCCCTGTTTCTTTTAGCTATCCCAGTAAATTTTTGGCTCGCACCCGCCAAATTTTCGTTCGGCAACCATTACTCTTCCCAAGAATATGTTCTCTCCCATCGCAATTTTCTCTGAACGAATGCAATTTCGAAATAAACGAAGATGGTTCCGTCCCTATTCCACATAACCCGCCGCATACTCCTCCGCCCTCACGACCTACCTGCCCGACCTCCCCAAGCTGCCCCGATTGACTCCAAATCCTGTTCGGCCAAGTTTGCTTCTGCTCTAGATCCGCATGAACATGGCAGACCTGAGTGCTTCAGATTCTTTGGTATGTACCTTTTATTAAATTTTTGGTTGGATTTGTTTATTTTCAGATCCATACGAACGTGGTAGACCCGAGAGCTTAAGATCCACATGAAATAGTGTGAGAATACGCCTTGTGAATGTTGATTTTGCGGTGATATATTTTTCTCTCTCATTTTTTTTGTGTTTTGAACTACAGATCCTCAGTTTGGGAAATAAATCGCTAGATCTTGAATCTAATCATCTCAGGTAATTCCCATCCAACCCAAAATCTCTATTTCAGTTTATTTCATTCATGATTACAGTTCTTTGAATCCTTTTTATGCGTATTTGTTCTTCTGTGTATTGTTTGAGCCAAAAGCTGAAAGGAACAAGCCCAGTTTCATCGTTATCTAGCTGCAAGTCTTTGGTTTAAGGTGAGTAAAACTCTCGTATCTTTATTTTTTGTTCAAATTAATGTGCAAAATTTTATTTGCATAATAACATACATATCTAATCTTAATAAACTTAAGGATAAAACTGTGAATACAATCACAATAAACATTCACTGTTTGCCTTATTTTCGTCACAGTTTAAAATTTTGTTGGTTTAAATGGCTATGGAGTTTGTTTCCTGCTAGAATTTGATTTACTTGTTTGGTGATTGGAATGCAATGAAGTTGGATTCTTTCTTGAAAGTGTTAAAGGTTGTGGTTCAGTTTCTTTGTTCTTGGATGAAGGGGATGATCTTAGTTTGATAGCTGTGAATGTAGGTTTGATATTGGGTTATTCAACAACTCTGAACGGTTGGTTTTAGATGACTCGATGTAGCTTTTTGTATGGCTCTAAACTATTTTCTTGTTGAATTTCTTGATTTTTTTTCTTTCCTGGATTTGTGAAATGCAACATAGGTTGACTGAATTCTGAATGGTGCATCTGGAATCAGACAGGGTTCTATAGCGAGGAACATTCACAATTTGATTTCCCTCAAATCTTAGATGAAGAGGATACCCTTTGGTGAGAATCAGTTTGAAAGTAAAGACGTTCTTAGGAAATATCTTGCTACAATACAGGTTGAATTCTTGAACAAAACATGATTGAGAATGTAATTGAGTATCGATGATAAAGAAATGAACACAAATTTTCTCTTTATTTGATTCTGTACAAAATGAGTTTTTTATATAATACCAAATGTGAATGTTAAAAAGCTTTTATAGACAAAAAGTAAACAAAGGATAACAAGAAGGAAAATACAATTGGGCTTGAAATAAAACAATGTGATGCCACGTGAGAAGCAGGAGATCACCAATATAACTTTAGTAACAAATGAGAAAATGGTAGATTAATATGATTTAACACCCTTACTGTACCACTTGTAGTCATGCCTTCTGCATGAAGTCTTTATTCTCTGTTTTTTTACCAATGAGAATCATAAATGGTGATTTTATATCAATGCTAATAGTTACTTTTTGTAATCTCAAGTGCTAACTTAGTCTGGGCTATGCAAATCAGAGTTTTAAATTCAAGCTTGATTAATGTACTGCCTTCGTGTGTTTACGTTAATCATAAATACATAGTACTAACAGATACATATTCGTTTATAAATGATAATGTCCCTTATCTTTGCATATTCAATTAAAAAAACCATTAACCTATAGTATTTCGGTTATAATTACAGCCCAGTAACTCAACTACTGCTCCATGTCCTTGTCCATTTTGATATATTTTATTACGTATTATGATACACTTTCAACAGACCAAATATGAGATTGAATTTCGTTCTACTATTTTTAAGTCGCATCCAAAATGATAAGTGAAATAGATCTTCTATGTTATGCTACTGTAACGACTCGGCATTATTTAAGTACTTAGAAATATGTTTATACTGTACTGAGCACCATCTATAACCAAAATGTGCTAAATTAGTGCTGCCATAATGTAAGAGAGAAATTGATTAGTGCTTCCATAATGTTATCCAAGCTAATCATCAATTTTCACTAGGATGGGTGCACTCAATTCCGGTGACAGAGCACTATGTGGTGGTGCCAGAGATGTGCTTAAGGAACTATGCCCAGAATTTGCTGAAGGCAGATCCCGCACCTTTGTTTAAGTTTGTCTGGGAGCTCCATTCATATCATGTGCAAAGCTAGTAGCAAAGTTGTAAGTCTCTTTCATTCTCACTTTGATGGTACCAGATTTTGTGAGCATCCACCTCATCAATGCATATGAAGAAACAGACGAAGACGGCAGAGTGACTGTTGTCATTGCGGACTCTTGGTTTAGAAGTCCAAACATAATCCATAATATATTTTAGATTCATTTAGTATAATACCTCTCAACAAATCTTGTTAACACACAATGCACACTTGATTAAACTCAGCTACCAATTGATCATTGAATCAATATTCACTTGACTTTTTTTTACTTTTTATTTTTGGGTGAAACTCTAGGTCAAAGCCTTTCAATGAGACGTCATTTGACGCATGGGTGGAGTCCGCAAACGCACCAGCTTTGCCTGCAAGTTTGAAATTATACAAAGAGCTTCTGGACCTGGGGTTCAAAATTGTTCTCTCAACCGAAGGAGGTGAAAAACAAAGACATTACAATGAAAAAAAAAATCTGTTGTTTGCGGGTTACCATTCATGGGAAAAGCTTTTCTTGAGGTAGTGTTTCTGCTTCATTTTACAGAAAATAAGTATTTTTTGATGTAACAAATTAATCTAACCAAATAACCCTTCGCCTGAGGTAATGTACATGTAAAACTTCACTGACAATGATTTTATAGATGTATAAAATTTCATGCTATATATACGCATTGCCTCTATTTTTTGTTTCGATTCATCATTGCATGGTAAATTACATCAACAGTTATGGTTTTGGATGATAGAACGTTAGCAAAGTAGTACAATAGATATTTCATTTTGTTTCAGTCAAATTCTAAAAGTGGGGCAAAGTAGTTTCAATCATTTTACTACCCTTATTAATGACATCATGATATTAGATTTGTCAGTGTCGATTTAAGTACACTCGTTCATTTTCCCTTTTTTAAACGTTGGTTACTTGATGCCAAATCTGTACATATGGACCAACGATACAAAGCTTTGTAAACTCATTCTTGTTCTAATTGAACCTTTGTTTTTATGGTTTCATTCATTTGCCTCTGAGTATTTATGTATTTACATTTTTCAAAGGCATGGCAGCTACGCGAAGAAGGGAGATTGAAAGAGATAGTGGATTTAAGTCTAGAAGGATACCCCGAAGAAGAATTATTAAGATACGCAAAATTTGCACTCTTTTGCACACAAGCAGCAGCTCAAAGAAGACCCTCAATGGCCCAAGTTTGTTATCTTGTTATAGTATATTTATGATCGGGTAGAAATATGAGCAGAAAATACTCTATTGGAAAAAAATTATGTTGTGTGGAAGAAGAAATTGTTACACATGAATGGTGTATGAAAATTGTAGAAACTTTTATTGTAATTGTTTGTACTATTAAAACTTTGTTAAAATAAAATATTTATTTGTTTATTTCATTTTGTGATATACACTATTATTAAAACAAATACATTTAGTATGTAATATCTATAAGCTATATTTTTTTTATAGATTTATGAATCTATTGCAACGGGCATATACTGTTGCAAAATGGTCTGCTGCAACAACAAAGGTCAGTTGCAAAAAAATATACCGCAACGTTTTATTGCAACAGGCAGAAAAAGTTGCAGACTTTTTGCAACTTCAGCTATACCAACAGGCGCGGGCATGTTGCAATTGGTCTACTGCAACAAATATTGCCTGTTGCGAAAAGTGTTTTTTGTTGTAGTGTCAATATAAATTTCAACAAACACATAATTCGTTAAACTAATCCTTGTTGACAGGGCTCCTAAAATAAACAAAATTGAAAAGCCAAATGATAATCTGACAAACTTTATTCACATACAACCAACTAAAACAACTTGCACATTTTCCTTTGGAGGTGCAATTATAAGGTCATAAAAACTTTGACAATATTGGTTACCCCTTGTCACGTACATGCTTCATCTATAAATAAGGTCACATTCTATGCTTTACAAAATTTATTCTCTCAATATGTAAGAGCTTAAAATTGTCTTGATAAACCTTGGCCTTTGTCTTGAATAAAACCTAGGGAACATGTGTATTTTGTCCTCATATACGATACTCTTATCCTATCAATAGGGACATGGAACTATGTTTATTCATGAGACTATGGTCGATGGAGAGTATCAATGCCTCAATATCATCTTATTCCTTAAGCTAAAGCTTCATAACTCTATGATAGAGTTGAAACAATAGACATAACGAACTTAGAAAATGAGGGTGCAATTTTTGTGTCTAAAATATTCTGCTATATAATAATCGACTAAAGCTTTCTTTCCCACTACAAGGAGCGGCTGGTTTAGCGACGGCAAATAGCCGTCGGCGACCGTCGCTAAATAAGTCGTCGCGAATAGGAATAACAACGGCAAGAGTGACGGCTCCGTCGCCCATTTAGCAACGGTTTGCAACGGCGATTTGCCACGTGTCACGATATGCGGCAAATATATTTTTTACCGGGAAGCCGTCGCTAGCCATCGCAAATCTGAAACATTTTTTCTGCACACAGCTTCTATTCCTTCCCCTCAATCCACAAAACCAACGCCATTCCAATATCAACTCACAAATCAGCCAATATCACTCCAATATAATCAATTATCACTACCAAAATACATCAACAACACAAAATATCCAAAATATTACTAAATTCATCACAATATCATAACATACTATCGTCATAGATCAAAAAACAATATCATCATCACATATTACCGTACCATCATCACATATCATCAAAATAAATCCAACCACACCATACCATCGTCAAATAACATCGTACGTGCATGAAACATATAAAAAACCAAGTATATGTACATACCAAAGCAATAGAACAACCAAACTAATCATCGTCCTCCTCGTCTTCGTCCTCTTCTTCTTCGCCTTCAACATCATCATCGTCCCCCTCGTCTTCGTCCTCTTTTTCTTCGCCTTCAACATCATCATCGTCCTTCCCAGGCATG
This sequence comes from Allium sativum, assembly GCA_030737875.1. Taxonomy (NCBI): domain Eukaryota; kingdom Viridiplantae; phylum Streptophyta; class Magnoliopsida; order Asparagales; family Amaryllidaceae; genus Allium; species Allium sativum. The sequence goes on from CM060923.1 coordinate 275,550,590, forward strand.
GTTCCATGCTCCTGATAGAAAGCTGCAATGCGCTCGTCTATCTCCCGCGCCAGTTGGCTTCTTCTCCAATCATTCATCTCTTCCAACTACCGCTGCATCCAAGTTATTGCCTCCTCATCCATGGACCTCCTATATCCTCGCTGAAAATCAATGACCTGCAAATAAAGTTCACATTTAAGTTAATAACCTAAATTATGTTCATGACGTTATCATATAAATCTACACGTATATCGCCTAGCATGTAAAAAATTTATAAAGACAACATGGACTTGTAGTATATACATGGACTTTGAAAAATGAGAGGAAATTAGATTAAAAGATGATGTGGCATAGGTTTAACATGTTAAACTTAAAGAATAAAATTAATACGCACTCTATTTAATGTTATATTATAAGATAAATGTAATACATACTTTATTGTTGTCTTTATAATTTTTTACAATTATATAAATACTTTAAATATAAACTTAAATTGAAAAATGTTTACCTCCTGCTTGCCGAAGCCATATCACCTATTACGAGTAGGCGGTTTAATAATAGAATCTCATATACGATCGCACTCTGCAACCGTAAGCTCCTCTCGTCCACTGGCCTGAGTCACTCTAGCCGACTCTGCATCATATCTCGCCTACAATACCAATATAATTTAAATACAAATGCCATATAATTTACTTGTATATTGTGATATGATAGAATATGAAACATTTTAATTATGAATAAATATATTTACCATTACACCCGCAGCCTTGTTGTCCACCCAATTATATGTCACGTTCCATTCGTCATCAGCATGCTCCATTGCATGTGTACGCCTGAAAACGTCTTCCATTGTAGGCTCCCTTTGAAACTTTGTCATCTGAGTATATATACAGTAATAAGATTATTAAAAATAAGAATAAGTTACAATATGCACTAAATTTTTAGATGAGCATATGTGTTGGAAATTTGGATATAGAGAGGAGGATAGAGATAGAACGTAGAATAAATGAAAGACTACATTTGTTATTATTTCACTTTTCTTTATTTAACTTGATTACAAATGAGAGAATACAACTCTTTTATAAGATAGCCAAGTATCTAAAGTCTTCTTATTGTAGAGTTTTCTTTTATTCTCTAATTTCTACTTTCCTCAACAAAGCAACTGTATAATTTTCCATTTAATAAATCTAAAATTTCTTACCATATATTTTAACTTTCCCTTAATACAATAATTAACTTTATTCCATAGTGTTTCCAATTAAAACCAAATTTATTTCCAACATCCTCCCTTAAACTTGGTTTTACTATTTCAAACAGATTCCTTGATTCGAACTGTCAAACTTCAATCTCTAAAGAGAGATTTTGAAAATGAAAAAATAATAAGTCCCACATCGGGAGATACTCAACTAAGATCCTGGATAAATAGTAGGAAGCTATAATTCACATTAACCAATTGGTTTTGTGAACAAACTATGTAGCTATCCAAACTTTGAATTTCCAACAAGTTTTTTTTTTTTTTTTTTTTTTAATGGGGAAGAAATTTTCATTGATTTCCTTTTGATTACAAATTTGATTGCACACATACATCAACTTTATTGCCTTGCTTTTATAATGCATTGCATTCTCTAGAGTATTTTAGGAATGCCTTATCTAGAATATCTAAAATAGGATATTCTAGATTTTGCCTTTTATTCAATTCATTAATATAATTGCTAATTTAGCAATACAATTATTTGTTTCCTGAAAAGCCAAGATTATTTCCAACATTCCCCCGTAAGCTTGGTTCAAATTTAGGAGGTTAAGTTATTCATGATACCTTTTATGTTCCTAAATTTGATGAGAATTTGTTGAGCATTGGACAACTTTTAGAGCATGATTATTCTCTTACGGGGGAATGTTGGAAATAATCTTGGCTTTTCAGGAAACAAATAATTGTATTGCTAAATTAGCAATTACATTAATGAATTGAATAAAAGGCAAAATCTAGAATATCCTATTTTAGATATTCTAGATAAGGCATTCCTAGAATACTCTAGAGAATGCAATGCATTATAAAAGCAAGGCAATAAAGTTGATGTATGTATGCAATCAAATTTGTAATCAAAAGGAAATCAATGAAAATTTCCTCCCCATTAAAAAAAAAACTTGTTGGAAATTCAAAGTTTGGATAGCTACATAGTTTGTTCACAAAACCAATTGGTTAATGTGAATTATAGCTTCCTACTATTTATCCAGGATCTTAGTTGAGTATCTCCCGATGTGGGACTTATTATTTTTTCCATCACTCCACAACTTTGAAGCATCAATATAACTTTTAACACACCCCCTTGATTCAAAGTTGTTGAGATAATAACCGAAGCACTTCTCTTCGATTTGTGATGCACTTCTCATCACCTTCCTTTTTTTTTTCTTTTTTTTTTTCTTTTTTGATGCACTTTTCATTACCTTTAATTGTTGAAGCACATCTCTTCAACTCTCTCTTTGAATATTGAAATCCTGGGCTCTGATACCACTTGTTGGAAATTCAAAGTTTGGATAGCTACATAGTTTGTTCACAAAACCAATTGGTTAATGTGAATTATAGCTTCCTACTATTTATCCAGGATCTTAGTTGAGTATCTCCCGATGTGGGACTTATTATTTTTTCCATCACTCCACAACTTTGAAGCATTTAACAATATGCTAAAAATATTGAAATTTTACACCAATTCTCTCCTATGTTGCTGTAATGATTTCGAGCCACCGCGGTGTAAACCTGGATTCTTAGCTCTATTTGCTTTATTTCTTTTTGCTACTTCCTATTATATTTGATACACGATTAATTAAAAGAATGCAATCAATATAAATGTGAATATTTTCATTATATCTTACTTTGGTTGTTTCCGTATCCCAATATGCATTAAATCCAGCCCACACATCATCACTCATCCATTGAGGCTTTTTCGAAGATATCTTTGCTCTTGAAATTGCTTCTCGATAATTCTTTCGCATTTTCATATTCCAGTATGTCAAAAAAAGTTGCATGTCCTGCGGCTCCACACGTACAACCGTCTGCATATTAAATTTATTTTGAATTATTTACAGTACATTACTTTCAATAATAATATAAAAAAAATACTTGCCAGCAAATCGGCTAAAATAGCGTTCTTGATGTGAGGTGGGATACTATCCCAATGCGGCCATGCCTTAGACATCCAGCTCATGTAAGACTTGTTGAAATTAATTATTCAAATATTTGTAGAGGAGGAAAGAAATTGATTGATAGTCAATCAATTAATTGGCTCATGTATGGGAAGATATAAGAGGAAGTTTGTGGAAGAAAAATAAAAGGCCAGTCAATTAATTAATGAAGAATCAATTTCTTAGGGAAAGAGATTGGGACCATAATTGCACAATCCATTTATGCTCCAATCAAGTTAAGGAAAATATTATTTATTTTCCCTTCATTTCCAAGAAATCTAGAAACTTCTCTTCTTTATCCCCAAGAAATCCCTCTATATAAACAGGGTCGTGTTATTGTATGAAAAAAAAGAAATCCACTATTAGTCTTCTCTCTTTTGTAATCTTTTGTATTCATTTCTTCATTGAGAAATAAAAGTTGTAGGGTCTCCGTGGACGTAGGCAATGCCGAACCACGTTAAAAATTGGTGTGCTCTTTCCTCTATTTTCTATTTTTGTTCTCTCTATAATTTGTGCCACTTGTTTTTATTTTTGGAGTTGTTGAAATTGTTGACAGACTAGATCTTTGGGTTTATTCGTTTTCCGCTGCCCAAATCTCTGATTTTGCACTACAGTTTGGTAACGGAGCGAGTTGTCCTATTCAAAGACCTTTTCAACCATGTCAAATTCCGCAAAGAATAACGGTGGTAAGAGCGCTACAAATTATGGAGTCGCTAGAATTGATGGAAAGGGGGATTTTGGCACATGGAAGATGAAGATGGAAGCGGTGTTGAAGAAAGAGAGGGCATTTAAGGTTGTCTCAGATCCAGAGAAATTGAAGAAATTATCACCTGAAGAGTTAGAAGAATTGGAAGATGCTCTTACTACCATCCAGCTTAGCCTTTTTGATGAAGTACTTAGAGAGTTTTCTTATGTGAAAACTACTAAGGAATTGTGGGATGCTCTTCAGAGAAAGTTCTACGACAAGTCTCTCACCAACTGTATCATCTTACAGCAACAACTTTATTCTTTCAAAATGAGGCCCGGAACAGATGTATTTGCTCATATAGATGCCCTCAACACACTTGTCATGAATCTTCGAGCAGCTAATGTAAAGATTGAGGATGAGGCGCAAGCTGTTATTCTTTTATGATCTTTACCTGCAGAGTATAACACTTTTGTTAACTCTATGATCTATGGACGATCGTCTATTTTCTTGGAGGATGTAAAGACAAATTTGCATAACGAGATGTTGAGAGGAAATTTAGCAAGCATGAGCACGGAGAGTGATTCTGAAATCCTTATTGCATAGAGAGGAAGAAGTCAAAGTAGACCCAAATATGGTGGGTATTGTTTCAAAGATTCTCCTTATTGCATAGAGAGGAAGAAGTCAAAGAAGTCAATGTAGACTTGATTCAAAGATTCTCCTTTGAAGCTTTACCTTTTTTTACTTTTCCATGTAACTTCACTTTTATCTTCCATTCTTCCTTTCTGAATGCTTCTATATAGGAGCATAATTATTTTAGACCACTTAAAGGTGAAACGATTGAAGTCTTCCATAATTCCTTTTTCAAACGATGTTCCCTTTGCGTATGCATATATGGTTTCTCTAAGATGAGAGAAAACAAGTCATGTTCTGTTGTTGTAAACCCACTTAAGGCAAAGATAGGGGTTTGTTCTATGTGGAAAGGGTTAGTATTCCAATGATAGGTACTGTTATTGCTCTACTTCCTTTTTCCTATTGATGATTCACAGGACTTCCATTCTTAACCTATGTTTTTCAACTATTCTTGTGTCATTGATACTTGACGTAGCCATTTAAGATTCATAAGATTCCTGTCTGCAACTTTTGCCTGGATTTTTGCTACTTCAATGCTTAATCCAATCTGGGATAGAATAGCCAGTTGTGTGGTTAAGATATCCAAGGGTTCGAAGGTTCAAGCCCTCAATGCCTAAATGTTTTTTCGTCAACACCAGAAGTAGGTATAAGGATGTGGAACTAAGGGAAGAAAGGATTATTTAGTTCCCATCAGCTTGAGTTAATTCACTATTTCCTATATATCAAAGTCTTAAGCCCGAAGATTAGTTACTCATCCCTCATGGACTGAGTATCACGCTTATGAGACCCAAAGACCAACAATTTCCTTGGGAAAAGGGATTCTTAAGCGCAACACAAGTTAGGAATCTAAATGGCTTGCGGAGTGGTACTTTGATAATCTATGCTTTTGTGTAAGGCTTTTGTTGCGAGGAGAGAATAAGTTAATAGGTAGAAAAAGAAGTAAAGCATTTCATAGAAATTATGCTAAGTGTTGATTCTCTCTTTGTTGCTCACTAATTTGAGTACATAGGTGTTTATAAGTAAAATACCCAAATCGATATACAAATTAGGGTTTACTCTTTCATAAATGAGTACAAGATTGTGGAATGAGAAAAGATCCCCTTAAATAGGACCCCTGAGGTCTTACTTAAAGAGAAATTGGACCCCCATTTTACATTAACCCAACAGAATCCTCTTTCGGATGCAGCAATAGGGTTCAGGCTGCTTTACACCATTCAGGTACGGTAACTTGGTTTCAACCCATTTCTTTCTTTTGAGCATTATTATAGGATCTATCTTGCTTTTAGAGCTTCGGTCTTTATGGGCTTGATTTATATACGGCGTCTTCACAATGTATCGATACCAAGCCAATTGGTATAGATAGCTTCAAGAGTTTCTTTTGGTCTCGGTAATAACTTCTTGTTTTGACAATGAATCTCAAGCTTTGTTTGCCTTATTATTTTCTGAATGTAGAATATATGCTTTCCTTGTTATTAGCATCGAAACTAAACTTTTTAGAGTGGATGCCCCCATTTTCTACTTTTGATAACCCTTAGTTTCGGTCTTAGGCTCGCAATAGTGTCAATCATGGCTTCTTTCCGATGACTATTAAACTTATTCTTGGTTCCGGTATCGATACTACGTTAAGTAGTACCGATATCCCTTTGCTTCCTCTTGGTTGGTTTGGTGCTTCCCTTTCATCCATCTGGGTTTTGGATCATATGCTTTTGTTCTACCCTTTTTATATTCTTTCGGTTTCAAGAGGTACACTTTCGAAGCAATGTTGTTGATTGCCTTCAGTGTTAGTATGGCCTTGTTGTTGTCTCCCTTCGTATTGGTTCCAAGCCTCTGCCTCTTATGTTGGTACCGATAGCACATTTTCAAATCTTCCTCTTTCGATATCAGTTGCTTCAATGATACAGTGTTGGCTATTTGCTTCCAAAATACACTCCTGGTTCCAGTGCAGCTTCGATATGCCTTCACTGATATTCAGTTCTGGTGTTGAATTTGGTAGTAACATTCGTCAAGTCCGAAGAGGAGGAAGGTAGCAAAATTGTAGGTAATGTCATAAGAAGAAAGGGCAAGCCTTATGATTTCATCAAAATATGGGGTCTGTAAAGGAGGCCTTGTAGAATTAACATGTTGAGAAGATGGGAGTGGAGTTAATTCGCTTTCCATCAAGTGCGAAGCTCATAGAAGGTAAGATTCCGAAAGACCAGCAACAAAGTCACTACGTGTGGTCACCATCTAGGAAGAAGCTATGCTAGGGGCAATGCCAGCAAAAAGAGCAGCCGAATCGGGAGTATGCTACTTAGTGGGAACAATAATAATATCTTTATAGAGAGAGGATAGGGTAGAATTTTCACCTTTATGCCTCTTCGAAGCTTTGTGATCAGTAGTTGTGGTGTGTCTTTTCGTAGAGGCAACACTAGATCTTGCCAAGGAAGCCATAGTTAATGTCTCATCAGAAGCAAGGGTAGCTGATCAAAGTAATGGTGTCAGAAAAGAAGAACTATAGAAACTAAAGCATTAAACGAGAATTTGAAATCACTATGGAAAAGAAATCATTTCTGAAGCACCCAAAAATAAAGGGGTTAGGGGAGAAAAATAGTCAAAACCTAAGGTTAAATGCTTAGCCCCTAGAAAATGAAAGGGTGGTAGCCCCAAGATCTTCTGTCTTGAAGGAAGAAGGGAATTCTTATGAAGAATATCCAAAGTTAGTAAAATTGATTGTTGTCCATATCTTTAGAAGCTTTATGAATGGCCTCAACAGTCTTAGCTTCTTCTTCATTTAAGCTTTTCCTTTCGGAGTGGAAGCTGAAAAGAAACAAAGACTAGACAAAGCATGGAAATGACGTAGTAAATTTAACAAAATGGAAAGCTCACCAGCATTGGCAAAAACGACCGAAATATCAAGGGGGGAAACTAATATAGGAAAACTCTATTTTTCAATCATTAAACTTATTAATACTATCACTGATCAGTTTCTTCATAGGATTCACATGAAGGATAAACAAATCTTCTCCTTTCGATATGCATAGCAAACGGTAAAGAAGATGGCACTGAGGGAAGATTGTCCCGACTCAAGCGCTAGAAGCTCAAGGCATAGAATAAAGGTGTATGTGTTTGGGCTCAACTGAAAGGGAGAAATCCGCAAATGATGCAAAAGCTAAGAGACAAAGTCCGGAAAAGGGAAGAAACCACTGTGCTTGACATGAATGGCCAAACATGCAAAGAATCCTTCTTGTATATTCTGAATGGTATCTTTTTTGAGGCAGGGATGGCATCAAATCCTATCATACCAATTCTTTTAAGGATTACATTCATTTCATGTTGGGTTCAAATTTGAGAATGTTGTGGAACTATTTCCTTCTTTGGTCGAGGGGTAGTGGAACTGACGAGATTTGGTTCATCAACATTTTGCATCTTAGACATGGTGCTACCAGGTTATATTATTCCATAAAAACGCATTAGCACGATGGTTTAATATAAGTAAATATAGACTGTTCCAAGTTCAAAACCAAAATGAGGGCTCATTGACATTATTTATCTAATATTCTCATAAAAGATTGGTTCATATCACTAGCATTAGAAATTGGATTCTTAACAATATTTATCTGAAGTCATATACTACTCGTATGCTAAAAATGGTTGAGAACATGGTATCGTTCACATCAATTGTAACGACACCGAAACCAGCGATAACGCAAGACTTTGGTAACAGTGGAGTCAAAATTGAAATATTCTGAATTCTTGGTATCGGCTAAGCCGAAACCAAACAACTTGCCATCAGTGCCAGAATAGTCAACACCAAGGAAGCATAGAACTTGGTAATGATGAAATTAAAGTTAAGAATAACCCGGTATTGGTAGAGTTCAAGCCAACATGAAAGTTTGAGGTTTAATCGATACTGAAACCAATAAAAATATGGCTTTTGGTGTCAGTTATACACTGTTTCGATGCCAATTAAAGGCGACTCGAAAAACCAACGTTAATCTTGGTATTGGTAAAACAGAAACTAAAGGGAACTGATAACAGTTGATACTAAATTCATCGGTACTAAAAGGGAAACTTCATCTTCATAACAGAAGTTAGGATTCGTTGAAGATGAATTTTTCATTTTAAACCCTAAAAAGCGTATCAGGAATGGTGGACGATAGATCCTAACAATTCACTATTAATATAAGTTTAAGCTAACTCTTGTTTATTCGATTTCATTCCAATAAGAAATCAAAGCTCGTTCAACCTCGATTGAGTTCATAATTAATCTCAGAGGATAACAATTTTCGAACTTTAATCTAAATAAAATTTTAAAATGATTAAAAACTTACAGAAAAAGGATCGGATCCCTGATTCTTAAAGGGTTACGAAATTTCAAAGAAAACAATGATTGTGTTTTGAATGTAATTTCTTGCAGGAGAAGAAATAAAGAAAGAGGAAGAAGGATCTCTTATACTAAAAGCACAAATTATCCTTACCATACAAATGATTACAGATAACCGGACCAGATCAGTTCTAGAAGGCCAAGAAGCGGGAAATCATATACTTTCAAGACATTACAAAGCGAAAGCCAAAGTTTTTGACTTGGAAATTCTAAAATACCCCTTCACTATGGGGCTATGCAGTTAAAGCCCCACAAAATCCCTGCTATAGCTCATAGCGCTCTTCAACCGCTACGCTATTTTAATTTAGCACCGATGAACAGTAGATCCGCTTGTGGCCCTGCTATCTTCCGCTGCATCCACTTAATCAAGGCTATTTAGCATCCGCTTTAGCAATGTTAACATAAAGTTTGATTTGACTAGTTCTCTTTATAAAAATATCAGTAAAGTTAGTGTAAAGTGCTAATTTTAGTGCATAATTGTTTAATATATTACAGAAACATATTATATTCATCAAATATAGTGTGCATAGCCATCATATTCTTTGGTTTTGTTACATAAGATTATTGGTTTCTTCTACACAAATAATTGGGAATGATAATTAATTGGTTTTAAATATTTAGTTTCAACATCTAATGAACCTTTTTGCGCTTCCGTAATAACTCCGTTATTTCTCTGCTTTATCACCGCTACACCTTTTTGCACCTCTACCGCTATGGTACCGCAAAGCACTTTAACTGCACAACTATGGGGAAAATATTACTACCATATTTTGATACCAAAACCAAGTAAAGATGAAGGAGTATCAGGATGAAGCTGATACCAGAATGAAAGCATGGATAGCCTACAGCCAGAGCAGTAGAAAAAGTTGATACCAGAGGTAAGAAGGATAAGATCTCGTCAATATGCTATCGGTACCAACGTAGGAAGCCGAAGCATGGTATTGATACAATGAGGATAACAACAATAAACGGTACCAATATCACGTACAATAAGCAATCCAGATTGATATTGGCATCCGACACAGATAGTAAAAGCATGTAATTTGATATAGAAGCATAAAGTCATGAAGAGAGAAGGCATGAAACCAACGGGGGAGCAAACAAGGTGCTATCGATACCAACAGGTTTAGTATCGATACCGATACTAAAAGGAAGTCAAAATTATGTAGAAACAAGCATAAAGATAGTATCCAAAACTCTTAAGCAGACCGACACTCGAAAACATGAGGCCAGCAATGGTATAAGAGCATAAAGAAGCTATCCACAACAATATACTTAGTGTCGATACACTACATGTAGGTGGCACCAGAATTACAAGTAGTATAGAGCCGAGACCGACACCTAGATACAATAACAGGTTAATACTGATGCTGAGTAGCTACTATCGAAGCTGAAATCTCCTGGAACTGGGCTTTCTATTGAATCGCAACCAATGGCGACCTAAATCTTCTATAAAAAATACCCCGGGGGTTAATTATGTGGGGGGGGGGGAGAGGACGAGGCTTTTCCTCACTCCAAAATTTTGTATCCATTTTTAAGAGAGTAAACCCTAATTTGTAAATTGATTTAGGGATTTTACTTTTAATCATCTATGTACTCATGAAAGTGATCAATAAAAAAAGAATCAACACTTGTCTCTGATTCCACTTATTTCCTTGTTGCTAATTCAGGACAAAGCCTTCTACTTGGGCATAATTACGAAAATAAACCTTATAAGCCATCTGGAATTCTACTTGTGCCAATCTTATGGTAACCTTGTCCCAAGGTAAATGTTGGTCATTGAGTCTCGTAAGCATGATACTCACTTATCGAAGGAAGAGTAACTAATCTTCAGGATTGAGAACTTAGTATCTTGCAAACGGTGAATTAAGTCGAACTTGAAGGAACTAGATAATCCCTAAGTTCCCCTAGGTTCATAACTATACCTCATATTCTGGTGTTGATGAAAAATAAAGTTAACATTAACATTCCTAATTAATGTTATCTTTTCGTACAACCCCCCATCCCAATGTCATTTAATTTTCAATTAAGTTCATTCTATTCCAGTATTACATATTCTCTAATTACATGTTAAAGTTTTATCCCCAATTTATAGTCCAATCTGATTACAATACTTAATCAGTTTCAATATTTCCCAAAGAAACATTTTGATGCAATTTAGAATTTATTACAATTTAACGCAAATACAATGATAAAGGCCTAGGCTATTTTCAGGCCAAGGCTTAGCGCTAAAACAAAAAGGGAAATAGTCTAAGCTACTACAATGCCTAGATTCGAAGATAAACAAAAGCATGTAAAATAAGCGTAAACATAAATATAAATAAACTATAACAAAGAAGGGGATACAAAGAAGGAGAATTACTTATTAACAACAAACATCTGGATCGAAATATGCATAGACAATAAATATAATACAACAACTTACAGAAAAACCAAATTTGTAAATACTATAAACGTAAAACTTACAATTTAAAACTATTAAATTGTCTAAAACTTTTCCATGAAGACAATTGATCTAAAAATTACATTAAAACTCACAGATTTGACGATTAAAGCTCCCCCCATGGCCTTCTTCTAAAATCTATCAAAGCTTCCGCCTCCTAAAGTGTTTGTAAAAATAAATATTAAGAACTTCCTCACTCCTTAAAAATTTAAATATTTGTCCCTTCCTAATTTTGATGATAGGGCTAGGGAAGAAGAAGAAAGATGAGAGAATTGATGTGAAGAAATGGGAAAGGCTCTGCTAGTATATTTATATGGTTTACTTGATGCCCTCAGTCATTCAAATTTCAGATTAGATCTAGACCAACCATGTCACTGTGCCAATTAGAAAGCGCCACGTTAGCCTATGGTCTGAAATAAATTGATAAAACAATGCCACGTCAGCAAACTAATGGTGGAAAAATAATTTCTCAAATTGATTTACACGTACGCTCCAGGCATACGGCTTCCACGCTCTGGGTCGACCCAACCCATGCTCGGGTCAACATTGGGTCAACCCAATTAGTGCCTTGTTCGACATAGGGTCGACCCGAGCTCGATTCTGTGTCGTCCTAGGTTTAATGACCCAATACGTTATAGTTTTTGGTTTTTCCAATTTTACATTTTAATTCATAAATAATTCATTTTAACTCCGATTTGAACAAACCAAGTGTCCATTTTAAACAGAAAATTACACCGAACCCAAGGGTGCTAGTCACGTTGTCCAATTTTTAATATTATTCTAATTAATATTTAGTTTATTTTACATTTAATTATAATTTATGATAAATTGGGATGTCGCATTTTGCAAGTTATTATTTTAACTAATTAGTTCATTAATTAATTGTTGTATGTTATAATCTAGGTTGTTACATTCTCCCCTCCTTAAATGATTTTATCTTCGAAATTTCAAAGGGTAGGAGGATAAAATTGATCTTTTCATACAAATATCTACAATCATCTACTCAAACATCATCCATTTACATCCATTATCCTTATATTTTCTAATGTTTTTTATGTGGTTGTGCAATAGTGTAGTGTATATTCCCCTAACTAATGCAAAATATTTAGCGATCTACTGATTCTGTAGACCTCCTTTTTATGTAATTATGTTGGTGCCATCTATCCAAATGTATGCAAAAATCCTAATGATAATAAATACTTCTATATGTGTGCTTCAAACATCATCCAAATGCAACAACAAATTGATAATCATCCATTATATCAACCATAAAAATAACAAAAAAATGCACACACATCCATATGCATATACAATTATCCTATTTGTTGATCCCTAGTATTGCCTAGTTTGTGTTTATACATCTAATGTATCCACTTGCAAATAGTTGCCTCCACTTGCGTACATCAAACACAACATGTATTAACCATAACCTACCATCCATGGATTAAATCCTAAGATCAAAGAGTATCATTAAAGAAAAATAGATAAGAAATGTATTTCTTCTCCTCAGGTTTCCATGTAGCCTCACTGATTATGTCTCCCTACTAAATCTTCACCAGCCGTGCATCTTTATTTATTAGCTACTTAGTCTCATGTTCTGGAATCCATATGGTTGCTCGCGGGGTGGATGCTTCCCTCTTAATCCCCAAATCCAAGCCCTACTGCCACTGCTGAGTCATTGTAACAACCCATATTTTCAATCACTTCAAAATATGGATTAAATATAATTAAAAGGATTCTTAAATGGATAAGTCTACTTGGATTTCAAATTTATTAAATAATTTACTTTTATATTTGAACAACTACTGTTCTAGATGAGTAGTAATTAGGGATAAATATATCAAGAGAAAATATATTGGAATTGATTGACAAAATAGTGCATAAATCGACAAACTTGTCAACTAGTTTTGTTTAGTATAATTAACAGATTTGCTTTAGATTTATTTTGGTTTGAAAATATTTATAAATTAAGGTTAGCGAACTTTAAAAATTGAATTGAAAGTAGATATATTAAATTCGACAATTTAATATTATTTTAAAGCCTAAAATAGCCATTTTGCAAACATACTCAGAATTCGACAAAACCAGTTCATTTTATCTGTATCAATGAAATATATAGGATTTCAAATTCATATTGGTTGGACATATGATTTGATCGTGCGAGTAGAAAATACATAGAGACCGTTTAATTAAATGCAAAGAAAATCAAACCAACAATAACTCAACTTCCTATACTTCTTTCCATTTGACAACTCACACCCTCTCCCATCCACATGTCACCTTCTTCCAAGTTGTCCCTTCCTTAAGTAATTAACCTAAGTTAAGTAATCATTTTATTCCATTTTCATTTTCTTCTTCCATCTTCTTCCACTTCTCCAAAATAGCTCCAACTCCTCTCTCCCTTGCTACCACCACCAGCCACCACCACTAGCATACCCCTACCACTATGCCTCAGCCCCACCAGCCCACTCTCTCCCCACTTGGGCCCCCTTGCCAAAACCCCCTCCGTTCCCTCTTTAAAAATCACAGATCCCACCATTACTTCATTTTGCAACACCCAATCACCTCTACCTCCACCATCTCCTCCCCTTAGACCCCACGTCGCACGAACCACCCTTTAGCGGTCTCTCTCTCTGGGTCGTGGACCCTACACCTATAATTGAGCCTAAAACCATCAAAGTTCCCACCTTTCCTATCTTATTTTGCAAAAAAAAATTATATACTTATATAGCCTAAGTTAGTAGCGATGTTAAGTTGAAAAGTTAGTAACTTGGTTTTTAAGTGAAGTTTGAATTTGTGAAGCTAGAGAAGTCATACGCTAATGTTTAGCGGACTGGACAAGCAATGGTGATCTAATTTTGCTCATGTTTCGCTAACTATTTTAGTTGGTGTAGCTAATTATGCTATGTGTAATAATTGCTAATATGTTAGGTAACTATATGTTTAATGATGTTAGTGGTTAAGTTAGAAGTTAATTACTTAGTCGCTAATTAATTAAAGTGAATACCTTAATTATTATGAAGTTAAACCACAAATAAATGATCGGTTAGTTTGGTTGATAACGTAATTGTTATGGATGGATGATAATTGGATAAATAATTAGATTAATTAATATTGATGTAACACTGGTTAATATTAATGTGACATTGATTGATAACTTGATGTGATGTGTGTTGAGATCAATTTGATAGGATTGGATTGTCTAATAATAGCAAATAATTTATTAACAATGGTTAATAATTTAGTTAAAGTGATTTGAAATAGTAATTAAGTATAAATGACCTTAGCGCTTATGTTAATGATGTCATTTTGTGATAATTGGATGTTAATGTATGTTAATGATTGTTAATGGATGTTAATGACGTGTTAAACCCATATAAGTTGGACTGCATAATAATTGATTGATTTTTTTCAAATTGGAATTTAATTGAATATTTTATTAATTAAATAATAAGAGAAAATAAAAGTTTGAATTTTTAATCCCAAATGATTTGGAAAGATAGTTTAAGTAATTACGAATAGTTCTCATGAAGGTGGAAATTTTATTTGAATAAGTTTTCAAGTATTAAGGCATTTTCAAAATTAAAATTTGAGAATGAATAATAACTTTAAAAAAGTGAAGTTCGGTTTGGATAGTTGAAAATGTTTTAACTATATTTTATTATCCAAACTGTCTTATTAATTTTTCTATGGATTTCAGGAAAGTTTGGGTTTCAAAAGATGAAGTTTAAAAATAATATTATTTTAGTAATTTAAATAATATTATAATATTTAAATAATTGAGTATTTAAATTTAAAGTTAAATATTGGAAATACAGTTTTCAAAGGAAATTATATATGTTTTATATAATTAATAAACTATTTTGGAAGCAATTCGACTTGGTTTTAAATATAAGTCGGTTTGGTCAAAATAGGACAAGTGGCGTAGATGAAGTTCGCGGATTTCGACCATTTACTTCAGATCGATATGCCGGGAGATCCGACCATCGGATTTTCCTGAAAGGAAAAAGTTTGGTTTGAAATGAAAAGTATTTTTAAATGCAAAAGAAATTTTTATAATCAAACTGTTAGATTGTGAAATAAGTTCAAATCAAATTTGAATAAAAAACATTAGTGCAGTTGGGAAATCCGAAATTGGATTTTTATGAAACAACCTATTTTAAATTATTATAAATAGATATAATTTATGATAATTCATAATAAATGATTTGAAAATAATTTGGATTGAATATACTAAGTTTTGGAAAGTTAAAAAGTTATTTTATGAAAATGAGTTGTTTTACCAACGGTATTTGCGACGGTTTATAGAACGTTATGAAATGTAAAGATTTTAATAAACCAGTGTTAGCCAAAGGTTTTGAAAACATATCTAAAGGATTATAACGAGGATTTTAAGATATTTTGGGATTTGAAGGGTATGTAACAAAGTAATGTTTTTCAATTAATGAATTAAATTAGAATTGAATGGGAGTCGGTTTGGTTATAATTGAGATAAGTCTCTACGGAAGAAAACATTTACTATTTAAGGAATTCAAATGGATTTGTCATTCTCTTATAATATTATTTCGATAAGGGAATGTATATCGATTATGAGCTAATATGATTTCCGTGAAGATTTCATTGAGATTGTAAGTATGATTTTTGATTTATTGTGAATGATGTCTTAAATAACATTTGTTATGTAACCCATTTAGAGGAGAAGATGATTTCCCAAGTCAAGTTGAAGAGAAATCATAATTTAATTTGGCTATAAATATATAAAGAATGAGTTTCCCATAGCAAACGATAATGGGAAAAAAAAGTATAAACATCAGTTAAAATAAGATAAGCATGTTTTTTGTGCAATGATAAGATTAAGAAATCGTAAGTACGATTTGGGGATAGAGATATGAACAAGGAAATAAAAAGTAATCTACCCTCATTAATGATCAATGAATGAGCTGGGGTTGGACAAATATGTTTTCCTATAAATATAAATGGAATCTTTATTGAAATTTGGAAAGAAAGAATGGTATTAGTGAGGGTAATTAAACTTAACAAAATATGAGAGCAGTTAGATATGGAGTGTTTCTAGTTTTGCTCCATGGAATGGATAGGATGGGAATGGGATGATGATTTGAGAAATTACCATTTTATGAGGATCAATAATCCCAATAAAGCGTCGAAACCTTGGTTTGAGTTAAAATAGTGAAATGAGATTTTAAAATCATTTGAAATGATTTCCAAGGAAAGAATTAAACAAGAGTTTGAAGTATGCAAATCTTTGATAAGATTTAAATGGGTATACCCAATATAACTAATAATTTGAGTAAAAGATTATTTCAAAAAGGAATAAGACTCATGATATTTTTGTATATTTATATTAATTTTTAAGAGACATTAGTTATTCTGAAAGACAAGGTTTCAACCCATAGTGAATAACTATACGACGTGATAAGAGCAATTGAAAATGGCGATGACTATGATTGAAGACCGTAGATCTTCAAAACAGAAGAATTTCTCATTGATGTCATGGGTGGCCACCCAATATGAGGATATATTATGACCGCGATCTGATCGTACTTGGAGAGATTCAGATTACAAGGGCTTTCGCACCCAGGTGTGATTGTGGAGACAAGTGCCTTTGGTTTTGTTCACAACAAAGTTTGAACTTATAAATGGAATGTCCGATGTTGTATCTTACGGCATAAAAAAATGGTTTCTATTGATGATATAGAGGAGGATCTATCCACTTATCTTAACACCCTCCTCTGAGACATATGTACTCAAAGGGTTATATATTAACGGATACCGATTATATGTTATGAATTAACAATGTGGCATGATAAGTGCTGAGCTATTTATGATCAAAACTTTTGTTGAAAAGTAGAGCTCTATGTGGAAGCGTGACTTCAGGGCCTCACGATCGGAATGATCCAAAACCAGATGAAGTTTCGCAGAGTTAAGGACAAAAGTATCTTTCTAGTTGAAAGAGTGATGCTATGGTATGGAGCCCTAGAAATTTACTTAGTGAATGATAGATCGAGGCGCCTATGTCGACCGCCCATAACTCCTGCACTTAACAAGAGAAATATTACATTGAAAGTTGTGCCAGGCAGCTATGGAAGATCATCAAAGTAGGATAAACACAAGCGGAACCTGTCATATAACTCACAACGCAGAGATAAAGTATAATAGAACATATATAATAGGCATTAATAGTGAAGTATAATTGAGCAGGATCTTAAACTTTCATATCAACTAGAAAGATTCATACATCACTGGAAAATCAATATAATAGTCTATACAAAATGCCTCACTACACGTAACTCAGAGAATCATATAACCACATAACAGTGGATACAACAACTAGTACGTATAGTAGAAAGTAATACATAAGCCTCCATCTCGTCATCGATCAGCAGCATCATCTCATCAAGATCTATCACATGTCACTTGGTACTAGTCTGCCAGTCCACAACATAATGGATGAACAACACAATGAAATGTAACAACCCGAAAATCTGGGCCAGTTTAAAATTTTTATTTTGGCAATTTTAGCGAATTTTGATATTTAAAATAGATTATTTTAAATAAAATTGACGAGAAATTTATTTTGAATATAATTCGACGTATATATTATATACGTCATCGTTAGAATATAAATATTTATATATAATTATAAATAGAATTGAATATGGCGCGATATTTCGATAATTCGATTTCAAACTTCAATTGAATGTACCGGGTGCAAAACAATCCGGATTTTGGTGAAACCAAAAAAATTAGGATCTAATTGATAATATCTTTCCAACGAATCCGAAAAATCAAAGTTTCATAGCGGGAATCAAAAGATATGTCCAGTTGAAAATTCTGAATAGTCGCTATGGAATTCAGGCCCTTAAAAATAGCCATTTTGCAAACGACCTCGGATTTCGACGAAACCAGTTTTGTTGGGTCCGGGATGTCAAGTTATTGTTAGATTCCAAATTTCATAAGTTTTCGATTCAATATGTGAGCGTGGTAAAGGATAACGCATTTGACCAGTTTCAGTTGATTTTAATCGACTGGAAAATGGCCATTTTTCAAACGGTGTCAGAATTCGACGAAACTAGTTTTATTTGGACCGTATCGTCAATACGAAGCTAGAAAATATTTTTTCGAGAATTTTTCGAGTTAGTATGTGACCCTGGTAATTTGAAATGTACGTTAAAAATGCAATATAATGATTTAAATGTAAATTTTGACGGAAACTGATCGAAACGTTCGAATCAGCGTACGATACATATCCCATTGTGTTCGGAATGGGGGTGATTAGCTAGGGGCGACAGTCGTTGGGCCTCGATAGGTGTTCGAATTAAAATTCAACATTTAGGGCTTGGAAAAATAAAATAAATAATATATTCATTAACTCCCCCTTCAAATTCCTTTTCTTCCTTCAGTTGTTTCCCCCGATAAAAAAAAGAAAAAGAAAAAGAAAAAAAGAAATCGATCGTCGCCCCCTGACGCCTGACCCCGTCCATCGCGCCTCGTCCGGTGACGCCGCCTCCGCCCAGGCTTTCCCCCTCTCTCTCCCCTCCACCGCCTCTCCTATCTCTCGCTTCGATTTCATCCGAACCCTAACCCCCCTTTTTCTCCCAAAACCCACCGCACCGCGAGTTTTCCTTTCCCCCGACGCCAGCGAAGTTCCCCCGACCTCTAAGCGCAGCCCACCAGCACCTCCGACCACCTCAGGCAGTGAACCCCCCCCCCCCGAATGGAAAAGTAAGTTTTTTATTATTTGTTTTAATTTTATTTATTTATTTCTTTTATATATGGTTATGCAAACCTGGTTTTATTTTAAAATAAAAGGGTTAGGCCTTTAAAATAATAATAAAAAGGGATTAGCGAAATAAAAATATAATTTTTATTATATAGAAAGTGTAAAGATATAATTTTTATATAAGGAGGATAATCAAGATATGATTTTTATATTTTTAAAGTAATAAAAATATGATTTTTATATTTTTAAAGTATTAAAAATATAGTCTTTAATATATAGCGATTATAAAGATATGATTTTTATATTTTTAAAGTAATAAAAATATGATTTTTATATTTTTAAAGTATTAAAAATATAGTCTTTACTATATAGCGATTATAAAGATATGATTTTTATATATTGAATAGCGAAGTCAAAATTCGATTTTTATATATTGAATAGCGAAGTCAAAAATGTGATTTTTATATATTGAACTTCGAAGTAAAAATGTGATTTTTATATATTGAACTTCGAAGTAAAAATGTGATTTTTATATATTGAACTTCGAAGTAAAAATGTGATTTTTATATATTGAACTTCGAAATAAAAATGTGATTTTTATATATTTAACATCGAAATAAAAATTCGATTTTTATATATTGAATAACGAAGTAAAAATTCGATTTTTACATATGTAGTGGCTACAGCAACGAAGATGCGATGACGATGAAGATTTCTATCAAAGAAGAGTCAAGATGATTGGATAGCTATCTGTGAGAATTTCTCACCTTTCAATTTCTTTTCTAGTTATATATATATATATACTAGGATGCAGACGGTGCTTAGTAGCACCCGACACAATTGTCCATAGACCATGGACTTGTTTGTTTGGTTGCATAGATTAATTAGATGATTTGATTTGAAATGGAATTGTTTGGTGAAATGAATGGATTGATTGAGGTGTGAATGGCGTGGGCCTTCACTAGACCGGGGATAAGGCTAGGCCTTGTCCCGTTTCTAGTATCGTGCCGTTATGCCGCCGAAATTTTCTAAAAATAAGTTAGAAAAATAAAAATTATCATTTTATTGAATAAATGAACAGAGTGGAATATTCATAGTTGGAATAAAATGTTTTATCGTTAAAAATATAATTTTTAACGTGAATGTGAATAAATAAATATTCATTTACATACCGGACGGTTTGTTTATGTACACCTATTTGAATGACATTGATTGGGTCGATAAATTTTACACATCGCCCAACTGCACAAATAAAATCTGTGTTTGATTGTTTGAAACCCCACACGGGTGTTGGGATGAAATTTGAAGTTCACTCATCCTGATTGATTAAATATGTCGATCGATTGATTGACAGGCTGTTATAAGCGTTAGATATCTATATTTGATGCTTATACAGTGTAGTGAACTTTGGTTGATGGTTGATTATTTTTCAATGCTATTATATGTGTGTAATGTATGAAAATCCATATAATTAACTTTATATGGTAATTGATTGGGCCTCATTCCAATTTGAAAAATAAAGAATATTATAAAATAAAAGTTCATGTGTTGACAGTACTCATCCATTGAGATTGGTCATGTGTTGAACGAAATATTTTAGTAATAAAATTTACATCTTTATCGATATAAAATAAAAGTTCATGTGTTGACAGTACTCATCCATTGAGATTGGTCATGTGTTGAACGAAATATTTTAGTAATAAAATTTACATCTTTATCGATATAAAATAAAAGTTCATGTGTTGACAGTACTCATCCATTGAGATTGGTCATGTGTTGAACGAAATATTTTGATAATAACAACTATTTTGAAAAAGAAATATTTGAAATAGAATATTTGAAAATAGAAATTTATGAAGCCGTGTTGATTAGTTTGACGCCATTTTGACGTGAACGATATTTATATCGATTTTATTCATTTCAAAATGAATTGAATATATAACGATTTCGAAATGAATTGAATATATAACGATTTCGAAATGAATTGAATATATAACGATTTCGAAATGAATTGAATATATAACGATTTCGTAATGAATTGAATATATAACGATTTCGAAATGAATTGAATATATAACGATTTCGAAATGAATTGAATATATAACGATTTCGAAAGGAATTGAATATATAACGATTTCGAAATGAATTGAATATATAATGATTTCGAAAGGAATTGAATATATAACGATTTCGAAATGAATTGAATATATAACGATTTCGGAAGGAATTGAATATATAACGATTTCGAAATGAATTGAATATATAACGATTTCGAAATGAATTGAATATATAACGATTTCGAAATGAATTGAATATATAACGATTTCAAAATGAATTTAATTGAAAACGATTTCGAAATGAATTGAATTGATAACGATTTCGAAATGAATTGAATTGAAAACGATTTCGAAATGAATTGAATAGAAAACGAATGTGATTTCAATTGAATATATAACGAATTTGATTCGAATAGAAAACCAATTTGAATTGAATCGAATAGAAAACCAATTTGAATTGAATCGAATAGAAAACGACATTGGAATTGAATTAAGTTGAAAACGAATTCAAATTGAATTGAAAGCGAATTGAAATGAATTCAAATTGAATTGAAATTTGAATTGAATAGAAATGAATTTTAAAACGAATTTATAAAGAAGAATTCAATTTTGATTTGAATTGAAAAGAAAGTTGAAATTGCTTTTGAAACGATTTTAAAACCATTTATATAATTCGTTTTAGATAGAAATCGACGAAGTATATATTATATATATTATATATATATATAATATAATGGCCTGAATAGAACGCGCCGCGCCGCGGCAGTTCGTGAATTTCAACCATTTATTTCAAACGGACATTACGGGAGATCCGACCGTCGGATTCTCCTAAAACCGGAACCGTTGGGTTCGTATCGAAAAGAGGTTTCTAACGAATATTAGAAATTAGAAATCTAACGGTTGGATTTGGAATTATGTCCAAATCAAATTTGAAAAAGGTCGCTATAAGTGCAGTTCGATGGCCATTGATGGAAATCGACTGTACGGACCTTGATAAAATTATTAAAAATATTAATAATTTGTGTAAAATCATAAGAAATGATTTGTGAAGAATTGGGATGAAAAATCCCATATTTGAAAAGATAAAAATAGATTTTTATCGAAATGAACTAGTTTTGAACTAGAATTATAATTCTATTTATTTTTAAATAAATAAATTGAATTTAAAAATGGTTTTAAAAATAACCAGAATTTCCAATGATAGCATTGGAGTGGATTTGAATCGAAATTGTCTTCGGAATATTTCGATGTTGGAATTCGTGATTATACAGATGCTGTTATGGAAATTTGAAAGATATATATTTATATCGTTATTTCCAATACGACATTTGTTAATCGTAGAATTTGAAATTGAATATAAGTCGATATATTTTCTATTCAGAGCCTTATATTGAATATCAAATGTAATTTGGGTTTGTCGTGAATGGTGTCTTCACTAACACTGTTCTTGAACCCAGTTGAGAAAAGATTAAATCTTTTTATTTAGATTTAATGAAATGTACCAATTAAATGATATTTAATTGGAATTGAATCGGTATTGATTTTTGGGTTTATCGTGAACAGTATTTTAAATAACACTTGTTCTTTAACCCGATAATTAATGGAATGATTTTTGGGTTTATCTTGAACAGTGTTTTAAATAACACTCGTTCTTTAACCCGATAATTAATGAATGTGATTTTGGGTTTATCGTGAACCGTGTTTTAAATGACACTGATTCTTTAACCCAGTCGAAGATTAAAACTAAGTGGAGTTTTAATGAATCTTTAATTAGATTGAAATGATCGAAAATGGAGTATCACCAGTTTTTCTCCAGGCGATAGTTAAATCTTTAATTAGATTTGAACGTGAAATGGTAATTGAATTTACCGATAACACTGTGGTGTTAGATATGAAGTATTACCAGTTTTACTTCATGGGATGAATAGGTTGGGTTGGGGAAATTAAAATAAATAATTACTTCGGTAAGGTTCGCTAATCCCGACTAGTTTGAATTGAGATTCAAAAATAGAATAAAGAATAAATTCAAGGAATTTATCTTTGATAAAATTAATGGGAACCTTTCCCTATGAATGTGAAATTTAGAAACTAACTGTCGATTAGCCAAGCAGAATGGTTTTCTAGATATTGATCTGATGTTGGTTTCGGCCTTCGGGGTTAATATTTGGGGAATTATTCTCTTGATTAATTTACGGTTAGTGACTGATGAATTGGAATGAGGCGTATGTTGTGTTTGTGTAACACTTATTTAAAGTATACGCGAGTTATTCGGAAAGACCGGGTTTATCCCATTCTGAATAACTGATACGAGGATAAGTCGAAGATGAAGACGATGGTCGAAGACCGGAGGTCTTCACGTCGTTTGGGTAATTACTGATGATCTTGATTGGGCTGTACACCCAAGAAGATGGAAACAGTTAGTGATCGTCCAGACGTACTTGGAGATCGATGGATATGCGGGGTACTAGGTGCCTCCGGTTTCGTTCAGCCCCAGAACGGACTTGTAAATGGACTGTGTGTCTGACATTGGATTTTTGTCCGTGTGATTGATCTCTATTAAATATATACCTGTTTGGCGGCGGAGAATTTATTCTCTTGCTTAACGCCCTTCTCTGAGACGTACGAGCTCTGGGGTTATATATCGATGGATATCAAACGCATGGAGTGAATTGCCTGTGTGGCATGCCTAAGTGGCAATTGATCGAGGCTTCTGTTGAAAAGCAAAGTCTTGTGGTGATGATCAAAGCAAGGCCTTTGTGGCGTAGCTTTGTGTAACGTTTGCCTCGCGAGTTTCACACCCGGTATGAACCAAAAACGGGAGAGGACGTCAGGGAGGGCAAGCGTTTCTTTCTAGCTAGAAGTGGCGTCAGTGGTTTTACACGCCCTGACGAGTTTGACTTATGTGGTTGTTGCTGTTGCGAGGCGCCTCAGATTGATCGGTCGTTCTCGAACCGATGGAGTCATTTAGTTGGCTCACCTACGCCCCATAGGGCGTGGAAACGCATGTTCAGGCATTTTAATCCACATCGGTGGACCGGCCCTGAGGATTCAAGGGCCCACCTGTGTCTGGGTCCTGAGGCACGGGCTAGAGCGTCTCGAATCGGTTGAGGACTATCTTTTGCCTCGGTTCATAGATGGAAATCCAATTTCCAAATACGCGACTTTGCGGTTTTATTTGTAAACCTATTTATGGCGACATAGTGGCATGGGACGCTCATGCCGCCTATGATTGATACTTATGATTTGAAGTTGTTTTATACACTATGCACTTATAATAGTATCAAACGATTTGTTTTAAACGTATCAAGCATTCTTTGGCTGTTATAAGGGAAAACCCTATCCTCGGCTGCGTTGCATTGTGTGATGGGACCTGGGTCTTATAACAGCTTCATTTTTCTTTATTTAGCATTGCGCTGTTTGTTTTATGCACTGGTATTCTTGGGAGGAAACCCGTTCCGTGTTATACGGCGTGGTCCCTTGATTTACCTAACTTTAAAAATAAAGATTAACTGTTTTAGTTCTCACACCAGTCACATGACTGACCTGGAGTTTATTGTTTTAACCTAAACTCTGGGTGCCCTTACTTTGACACGGGCAGCTAGTAGTTTTGGTTTTGCAGATTTATACTCACAGGATCCTGGTTTACAGCTGGAACGATATCCGGAAAGCTTTGTATCCGTATATCTACTTCTAGTTGTGTATTGTATTATTTTCCGCTGCTATGTATTTAAATGTAATTTAAATCTCTGATATTTCTATGTAATATTCATTTATACTCTATATATTCTTGTATTCTGATGCATTGTTGTAATATACAATGAAATGTTCTTTTATATGCGTTCTGTTGTGGCTTGTTCTCGAACTATCCGCCGCTTTCCTTTACGGGGAAGTGGAGGGTTTTCACAGTTGGTATCAGAGCTTTGGTTTACAAAGCTTAGAGAACAAGGCACATTAGAACCATACGAAAGAATTCATCAGATATTGGATTAGTAATATCCAATTAGAATGACTCGTTAGAGATGGGATCAGTAGTATCCTAGAACGAGTGTGAAGAGTATATTTTTAAAGTGAAAATAAATTTTGTTTTGAAAATTTAAATCAACTATTCGTATTTGATTATTTGTTTATATTGATTTTGGACAATTCAGTATATAAAGAATTTGCATATACGCCTTGCAAACGTATATTCAAAGTTTTAATATATTGGATGGATATAGCATCACACTCTAGTCGCCCGGAGATGATATTGATGATAGCGATCGCATCATCAACATTTATGTTCGAGTTTCGAAGGTGTGATTTTCTATATATTTCCATTAGGCTGGTGTGAGAACCAAAAATTAGATAGGGCCTATTGTTGTGATTTGGCATCAAAAATGTGATTTTTGGCATATGTATCAAAATTATGAATTTGAAACTCTAATTCACTAATTGATTGATGTTTGTGTTGTTTGTTTATTTGTTTGCTAATTTTTAGCTAATTAGCCTAATTGAATCACATATTGAAGTATATTGAAAATTGGTCGCATTTGCTTGCATATACATATACTTACATTGAACAGGTCATAGCAAGGAGGCTAGAGCAGAGAATAAAATTTGTTTGCCCGACAAATAGGTACATGTTTATTACGTAATTTACTGTTTTGTTTGGGTGATGATGATTTTATGAGCCTATTGGCTAGCCGCTTGGCTTTTTCTTTTTCTTTTTGAGATCAGAAGGACCGGGGAAGCTATTTGAAATTCCCCGATGCTCCCGGTGCAGGGGAGGTTATGGCGAAATTTTTCAAAAATTTAGGGTGTTAGCCAAATTTTTTAGATTTTGAAAATTCTCAGAAACTGAAAATTGGAGAATGGAAGCCAGACCGAACGTAGAGTTGATTAATCAAACCACTTTCGACTTTGTTCCTTTTCAGGGACGAAAATTTTTAAGTGGGGGAGATTGTAACAACCCGAAAATCTGGGCCAGTTTAAAATTTTTATTTTGGCAATTTTAGCGAATTTTGATATTTAAAATAGATTATTTTAAATAAAATTGACGAGAAATTTATTTTGAATATAATTTTACGTATATATTATATACGTCATCGTTAGAATATAAATATTTATATATAATTATAAATAGAATTGAATATGGCGCGGTAGTTCGATAATCTGAATTCAAACTTCAATTGAATGTACCGGGTGCAAAACAATCCGGATTTTGGTGAAACCAAAAACATTAGGATCTAATTGATAATATCTTTCCAACGAATCCGAAAAATCAAAGTTTCATAGCGGGAATCAAAAGATATGTCCAGTTGAAAATTCTGAATAGTCGCTATGGAATTCAGGCCCTTAAAAATAGCCATTTTGCAAACGACCTCGGATTTCGACGAAACCAGTTTTGTTGGGTCCGGGATGTCAAGTTATTGTTAGATTCCAAATTTCATAAGTTTTTGATTCAATATGTGAGCGTGGTAAAGGATAACGCATTTGACCAGTTTCAGTTGATTTTAATCGACTGGAAAATGGCCATTTTTCAAACGGTGTCAGAATTCGACGAAACTAGTTTTATTAGGACCGTATCGTCAATACCAAGCTAGAAAATATTTTTCGAGAATTTTTCGAGTTAGTATGTGACCCTGGTAATTTGAAATGTACGTTAAAAATGCAATATAATGATTTAAATGTAAATTTCGATGGAAACTGATCGAAACGTTCGAATCAGCGTACGATACATATCCCATTGTGTTCGGAATGGGCGTGATTAGCTAGGGGCGACAGTCGTTGGGCCTCGATAGGTGTTCGAATTAAAATTCAACATTTAGGGCTTGGAAAAATAAAATAAATAATATATTCATTAACCCCCCCTTCAAATTCCTTTTCCTCCTTCAGTTGTTTCCCCCGATAAAAAAGAAAAAGAAAAAGAAAAAAAAGAAATCGATCGTCGCCCCCTGACGCCTGACCCCATCCATCGCGCCTCGTCCGGTGACGCCGCCTCCGCCCAGGCTTTCCCCCTCTCTCTCCCCTCCACCGCCTCTCCTATCTCTCGCTTCGATTTCATCCGAACCCTAACCCCCCTTTTTCTCCCAAAACCCACCGCACCGCGAGTTTTCCTTTCCCCCGACGTCAGCGAAGCTCCCCCGACCTCCAAGCCCAGCCCACCAGCACCTCCGACCACCTCAGGCAGTGAACCCCCCCTCCCCCCCCCCCCCGAATGGAAAAGTAAGTTTTTTATTATTTGTTTTAATTTTATTTATTTATTTCTTTTATATATGGTTATGCAAACCTGATTTTATTTTAAAATAAAAGGGTTAGGCCTTTAAAATAATAATAAAAAGGGATTAGCGAAATAAAAATATAATTTTTATTATATAGAAAGTGTAAAGATATAATTTTTATATAAGGAGGATAATCAAGATATGATTTTTATATTTTTAAAGTAATAAAAATATGATTTTTATATTTTTAAAGTATTAAAAATATAGTCTTTAATATATAGCGATTATAAAGATATGATTTTTATATTTTTAAAGTAATAAAAATATGATTTTTATATTTTTAAAGTATTAAAAATATAGTCTTTACTATATAGCGATTATAAAGATATGATTTTTATATATTGAATAGCGAAGTCAAAATTCGATTTTTATATATTGAATAGCGAAGTCAAAAATGTGATTATTATATATTGAACTTCGAAGTAAAAATGTGATTTTTATATATTGAACTTCGAAGTAAAAATGTTATTTTTATATATTGAACTTCGAAGTAAAAATGTGATTTTTATATATTGAACTTCGAAGTAAAAATGTGATTTTTATATATTGAACTTCGAAGTAAAAATGTGATTTTTATATATTGAACTTCGAAGTAAAAATGTGATTTTTATACATTGAACTTCGAAATAAAAATGTGATTTTTATATATTGAACATCGAAATAAAAATTCGATTTTTATATATTGAATAACGAAGTAAAAATTCGATTTTTACATATGTAGTGGCTACAGCAACGAAGATGCGATGACGATGAAGATTTCTATCAAAGAAGAGTCAAGATGATTGGATAGCTATCTGTGAGAATTTCTCACCTTTCAATTTCTTTTCTAGTTATATATATATATACTAGGATGCAGACGGTGCTTAGTAGCACCCGACACAATTGTCCATAGACCATGGACTTGTTTGTTTGGTTGCATAGATAAATTAGATGATTTGATTTGAAATGGAATTGTTTGGTGAAATGAATGGATTGATTGAGGTGTGAATGGCGTGGGCCTTCACTAGACCGGGGATAAGGCTAGGCCTTGTCCCGTTTCTAGTATCGTACCGTTATGCCGCCGAAATTTTCTAAAAATAAGTTAGAAAAATAAAAATTATCATTTTATTGAATAAATGAACAGAGTGGAATATTCATAGTTGGAATAAAATGTTTTATCGTTAAAAATATAATTTTTAACGTGAATGTGAATAAATAAATATTCATTTACAAACCGGACGGTTTGTTTATGTACACCTATTTGAATGACATTGATTGGGTCGATAAATTTTACACATCGCCCAACTGCACAAATAAAATCTGTGTTTGATTGTTTGAAACCCCACACGGGTGTTGGGATGAAATTTGAAGTTCACTCATCCTGATTGATTAAATATGTCGATCGATTGATTGACAGGCTGTTATAAGCGTTAGATATCTATATTTGATGCTTATACAGTGTAGTGAACTTTGGTTGATGGTTGATTATTTTTCAATGCTATTATATGTGTGTAATGTATGAAAATCCATATAATTAACTTTATATGGTAATTGATTGGGCCTCATTCCAATTTGAAAAATAAAGAATATTATAAAATAAAAGTTCATGTGTTGACAGTACTCATCCATTGAGATTGGTCATGTGTTGAACGAAATATTTTAGTAATAAAATTTACATCTTTATCGATATAAAATAAAAGTTCATGTGTTGACAGTACTCATCCATTGAGATTGGTCATGTGTTGAACGAAATATTTTAGTAATAAAATTTACATCTTTATCGATATAAAATAAAAGTTCATGTGTTGACAGTACTCATCCATTGAGATTGGTCATGTGTTGAACGAAATATTTTGATAATAACAACTATTTTGAAAAAGAAATATTTGAAATAGAATATTTGAAAATAGAAATTTATGAAGCCGTGTTGATTAGTTTGACGCCATTTTGACGTGAACGATATTTATATCGATTTTATTCATTTCGAAATGAATTGAATATATAACGATTTCGAAATGAATTGAATATATAACGATTTCGAAATGAATTGAATATATAATGATTTCGAAATGAATTGAATATATAACGATTTCGAAATGAATTGAATATATAACGATTTCGAAATGAATTGAATATATAACGATTTCGTAATGAATTGAATATATAACGATTTCGAAATGAATTGAATATATAACGATTTCGAAATGAATTGAATAAATAACGATTTCGAAAGGAATTGAATATATAACGATTTCGAAATGAATTGAATATATAACGATTTCGAAAGGAATTGAATATATAACGATTTCGAAATGAATTGAATATATAACGATTTCGAAAGGAATTGAATATATAACGATTTCGAAATGAATTGAATATATAACGATTTCGAAATGAATTGAATATATAACGATTTCGAAATGAATTGAATATATAACGATTTCGAAATGAATTGAATTGAAAACGATTTCGAAATGAATTGAATTGATAACGATTTCGAAATGAATTGAATTGAAAACGATTTCGAAATGAATTGAATAGAAAATGAATGTGATTTCAATTGAATATATAACGAATTTGATTCGAATAGAAAACCAATTTGAATTGAATCGAATAGAAAACCAATTTGAACTGAATCGAATAGAAAACGACTTTGGAATTGAATTAAGTTGAAAACGAATTCAAATTGAATTGAAAGCGAATTGAAATGAATTCAAATTGAATTGAAATTTGAATTGAATAGAAATGAATTTTAAAACGAATTTATAAAGAAGAATTCAATTTTGATTTGAATTGAAAAGAAAGTTGAAATTGCTTTTGAAACGATTTTAAAACCATTTATATAATTCGTTTTAGATAGAAATCGACGAAGTATATATTATATATATTATATATATAATATAATGGCCTGAATAGAACGCGCCGCGTCGCGGCAGTTCGTGAATTTCGACCATTTATTTCAAACGGACATTACGGGAGATCCGACTGTCGGATTCTCCTAAAACCGGAACCGTTGGGTTCGTATCGAAAAGAGCTTTCTAACGAATATTAGAAATTAGAAATCTAACGGTTGGATTTGGAATTATGTCCAAATCAAATTTGAAAAAGGTCGCTATAAGTGCAGTTCGATGGCCATTGATGGAAATCGACTGTACGGACCTTGATAAAATTATTAAAAATATTAATAATTTGTGTAAAATCATAAGAAATGATTTGTGAAGAATTGGGATGAAAAATCCCATATTTGAAAAGATAAAAATAGATTTTTATCGAAATGAACTAGTTTTGAACTAGAATTATAATTCTATTTATTTTTAAATAAATAAATTGAATTTAAAAATGGTTTTAAAAATAACCAGAATTTCCAATGATAGCATTGGAGTGGATTTGAATCAAAATTGTCTTCGGAATATTTCGATGTTGGAATTCGTGATTATACAGATGCTGTTATGGAAATTTGAAAGATATATATTTATATCGTTATTTCCAATACGACATTTGTTAATCGTAGAATTTGAAATTGAATATAAGCCGATATATTTTCTATTCAGAGCCTTATATTGAATATCAAATGTAATTTGGGTTTGTCGTGAATGGTGTCTTCACTAACACTGTTCTTGAACCCAGTTGAGAAAAGATTAAATCTTTTTATTTAGATTTAATGAAGTGTACCAATTAAATGATATTTAATTGGAATTGAATCGGTATTGATTTTTGGGTTTATCGTGAACAGTATTTTAAATAACACTTGTTCTTTAACCCGATAATTAATGGAATGATTTTTGGGTTTATCGTGAACAGTGTTTTAAATAACACTCGTTCTTTAACCCGATAATTAATGAATGTGATTTTGGGTTTATCGTGAACCGTGTTTTAAATGACACTGATTCTTTAACCCACTCGAAGATTAAAACTAAGTGGAGTTTTAATGAATCTTTAATTAGATTGAAATGATCGAAAATGGAGAATCACCAGTTTTGCTCCAGGCGATAGTTAAATCTTTAATTAGATTTGAACGTGAAATGGTAATTGAATTTACCGATAACACTGTGGTGTTAGATATGAAGTATTACCAGTTTTACTTCATGGGATGAATAGGTTGGGTTGGGGAAATTAAAATAAATAATTACTTCGGTAAGGTTCGCTAATCCCGACTAGTTTGAATTGAGATTCAAAAATAGAATAAAGAATAAATTCAAGGAATTTATCTTTGATAAAATTAATGGGAACCTTTCCCTATGAATGTGAAATTTAGAAACTAACTGTCGGTTAGCCAAGCAGAATGGTTTTCTAGATATTGATCTGATGTTGGTTTCGGCCTTCGGGGTTAATATTTGGGGAATTATTCTCTTGATTAATTTACGGTTAGTGACTGATGAATTGGAATGAGGCGTATGTTGTGTTTGTGTAACACTTATTTAAAGTATACGCGAGTTATTCGGAAATACCGGGTTTATCCCATTCTGAATAACTGATACGACGATAAGTCGAAGATGAAGACGATGGTCGAAGACCGGAGGTCTTCACGTCGTTTGGGTAATTACTGATGATCTTGATTGGGCTGTACACCCAAGAAGATGGAAACAGTTAGTGATCGTCCAGACGTACTTGGAGATCGATGGATATGCGGGGTACTAGGTGCCTCCGGTTTCGTTCAGCCCCAGAACGGA
The DNA here is from genome assembly GCA_030737875.1 of Allium sativum. NCBI lineage: Eukaryota > Viridiplantae > Streptophyta > Magnoliopsida > Asparagales > Amaryllidaceae > Allium > Allium sativum. The sequence continues at coordinate 275,582,580 of CM060923.1, forward strand.
CTTGTAAATGGACTATGTGTCTGACATTGGATTTTAGTCCGTGTGATTGATCTCTATTAAATACATATCTCTTTGGCGGCGGAGAATTTATTCTCTTGCTTAACGCCCTTCTCTGAGACGTACGAGCTCAGGGGTTATATATCGATGGATATCAAACGCATGGAGTGAATTGCCTGTGTGGCGTGCCTAAGTGGCAATTGATCGAGGCTTCTGTTGAAAAGCAAAGTCTTGTGGTGATGATCAAAGCAAGGCCTTTGTGGCGTAGCTTTGTGTAACGTTTGCCTCGCGAGTTTCACACCCGGTATGAACCAAAAACGGGAGAGGACGTCAGGGAGGGCATGCGTTTCTTTCTAGCTAGAAGTGGCGTCAGTGGTTTTACACACCCTGACGAGTTTGACTTATGTGGTTGTTGCTGTTGCGAGGCGCTTCAGATTGATCGGTCGTTCTCGAACCGATGGAGTCATTTAGTTGGCTCACCTATGCCCTATAGGGCGGGGAAACGCATGTTCAGGCATTTTAATCCACATCGGTGGACCGGCCCTGAGGATCCAAGGGCCCACCTGTGTCTGGGTCCTGAGGCACGGGCTAGAGCGTCTCGAATCGGTTGAGGACTATCTTTTGCCTCGGTTCATAGATGGAAATCCAATTTCCAAATACGTGACTTTGCGGTTTTATTTGTAAACCTATTTATGGCGACATAGTGGCATGGGACGCTCATGCCGCCTATGATTGATACTTATGATTTGAAGTTGTTTTATACACTATGCACTTATAATAGTATCAAACGATTTGCTTTAAACGTATCAAGCATTCTTTGGCTGTTATAAGGGAAAACCCTATCCTCGGCTGCGTTGCATTGTGTGATGGGACCTGGGTCTTATAACAGCTTCATTTTTCTTTATTTAGCATTGCGCTGTTTCTTTTATGCACTGGTATTCTTGGGAGGAAACCCGTTCCGTGTTATATGGCGTGGTCCCTTGATTTACCTAACTTTAAAAAAAAGATTAACTGTTTTAGTTCTCACACCAGTCACATGACTGACCTGGAGTTTATTGTTTTAACCTAAACTCTGGGTGCCCTTACTTTGACACGGGCAGCTAGTAGTTTTGGTTTTGCAGATTTATACTCACAGGATCCTGGTTTACAGCTGGAACGATATCCGGAAAGCTTTGTATCCGTATATCTACTTCTAGTTGTGTATTGTATTATTTTCCGCTGCTATGTATTTAAATGTAATTTAAATCTCTGATATTTCTGTGTAATATTCATTTATACTCTGTATATTCTTGTATTCTGATGCATTGTTGTAATATACAATGAAATGTTCTTTTATATGCGTTCTGTTGTTGCTTGTTCTCGAACTATCCGCCGCTTTCCTTTACGGGGAAGTGGAGGGTTTTCACATGAAATAAGAGGAAACATAAAACCTTGAGTCAATCATCAGTACTAATGAGTGATAAAATGGCTATTTGACATCATCAATAAATTATAAGAGAATAGGTAGACACACCATCTAATCCACCAAAATCAACAGAGAAAAGACTCAAACTCATCCTCCCCACATCTGACAGTGGTAGCATTTGCAACAATCAGCATAGAAAACGTAGTAGGCATTGCAAACAGTTATATAGCATAGACCATCCTAATCGAGATCAACATCCCCTAAGCACAATCCCCAAACACCTAAACCAACATCATCAAAGCACCCAAGAGATGTCTCATTTGACGTCAAACAATCTTCACAAAATGATACAAGCAAATCAACAAACATCCATAACTCTAGTTATCACTGCTTATCCTACCTCGAAACAATTGTCGAACCGTATAACCGACTCAATATCGTGTCGTCCGTCTAGTGCTATGGTAACCTCAGTTCTAGTAAAACTCCGTACGCCTTCCATCGCTACGTATCTAGGCCCATCAAATTTTTACCTAGGGTACTCGACCATTCGACCGGTCTTTTAGGCGTCCCTATTATACCCTTGTTTTAAGTCCACTAGAACCTACAACAACAATAATTCCTTAGCATTCAATAGCTCTACTTGTCATCATCGGCGAATGTCCATAAGCTCTAACATTCTTGAGCAGCCATTATCTACGAACTCAAATCATCTTTATTCGTTTCACATTCGTTGCTTTACGATGATCAACGAACATTTCAAAACACTTTGAATATTCCTCCTTGAACTCACATCGAAGCCACCACCATCATCGAACCAAAACGTACTTCGTTTGGTTGATATTCAATTCATAGCGTTTCGGCCATTCTGTTATGAAAAATATATCATATCATTTAAATTCCCATCCACAACGTTTCAAGAAAGCTATCATATCTTCTGCCTAATCCATCTTGGATTATCCTGCCCAATCCATCAAATTTTCTTGCTCGATCCACACACCAAAACTTGCCGGATCCATACTTTTTCATTTTGTTTCTGAAAATGCTATAAAAATTTCTCTTGGCATTTCTGGAAATGCTATAAAAATCCGCTTGATCCAACAAAGAAAACACTTGCCCGATCCATGGTTTTACTGAGGTGTGCACGCCTGACCCAAGTGAAAACACTTGCCTTATCCATTGGAAATTCTTCACCTGATCATGCCAATCATAGCGTTTCTGAAACGCTGTTAAACCCTGAAAATTCAGGCTTTGCCTGATCCATCGGGACACGCCTGATCCATCACTTTTCTTGTGTCGATCGACTTGTTTTTGATGTGCCTGATCCATGCCAAGATTGTGCCCGATTCGTGCCTTTCTGCACCGTTTGGTAAACGATGTCGAACCCAAATGATCCATTCTAAACAAAATCCTTACCCAATCCACTTTTTCGTCGCATGCACCCTTAGTCAATCAACCTTTTTACCATGTTTTTCGACTAATCCACGTTTTAACGCCCGAACCAAACAATACTCGATCCAAATCAATAAATCCAAAACAATATTCAATATCACTATCAAACAATGATCAATCAAACATTCATACATCATTTATCAACATAGAATTCACCAGTCATGATAAAACAATTAAATAAATCAAATAAATGGATCTAAATTGTATAAACATAGAATTAACCCATGAAATTTAACATTATAAATTACTCGAATAGATCCTATGGTGATTTGGGTGGAAATGTACTTACCGCAATGTAGATCTAGGTGAAAACAACTTGTAATGATGAAAATAAGATCAAACAACCAATATACTTGATTGAATCCATGTGAGATGCTTATCACTCACCAACATTTCAAACTAGCTTCAAATCAAAGATCTACTAATCTGGAAAGCGAAGAATGATCTTCAAATCACCCAATTCGATGCGATATACTCTCTCTTGATGTTGATGTAGTTTCCTTTATGTAGATCTTCAATCTAATAATTTAGATCTAAGAAATTAATGGAGAAGAGATGTAATTGATTGGAGTAGGGAGAATTTCAAACCCTAACCAAATAAGAAATAAAGAATGTAAACCATTCTCCATCCCTCTATTTATAGCTACCTAACCAGCCCACTAGTGTCTAGTTAACCTGTCCAAAAAATGTGTAGTACTAAAACAAAGATTCCTCCCAAACTGCTGAACTAAATCTTTAATATGACCACTTTTGCAATTGACAACATCATTTCCTTTCCAATGAAATTGATTCCAATACCTGATTCGATCTCATTCAAAAGTTATGCCCTAAACAAAAACAACAGGGGAAAGTTGGTCACATATAAAATTGGTAAAAATCATGGCATGTTTCACATCGCCATGAACAACATATCAAAACATGAGAATAATCCGACCCTTGGAGAATTAAACAGAAATATTTTACGATCCTCATATACATAAAGTGTGGGTCTTACATTATTCCCCTTTAGAAATTTGCTCTTGAAATTCTGAGCAAACATAAGTAACCAAATCCATTCTGCATGCCCATCATTCGTGAGCAGTTTATTTACCATCCAAACTAGCATCGCATCCATAGCCATAACCCAGCACGTGAAATTCTAATGCATAGTACAAATTAAAATATATGAGTGACATGACATTAATCGGTCATACCAACGAAGAGTTCTAGATGGATCGTCTTCATACTCTCTTCCGTTTCCTACGTACAATCGTCATCATCCTTACTCCATTGTACCCTGACTACTTTACCGTCTTCCTCCTAAGCTGTTACGTATCATTCCCCATAATGTGAAGTGGCTTACGAAGTTTCAAAACTATAGACTTAACTTTCTGGGTCTTCGTACTGATCTGGAGATACCACCACATTCGAATCGTGCACATACTTTGGTAGAAAAGACACATATAACACGTGGTGCACACTCGACATCTTCTATGATAAATCCAATCTATATGCGGGCTTTCTAATTTACTCAATTATTGGCAATGGTCCAACAAATCTTAGGGCTAACTTTCCTTTATTTACGAATCGAACAACATTCTTTGTAACGACCCGGATTTTTAGCGACTTTGGTTATCGACATAAGCTCGATGTCGATAACCAAAACATCGAAAAATCCTGATAATTAATGAAAGAAATTAGAGGGTGAGAATAGATAAGATAGAAACATAGAATAGAAGAAGAAGAAGAACACAACATCAGAGTAACACGAACCTCACAGCTGAACGAATAACATATAATAGATAACATAACTTTGAAATATAACAGTTATGTATACAATAGCACTTATCAGAGTATAGCACTTACAACACAGCGGAAATAACTATAGCTATATGATCTTGAAGCCTCCTGCTCCAAGCTCTCCAAGTATATCTGTAAAACCCGACTACTTGACTGCCCGTACAAATTTAGGCATCCAAGAGTTTAGGGAAAACAACAAAGTAAACTCCGGGTCAGTCATGGGACTGGTGTGAGTATAATAGTTTAACACAGGTATATGAACAAGTAAACGATATCTCATAAGACCACGCCGTATAACGGAACGGGTTTTTCCCTTATGAGAATCCAAAATATCTTTATATCAAAAACCTTTTGATATTATAATAATGTCTATGTATAAATAGATATCAACTAGCAGAAACGCTTTCATCTCACGTTCTACATATATAGTATACAATCAAAATCGCAAGCACGTATTGGATAATGGATTTACAACTATGACAAGGTATGGAACCACCTTCCGATCAGTGTACTCTAGGAACGATACACTGGAGTTCAACAAGAACATCTTGCAACTCAGCCACACATGACCGACCACTCATTTCACTTGAGTGTATCGAATGTACATCACCAACGGTTGGGATCAACAACCGTTCCCGTATATATATAGGACATCATTGATAGATTTAAGAAACAAATGAATATTCACTAGATAGGTGATTATACACCCTACTTCGGTGCGACCGACTTAGCCATGCTGCCTGCCCGATTTCTGTCATTTACCGGTTGATGAGGCTAGAAGCTACGCTTTATCATCACATCAGATTCACTTCGAATGTCACATTGTCAGATCCATCGAAAATCACTAATTGACGTCTACAACAGTACATTATGTGTTAGCTAAAGAAGTTTCCTTCTCCGCTTCCACTCTTGGTACGGTTGAAGAAATCAAGGTACGTGACCTTTCTGGAAATACTCTGTCAGACATTCATTCATACAAGTCTTCCTCATTCACTTAGAATGTCACATCGTCATACCCGCCAAATCACAAATTGACTTATCCAAAAATAACACGGGTATACAGCTAAGAGAAACGAATTCCTCCGCTACCAAACGTGAATACGTTTGAACAGATCAACTTACGCGATTTATTAGATATACTCTGTCAGACCTTCGTCCATACAAGTTGTCCTGGGACTGGACAAACCGAAGGCACTATTCTGTAAACAGGATAGCCCTTGCATTTTACTCCGTCTTCAATTATCTTTAGCATATATGATTCGCTACGCTTATGCCAATACAGAGTGGTTCTTTGGATAATAATCCAACCGGTCTCTACATATTAACAACGTTAAAATGGTCAAAACTTCGATAGTCTGTGATTTAACCATCAATGAAAAACAAGTGTGCAAACAACGATATTATTTCCAAATGGAAATTATATCGAACAAACATCATTTAACATAAATCTCTTTAGATCATTTATTTACTTATCTCCTGTTTCCTTATATTCTAAATTCTTATTTTTCTTTTATCAGAAAACATTTCTGATTCTCGTTTGGAAAACATTTCCCAAAACTCCTTTACGATCAAACCTTACCATTTCTTAGTCAAGAAGGAAGTCACTCAAGTTGGGGTATAATTACCTCTCAGACCTTAACTGAACAACGTTATAACTTCGAAATAGTCGAAGTTTATCTTTTAATCTTTAACAACTTCTTTAACGATTTCTCAGATTCAATTTTACTAATCCACTTCTATATTTAAAACATTGGTTATAACGATAACGATATAATCCCTCCTTTCGAATTATCTAACTTTAATTATAACTTCTATTCTTATTAGTGAATAATTAACCTAACACTTATTTATTTAAAAATAAATAAATCTCTATTTAAACACTGGAAAGTATAAGTACTTTCCCAAATTCGATATAATCGAATCTGCCGATTAACTCTCTTCGAGAAATCTCTATTTGATTAACTCTTCTTCGAATAACCTATATTCGATTAACTCCTTCTCGAATAAACGATATTCGATAATCTCTCTTCGAATAACTAATATTCGATAACTCTTCCTTTTCAAATATCTCATATTTGAAAATCTCACTTCGATTAAACTATAATCGATAACTCCCTTCGATGAAACTAACATTGATAACTCCTTTCGATGAAACTAACATCGATAACTCCTTTCGATGAAACTAACATCGATAACTCCTTTCGATGAAACTAACATCGATTAATTTAACTCGACGAACTTAACTCGACTATCTTAACTTACTTAGTTCGACCGATTCGATTCGATTCGATTAACTAGGCTCGACTAGCTTGGTTTAATTAACTCAACTTGATTAACTCCTATCGAATAACTAATATTCGATTTAACTCCATTCGTTTAACTCTAGATCGCAGCGATCACAAATGGTTATACCTGATTCCCTCAGGAAACATCCGACCGCCGTACGCTATTTACAGCCCTGCAAATTACGCTAGCAGTCGTACGAGATGTCAACTTATCCTGAATAACTATGTTTGATTAACTCTACCTCAAATAACTACACTTGATTTACTCTAGTTCGTTTTAACTCTAATCGATTAACTCTAACTAATTAACTCCAACTGGTTAACTCTAACTGATTAACTCTAACTGGTTAACTCTATTTGACTAACTCGACTTGACTAACCCCTTTCGAATAACATATTCGATTAACTAACTTTCGAATACCATATTCGATTAACTAACTTCGAATACCATATTCGATTAACTCCTTTCGAATGTCTATATTTGATTAACTATATTCACTTTAAAAATGATTTCCTTTTTATAACGTTTCCTTTTCAATTCTATTTGTAAATGGTTTACAAATATTTCCTTTTCAAATTTATTCTTGAAATATTCTAACTCCTTAAATTCTCTGGAAAATTCGCCATAACCTCCTTTGTACCGGAAGCATCGGGAAAATCCCCAAACTCGCCACACATGCCTTTCCTTTCAAAAAGAAATGTTTTGAATTTATTTTCTTTTTGAATATCTCCTATTTATAAATATTCCAATTTATAAACATTTCTTATTTATAAATATTTAAATTTATAAATATCTCTTATTTATAAATATTCCAATTTATAAATATTCTGTTTTCAATATCATTTTGAAATTATTCCTTACCAACATTCCGGTATGTTATGGTATTCAATCATATCAAATTACGATGTTCATTATCGTCCAAACACATATAATCGCCAACAGATTATATATCACAATATATAAATCACAGTAAAATAACTGTTGAGGAATCCAGTTGGATTCCTCCAACCTGTTTCCCTGCATCCACATATGTTACACAACATGATTGTCATCACTTCCAGTTCAATATGAATTATTCTGATAAACAGAATCAATATACAACTATATAACTGTTTATATATTATATATATATATAATATTTCATTAACTGACTAGCAGTTCAATCAAACAGTCAACACACAATCAAACAGACAATTCTAACAGTTCTTAAAATACAACATGAAATTATAAACTGTTCAGAGTTAGTGAGATTTACTCACATTTGCGCGTTAACCGATAAATATCGGTTTGCGTTCATTGATTCAGTCGAACAATTTATTTCTCCATAAATTGTAATGAGCTCGGATTGACACGCGGTCAGTCCCATTGTGTTGCTCCCGTCCCTACGATCCCAACGCAACTTACGGTTCGTCAAACTGATTTCATATGACCAAGATATTCGATTACGAAGTTAATACATTTTAATTCGAATTTTAAATAAAATTTAAATTAAATTAATTTGCCATATGGGTTTTACCCCTTGATCCATAGCAGCCCATCACCGTTTTGGCCCAAGACCGCACCTTTATCTTCCCCAAACACTTCCGTCCCTTTCCAGTATTCAAACACAACAAATTCCCAAATCTTTCGATCCTTCTACCTCCTCCGTTACTCAACAAATCCCAAAACCGAAAACTCCATCCTCTTCTCCTTTTCGTGCTCTTCGACTCCTGGTGCTCATCGTCTAACTCGCGCTCGTCTTCTCGCTCGCGACTTGCTGTTCGTCGATGCTCAGTTACAGGCACATATCGACATCTATTTCGACGGAAATCCACCACAAGTACATACAAGCTGCTAAATCACCTGCTGAGATCGAAAACAACATCCAATTCGATCCTCGACGCTTGTGTTAGCCAATAAACCTAACCCTAGCCTCACAGCGTATACTTCCAGCGAAGAAAAGGAAGTTCGAACCCATCGATTCGACTACCAGAACGTAGCGAATGCCGGCAGGATCTCATAGTATATCGATTTTTGATTTATAGCATTTCTTTTGATTTGTTTGGATTTTTTTCTTTGATTTCATTGCTGCGTTTTTGGTTCTTTTAGAAAGAGAACTGACGGCGCAAGAAATATGAGATTGTAATTAGGTTTAGAAAGGTATGAGGAGTATTTATAGGGTGTTTAGATATTTTAGATATTTTATAGAATGGAATATTCTTAGTATATTCTCATTTTCATATTCATTTTGCTTTTTCTAAAATCCACTGCGAACACATACGACGCCTAAAAATCATGAAAATTGACATGTAGTTAGAGTTCATCATTACGGTCCCAACGAAACTGGTTTCGTCGAATTCCGACTCTGCATGCTCACACAGCGTATTTTTAACCATTGAAAAACTGACTGTTTCTCACTCTAAAAATCGGTATGGCCACATACGGACTCTAAAAATCACGAAACTGGAAATCTAACAACTATTTGACATTGCGGATCCAACAAAACTAGTTTCGTCGAATTCCGACTTCGTTTGCAAAAGTGGCTATTTTTAAAGCGCTGAATGACCCATTTAAATATATAAATATATTTAAATATAATTAAATTTAATATTTAAAATTAAATATTATCGTCTATATTCACCGTGAAATACCATACAGCTCTAGAATATTCCTATATGAATTTACAACTTGATATTCACTTCTGGGTCAACCCGATATTTGATTTATATTGAAATCCCTTTTAAAAATATAAACAATTCCTTTATAAATTATAAAGGAATTCCACAGCGACTTTTCTGAAATTTGATTTGGACGTAAATCAAAATCTACATGATGAAATCCCGATTTTTCTCTTCCATTAGAAAGATATACTCCACCAGCTCCACACGTTTCTTATTTCACTGAAATCCGGCTTAAAACGAATCATGTACATTCAATTGAAGTTCAAATCGCCAAATCGCGAACTGCAGCGCCATTTCAAGCTCGATTTTAATTATATTATAATTATACATTCAAACTGTCGTCGATTGAATATATTCGTCAATATAATTCAACTCTAAGCTGAATTAAATCTCGGGGATGACCCCGTTCACACTATATTGTCAATTCTCTATTTTTGGTTATTCCTGATTTAAATATATTATTTAAATTATTTAAATTAATTAAATATTCACTTTATTTAATTAAACCTCTATTTAATTCACTACATCACGATATATATAATTAAATAAATTAATTATAATACCCCTGACAGTGCGGGTCATTACATTCTTCCCTACTTAAAATAATTTCGTCCTCGAAATTGCTAAGTTAGAGGACGACCCTATATATTGGAACTCCTAATATTTGTTTACCCCTTATTTTTGATTTCAATAGAACCAATTAATATCGACTAAAATAATAATTCTTCCGACTAACTAAAATTTTCAAAAATTCTGAAAAAATTTCTAACACTTTAAATTCTCGGAAATTTTTTCCATAACCGCCTTGGTACAGCCCTATCGGTTAAACCACAACTCGCCTCTCTAGGCTTTCTTCAACCCAAAAGAAAATCAAACTATTTCCCAGCTGACGCTTATTTAGGTTAAAACGGATGTTGTGTAAAACATCGTTACGACAACCAAAATACTATATTCAGCTAACTCTTATCCAACATTGATCTTCGAGCCTGGAATCTTACTATTTATTTGTTAATAATGGAACCAATCAAGTTGGGGTATAACTACCTCTCAGATCTTGACTGAATAACATTTATAACGTCAAAACAGATAAGACTACTTACTCAAATAATCAATACCATACAACTAATTATTCACTTTTAAGCACGTATACTCTTTCTCCTTTTAAGTTCGTTTCCTTATCGGCTTCTCTATATATACTGATATATAGAATTCTACTTATCAGATTTTCTCAAAAATATTCAAACTCCTTAAATTCTCGAAAAAAAATCGCCATAACTTCCTTTGTACCAGGAGCATCGGGATATTTCACATAGCCTCCCATGGCCCTCACCAATCCCAAAAGAAAAGCCAAGCGGCTAGCCGATACGGCTCATAAACCTCATGCTTATATCAAATATAAACTTGTACCTTTTGTCGGCATATTAACTTTATAACTTTCACCTGTTATCAATCCAACATATTCTAATGTCATCTCAACAAATTTTAAATCAATATCTGTTCAACACCGCTATTCACTTATATCCAAGTCTAATTCTATTTCAAACTCGAGTTCCATTCTCGATTTCAAATCCATAACTCCCCAACCAAATATCGTTTCAAATCCCTATCTTATAAATCCAATTTTATCTCGACATTTTCTATTACACTTCAAATTCCACTTAACTGGATTCCATTCCAGTTTGTCTCCACAAATTTTTATTCAGTTGCTTTTAAATTCAAACTGACCTTTTTCCTGGGAGTTTTAAATCACTTTACCATATCAAAAATCAAAGTATTTATTTCAAAGTACCAAAAAAACTTGTTTTTCTCAAACCAATTCAAAAAGCAAAAATCTTTGTTAGTAATCCGTCACTTACCACTCGAAGATGAACACTGATGATGCTGCAGTCATCATCAGAGTTTATTTTCCAACTAAAGAAGTGAGTTCAATACTATATCAGCTTCAAAACCATTTCTCAAACACTTCTACTTTGAAATTCATTTCAAAATATGATTCACACTGCTTGTAAAACAATTTAAAATCTCCCAGGATCTTAAATTTCACATATATTCAATCCAAATCCATTTACAAACACTTATTCAAATTCCAGAGTTTTAATTTAAATTCTGATCTTAATTTCAGATTTAATTCCTCTGCTTTCATGTATTTTACTTATAGGAATTATGATTGTTTATATATATAACCATTTAATTTATAATCTTACTCGATTATAATTACAACCAATATATCTAATATGTATATTTCCTCTATATCAGAATATACTCTGGGTAAACTTATTTTAATTTACCCTCTTTACAAAACATATCATGTCGACCCATCGTATTCGAGTGTTTACAAACTCCTACCGATACAGTGGATCAAACTGATCGACCAGAACCCATAAACAACTCAACCAATGAAACTCCACAATATAAAACCATTTTTATATCAAATACAAATACGCACTCGTATATATACACTCAAACTCAATCTAGGGTATTACTAACCCTATCTCTACTGAGTCACGTCACAAAGCCAAGTAATTCTTAACTTAAGCCCTGATACCAACTGTAACGACCCGGAATTTTAGCGACTTTGGTTATCGACATAAGCTCGATGTCGATAACCAAAACATCGAAAAATCCCGGTAATTAATGAAAGAAATTAGAGGGTGAGAATAGATAAGATAGAAACATAGAATAGAAGAAGAAGAAGAACACAACATCAGAGTAACACGAACCTCACAGCTGAACGAATAACATATAATAGATAACATAACTTTGAAATATAACAGTTATGTATACAATAGCACTTATTAGAGTACAACACTTACAACGCAGCGGAAATAACTATAGCTATATGATCTTGAAGCCTCCTGCTCCAAGCTCTCCAAGTATATATGTAAAACCCGACTACTTGACTGCCCGTACAAATTTAGGCACCCAAGAGTTTAGGGAAAACAACAAAGTAAACTCCGGGTCAGTCATGGGACTGGTGTGAGTAAAATAGTTTAACACAGGTATATGAACAAGTAAACGATATCTCATAAGACCACGCCGTAGAACGGAACGGGTTTTTCCCTTATGAGAATCCAAAATATCTTTATATCAAAAACCTTTTGATATTATAATAATGTCTATGTACAAATAGATATCAACTAGCAGAAACGCTTTCATCTCTCGTTCTACATATATAGTATACAATCAAAATCGCAAGCACGTATTGGATAATGGATTTCCATCTATGACAATGTATGGAACCACCTTCCGATCAGTGTACTCTAGGAACGATACACTGGAGTTCAACAAGAACATCTTGTAACTCAGCCACACATGACCGACCACACATTTCGCTTGAGTGTATCGAATGTACATCACCAACGGTTGGGATCAGCAACCGTTCCCGTATATATATGGGACAGCATTGATAGATTTAAGAAACAAATGAATATTCACTAGATAGGTGATTATACACCCTACTTCGGTGCGACCGACTTAGCCATGCTGCCTGCCCGATTTCTGTCATTTACCGGTTGATGAGGCTAGAAGCTACGCTTTATCATCACATCAGATTCACTTCGAATGTCACATTGTCAGATCCATCGAAAATCACTAATTGACGTCTACAACAGTACATTACGTGTTAGCTAAAGAAGTTTCCTTCTCCGCTTCCACTCTTGGTACGGTTGAAGAAATCAAGGTACGTGACCTTTCTGGAAATACTCTGTCAGACATTCATTCATACAAGTCATCCTCATTCACTTAGAATGTCACATCGTCATACCCGCCAAATCACAAATTGACTTATCCAAAAATAACACGGGTATACAGCTAAGAGAAACGAATTCCTCCGCCACCAAACGTGAATACGTTTGAACAGATCAACTTACGCGATTTATTAGATATACTCTGTCAGACCTTCGTCCATACAAGTTGTCCTGGGACTGGACAAACCGAAGGCACTATTCTGTAAACAGGATAGCCCTTGCATTTTTACTCTGTCTTCAATTATCTTTATCATATATGATTCGCGACGCTTATGCCAATACAGAATGGTTCTTTGGATAATAATCCAACCGGTCTCTCCATATTAACTACGTTAAAATGTTCAAAACATCGATAGTCTGTGATTTAACCATCAAAGAAAAACAAGTGTGCAAACAACGATATTATTTCCAAATGGAAATTATATCGAACAAACATCATTTAACATAAATCTCTTTAGTTCATTTATTTACTTATCTCCTGTTTCCTTATATTCTAAATTCTTATTTTTCTTTTATCAGAAAACATTTCTGATTCTCGTTTGGAAAACATTTCCCAAAACTCCTTTACGATCAAACCTTACCATTTCTTAGTCAAGAAGGAAGTCACTCAAGTTGGGGTATAATTACCTCTCATACCTTAACTGAACAACGTTATAACTTCGAAATGGTCAAAGTTTATCTTTTAATCTTTAACAACTTCTTTACGATTTCTCGGATTCAATTTTACTAATCCACTTCTATATTTAAAACATTGGTTATAACGATAACGTTATAATCCCTCCTTTTGAATTATCTAACTTTAATTATAACTTCTATTCTTATTAGTGAATAATTAACCTAACACTTATTTATTTATAAATAAATAAATCTCTATTTAAACACTGGAAAGTATAAGTACTTTCCCGAATTCGATATAATCGAATTTGCCGATTAACTCTCTTCGAGAAATATCTATTTGATTAACTCTTCTTCGAATAACCTATATTCGATTAACTCCTTCTCGAATAAACGATATTCGATAATCTCTCTTCGAATAACTAATATTCGATAACTCTTCCTTTTCAAATATCTCATATTTGAAAATCTCACTTCGATTAAACTATAATCGATAACTCCCTTCGATGAAACTAACATCGATAACTCCTTTCGATGAAACTAACATCGATAACTCCTTTCGATGAAACTAACATCGATAACTCCTTTTGATGAAACTAACATCGATAACCCCTTTCGATGAAACTAACATCGATTAATTTAACTCGACAAACTTAACTCGACTACCTTAACTTACTTGGTTCGACCGATTCGATTCGATTAACTAGGCTCGACTAAGTTGGTTTAATTAACTCAACTTGATTAACTCCTGTCGAATAACTAATATTCGATTTAACTCCATTCGTTTGACTCTAGATCGCAGCGATCACAAATGGTTATACCTGATTCCCTCAGGAAACATCCGACCGCCGTAGGCTATTTACAGCCCTGCGAATTACGCTAGCAGTCGTACGAGATGGCAACTTATCTTGAATAACTATGTTTGATTAACTCTATCTCAAATAACTACACTTGATTTACTCTAGTTCGTTTTAACTCTAATCGATTAACTCTAATTATTAACTCCAACTAGTTAACTCTAACTGATTAACTCTAACTGGTAAACTCTATTTGATTAACTCGACTTGACTAACCCCTTTCGAATAACATATTCGATTAACTAACTTTCGAATACCATATTCGATTAACTAACTTCGAATACCATATTCGATTAACTCCTTTCGAATGTCTATATTCGATTAACTATATTCACTTTAAAAATGATTTCCTTTTTATAACGTTTCCTTTTCAATTCTATTTGTAAATGGTTTACAAATATTTCCTTTTCAAATTTATTCTTGAAATATTCTAACTCCTTAAATTCTCTGGAAAATTCGCCATAACCTCCTTTGTACCGGAAGCATCGGGAAAATCCCCAAACTCGCCACACAGGCCTTTCCATTCAAAAAGAAATGTTTTGAATTTATTTTCTTTTTGAATATCTCCTATTTATAAATATTCCAATTTATAAAAATTTCTTATTTATAAATATTTAAATTTATAAATATATCTTATTTATAAATATTCCAATTTATAAATATTCTGTTTTCAATATCATTTTGAAATTATTCCTTACCAACATTCCAGTATGTTATGGTATTCAATCATATCAAATTACGATGTTCATTATCGTCCAAACACATATAATCGCCAACAGATTATATATCACATTATATATCACAATATATAAATCACAGTAAAATAAATGTTGAGGAATCCAGTTGGATTCCTCCAACCTGTTTCCCTGCATCCACAGATGTTACACAACATGATTGTCATCACTTCCAGTTCAATATGAATTATTCTGATAAACAGCATCAATATACAACTATATAACTGTTTATATATTATATATATATATAATATTTCATTAACTGACTAGCAGTTCAATCAAACAGTCAACACACAATCAAACAGACAATTCTAACAGTTCTAAAAATACAACATGAAATTATAAACTGTTCAGAGTTAGTGAGATTTACTCACATTTGCGCGTTAACCGATAAATATCGGTTTGCGTTCATTGATTCAGTCGAACAATTTATTTCGCCATAAATTGTAACGAGCTCGGATTGACTCGCGGTCAGTCCCATTGTGTTGCTCCCGTCCCTACGATCCCAACGCAACTTACGGTTCGTCAAACTGATTTCATATGACCAAGATATTCGATTACGAAGTTAATACATTTTAATTCGAATTTTAAATAAAACTTAAATTAAATTAATTTGCCATATGGGCTTTACCCCTTGATCCATAGCAGCCCATCACCGTTTTGGCCCAAGAACGCACCTTTATCTTCCCCAAACACTTTCGTCCCTTTCCAATATTCAAACACAACAAATTCCCAAATCTTTCGATCCTTCTACCTCCTCCGTTACTCAACAAATCCCAAAACCGAAAACTCCATCCTCTTATCCTTTCCGTGCTCTTCAACTCCTGGTGCTCATCGTCCAACTCGCGCTCGTCTTCTCGCTCGCGACTTGCTGTTCGTCGATGCTCAGTTACAGGCATAGATCGACATCTATTTCGATGGAAATCCACCATAAGTACATACAAGCTGCTAAATCACCTGCTGAGATCGAAAACAACATCCAACTCGATCCTCGACGCTTGTGTTAGCCAATAAACCTAACCCTAGCCTTACAGCGTATACTTCCAGCGAAGAAAAGGAAGTTCGAACCCATCGATTCGACTACCAGAACGTAGCGAATGCCTGCAGGATCTCATAGCTTATCGATTTTTGATTTATAGCATTTCTTTTGATTTGTTTGGATTTTTTTCTTTGATTTCATTGCTGCGTTTTTGGTTCTTTTAGAAAGAGAACTGACGGCGCAAGAAATATGAGATTGTAATTAGGTTTAGAAAGGTATGAGGAGTATTTATAGGGTGTTTAGATATTATAGTTATTTTATAGAATGGAATATTCTTAGTATATTCTCATTTTCATATTCGTTTTGCTTTTTCTAAAAATCACTGCGTACACATACGACGCCTAAAAATCATGAAAATTGACATGTAGTTAGAGTTCGTCATTACGGTCCCAACGAAACTGGTTTCGTCGAATTCCGACTCCGCATGCTCACACAACGTATTTTTAACCATCGAAAAACTAACTGTTTCTCACTCTAAAAATCGGTACGGCCACATACGGACTCTAAAAAATCACGAAACTGGAAATCTAACAACTATTTGACATTGCGGATCCAACAAAACTAGTTTCGTCGAATTCCGACTTCGTTTGCAAAAGTGGCTATTTTTAAAGCGCTGAATGACACATTTAAATATAAATATATTTAAATATAATTAAATTTAATATTTAAAATTAAATATTATCGTCTATATTCACCGTGGAATACCATACAGCTCTAGAATATTCCTATATGAATTTACAACTTGATATTCACTTCTGGGTCAACCCGATATTTGATTTATATTGAAATCCCTTTTAAAAATATAAATAATTCCTTTATAAATTATAAAGGAATTCCACAGCGACTTTTCTGAAATTTAATTTGGACGTAAATCAAAATCTACGCGATGAAATCCTGATTTTTCTCTTCCATTAGAAAGATATACTCCACCAGCTCCACACGTTTCTTGTTTCACGGAAATCCGGCTTAAAACGAATCATGTACATTCAGTTGAAGTTCAAATCGCCAAATCGCGAACTGCAGCACCATTTCAAGCTCGATTTTAATTATATTATAATTATACGTTCAAACTATCGTCGATTGATTATATTCGTCAATATAATTCAACTCTAAGCTGAATTAAATCTCAAGGATGACCCCGTTCACACTATATTGTCAATTCACTATTTTTGGTTATTCCTGATTTAAATATATTATTTAAATTATTTAAATTAATTAAATATTCACTTTATTTAATTAAACCTCTATTTAATTCACTACATCACGATATATATAATTAAATAAATTAATTATAATACCCCTGACAGTGCGGGTCATTACATTCTTAAACGAAGAAACCTTCATGAAAACCATATCTCCAACATCGAATTCCAAATCGTTACGATGCTTATCAACATAACTCTTCTGACGATCTTGTGCTGCAATCATTCGTTGTCGAACGATCGTAATACAATCTGATGTTTCTCTTATCATCTTGGGCCTAAATATCAATTTATCTCTAGTTTCTAACCAACTTGCCAGAAAATTACGCAGTCTACCATACAATGCCTCATATAGTGTCATCCCAATGCTCAACTGGTAACTGTTATTATATGCGAACTCAACTAAATGTAGATGTGCGAACTCAGCTAAATGTAGATGGTTTTCCACGATACCCCTAAATCCAATATACAAGCTCTTAGGAGATTTTTCAAAACTTGGCTAAATCTCTTTATTTGACCTCAGCCTGGGGATGATAAGCCGTATTCAAACTTAACTCGGATCCCAAAGTCTCTCGCAAACTCTTCCAAAATCCACTCGTGAACAATTGATCTCGATCACTTACTATGCCCTTCGAGATACCATGGAATCGAACTATCCATTTTATATAAAGCTCATACAACTTCAATGTTGTCTTAGTTGATCTGACGGGAATAAACCTTGCACTATTGGCCAAACGATCCATGTTGACACAAATCCCTTCATTCCATCCTTGGTTCTAGGTAGTCCATCGATATTTGCTTCCATTTTCATGTAGGGACTTCCAATTGCTGAAGCAATCCATTGGCTTCTTCTGTTCAGCTTTCACTAACAGACAGTTCATACACATAGAAATGAACTTCCCGACATCCCTCTTCATCCCTTCCTAGTAGTAAACTCACTTCATTCCCTGATACATCTTTTTAGCATCAAGATGAATCGTCAACTTCGAGTGATGACATTCCGTCAGAACCGCATCTCTCAATCCATCAACACTAGGAACGATTAGTCATCCTTTCCTTCGAATCCAACATTTCGATCAACTTCGAATTCCTTTTCTTCTGGTTTCAATTTCTGGATGATCTCGACAAGCTTTTCATCATGCTTTTAGCTCTCCCCGGTCCTTTCGATGAGAGTAGCTCTTATCGATAAGCTTGCCAACATTTCGTGTTCCAACTCACACTGTGGTCTGAAATCAAATCCTGCCAAGTAATCGAGGTGCTTTCCACTCTAAAAACATTGCTCCCAATCCTGCATGTCTTCGACTTAATGCATCTGCAACTGTGTTACACTCACCAAGAGTATAGGCCATACCAAATCATATGATTCCCGAAACTCTAACCATTGTTGCTACCGAAGATACAAATACTTTTTGGAAACAGGCACTTCAATGATTTGTGATCCGTAAACAACTCGAATCGAACTCCCAACAGGGAATGTGTCCACATCTTCAGAGCAAACATGATCGCCGCTAACTCCAAATTATGAGCCGGATAATTCCTTTCGTGCGGCTTCAGTTGTCGACTCGCATGTGCCACAACCCTATCTTTCTACATCAGCACTGCTCCAAGTCCAGTACCACATGCATCGGTGTATACACTATATTTTCATTCCCACTAGGAATGCTCAAACTGGGAGCACTTGTTAGTCTCTATTCCAGGATTCCAAAAGCTTGCTCACACTTTGCATCCCAAGTGAACAGTTGGTTCTTCTTCGTCAATCCTGTTAGTGGTGCAGCCATCTTGGAGAAATCCTTGACAAACTGCCTGCAATAACCTGCCAATTTAAGGAAACTCCTCAAGTCCGTCGCATTCTTAGGTCTATCCCAGTCCCGGTTTGCTGCTACCTTAGAAGGGTCAACCGCTAATCCATTTCTTGGAACAACATGGCCTAAGAACCTCACTTCACTCTTCCAGAAGTGACACTTTGAAAACCTAGCTCTCAACTGATGTTTTCACAAGATTTCCAAAACAATTCGCAAGTTCGTCTTGTGCTCTTCCTCATTCTGGGAGTAAACTAGGACATCATCCACAAACATAAGCATGAACTTGTTAAACTAATCCCTGAAAATCATATTCATAAGATCCCTGAAATACGTTGGTGCATTGACCAATCCCAACAGCATCACCAGCCACTCAAGGAAACCGGGTGGTGTGCTAAACGCTGTCTTAAGCACACTATCGTTCGCCAGTGTCAACTGGTGAAATCCTATTGCCAAATCCATCTAAGAAACACTTTGGCTTCGTGAAGCTGATCAAACAGGTCAACTATCATCTGCAACGGACAGTTGTTCTTCTCGATCACCTCGTTCATCTCACAATAATCCACACACAACCTCAAAGATCTATCAGCCTTGGTTTCAAACACAACTATGCAACCCATTCGGACGTACTCCTCAAAATGAATCTTTTTCCCAAAAGGTCACGAACTTGCACCTCTAACTCTCGTTGTTCTCTAGGTGCCTTCCACCTAAGGGCCATAACGATAGCTCTAACACCTTCAACCAAATCGATTTTGAACCAAATTTCGCGATGCGGTGGCAACCCATTGACCTCTTCAAAGACATCATCGAACTCACTCGCGATTAGCATAGATGATAAGTCTTGCTGTGAAATCACAATAGAATACAAAAAGCATACGAAGACACTGTTGGATATCGCTTTATAGCGATTTGATTATGAAAACTATACATGTATATATATATATATATATATATATAGGGAAAGTCTATTTTGACAAAATTTGGTGGCACAATTGGTGACACAATGAATTCTCACCATTCGATTGCCCCCTGAATTCCACCTTCCCATGTAAAGACAGAAAGATCCAATGGTGCAGATCTTTTGTGTCACCAAATTGTGTCAAAATAGACGCTCCCATATATATATATATATATATATATATATATATATATAATCATCTAACTCTGTTTTGCAAGAAGAAATTCAAACAACAGATTCAAGAGCTCTTACGGAAGATTACATGTATTAGAGTCTGTTGGTATGAGAATTTTATTGTTAAAATCATCCTTGATGCTGCACATACACATACACGTTTTCAAAGTATATAATTTTATATACAAATGCATAAGGAATAGTTCTGTCTCGGGAAACAGACATCTGACCATATAAATTCAGACATCTGTTTGCTGAAATAAAATATCAACTCAGCATAATATTCAGACGTTTGAGTTGAAAAAGTCAAATGTCTGTTTTATTCTGGAAATGAATTATTCCTTGCTGTTTTGATTTTAAAACAAAAACAGGCATATGAATTTTTATTTTAGACATCTAAATAGGAAAGGATGCAACTTTTAATGAAGAGTCACAACTTTTAACTCATATCTCTTAAACAAATCTCTTCATGACTAGTTGTAACCTTTTGTAAACTACAAAAAGAGGCTTGATCAAATGTTTTCCTCATAGAAATTTACTTTAATTCTTTCTATCTTATCTTACGTATTCCAGTTCTAAAGAACATTATATTTCCATATTTCTAAGATTTCAAATCTTATTCCAATCTTCCATATTCTTTCACAAATTATATGATTATCACTAAGGAAAGACTATAAGAAGTGTGTACATCAATTTGACATATCTGTGTTATCAAGAACACAATAGTTAGCAATTAGTTTATTGTGGAAGTCGACTTCAGTAGTTGAGGCAAGAAATCTCGTTCGGCGGTTCGGGTAATTGTGAATCTGTTCCTCCAAGGGAAGTGAGGGTTATTGTGTTAGTGAAATACCATAAGAGAGTTCGGGACTGGATGTAGGACAGTGATCTGAACCAGTATAAAATCGACTGTGTGATTTTACTTACTACTACTACTACTTTATTGTATACACATTACCTTGCTTATCATCCATACTATACGATCCTACCACTACATAAACTCTTTCAATTTGTATCAGAGAATGGGCATCCTGTAACCGTAACATTGTTATTCGATACTTTGATAATATGTAGAATAACACAATTACTAGCACTACTTCTACATTCATTGAAGGACAATCTACTCAAAAGACCACCACTATTCAGTGGATTACACTACAATTACTGGGCTATAAGAACGAGAATTTATATGCAAGCTAATAGATTTGAAGCATGGAATGCAACTCAAAACCAATATACAACACCTACTATTGAATACTTTGCATGGACAATAGCTCATAAAAATGAAGCAAGTGCAAATGCCAAAGCTATGAATATGTTATTCTGTGGTTTGGATTGAGATGAATTCAATCATGTTAGCATTTGCACCACTACACATCCAATATGGGAAACACTCAAATCATTACACGAGGGTAAAAATATGGTCAAACAAACAAAGATCTCAATGCTCAAAAACCAATTTCAAAATTTCGAGATGAGACAAAATGAAACCATCAACGACATGTATTCAAGATTTCAAGGCATACCACATGCCTTGATAGGGTTAGAAGAAAAATATAGTGACTTTGATATCATATCTAAGGTACTAAACTCCTTAACTGATGATTGGGAGAGAAAAGTATTAGCCATTGAGGAAGCCAATGATTTATCAACAATGAAACCAAAAGAACTCATAGGTAATCTCATGTCCTATGAACTAAATCTTCAAGCTAAAAAGGAAAAAGCACAAGAGAAAAAGAATGTAGCATTTATGCTGGAAAAGAAGAATCAAAATCAGAAGATGAGGATATAGCATTCATCGCCAAAAAATTTAAGAAAATTTTGAAATTTAGAAAAGGAAATAAAAGTATTTTCAAAAAGAATTCCTCGAGTAAACCTTCATCCTCAAACATAGAATGTTTTAATTGTCACAATAAAGGTCACATAGTGAAAGATTGTTTGGAACTAAAATAAAATCTGAAAAACTTCAATAACAAAAATAAGAATGATAAGTTCAAAAAGGAAGCTTTTTCTGTCACTTTGGACGACTCAGATTTAGATTCATCAGATAGCGATAGAAACAACGAACAAGCAAATGTGAGCTTTATGGCTCAAGAATCTGAGGTAAGTAATCTAGCTTATGATGATTTAGTAGAAGTTAACACTGAATTTTAAATACTATAAAAACTCTTAAAAGGAAACTTAAGGAAACACATAAAAATCAGAATAAAGCAAAATTTGAAAGAGACATGCTAAAAGATGTAAAGAAAATATTAGAGGAAGAACTTGAAAAAGTTCGGGAGTCTCTCTCAACACATATAGTCAACTTTCACTATTTAGTCAAGAAATTAAAACTCAAAAGGAAAAGATTGATGAGATTAGTTCTTAAAATCACATTTTGAAAACTAAGATAAAAGAATTAAAATTAGAAAATACTAGTATTCAAACCAGATTCAATAGCATTACAAAGAATATATCTAACTTTAACAAGGGTAGAGAAAATCTGTTTAGATTCATGGAAAATTCTTAATCCTCTTCGAATAAAAATGGGTTGGGATTTAAGAAGAAGTCAATATTTCTTCCAAAGAAAAATGTAAATCCTAAAAGGAAAATTGATTCAAGACATAAAGTCTTTAATAATGTACCAAAATACACTAAAAAGGAAATTAAGATATGGATTCCAAAGACAAATAATAATTTAATTCAGAACAAATATATAAAATTCTTTATCGAAACAGTACACAATAGTAGTAATTATCTCTACAAAAGGGATACTGAACCCATTTGGGTTTGGTTTACTAAGGCCTAACTCTTAGGACCCTATTAAACAGTGGTACCTATGTATATATTTATATTCCTTATAGGTCCCACTCAAAAAGAAAAAATGGATTTTAGATAGTGGTTGCTCAAGACACATGACCAGAGACAATGATATGCTAACAAATATTTCATACTTTGATGGTGGCTTAGTTACCTTCGGAGATAACTCAAAA
Organism: Allium sativum; assembly: GCA_030737875.1. Classification (NCBI taxonomy): domain Eukaryota; kingdom Viridiplantae; phylum Streptophyta; class Magnoliopsida; order Asparagales; family Amaryllidaceae; genus Allium; species Allium sativum. The sequence continues at coordinate 275,606,249 of CM060923.1, forward strand.
GGTTTTATTATTAGCAAAGGAGATGTGATGTAACGACCAAGGATTTCCGGCCCCGAAAATCGACATAAATACCCTTACCGTAACTCATGCCGACCTTCCAAGCACCGAAAACACTGGACAGTTATTAGAAAGAAATTAGAGGGTGAGATAAGAAAGAAAGAAATATTAGAATAGAAGAAAAAGAAGAGCAACACAACACAGAGTCTCACTTCGCAGCGGAACAAAATATAATACAGAAATAAATCTTTATTGAAAGTTTAAAAACACTTACACTATCAGAGTACATCATACAATGAGACAGTTATAATAGCCTGTTCCCATATACAATACACAGCTGTATAGTAGCTGTAATATCATACGTCTGAACATCTCCAGCTTGTCTCTTCACTGTAACACCCCACCTCCGCCAGGGTGTCTCTTGCAAGCACTCTGACTTTGGAGGGGCGTTTGAATCGGGTAAACATGCATAATGATATATCAAGGCAGAACAAGAACATATGTATATATGTAAACAGAGTAAATAACATAGATAAAACAGCGGAAGATTTCAAACCATTTCAAAACAAGTCTGGCACAACATAATGTCAATTTTCCAAATAAACAAGTCTAGATAAAAACAACATCACTGAAAAACTGAAATACATAAGTACTATCCCCAAAATAAGTGTTAACCATAGCTAGCTTCATGTCAAGACCGTACATGAGCTAAAATCCCACAAGCAAGCGATCAGAAATCCAAGCTAAGCTCCAATATTCCCACCCTGAGAACCTGGGGGGGGGGGGGGAACGGAAGAAAAGAGGCGAAAGAAAAACAGGTCAGTCAAAAAGACTGAGTAAGCCCTACTACAATCAATGTAAACTGTTAAAGTTAACTGGCATGATGAAAACTGAGATGAACATAAGGATAACTACATACTGGCATGATAGATAAAAGGTGTCATCGCATAATCAGGTTTAAGGTTTTGCACCACAGGTGTACTAGCAAACTAACATGACTTGAATAAACATGTATTGATCCCTTGGCCCAAGCTTTGGCCCAATAACATGAAGTGACCCTAATACGAGGTCCAATAACATGAAATGGCCCTAATACGAGGTCCAACCAAACGGTCTAGTCGATCGGCTCCCTATAAGCCTAACTCGTCACGTGTTGGTGTCAATACGGCCCAAACATAATTGTAGTCAGACTGTGCAGGGTCTCCCGTCGGGTGTATCAAGCCCTAGGGTGTCAACCCCTGGACACCATAAACATAAGTGCACAGTCTCGATCTACAGGTACCCGTGCATGTTTTCCCCGGCTTCGGACTATGTGCACGACCATAGTCCGCCCAGAACTACACCGGCGTACCACTCTGCCGTCGTTTTTGGTCACTTACCTCAAGTCCAGTAATCGTGCTCCCTCCCTAGCCTAGTCCCTAGGGTCTTAATGATACAAACTTGGGATTACTGCTGGAGTGGACCCCCATTGCTAGGATTTTCTAGTGGGTTAAGTACGGTTTAACCCTCTTGCTAATCATGGATTAACTTGGTTAAGTGTAACGATGAGTTCACGACTTAACCCTGATTAATCTACCAAGCCCGCATTGATTAAGTATTAAGTGGACCATGACTTAAACCCTAATCATGAGGCATTAATTAATTAATGTGCCTTAACCTCTCACATTAGACTTCGTTGCGGTTACTAGTTAAGCCGGTCGGTTCCGGGTAGCTTTACACCACAACTTGGTCTAACCTCGGGTTCAAGGTACAACATGACCAACTTCTCTCATTGGGTCCTATTGTTTGTAGCAACTAGTTAAGCCGGTCGGTTCCGGGTAGGTTTACGCTACAAACTAAACCCAACCTCGAGTTGGTCACACTTATATTTTCTAAGTGTCATGTCCATCATGTTTCCAAAACATGTTACAAGTTTTCAAGAATTTGGGTAGACCTAACTTAATAGGTAAATTCCCAATGGGTAGACTTAACTTAATAGGTAAATTCCCAATCTTATGTTTTTATGTCTTTTAAGTTTACCCTACCCCAAACGCAATCCCATCGCTTACATATCGCAATAGCGCATAAAGGATAGAAAGAGGGAACTTGGCGTAATCATGACATAAAGGTGTTGAAGCCACAAGTTTAACATGGTGGCATATGAAATGTACATATGTTCATATACTTGCATATTACATTTGTAGGCCTCAAAAGCATGCATAAAACCAAACTTAGCATATTGGTGATACACGGTGATAAATGACATGTAGAAATGGCCATAAGTTCGCATTTAGCCTCACATGCAAGTTATCATAAGAGATATGATAACTTACATGTTGCCAAAATGCAACCTTTAGCATAAAGCTTGAAGCTTTAAGCTCATAAACCCAAGATAAGCTTGCATAACATGATAGCATGAGTAAGATGATCAACCCAAACTTGCATACATAACATGGAAACTTGCATATCATAACATAGCAAACTTGCATAACATAACATGGCAACTTGCATATCATAACATAGCAAACTTGCATAACATAACATGGCAACTTGCATATCATAACATAGCAAACTTGCATACATAACATGATAGACTTGCATAACACATCATAGTAAACTTGCATATCATAATGATCAAACACAACTTGCATCATTCATTAACTTTAGAGTTTAAATATGAAAGTAGAAAAGGGCTTACAATGCTTATGAAGACTCAAATGAGTATAAGCAAATATAAGATTGAGACAAAGCCCTTATGCAATCAAATAAACCCAAAATGCAAGCTCCAATAGAAAAACCCTTGAGCAAAAATTTTCAAAACCCTTGCTTTATGATGTAAATATGGAAACTTGACTTGAATGCAAGCTAATGACACTCATACAAGCTTGAAAACACTTGTATGCATGGAAAATCTCTCATAGAAATAACTTAGGAATTTTATGAAGAGAGTGGAGGCCATGAGAGGAATGATTTTGCCATAGTTTAGTTGTATGAGTGAATAATGTTGATTTAGGCTTAGGTTAGGGTCTTATTTATAGAGATTAGGATTAGTTCTAGCCTTAGGATTAAACCCTAGTTCCAATCTCAGCCCTTAAAACCGAATCTGGCCCCCAAACTCAACACAACTCCAAAATGGAGCACCAGGCAAAACTGCCCGGCTGAACCAAGTCGACAGCCAAGTCGACAAGGCTGTCGACTTGGGTCCAACCAAGTCGACTCCCAAGTCGACAGGGCTGTCGACTTGGGTGCTCTGGCGGGAACTTTCCCGCCTGGCCCAATCTGAACCTAATTTCCAAATTCAAACTTGAATTTGAAATCTGTTTTGAACTTGCAATTTTCTGAAAACTTCGTTGGGCCTTAATCGGGTCATACGGACTCCGATTTTCGAAAACTCGGACTCTATTTCGCGTATTTTTCCGAGACGAACGCAATGGCATAGCCCGTTTCCCTTGATTCAGATTTGAAAATTAAATTCTGCCTCGATTAACGTTATAACAGGTTATTGAAAATACGGGTTGTTACATTCTCCCCTCCTTAAAGGATTTCGTCCCCGAAATCTTCAAGTTAGGAATAACGTATCCTACCATCCAACATCCATCTACTCAAAACATCATCCACGAGCAATCATTGTCCTTACAAGATTCTAAATGTTGTATGAACATATGCAAAGGTGTGTGTATATGTACTTATCTAATGGAAATATCATCAATGCAAATTATGTTAGTGAAATGAATCCATATGTATGCAATTCCTAACATAATGTATAACATCTATATGTGTGCACATAACATACATCCATATGCAACATCCATGTGATAACACAAAAATTTTCATCCATGAATAAGCGTAAACACTCATGCATATGCAATATGAGGAGTGTGTGAGCCGATCTAGTGCCTAATGTGTATAATGCATCCACGAGTAACCACTTGCAAACACTTGCAACCACTTGCAAACATCAAGCATAACATGTTTCAAACACATGTTTCATCCAAAGGGTTTCTACCTAAGGTTCTCATGACAAGATTAACACGATAAACTAGATAAACATGGATAGAAAAGAGAAAGATATGCTAACAAAGAAAAGAGATTGAGAGTGTACCCTCAAAAAGGAATGGATAAAGCCCACGCATCTTCTCCTCGGTTTCCCAAGTTGCGCCTTCTTCGGCTTCACCCCATTGAACCTTCACCAACTTGACCTCTCGATTCCTTAGCTTCTTGGTCTCCGTCCCCAAGATACAAATCAGAGCTCTCCTCAAGGTAGCCTCTTTCTCCACTTCCACATCTTTCAGAACACTTGTCTCAACAACCTCTACTGATTCATGTAAACACTTCCGGAGATGCGAGACATGAAAAACATCGTGTACTCCGACAAGCTTCTCGGGCAACTCCACTCTATAAGCCATCTGCCCGATCCTCTCTATAATAGGGATTGGTCCAACAAACCTCGGTGCTAACTTCCCAACGGCTCCAAATCGGACCACATTCCGCAAAGGAGAAACCTTCACGAAAACCATATCCCCAACATCAAACTCCAAATCAGTTCTTCGCTTATCAGCATAGGATTTCTTTCGGTCTTGGGCCGCTTTCATCCGTCTTCGAATCAACTCGACCTTCTCGGATGTATCTCTGATCATGTCAGGCCCAAGTATAAGCTCATCTGTCGTCTCCCACCAACATGTAGGCGACTTGCACGGCCTCCCATATAAAGCTTCAAATGGTGCCATCCCTATGCTTGCCTGATAACTGTTATTATATGCAAACTCAACAAGAGGAAGATGGTCTTCCCAAGTACCACCAAAATCAAGAATACAAAGCCTCAACAGATCCTCGAGTACTCTATTCACCCTTTCGGTTTGACCGTCCGTCTGTGGGTGATAAGCTGTACTTAGATTTAACCTCGTGCCCATAGCTTCTTGCAAGCTATCCCAGAATTGACTTGTAAAGATTGGGTCACGGCCACTGACTATACTAGAAGGGACTCCATGTAGTCTCACAATCTCACGAAGATATACAGACGCTAGCCAAGATGCGGTCCTCTTGCTCTTCACCGGAATGAAATGAGCACTCTTCGTAAGTCTATCCACAATAACCCAAATGCTCGTATTCCCTTTCCTTGACCTTGGTAGCCCATCGATAAAATCCATGGAAATACTCTCCCACTTCCATAGTGGAACGTCTAGAGGATGCAATAGCCCACCGGGCTTCTTCGACTCGGCCTTAACTCGCTGGCAAATGATACATCTAGAGACAAACTCTGCCACATCCTTCTTCATCCCAGGCCAAAAGAAAATGCGCTTCATATCTTTATACATCTTATCTCCTCCCGGATGTATAGTCAACTTAGAGCGATGCGCTTCCTCAAGAACTTTTCTTACTAAATCTTCTACCATTGGAACACATAACCTTCCGTCTCTCCTCAGCCAACCCTTGTCATCAATAGAATATCGAGCGAGATGACTAGACGCCTCTCCTCGAATCAGCTTATCCATAATCTCAACTATCTGAGGGTCTTCTCTCTGCGAAGCCCCAACTTGATCAAGAAGGGTAGGTCTGAGTTCCAGAGATGCTAAAGAACCGGTCATCGACTCAATCGCCAAAGAGAAATCAAAGGTTGCCACATACTCTAAATTCTTCATCTCAACGAATAGAGGACTCAGAGTCAACCTTTTTCTACTCAATACATCTGCTACCACATTCCCCTTGCCAGGGGTATAAGCTATCTCAAAATCGTAGGACGCCAAGAATTCCATCCATCTTTGTTGCCTCAGATTCAGATCCTTCTGAGAAAAGAGATACTTCAATGACTTGTGATCGGTATAAAGCTCAAATCTTTCCCCCAGAAGATAATGGCGCCAAGCCTTGAGTGCATATACTATTGCTGCCAACTCTAAGTCATGAGTGGGATAATTCTTCTCATGCACTTTGAGTTGTCTACCGCCAAAGCATATCACTCTTCCTTCTTGCATCAGAACAGCTCCTAACCCCGTGCCACATGCATCGGTGTATACTGTAAATAACTTCCCTCCATCGGGCAAAGCTAGAACAGGTGCTGATGTGAGAGCTCTCTTGAGCTTCTGAAAAGCAAGCTCGCATTCTATGTTCCAAGCAAAAACTAAATTCTTCTTCGTCAATTTAGTGAGAGGAGCAGAAATCTTCGCGAAGTCCTTGATGAACTTCCGGTAAAAGCCTGCAAGACCTAGAAAACTTCTCACTTCGGTTGCATTCCTTGGAGTCTTCCAATCCTGAACTGCAGCTACCTTAGCGGGATCCACCGCTAAGCCTTGCTTAGATACTATATGCCCAAGGAATCTAACTTCCCTTCACCAAAAGTGACACTTGGAGAACGTGGCCTTCAACTGATGCGCTCTAAGCGTATCCATCACCTCCACGAGATGCCTTGCGTGCTCTTCCTCATCCTTAGAGAAGATCAGAATATCATCTACGAAGACCACGACAAACTTGTTCAAGAACTCCCTGAACACCCTACTCATCAAGTCCACAAAATATGCGGGTGCATTAGTCAAGCCGAACGACATGACAAGCCATTCGAAGAATCCATCTGGAGTTCTGAACGCAGTCTTGTCTATACTATCTTCAGCTACCCTGAGCTGATGGAATCCAGTAGCAAGATCAAGCTGAGAGAAAACAGAAGCACCGATAAGCTGGTCAAAGAGATCATCAATTCTCGGTAACGGGTGTCTGTTCTTTTTAGTCAGCTTATTCAACTCTCGATAGTCAACACAAAGTCGGAGAGAACCATCTGCCTTGGTAGCAAATACCACAGGCGCTCCCCATTCAGATATACTTCGTCCAATGAAGTTCTTCTCAAGCAACTCCTTCACTTGCTTACTTATCTCCCGCCTTTCACGCGGAGCCATGTGCCGAACGGGCAAAGAAACCGGCTTTGCATTATCCACCAGATAAATGCGGAAATCAATCTCTCGCTTAGGGGGCAACCCCCTAACTTCATCAAAAACATACGGATACTCTCGAACCACTCTCACAGACTGAAGAGTTTCCATTGACGAGTCGAGTGATTCAAGATAGCACAACATGACGGGACCTCTCGGATTACAAGAAATTTCTAGGGTGTTTCCGAGGCGAGTCACGAGCCTCACAACCCTATGCTCACAATCAAGGATGGCTCCATATCTGGACAACCAATCCATGCCCAATATCAATCCGTATCCCCTAAAACCAAGAACATAAGCACTACACAAGAACTCTACACTCAGTATAGAGATCCTCAAATCCCCACATATCATAGACAGATGGGCGGAACCCCCAATAGGATTTGAGACACAGACGGGATCATCTACCAAGCTAGTACTTAGGTGCAAACTATCAACAAGATCAGATGAGATAAAGCTATGCGATGCACCAGAATCAAACAAGGTACGAACTGGAAAATCAGAAACATATACAAGGCTCTCAACAGAAATACTACCTCGATCGGGAACTGGAGCGGTATTGAGAGCAAGAACTTGCCCTCCTGAAGGTCCAACACGCTGAGTCTGACCCTGGCCTTGCCCTTTCTTCTTCGGGCAATCCTTACTGAAATGTCCAGTCTCACCGCAGAAAAAGCATTCACCATTCTTCCTTTTCCTCTTCCTACAATCCTTAATAAGATGCCCAACTGAACTGCAATAATGGCACTTCCCCTTGTTGTTATTGCCCTAGTTGTTGTTCCCCTTGTTGCCTTGACTCTTGTTCTTGTTCTTGTTCTTGTTCTTGTTCTGATTGCCTTGACTGCTCTGACCACTTGGATTACCCTGATTTCCTTTCCACTGGGAATCAGTCTTCTTGGCTTGAGTATCGTTCATCTTGACCTCTTTCTTGACATCTCCCTGAAGTAACGCCATATCAACCAAGCTCTCAAACGTGGCCCCATGGGGAATATGTGACATAGCCAATCCTTGCAACGGCTCATTCAATCCTCTAGCAAAACGAAGAGCCTTCTTCTGAGGAGTATTCACCATATCCAAGCCAAAACGAGCTAACTGATTGAACTTATTCACATATTCTTTGACAGACATATCTCCTTGTTTCAAAGTTATGAACCTCTCCATTTGTAGATTCTCCTCAGCAGAAGATAGAAACTTAAGCACGAACCTTGCCCTGAAATCGGCCCAAGTCTCAACAGGCCTAGTACCATTGGTGACTTCCCACCAATAAGCGGCTTCATCCTTCATAAGCCAAACCGCCAACAAGATCTTCCTCTGATCGTCAAACCCAAAGATAGCAAATAAATCCTCGGTCTCTTTCAACCAATTTCTGGCCTCTACAAAAGTCTCAGTGCCTTGAAAGTTCTTGCCACCCATTGCTTTGAAATCTTTGCAAGTCTTTGCGAAGTCAGCATGAGGATGCGGAGGGGGAGGAGGAAGAGGAACCTCAGCGACAGGAGGAGGAGGAACATTAACTACCAAAGGAGGAGGAGGAGGAACATCTGCGGGGCCGGCTTCGGTCGCCCTAGCCTCCAAAAGTCTCCTATACCAAACAGGTACGTGCACTCCCTCCGGAATAGCAAAGTTATCGGCCATACTGAAAACGAAGAAAAAGACAGATTCAGAATGGAGAAAAACGAAGGAATTTTGCTAATGGCTTTTTGGGGAATAGCCTTTAAAATAAACTAGACTTTTCTTTGGAAAATACTTTATACTTGGTTTTGAAAATAGTTTTCCAAAAATTTTAAAAACCTTTTTGTTCCTTCTCGTAAACCATATGCTCTGATACCAAATGTAACACCCCACCTCCGCCAGGGTGTCTCTTGCAAGCACTCTGACTTTGGAGGGGCGTTTGAATCGGGTAAACATGCATAATGATATATCAAGGCAGAACAAGAACACATGTATATATGTAAACAGAGTAAATAACATAGACAAAACAGCGGCAGATTTCAAACCATTTCAAAACAAGTCTGGTACAACATAATGTCAATTTTCCAAATAAACAAGTCTAGATAAAAACAACATCACTGAAAAACTGAAATACATAAGTACTATCCCCAAAATAAGTGATAACCATAGCTAGCTTCATGTCAAGACCGTACATGAGCTAAAATCCCACAAGCAAGCGATCAGAAATCCAAGCTAAGCTCCAATATTCCCACCCTGAGGGGGGGGGGAACGGAAGAAAAGAGGCGAAAGAAAAACAGGTCAGTCAAAAAGACTGAGTAAGCCCTACGACAATCAATGTAAACTGATAAAGTTAACTGGAATGATGAAAACTGAGACGAACATAAGGATAACTACATACTGGCATGATAGATAAAAGGTGTCATCGCATAATCAGGTTTAAGGTTTTGCACCACAGGTGTACTAGCAAACTAACATGACTTGAATAAACATGTATTGATCCCTTGGCCCAAGCTTTGGACCAATAACATGAAGTGACCCTAATACGAGGTCCAATAACATGAAATGACCCTAATACGAGGTCCAACCAAACGGTCTAGTCGATCGGCTCCCTATAAGCCTAACTCGTCACGTGTTGGTGTCAATACGGCCCAAACATAATTGTAGTCAGACTGTGCAGGGTCTCCCGTCGGGTGTATCAAGCCCTAGGGTGTCAACCCCTGGACACCATAAACATAAGTGCACAGTCTCGATCTACTGGTACCCGTGCATGTTTTCCCCGGCTTCGGACTATGTGCACGACCATAGTCCGCCCGGAACTACACCGGCGTACCACTCTGCCGTCGTTTTTGGTCACTTACCTCAAGTCCAGTAATCGTGCTCCCTCCCTAGCCTAGTCCCTAGGGTCTTAATGATACAAACTTGGGATTACTGCTGGAGTGGACCCCCATTGCTAGGATTTTCTAGTGGGTTAAGTACGGTTTAACCCTCTTGCTAATCATGGATTAACTTGGTTAAGTGTAACGATGAGTTCACGACTTAACCCTGATTAATCTACCAAGCCCGCATTGATTAAGTATTAAGTGGACCATGACTTAAACCCTAATCATGAGGCATTAACTAATTAATGTGCCTTAACCTCTCACATTAGACTTCGTTGCAGTTACTAGTTAAGCCGGTCGGTTCCGGGTAGCTTTACACCACAACTTGGTCTAACCTCGGGTTCAAGGTACAACATGACCAACTTCTCACTTTGGGTCCTATTGTTTGTAGCAACTAGTTAAGCCGGTCGGTTCCGGGTAGGTTTACGCTACAAACTCAACCCAACCTCGAGTTGGTCACACTTATATTTTCTAAGTGTCATGTCCATCATGTTTCCAAAACATGTTACAAGTTTTCAAGAATTTGGGTAGACCTAACTTGTTAGGTAAATTCCCAATGGGTAGACCTAACTTAATAGGTAAATTCCCAATCTTATGTTTTTATGTCTTTTAAGTTTACCCAACCCCAAACGCAATCCCATCGCTTACATATCGCAATAGCGCATAAAGGATAGAAAGAGGGAACTTGGCATAATCATGACATAAAGGTGTTGAAGCCACAAGTTTAACATGGTGGCATATGAAATGTACATATGTTCATATACTTGCATATTACATTTGTAGGCCTCAAAAGCATGCATAAAACCAAACTTAGCATATTGGTGATACATGGTGATAAATGACATGAAGAAATGGCAATAAGTTCGCATTTAGCCTCACATGCAAGTTATCATAAGAGATATGATAACTTACATGTTGCCAAAATGCAACCTTTAGCATAAAGCTTGAAGCTTTAAGCTCATAAACCCAAGATAAGCTTGCATAACATGATAGCATGAGTATGATGATCAACCCAAACTTGCATACATAACATGGCAACTTGCATATCATAACATAGCAAACTTGCATAACATAACATGGCAACTTGCATATCATAACATAGCAAACTTGCATAACATAACATGGCAACTTGCATATCATAACATAGCAAACTTGCATACATAACATGATAGACTTGCATAACACATCATAGTAAACTTGCATATCATAATGATCAAACACAACTTGCATCATTCATTAACTTTAGAGTTTAAATATGAAAGTAGAAAAGGGCTTACAATGCTTATGAAGACTCAAATGAGTATAAGCAAATATAAGATTGAGACAAAGCCCTTATGCAATCAAATAAACCCAAAATGCAAGCTCCAATAGAAAAACCCTTGAGCAAAAATGATCAAAACCCTTGCTTTATGATGTAAATATGGAAACTTGACTTGAATGCAAGCTAATGACACTCAAAAAAGCTTGAAAACACTTGTATGCATGGAAAATCTCTCATAGAAATAACTTAGGAATTTTATGAAGAGAGTGGAGGCCATGAGAGGAATGATTTTGCCATAGTTTAGTTGTATGAGTGAATAATGTTGATTTAGGCTTAGGTTAGGGTCTTATTTATAGAGATTAGGATTAGTTCTAGCCTTAGGATTAAACCCTAGTTCCAATCTCAGCCCTTAAAACCGAATCTGGCCCCCAAACTCAACACAACTCCAAAATGGTGCACCAGGCAAAACTGCCCGGCTGAACCAAGTCGACAGCCAAGTCGACAGGGCTGTCGACTTGGGTCCAACCAAGTCGACTCCCAAGTCGACAGGGCTGTCGACTTGGGTGCTCTGGCGGGAACTTTCCCGCCTGGCCCAATCTGACCCTAATTTCCAAATTCAAACTTGAATTTGAAATCTGTTTTGAACTTGCAATTTTCTGAAAACTTCGTTGGGCCTTAATCGGGTCATATGGATTCCGATTTTCGAAAACTCGGACTCTATTTCGCGTATTTTTCCGAGACGAACGCAATGGCATAGCCCGTTTCCCTTGATTCAGATTTATAAATTAAATTCTGCCTCGATTTACGTTATAACAGGTTATTGAAAATACGGGATGTTACATTCACAGCCTTCGATAACTTGAACTTGTACCCCCGGGCTAACCCGAGCATTTACAAAACACCGGGTCAGTCTGGTGAACCAGAGTGAGATAAACTCGCACAGTATTAAGGGTAAATCATCCAATCATGATTTTAAAGTTCAAAATCTTTCAAAAGAAAAGGATAATCGTAAGACCAAATCCACACATAAACACAGACGGTTTTTACCTTACGATAACCCAAAACAGTTTGAATTCAATATCTTTTCTGATATTATCATAATATCTAAATACAAGTAAATAGCAATGTAGTGGAATGCTTGCATCTCACGCTCCACATATATAGTATACAATCAAAAAATGCAGGCGCTTATTGGAGATTGGATTTCCGATTATGACAAGGTAAGGGACAACCTGCCGATAGTGTATCTCTAGAGACGAATATACTAGGTTCAACAAGAACGTCTTGCAACCCGGCCCTCACATGACCGACCACTCATTTCGCTTGAGTGTATCGAATGTATATCACCGACGGTTGGGATCAGCAACCGTCTCCCGAAAAGGGACAGCATCGAACTTAGATTTAAGAAGAAAATAGGATTTCCTCTAGATAGGTGATTATACACCCTAATGGGAGCGACCCACATAGCCATGCTGCCTACCCGATTTCTGTCATTCCCCGGTTGATGAGGCTTGAGGCCAGAATTTATCTTTGAACATCAGGTCACCATTCACTTTGAATGCCACATCGTCAGATCCGTCAGATATCACTAATTGACGTCCACAAAAATACTCTAGCTGGAAGCTAAGAGAACGGCAATTTCCCCGCCAACAACTATAGCACATTTGGAGAAATCAACATACGTGATCCTTTGGAAATACTCTGTCAGACATCCGTCCATACATGTCATCAAGGAACAGGATGAACCAAAGGTACTCTCCTACTGCATCCAATATAGGAATCACCCCATGGATCAGTAGCGAGAAGTCCTTGCAACCCGTAGATTCCAACCACGACAGAATCACAACTTATCTCTGCTTGCCAGGCAGAGAATATTAGTGGCTCTTCCGTTTATGAAATTCCACGGTCTTCAATGCTCTATCTCGATCATCTTCTGAGATCTTCACGTATTTGTTGGTAGGAATGGTTTTCGAATATAAATTCGATCCCGGTCTTTCCGTACCAAAAATCGTATTGGTCAGATTTCATAGTCGGTGTTTTAACTATCAAAATAACAGTGTTTCAATCATGACAAACAAATGAGTTCACTGGTTCAGTATTCAACACCACTCGGCCTTTTAATTTAAACAAACTGATTCACCTTTGTTAAATTAAAGCTTCTAACTCTTTAATATTCAAAAATACGATATGTGAATTCTTACTTAATATCTTAATGTTTCCAAAACCATAGTGAAATAACATACAATTAAATTTCCACTTCAATCTCCTTTCAAAACATTTGTTGTATTATCACGAACCTCCTTTACGATTACCAACTAATATCATCTTCAGATAATCCCGATGTTGTTCAAGTTGGGGTATTCTAATTACCTCTCAGACCTTGACCAAGAACGTTTTTTATCCTCAGATAAATATAAGTTGTAATCAAACCATTCCCATCATAACCATTCCCATCATAACTAGGATTTGGTTATACCACCCCACGGCCTAGTTCTTTTAACCCCAATTCACTTTTACCGATCTCCTTTCAAATCTATTCGACCATTCCCCACTCTGGAAATCTTATTTCAATTTTCCCTTTTTACTTGATCTCATTTCAAATAATGTTAATTCAATATTAACGCTTTTACACTTTGAATCTCATTTATATACTCTGGTTTATCTTAAACCCTTTTTATCGTAATCTCCTTTCACTTAATTCAAATAATTAAGTAAGGACAATTTCCTTTCACCATTCAATTGGATTACATCTCACATTCGGTCACTTTTTAAATAAATTCCCATTTAAAAAGTAAATTTCCAAATTATCATTTATTTACAATAATAACTTATTTCAATCATTAACCACTTTAGTAATTAATTCCTTTATTAACTAAGTAAAATAGTAAATCCCTTTTTAAAACCTTATTTAAATTTAAACAATATTCATTAAACTATTCAAACCGAAACACATCAATTTGATAATCAAATTCTAATTCAAACGGTCGATTTAATTAACTCAAAAACTCGATTATCTCGTTAACCGGTTCCAATTAATCCTCACTTTAAATTAATCAAAAATATAATTAATTTAAATAAATCCTATTTAATTGTTTCTCAACAAACCAATTATCCAATTTTAACTATGCGACTTTATTTCTTATCTTGTGCTTATAAATTTGATTTACATCAGAATTTACTTAATAAAATCAATTAAAAATTAATCAAAGTCTTAAATAAATAAAATATTTATTTATTTCTCTTAAATAACTTTTATTCAAAATAATATATTCAAAATCCAACTCCAGTTATAAAAATAAATTTTATAACTTCATCTATATCGACTCACCTGACGGTGAATCAATATTTATAAAACGAAATGATTTTATAGGCCATATACTACCAAATACCCAACCAATATTGCCCATTGGTTTAAAAAAACAGATGTTGAATATTCAATAATCAACCATCAAATTAATCAATCAAACAGGAAAGTTCATATGTGATAATATGAAAACAAACAATATTTTTGAGGAATCCGGCTGGATCCCTCCAACCTGTTCTTCCCTGTATTCAAAATGGTTATCACAAACCAGATCATTCAGTTTTGTTTAACTGATATCAATAAATAGCAACCATTCAATATCAACCACAAGCAATCCAAACAGTTCAACAATTTAAAACATGTTTATAAATAAACGTGATCAATAAGGTAAGTTACCTTTATTGGAACCAATCGTTAAAAATAACGATTTGGTGTTTCACTGAAATTAAACAACGGTTTAATTTCATCAAATAAATCAACAAACGAATGTATAACTAGCAAACAGGCAACCATCAGCAAATAGAGCACAAAAAATAAAAATCCAATTTATATAAAATATAAATGGGAAAACTGAGTGAGTTTAACTCACCTTGGATTATTCCATTGTTGAACGGTTCAGTTTTAATTAAATTAAACATGAGTTTAATTCAATTAAAAGCTCCAACTGCTTCTATCTGCGATCAAACCGGTTCCAAAATATTGCGTCCGTCGATATGATCTGAACGCTTCTGATCATGTCTAATTCTGATACCATGGAGTATGATATAGAATTTATCAGCATTTGGATTAAATTTAATACGACATTTACTTACTAAATATTATATTATTAAAACTTTTAAAAAATAATTTATTGGCTAATCTTAACTTCTTAATAAATTATAATTATCCTATATAAATATTGATTAGTCGTCTTAAACCTAGGATCAGACACCGCTTAAGATTTATTTAGGCTACACATTATTTTTTTCCGAAATCAGTATTCAATTAGGCATTACTCCTAGAACCATTTGGCACCATACGTTTATTCATTTTGGCTTATCAATTGATGGTAACCGTTATATAAGTAATTAGACAAGGCAGGAACTTCAGTTAAAAATATTACTCTACCAGGTGGCCACGTTCTAAAGTTAAGTAATATTAGATTTAACTAACTTTAAGTATAATGATATTGACTTACTTTTAAAGGAGCCCACCGCCCCTTATCTTGCTCCTCTCTATATTGTTTCTTCTTCCTGTATACTTTCTTTCAGCCGATTCTTTTCTCCGTTGTTCTTTTGTACACTCTTTCCATATCGTATTTTTCATTTCTTTATTTATTTCGTTGGTTTTCCGTTCCTACCAACTGACAGTCGATCCCACTTCACCATTCAACCGACCACCACCTGAGCATCATGTCCACCGTGATCAACTCCCCCTTCTTCGGTCAGCGCGCCTCTTTCATCCAGTCCCCTTTCTCCTTTGTTTAATACCATCGAACCCAAAATGCATCATTTCTTCAACACGTCCGCCCAGAACCCATTTCTTCAATTGCTCTAGACCCCTCACGCCTTTGTTGAACCATATCCGCTACTGCCCTATCATCTTCAACTGTGTATGGCTTAGGAAATGAACCCACCCACTACTTTCGAAAGTTTCCCACCTGCTCTGCCTTCTTGCAAACGCCATACACTCCTTCAAACCAGACGAGCTCGTCCTTTTTACACTCGCTGCTCCATACATTCAGAAACTCACCATACTTTCCAGAGAACCATTCACCCCGGCACCCCTTGTTCATATATATATATATATATACTGCAGTGGAGCTTTGTTTGCTGTTCGTGATACTAGAGGGAGGGTACGGTTTTGTCATTTGCTGGAGATGAAAAGAAACCGAGAGGAGTGGGAAAATGGGGATTCAGGGTGTGTATATATAATGGGCAAACCCTTGGCACCCAAGGAATTAACAGTAAGCTGTATACGGGTAGGATGTAGGATTGCAGAAATTAGCATGTGTTTCTTTTCGTGTAGTACATGACACCACACTGTGATTTGAAGGAAATGAGAGGGTAGGCGCATAGCACGTTCCTTGCTTTAATTGATGGGAAGTTTGTATGTTTAGGTTTATTGTTAATTTATTTAACGAAACTTCACCACGAAGTAACACGCAGAAACCATCACAAACGACTTTCGTTTTCTAATAAAAAAGCTAATCTAAGTGAAAAAGAAGTATTTCAGACCCAATAGGACAAGTTTCGTCGAAATCTGACTTCGTTTGAAAAAAAATTCCTTATAAAACCAAAAATAAACACGCTTTTTAATTTACCACGACCACCAGCTAAATCGAATCAACTTGAAACCTTGATATCTTGCAATAACTTTTCGATACGAACCCAACGGCACTAGTTTTCATCGCATTCTAAGACTGTTTGCCCGATAGGCTGTTTTTACCCCGAACCGCCCTACCCTTTTTAACGCCAAATTTCTCGATTTCTAAAAATAACAAACTTTATACCTATCCCGACTCTAATCGATGATACGAACTCAACGGAACTGGTTCCGTGGCCTAATTCGATCGTCTGCTCAATTTACGCCCAAATACTCCTTATTTTTATTTGAATGCGCGCTATAGAATTTGAACGGGCGTTTACGGTTGCTGTGGTCACATACGACATCTGTTTGCCACGCCGTTTGACTTTCTGACAATAATTTAGCGATACGGTCCCAATGAAACTAATTTCATCGAAAACAGAGTCCGTTTGCAAAATGGCTATTTTAACGGCCGATAACGATTTCCACAGCGTTTTTTCAAAAATTTGATTTAGCCATAACTCGCAACCAATAACACGGAATCTGGATTTTTCTCTTTCATATGAAAGCTATCGTCAACATGCTCCCAACGTTTCTTGTTTCATAGAAATCCGACTTATATCGGACTCTGTATGTCCAGTTGAAGTTCAAACTCGAATCTACGAACTGCACGCCATTTTCAAGCTCGAATTTATATTATATATAAATTATAATGTTCAACTTCGTTTCAATAACGAATTAAATATTAAATTACATTAATATTCCTAATATAATATTTAAGATAAATAAATTAAATTAAATATTTGATGGGCAAAAACACGGGTCGTTACATGTGATATACCAAATTTACCCCTTATTACAAATGTTTCTTTAGTTAAATTTCTAAAACATAATTTATTAAGCATTAGTCAACTTTGTGACAACTTTTTCTAAAGCTAAATGCAGTATTTTTTATCAAAGCCAAAATTTGATTTTTAGAGGAAGTAGAGATAGAAATATTTATGTGTTAAATATGGAAATTAATAATAATCAAGATATGTGTTTAATAGCCAAAGAAAATGATCCTTGATTATGGCACAAAAGGTTTTGCCATATAAATTTTATAATTCATTCAAAGACTTTAAAAAAATGATTTAGTAAAAGAACTTCCAAAAATGGATTTTAAAATAAATAATCTTTGCGATGATTGTCAAATAGGAAAATTAACTAAACCATCTTTTAAATCAAAGAAATTAATATCAACATTACAACCATTGGAATTATTATATATGGATCTTTTTGGACCAACACAGGTTCAATCCGCAAATCATAATCGATATGTTTTTTTAATAGTTGATGATTTCTCAAGGTATACATGGATAATTTTCATGAAAAATAAAAGTGATATTTTTGACCATTTAAAAAATATTGTCAAAAGAATTAAAAATATCAAAAGTTTAAAAATTAAAAATATAAGAACTGATCATGGAAGCGAATTTGAAAATGAATATTTTTATCTATTTTTTAAAAAGAAAGGTATAAATCATAATTTTTCATTTCCTAGAACTCCTTAACAAAACAAAGTTATAGAAAGAAAGGATAGAACTTTACAAGAGTGCGCAAGAACTTTGCTAAATAGAAGTAACTTACCAAAGTATTTTTGGGCAGAAGCAGTAGCAACTACCTGTTATGCATTAAATCGTATTTCCATACATCCTCTAACTAAAAGTACTTCTTATGAACTATTTAATGGAAGAAAACCATATATTTCATATTTTAAATAATTTTGATCAAAATGTTTTATTTTAAGTATGAAAGACCAACTTGGTAAAATTAATCCAAAAGCTGATTATGGAATTTTTGTTGGCTATTCTTAACGAAGTAAAGCATATTGTGTTTATAATAAATGATCAAATATTATAGAAGAAACACTAAATGTATCTTTTGATGAAAGTTTAAATGAAAGAAAAATTATCAAAGATGACGAGGATATAATAGTTGATACAGAAAATAAAAATTCTGAAAATAATGAACAAATATATCAAGTCTCAAACAATCATATTAGATCTCCTCCAAGAATCCTACGAGATCATCCCACACAAAATATAATTGGGGAAATTGATTCACATGTTCGAACAAGAAGTCGGATTAATCAAATGGGTCATGTGGCTTTTCTTTCAATTACCGAACCCAAAAACCCAAAAGAAGCCTCTATAGATAATTATTGGATTATAACTATGCAAGAGGAATTAAATCAGTTCGAACAAAATGATGTTTGGGAGATAGTACCTCGTCCAGATGATCAAGCAATCATCGATACTAAATGATTTAATAAGAATAAAGCATATAAACTAGGAATTATTACAAGAAACAAAGCTAGATTAGTAGCACAAGGCTATAATCTAGAAGTAGGTATCGATTACGAAGAAATGTTTGCTCCTGTAGCAAGGGTTGAAGCAATACGTATTCTATTAGCTTAAGCATATTTTCATAACTTTAAACTCTATCAAATGGATGTTAAAAGCGCTTTCTTAAATAGATTTATTAAAGAAAATGTATATGTAGAACAACCTCCTTTATTCGCTCACATAAAATATCCAAATTATGTATATAAACTAAAGAAAGCTTTATATGGTCTAAAACAAGGATCTCATGCTTGGTATGACAGACTTAAATTTATTTAATTAATTCTATATTTCGAGTCGGAAAAGCAGATCAAACATTGTTTATTAGGAATATTAAACAAGATATTCTAATTATAAAAATATATGTAGATGATATAATTTTTGGTTCAACTAACAAAGAATTATGTAAAATATTTTCTACTATAATGAAAATGAATTTGAATGTCACATATGGGAGAGTTATCATACTTTATTGGTTTATTAATTAAATAATTTTCAAATGTCATTTTTATTAATCAAGAAAAATATTGTTCCAATTTAATTAAACATTTTGGTGTAGATAACACTTTCAGAAAACCAACTCCTCTGAGTACTACAACTCTTCTTGATCGAGATGACAAAGGAAAAAGTGGTGACCAAAAATTATACAGAAGTATGATTGGATCACTACTTTACTTAACTGCAAGTCGTCCTGTCATAATGTTGAGTGTGTGTTTATGCGCTAGATTCTAAGTAGATCCTAAAGAATCACATTTAAGAGCAGTGATACAAATTCTGAGATATCTTAATAACACTAGGACTTCGGTCTTTTTTATCCAAAGCATTGTCCATTCGATTTAGTTTCTTATAGTTGTGCTGATTTCGGTGGATTTCAGATGGATAGGAAAAGTACAAGTGGTACGTGCCATTTTATTGGAAAATAACTTGTCTCTTGGTTTAGTAAGAAACAAATGGTGTATCTCTCTCAACTTGTGAAGAAGAATACATATCTGTTGATTTAGCATGTGCTCAAGTAATTTATATGCAACAAACACTTAGTGATTTCGGAATAAACTTTACTACGTCAACAATATACCATGATAATACAAGCTCAATCAATTTATCTAAAAATCCTTTAAATCACTCACGAACTAAACATATTGACATTCATCACCATTTCGTACGAGATAACATAGAAAATGATATTATAAACTTAGAACATATCTCTACTGAAAACCAAATAGCTATTATATTTACTAAACCATTATTAGAAAATACGTTAGGTAACTTCGAAGATAATTAGGTATTATATCTATAAAGGATATGTAAAGGATTACATAATAAATAAAAATTAATGTCAAAAAATATCATGACAAAGGTAGTATTTGATCTCATGTCACCTTACTATGAATATGAGAACTAATCCAGTTGAATTATAAGCTGAATTACTTAATATCTTTTAACTTTTCACATTAACTTTCAGACCAATTATTTTTTAAAAAAAATTAACCAATAAAATAACCTCTAGTTATAATCTCTTTAATTCTACACCTTTGTCTTTATAACCATTATCCTATAAATAAACAAGATTTATAAACCAAAAATACAAATTATATTTCAAAAATAAAGTGCACAAAAGCAAATAACTCAAAAATGTCATCAAACAATTCTAACTTCTCAATCAATATAACATTATCAATGGATAACTTGGTAGAAACTCCATGCCTTCCTTCACCAACACCGAGAAATGAACCAAGTATATAGATGGGGAGATTATCATATTGGATTTACACCGGATTCAGAGAGAGCAAAACATGCTCTCTTTACATCACCAAATACAAAAAGAAAAATTGATGAAATCCATCGTTATCAAAAAGAAAAAATAGCACTTCAAAAGGAACTATATTTTGAACAAAAAATAATGGCGAATCGTTTGAGCATTCTCGAGAAAATTGGTCTAAATTCAGCAGCTCAGAGATGAAAAATGTGTCTGAATTGCTACCAAAACCAAATGATCTTCTTGATCCGTCTGCATCATATCGTACTGCAAATTATCTTGTAAATCCTCGGGCTTCTCCTAAGAGGCCTCCATATAGTCTGAATACTTGGGAAAGAAGCTACATGGTGAATAAAAGACGCCATCTCCTAACCATTAATAACGATTTCTTTAAACTATTTGGTTATCTTATTTTTTTTTATCAGCTACGTTGTCATAATAAATTGTTTGAATTCTTTAAAATATATAAGAAATCTATACTATATGTTCATATATAATCATTCACAAAAATAGGAGGCAATAATAAAAATATACAGAAAACAGACTCTGCCTAAAACTAAACAGACCTCTGAATATTGGAGCAACAATATTTTATCATATAGATTCAGACGTCCGACCTATTCGAAACAGACATCTGAAAATAGTTAAAAATGAACTGAATTCTCTCGGTTTCAAAATTAACAAAATTCAGGTGTTTGAATTTTGAAAACAAACTTCTGAATCAAAATAGAAATTTTTATTTAACTGGTATGTGCCTTTTAACCACTCTCAACATTTCATCTCAACCATTCACTTTTCACTTTCCTCTTTTATATCCTATAAAAACCCTAGCCCACATTTACCATTATCCACCAAAATTGAAACTTTCTCCTCATAATAAATCATCCCAAATCGTCCCAAACGAACAGGAATTCAAGAACAAGATTCTTTTACCGATGATCTCATTCAAAGATGGCTTTGGAATGTGTAATGACCCGGGTTTTTGGCGATCTTGGTTATCCGATATACAGCACATATCGAACATCCAAGGATCGAAAATAACGGGCTATTAATGAAAGAAATTAGAGGGTGAGGATAAATAAGATAGAAACTTAGAATAGAAGAAGAAGAAGACAACATCAGAGTAACATGAATCTCACAACGGAACAAATAACATATAATAGATAACATATCCTTGAATTAAAATCAGTATATGTATACAATAACATTATCAGAGTGCAACACTTACAACACAGCGGAAATAAACTATAGCTATATAATCCTGAAGCCTCCTGCTCCAAGCTCTTCCAGTATATCTGTAAATCCTAACTACTTAACTGCCCATACAAAATTGGGCACCCAAGAGTTTAGGGAAAACAACAAAATAAACTCCGGGTCAGTCAAGGGACTGGTATGAGTAAAACAGTTTAAAACAGTTTGAACAAGTAAACGATATCTCATAAGACCACGCCGCATAACGGAACGGGTTTTTCCCTTATGAGAATCCAAATTATCTTTATATCAAAAACCATTTGATATTATAATAATGTCTATCAACCACAGTATAATAATCATCTAGCAGAAACACTTTCATCTCACGTTCTACATATATAGTATACAATCAAAACCGCAAGCACGTATTGGGTAATAGATTTCCAACTATGACAAGGTATGGAACCACCTTTCGCTAGTGTACCTCTAGAGAGGAATACACTGGGTTCAACAAGAACATCTTTCAACCCGGCCACACATGACTGACCACTCATTTCGCTTGAGTGTATCGAATGTATATCACCAACGGTTGGGATCAACAACCATTTCCCGAATGGGACAGCATCAACAATAGATTTTTAGAAGTAAATGAAACTCTAGATCAGGTGATTATACACCCTACTTTGGAGCGACCGACTTAGCCATGCTGCCTGCCCGATTTCTGTCATTTACCGGATGTGAGGCTAGAAGCTACGCTTTATCATCACACCAGATTTACTTTGATTGCCACATCGTCAAATCCATCAAATCACCGATTGACGTCCTCAACCATACATTATGTGTTAGCTAAAAGAAGTTTCCTTCTCCGCTTCCACTCTTGGTACGGTTGGAGAAACAATATATGTGATCGTCTGGAAATACTCTGTCAGACATCCGTCCATACAAGTCATCCAGGAATAGGATGAACCGAAGGCACTATTCAATACATCCATTTTAGAAACTGTTATCTAAGACTTATACAATAGCCCTTGCAGTTTACTCCGTCTTCAATTATCTTTGGCATATATGATTCACAACGCTTATGCCAATACAGAGCGGTTCTTTGGATAATAATCCAACCGGTCTCTCCATATTAACAGCGTTAAAATGGTCAAAACTTTGATAGTCGGTGAGTTAATTATCAAATGAAACACGTGTGCAAGCAACGATATTATTTCCGAATGAGAATTTCTATCAATCAATCATAAATCATATATACATATTTATATATATATTCATATTTCCTTATTTTCTATGTTTAGAAAATATACGTTAACATTGGAAAACATTTCCATTTCTAATCCATATTTGTAATTTCAACATTTGATTACGTTCCTGATTCTATTTGGAAAACATTTCCAAATCTTCTTTACTTGGATTTAAACAGATGTTTAAATCTACATCGCGACGACAACTCGAACCACTGTACTTATTTACTAAATTCACTTAACCACTTTCACTCTCGAACCTTAACCATTTCTAAATTAAAAATGCAGTTAATCAATTTGGGGTATAGCTACCTCTCAGACCTTAACTGAACCACCTTTCAAATCTCGAAATAGGGTAAGTTCATCTTTTAACTCTTTAACACTTCCTTACGTAACTCTCGTTCGAATACATCTCTATTCAATTACTCCACCCTCCGAATAACTATATTCGATAATCTCTCTTACGAATAACTAGATTCGCAAACCTTTCTTCGAATAAACTAAATTCGATTAACTATATTTATTTAACCCTAATTGATTAACTCTTTTTACTTAACTCCTTACTTAACTCCTTTCGAATAACTAATTCGATAACTCCTTTCGATTAAACTATAATCGATAACTCCTTTCGAATAACTAATTCGATAACTCCTTTCAATTAAACTATAATCGATAACTCCTTTCGAATAACTAATTCAATAACTACTTTCGAATAACTAATTCGATAACTCCTTCTGTGACGATCCCAAAACCCGTGTGACGGTATTAAGGATAATCATTGGAATATAACACATCAATCATCATAGCAGAGTACAGATAATAGCAAAAACAATAAATAGAATAATTTTACATAGATATGACAGCGGAATCATAATATGTAACAACATCAGAATAGCACAACGTAAGATATAACTTAGTAAATAAAAAGGGAAATGATCAGTCACCATCGCCAGAGGCGGAATATATACATACAGTGAGACATAATAAGGGTATCAGTCTACATCGCCGGAGGCGGTACATATACATACGATAATAAATACTGGAAGTAAAACAGTCTGCATCGCCATAGGCGGAATCATAATACATATACAATAATGGAGGATAATGTCAAAGTCATCTCGGTGAAGTCAGCCTTGCCATGAGCCAAAAGTGCACTCCATACTATAGTACTGAGCCAAAACAACCTGTCTCCTGTGAACTAGGCTGCCCGTGTGAAAATAAGGGCACCCGCGTTTGCAAAGTGAAACAAACAACAAGTCAGTCATGGGGACTGGTATGAGAAATCTACTTAACTGGTTAAACAACAGTAATAAGGCAAATCATATGACCACGCCACTTTCACGGAACGAGTTTTCTCCCGTGATTGCCGGTGCATTTAAAACAAAGTAAATTCTTTAAAACAACGCAATGCTTTTTAAAAAGAATGTAGCCATTATAAGACTCAAGTCCTATTATACAATGCAACGCAAGCCGGAGGATAGAGTTTTACCTTATAATGGCCAAATATGCTTAATACGTGTAAAGCAAAATCATTTGGTATTATTACTAGTGCATATATGTTTCAAAAACGAATACATCATAAATATCAATCATAGGTGGCATAACTACCATATACTATGTCGCCATACTAGTTCTACAATCGAACCCGTTATTTCTTATTGGAAATTGGATTTCCGTCATGAGTCGAGGCAAGGGGAAAGCTCCTCTCTGCTTCGAGACATTCTAGCAAATGCCTCAGTACTACACACTCTAGGTAACCCTTGGATCTTCAGGGCCGGTCCTCTCTTACGTTTGAAGATTAATTATTACTGAACACATGTTTCCCGGTCCTTACAGACCTAAAATCAAGGCGCCTCGCATTCCAACAACCACATAGGTGAAAAGTAGATATAAATGTCAGGGATGGTAGGTCACTGACACCACCATAGCTAGAAAGAAACGTCATGCTCTCCTCGCAATCCTTATCCCGTTTTTAACTCATACCGAAGTGTAAGGCTCATGAATCCACGCTATACAAAAAGCCAGGATACGTAGGCCGTGCTTTGTTCATCAAACACAAGACATTGCTTTGCAACAGAAGCCTTGATCACTGCATCTTGGCATGCCACATAGGCAATCCACTCCATACGACTGATTTCTATCGATATATTTCCTCTGAGCTCGTACGTCTCAGAGAAGGGCGTTAATCAAAAGAATAAATTCTCCGCTGCCAAACAGATATATATTTAACAGAGATCAATCGGTATAGAACAAAATCCAATGTCAGACACACAGTCCATTTACAAGTCCGTTCTGGGTCTGAACGAAACCGGAGGCACCATATTCCTCGTATATCCGTACAATCAACACATACGTTCAGAAGGCTACTACTTCCGTTCCTTCACGGTAGCTACTCCAATCAGGAACCTCAGCAGCGCCCATCCAACCGATACGAAGATCGCCGGTCTTGAATCGTCTTTGTATGTTTCGCCTTCGAATCGTTCGATCAATTATTTGAAATGAGGGTTAGCTCAGCCTTTTCAAATAATTCATGTAAAATTAGAATTCAAATCAATTCTTTCCATGGTTATATTATTCGACATTCATATTTCAGTTCTTTAGTATAATTTTCGTGTCAAACACATACGACCTTCAAATATCAAGCAGATCAAGCCAAATTGGTTTATTTCCAGTCCATGTTTCTTATAATATTTTATAATGATTTTTCGCCATTTTTATTTATTTAAAAATGGCCATATTTAATTAAACGACGTTTTAGGTCGTGCCGTGGCACTGGCGCTGTTTTTCCCATAATTTTTTTTACACATATCTGAAAATCTAACCGTTGGATTTCTACAAAGTCAATGTCTCTGGGAAGATATTCCCAAAGCGAACCCAACGGTTCCAGTTTCGTGAATATCAGACGGTCGGATCTTCCACACTAGTCGTTTGAAGTTACGGTTTCAAAATTCGAACTGCAGCGTCGTTATTCGATTTAATTTAATTATATTTATATTTATATAAAAATATAAACAATTCTGGCGCTGTTTTTCTTCAGATTTGAATTAAACATTCCAGACAATCCAACCGTTGTATTTTTACAAAGTTGGTGTCGTTGGAAAGTTATTTCCAAGGCAAACCCAACGGTTGCGGTTTCGGGAAAATCCGATGGTCGGATCTCTCGTACTAATCGATTCAAATTACGATTTCAAAACACGAACTGCACGGCTTCGATTCCTTTCAATTCTATTTATATTTATATATATAAATATAGTTCATTCTTTAATTTCAACATCGTTTTTACTTCAAATATTTCACTAACGCCTTTATATTTCGAAAAATTTCGCCATAACCTCCTTTGTACGGGAAGGGGTTTGGAAATTTATTGGGCCGTGTTAGGTACCCAATAAATCCTATAAAGCATCCACATATTTATAGTGGTATATTCTGGTGTTTACAGGGGAGCGTGTATAGATAATAACTCCAGCGAATAAATTCTCGTCACCCTGTCAAGCCTGAGGGAGCGTGTATTTTTAATTACTCCAGAGGATAAATCCTCGTCACCTCATCCCGTGTGGGAATAGATAGTCCATGTGCCGTATCTAATGACTAGAGAGACGTGATTATTGTCAACTCCAGACCCATATGGGTTTTTTATTAATCTGGCAATTTATCGTTATATTTTATATAGTCCATATCAGTCATCAGTTCAACCTGTAGTATATAATCATCGCCATACAAGCCTCTCGCTTGTATGGTAAATCTTCAACCTCGTCACACAAACTCCAAATGCTTATGTGGAATATGATGAAGTATGCCTATCGTCAAGAAGTATGCCATGTGGTGTGGTTCAAAATTAATTGTTACTATCCTATGGCGATGTTTATTATTTCACACAGAATAACCAACACTCTGCATCCAATGGCATTCACAGGAGTTGATATAAAAATAAAATTGCACAACCAACTCATCAAGGCTTACCTATTTGTCGGGCACGCAAATAATTTCTTTACTCTACAGCTAATCCATTTTCCCTATTCAACACATGTATATATATGCAGAACAAAGCTAATAATAATATTTCTAGCGAACTAATATTTATTTCAATACGTGTGTATTTTTATCAAAGTGTATACATGATAAAAGAAATATATTTGTCTTTAAAAATATTTATTCAACACGTGAATGTTTTTAACACTTCATATTCGTAATAAAAATGTAATTTTTATTGTCTATTCATTTTATTTTAAAATACGAATTACATTCAACACATGAATTTTCAATTCAACACATGAAAGTTCTCTATAGTTTGTATATATATAAAATGTGATTTTTATCGTTAAATCTATTTATTTAAAATTCGAATAACATTCAGCACATGAATTTCGATTCAACGAATGAATTTCAATTCAGCACATGAATATTATATATAGTTTATATATATATAAAATGTGATTTTTATCGTTAAATCTATTTATTTAAAATTCGAATAACATTCAACACATGAATTTCGATTCAACGAATGAATTTCAATTCGACACATGAATATTTTCTATAGTTTGTATATGTATAAAAATGTGATTTTTATCGTTAAATCTATTTATTTAAAATTCGAATAACATTCAACACATGAATTCCGATTCAACGAATGAATTTCAATTCAACACATGAATATTCTCTATAGTTTGTATATATATAGTGATTTTTATCGTTAAATCTATTTATTTAAAATTCGAATAACATTCAACACATGAATTTCAACTCAACGAATGAATTTTAATTCAATACATGAATACTGGTTTCAACATATGTAATTAATTTCAACAAATGAAAATTATTCTAACACATGAATATTTCAGAAAATTTCGTTAGCATAACGGCAGAGTAGTTAAAACCGGGACCGTCCCTAGTACGACTCCTCGCTCTACCTTAAAACCTTGCGGTTTTTGACAATGGGGAATCATGCATCTAGCTCGCACGCAGGCGGCATGTTTTATTTTCATTTCCACAATCCTATTCTAATTTGTTTCAACCACAAGAGGGTATTTTTCAACCACAAAGGTATTTTTCAATCGCAAATGTATTTTTCAACCACAATATCAACCACAAACAATTATTTCCAACCATTCGTCATATATATTTTTTCACGCCAACCACAAGCAATAAATATCGTCCATGGTCTGTGGACGAGGGGAGTATATATATATATATATTTTATTTCTATATTTCACTTGCATTTCATCACAATTCAAAGCATATATGTTTCATACAATGCTTGTATAATTTATACATCGCTAATATAACTTATACAACACATGTACATGAGGTATACAATGCGTATATAATTTACACTTCGCTTATATAATTAATACAACACGATTCCATTCACACAATTTAATTTAGATTCCTCACATTGGTTTTTGAAGTGCTAAAAATCGTATGTAGATCAGAAAAATCCGCGACTTCTGCTAGATGGTAGAGAGCCTCCCTGCGGTCCCAATATTTCCTGTTTCATCGAATTTCGTTAACACACTAAAAAGATATGATTTTTCAAAGTTTTGCAACACTTAAAAGTGTTATTTACAATTCAGAAATTTCAAAGCAGATATGTTTTTCAAACCTTCGAAACTAGGTTTTAAATTCACGATCAATCCATGAAGTATCGTCACGATCAGATGCTGCAACGTCGAAGAGCTTCGAACAGGCTTTCCAGCGCCTGTGGTGGCACCCAACTCGATGGCCTCTCTGATGCTCGGCGGCACTCCAAAGGTGGTGACTTCCTCGAGGTAGAACGACGCAAATACCAGATGGTTTCGGTCGAGGCTTGGATTGATTGGAAGAGGGGGGAAAGGCGAACGGAAAAGTCAACTGGAGGGGGGAAAGGCGAACGGAAAAGTCAACTGGAGGGGGTGGCGAAAACGCCTGTGGCAGCGGCGATCGGTCCTGGAAGTTTTGAAGGGGTTCCGTCGTTCGTTCGATAGGGGTTGACCAGTTTTTCAGAAGAGAGAGAAAAGTGAGGATATTTTCTATTATATTTAAATTTTAAATTCCTAAAATATCCTTTTTAACCAACATACACCAATTTCAACCCAACGACTGTCGCCCCTAGCTAAATACCCCCATTCCGGACACAATGGGATATGTTTCGTTGGCCAATTCGATTGTTACAGTCAGTTATTTTTCAAATTAAAGTATAAAACATTTAATATTTAATTTGAACGTACATTTCAATTTGACAAGGCCACAAACTGAATCGAAAAATTCCAGAAAAATAAATCTAGCTTTGGTTTGACGATATGGTCCCAACAAAACCAGTTTCGTCGAATTCTGAGATCGTATGCAAAATGGCCATTTTCAGGTCGAGCCATTTTAACATAAATTGACCAATCACATTTTCTTTTGCCCCGCTCACATACTAGCTTCCAAAAATTATGAAATTTGAAACCTAGCAATAGTTTGACATCCCGGATCTAACAAAAGTGGTTTCGTTGAATTCCGTGGTCGTATGCTAAATATCTATTTTCAAGGGCTATATATTCTATATAGCGACCTTTCTGAAAATTCATTTGGCCATAACTTTTGATTCCTGTTATGAAACTTCGATTTTTCAGATTCGTTAGAATGGTATTCATAAACAGATTTAAATATTTTTGGTTTCATTAAAATCTGTTATATTTTCCACCCGGTACAGTCAGACAAAGTTTGTATTCAAATTTTCAAACTGCGTAACTATTCCCAATTCATTATTTTATTGAAATATGCTATTTCAATTGTTTAAATTCTTTGATAATAACCAATTTTAAAAAATTTAAATTGGTTCACATTTTCTAGGTTATTACAATCTCTCCCACTTAAAACTTTTCGTCCTCGAAAAGGAAACAACAGCAAAGTAGGAAACAAAATGTAAATGCAAAGTATTGTAAAGGTACCTTGCACCGGAGTTAGTCAGAGATGTCCACTCTGCATTTGGGGTAGGCTTGCTTAATGCTTTCCTCAGTCTCCTAAGTACAGTCTCTAGGATCACTACTCCACTGCACTTTAACTAAATCAATCTTTTTTCCCCTAAGCTCTCTAGTTTCTTTGCCAACGATCTTTAATGGCTCTCTCCTGACTGATAATTCTGGAGTTATTTCCAAGTCATGTTGTGCTGCTTCTTCTACAACAAGATCCGGATCATGCACATGTTTTCTGAGTTGAGACACATGGAACACATCATGCACGCCAGGCAACCAATCAGGTAATGAAACCCTATATGCTAGAGTTCCAATCCGTTCAAGTATAGGAAAGGGTCCAATGAATCTCGGTGCCAACTTCCCAGTTTTGCCAAATCTGATTACTCCCCTCATTGGAGAAACTCTTAAATAAACATAATCGCCAACGGCAAATGATAAATCTCTTCTTCTCGCATCAGCATAATTTTTCTGTCGGCTTTGTGCGGTTTTCAATCGCTTCTTAATGAAATCGACTTTATCAGATGCTTCTCGAATCATATCGGGCCCCAACACAAGTCTATTGCCAGGTTCTACCCAACATGCGGGAGATCTGCATGGTCTACCGTATAAGGCTTCAAATGGAGACATTCCCAAACTTGCTTGATAGCTATTGTTATAAGAGGATTCTGCCAAATCTAAGTGATCTTCCCATGACCGGCCAAAATCAATTATGCAAGCCCGCAGTAAATCTTCTAGATTTATATTCACCCGCTCAGTTTGGTCGTTTGTCTGAGGGTGATAAGCGGTGCTTAGATTCAATTTGGTTCCCAATTCTGTCTGGAATGCTTCCCAGAATTTTCTAGTAAATAGGGGATCTCTATCACTGACTATACCCAGCGCCGCTCCATGCAGTTTAACTATTTCTTTGAAGTAAATATGTGCTAAACTTTGAGCCATTCTGTTGGATCTGACAGGTATGAAATGGGCGGTCTTCGTGAAGCGATCTACGATCACCCAAATACTGTCGTTTCCTTTCTTAGTTCGAGGCAAACCATCAATGATGTCCATCGAAATTTGCTCCCACTTCCATCCTGGAATTTCTAATGGTTGTAATAGTCCAGCCAATTTCTGTTGATCGCTCTTAACTAGCTGACAAGTGGAGCATCTGCTAACATATATTGAAATGTCCCTTTTCATTGATCTCCACCAGAATGTGCGCTTGATATCGTTATACATTTTGCTCACACCGGGATGGATGCTTAGTTTGGACTTATGACACTCATCAAGTATTTCCTTTCGAAGCTCTAGAAGATTTGGGATGCAAATTCTGCCCTTTAATCTAAGAACTCCATTGTCATCGAGTCAGAAACTTGTAGATTCACCTCCCTTGACTCTCTGACTGATTCTCTGAATAAATTCATCATCTTTCCGAAGGTCTGAAATCTTGTCAATCAATGAAGACGTGATGATAAAGCTAGCGATGATTTCATTCTTTCTGCTGAGTGCATCTGCTACAACATTGGCTTTTCCTGGAGTGTATAGAATCTCAAAATCGTATGCTGCAAGGAATTCTAACCAACGCTGTTGTCTCAAGTTTAGATCTTTCTGAGTGAATAGATACTTCAATTATTGATGATCGGTAAATAGTTCGAACTTCTCGCCCAATAAATAATGCCTCCAGATTCTCAAAGTAAACACGATAGCTAATAACTCAAGATCATGAGTTGCATAGTTTCTTTCATGCGGCTTCAGCTGATGGCTGGCATAAGCGACCACTTGGCCCTTTTGCATTAATACTGCGCCAAGCCCTCTAATAGAAGCGTCTGTCCATGCAGTCAAGTCCTGGTTGCCTTCTATAATTGTCAATACTGGAGCAGTTGTCAATTTCAGTTTTAGCTCCTGGAAAGCTTCTTCACATTCGGGAGTCCATTTGAATTTCTCATGCTTCTTTGTAAGCTTTGTCAATACACCATATATCTTTGAAAAATCCTGAACGAATTTCCGATAGTAACTAGCCAATCCGAGGAAACTTCGAACTTCTGTGGGGGTAGTAGGTTGTTTCCAGTCCTGAATCGCTGTAATTTTGCTTGGATCTACAGCAATCCCTTCTTTTGATACGACATGGCCAAGTAACTTAACTTCATCCTGCCAGAAGACACACTTAGAAAATTTTGCTTTCAAGACATTTCTCCTCAGAATTACCAACACTTGTTCTAAATGCTTTGCATGCTCGCCTTCTGACTTGGAGTAGATTAAAATGTCATCGATGAAGACCAGAACAAATTTGTTCAAAACACCGCGGAACACTCTGTTCATAAGATCGACGAAGTATGCCGGAGCATTACACAAGCCGAACGGCATTACTAACCATTCGTATAATAAATCGGGACCCCTGAAGACTGTCAAAGGAACACAGTCTTCGGCTATACGTAATTGGTGGAAACCTGTAGCTAGGTCCATCCCGAAGAATACTGTCGCCCCATTTAATTGATCTAACAGATCGTCTATTCGTGGCAAGGGATATTTGTTCTTCTGTGTCTGCTTATTGAGTTCTCGGTAATCAACACAAGGTCGTAGAGTACCGTCTGATTTCGGGACAAACACTACTGCTGCTCCCCAAGATGAAAAGCTCGGTCTAATCAGACCTTTCCAAAGCATTTCTTGAGTTTGACTACCTAACTCTTATTTTTCTTTCGGGGCCATTCTTCTAATTGGATGTACTACTGGTCGGGCATTCAGAATTAGATCTATTCTGAATTCAATTTCTCTTTGCGGAGGTAAGTTTTCGACTTCTTAAAACACATCCGCATAATTTTTAACGACTGGTATCTTTTCTAATGAAGTGGGAGTAACTTCCAAAGCAGAGCAGAATTCTTTTCTATCGGTTTCTGAACCGAGACATGGTATAGTGATATGCCCAAATTTTGTTTTAACTTTCACGATTCTTTCGGCACATCTAACTTCCGCCTTATATTTGGTTAACCATTCCAAACCGAGAATAACATCGAATTCAGATAAATTCATGACTATTAAGTTGATGGGAAACTTGTAACATGAATAAGAGATAGGCACTCTGCAGTACGAACCGAGAACAATAGAACCCCCTATCGGGTTTTGAACTTTAATAGATTCTTTAAGATCTCTTACTTTTAACTTTAACTTACTAACAGTGTCACTAGAAATGAAGCTACATGATGCACCAGTATCAAAAAGTACAGAAACAGTAATATTTTTAATGGTAAGGGTACCTCCCAAGACGTCGGGTTTACCTG
Source organism: Allium sativum (assembly GCA_030737875.1). NCBI lineage: Eukaryota > Viridiplantae > Streptophyta > Magnoliopsida > Asparagales > Amaryllidaceae > Allium > Allium sativum. The sequence continues at coordinate 275,639,576 of CM060923.1, forward strand.
ATCCATTGGTGATAGCTGGTGGGGTCTCCCCGTCATAAACATGAGCCACTTGTGCATTCTGCTTCAGAGGACAATTCCTGTTATAGTGCCCTTTCTTATGGCAGTTGTAGCATTCGGCTGAGCCGCAGTCTGGATTTTCCTTTAGCTTCTTTAGGGCTTTGCACACATTAGAAAAATGTCCTATCTTTCCGCAGTTGTAGCAGCTTCCTTTGGGTATCTTTCCAAATTACCGAGTAGCGGCTGCTGCAATGCTGGACTCTGGCTGATCTCCTGAAGCTTTGCGCTTGTTTCCAACTTGGCTTTTGGCACGGTCTTGGTTGGAGTGTCTTTCATCCAGATCTTCGTAATTGCAGGCCATCTCCACTAATTCTGTGAATGAGAGTTTGATGTTGCTCATGTCCCTGTCATAGTACTTGCGCCGTAGCCCAAATATAAACCTCTTGTTCTTAGATTTGGTTGTCATAATAAGTTCTGGAGCATAGCGCGATAGATGAGTGAATTTGTTGAGGTAGTCTTGGATAGAGAGATCTCCCTGTTGGAGATTAGCAAACTGATCTAGCATCCTCTCTAAGGCCTGCTTAGGTATGAACTTCTCCTTGAACATGGTCTTGAATTGCTGCCAGGTCCTAACAGTACCCTCCACATCTTCGGAGGTGATGACATCCCACCACAACTCGGCCTCTTCCTGTAAGAGCCAAATACCTAGACGTGCCTTGTTGTGGGTCCCCAATCCCATGCCCTCAAAAATCTTTTCACAAGTCTTCAACCAAGCAATAGCCTCTGTCACTGTACCAAGGCCAGAAAAGGGTTTTTCCCCCAGGTTCCTATATCTCTTTGCTACTCTGTCAAGCTCAAAGTCCTGGGGTGCTGGTGGCTGTATAATAGGGCCCTCCTCAGCTACGGGGATGTTCCACCGTCCTCCTACTTTGCCTGCTCGGCCTCCTCGGCCACCTCTGACTGCTGCTGCTCGTGTAGCCATCAGATAAAGTACTGTATAAGCAAGAAAAGAGTCAAGCTCACAGGAATGATAACCTTTATATATGATAAAGCAGGAGAACATAAGGAAAGGTAATGACGTACTGATCAAATTGTTTTGCTAATCTGCTTAGCTCATTCTAGGACATTACTAATCCTATCTCTAATGAGCCACTCGCCTTAGAACTCTACTGATTCTATTCTGATGAGGTGTTTAATGTGTTAGATTCCAGAACTAAGGTTAACCAAAGCTCTGATACCAGCTGTGACGATCCCAAAACCCGTGTGACGGTATTAAGGATAATCATTGGAGTATAACACATCAATCATCATAGCAGAGTACAAATAATAGCAAAAACAATAAATAGAATAATTTTACATAGATATGACAGCGGAATCATAATATGTAACAACATCAGAATAGCACAACGTAGGATATAACTTAGTAAATAAAAAGGGAAATGATCAGTCACCATCGCCAGAGGCGGAATATATACATACAGTGAGACATAATAAGGGTATCAGTCTACATCGCCGGAGGCGGTACATATACATACGATAATAAATACTGGAAGTAAAACAGTCTGCATCGCCATAGGCGGAATCATAATACATATACAATAATGGCGGATAATGTCAAAGTCATCTCGGTGAAGTCAGCCTCGCCATGAGCCAAAAGTGCACTCCATACTACAGTGCTGAGCCAAAACAACCTGTCACCTGTGAACTAGGCTGCCCATGAGAAAATAAGGGCACCCACGTTTGCAAAGTGAAACAAAAAACGAGTCAGACATGGGGACTGGTATGAGAAATCTACTTACTGGTTAAACAACAGTAATAAAGAAAATCATAGGACCACGCCACTTTCGCGGAACGGGTTTTCTCCAGTGATTGCCGGTGCATTTAAAACAAAGTAAATTCTTTAAAACAACGCATAGATTTTTAAAAAGAATGTAGCCATTATAAGACTCAAGTCCCATCATATAATGCAACGCAAGCCGAAGGATAGAGTTTTACCATAAAATGGCCAAATATGCTTAATACGTGTAAAGCAAAATCATTTGGTATTATTACTAGTGCATATATGTTTCAAAAACGAATAGCATCATAAATATCAATCATAGCATATACTATGTCGCCATACTAGTTCTACAATCGAATCCGTAATTTCGTATTGGAATTTGGATTTCCGTCATGAGTCGAGGAAAGGGGCAAGCTCCTCTCCGCTTCAAGACAGTCGAGCAAATGCCTCAGGACTACACACTCTGGGTAACCCTTGGATCTTCAGGGTCGTTTCTCTCTTACGTTTGAGGATTAATTATTCCTGAACACACGTTTCCCGGTCCTTACAGACCTAAAATCAAGGCGCCTCGCATTCCAACAACCACATAGGTGAAAAGTAGATATAAATGTCAGGGCTGGTAGGTCACTGACACCACCATAGCTAGAAAGAAACGTCGTGCTCTCCCTGCAGTCCTTATCCCTTTTTAACTCATACCGAGGTGTGAGGCTCGCGAATCCACGCTATACACAAAGCCAGGCTACGTAGGCCGTGCTTTGTTCATCAAACACAAAAATTTGCTTTGCAACAGAAGCCTTGATCAGTGCATCTTGGCATGCCACATAGGCAATCCACTCCATACGACTGATTTCTATCGATATATAACCTCTGAGCTCGTACGTCTCAGAGATGGGCGTTAAGCAAAAGAATAAATTCTCCACCGCCAAACAGATATGTATTTAACAGAGATCAATCAGTATAGAACAAAATCCAATGTCAGACACATAGTCCATTTACAAGTTCGTTCTGGGTCTGAACGAAACCGGAGGAACCATATTCCTCGTATATCCGTACAATCAACACATACGTTCAGACGGCTACTACTTCCGTTCCTTCACGGTAGCTACTCCAATCAGGAACCTCAACAGCGCCCATCCAACCGATACGAAGATCGTTGGTCTTGAATCGTCTTTGTATATTTCGCCTTTGAATCGTTCGATCAATTATTTGAAATGAGGGTTAGCTCGGCCTTTTCAAATAATTCACGTAAAATTAGAATTCAAATCAATTCTTTCCATGGTTACATTATTCGACATTCATATTTCAATTCTTTAGTATAATTTTCGTGTCAAACACATACGACCATCATATATCAAGCAGATCAAGCCAAATTGGTTTATTTCCAATCCATGTTGCTTATAATATTTTATAACGATTGTAACGACTCGGAAAATTCGACGCTTGAATTTTCGACACAACTACATCCCGTGTCCAAAACTCGAGTACCGAAAATCCAGAACGTTAAGGAAAGAAGTTAGAGGGTGAGAAAAAGATAAGAAAGATTAGAATAGAAGAAAAAGAAGAAGAACGACTAACCACAATATCAGAGTCTCACATCACAGCGGAACAAAATATAATACAAAAATAAATCTTTATTGAACACTTGAAATAATACTTACAATTTTTCAGAGTACAGCGGACATTCAATTCATCTGGACAGTTATAATAGTCTGTCCTCATTTAAAACACACAGCGGAATACTATATATATCATACATCTGATCTCCTCCAGCTCGTCTCCTGGAATCGGTATCATCTTGTCCTAAACCTGTAAACTCAGCCAGACCCAGTTGAGTCTGACCCGAGCATTTCAAACGCCACAGGTCAGTCTGGTGAACCAGCGTGAGAAAAACTCACTACATTATTGGTAGCATCCATCTTGATTTTTAAAGTTGAAATCACTTCGAAAGAAAATAATAATCGTAAGACCAATCCACACATAAACACGGACGGTTTTTACCTTACGATAACCCAAAACATTTTTGGAAATAATATCTTTTCTGATATTGAACTAGTGTCTACATACAAGTAAATATCAATCTAGTAGAACACTTGCATCTCACGCTCTACGTATATAGTATACAATCAAAACCGCGGGCGCTTATTGGAGATTGGATTTCCAACTATGACAAGGTATGGGACCACCATCCGATTGTGTACCTCTAGAGACGAATACCCTAGGTTCAACAAGAACGTCTTGCAACCCGGCCCACACATGACCGACCACTCATTTCTCTTGAGTGTATCGAATATATTGTCACCCTACGGTTGCTAGCAACATAACCGTTCCCGGGAGATACAGAAGTGAAAAGAAGTAACAAATATGAATATTCTCTAGACAGTGACAATACACCCTAATGGGCGCGACCCACATAGCCATGCTGCCTGCCCGATTTTTGTCATTTCCCGGTTGTGAGGCTTGAGGTCTAAAATTACGTTTTCAGATCATCTGGCCACCATTCACTTTGAATGCCACATCGTCAAATCCATCGGATATCACTTAATTAACATCCACAAAAATACTCTAGTTATCAAGCTAGAGAAAACCTTTTCTCCGCCATACTATGGTATGTTTGAAGAAATCAATGTACGTGAATCCTTTGGAAATACTCTATCAGACATTCATCCATACAAGTTGTCCTGGGACTGGACAAGCCGAAGGCACTCTCCTACCGCATCCTAGGAATCACCCTATAGATCGGTAGCGAGTAGTCCTTGCAATCCATCGATTTCAACCACGACAGGATCAATATTAGAATATCTCCGGGCGCGACTCCAGAGAATTCGGCGTAGTCCTTTCGCTTATGAAAATCTACAGCCTTCACTGCTCCATCTTAAATCCGTATATTCTACGTTTACGTATTAGTTAGTTCGGAATGGTTTTTGAATAAATTCGATCCCGGTCTTTCCGTACTAACCATCGTATAGGCCAGATTTGATAGTCGTTTATTTACCTATCAAATAAAACAACCATTCATCCATAAAAGAAAATTGAATTTATTGATTTAATATACTACATCACTTTAGCCTCTTTTCGATTTATCATTCGTTAATTCAAAACCTTCTCTATTTTTCTAATAAATAGAATTCCCATTTTATCTTCTTATATTTATAAGAATATTCAAAGCCCCTTTCATTTCTGAAATCCTTTTGTCACACGTATTTCTCAAAACAGTTCATTATCGCTTGAGACGAGATATTATCTCAACTTATCACTATTTAAAATATTTTACTTAAATATGATAAACCAATTGTTATCGCCGTTTTCGAAGATATGATTCCCGAAATATTAGCTTCATGTCTTTTTATTTCTAAACTGAAACAAAGTTTCATTCATAACGATATTATTTTTCATTAATAAACCCAACTTCGGTTTAACCTTGTAAAAACCAAGTTAAATAATCTTCACACATCTTTTATAGGTTTATTTCAACTCAACATTGTTGCAGTAAATTGCATTCTATATCCAAAACATACGTATATAAGTATCCTTTGTAAATCCTTTATTATGAATATTTATTATATAAAATCTTATATAATTTCTTTTATAAAAAGGATATTTTCCTTACAAGTTCAATTTGAGTTCAATTTAAAATCTTAAGAAAACTCCTCCTTCTAACGATTTCCATTTGCAAACTATTTGTCTTACCCCTCATTCATCGCAACGGTGAATAATATTCCTTAATACAATTCATACTTGACTTATTTGGTCAACCTGAATCCATACTTGAAATTTCAAGTTCTATTTCTATTTATAACTTCCATTTAGTTATAAAGTCTTCTTTATAGTTTCCTTTGCAAATGGGAAAATTTCAATCTACCTTAAAATAATGGTTTATCATTCAATTCCAATTTCTTTCCCAAATTCACACACTTTACATTCCACAAATTCCCCAATAATAATTTCACTTATAAAATTTCCTTTTCGTCTCCTTTGTTCAAAACAAATATTTTATTATTAAATTCTATTTAATTCGGTTTCCAAATAAACATTTCTGTTTGAAAATAATTATTTTCTTTTCAACTCTCTTTATATTTTAATTACTAATTTGAAATCCATATTTGTTTTCAAATTCTCAAAAGGTAATCGTTTCCTTTCTTTACGAACGTCGTTTATAAAATTTTGCCTCATTAACACATTTGTTTCAACAAACCTTTACTTTTAAATTATATTTAATTTGGCTACTAAATAAACATTTCTATTTTGAAATAAATATTTTCCTTTAAGTTCTTTTTATATTTCAATTCTATTTGAAATTCACATTTTCCAAATTCTCATATGGTAATCATTTCGTCTCTTTTATCAATGTCATCTACAAAATCCCCTTATTAAGGCATTTGTCTAAACAAGTCTTTACTTTTAAAATATATATAAATTTCGATTTCAAATGGACATTTCTATTTAAAAAATGGATATTTCCCTTAACTTCTTTTATATTTAAATTTTCTATTTTGAAATTCAAAATATCCCAAATCAACGATCGATGTTACTGACACAACCAAATATACCGCAAGCAATCACAGGTTATACAATACATCATATATGAGCATATATGTAAAACAAGTAATTTAAATGTGAGGAATCCAGTTGGATCTCTCCAACCTGTCTTTCCTGCATCCACATATGTTAGCCAACAATAATAATACCCATCCTGCTTCGAGGCAGGACATCGCAGTATAAAAGGTCATCCACTATATATATTGTGGGGCGCATAGGGAAATCATCCGCTAATGGTACTGCGGGCATCCGCTAATGATACTGCGGGCATTATCCAACATCAAACCCCAATATTATTTTTATATATTATTATTATAATATATTATCATTTTATATCAAGCAATTATCATCCAACCAAGAAATAAACCAAATTTTTGAACTATTAAAAACAGTTCAAATAATTAACTGAGTGAGTTTAACTCACCTGGATTTTTCCCGTGCCGAATATCCATTTAAAATTCCATATCGTCTCAGCTACTTATCCATTTCATTATCTCGAACAAAATTTAACACCTATGATCAATTTGTTAATTTTATTAATCGATTGAACAACTATTAAAATAAATTATCCTACAGGTATTCAAATATTTATTCTAAATGAACTCCTTAAATAAATTTTCTATGTAACTTTTAAATTTCGAATAAAAATGTTATACCTTACTGTCTTGTATTAGCTCGACCAATCGAGGAAACATATTCCAAAGCAAACTCAAACCGAATTATCTCTCATCCAATAGCCGAACCAATCGACCAGCTCACCCCGGCTTCCAGCATCTCCTTCAGATTAGTATTTTGTCACCCAACATCCCATTTCATCGCATCAAACCGATCAGCCTAAATGACCAGAGAACCTCCTTCATCCTACAGGCTTACTCACGTAATCCAGTTTACCCAAAACAAAGACCAACTCCATCTTGTTTTACTCTCACCAAGTCAACAGGTCAAACATGCCCCCACTACACCTTATCAACGTTGGCTATTCAGCCTTGATGAAATACAAACAATTTCAACTCTAGTTTGCTAACCCACAACCAACATTTGCCAAACTCTAGTTTTGATAACAGTCCTCCCATTCATACCATTGTACACATCAATAGCGGTTCCTAAATCAACACCAGTGTCTTCCAGACTTCATCATCACCCAAAATCAATGTCGAACTCCCCAGATATTAACAGAACCGAACCCTCCAAATGGTTTATCGCACAAGCACTACAACTGCTCAGCTCAAACTGGACACCGCACTACCCAGAAATGTATTCCCACATCGGCCTCTACCTGAATCGCTGCTAATCCCTATCGTACCCCTAATCATACCAGTATCGCACCTAATTGAGGATCGAAAACCCCTCTTCTTCCTTCATGTAATGCATGCGCTTCAGCCAAGTTTCGAGCTCCAGGAATCCTATGCGATTTCGAATTTGACTTTATCGCATTTTTTTTAAATCGAAGGATTGAATTTCGCGATTTATTACTGGAAGAGAGGAAAATGAAAATGAGAGGATTGGCTTTGAAATGGTTCGTGGGTTTGGAATGGGAAGGCACTGCTCCTTATATATGCGAGAATTAAAGCGATAAGAATAATGTCGTCTCCAAAGGGTACAAGGTAGGATTTAGACATTGAAATTAGGGAAGTAGGCTTCAGCGTCCTTGATGGGTGACTAAAGGTAGAAGAAACAGTGGTAGGCGATTTGAAATAACGAAGCAGCTAAGTTAGGGTAGGTTTGCAGTGAATTGGCAAGCTCGGGAAGAAGAAAATCAAGTTTGTATGGGACACTAAAAAGAGAAGACGACTGTAAACTTTGCAGAGTAGCTGTGTATAGAGTAATAGGTCATCCCCTACAAAATAATTATTTTAATTAAATTTAAAGTTTTTATTTTAATTTTACTTAACACGGTATCTTCAATTTAAAGGATATTACAGTTTTGAACCGCTATTTGAATGCAACAAAAGGCGTTCCTAAGGTTCTACCCCTATTCTGAACACACTGGAACAGTTTCTACGGTCCAATTCGACCATACACAAAAAATATTAAATTAACGACTTAACATTAACTTTGATTTTATATAAACTGATTAAAAATAGCAAATAAATTATTATTATATACACAAATTGAATTCATGAAATTTCCAGGATAAACCAATATGAATTCTAAACACGACATTATATTTTCAAGACAAATTAATATTCTACTGATTTGAAATCGATTTCTTTTATTAAATAAAATCATTATCGTTTACAAAGAATTTCACAGCAACTATTTCAAAATTTGATTTGGCTATAACTCTCAATATAAATTACGAAATTCTGATTTTTCTCTTTCATTAGAAAATTATAGTCCAACAGATTTGAATATTTCTTATTTCAGTGAATTCTGACTTATAACGGCTCCTGTACACTCGATTGAAGTTCAAATCGTAAATTACGAACTACCGCGCCATTTCGAACTCGTTTTAATTAATATATATATTTATACGTTTCAAGCTCGTTTAATTAATATAAATTTCCACTTATATTATGAATTCAATATATCGACTAATTTAAATATTCAAATCTTAAGCGGTCAAAAGTACGGGACGTTACATTCCTTCCCCCTTAAAAGAATTTCGTCCCCGAAATTACTAAGTAGGAAATGTAGCTATACCTTATTCACTTCCCACAATCGAGTCATGCAACTCTATACTCCCTCAAAATGTTTCGTATCCAACCAACTTACTAGTCTCCAACTTCCGCTCAAAAACCCTTAACGTCGATTAACTTTTTGTTAACAAAATTTTCAAAACTATTGAAAAATTTTCTAACACCCTAAATTTTCGAAAAATTTCGCCATAACCTCCCCTGTACGGGTGAATCGGTCCAATGACAAAATGTCTCTATGGACCCTTTCCATAAAAATAAAATGAAAAAGCCAAGCGACTTGCCGATTCGGCGCATAAAACCTCATATTGAATTAAACATGTACCTTTTTGTCGGGCCTCTCATATTTATTCTTCATACTTGCTTCAATCCCATAACCTGTTCAATCACATACATATCCATTCCTGTTCAACCACAATCAATTCAACTTCTTACTTAAATTTGCCAATTTATCCATATGTTGGTTTTCTCGCCTAACTTGTAACAGTTTGAAACACATGTTCAAATATGTATACATTTCCTTATAACGAGTCAAGTTTTATTTCTGATCAAGTTCCAGGTTTGATTTCAATTCACAAGTTCATTTAAATTTTCACTTGAGTTCCCATTTTAAATTTTCGAGTCTATATAAATTTTGAGTTCAAATTTCCATCACAATCAAACTTAAATTTGATTTACTCTCCATTCAATTTCTATTCAACTCAAGTTATACAATTCAAGTTTATACAATCCAAATTCGTACTCACTATTCAAAATGCACATTTACTTCTATTTCAAGACTCATTTTCAAGTCATATTCAATTATTACTTGAATTGGATTTATTGCAATTCAAATTTTTATTTCAATCGACACATTTAAACGATATGTGTCGAGTTCTATTTAGGTTATCAACATTCAATTCATTTATATTTCAACTTGAATTCAAGCATTTTCAACCCATATTGATTCACTAATTCGTTTTAATTCAATATGGTTTTAATTTCAATCCAAATTTACTTAACTTATTTTTCAGTCGAGTTTCAATCCATTCATTTATGTTGGAATTTGTTTCTTAGCTTCCAATTTACTTTCTGAATTCTGATTTTTATTTCAAACCTCATTTCATCTTATAGTTATATTAAACCAGTTAAATTCCATAATTCCATTTGAATTACTTTTGGATTACATTTGGATTCCATTTAATTAATCAAGCAATCACGTATCAACAATGGTTTGATAAAATTATTTCTTTTATATACAAAAATAAATTTAGGCAAATTATTTCATTTATCCGCTTTACAAAATAATACTGCATCAATTTTCAGTTCAATGCTTTTTAACAGTTGAACTGATCGACCAACACAATACAAAACATTTGTATATGAAATCTACAAATACGCTCTCATATATATACACTCAACTCAATCTAGGGTGTTACTAAACCTATCTCTATCGAGTTACGCCACAGAGCCAAGGTTATTCCTAAACCATTACTCTGATACCAACTGTAACGACCCGGAAAATTCGATGCCTGAATTTTCGACACAACTACATCTCGTGTCCAAAACTCGAGTACCGAAAATCCAGAACGTTAAGGAAAGAAGTTAGAGGGTGAGAAAAAGATAAGAAAGAAAGATTAGAATAGAAGAAAAAGAAGAAGAACGACTAACCATAATATAAGAGTCTCACATCGCAGCGGAACAAAATATAATACAAAAATAAATCTTTATTGAACACTTGAAATAATACATACAATTTTTCAGAGTACAACGGACATTCAATTCATCTGGGCAGTTATAATAGTCTGTCCTCATTTAAAACACACAGCGGAATACTATATATATCATACATCTGATCTCCTCCAGCTCGTCTCCTGGAATCGGTATCATCTTATCCTGAACCTGTAAACTCAGTCAGACCCAGTTGAGTCTGACCCGAGCATTTCAAACGCCACAGGTCAGTCTGGTGAACCAACGTGAGAAAAACTCACTACATTATTGGTAGCATCCATCTTGATTTTTAAAGTTGAAATCACTTCGAAAGAAAAAGATAATCGTAAGACCAATCCACACATAAACACGGACGTTTTTTACCTTACTATAACCCAAAACATTTTTGGAAACAATATCTTTTCTGATATTATACTAGTGTCTAAATACAAGTAAATATCAACCTAGTAGAACGCTTGCATCTCACGTTCAACGTATATAGTATACAATCAAAACCGCGGGCGCTTATTGGAGATTGGATTTTCAACTATGACAAGGTATGGGACCACCTTCCGATTGTGTATCTCTAGAGACGAATACCCTGGGTTCAACAAGAACGTCTTGCAACCCGGCCCACACATGACTGACCACTCATTTCTCTTGAGTGTATCGAATATATTGTCACCCTACGGTTGCTAGCAACATAACCGTTCCCGGGAGATACAGAAGTGAAAATAAGTAACAAATATGAATATTCTCTAGACAGTGACAATACACCCTAATAGGAGCGACCCACATAGCCATGCTGCCTGCCCGATTTTTGTCATTTCCCGATTGTGAGGCTTGAGGTCTAAAATTACGTTTTCAGATCACCTGGCCACCATTCACTTTGAATGCCACATCGTCAAATCCATCGGATATCACTTAACTAACAACCACAAAAATACTCTAGTTATTAGGCTAGAGAAAACCTTTTCTCCGCCATCAACTATGGTACGTTTGAAGAAATCAATGTACGTGAATCCTTTGGAAATACTCTATCAGACATTCATCCATACAAGTTGTCCTGGGACTGGACAAGCCGAAGGCACTCTCCTACCACATCCTAGGAATTACCTTATAGATCGGTAGCGAGTAGTCCTTGCAATCCGTCGATTTCAACCACGACAAGATCAATATTAGAATATCTCCGGGCGCGACTCTAGAGAATTCGGCGTAGTCCGTTCGCTTATGAAAATCAACGGTCTTCACTGCTCCATCTTAAATCCGTATATTCTACGTTTACATATTAGTTAGTTCGGAATGGTTTTCGAATAAATTCGATCCCGGTCTTTCCGTACTAACCATCGTATAGGCTAGAATTGATAGTCGGTTATTTAACTATCAAATAAAACAACCATTCATCCATAAAAGAAAATTGAATTTATTGATTTAATATACTACATCACTTTAGCCTCTTTTCGATTTATCATTCGTTAATTCAAAAACTTCTCTATTTTACTAATAAATAGAATTCCCATTTTATCTTCTTATATTTATAAGAATATTCAAAGCCCCTTTCATTTCTAAAATCCTTTTGCACATGTATTTCTCAAAACAGTTCATTATCGCTTGAGACGAGATATTATCTCAACTTATCACTATTTAAAATATTTTACTTAAATATGATAAACCATTTGTTATCGCCATTTCCAAAGATATGATTCCCAAAATATTAGCTTCATGTCTTTTTATTTCTAAACTGAAACAAAGTTTCATTCATAACGATATTATTTTTCATTAATAAACTCAACTTCGGTTTAACCTTGTAAAATCCAAGTTAAATAATCTTCACACATCTTTTATAGGTTTATGTCAGCTCAACATTGTTTAAATAAATTGCATTCTATATCCAAAACATACGTATATAAGTATCCTTTGTAAATCCTTTATTATGAATATTTATTACATAAAATCTTATATAATTTCTTTTATAAAAAGGATATTTTCCTTACAAGTTCAATTTGAGTTCAATTTAAAATCTTAAGAAAACTCCTCCTTCTAACGATTTCCATTTGCAAACTATTTGTCTTACCCCTCATTCATCGCAACGGTGAATAATTTTCCTGAATACAATTCATACTTGACTTATTTGGTCAACCTGAATCCATACTTGAAATTTCATGTTCTATTTCTATTTATAACTTCCATTTAGTTATAAAGTCTTCTTTATAGTTTCCTTTGCAAATGGGAAAATTTCAATCTACTTTAAAATAATGGTTTATCATTCGATTCCCACTTCTTTCCCAAATTCACACACTTTACATTCCACAAATTTCCCAATAATAATTTCACTTATAAAATTTCCTTTTCGTCTCCTTTGTTCAAAACAAATATTTTATTATTAAATTCTATTTAATTCGGTTTCCAAATAAACATTTCTGTTTGAAAATAATAATTTTCATTTCAACTCTCTTTATATTTTAATTACTAATTTGAAATCCATATTTGTTTTCAAATTCTCAAAAGGTAATCGTTTCCTTTCTTTACGAACGTCGTTTATAAAATTTTGCCTCATTAACACATTTGTTTCAACAAACCTTTACTTTTAAATTATATTTAATTTGGCTACTAAATAAACATTTCTATTTAGAAATAAATATTTTCCTTTAAGTTCTTTTTATATTTCAATTCTATTTGAAATGCACATTTTCCAAATTCTCATATGGTAATCATTTTGTCTCTTTTATCAATGTCATCTACAAAATCGCCTTATTAAGGCATTTGTCTAAACAAGTCTTTACTTTTAAAATATATATAAATTTCGATTTCAAATGGACATTTCTATTTAAAAAATGGATATTTCCCTTAACTTCTTTTATATTTAAATTTTCTATTTTGAAATTCAAAATATCCCAAATCAACGATCGATGTTACTGACACAACCAAATATACCATAAGCAATCACAGGTTATACAACACATCATATATGAGCATATATGTAAAACAAGTAATTTAAATGTGAGGAATCTAGTTGGATCCCTCCAACCTATCTTTCCTGCATCCACAGATGTTAGCCAACAATAATAATACCCATCCTGCTTCGAGGAAAGACATCGCGGTATAAAAGGTCATCCACTATATATATATATTGTGGGGGCGCATAGGGAAATCATCCGCTAATGGTACTACGGGCATCCGCTAATGATACTGCGGGCATTATCCAACATCAAACCTCAATATTATTTTTATATATTATTATTATTATAATATATTATCACTTTATATCAAGCAATTATCATCCAACCAAGCAATAAACGAAATTTTGAACTATTAAAAACAATTCAAATAATTAACTGAGTGAGTTTAACTCACCTGGATTTTTCCCGTGCCGAATATCCGTTTAAAATTCCATATCGTCTCAGCTACTTATCCATTTCATTATCTCGAATAAAATTTAACACCTATGATCAATTTGTTAATTTTATTAATAAATTGAACAACTATTAAAATAAATTATCCTACGGGCATTTAAATATTTATTCTAAATGAACTCCTTAAATAAATTTTCTATGTAACTTTTAAATTTCGAATAAAAATGTTATACCTTACTGTCTTGTATTAGCTCGACCAATCGAGGAAACATATTCCAAAGCAAACTCAAATCGAATTATCTCTCATCCAATAGCTGAACCAATCGACCAGCTCACCCCGGCTTCCAGCATCTCCTTCAGACAAGTACTTTGTCACCCAACATCACATTTCATCGCCTCAAACCGATCATCCTAAATGACCAGAGAACCTCCTTCATCCTACAGGCTTACTTACGTAATCCAGTTTACCCAAAACAAAGACCAACTCCATCTTGTTTTACTGTCACCAAGTCAACAGGTCAAACATGCCCCCTACACCTTATCAACGTTGGCTATTCAGCCTTGATGAAATACAGACAATTTCAACTCCAGTTTGCTAACCCACAACCAACATTTTCCAAACTCCAGTTTTGATAACAGTCCTCCCATTCATACCATTGTACACATCAATAGCGGTTCCTAAATCAACACCAGTGTCTTCCAGACTTCATCATCACCAAAAATCAATGTCGAACTACCCAAATATTAACAGAATCGAACCCTCCAAATTGTTTATCGCTCCAACACTACAATTGCTCAGCTCAAACTGGACACCGCACTACCCAGAAATGTATTCCCACATCGGCCTCTACCTGAATCGCTACTAATCCCTATCGTACCCCTAATCATACCAGTATCGCACCTAATTGAGGATCGAAAACCCCTCTTCTTCCTTCATGTAACGCATGTGCTTCAGCCAAGTCTCGAGCTCCAGGAATCCTATGCGATTTCGAATTTGACTTTATCGCATTTTTTTTAAATCGAAGGATTGAATTTCGCGATTTATTACTGGAAGAGAGGAAAATGAAAATGAGAGGATTGGCTTTGAAATGGCTCGTGGGTTTGGAATGGGAAGGCACTGCTCCTTATATATG
The DNA here is from genome assembly GCA_030737875.1 of Allium sativum. NCBI lineage: Eukaryota > Viridiplantae > Streptophyta > Magnoliopsida > Asparagales > Amaryllidaceae > Allium > Allium sativum. The sequence continues at coordinate 275,654,700 of CM060923.1, forward strand.
CGAGGATTAAAGCGATAAGAATAATGTCGTCTCCAAAGGGTACAAGGTAGGATTTAGACATTGAAATTAGGGAAGTAGGCTTCAGCGTCCTTGATGGGTGGCTAAAGGTAGAAGAAACAGTGGTAGGCGATTTGAAATAACGAAGCAGCTAAGTTAGGGTAGGTTTGCAGTGAATTGGCAAGCTCGGGAAGAAGAAAATCAAGTTTGTATGGGACACTGAAAAGAGAAGACGACTGTAAACTTTGCAGAGTAGCTGTGTATAGAGTAATAGGTCATCCCCTACAAAATAATTATTTTAATTAAATTTAAAGTTTTTATTTTAATTTTACTTAACACGGTATCTTCAATTTAAAGGATATTACAGTTTTGAACCGCTATTTGAATGCAACAAAAGGCGTTCCTAAGGTTCTACCCCTATTCTGAACACACTGGAACAGTTTCTACGGTCCAATTCGACGATACACAAAAAATATTAAATTAACGACTTAACATTAACTTTGATTTTATATAAACTGATTAAAAATAGCAAATAAATTATTATTATATACACAAATTGAATTCATGAAATTTCCAAGATAAACCAATATGAATTCTAAACACGACATTATATTTTCAAGACAAATTAATATTCTACTGATTTGAAATCGATTTCTTTTATTACATAAAATCGTTATTGTTTACAAAGAATTTCACAACGACTATTTCAAAATTTGATTTGGCCATAACTCTCAATATAAATTACGAAATTCTGATTTTTCTCTTTCATTAGAAAATTATAGTCCAATAGATTTGAATATTTCTTGTTTCAGTGAATTTCGACTTATAACGGCTCCTGTACACTCGATTGAAGTTCAAATCGTAAATTACGAAATACCGCGCCATTTCGAACTCGTTTTAATTAATATATATATTTATATGTTTCAAACTCGTTTAATTAATATAAAATTCCATTTATATTACGAATTCAATATATCGACTAATTTAAATATTTAAATCTTAAGCGGTTAAAAGTACGGGACGTTACAACGATTTTTCACCGTTTTTATTTATTTAAAAATGGCCATATTTAATTAAACGACGTTTCAGGTCGTGCCGTGGCACTGTTTTTCCCCTAATTTGTTTTACACATATCTGAAAATCTAACCGTTGGATTTCTACAAAGTCAATGTCTCTGGGAAGATATTCCCAAAGCGAACCCAACGGTTCCAGTTTAGTGAAAATTCGACGGTCGGATCTTCCACACTAGTCGTTTGAAGTTACGGTTTCAAAATTCGAACTACAGCGTCGTTATTCGATTTAATTTAATTATATTTATATTTATATATAAATATAAACGATTCTGGCGCTGTTTTTCTTCAGATTTGAATTAAACATTCCAGACAATCCAACCGTTGGATTTTTACAAAGTTGGTGCCGTTGGAAAGATATTTCCAAGGCGAACCCAACGGTTGCGGTTTCGGGAAAATCCGATGGTCGGATCTCTCGTACTAATCGATTCAAATTACGATTTCAAAACACGAACTGCACGGCTTCGATTCCTTTCAATTCTATTTATATTTATATATATAAATATAGTTCATTCTTTAATTTCAACATTGTTTTCACTTCAAATATTTCACTAACGCCTTTATATTTCGAAAAATTTCGCCATAACCTCCTTTGTACGAGAAGGGGTTTGGAAATTTATTGGGCCGTGTTAGGTACCCAATAAATTCTATAAAGCATCCACATATTTATAGTGATATATTCTCGTGTTTGCAGGGGAGCGTGTATAGATAATAACTCCAGAGAATAAATTCTCGTCACACTGTCAAGCCTGAGGGAGCGTGTATTTTTAATTACTCCAGAGGATAAATCCTCGTCACCTCGTCCCGTGTGGGAATAAATAGTCCATGTGCCGTATCTAATGACTAGAGAGATTTGATTATTGTCAACTCCAGACCCTTGTGGGGTTTTTATTAATCTGGCAATTTATCGTTATATTTTATATAGTCCATATCAGTCATCAGTACAACCTGTAGTATATAATCAACGCCATACAAGCCTCTCGCTCGTATGGTAAATCTTCAACCTCGTCACACAAGCTCCAAATGCTTATGTGGAATATGATGAAGTATGCCTATCGTCAAGAAGTATGCCATGTGGTGTAGTTCAAAATTAATAGTTACTATCCTATGGCGATGTTTATTATTTCACACAGAATAACCAGCACTCCGCATCCAATGGCATTCACAGGAGTTGATATAAAAATAAAATTGCGCAACCAACTCATCAAGGCTTACCTATTTGTCGGGCACGCAAATAATTTCTTTACTCTATAGCTAATCCATTTTCCCTGTTCGACACATGTATATATATGCAGAACAAAGCTAATAATAATATTTCTAGCGAACTAATATTTATTTCAATACGCGTGTATTTTTATCAAAGCATATACATGATAAAAGAAATATTTTTATCATCAAAAATATTTATTTAACCCGTGAATGTTTTTAACACTTCATATTCACAATAAAAATGTAATTTTTATTGTCTATTCATTTTATTTTAAAATACGAATAACATTCAACACATGAATTTTCAATTCAACGAATGAATTTCAATTCAACACATGAATGTTCTCTATAGTTTGTATATATATGAAATGTGATTTTTATCGTTAAATTTATTTATTTAAAATTCGAATAACATTCAACACATGAATTTCGATTCAACGAATGAATTTCAATTCAACACATGAATATTCTCTATAGTTTGTATATGTATAAAAAATGTGATTTTAATCGTTAAATCTATTTATTTAAAATTCGAATAACATTCAACACATGAATTTTGATTCAACGAATGAATTTCAATTCAACACATGAATATTCTCTATAGTTTGTATATATATAAAAATGTGATTTTTATCGTTAAATCTATTTATTTAAAATTCGAATAACATTCAACACATGAATTTCGATTCAACAAATGAATTTCAATTCAACACATGAATACTCTCTATAGTTTGTATATATATAAAAATGTGATTTTTATCATTAAATCTATTTATATAAAATTCGAATAACATTCAACACATGAATTTCAACTCAACGAATGAATTTCAATTCAACACATGAATATTGGTTTCAACATATGTAATTAATTTCAACAAATGAAAATTATTCTAACACATGAATATTTCAGAAAATTTCGGCAGCATGTTTTATTTTCATTTCCACAATCCTATTCTAATTTTTTTCAACCACAAGAGGGTATTTTTCAACCACAAAAGTATTTTTCAACCACAAACAATTATTTCCAACCATTCGTCATATATATATTTTCACGCCAATCACAAGCAATAAATATCGTCCATGGTCTGTGGACGAGGGGAGTATATATATATATATTATTTCTATATTTCACTTGCATTTCATCACAATTCAAAGCATATATGTTTCATACAACGCTTGTATAATTTATACATCGCTAATATAACTTATACAACACATGTACATGAGGTATACAATGCGTATATAATTTACACTTCGCTTATATAATTTATACAACACGATTCCGTTCACACAATTTAATTTAGATTCCTCATATTGGTTTTTGAAGTGCTAAAAATCATATGTAGATCAGAAAAATCCGCGGCTTCTGCTAGATGGTAGAGAGCCTCCCTGCGGTCCCGATGTTTCCTGTTTCATTGAATTTCGTTAACACACTAAAAAGATATGATTTTTCAAAGTTTTGCAACGCTAAAAAGTGTTATTTTCAATTCAAAATTTCAAAGCAGATATGTTTTTCAAACCTTTGAAACAAGGTTTTAAATTCACGATCAATCCATGAAGTATCGTCACGATCAGATGCTGCAACGTCGAAGAGCTTCGAACAGGCTTTCCAGCGCCTGTGGTGGCACCCAAATCGATGGCCTCTCTGATGCTCGGCAGACTCCAAAGTTGGTGACTTCCTCGAGGTAGAACGACGCAAATACCAGATGGTTTCAGTCGAGGCTTGGATTGATTGGAAGAGGGGGGAAAGGCAAACGGAAATTCAACTGGAATGGGTGGCGAAAACGCCTGTGGCGGCGGCGATCGTACCTAGAAGTTTTGAAGTGGTTCTGTCGTTCGTTCGATAGGGTTTGACCAGTTTTTCAGAAGAGAGAGAAAAGTGAGGAAATTTTCTATTATATTTATATTGTAAATTCCTAAAATATCCTTTTTAACCAACGTACACCAATTTCAACCCAACGACTGTCGCCCCTAGCTAAATACCCCCATTTCGGACACAATGGGATATGTTTCGTTAGCCAATTCGATTGTTATAGTCAGTTATTTTTCAAATTAAAGTGTAAAACATTTAATATTCAATTTGAACGAACATTTCAATTTGCCAAGGCCACAAACTGAATCGAAAAATTCCAGAAAAATAAATCTAGCTTTATTTGGACGATACGGTCCCAACAAAACCAGTTTCGTCGAATTCTGAGATCGTATGCAAAATGGCCATTTTCAGGTCGACCCATTTTAACAGAAATTGACCAATCACATTTTCTTTTGCCCCGCTCACATACTAGCTTACAAAAATTGTGAAATTTGAAACCTAGCAATAGTTTGACATCCCGGATCCAACAAATTGTAATAACCGGGAAATCTGGGTTAATTTAAAATTTTTATTTTGGCAATTTTAGCGAATTTTTATTATTTAAAATGAATTATTTTAAATAATATTGACGAGAAATTTATTTTGAATAGAATTCGAACGTTTATATTATATAGATCGTCGTTAGAATATAAATATTTATTTTAAATTATAAAAGGAATTAAAAATGGCGCGGTAGTTTGATAATTCGATTTCAGAATTCAAATGAATGTACAGGATTCAAAATAAACCGGATTTTAGTGAAACCAAAAATAATGGAATCTAATAGAGAATATATTCCCAACGAATCCGAAAAATTAAAATTTCATAGCGGGAATCAAAATATATGTCCAGTAGAAAATTCTGCATAGTCGCTATGGAATTCAGGCCCTTAAAAATGGAAATTTTGCAAACGACTTCGGATTTCGACGAAACCACTTTTGTTGGATCCGGGATTTCAAGTTATTGCTAGTTTTCAAATTTCATAATTTTTCGAATCAATATATGAGCGTGGCAAAGGAAAACGCGTTTGACCAGTTTTAGTTGATTTTAATCGACTGGAAAATGGCCATTTTTCAAACGGTCTCAGAATTAGATGAAATTAGTTTTGTTAGGACCGTATCATCAATACGAAGCTACAAAATATTTTTCTGGAATTTTTCGAGTTAATATGTGAGCCCAGTAAATTGAAATGTGCGTTCAAATTCAATATATAGAGTTATATTTTGATTTTGATGAAAACTGATCGAAATGGTCGAATCAGCTTACGATACATATTCCATTGTGTTCGGAATGGGGGTAATACGCTAGCGACGACAGTCGGTGGGTTCAATTTCGAGTAGAAAATAAAAAGCTGCTTTTAAAATTTAAAAATAATAAATATATATATATATATATATATATATGATTATATACACTCCCTCCCTTACCCCTTCTCTCCTCAGAAATCGATTTTAATAAAAAAAAGAAGAAGAAGAGGATCGAGGAAAACCCACCGTCCCAGCCATCGCCGACGGTGATCCCACTCCACCCCTCCATCCTCGTTTCTCTCTCCTCTCCCTCCTTTACTAAATCGCGCCGCCCCCCATTCCTTGAGAACAGAACGCGCCGCGCCCACCTTCCGACCTCCACCATCGACGAACCTGCACCCATCGAGCGCCGCCAGCCACCCACCAGAGACAGCGCGCCCCTCCCCTTCGTCAAGCTCCGCAGCCAGCACCCTTCCTCTCCTCCTTCACCGTCCCCCTCTTCTTTCTTCCCCAAAACAACAAGTGAGTTTATTTTATTTATATTTACATTTATTTTTCATTTTTGATGTAAATAATATTGTTTCCTTCTATGATTTTTAAGCTAGTAAAAATATAATTTTTAAGTTATTAAAGAACGGATTTTTATATAGGTGAATGAAGCAAAAAGAATGAATTTTTATGATATAGTAAAAATTTGATTTTTATATATTGAATAGCAAGATAAAAATTTGATTTTTATATATTGAATAGTAAGATAAAAATTCGATTTTTATATATTGAATAGCGAAGTAAAAATTCGATTTTTATATATTGAATAGCAAGATAAAATTTCGATTTTTATATATTGAATAGCGAGATAAAAATTCGATTTTTATATATTTAATAGCAAATTAAAAATTCGATTTTTATATATTGAATAGCAAGATAAAAATTCGATTTTTATATATTGAATAGCGAGATAAAAATTCGATTTTTATATATTGAATAGCAAGATAAAAATTCGATTTTTATATATTAAATAGCGAAGTAAAAATTCGATTTTTATATATTGAATAGCAAAGTAAAAATTCGATTTTTATATATAGAATAGCAAAGTAAAAATTCAATTTTTACATATGTAGAGAATACGGGCAAAGAAAATGACAAGAGGCAAGAACGACGAAGATTTCTACATAAGAAGAGTCGTGGGATTGGATTAGCAATTCTGTGAGAATTTCTCACTCTTTAATTTAATTTTCTAGTTATATATATACTAGGATGCAGACGGTGTTTAGTAGCACCCGACACCCGTCGTCCACAGACCATGGATGGCTTGTATGCTTGGTTGTTTGATTTTGATGTGTAGTTGATTGTGTGATGTGTTGTGAAATGAAATAAAATATTTATATAGTTAAAAATATTTTATAGTTAAAAATAGAATTTTTAACGTGTATATGAAATGAAATAAAAATAAACAAATCGGACGATTTGTTTATATACACACATTTGACTGATATTGATTGGGACGATAAATTTTACACATCGCCCAACTACACAAATAAAATCTGTGTTTGATTGTTTGAAACCCCACACGGGTATTGGGATGATATATGACATACACTAGTCCCAATAATTAGCTGTATGTCGATCCATGGATGGACAGACTGTTATGAGCGTTAAATATTTATATTTGATGCTTGTACAGTGTAGAATGTACTTTGGATGATGGTTGATTATTCGTCGTTGTTATTGTATACATGCGTTGTAGAAAATCCATATAATTTACATTATATGGTAATTGATTGGGCCTCATTCCAGTTTTGAAATAGAAATATTTGAAATAGAAGTATTTGAAATAGAAATATTTGAAATAGAAATATTTGAAATAGAAATATTTGAAATAGAATATTTGAAAATAGAAACATATGAAGCCGTGTTGATTAGATTGACGCCATTTTGACGTGACCGATATTTATATCGATTGTATTCGTTTTTATAATGAATATTGAAAGGTGCTTTCAAAATCGAATATTTTGAAATGAATTCGAATTGAAATTGAATAGAAATGAATTCGAATTGAAACTGAATAGAAATGAATTCGAATTGAAATTGAATAGAAATGAATTCGAATTGAAATTGAATATAAATGAATTCGAATTGAAATTGAATATAAATGAATTCGAATTGAAATTGAATTGAATTGAAAACGAATTTAAAACGATTTATAAAATTAATTTTGAAAGGAAATCGACGAAGTATATATTATATATATAATATAATGACCTGAATAGAACGTGCTGCGCCGCGGCAGTTCGCGAATTTCGACCATTGACTTCGAACGGATATTACGGAAGATCCGACCGTCAGATTCTCTTGAAACCGGAACCGTCGGGTTCATATCGAAAAGAGCTTTCTAACGAATATTAGGAATTAGAAATCTAATGGTTGGATTTGGAATTATGTCCAAATCAAATTTGAAAAAGGTCACTGTAAGTGCAGTTCGATGGCCATTGATGGAAATCGACTGTACGGGCCTTGATAAAATTATTAAAAATAGTAATAATCTGTGTAAAATCATAAGAAATGTTGTAGAAAGAATCGAGATGGAAAACTCCATATTTGAGAAGATAAAAATTGATTTTTATCGAAATGAACTAGTCTTGAACTAGAATAGTAATTTATTTATTTTTAAAATAAATAAATTGGATTTGAAATGGTTTTGAAAATAACCAGAATTTCCAATAATTGAATTGGAATAGATTTGAATCGAAATTGTCTTCGGAATATTTCGATGTTGGATTTCGTGATGATACATATATTGTTATTGGAATTTGAAAGATATATTTATATTGTTATTTCCAATACGATATTTATTGGTCGTAGAATTTGATATTGAATATAAGCCGATATTTTTTTTATTCAGAGCCTTGTATTTAATATCAAATGTGATTTGAGTTTGTCATGAATGGTGTCTTCATTAACGCTGTTCTTAATCCCAGTTGAGAAAAAGATTAAATCTTTTTATTTAGATTTAATGAAGTGTACTAATTAAGTAATATTTAATTGGAATTGAATTTGAATTGATTTTTGGGTTTATCGTGAACAGTGTTTTAAAAAACACTTGTTCTTTAACCCGATAATTAGTGGAATGTGATTTTGGGTTTAACGTGAACCGTGTTTTAAAATGACACTGATTCTTTAACCCAGTTAAAGATTAAAACTAAGCGGAGTTTTAATGAATCTTTAATTAAATTGAAAAGATCGAGAATGGAGTATCACCAGTTTTACTCCAGGCGATAGTTAAAACTTTAATTAGATTTGAACGTCAAATGGTAATTGAATTTACCGATAACACCGTGGTGTTAGATATGAAGTATGACCTGTTTTACTTCATGGGATGAATAGGTTGGGATTGGGAAATTAAAATAAATCATTACTTCGATGTGGTTTGCTAATCCCGACTAGTTTGAATTGGTATTCAAAGGAGATTAAAGAATAAATTTAAAGAATTTATCTTTGATAAAATAATGGGAACTTTTCCCAAGGTATAGGAATATTTGAATGAAAGAATATTCTGAATTGGAATGAGGCGTATGTTGTGTTTGTGTAACATTTGTTTATTATATACGCGAGTTATTCAGAAAGACCGGGTTTATCCCATTCTGAATAACTGATTCGACGTGGTGTCGAAGATGAAGACGGTGGTCGAAGACCGGAGGTTTTCACGTCGTTTGGGTAATTAATGATGATCTTTATTGGGCTGTACACCCAAGAAGATGGAAGCAGTTTGTGATCGTCCAGACGTACTTGGAGATCGATGGAGATGCGGGGTACTAGGTGCCTCCGGTTTTGTTCAGACCCAGAACGGACTTTTAAATGGACTGTGTGTCTGACATTGGATTTTAGTCTATGTGATTGATTTCTATTAAATATATATCTGTTTGGCGGAGGAGAATTTATTCTCTGGCTTAACGCCCTTCTCTGAGACGTACGAGCTCAGGGGTTATATATTGATGGATATCAAACGCATGGAGTGAATTGCCTGTGTGGCACGCCTAAGTGGCAATTGATCAAGGCTTCTGTTGAAAAGCAAAGTCTTGTGGTGATGATCAAAGCACAGCCTCTGTGGCACAGCTTTGTGTAACGTGAATTCGTGAGCCTCGCACCCCGGTTATGAACCAGAAACGGGAGAGGACGTCAGGGAGGGTATGTGTTTCTTTCTAGCTAGAAGTGGCATCAGTGGTTTTACACGCCCTGACGAGTTTGACTTATGTGGTTGTTGCTGTTGCGAGGCGCCTCGGTTTGATCGGACGATCCGGGTCCGATGGAGTCATTCGTTGGCTCATTTACGCCCCATAGGGCGGGGAAACGCATGTTCAGGGTTTAAGTTTAATCCACATCGGTGGACTAGCCCTGAGGATCCAAGGGTCACTTGAGCTCTGATCCTAAGACATGGGCTAGATTGTATCGAATCGGTTGAGGACTATCTTTTGCCTCGGTTCATAGATGGAAATCCAATTTCCAAATACGTGATTCCACGGTTTTATTTGTAGAGCCTGGTATGGCGACATAGTGGGATCGGGCACTTATGCCGTCTATGATTGATATTTATTATTTGAAGTTGCTTTATACACTATGCACTTATAATAGTATCAAATGATTTGTTTTAAACTTATCAAGCATTCTTGGCTATTATAAGGTAAAAACCCTATCCTCCGGCTTGCGTTGCATTGTGTGATGGGACCTGGGTCTTATAATAGTTTCATTTTTCTTTATTTAGCATTTCGCTGTTTGTTTTATGCACTGGTATTCTTGGGAGGAAACCCGTTCCGTGTTACACGGCGTGGTCCCTTGATATATCTGATTCAAAATAAAGATTAATAACTGTTTTAGTTCTCACACCAGTCCCATGACTGACTTGGAGTTTATTGCTTTGACCTAAACTCTGGGTGCCCTTATTTTGACACGGGCAGCTAGTAGTTTTGGTTTTGCAGATTTATATTCATAGGATCCTGGTTTACAACTGGAACGATACTCGGAAAGCTTTGTATCCGCGTATTATTTCTAGTTGTGTATTGTATTATTTTCCGCTGCTATGTAATGTATTGTAATCTCTGATATTTTTTAATGTGTAATATTAATTTATACTCTGTATATTCTTGTATTCTAATGGAATTGTTGTAATATAAAATGAAATGTTCTTCCGTCTGCGTTCTATTTTGTCGTGTTCTCAAAACAATTCGTTCTTTCTCTTCTCTTCGGAGACCGGGGAAGTACGGGTCGTTTCATCGTGGTATCAGAGCTTTGGTTTACAAAACTTAGAGAATAAGACACATTAGAACCATACGAAAGAATTCATCAGATATTGGATTAGGAATATCCAATGGGAATGACTCGTTAGAGATGGGATCAGTAGTATCCTAGAACGAGTATGAAGAGTATATTTTTGAAATGAAAACGAATTTTGTTTTGAAAATTTAAAAATCAATTATTCGTATTTGATTATTTATTTATATTGAATTTGGACAATCCGATATATAAAGATTTTGCATATACGTCTTGCAAACATGTATTCGAAGTTTTAATATACTGGATAGTTATAGAATCATACTCTAGTTGCCCGGGGATAATTCTGGTGATGGGGCACCGTCGCCAGTATTTATTTTCGAGTTTTGAAAGTGAGATTTCTTTATATTTCCTATTGACTGGTGTGAGAACCGAAACAAGATAGGGCTTATTGTTGTGATTTGGCACCAAAAATGTGATTTTTGACTATATATCAAAGTTATGAATTTGAATTGATAATTCACTGATTGATTGATGGTTGTTTTGTTTGATTATTGTTTGAATAATTAAATGTTGAACCTTTAACCAAATTTGTCAAATATTGAATTGTATTGAAATTTGGTCGTATTTGCTTGCATATACATGTACTTACATTGAACAGGTCATAGCAAGGAGGCTAGAGCAGAGAATAAAATTTGTTTGCCCGACAAATAGGTATACTATAATTTACTGTTTTGTTTGGGTGATGATGATTTTATGAGCCGATTGGCTAGCCGCTTGGCTTTTTCTTTTTCTTTTTGAGATCAGAAGGCCTGTATGGCAATTTCGGGATTTTCCCGTGCTCCCGGTGCAGGGGAGGTTATGGCGAAATTTTTCGGAAATTTAGGGTGTTAGCCAAATTTTTGAAAAATTTGAAAAGTTCTTAGAAACTGAAAAGTTGAAGAACTTAAGCCGTAATCAAAACAATGAAAGTTGAGTTGATTTGTGAAACAACTTTCGTCTTCGTTCCTTTTCGGGGACGAAAAGTTTTAAGTGGGGGAGATTGTAATAACCCGGAAATCTGGGCCAATTTAAATTTTTTATTTTGGCAATTTTAGCGAATTTTGATTATTTAAAATGAATTATTTTAAATAATATCGACGAGAAATTTATTTTGAATAGAATTCGAACGTGTATATTATATAGATCATCGTTAGAATATAAATATTTATTTTAAATTATAAAAGGAATTAAAAATGGCGCGGTAGTTCGATAATTCGATTTCAGAATTCAAATGAATGTACAGGATTCAAAATAAACCGGATTTTAGTGAAACCAAAAATAATGGAATCTAATAGAGAATATCTTTCCAACGAACCCGAAAAATTAAAATTTCATAGCGGGAATCAAAAGATATGTCCAGTTGAAAATTCTGCATAGTCGCTGTGGAATTCAGGCCCTTAAAAATGGAAATTTTGCAAACGACTTCGGATTTCGACGAAACCACTTTTGTTGGATCCGGGATGTCAAGTTATTGCTAGGTTTCAAATTTCATAATTTTTCGAATCAATATGTGAGCGTGGCAAAGGAAAACGCATTTGACCTGTTTCAGTTGATTTTAATCGACTGGAAAATGGCCATTTATCAAACGGTCTCAGAATTAGATGAAATTAGTTTTGTTAAGACCGTATCGTCAATACGAAGCTAGAAAATATTTTTCTGGAATTTTTCGAGTTAGTATGTGACCCCAGTAAATTGAAATGTGCGTTCAAATTCAATATATAGAGTTATATGTTGATTTTGATGAAAACTGATCGAAATGGTCGAATCAGCTTACGATACATATCCCATTGTGTTCGGAATGGGGGTAATACGCTAGGCACGACAGTCGGTGGGTTCAATTTCGAGTTGAAAATAAAAAGCTGCTTTTAGAATTTAAAAATAATAAAAATATATATGTATATATGATTATATACACTCCCTCCCTTACCCCTTCTCTCCTCAGAAATCGATTTTAATAAAAAAAGAAGAAGAAGCAGATCGAGGAAAACCCTCCGCCCACACCGTCCCAGCCATCACCGACCGTGATCCCACTCCCCCCTCCATCCTCGTTTCTCTCTCCTCTCCCTCCTCTACTAAATCGTGTCGCCCCCCATTTCCCAAGAACAGAACGCGCTGCGCCCACCTGCCGACCTCCACCATCGACGAACCCGCACCCAGCGAGCGCCACCATCCACCCACCAGAGACAGCACGCCCCTCCCCTTCGTCAACCTCCGCAGCCAGCACCCTTCCTCTCCTCCTTCGCCATCCCCCTCTTCTTTCTTCCCCAAAACAGCAAGTGAGTTTATTTTATTTATATTTACATTTATTTTTTAGTTTTGATGTAAATAATCTTATTTCCTTCTATGATTTTTAAGCTAGTAAAAATATAATTTTTAAGTTTTTAAAGAACGGATTTTTATATAGGTGAATGAAGCAAAAAGAACGAATTTTTATGATATAGTAAAAATTCGATTTTTATATATTGAATAGCAAGATAAAAATTCGATTTTTATATATTGAATAGCAAGATAAAAATTCGATTTTTATATATTGAATAGCGAAGTAAAAATTCGATTTTTATATATTGAATAGTAAGATAAAAATTCGATTTTTATATATTGAATAGCGAGATAAAAATTCGATTTTTATATATTGAATAGCAAAGTAAAAATTCAATTTTTGTATATTGAATAGCAAGACAAAAATTTGATTTTTATATATTGAATAGCGAGATAAAAATTCAATTTTTATATATTGAATAGCAAGATAAAATTCGATTTTTATATATTGAATAGCGAAGTAAAAATTCGATTTTTATATATTGAATAGCAAAGTAAAAATTCGATTTTTATATATTGAATAGCAAAGTAAAAATTCGATTTTTACATATGTAGAGAATACGGGCAAAGAAAGTGACAAGAGGCACGAATGGCGAAGATTTCTACATAAGAAGAGTCGTGGGATTGGATTAGCAATTCTGTGAGAATTTCTCACTCTTTAATTTAATTTTCTAGTTATATATATACTAGGATGCAGACGGTGTTTAGTAGCACCCGACACCCGTCGTCTACAGACCATGGACGACTTGTATGCTTGGTTGTTTGATTTTGATGTGTAGTTGATTGTGTGATGTGTTGTGAAATGAAATAAAATATTTATATAGTTAAAAATATTTTATAGTTAAAAATAGAATTTTTAACGTGTATATGAAATGAAATAAAAATAAACAAATCGGGCGATTTGTTTATATACACACATTTGACTGATATTGATTGGGACGATAAATTTTACACATCGCCCAACTGCACAAATAAAATCTGTGTTTGATTGTTTGAAACCCCACACGGGTATTGGGATGATATATGACATACACTAGTCCCAATAATTAGCTGTATGTCGATCGATGGATGGACCGACTGTTATGAGCGTTAAATATTTATATTTGATGCTTGTACAGTGTAGAATGCACTTTGGATGATGGTTGATTATTCGTCGTTGTTATTGTATACATGCATTGTAGAAAATCCATATAATTAACATTATATGGTAATTGATTGGTCCTCATTCCTGTTTTGAAATAGAAATGTTTGAAAAAGAAATATTTGAAATAGAAATATTTGAAATAGAATATTTGAAAATAGAAACATATGAAGCTGTGTTGATTAGATTGACGCCATTTTGACGTGAGCGATATTTATATCGATTATATTCATTTTTATAATGAATATTGAAAGGTGCTTTCAAAATCGAATATTTTGAAATGAATTCGAATTGAAATCGAATAGAAATAAATTCGAATAGAAATGAATTCGAATTGAAATTGAATAGAAATGAATTCGAATTGAAATTTAATAGAAATGAATTTGAATTGAAATTGAATAGAAATGAATTCGAATTGAAATTGAATAGAAATGAATTCGAATTGAAATTGAATATAAATGAATTCGAATTGAAATTGAATTGAATTGAAAACGAATTTAAAACGATTTATAAAATTAATTTCGAAAGGAAATCGACATAGTATATATTATATATATTATATATATAATATAATGGCCTGAATAGAACGCGCTGTGCCGCGGTAGTTCGCGAATTTCGACCATTGACTTCGAACGGACATTACGGGAGATTCGACTGTTGGATTCTCCTGAAACAGGAACCGTTGGGTTCGTATCGAAAAGAGCTTTCTAACGAATATAAGAAATTAGAAATCTAATGGTTGGATTTGGAATTATGTCCAAATCAAATTTGAAAAAGGTCGCTGTAAGTGCAGTTCGATGGCCATTGATGGAAATCGACTGTACGGGCCTTGATAAAATTATTAAAAATAGTAATAATCTGTGTAAAATCTTAAGAAATGATGTAGAAAGAATTGGGATGGAAAACTCCATATTTGAAAAGATAAAAATAGATTTTTATCGAAATGAACTAGTCTTAAACTAGAATAGTAATTTATTTATTTTTAAAATAAATAATTTGGATTTGAAATGGTTTTGAAAATAACCAGAATTTCCAATAATTGAATTGGAATAGATTTGAATCGAAATTGCCTTTGGAATATTTCGATTTTGGATTTCATGATGATACAGATATTGTTATGGGAATTTGAAGGATATATTTATATCGTTATTTCCAATACGATATTTGTTAGTCGTAGAATTTGATATTGAATATAAGCCGATATATTTTCTATTCAGAGCCTTGTATTTAATATCAAATGTGATTTGGGTTTGTCGTGAATGGTGTCTTCATTAACACTGTTCTTAAACCCAGTTGAGAAAAAGATTAAATCTTTTTATTTAGATTTAATGAAGTGTACCAATTAAGTAATATTTAATTGGAATTGAATTTGAATTGATTTTTGGGTTTATCGTGAACAGTGTTTTAAATAACACTTGTTCTTTAACCCGATAATTAATGGAATGTGATTTTTGGTTTATCGTGAACCGTGTTTTAAAATGACACTGATTCTTTAACCCAGTTAAAGATTAAAACTAAGTGGAGTTTTAATGAATCTTTAATTAAATTGAAAAGATCGAGAATGGAATATCACCAGTTTTACTCCAGGCGATAGTTAAATCTTTAGTCAGATTTGAACGTGAAATGGTAATTGAATTTACCGATAACACCGTGGAGTTAGATACGAAGTATGACCAGTTTTACTTCATGGGATGAAAAGGTTGGGATTGGGAAATTAAAATTAATGATTACTTCGGTGTGGTTCGCTAATCCCGACTAGTTTGAATTAGTATTCAAAGGAGATTAAAGAATAAATTTAAAGAATTTATCTTTGATAAAATAATGGGAACTTTTCCCAAAGTATAGGAATATTTGAATAAAAGAATATTCTGAATTGGAATGAGGCATATGTTGTGTTTGTGTAACACTTATTTATTATATACGCGAGTTATTCAGAAAGACCGGGTTTATCCCATTCTGAATAACTAATTCGACGTGGTGTCGAAGATGAAGACGGTGGTCGAAGACCGGAGGTTTTCACGTCGTTTGGGTAATTACTGATGATCTTGATTGGGTTGTATACCCAAGAAGATGGAAGCAGTTGGTGATCGCCCAGACGTACTTGGAGATCGATGGAGATGCGGGGTACTAGGTGCCTCCGGTTTCGTTCAGACCCAGAACGGACTTGTAAACGAACTTTGTGTCTGACATTGGATTTTAGTCTGTGTGATTGATTTCTATTAAATATATATCTGTTTGGCAGCGGAGAATTTATTCTCTGACTTAACGCCCTTCTCTGAGACGTACGAGCTCAGGGGTTATATATTGATGGATATCAAACGCATGGAGTGAATTTCCTGTGTGGCACGCCTAAGTGGCAATTGATCAAGGCTTCTGTTGAAAAGCAAAGTCTTGTGGTGATGATCAAAGCACAGCCTGTGTGGCACAGCTTTGTGTAACGTGAATTCGCGAGCCTCGCACCCCGGTTATGAACCAGAAACGGGAGAGGACGACAGGGAGGTCATGTGTTTCTTTCTAGCTAGAAGTGGCGTCAGTGGTTTTACACGCCCTGACGAGTTTGACTTATGTGGTTGTTGCTGTTGCAAGGCGCCTCGGTTTGATCGGACGATCCGGGTACGATGGAGTCATTCGTTGGCTCATTTACGCCCCATAGGGCGGGGAAACGCATGTTCAGGGTTTAAGTTTAATCCACATCGGTGGACTGGCCCTGAGGATCCAAGGGTCACTCGAGCTCTGATCCTGAGACATGGGCTAGATTGTCTCGAATCGGTTGAGGACTATCTTTTGCCACGGTTCGTAGATGGAAATCCAATTTCCAAATACGTGATTCTGCGGTTTTATTTGTAGAGCCTAGTATGGCGACATAGTGGGATGGGACGCTTATGCCGTCTATGATTGTTATTTATGATTTGAAGTTGTTTTATACACTATGCACTTATAATAGAATCAAATGATTTGTTTTAAACGTATCAAGCATTCTTGGCTATTATAAGGTAAAAACCCTATCCTCCGGCTTACGTTGCATTGTGTGATGGGACCTGGGCCTTATAATAGTTTCATTTTTCTTTATTTAGCATTTCGCTGTTTGTTTTATGCACTGGTATTCTTGGGAGGAAACCCGTTCCGTGTTATACGGCGTGGTACCTTGATATATCTGATTCAAAATAAAGATTAATAACTGTTTTAGTTCTCACACCAGTCCCATGACTGACCTGGAGTTTATTGCTTTGACCTAAACTCTGGGTGCCCTTATTTTGACACGGGCAGCTAGTAGTTTTGGTTTTGCATATCTATATTCATAGGATCCTGGTTTACAGCTGGAACGATACTCGGAAAGCTTTGTATCCGCGTATTATTTCTAGTTATGTATTGTATTATTTTCCGCTGCTATGTAATGTATTGTAATCTCTGATATTTTTTAATGTGTAATATTAATTTATACTCTGTATATTCTTGTATTCTAATGGAATTGTTGTAATATACAATGAAATGTTCTTCCGTCTGCGTTCTATTTTGTCGTGTTCTCAAAACAATTCGTTCTTTCTCTTCTCTTCGGAGATCGGGGAAGTACGGGTCGTTTCACAAAAGTGGTTTCGTCGAATTCCGAGGTCGTATGCAAAATATCTATTTTCAAGGGCTATATATTCTATATAGCGACCTTTCTGAAAATTCATTTGGCCATAACTTTTGATTCCTGTTATGAAACTTCAATTTTTCAGATTCGTTAGAAAGGTATTCATAAACAGATTTAAATATTTTTGGTTTCACTAAAATCTGTTATATTTTCCACCCGGTATAGTCAGACAAAGTTTGTATTCAAATTTTCAAACTGCCTAACTTTTCCCAATTCATTATTTTATTGAAATACGCTATTTCAATTGTTTAAATTCTTTGACAATAACCAATTTTAAAAACTATAAATTGGTTCACATTTTCCGGGTTATTACACCTTTCGATTAAACTATAATCGATAACTCCTTTCGATTAGACTAACATCGATTAACTCCTTTTAACTCGATTAAACTAACATCGATTAACTCCTTTTAACTCAATTAAACTAACATCGATTAACTCATTTTAACTCGATTAAACTAACATCAATTAACTCCTTTTAACTCGATTAAACTAACATCGATTAACTCCTTTTAACTCGATTAAACTAACATCGATTAACTCCTTTTAACTCGATTAAACTAACATCGATTAACTCCTTTTAACTTATTCCTTTTCTATTTGTTTACTTAACAAATAAATATTTCCTTTTAAATTCTATTTATGTAAAAACCCGTAACTTCCCCGTGAAGGGAAGAGCGGATAGTTCGAGAACAACACACAAAAAAACGCAGACGGAAGAACATTTCTTTGTATATTACAACAATGCCATCAGATTACAAGAATATACAGAGTATAAATGAATATTACACAGAAATATCAGAGATTTAAATTACATTTAAATACATAGCAGCGGAAAATAATACAATACACAACTAGAAGAGATATACGGATACAAAGCTTTCCGGATATCGTTGCAGCTGTAAACCAGGGTCCTGTGAATATAAATCTGCAAAACCAAAACTACTAGCTGCCCGTGTCAAAATAAGGGCACCCAGAGTTTAGGTTAAAACAACAAACTCCAGGTCAGTCATGGGACTAGTGTGAGAACTAAAACAGTTATAAATTTTTATTTAAAGTTAGGTAAATCAAGGGACCACGCCGTATAACACGGAACGGGTTTTCTCCCAAGAATACCAGTGCATAAGACGAACAGCACAATGCTAAATAGAGAAAAATGAAGCAGTTATAAGACCCAGGTCCTATCACACAATGCAACGCAAGCCGGGGGATATGGTTTTCCCTTATAACAGCCAAAGAATGCTTGATACGTTTAAAACAAATCGTTTCATACTATAATAAGTGCATAGTGTATAAAACAACTTCAAATCATAAGTATCAATCATAGACGGCATGGGTACCATATATCATGTCGCCCTACTAGGCTCTACAATCAAAACCGCAAATGTCACATATTTGGAAGTTAGGTTTCCGTCTGTGAACCGAGGCCAGGGATCGTCCTCTACCGATTCGAGACTGTCTAGCCCGAGTCTCAGGATCAGAGCTCGGTGACCCTTGGAGCGACAGGGCCGGTCCACCGATGTGGATTAAAATTCCTGAACACTGCGTTTCCTCGCCCTTTGGGGGCGTAAGTGAGCCAACGAATGACTCCATCAGACCCGGATCGTCCGATCAAACCGAGGCGCCTCGTAACAGCAACAACCACACAGGTGAAAAGTTTATAAATGTCAGGGCTGGTAGGTCACTGACACCACCCTAGCTAGAAAGAAACGCATGCCCTCCCTGAGGTCCTCTCCCGTTTTTGGTTCACAACCGGGGTGCGAGGCTCGCGAATTCACGTTACACAAAGCTGTGCCACACATGCTGTGCTTTGATCATCACCACAAGACTTTGCTTTCCAACAGAAGCCTCGATCAATTGCCACTTAGGCATGCCACACAGGCAATTCACTCCATGCATTTGATATCCATCAATATATAACCCCTGAGCTTGTACGTCTCAGAGAAGGGCGTTAAGCAAGAGAATAAATTCTCCGCCACCAAACAGATATATATTTAATAGAGATCAATCACACGGACTAAAATCCAATGTTAGACACACAGTCTATTTACAAGTTCGCTCTGGGTCTGAACGAAACCGGAGGCACCTAGTACCCCGCATATCCATCGATCTCCAAGTACGTCTGGACGATCACCAACTGTTTCCATCTTCTTGGGTGTACAGCCCAATCAAGATCATCAGTAATCACCCAAACGACGTGAAGACTTCCGGTCTTCGACCACCGTCTTCATCTTCGACTTGTCATCGTATCAGTTATTCAGAATGGGGTAAACCCGGTCTTTCCGAATAACTCGCGCATATTTTAAATAAGTGTTACACAAACACAACATACGCCTCATTCCAATTCATCAGTCACTAACTGTAAATTAATCAAGAGAATAATTCCCCAAATATTAACCCCGAACGCCGAAACCAACATCAGATCAATATCCTGAAAACCATTCTGCTTGGCTAACCGACAGTTAGTTTCTAAATTTCACATTCATAGGGAAAGGTTCCCATTAATTTATCCAAGATAAATTCCTTGAATTTATTCTTTAATCTACTTTTGAATATCAATTCAAACTAGTCGGGATTAACGAACTTTACCGAAGTAATCATTTGTTTTAATTTCCCAATCCCAACCTATTCATCCCATGAAGTAAAACTGGTAATACTTCATATCTAACACTACGGTGTTATCGGTAAATTCAATTACCATTTCACGTTCAAACTAATTAAAGATTTAACTATCGCCTGGAGCAAAACTGGTGATACTCCATTCTCGATCATTTCAATCTAATTAAAGATTCATTAAAACTCCACTTAGTTTTAATCTGTGACTGGGTTAAAGAATCAGTGTCATTTAAAACACAGTTCACGATAAACCCAAAATCACATTTCATTAATTATCGGGTTAAAGAACGAGTGTTATTTAAAACACTGTCCATGATAAACCCAAAAATCAATATCAATTCAATTCCAATTAAATATTATTTAATTGGTATACTTCATTAAATCCAAATAAAAAGATTTAATCTTTTCTCAACTGGGTTCAAGAACAGTGTTAGTTAAGACACCATTCACGACAAACCCAAATCAAATTTGATATTAAATACAAGGCTCTGAATAGAAAATATATCGGCTTATATTCAATATCAAATTCTACGACCAACAGATATCGTATTGGAAATAACGATATATATATCTATATCTTTCAAATTTCCATAACAACATCTTTATAATCAAAAAATCCAACATCGAAATATTCCGAAGACAATTTCGATTCAAATCCATTCCAATGCAATCATTGGAAATTCTGGTTATTTTCAAAACCATTTCAAATTCAATTTATTTATTTAAAAATAAATAGAATTATAATTCTAGTTCAAAACTAGTTCATTTCGATAAAAATCTATTTTTATCTTTTCAAATAGGGAGTTTTTCATCCAAAATCTTCACAAATCATTTCTTATGATTTTCACAAATTATTTCTATTTTTATTAATTTTATCAAGGCCTGTACAGTTGATTTCCATCAACGGCCATCGAACTACACTTACAGCGACCTTTTTCAAATTTGATTTGGACATAATTCCAAATCCAACCGTTAGATTTCTAATTTCTAATATTTTTTAGAAAGCTCTTTTCGATACGAACCCAACGGTTCCGATTTTAGGAGAATCCGACGGTCGGATCTCCCGTAATATCCGTTCGAAGTCAATGGTCGAAATTCGCGAACTATCGTGGCGCGGTGCGTTCTATTCAGGCCATTATATTATATATATAATATATATAATATATACTTCATCGATTTCCTTTCAAAACGTGCTTTATAAATCATTTTAAATTCATTTTCAAAATGGTTTCAACTTCATATTCAATTTCAAATCAAAATTGAATATTCCAATATAAATTCGTTTTAAATTCATTTCAAATTGATTTCAATTCAAATCGATTTCGAATTCACTTTCAGTTCGTTTTCAATTCAATTCAATTTCTATTTAATTTCAATTCGATTCAATTTCTATTTAATTTCAATTCGATTCAATTTCTATTCAAAATATCAGATTTTGAAATCACTTTTGATATTCATTATAAAATGAATAAAATCGAAATAAACATCGTTCACGTCAAAATGGCGCCAATCAAATCAACACGGCTTCATATATTCATATTTTCAAATATTCCATTTCGAATATTTCTATTTCAAATATTTCTTTTTTTTCTAAACTGGAATGAGGCCCAATCAATTACCATATAATGTTAATTATATGGATTTTCTACAACTCATGTATATATCAACGATGACAAATAATCAACCATCATCCAAAGTGCATTCTACACTGTGTAAGCATCAAATATAAATATTTAACGCTTATGACAGTTTGTCAATCAATCGATCGACATACAACTAATTATTGGGATTAGTGTATGTCATCCATCATCCCAATACCCGTGTGGGGTTTCAAATAATCAAACACAGATTTTATTTGTGCAGTTGGGCGATGTGTAAAATTTATCTTCCCAATCAATATCAGTCAAATGTGTGTATATAAACAAATCGTCCGATTTTTTTATTTTTATTTCATTTCATATACACGTTAAAAATTCTATTTTCAACAATAAAATATTTTCAACTATATAAATATTTCATTTTATTTCACATCACATCACACAATCAACTACGCATCAAAATCAAACAAACAAGCATACAAGCCGTCCATGGTCTGTGGACGACGGGTGTCGGGTGCTACTAAACACCGTCTGCATCCTAGTATATATATATATATATAACTAGAAAAATTAAATTGAAAGGTGAGAAGTTCTCACAGAATTGCTAATCCAATGCCACGACTCTTCTTAGGTAGAAAATCTTCGCCACTCGCCCTTTGCCACTTTCTTTGCCCGTATTCTCTACATATGTAAAAATCGAATTTTTACTTTGCTATTCAATATATAAAAATCGAATTTTTACTTCGCTATTCGATATAGAAAAATCGAATTTTTACTTCGCTATTCAATATAGAAAAATCGAATTTTTACTTTGCTATTCAATATAGAAAAATTGAATTTTTACTTCGCTATTCAATATAGAAAAATCGAATTTTTACTTCGCTATTCAATATAGAAAAATCGAATTTTTACTTCGTTATTCAATATAGAAAAATCCCATTTTTACACGCTATCCTCTACATAAAGATTTCGCCTTTTCAAATATAAAGATTTAATTTTTATTTCACTACATATATAAAAATTTGATTTGTACTACGCAACTTCATATGACAAACCATATATTTTTAAGCGAACAAAAATCATATCTTTTTATGAGTGAAAAATATAATCTTTTCACTTTAAAAATAATAATTCTTTTGTAAATAAAATCCTAGCTTTTATAAGTAATAAACTGATTTCATTCGTTATTAAAACTGAATTTATCAAATAGAAAAAAACAAAGTTTTAAATTGATAAAATAAAATACTTACAGTTAGCAGAAGAGGGGGGGAGGACTTGCGCGCACGTCAGATGAGGGGGTGTGTGTGTCGGCGCGAGGCAGAGGAGGGGGTATCGCGAGGCAGGGGGTATCGCGAGGCAAGGATGAAGAGGGGGGGGGGGGGTCGGCCAATCTGAGGTGGAGGGGGGAAGAAGAGGGGCTGCCGTCGACGAGGGGGGGGCGACGGTCGGATTAGTTTTTTTTTCATTTCTGATTTAAAAATTGAATCGGGAGGGGGGTCTGGGGGTAAGGAGAAAAAAGGGGGGAGTTTATTTTAATTATTTAATTATTTATTTCACTTCAAAAAGTAACTTTCTATTTCGAACTCGAAACGAGGCCCACCGACTGTCGCCCATAGCTAATTACCCCCATTCCGAACACAATGGGATATGTCCCGTAAGCTGATTCGACCGTTTCGATCAGTTTTCATCAAAATCAACATATAACTCTATATATTGAATTTGAACGCGCATTTCAATTTACCGGGGTCACACACTAACACGAAAAATTCC
This sequence comes from Allium sativum, assembly GCA_030737875.1. Classification (NCBI taxonomy): domain Eukaryota; kingdom Viridiplantae; phylum Streptophyta; class Magnoliopsida; order Asparagales; family Amaryllidaceae; genus Allium; species Allium sativum. Next base: position 275,678,459 of record CM060923.1, read on the forward strand.
AGAAAAATATTTTCTAGCTTTGTATTGACGATACGGTCCTAACAAAACTAGTTTCGTCAAATTCTGAGATCGTTGGAAAAATGGCCCATTTCCAGTCGATTAAAATCAACTAAAACTGGTCAAATGCGTTTTACTTTGCCACGCTCACATATTGATTCGAAAAATTATGAAATTTGGTATCTAGCAATAATTTGACACTGCGGATCCAACAAATGTGGTTTCGTCGAAATCCGAGGTCGTTTGCAAAATTTCCATTTTTAAGGGCCTGAATTCCATAACGACTATTCAGAATTTTCAACTGGACATATCTTTTGATTCCCGCTATGAAATTTCGATTTTTCGGATTCGTTGGAAAGATATTATCAATTAGATCCTATTATTTTTGGTTTCACTAAAATCCGGTTTATTTTTCACCCGGTACATTCATTTGAAGTTTGAAATCGAATTATCGAACTACCGCGCCATTTTCAATTCATTTTATAATTATAAATAAATATTTATATTCTAACGACGATTCAAACGAATATATACGTTCGAATTATATTCAAAATAAATTTCTCGTCGATATTATTTAAAATAATTCATTTTAAATAATCAAAATTCGCTAAAATTGCCAAAATAAAATTTTTAAACTGGCCTAGATTTTCGGGTTGTTACAATCTCCCCCACTTAAAACTTTTCATCCCCGAAAAGGAACAAAGTCGAAAGTGGTTTGATTAATCAACTCTACATTCGATCTGGCTTTCATTCTCCAACTTTTCAGTTTCTGAGAATTTTCAAAATCTTCAAAAAATTTGGCTAACACCCTAAATTTTCGAAGAATTTCGCCATAACCTCCCCTGCACCGGGAGCCACGGGAAAATCCCCAAATTGCCATATAGGCCTTCTGATCTCAAAAAGAAAAAGAAAAATCCAAGCGGCTAGCCAATAGGCTCATAAAATCATCATCACCCAAACAAAACAGTAAATTATATAGTAAACATGTACCTATTTGTCGGGCAAACAAATTTTATTCTCTGCTCTACCCTCCTTGCTATGACCTGTTCAATGTAAGTACAAGTATATGCAAGCAAATGCAACCAAATTTCAATACAATTCACTATTTGACCAATTTGGCTATATAATACAAATTTTAATTAATCAAACAATAATCAAACAACACAACCATCAATCAATTAGTTGGTTATCATTTCAAATGTACAACTTTGATATATAGTCAAAAATCAGGTTTTTGATGCCAAATCACAACAATAAGCCCTATCTAGTTTTTGGTTCTCACACCAGTAAATTGGAAATATATAGAAATCCCACTTTCGTCGCACGAACATAAATTCTAATGATGGAGCTCCATCATCAAAATCATCTCCGGGCGATTAGAGTGTAATTCTATATCTATCCAGTATATTAAAACTTCAAATACACGTTTGCAAGGCGTATATGAAAAATATTTATATACTGGACTGTCCAAATCAATATAAATAAATAATCAAATACGAATAATTGATTTAAATTTTCAAAACAAAATTGGTTTTCATCTTAAAAATATACTTTTCACACTCGTTCTAGGATACTACTGATCCCATCTCTAACGAGTCATTCTCATTGGACATTACTAATCCAATATCTGACGAATTCTTTCGTATGGTTCTAATGTGTCTTGTTCTCTAAGCTTTGTAAACCAAAGCTCTGATACCACCTGTAAAAACCCGTAACTTCCCCGTGAAGGGAAGAGCGGATAGTTCGAGAACAACACACAGAAAAACGCAGACGGAAGAACATTTCTTTGTATATTACAACAATGCCATCAGATTACAAGAATATACAGAGTATAAATGAATATTACACAGAAATATCAGAGATTTAAATTACATTTAAATACATAGCAGCGGAAAATAATAAAATACACAACTAGAAGAGATATACGGATACAAAGCTTTCCGGATATCGTTGCAGCTGTAAACCAGGGTCCTGTGAATATAAATCTGCAAAACCAAAACTACTAGCTGCCCGTGTCAAAATAAGGGCACCCAGAGTTTAGGTTAAAACAACAAACTCCAGGTCAGTCATGGGACTGGTGTGAGAACTAAAACAGTTATAAATCTTTATTTAAAGTTAGGTAAATCAAGGGACCACGCCGTATAACAAGGAACGGGTTTCCTCCCAAGAATACCAGTGCATAAGACGAACAACGCAATGCTAAATAGAGAAAAATGAAGTTGTTATAAGACCCAGGTCCTATCACACAATGCAACGCAAGCCGGGGGATAGGGTTTTCCCTTATAACAGCCAAAGAATGCTTGATACGTTTAAAACAAATCGTTTGATACTATAATAAGTGCATAGTGTATAAAACAACTTCAAATCATAAGTATCAATCATAGACGGCATGAGTACCATATATCATGTCGCCCTACTAGGCTCTACAATCAAAACCGCAAATGTCACGTATTTGGAAGTTAAGTTTCCGTCTGTGAACCGAGGCCAGGGATCGTCCTCTACCGATTCGAGACTATCTAGCTCGAGTCTCAGGATCAGAGCTCGAGTGACCCTTGGAGCGACAGGGCCGGTCCACCGATGTGGATTAAAATTCCTGAACACTGCGTTTCCCCGCCCTTTGGGGCGTAAGTGAGACAACGAATGACTCCATCGGACCCGGATCATCCGATCAAACCGAGGCGCGTCTCAACAGCAACAACCACACAGGTGAAAAGTATATAAATGTCAGGGCTGGTAGGTCACTGACACCACCCTAGCTAGGAAGAAACGCATGCCCTCCCTGAGGTCCTCTCCCGTTTTTGGTTCACAACCGGGGTGCGAGGCTCGCGAATTTACGTTACACAAAGCTGTGCCACACAGGCTGTGCTTTGATCATCACCATAAGACTTTGCTTTCCAACAGAAGCCTCGATCAATTGCCCCTTAGGCATGCCACACAGGAAATTCACTCCATGCGTTTGATATCCATCAATATATAACCCCTGAGCTCGTACATCTCAGAGAAGGGCGTTAAGCAAGAGAATAAATTCTCCGCCACCAAACAGATATATATTTAATAGAGATCAATCACACGGACTAAAATCCAATGTCAGACACACAGTCCATTTACATGTTCGCTCTGGGTCTGAATGAAACCGGAGGCACCTAGTACCCCGCATATACATCGATCTCCAAGTACGTCTGGACGATCACCAACTGTTTCCATCTTCCTGGGTGTACAGCCCAATCAAGATCATCAGTAATCACCCAAACGACGTGAAGACTTCCGGTCTTTGACCACCGTCTTCATCTTCGACTTGTCGTCGTATCAGTTATTCAGATTGGGATAAACCTGGTCTTTCTGAATAACTCGCGTATATTTTAAATAAGTTTTACACAAACACAACATACGCCTCATTCCAATTCATCAGTCACTAACCGTAAATTAATCAAGAGAATAATTCCCCAAATATTAACCCCGAAGGCCGAAACCAACATCAGATCAATATCCAGAAAACCATTCTGCTTGGCTAGCCGACAGTTAGTTTCTAAATTTCACATTCATAGGGAAAGGTTCCCATTAATTTTATCCAAGATAAATTCCTTGAATTTATTCTTTAATCTACTTTTGAATATCAATTCAAACTAGTCGGGATTAACGAACTTTACCGAAGTAATCATTTGTTTTAATTTCCCAATCCCAACCTATTCATCCCATGAAGTAAAACTGGTAATACTTCATATCTAACACTACGGTGTTATTGGTAAATTCAATTACCATTTCACGTTCAAATCTAATTAAAGATTTAACTATTTCCTGGAGCAAAACTGGTGATACTCCATTCTCGATCATTTCAATTTAATTAAAGATTCATTAAAACTCCACTTAGTTTTAATCTGTGACTAGGTTAAAGAATCAGTGTCATTTAAAACACAGTTCACGATAAACCCAAAATCACATTTCATTAATTATCGGGTTAAAGAACGACTGTTATTTAAAACACTGTCCACAATAAACACAAAAATCAGTATCAATTCAATTCCAATTAAATATTATTTAATTGGTACACTTCATTAAATCCAAATAAAAAGATTTAGTCTTTTCTCAACTAGGTTCAAGAACAGTGTTAGTCAAGACACCATTCACGACAAACCCAAATCACATTTGATATTAAATACAAGGCTCTGAATAGAAAATATATCGGCTTATATTCAATATCAAATTCTACGACCAACAGATATCGTATTGGAAATAACGATATATATATATATATCTATATCTTTCAAATTTCCATAACAACATCTGTATAATCACGAAATCCAACATCGAAATATTCCGAAGACAATTTCGATTCAAATCCATTCCAATGCAATCATTGGAAATTCTGGTTATTTTCAAAACCATTTCAAATTCAATTTATTTATTTAAAAATAAATAGAATTATAATTCTAGTTCAAAACTAGTTCATTTCGATAAAAATCTATTTTTATCTTTTCAAATAGGGAGTTTTTCATCCCAAATCTTCACAAATCATTTCTTATGATTTTACACAAATTATTACTATTTTTAATAATTTTATCAAGGCTTGTACAGTCGATTTCCATCAACGGTCATCGAACTGCACTTACAGCGACCTTTTTCAAATTTGATTTGGACATAATTCCAAATCCAACCGTTAGATTTCGAATTTATAATATTCGTTAGAAAGCTCTTTTCAATACGAACCCAACGGTTTCGGTTTTAGGAGAATCCGACGGTCGGATCTCCCGTAATATCAGTTCGAAGTCAATGGTCGAAATTCGCGAACTGCCGCGGCGCGGCGCGTTCAAATCAAACTGATATTTCGCGCCGTGCCGTGCAGTGAAGCAAAACTGGTAATACTCCATATCTAGCACCACGGTGTTATCGGTAAAATTAATTACCATTTCACGTTCAAATCTAATTAAAGATTTAACTATCGCTTTGGAGCAAAACTGGTGATACTCCATCCTCGATCACTTTTCAGATTTTATAATTTAAATTATCAATTCACTTTCAATCTAATTAAAGATTCATTTTAAAACTCCACTTAGTTTTAATCTTCTAAAAAATCAATATCCTGTCTTTAACTGGGTTAAAGAACCAATGTCACCTAAAACACGATTCACGACAAACTCAAATCACATTTGATATTAAATACAAGGCTTTGAATAGAAAATATACCGGCTTATATTCAATATCAAATTCTGAAACCAACAAATATCGTATTGGAAATAACGATATAAATATATCATTCAAATTCCCATAACAATATTTGTATAATCATGGAATCCAACATCGAAATATTCCAAAGACAATTTCGATTCAAATCCACTTCCACTTTATATATATTGGAAATTCTGGTTATTTTCAAAACCAATTCAAATTCAATTTATTTATTTCAAAAATAAATTGATTTTAATTCTAGTTCAAAACTAGTTTATCTCGATAAAAATATATTTTTATCCTTTCAAATGTGGGATTTTTCATCCCAGTTCTTTTCAAATTATTTCTTATGATTTCACACTAATTATTGATATTTTTATTAATTTTATCAAGGCCCGTACAGTCGATTTCCGTCAACAGCCATCGAACTGCACTTACAACGACCTTTTCCAAATTTGATTTGGACATAATTCCAAATCCAACCATTAGATTTCAAATTTCAAATATTCGTTGGAAATCTCTTTTCGATACGAACCCAAGGTTCCAGTTTCAGGAGAATCCGACGGTCGGATCTCCCGTAACGTCAATTCGAAGTCAATGGTCGAAATTCACGAACTGCCGCGGCGTGGCGCGTTCTATTCAGGCCATTATATATATATATATAATATATATATATATTATATATTTCGTCGATTTCCTTTTAAAACGTATTTTATAAATTGTTTTAAATTCGTTTTCGAAACGATTTCAACTTCATATTCAATTTCGAATCAAAATTGAATATTCCACATCATTGATATACAAATGATAATATTTTCAAAACATTATATTTTGAAATCACTTCCTTTTCTATAATTATTATAAAAACGAATATAATCGATATAAATATCGTTAGTGTCAAAATAGCGCATCTCTAATCAACACGGCTTTACATATTTCAACAAATTCGTTATTCTATTCAACAAATGAATATTTATTCTATTCAACCCATGAATTTATATTTCTTTCAACACATGACTAATCTCAACACATGAGTACTGTCAACACATGACTATTTTTGTTATGTAATATATTTTATAAAATTATAGTATCTATCGTTTGATTTTTAATTAGACTCCAACCGTAAAGTAGTTTCTAATCTTAAATATGATAAAGATGTAAATTTTATTGTTAATATATTTTACTCAACACATGATAAATTTCAACACACGAATATTCTCAACACATGAGCATCGTCAACACATGACTATTTTTCTATTCAACACATGAATTTTTATTTTATAATATTCTTTATTTTTCCGATTGGAATGAGGCCCAATCAATCACCATATAATATTAATTATACGGATTCCATACAACACATGTATATAATAGCAACGATAAATAATCAAACATCATCCAAAGTGCACCACACAACTGCATAAGCATTAAATATAAATAATTAACGCTTACACAGTCTGTCAACAAATCGATCAACATACTATTAATTAATTGGGATTAGTGTACACCAAATATCATCCCAACACCTGTGTGGGGTTTCAATCCACAAACACTGAATATTGTTTGTGCAGTTGGGCGATGTGTAAAATTTATCGTCCCAATCAATGTCCTTCAAATAGGTGTACATAAACAAACCGTCCAGTTTGTAAATGAATATTTATTTATTCACATTCACGTTAAAAATTATATTTTTATCGATAATTAATTTATTTCAACACATGAATATTTTATTATCCACTTCACATCAACATCACAAACAGACTTCACAACACAACCAACAAGCATGCAAGCCGTCCATGGTCTGTGGACGACGGGTGTCGGGTGCTGCTAAGCACCGTCTGCATTCTAGTATATATTTTTAACTAGAAAATGAAATTTAGAGTGAGAAGTTCTCACCGACTAGCTAATCCAAACACCACGACTCTTATTATGTAGAAATCTTCGTCGTGCTCGCCTTTCGTCACTTTCATTGCCCGTAGCCACAACATATATAAATATCACATTTTTATATTCTCTATTATATAGAAACCGTATTTTTATAACTAAGCTATATAGATAAAAATTCTATTTTTACAACGCTACTATATAGATAAAAATTCTATTTTTACAACGCTACTATATAGATAAAAATTCTATTTTTACAACGCTACTATATAGATAAAAGTTCTATTTTTACAATGCTACTATATAGATAAAAATTCTATTTTTACAACGCTACTATATAGATAAAAATTCTATTCTTACAAATCTAACTTCATAGTAAAAATCCCATTTTTATTTCGAAGCCATTCAACTAAAAATCACCCTTTTTTTCAATGCTATTCGAATAAAAATCACATTTTTATTCGGCTCTTTTATATATAAAAATTCCATTTTCCTTCGCTATATGAAGGTATAAAAATCGAATCTTTTCTCTTGTAAAAATCTATTCTTTTTCTAAATAAAAATCAAATCTTTATTTATGTAAAATTATAATATTTCCTTACACAAAAATCTAATCTTTCTATAATTAAAAATCTCGCCTTTCTAATGTTAAAAACCCTTTCTTTCTAATGTTAAAAATTCAGTAAATAAATTCACAGTCAAAACAAAATAAAACCGAAAATAAACAAACTGTTAAGATAAAATAAAAACTGAAAATAGCTAAACCGTTATACCTTTCTGCCTCCCTTCGTTAATCTCTCCAGGCCCTCATGATAATTCGAACCCAACATCCTGAAAGGAGCAGCCCCGCCTTCAGCCGGAGTCATCATTCAGATTGGAGTTCGCCATCGGGGTGCTCAGGGGGGTTTGCGACTTCAGGGTGCGGGGGTTTCGCCGTTGGTAGCCTCGCTCGTGGGAGTTGAGCGCGATACGAGGGGGGCGGTCGATCGAAGAAGGAGGGACTGCGGAGGAAGGGGGCGCTACAGGGTTACGTGGGCCAGGGGTTCATCGGAGGCAGGCGAAGGTTAAGGGGGGACGACTGACAGAGGCAGCTAGGGTTGGGTGGAGGAGCGAAATCGGGTTTGCTTTTGGGGGAGTCGGGTTTGTTGAGAGTAACTGAAAGGGGGGCTGTTAATGTATATGTATTTTATTTTATTTTATTTATAATATTTTTTTTCCAAAAGTAGCCTTTTTTTTTGAACACCAAACGAGACCCAACGACTATCGTTCCTAGATAATTACCCCCATTCCGAACACAATGGGATATATATCATAAGCCAATTCGATCGTTTCGATCAGCTTTCGTCAAAATCAAAATATAACTCTACATATTGAATTTGAACGCACATTTCAATTTATCGGGGCCACATACTAACTAGAAAAATTCCCGAAAAATTATTTCTAACTTCGTAATGACGATACGGTCCTAACAAAACTAGTTTCGTCGAATTCTGAGACCGTTTGAAAAATGGCCATTTTCCAGTCGATTAAAATCAACTAAAACTGGTCAAACACGTTTTCCTTTGCCACGCTCACATATTGATTCGAAAAATTATGAAATTTGAAACCTAGCAATAACTTGACATCACGAACACAACAAAAGTGATTTCATCGAAATTCGAGGTCGTTTGCAAAATTTCCATTTTTAAGGGCCTGAATTCCATAGCGACTATTCTGAATTTTCAACTGGACGTATCTTTTTATCCCCGCTATGAAATTCCAATTTTTTGGATTCAATGGAAAGATATTATCAATTAAATTCTATTATTTTTGGGTTCACTAAAATCCGGTTTTTTTTCAACCGGTACATTCATTTGAACTTTGAAATCGAATTATCGAACTACCGCGCCATTTTCAATTCCTTTTATAATTTAAAATAAATATTTATATTCTAATGACGATCTATATAAATATATACATTCGAATTCTATTCAAAATAAATTTCTCATCGATATTATTTAAAATAATTCATTTTAAATATTCAAAATTCACTAAAATTGCCATAATAAAAATTTTAAATTGGCTCGCATTTCCGGGTTGTTACAGTAAGCGTATCTTTCACATATGATAAGATTAAGAAAATGCAAGTACGTTTTTGGGCTAGAGATATGATCAAGGAAAGATAAATTAATCTACCCTAAACAATAATCAATGAATGCATTGGGTTTGGGTTAATTTGTTTTCCCATAAAGATAAATGAAATCTTTAATTAGATCTGGAATGAAAGAATGGTATTAGTGAGGGTAATTAAACTTACCAAAACATGTGGGCAATTAAATATGGATTATAGTCAGTTTTACACCATGGGATGGATAAGATGGGAATGACATAATGATTTGATAAATTACCCTTTTATGAAGTTCAATAATCCCGATAAAGCGTAGAAAGCTTAGTTTGAGTTAAAATTGTGCATTGAGAATTTAAAATCACTCGAAATGATTTCCAAGGAAATATTTATATAAGAGTTTTAAAGTAAGTAAATCTTCGATAAGATTTAAATGGTATACCCAATATAAAGAATGATTTTAGTAAAAGAATATTCCATAATGGAATAAGACTCATGATTTTTTTGTATATCTATATTGATTTTTACAGATGAGCTAGTTATTTGGAAAGGCTGGGTCATTACGAATAACTGTACAACGAGATAAGAGCAATTGAAAATGGAGATGACTGTGATTGAAGACTCGAAAACTTCACATTGGAAGGATTGCTCATTGATGTCTCGGGTGGCTACCCAATATAAGGTTATACTGTGACAGCGAGCTGATTGTACTTGGAGGGATTCAGATAGCAAGGGCTTTTTGCACACACGAGATTCATGGAATAAAGTGCCTTCGGTTTCGTTCACAAAACATAACGAACTTGTGATGGATGTATGTCTGACGTTGTATTTTATGACACAATATATTGGTTTCTATTGATGATATATCAGCAAGGTGGTAGAGGATTTAACCTCTTAACTTAACACCCTCCTCTGAAACATATGTGTAACACCCCATAATTTTTTAGAACACTATAATGATAAAATAAAGAATACTTAATTAAATATTTGGAATTAAGAAAAAGGGACTGCACCCGTGCATTCTTCTCAAAATATTGCTTAAGATAGACCTTAAGTTTATGAAAAACGGACATCATCTGAAGAAGATATTGAGGTTTGAAGTTTACATATATATAAGCTAAAAATATATAAATAAATATTCCATAAATTAGAAAATCGAAGGCAGGAAGGGTCAGTAATTTGGCCCGTTAGGGGTCGATCCCGTGCCCTATGGGTGTCGACCCATGGGTCGATCCCACAACAGGGGTGTCGACACCCATGTCGACCCCTATGTCGACCCCCAAGATCCGGGGCAGACCCAGTTCGGCGTATGTGGACTTGTTTTCTGGCCAAATTCGTTAACCCTAGGCTATATAAAGGACCTTAATCTCATTGTTTTGTTCATCTAAATCAATGGCGACAACGAGGTGCTACCCTAACTCAGAGTAAAATAGCCTATTCTTTTTCAATAACAAGTTATACGTATTTAGAGATCTATGCTACAACATCTACAATCAATGCCCTGCTCTTTAGATCCAATCATAGTGAGTTTACGTTGATTTTGATATAAATACTTAAAATACAATCTTGACATATAAGTTTGGATCTAAGCCTATGCCTGTTAGTAACTTGAATCATAATAGATCTGCCATTACCTGTACACCTAATCTATTGATTAGTGACTATATGCCTATTTATGATATCCCTATTATGTTAGTTTGCCTAAACATGTCACCATATAACTACCATGTTAGTTTGTCTAATCATGTCACCTTATGCTTATTATGTTAGTTTACTTGATTATGTCATCTTATGCCAGTTTTAATTGTTATGCCTATTCTTCTTCTCTTCTCTCCCTTTTTCCCTTTTGTTTTTATAGCCAGTGTAACAACCTGGAATTTCTAAATCAATTTAAAATTTTTATTTTAGTTATTTTAATGGATTTTTAATATTTGAAATGATTTATTTTAAATAGTAACGACCAAAAATTTATTTAAATCAAAGCTGGAACGTATAAATTTATTTTAATTATAAATAGAGTTTGAAATGGCACAGTAGTTTGAAAATTCGATTTTAAATTTCAAATGATGGTATAGGATTCAAAATAAATCGAATTTCAGTAAAACAACAGACATTGGAATCTATTTAATTATATCTTTCTAATGAATGTGAGAAACTGAGATTGCACTTTATAAATTGTAAGTTATGTCCAGTTTAAAATTCAAAATAGTCGATATGGAATATATATATATATATATATATATATATATTAAATATATTTATAGCCCTTAAAAATAGCCATTTTGCAAATGACCTCTGTTTTCGATGAAACCACTTTTGTTGAATCCGGAATATCAAATTATTTATAGGTTTCAAATTTCATAATTTTTGGAACTATTATGCGAGCGTGGTAAATTTAAACGCGTTTGGTAAATTCAATTTGAATTAATCGACTATAAAAAGGCCATTTTTCAAATGGTCTCCAAATTCGATGAAATTAGTTTTGTTAGGACCTTATCATCAAAACATAGCTAGATTTATTTTTCTGTAATTTTTGGAGTCAGTATGTGGCCGGGCAAATTAAAATGTACGTTTAAATTCAATATATATATATATTGATTTATATTTTAATATTGACAAAAAGTGATCAAAACGATAGAACTGGCTTATGAGGCATATCCCATTGTGTTTGGAACAGGGGTGTTTGGTTAGGGGCGAGAGTCGTTGGGATCCGCTTAGAGTTCGTGACATTAAACGGGTAATTTACAAATTAAATATTAATAAAATATTTAGTATAAAATGGTCAAATCCCTAAATTTAATCTAAATACATTTCCATGGTCAAAGGCTTTTCTGAGCTGCCTTCTTCTCCATTTGAATGATCAGAATCATTCCACTCTTTAATCCCTTAAATCGCGAATTCCTCACACCAAATCAAAACGTCTCAAACTATTAAAATGACCAGCAAATCGTGCTCGAGAAACTCAACAGCCAAGATCATCGACAGGAGTTGATTTGGCCAGAATTGCCATAAATTTGCGACGACTTTCCAACAGTTTCTGGTGCTATCAGGGGGGATCGAATCTGATATCATGGCAGCCGGAGGTGGGGTTCATGAAGCTCTTCAATGTGGTCAACTTGGATCGAGCTCTGGTGGCTGGGTTTTCAGTGCGCAAGGGGGGATTGGGAATGAGGGTTTTCGGTTTTAAATCGGCCTGAATGTGTAAACGATGATGGAAGAGGACAGAAACGTAATTAATGTTAATTAATTAATTAATTAATTAATTAATTCATATAATTAACGTATAGAAAATCAATATCTTTTTCATAGTCACGTTAGAATCGTGGCGACGAACTCTACGCAACGAAACTAACTAGGACAGAAATGGAGCAAGTTCGAATTTGAGGCAAATTTGAATCCAAACGGTATTAAATTCAGAAATAAAGACTGACAGAGTGGAACCCAATGTAAGAACTCTTTCTCGCTCAACTATTTTTGTTATGTAATTATGTCAAATTTGGTAGATGGGGTGTGACGACCCCAAAACCCTGTACGACGGTGGCAAGGGTAATATTTGGAATATAACATATAAACAGATAACAACAGAACAGAAATAAATAAATACACCAGATAATGTACAATAGAATACACTGGATAAACATAATCATCAGAGTTACACAGTATACAAGATCATACTTAGTACAAAATACAGTTCAGCTATACATAAATGTCTACAGCGGAAAACAAAACATAATATGTACAATAGGAGATGAACAACATAAAAAGAGATAAATGGTAGAATCCATCTTCAGCTCCAGATATCCAGAAAGAGCCTGCTAAAACCTGAATACAAGGCTGCCCGTGTAGAAAAAGGGGCACCCGAGTTTGCAAGTGAAACAAACTACGAGTCAGTCATGGGACTGGTATGAGAAATCTACTTAACTGGTTAACCAATAATAATGAGGCAAATCATAGGACCACACCACTTTCACGGAATGGGTTTACTCCAGTGATTGCCAGTGCTTTAAAATAAGTAAATCTTTTAAACATCGCAATGCTTTTTATAAAAATGAAGCCATTATAAGACTCAGTTCCCATCACACAATGCAACGCAAACCGGAGGATAGAGTTTTTTCCTTATAGTGGCCAAAATATGCTTGATACGAATAAAACAAAAGCATTTGAGATTATTACTAGCGTTTATATGTTTCAAAAACAATTTCAAATCATAAGTATCAATCATAGATGGCATTAATGCCCCCATACCACTATGTCGCCATATATAGGTATACAATCAAAAACCACACAGTGTCGCATTTGGAAATTAGATTTTCATCATGAACCAAGGCAAAAGTTAGTCGTTACCGAATTCGAGACTCTCTAGCCCGAGCCTCAGGATCAAAGCTCGAGTGACCCTTGGATCGTCAGGGTCGGTCCAGTGATGTGGATTAAAATGCTTGAACACTGTGTTTCCCCACCCTTTGGGGCATAAATGAGTCCTATGTCTCCATCGGCTCCACATAGTCACTGATATATCCGAGGCGCCTCGCAATAGCAACAACCATGCAGGTGAAAATAATATAAATGTCAGGGCTGGTAGGTCACTAACACCACCCTAGCTAGAAGGAAATGCATGCCCTCCTTGATGTCCTCTCCCGTTTCTAGTTCATACCAGGGTGTGAGGCTCGCGAATCAATGTTATACACAAAGCTATGCCACACAGGCCGTGCTTTGATCATCAACCACAAGACTTTGCTTTTCAACAGAAGCCTTGTTCATCTGCCACTTAGGCATGCCACACAGGCAATTCACTCCATGCGACTGATTTCTATCGATATATAACCTCTGAGCTTGTACGCCTCAGAGAAAGGCGTTAAGCAAGAGAATAAATTCTCTGCCGCCAAACAGATATATATTTAATAGAGATCAATCAGTAAAGAACAATATCCAATGTCAGACACACAGTCTATTTACAAGTTCGTCCTAGGTCTGAACGAAACCGGAGGCACCATATACCTCGCATATCCATTGATCTCCAAGTACGTCTGGACGATCACCACTTATTATCTATATTTGGGGATGCCTCCCGATCAAGACATCAGTTATCGTCCAACCGAGGTGAAGATCTCCGGTCTTCAACCACCGTCTTCATCATCGAATTCTTGTCGCCAATCAATTATTTGAAATGAGATTTAACTCGGCCTTTTCAAATAATTCATGTATATTTAGAATTTAAATTAATTCATTTCAATGGTTAAATTATTCAACACCAATAATTCTGTTATTAAATGTAATTTTCACGCCAAACACATTCAACCATCAAATATCCAATAAATCGGGTAAATTCGGTTTATTTCCATTCCATATTGTTTATAATATTTTATAACGACTTATCGCTATTTTTATTTACTTAAAAATAGCCATTTCATTCAAACGATGCTTCAGGCCATAACGCGGCCGTGGCGCTGTTTTTATTCAGATTTGATTTGCACATATCTGAAAAACTTACCGTTGGATCTTCACAAATTTTACATCATTAGAAAGATTTTTTCAAAACGAATCCAATGGTTTTAGTTTTGGGAAAATCCGACGGTTGGATCTCCCGCTACACTCATTTAAAGTTTCGATTTCAAAATACGAACTGCAGCGTCGTTATTCGATATTATATATATATATATATAATCGATTCTGACGCTGTTTTTCTTCAGATTTGAATTAAACATTCTAGAAAATCCAACCGTTGGATCTTCACAAAGTGAGTATCGTCGGAAAGATATTTCCAAAGCGAACCCAACGGTTTCGGTTTAGGGAAAATCCAATGGTCGAATCTCCTGCACTAATCGTTTAAAATCACGGTTTCATAACTTCAATTATATATATATATATATATATAAATATAATTCATTTTTTCGATTTCAAAACCATATTCATTTCACACATTTGATAAAAATGATATTTTTATCCAACAGCTATTTATTTCAACACATGAATTTTATTTCGACACATGAATTCCTATTCAACACATGAATTTGATTTCATCACATGAATTTCTATTCAAAACATGAATTTTATTTCAACACATGAATTTCTGCTCAACACATGAATTTCTACTCAACACATGAATTTTATTTCAACACATGAATTTTATTTCAACACATGAATTTTATTTTTAACAGTTCATATATATCATAAAAATGTGATTTTTATTGTAAAACAATTTATTTCAAAACACGATTATTTTATATAGTTTATACATAAGGTAAAAATGTTATTTTTGGTGTTAAAACAACTTATTTGAAACACTAATATTTTATATAATCTATATATATGATAAAAATGTTATTTTTATTTTTCAAAGAATTTATTCAATACATGAACTTCATTCAACACATGAGTTTTATTCAACACATGAATTTCTATTTCAACACATGAACTTCTATTCAAGACACGAATTTCTATTCAACACATGAATTTCTATTCAACACATGAATTTTATTTCAACACATGAATTTCTTTTCAATGCATGAATTTCTTTTCAACACATGAATTTCTATTCAACACATGAATTTTATTTCAACATATGAATTTAAATCAAACACAGAAATATTTCAGAAAATTTCGGCAGCATAACGGCAGGGTAGTTAAAACCGACACCGTCCCTAGTATGGCTCCTCGCTCTACCTTAAAGCCTCGCAGCTTTTGACAATGGAGATTTTCAATATCTAGTTCGTACGCAGACGAATTTTCCCATATACTAATCCTATTGGGATTTCAACCACAATCAATCATTTCAAACTAACCATTCGAGATATTCACCAAATTTTCACATCAACCAATAATCCAAATAATATCACAACCAATATATATCGTCCATGGTCTATGGACGAGGGGAGTATATATATATATATATATATATATATATATATACGTATATAACTATATTTCGATTTCATTTCAATATCATTTCAATTTATTTCAATGCATATGTCATTTTTATAATGCATATATAACTTATACATCGAACATACAACTTATACAACGCTTATACATGGGGTGTACAACGTTTATATAACTCATACTTTGACTATATAATTTATACGTCGTTGTTTTCCATATCGTTTATAAATTAGAAATCTCACATTGGGTTCCACTCCACCAAAAAATGTAGAAGGCTCAGAAAAATATCTGGTCCCTTCTTGAATGTAGAAGACGCCCGCACGAGTCCACTGTCTCTTGTTTCACTAGATTTCGTCAACATAGCAAAAAGATATGATTTTTAGAAGATCAATCAACTTTTCGACGGTTTTATGGTGTTAAAATAGTTTAAATTAACTTCTGTCGTACCTTTCAACAATTGGTTCCAAACTAGGTTTGGATTTTTCGTGCAAACGGTGAAGTGATTCGATGATCGGCCTTCGCAGCGGTAAAGAGGAAAGAGAGGCGCACGTGCGTAGGGGGGAGATGGCCAGTTCGATCACCAGCGGCGGCAGCGGCGGCAGGTTGAAGTTCGGAACTTCCAAGCGACGGATCACTCAAATTACTCAATGAAAAAAAATTCCAAACTTCGTATAAATTTGAAGATCTCGACGAGCTCTACAAAATCCCCAACATGATGGAGGTCTAATTTTGAGTGGATTGAGAGGAATCGAGGAGAGAAGGTTTGAACCCTTTTCCGTTGTCGCTTCTGATGTTTACGGGGAGGGAGAAAGAGTGAGGGCCAATGAGATTTTTTTATTTTATTTATATTTTTAAAATTTCAAAAATACCCCTCTTCACATACTAGCTCCAATCCAAACCCAATGACTGTCGCCCTTAGCTAAATACCCTCATTCCGAACACAATGGGATATGTTTCGTAGGCCCATTCGACTGTTTCATTCAGTTTCTCTTCAAATTGAAATATAAAACATTCAATATTTGCTTTGAACGTACATTTCAATTTGCCGGGGCCACATACTGATTCTAAAAATTCCCGAAAAATAAATCTAGCTATGTTTTGACGATACGGTCCCAACAAAAATAGTTTCATCGAATTCTGAGACCGATTGAAAAATGGCCCTTTTCTGGTCGATCCAATTTAAAAGAAATCGACCAAACACATTTTCCTTTGCCACGCACACATAATGACTTCAAAAATTATGAAATTTGAAACCTAGCAATAATTTGACATCCCGGATCCAACAAAAGTGGTTTCATTGAATTTTGAGGTCGTCTGCAAAATGGCTATTTTCACGGCTTATATAAACTCTATAGCGGCCTTTCTGAAAATTCATTTGGCCATAACTTTTGATTCCCACTATGAAACTTCGATTTTTCAGATTCTTCAGAAAGATATTCACTAACAGATTTAAATATTTTTGGTTTCACTAAAATCCGTTTTAATTTGCACCAGGTATAGTCAGTCAAAGTTCGAATTCAAATTTTGAAACTACCGTGCCATTTCAGGCCTTGTTTATAATTAAAAATAATTATATTTATTTTCAAACGTCGATTTAAACATACTTTTCGTCGTTATTATTTAAAATAGTTTATTTTAAAATCTAAAATCCACTCAAATAGCCAAATTAAAAAAAATTAATTGGCTTAGATTTTTCGGGTTGTTACACGGGGCTTAGTACCTCTTGACACTGTTTTTTTGCTAAACCATGGATGATTGGTGTGATATGATTGTGTTGTGGTAAAATTGTTGGATTGAAATCAACGATGTATGAAAGTATATATATGCATTGTATAAATCATATATATGTTATATATAAAATAGTCATGATATAGAAATATTATTTGTTCGATAAAAATATAATTTTATCAAATATATGTTATATATAAAATAGTAATGATATGGAAATATTATTTTTTTGGTAAAAATATAATTTTTATCATATATTTGTTATATATAAAATAGTCATGATATGGAAATTTTATTTATTTGATAAAAATATAACTTTTATCATATATATGTTATATTTAAAATATTCATGATAAGGAAATATTACTTGTTTGACAAAAATATGATTTTATCATGTATATGTTATATATAAAATAGTCATGATATGGAAATATTATTTGTTTGACAAAAATATAATTTTTATCATATATGTTATATATAAAATAGTTATGATATGGAAATATTATTAGTAGGATAAAAAATAAGTGATATATAAAATTATCATAAAATGAAATTGGAATAAATATTCATTTACTAGTTGGACGACTTGTTTATGTACACCTATTTAACTAATATTGATTGCGACAATAATTTTTACACATTGCCCAACTGCATAAATAATAATTCGTATTTGTTGTTTGAAAACCCCATATGGGTATTGGGATGAAATTTGAAATACACTAATCCCAATATTTAATTGTATGTCAGTCGATGAGTTGACAAGCTACAATGAGCATTATTTATTTATTTTAATTCTTATACAGTTGTAGAATGCACTTTGGATGATATTTGAACGTGTAATGATTATTTATCATTATTGTTGAATACATGCGATGTATGAAATCCGTATAACTGAAATTACATGGTAATTGATTGAGTCACATTCCAATTCAAAAATAACCAATATCTTAAAATAAAGAATATTTTAAAATAATGAATATTTTAAAATAATATTCAGTGAAGAATCAAAATGTGATTTTGATGTCCGATTTTGGATGGACACAAAAATTTTGAAATATGGAAGTCTGGTTAAGTACAGAAATGCCATTTTACCCAGAACGGATTTATCGATCGATTTTATTCATTTTGAAGATATTATCATTTTAATATTATAATGATATGGAATATTCAATTTTGATTTAAAATTGAAAATGAAGTTGAAAACATTTTAAAACGAATTTGTCAACGAATTTATAAAATAGTTTTAAATGGAAATCGACGATATATATATATATATTATAAATATAATGGACGAAATAGAACATGCCGCATAGCGACCGTTCATGAATTTCAGCCATTAACTTCAAATTTATGTTATGGCTGATCCGACTACTGGATTGTAACACCCCACACCCGCTAAGGTCACTCACTAAGGGAATGCCTTAACTTCGGTGGAGTATTTTAAGTGAATATAGAACAGAAAAATTACAACAAGACAGATATAAATAATACTTGAAAATTTAAAACATCATTTCATTGCAGCAGAAGATAAACATGTTTGGTTACAATACCAAAACCAACTAAAACAAGAGTCAAGTACTAAATATCCATCCTGATAAAAACAAAAGTACATAATCCCACTACACAACTAATAGCCATAATAGAAAAGATAAGCTGAGCTTTACATCAACGGTCCAAGCTCCAAAAGATAGATAAAGCAATCTGATCAAAGCCCACTAGTGCTAGGCCCAACCTGAGGACCTGAGGGGGAAAAGGATAAAAACAACGGGGTCAGACATAAGTCTGAGCGAGTCCTATAACTTTAACAATACAATCATTAAAGTAATTAAGGTATGATATAAACTTGGTACGGTAATGACTGGGGATAAAAGACTACACTAAGCAGCCAACTAAACATAGGAAGAACGAAGATAACGGTAAAGACGCATCTACCCACCCAAGGATAATTACTACACTACACCACACCAGTCATTCCTAACTTAAAGGTTGATCCCACCCAAGGACTTAGAAAATATAACTAGTAGTTTCGTGTACCCCTAGCTAACCACATAGGTGCCGTCTGCCCCTATCTCCACTAGGTGTACCCACTACTCCCCAAGCGATCGGCTCCCTAACGTAGATACCCGTGCTGGCCCCACAGTGGGGTGTATCACTCCCCAAAGTGGCAAACTGATACAACCAACGGTGCACGGCTTATACCTACACGATGCAACAACGTGTTACCTACCAGCCCGGGTCCACACACGCATATGAAACCCGTTGGACTTGCGTTGCCACCGCTAACCCGTTTTGGCCTCTTATAGTCAAGCCCAGTACGCGTGTCCCGTCCTCGACATGGGTCGAGCCCACAAAGATACATATGGGTTACTGGTTGAAATGGGCCCCACAAGCTACCCACCTAAGCTTGCTCCCTCTAGTGTATCCCACTTAACCCTTTAATCATGTATAATTACATGTTTCCACTTTGGTTAAGTATTCTAATCGTATTTTCTATTGCCACCCAAGGCAACAACTAGATTTCCACATGCCACCTAGGGCACCCACTTAACCCCTCATGCCCCACTACATGCTTATCTGGTTAAGTGTTTCTTTATTGATTAAGACCGTAACCTTTCTAAAGACCTCTCACATTAGACTGTCTTTTATGGCAGCTGGATTTGCCGGTCGGGTCCGGGCAGCCTTACGCCATAACAGATTCTAACCTCGTGTCTTTACACTTGTCACGTATTTAG
Organism: Allium sativum; assembly: GCA_030737875.1. Taxonomy (NCBI): domain Eukaryota; kingdom Viridiplantae; phylum Streptophyta; class Magnoliopsida; order Asparagales; family Amaryllidaceae; genus Allium; species Allium sativum. The sequence goes on from CM060923.1 coordinate 275,698,943, forward strand.
TTTATGCCTAAGACCTCTCACATTGGGCCAATCATTTGTAGCCGCTGGATTTGCCGGTCGGGTCCGGGCAGTCTTATGCTACAAAAGGGTCCAACCTCGTGTCTGAGTCGATTAATTACACCTAATTAATCACCCCCATATTTTGAATTAATTTTCCCTAATTAATTCCAATTTAATGATGTACATAATTGAATCAATTATGTCCATCCACTTATGGTATGCAACATCATACCAATTTCACCACAATTTTGTTAACATGAATATTAATCCCATCGTTCCCCACGTAATACGCTAACATGACATACTTAAAAGGGAAGATTCATCACAAATACAATGGGTTCAACTTAGCATAACATTAGCATCAACATGGGTTTTAAAGGTGTCAACTTGCATATATGAACATAGCATCAAACCCAACTAGCATAAATAATCAACCGAAACTTGCATGAATCACATATGTCATAAACAGGGCAACTTGCATAGATGTTCATGTCATAGACCTATCATAAAGGGATAAACTTGCATACATGTCATAGGTCTAAAAAGGGATGAACTTGCATATGTTACTCATATCATAAAAAGGGGTAAACATGCATATATATGCATGACATACAAAGGGGTAAACTTGCATATGTATGCATATCATACAAAGGTGTAAACTTGCACATGTTACTTGCATATAATCAAACACCAAACTTGCATAACATGTCATATATGAACTTGCATATAATCAAACACCAAACATGCATAACATGTCATATATGAACTTGCATATAATCAAACACCAAACTTGCATAACGTGTCATATATGAACTTGCATATAATCAAACAACAAACTTGCATAACATGTCATATATGAACTTGCACATAATCAACCACCAAACTTGCATACCATGGTGTCATAATGGATCAATGTTTATCATAGTGATTTGCATAAGTAGCATCATGAACATATAGCATAAAACTTGCATAACTAGCATCATGGACATATAGCATAAAACTTGCATAACTAGCATCATGAGCACATATCATATGATAACATAACTTGCATTGATCCACATTCATAACCATAACCTCATTACATCCTATCATAATTAGTTTAGAAATTGCTTGCTAAAGGCATAGAAACTCACAACTTGTTGATTATCACTCCTATGAAGAAGATTAAGTTGCTAGAGTTGATTAGAAGTTGATTTGAGAAGCTATCTTCTTCTAAAATTTGATGGAGGCTCCTTCTAAGTTGCATTTTGACGGCATGATGACATTTTATCTATTTTTAGTATGGATTAGGGTAGTCTTAGGGTGTATTTATAGATTTTGGATGTAATTTAGGCCCTTAGATTAACCCTAGATTAGTTTAGAGCCATCAGATCTCGTCACAAGCCCCAAAACACAGCCCAAACCCCTTCAGACAGCACCCAGGCCAACCTGGCCGAGTACCCAGGTCGACACCCGTTTCGACTGGGCAGTCGACATGGGTTGGGGCGGTGTCGACTGGGCAGTCGACACCCCTGTCGACTTGGCCTGCGCGGGAATTTTCCCGCCTTCCCCCTGTGTGTTGAATTTTCGAATTTGGCTTTAGATTTAAACTGTTTTTTAACTTGAATTTTCTGAAAACTTCGTTGGGCCATAACTTGGTCATACGGACCCCAAATCATGCAAACTCGGACTCTATTTCGCGTATTTTTCCGAGACGAACGCAATAACGCAACCCGTTTCCCCTAATTCCCACATCTGGGTTTAGTTATTCTTAAATTTGTGAATGTTAATATTAATTGAAATTCGGGGTGTTACATTCTCCCCTACTTAAAGGATTTCGTCCCCGAAATCTCTAAGTCCAGAAGAATGTATCCTACCATCCAAACAACCATCTACTAAACCATCAAACACTGGCATCCATTGCCCTTAAAGTTTCTAATGTTGTATGAACATATGCAAAAAGTGTGTGTACATGTTCCCTATCTAATGAAAAATCAGGCGGTCTACTGATTCAGTTGACCTCCTTAATGCAAACCATGATAGTGCCATGCATCCAATATGTATGCGAAAGAACCCTATCGACACATACTGTCTCTACATGAGTGCATAATCATACACCAAAAATGCATCATCCATATGATAACAAAACCATTATACAACCATAAATATAGCTGCCTACACATAATTATATGCAATATGCAATATGAAGTGACTGAGCCGATCTAGTGTCTAAAGTGTGTGTATATGCATCCACGAGCAACCACTAGCAAACACTTGCATCCACATGCATCCATCAATCATAACATGTCTCAAACACATGTTTCAACCATAGGTTTACCCTGTCTAAAGGTCAAAGGTACTGACGAGAGGACATACTAAAGATAAGATAAGTACTAGAAAAACGATAAAGGAGAAGTTAAAAGACATACCCTCAAAAAGAAATGGGTACAGTGAACGCATCTTCACTTCTGTATCCCAAGTAGCGTTGCTCTCATCATCTCCCCATTGCACTTTGACTAGTTGAACCTCTCTGTTTCTCAACTTCCTAATCTCTGACCCAAGGATGCGAGTAGGAGCTCGTCGAATCGTCGCATCACGCTCTACCTCCACTTCTCTAAGCAAGCTCGGCTCTACCACCTCTGCGGTCTCATGTAGGCACTTCCTCAAATGTGACACATGGAATACGTCATGTACACCACTAAGTCTCTCGGGTAAATCCACTCTACATGCCATTTGTCCAATCCTTTCCTTAATAGGAAACGGTCCTACAAATCTTGGTGCCATCTTTCCAACGGACCTAAAGCGAACAACATTCCGTAATGGAGATACTTTGACAAAGACCATGTCCCCAACATCAAACTCAAGATCCGTCCTCCTCTTATCCGCGTAAGATTTCTGCCTATCTTGTGCTGCTTTCATCCTTCTTCGAATCAAATCAATCTTTTCCGAAGTCTCTCTAACCATATCGGGCCCAAGCAAGATCTTATCCGTAGATTCCCACCAACATGTAGGTGATCAACAAGGCCTTCCATAAAGAGCTTCGAAAGGAGCCATACCAATACTTGACTGAAAACTATTATTATACGCGAACTCCACCAACGGAAGATGCTCTTTCCATGTACCTCCAAAATCTAAGATACATAGCCTCAAAAGGTCTTCTAGAATATGATTCACCCTCTCGGTCTGGCCGTCCGTCTGAGGATGATATGCGGTGCTCAAACACAACTGAGTCCCTACCGCCTCTTGCAAACTCTTCCAAAACTCGCTAGTGAAGATGGGATCTCGATCACTCACTATGCTAGAAGGTGCACCATGCAACCGAACTATCTCTCGAAGGTAAACTGAAGCTAGCCATGGAGCAGTCCTCTTACTCTTCACGGGTATGAAATGGGCGCTCTTAGTAAGTCTGTCTACCACAACCCAAATTCCCGTATTACCCTTCCTCGATCTCGGTAACCCATCGATAAAATCCATCGAGACGCTATCCCACTTCCGTTGCGGAACTTCCAATGGGTGAAGCAACCCACCAGGTTTCTTTTGCTCTGCTTTCACTTGTTGGCACACCAAGCATCTAGCGACATACTCGGCTACATCTTTCTTCATACCGGCCCAAAAGAAAACTCGCTTCATGTCTTGGTACATCTTGTCCCCACCGGGATGAATGGTCATCTTCGAACGATGTGCGTCATCAAGTATAGCCTTCCTCAAACCCTCATCTTGCGGTACACAAAGTCTACCGTCTCTACGCAACCACCCCTTACCATCTAGGGTGTACCTACTCAAATGACTGGACGACTCCCCCCTTATGAGCCTCTCCACTAACTCAACCAACTGTGGGTCGTCCCGCTGTGCCTCACCAATCCGTCCCAAAAGAGTAGGTCTGACCTCTAAGGATGCTAGCAAACCGGGTATAAAGTCAACGGAAGGTCTGAAATCAAACATCGAGATAAATTCCAAGCTTCGTCGTTCCACAAACAATGGACTCAAGGACAACCTTTTTCTGCTTAAGGCGTCTGCCACCACGTTACCCCTGCCATAGGTATATGCTATCTCCAAATCATAGGATGCTAAGAACTCCATCCACCTTTGTTGCCTTAAGTTCAAATCCTTTTGAGAAAACAAGTACTTCAAAGATTTATGGTCGGTGAACAATTCAAACCTCTCGCCAAGAAGATAATGGCGCCAAGTCTTAAGTGCAAAAACAATAGCGGCCAACTCTAGATCATGTGTAGGGTAATTTTTCTCATGCGCTCTCAACTGCCTTCCCCCATAGGCTATTACCCTTCCCTCTTGCATTAAGACTGCGCCTAGTCCGGTCCCACAAGCATCGGTATAAACAACAAATGGCTTACTCCCATCTGGCAACACTAAGACTGGAGCTGTGGTTAAAGCTCTCTTTAACCTTGGAACGCATCATCACAATCTACGTCCCATGTGAAGACTAGATTCTTCTTTGTCAAGCGAGTTAATGGGGCTGATATCTTCGCGAAGTCCTTGATAAACTTCCTATAGTAGCCAGCCAACCCCAAGAAACTCCTCACCTCGGTAGCATTCTTCGGAACCTTCCAATCTTGGATGGACACTACCTTCGCGGGATCCACAGCTATCCCTTATTTGGAGACCACGTGCCCTAAGAACCGCACCTCCTTCCTCCAAAAGTGACATTTAGAGAATTTAGCCTTAAGGCTATGCGCTCGAAGAGTCTCCAACACTTCCCTAAGATGTAGGGCATGCTCTTCTTCACTCTTATAAAAGACCAAAATGTCATCCACAAAGACCACCATGAACTTATTAAGGTACTCCCTGAACACCCTACTCATCAAATCAACAAAGTATGCATGGGCGTTCGTCAAACCAAAGGGCATCACCAGCCACACATAGAAAACATCCGGAGTCCTAAAGGCAGTCTTCTCTATACTATCCTCAGCCACTCTCAACTAATGAAACCCTGTGGCTAAGTCCAACTGCGAAAACACTGAGGCGCCAACCAACTGATCAAAGAGATCATCAATCCTCGGCAAAGGGTCTCTATTCTTCTTTGTAAGCTTGTTGAGTTCTCTATAGTCTACATAAAGTCTGAGGGACCCATCTGCCTTCGTGGCAAAAACCGCTGGAGCACCCCACTCTGATATACTTCGTCTTATGAACCCCTTCTCAAGCAACTCCCCTACTTGCTTATGGAGTTCCCTCCTCTCACGAGGAGCCATGTGGCGCACTGGCAAAGATACTGGCTTAGCATTGTCCACCAGATATATTCGGAAGTCTATCTCCCGCTTCGGAGGTAAGCCCTTCACCTCCTCAAACACATCCGAGTATTCCCGGACCACCCTAACAGATCGCAAACTCTCGACCGAAGCGTCAAGCGATTCAAGATAACTTAGCATAACAGAATCCATGGGATTACAAGAGATCTCGAGAGTGTTACCCAAGCGGGTCATGAGCCTAACAACTCTCCTTTCACAATCAAGAATGACACCATTACTGGATAACCAGTCCATGCCCAAAATAAACCCATAGCCCGTGAAGCCCAAAACAAAAGCATCACATCTAAACTCAATGCTAAGTATGGAAATCTTCAAACCCAAACATATCATGGACAAATAAGTGGAGCCCCCAATTGGGTTTGAAACAACCAAGGTATCATCTACTAGACTGGTGTCTAAGTGTAGAGACTCAACTAATGATGATGAGATAAACGAATGCGATGCGCCAGAGTCAAACAAAGTACGGACAGGATGATCAAACAGAAAAACTAGGCTTTCAACGGAAATAGTTCTACCTCTTTCCTGAATCGGTGGAACCGCGAGAGCCTGAACTTGCCCCCTTGCCTGACCTAGTGCCATAAGAGCTTGCACCTGTCCTCCTGAGGTAGATCCCGTCCTCTGCCCCTTCTTAGGGCAGTCCTTCACTAGATGCCCTGCTTCGCCACAGTGGAAGCAGCCAGTCTTCTTCTTCTTCCGACAATCTTTGCTGAGGTGGCCTGGTGTCCCACAGTTGAAGCACTTCTTCTTTCCCTTGCCACCGTTGCCTTTCCCACCCTTGTTTTGCTGTTGCTGTTGAGGACTCTTCTGATCTCCCTTCTTCTCGGGTGCCTTATTAGCATTGGGACCCTTCTCTTCCTCATTCATGAGTGCTATGTCTACTAGCTTCTCAAAGGTGGCCCCCATAGGGATGTGAGTCATAGCCAATCCATGTATCGGTTCATTCAAGCCTTTAACGAACCTCAAAGCCTTCTTCTCTGGTGTATTCACCATGTCTATGCCAAACCTTGCCAATTGATTAAACTTGTTGACATATTCCTTTACTGATAGATTTCCTTGCTTTAGAGTCAAGAACCTTTCCATATACAGATTTTCTTCCACCCTTGAGAGGAACTTTGCCACAAATCTTTGTCTGAAATCCGCCCAAGAGTCAACAGGGCGCTCTCCATTAGTGACCTCCCACCAGAACGAGGCCTCTCCCTTCATTAACCAAGCAGCTAACTTGACTTTCTTTCCTTCTTCCATCTCAAAGATGTCTATCAACTCTTCCGTCTCCTTAAGCCAATCCCTAGCTTCCATAAAAGTTTCTGATCCTTGAAAAGGTTTCCCTCCCATAGCCTTAAATTCCTTGCAAGTCTTAGCAAAAGTATCCGCGCGAAGAGGAGGAGGGGGAGGAAGATTGGGTGCAACTGGTGGTGGAGGAACATTTGCTGGACCCGTAGCGGTGGCCCTAGCCTCCATCAATCTCCTATACCATACTGGTATCGCTACACCCTCCAGAAAGTTAAGATCTTCAGCCATGCTGAAACGAAAAAGGAAAGATTCAAAACGGAGAATTCGAAAGATAAAGATATGGCTATTAGGGATTATGCTTTTCTTTCAAAAACTTTTCTCTTAAAAGACATGTTTTTGAAAATACTCCTTCGAAAATGTTTTTAGAAAAATAGTTTTTCTAAAAGTTTTATCTGTTCTGGTAACCTTCAACTCTAATACCACGTGTAACACCCCACACCCACTAAGGTCACTCACTAAGGGAATGCCTTAACTTTGGTGGAGTATTTTAAGTGAATATAGAACAGAAAAATTACAACAAGACATATATAAATAATACTTGAAAATTTAAAACATCATTTCATTGCAGCAGAAGATAAACATGTTTGGTTACAATACCAAAACCAACTAAAACAAGAGTCAAGTACTAAATATCCATCCTGATAAAAACAAAAGTACATAATCCCACTACACAACTAATAGCCATAATAGAAAAGATAAGCTGAGCTTTACATCAACGGTCCAAGCTCCAAAAGATAGATAAAGCAATCTGATCAAAGCCCACTAGTGTTAGGCCCAACCTGAGGACTTGAGGGGGAAAAGGATAAAAACAACGGGGTTAGACATAAGTCTGAGCGAGTCCTATAACTTTAACAATACAATCATTAAAGTAATTAGGGTATGATATAAACTTGGTACGGTAATGACTAGGGATAAATGACTACACTAAGCGTCCAACTAGACATAGGAAGAACGAAGATAACGGTAAAGACGCATCTACCCACCCAAGGATAATTACTACACTGCACCACAACAGTCATTCCTAACATAAAGGTTGATCCCACCCAAGGACTTAGAAAATATAACTAGTAGTTTCGTGTACCCCTAGCTGACCACATAGGTGCCGTCTGCCCCTATCTCCAATAGGTGTACCCACTGCTCCCCAAGCGATCGGCTCCCTAACGTAGATACCCGTGCTGGCCCCACAGTGGGGTGTATCACTCCCCAAAGTGGCAACCCGATACAACCAACGGTGCACGGCTTATACCTACACGATTCAACAACGTCTTACCTACCAGCCCGGGTCCACACACGCATACAAAACCCGTTGGACTTGCGTTGCCACCGCTAACCCATTTTGGCCTCTTATAGTCAAGCCCAGTACGCGTGTCCCGTCCTCGACATGGGTCGAGCCCACAAAGATACATATGGGTTACTGGTTGAAATGGGCCCCCACAAGCTACCCACCTAAGCTTGCTCCCTCTAGTGTATCCCACTTAAACCTTTAATCATGTTTAATTACATGTTTCCACTTTTGTTAAGTATTCTAATAGTATTCTCTTTTGCCACCCAAGGCAACCACTAGATTTCCACATGCCACCCAAGGCACCCACCTAACCCCTCATGCCCCCACTACATGCTTATCTGGTTAAGTGTTTCTTAATTGATTAAGACCGTAACCTTTGTAAAGACCTCTCACATTAGACTGTCTTTTATGGCAGCTGGATTTGCCGGTCAGGTCCGGGCAGCCTTACGGCATAACAGAGTCTAACCTCGTGTCTTTACACTTGTCACGTATTTAGTTTATGCCTAAGACCTCTCACATTGGGCCAATCATTTGTAGCCGCTGGATTTGCCGGTCGGGTCCGGGCAGTCTTATGCTACAAAAGGGTCCAACCTCGTGTCTTAGTCGATTAATTACACCTAATTAATCACCCCCATATTTTGAATTAATTTCCCTAATTAATTCCAATTTAATGATGTACATAATTGACTCAATTATGTCCATCCACTTATGGTATGCAACATCATACCAATTTCACCACAATTTTGTTAACATGAATATTAACCCCGTCGTTCCCCACGTAATATGCTAACATGATATACTTAAAAGGGAAGATTCATCACAAATACAATGGGTTCAACTTAGCATAACATTAGCATCAACATGGGTTTTAAAGGTGTCGACTTGCATATATGACCATAGCATCAAACCCAACTAGCATAAATAATCAACCCAAACTTGCATGAATCACATATGTCATAAAGAGGGTAACTTGCATAGATGTTCATGTCATAGACCTATCATAAAGCGATAAACTTGCATACATGTCATAGGTCTAAAAAGGGATGAACTTGCATATGTTACTCATATCATAAAAAGGGGTAAACATGCATATATATGCATGACATACAAAGGGGTAAACTTGCATATGTATGCATATCATACAAAGGTGTAAACTTGCACATGTTACTTGCATATAATCAAACACCAAACTTGCATAACATGTCATATATGAACTTGCATATAATCAAACACCAAACTTGCATAACATGTCATATATGAACTTGCATATAATCAAACACCAAACTTGCATAACATGTCATATATGAACTTGCATATAATCAAACACCAAACTTGCATAGCATGTCATATATGAACTTGCATATAATCAACCACCAAACTTGCATAACATGGTGTCATAATGGATCAATGTTTATCATAGTGATTTGCATAACTAACATCATGAACATATAGCATAAAACTTGCATAACTAGCATCATCGACATATAGCATAAAACTTGCATAACTTGCATCATGAGCACATAACATATGATAACATAACTTGCATTGATCCACATTCATAACCATAACCTCATTACATCCTATCATAATTAGTTTAGCAATTGCTTGCTAAAGGCATAAAAACTCACAACTTGTTGATTATCACTCCTATGAAGAAGATTAAGTTGCTAGAGTTGATTAGAAGTTGATTTGAGAAGCTATCTTCTTCTAAAATTTGATGGAGGCTCCTTCTAAGTTGCATTTTGACGGCATGATGACGTTTTATCTATTTTTAGTATGGATTAGGGCAGTCTTAGGGTGTAATTGTAGATTTAGGATGTAATTTAGGCCATTAGATTAACCCTAGATTAGTTTAGAGCCATCAGATCTCGTCACAAGCCCCAAAACACAGCCCAAACCCCTTCAGACTGCACCCAGGCCAACCTGGCCGAGTACCAGGTCGACACCCGTGTCGACTGGGCAGTCGATATGGGTTGGGGCGGTGTCGACTGGACAGTCGACACCCCTGTCGACTTGGCCTGCGCGGGAATTTTCCCGCCTTCCCCCTGTGTTGAATTTTCGAATTTGGCTTTAGTTTTAAACTGTTTTTAAACGTGAATTTTCTGAAAACTTCGTTGGGCCATAACTTGGTCATACGGACCCCAAATCACGCAAACTCGGACTCTATTTCGCGTATTATTCCGAGACGAACGCAATGGCGCAACCCGTTTCCCCTAATTCCCACATATGGGATTAGTTATTCTTAAATTTGTGAATGTTAATATTAACTGAAATTCGGGGTGTTACACGGATGCTCCTAAAAGCGGAACTGTTGGGTTCTAATGAAAAGAGCTTTTATTTGAATATAAGAGATTTGAAGTCTAACAGTTACATTTTAAAATATGACCAAATCAATTTCAGAAAAGGTCACTATGGATGCAGTTCAATGGTCGTTATTGGAAACCGACTATAAGGGCCCTAATAAAATTATTTAAAAAATGGAAAATTGTGTAAAATCATAATAAATGGTTTAGAAAGAGTTTGGGTGAAAACTTATAAGTTTTGAAAAGATAAATGATATTTTTATCGAAATGAACTAGTTACTAACTAGTATAAAAATCCAAAGTTTTTAAATAAATAAACTGGATCTGTAAATGGTTTTGAAATAACCAGAAATTCCAACGTATGAGTTGGAACGGATTTAAATGGAAATAATCTTTAGAATATTTCGATATTGGATTCCGTAATTATACGTATGTTGTGGTGGGAATTTGGAAGATACAGATATTATTAGCCCTAGTGCGATATCCATTAGTTTAAGAATTTGATATTGAATGTAAGCCAATATAATTTCTATTTAGAGCCTTGTATTTAACATCAAATTGGATTTTGGGTTTGTCGTGAATGGTGTCTTTAATAACATTATTCTTAAACCCCGATGAGAAAGGAATAAATCTTTTAATTAAGATTTAGTGAAGGTTACCAATTAATTAATTTAATTGGAATTGAATTAGATTTTGGGTTTGTCGTGAATAGTGTCGTTATTAACACTGTTCATAAACCCAGATGAGAAAAGAATAAATCTATTAAATAAAATTTAGAGAAGTTTCAACTAATTAGTATTTAATTGGAATTGAATTGAAATTGGATTTTAGGGTTTATCGTGAATAATGTTTTAAAGAACATTCGTTCTATAACCCAACTGACAGTGAAGATATGATCTGGAATTTATAATCTTTTAAATAAGATTAATGGAATTTTCCAAAGAAAAGTTTTCCAATTTAATATATTAAATTAGAATCGAATGGAATTCGATATGTTAATAAACAAGATAAGCTTCTATAAAGGAAGACCGTTACTATATATGGAATTTAAAAGGATTTACCGTTATTCCATTTATAGTATTAATTTGATAAGGAAAGTTATATCGATTATATATTGATATGTTTTCCGTGAAGATTCCATAGTTAGTGGAAGCTGATTTGGGATTATCGTTAACTGTGTTTTAAATGACATTGGTTCTTTAACCTAGTTAATAACAGGATTAATTTTCCTAAAAATTGAACAATCATTAAGTAATGATTTTTGTAAGATTAAACCAATTGGTGTTTTAATAAATCTTTAATTAGATTGGAATGAGAATGGGATAATTAAATTTATCAAATTCATGAAATGGTTGAGAAAGAAGTACCACCAGTTTTACTCCAAGCGATAGTTAAATATTTAATTAGATGTGATAGTGAAATGGTAATTAAATTTACCGTTAACACCATGGGTGTTAGATATGGAGTACTACCAGTTTTGCTCCATGAGATGAATAGGTTGGGATTGGGATTAATAAATAAATGATTACTTCGTTATGGCTCGATAATCCTGACTAGTTTTATAAACCTTAATTTGGTTGAGAATCGTGGAAAGATAAAATAAGATCTTTTGAACACAATATCAAAAGGAAGATTAAAGAGAAAATTTAAAAGAATTTATCTTTGATAAAATTTATGGGAATTTTTCCCTAAAGATGTTAATATTTGGATAAAATAATATTTTGAATTGGATTGGGGCATATGATGTGTTTTTAGAGCACATGATTATAAGATACGCGAGTTATTCGGAAAGACCGGGTTTAACCTATTTTGAATAACTGATACGACGACTAAAAGTCGAAGAGGACGGTGGTTGAAGACCGGAGATCTTCACATCGTTTGGACGATTACTGATGTCTTGATTGGGATGTACACCCAAGACAAGATATTAAGTGGTGATCGTCTAGATGTACTTGGAGATCGACCGGATATGCGAGGCCCTCCCTTCTGTATTGGATATATGGGACAAGGAATAAGATGCCTTCGTTTTCGTACATACCCAGAACGGACTTGCAAATGGATAGCGTGTCTGATGTTGTATTCTTTTATACTGTATTTGTTGATCTCTACTATATATATATCTGTTTGGTGGCGGAGAATTTATTCTCTTGCTTAACACCCTTCTGTGAGACGTATGAGCTTAGAGGTTATATATTGGTGGAAACCAGTGGTACGTTATGGATTGACAGTGTGGCATGCTAAGATGCACATGATCAAGGCTTTTGTTGAAAAGCAACGTCTTATGGTTGATGATCAAAGCACAACTTTAATTAGCATAGCTTTGTGTAGCGTTAATTTGCGAGCTTCACATCGCTGTATGAACTAGAAACGGGATGTGGAACATATGGAAATGGACATATGTTAGTTTCTAGCTATGAGTAACGTCATGGTATGGAGCCCAGACTATTTACTCATGTGGATGTTGGAAAAATTTATTGATGGAAAGCGAGGTACCTCGATCATTAGGCCAGTTGAAAGGCTCTGTGATATTGAGTCCCTAGTGGCTCTTGAGTGGTCGACATACTGACCCAATTTGGTGGTTCGATAGAACCGGCTAACATATAATTTATGGTACAACTATTCGTCGATGGATGACAGGCCAAGCGGCTATCTTAGGGTTCACTGCGGGGGATCCCGCGACATTCTAGTGTGTCTCGAATCGGTAAGGAGGATCAGTTGTCTTGGTTCATAGATGGAAACCCAATTTCCAATACGTGATTTTTTCGATTTTAGTTGTAAATATATATATATATATATATATATATATATATATATATATGGCGACGTAATATAATGGTACGTACGTTACCTATGATTGATATGTTTATATTTGAAGTTGATTTCTTCACTTATAGTAATAATAAAAGATGAAATTTCACGTATCAAGCATATTTGGCTATTATAAGGGAAAAATGCATCCTCGACGGCGTTCATTGTGTGATGGGACCTGAGTTTTATAATAGCTTCATTTTCTGTTTAGCATTGCGCTATTTTTTTATGCACTGTTATTCATGGGGGATAAACCCATTACTTGTTATACGGCGTGGTCCCGTGATTTACCTAATTTTAAAATAAAAAGCTAATAGCTGTTTTAGTTCTCACACCAGTCCCATGACTAACTCGGAGTTTATTGTTTTAACCTAAATACTGGTTGCCCATATTTTCCACATGGGTAGCTTGTAGTTTTGGCTTTTGCAGATACTTCTTTTCACAGGATCCTGGATTACAACTAGAGCTATATTCAGAAAACTTTGTATCCGTATATATCTTTGAGTTGTGGTTGTAGATGATATCCGCTGTACATTATTATGTATTATTTTTTCGCTGTTTAGAAATCGTAAATCTCTGATATTTTTCTGCTGTAAATTATTTGAACACTGATATATTCTTGTACTATGATGTAAATTATTGTAATAGCAATGAAATATTCTATTGTTTGTGTTCTGATGTGTCATGTTCTCAAAGCAAACCAGGCTTTCCTGTAAGGGGGATTTCAGGTCGTTTCAGTTTGGTATCAGAACTTTGGTTTACATAGCTCGAGAACAAATACATTAGAACCAAACAAAAGAATTCATCAGAGAGAGGACTAGAAATATCTTATAAGAATGACTCGTTAGAGATAGGATCAGTAGCATCTTAGAATGAGATTGTAGAGTACTTCTTATAAAAAAATAAATTTAGTTTTGAAATTTTATATCTATTATATGTATTTGACTATTTTATTTTAAATTGATTTTGGACTATCAGGTAAAAGGATATTTTTAATATACGTCCGATCCACGTGTATTCGAAGTCTCAAAAAAACTGGATGGATATAGAATCACAGTCTAATCACCTAGGGATAATTCTGGTGATGGTGCACCATCATCATTATTTATGTTCGAGCTTCGAAAGTGGGACATCTATATATTTCTAATTGACTGGTGTGAGAACCAAAACTTAGTTAGAATTTATTGCTTGTGATTTGACACTAAAAATATGATTTTTGAGTAAATATATAAGTTTTATGTTTGAAAAGCTAATCAACTAACTGATTGTTGATTGTTATGTTTGATTATTAATTTAACTAATCAAATTATTGGAAAATAATTATTTTGACCAATAATAGAATGAAAGGTAAATTTTAGACAAATTGAATCAAATATTGAACTGAATTGAAAATTGATTAGAATTGCATATATGTACATGTGTATATAATGAACAGGTCATAGCATGGAAGCTAAGAAGAGGAATAAAATTGTATGCCCGATAAATAGGTACATATTTACTATATTAATTGGGGTTTGATGATTTTATGAGCCGCTTGACTTTTTCTTTTTTGTTGGATTGATGAGGTCCCCGTTAGGCAAGTTGCAATTTTACCGATCAGCCCGTACAAAGGAGGTTAGGGCGAAATTTTTCGAAAATTTAGGGTGTTAGCCAAATTTTTTAGAAAGTAGAAAATTCTTAGAAACTGAAAAGTTGAAGAATGAAAACCAGAATGAAATTTGAGTTGGTTGGTTAAACAACTTTCAGCTCCATTCCTTTTCGAGGACGAAAAGATTTTAAGTTGGGGAGATTGTAACAACCCGGAATTTCTGAACCGATTTAAAAATTTTATTTTAGCTATTTTAATGGATTTTTAATAATTAAATTGATTTATCTTTAATAATAACGATTAAAAATTTATTTAAATCGAAGTTGGAATGTATAAATTTATTTTTATCATAAATAGAGTTTGAAATGGCGCGGTAGTTTGAAAATTCAATTTTAAATTTCAAATGAAGCTACAGGATTCAAAATAAATTGGATTTCAGTAAAACAAGAAATGTTGGAATCTATTTAATTATATCTTTCTAAAAAATGTGAGAAACTAAGATTTCACTTTATAAATTGTAAGTTATGTCCAGTTTAAAATTCAAAATAGTCGCTATGGAATATATATATATATATAGCCCTTAAAAATAGCCATTTTGCAAATAACCTCCATTTTCGATGAAACCACTTTTGTTGAATCCGGAATGTCAAATTATTGTTAGGTTTCAAATTTCATAATATTTTAAACTAATATGTGAGTGTGGTAAATTTAAACGCGTTTGGTAAATTCAATTTGAATTTAATCGACTATAAAAAAGGCCATTTTTCAAACGATCTCAAAATTCGATGAAATTAGTTTTGTTAGGACCGTGTCGTCAAAACATAGTTAGATTTATTTTTCTGTAATTTTTGGAGACAGTATGTGGCCCCGGTAAATTAAAAATATACGTTTAAATTCAATGTATGATTTATATTTTAACGAATAGAATCGGCTTATGAAACATATCCCATTGTGTCCGGAATGAGGGTGTTTGGTTACGGGCGACAGTCGTTGGGATTTATTTGGAGTTCGTGACATTAAACCGTTAATTTACGAATTAAATATTTATAAAATATTATATTTAAAATGGTCAAAACCCTAAAATCTAGACTATAATTAATTTCCATGGTCAAAGGCTTTTCAAAGCCAGCTCCTTTCCCATTTGAACGATCAGAACCGTTCCCCTCTTCAATCCCTTAAATCTCAAATTCCTCACACCAAATCAAAAGTTTTCAAACTATAAAAATGACAAGCTAATAGTGCTCGAGAAACTCAACAGCCAGGATCATCGATAAGGGATAGAATTGGTCGTAATTGCCATGAATCTACGATGACTTTCCAACAATTTCTGGGGCGGGGGGATCGAATTTGACATCGTGGCAGGTGGAGATCGTGAAGCTCTTCATGGTGGTCAATGTGGATCGAGCTCCGGTGGCTCGGATTTCAGTGCGCAAGGGGAGATTGTGAACGAGGGTTTTGGGTTTTAAATCGGCCTGAAGGTATAAACGATGATGGAAGAGGATAGAAATGTAATTAATGTTAATTTATTAATTAATTCATGTAATTAACGTATAGAAATCAATATCTTTTTCGTACGAGGTCCAAATCGGACGATTTCAATCACGTTAGAATCGTGGCGATGAACTCTATGCAATGAAACTGACTAGGGAAAAAATGGAGCAAGTTAGGAGGCAAATTCGAACCCAAACAGTATTAAATTTAGAAATAAAGATAGACGGAGTGGAACCCAACGTGATAACTCTTTCTCACTCAACTATTTTTGTTATGTAATTATATCATAGGTTGCAGACGGGGCTTAGTAGCTCTTGACACTATTTTTTTGTTAAACCATGGATGATTGGTGTGATATGATTATGTTGTGGTAAAATTGTTGGATTGAAATCGATGACGTATGAAATTATATATATGCGTTGTATAAATCATATACATGTTATATATAAAATAGTCATGATATGAAAAATTATTTGTTCGATAAAAATTTAATTTTTATCATATATATGGTATATATAAAATAGTCATGATATGGAAATATTATTTGTTCGATAAAAATATAATTTTTATCATATATATGTTATATATTAAATAGTCTTGATATGGAAATATTATTTGATAAAAATATAATTTTTATCATATATTTGTTATATATAAAATATTCATGACATGGAAATATTATTTGTTCGATAAAAAAACAATTTTTATTATACATTTTTATATATAAATAGTCATGATATGGAAATATTATTTGTTCGATAAAAATATAATTTTTATCACATATATGTTATATATAAAATAGTCATGATATGGAAATATTATTTGTTCAAAAAAATGTAATTTTTATCACACATATGTTATATATAAAATAGTCATGATGTGGAAATATTATTTGTTTGATAAAAATATAATTTTTATCATATATATGTTATGTATAAACTAGTTATGATATGGAAATATTATTAGTAGGATAAAGATATATGCGATATATAAAATCATCATGAAATGAAGTTGGAATAAATATTCATTTACAAGTCGGACTACTTGTTTATGTACACCTATTTAACTGATATTGATTGGGACGATAATTTTTACACATCGCCCAACTGCACAGATAATAATCAATATTTGTTGTTTGAAAACCTCACACGGGTATTGGGATGATATTTGACATACATTAATCCCAATATTTAGTTGTACGTCAATCGATGGGTTGACAGGCTGTGATGAGCGTTATTTATTTATTTTAATGCTTATACAGTTGTAGAATGCACTCTGGATGATGTTTGAATGAGTAATGATTATTTATCATTATTGTTGAATACATGCGATGTATGAAATCCATATAACTAAAATTGTTTGTAATTGATTGAGTCTCGTTCCGATTAAAAAATAACGAATATTTTAAAATAATGAATATAAAAAAAACGAATATTTTAAAATAAAGAATATTTTAAAATAATATTTAGTGAAGAATCGAAATGTGATTTTGATGTTCGATTTTGGATGGACACAGAAATATTGAAATATGGAATCCGGGTTAAGTACAGAAATGCCATTTTACCCGAACGAGTTTATCGGTTGATTTTATTCATTTTAAAATAATATCGAAGAGAACTGATTTCAAGATCTAATATTTTGAAAATATTATCATTTTAATATTATAATGATATGGAATATTCAATTTTGATTTAAAATTGAAAATGAAGTTGAAAACATTTTAAAATGAATTTGTAAACAAATTTATAAAATACGTTTTAAATGGAAATCAACGAGATATATATATATATATATAATGGCCTGAATAGGATGCGCCGCGCAGTGACTGTTCGCTAATTTCGACCATTAACATCAAATTTATGTTACGGAAGATCCAAGCATCGGATTCTCCTAAAACCAAAAGTTGGTTTCGTATCGAAAAGAGCTTTCCAATGAATATAAGAGATTTGTAATCTGACAGTTAGATTTTAAAATATGTCCAAATCAATTTCAGAAAAGCACGCTATGGATGCAGCTCATTGGCCATTATTGGAAACCGACTATAAGAGCCTTAATAAAATTATTAAAAATATGGAAAAATTGTGTAAAATCATAATAAATGATTTGGAAAGAATTTGGGTGAAAATTCCAAGTTTTGAAAAGATAAATGACTATACGGATTTAAATGGAAATAATCTTCAAAATATTTCGATATTGGATTCCATGACTATACGGATATTTTGGTGGGAATTTGGAAGATACAGTTATCGATGTTCCCAATACGATATCTACTAGTTTTAGAATTTCATATTGAATATAAGCCGATATAATTTCTATTTAAAGCCTTGTATTTAATATCAAATTGGATTTTGGGTTTGTCATGAATGATGTCTTTAATAATACTATTCTTAAACCCCGTTGAGAGAAGAATAAACCTTTTAATTAAGATTTAGTGAAGGTTTCCAATTTATAAATTTAATTGGAATTGAATTAGATTTTGGGTTTTGTCATGAATAGTGTCTTTATTAACACTGTTCTTAAACCCCGATGGGAAAAGAATAAATCTGTTAAATAAAATTTAGAGAATTTTACCAACTAATTAGTATTTAATTGGAATTGAATTGAAATTGTATTTTAGGGTTTATCATGAATAATGTTTTAAAGAACATTTGTTCTTTAACCCAATTAACAGTGAAGATATGATCTAGAATATATAATCTTTTAAATAAGATTAATGGAATTTTCCAAAGAAAAGTTTTCTAATTTAATATATTAAATTGGAATTAAATAGAATTCGATTTGGTAATAAACAAGATGAGCTTCTATAAAGGAAGACCGTTACTATATATGGAATTTAAAAGGCTTTACCGTTATTCCATTTATAGTATTAATTTATTAAGGAAAGTTATATCAATTATATATTGATCTGTTTTCCGTGAAGATTCCATAGTTAATGGAAGCTGATTTGGGATTATCGTGAACTGTGTTTTAAATGACATTGGTTCTTTAACCCAGTTAAAGATAGGATTAATTTTCTTAAAAGTTGAACAATCATTAAGTAATGATTTTGTAAGATTAAAACCAATTGTTGTTTTAATAAATCTTTAATTAGATTGCAATGAGAATGGGATAATAAAATTTATCAAATTCATGAAATGATCGAGAAGGGAGTACTACCAGTTTTACTCCAAGCGATAGTTAAATATTTAATTAGATTTGATAGTGAAATGGTAATTAAATTTATCGATAACACCGTGGGTGTTTGATATGGATTACTACCAGTTTTGCGCCATAGGATGAGTAGGTTGGGATTGGGATTAATAAATAAATGTTTACTTCGTTATGGCTCGATAATCCAAACTAGTTTTATAAACCTTAATTTGGTTTAGAACCGTGAACGATAAAATAAGATCTTTTGAAAACAATATCAAAAGGAAGATTAAATAGAAAATTTAAAAGAATTTATCTTTGACAAAATTTCTGGGAATTTTTCCCTAAAGATGTGAATATTTGAATAAAATAATATTCTGAATTGGAATGGGGCTTGTGACGTGTTTATAGAGCACATGATTATAAGATACGCGAGTTATTCAGAAAGATCGGGTTTAACCCATTCTGAATAACTGATACGACGACTAAAAGTTGAAGCAGACGGTGATTAAAGACCGGAGATCTTCACATCGTTTGGATGATTACTGATTTCTTGATTGGGATGTACACCCAAGACATGGTAATAAGTGGTGATCGTCCAGACGTACTTTGAGATCGATCGGATATGCAAGGGCCTCTCTCCTGTATTGGACATATGGGACGAGGAATAAGGTGCTTTCGGTTTCGTTCAGACCCAGAATGGACTTGCAAATGGATATTGTGTCTAACAATGTATTCCTTTATACTGTATTCATTGATCTCTGCTAAATATGTATCTGTTTAATGGCGAAAATTTTATTCTCTTGCTTAACACCCTTCTCTGAGACGTACGAGCTTAGAGATTATATATTGGTGGAAATAAGTGGTACGGTATGGGTTGACAATGTGGTATGTTGAGATGAACATTTTTGTTGAAAATAAGAGTCTTGCGGTTGATGATCAATGCGCAACTTTAATTAGCATAGCTTTGTGTAAAGTTAATTCACGAGCTTCACACCTCGGTATGAACCAGAAACGAGATGTGGAACTTATGGAAAAGGACATATGATAGTTTCTAGCTACGAGTAACGTCATGGTATGGAGCCCAGACTGTTTACTCATGTGGATGTTGGAAAACTTTATTGATGGAAACCTAGGTGCCTCGATCATTGGGCCGATTGAAAGGCTCTATGATATTAAGTCCCTAGTGGCTATTTAGTGGTCGACATACTGACCCATTTTGGAGGTTCGATAGAACCGACTAACATATAGTTTATGGTATAACTAATCAACGACGGATGACCGGCCATGCGGCTAACCTAGATTTCACTGTAGGTGATCCTGAGACATTGCTAGTGTATCTCGAATAGGTAAGGAGGATCGCTTGCCTTGGTTCATAGATGGAAACCCAATTTCCAATACGTGATTTTTCAGTATTAGTTGTAAATATATATATGTATGGAGACGTAATATAATGGTACCTACGCCGCTTATGATAGATACATTTATATTTGAAGTTGATTTCTTCACTTATAGTAATAATAAAAGATGAAATTTCGCGTATCAAGCATATTTGGCTATTATAAGGGAAAACTCTATCCTCGATTGCGTTCATTGTGTGATAGGACCTGAGTCTTATAATAGCTTCATTTTTCTGTTTAACATTGCGTTATTTATTTTATGCTCTGGTATTCATGGGGGCTGAACCTGTTCCGTGTTATACAGCGTGGTCCCATGATTTACCTAACTTTAAAATTAAAAGCTAATAACTGTTTTAGTTCTCACGCCAGCCCCATGACTGACTCGGAGTTTATTGTTTTAACCTAAACGCTTGGTGCCCATATTTTCCACATGGATAACTTGTAGTTTTGGTTTTCGTAGATACTTTTTTTCACAGGATCCTGGATTACAGCTGGAGCTATATTCGGAATGCTTTGTATCCGTATCTCTCTTTCGGTTGTGGTTGTAGATGATTTCCACTGTACATTATTATGTATTATTTTTCCGCTGTTTAGAAATTGTAAATCTCTGATATTTTTCTACTGTAAATTATTTGAACTCTAATATATTCTTGTCCTCTGATGTAAACTGTTGTAATAGCAATGAAATGTTCTATTGTTTATGTTTTGATGTGTCGTGCCAGGCTACCTTGGAGCCTAGGCATGTCGCTGAAATACGCGAACGCACGAAACTGGGAATGATTAGGTATTATAAATTTGGAGCATAATTCATATTGTAAAACATGATTGGGAATTTTATGCATAATTTGTTCCTTGAGCCAAAATTCGGGATTTGGGGACATAATCTATATCTTGATCTAAATTAGGGAATAACTTATATCGTTAATTAGACGGGGATTTGGGGCATAATAAACATGATAATTGGTTAATAATGAAAATGCCTAGATTTACAGTAATTAGAAACCGTAACCGCACTTAGACATGAGGTTAGATCACCCTTGTGGTAGAAGCCTGCCCTGGACCACCTGACATTTCCAACATCCACAAGTGGTGAATCTAATGTGAGGGGTCTAAGTGCATAATCACGTAAGGTGCTAAGACACGAGGTTAAGTCCAACTTATGGAAGAAGTCTGCCCAGACCCAACTGACATATCCAACATCCACAAGTTTTTAACTTAATGTGGGATGTCTAGCGCATTATAACCATAAATGAATAAACGTTGATGAACTAGTAATACTTAACCTCTTTGAATCCAAAAGGATTACATGAACCTATTAACTTGAGTAGGGTTTAAGTAAACTTTGCTTCAAATAGTGGGAGGGCTAAGAAAATCTTGTGGCGGTGAGTAATATTTATATATATAGGCCCACAAACTTAACTTGATGGGATTATGCAATCTTGTTAAACAAGTAGGCATAAGCTGTTGAAATCCTAGTAGTGGGGATGCAGGCCTTGGGTGAAGCTTGTATCATTTGTTGTGTGAGACTCGTACATTCAATAACCCATCTTGATATCAAATGGGGAATCCTGAACTAGGTCGGGGTCTGGGCACGCTTATTAAGCTGACAATAAGAGGTCACTAAGTGAGGATGTTGGCGGCGCATTCCAATGGTGTCATTTGCGTGCATGGTTCCGCTTGCTAGGGAAGATAAGACGTTGTGACATCAATAGATATGATTGTGCACATCTAGTAAACAAAGGGGTGCCACTTTAGGAAGTGATACATCCTACTATGAGGCCAGCACGGGGTATCTACGAGTTAGGGAGCCGATCGACTAGGGGTAGTAATTAGGGTACATCTTGTCTTGCCTGTTTAGGAGCTCATTATTATCGTTCGGGGTAACACCCATCAGTTCTGTTGGGCTACCAGTTATTGTTTGGGGTAAAAACCTCTCACTAGAAGTACACCTAAGTCTACCATCTTATACTTGTTGGGATCATCTTGTTCTTGTTATACTAGTATTAGTGCATAGAAAAGTATTAAAGAAGAGCAATATATTCTATCATGTTTATCTTATTTGCCTTGTTATATCTGCCTTATGGCACTGTCATCTCTCTCTCCAATTTGTATGCCTGTCACGATGCTTTTACTTATTTATATGCTAAAAGTAACTGGATTCGCCAGACTTTATATATGACCCATTTTGTTTCCTCTTCTTTCTCTTCCGTTTCCCCCTAGGTTATCAGGGTGGGAATACTCAAGCTTGATCAGGATTCTTCTTTCCTTATGCTTGGAGCTGCTTAGATGTATTGCTCAATTTCGTATCTGCTCTACTATGGATATATTTTGGGGATTGTGCTCTTTTTATGTATTACTGTACTTTGATGATGATTTTTGTACAAGGCATCAGCTTTATATTTTTTAGTATTCCAGACTTATTATGCAATTGGGTTTGAACCATGAAGCTTTTCTATTAAATAAATTTTAATTTCGCTGTTATTTTATATCTGTTTTGTAATGTTTCTGTTTCTATTTACCTATAACGCTTCATGAAACTTAATGCTTCTTATAAAGAGTGACATTAATGGACATGGGGTGTCACATTTGGTATTAGAGATGAAGGTTTCTAGATCAGATAAAAGATTTTGAAAATTGTTTTCAAAAAGATTTAAAAAGAAAATCCTGTTCTGAAAAACATATACCCTAAAGCAATAAAAATAATCTCTCGATTCTCTGTTTGAATCCCTTTTTCATTTTTTATTTTTAGTATGTCTTGGGAACCGATTCTTCCCGAAGGGTGTCCCCATTACGACATGGTTCCGTAGGCATGTTCGAACTACGGCACATGTTGAAGGGCAAGGAAGTGCCTAACCTTTATCTGTAACCATGGTAGTTTCATCTGCGACTAATTTTCTCTCGAGCTTATTAAGGATTTCCATCCGATGGTGGAAGCTTTGGAGAGACTTGTTAACATGTTACACAAGAATGGTGAAGAGGAGAATAAGGAAGTTAGGGCTGAGGAGCTCAGCCCAAGGATGAGAAAAGGCTGGCCCAAGAAAGAACAACAACAATAAAGGAAGGGTAGTAAGAATGGAAAAGCTCAAGATAAGAGGAAATGTCATCATTGCGGATGCGAAGGTCATGTGATCAAGGATTGCAAGAAAAGAAAGAACTCTTGTTTCCATTGTGGTGAAGTTGGACATCTTGTCAAGGATTACCCTAAGTGGGAAGGGCAAGGTCAAAGGGTAGGATCTTCTAGAGGGTAGGTGCATGCTCTTGTGACCAGTGCGCCAGATAGTGGTAGTAAAGTTTCCGTTAAAGGTTTGATTGCTCTTTACAATTATATAGTTACAACTCTTTTTGATTTTGGTGTTTCGCATTCTTTTATATCTGATTCTGTGGTTGAGTCTCTGCAATTTAGTGCTATTATGTTGTTGGATCCCGTTGATTGAGGATACGGCTCATCTATCTATGACTTGTTGGGGTTTGAGAATATATTTGTTAGTCGTCGAGTTTGAGTGCGACGCATACGTGCTTGGTTTCATGGGCTATGGTTTGATTCTAGGGATGGATTGGCTAACCATATATGGTGCCATTCTGGATTCTGAGAGGAAGGTCATTAGACTTTTGACTTGCCACGGGAGGACCCTCGAGATTTCTTATGACCCAAAAGGGTCTGTCATGCTTAGTTTCCTAGAGTTGCTTGATGCATCTATCGATGATCTACAATCTATACCAGTAGTCTGTGAGTATCCTAATGTTTTTGAGGAGGTTCAGGGCTTACCTCCGAGGCGCGAGGTTGATTTCCCTATATACTTGGTGGACAGTGCATAGCTAGTTGCATTGCTCGTGCGCCATATGGCTCCAAGGGAAAGAAGGGAGCTCAGCAAGCAAGTAGGGGAGCCACTTGAGAAAGGGTTATTAGGCGAAGCATATCTGAATTGGGTGCTCCAGTAGTGTTTGCAACTAAGGCGGATGGTTCGCTTCGCTTATGTATGGATTATAGCGAGTTGAATAAGCTCACTAAGAAAAATAGGCACCCACTCCGGAGGATAGATGATATGCTTGACCAGCTTGTTGGTGCATCTGTTTTCTCTCAGTTAGACTTGGCCATGGAGTTTCATCAGTTGAGAGTGGCCGAGGACAGTATAGACAAGACTGCCTTTAGAACTCTAGATGTTTCTTCGAGTGGCCCGTCATGCCTTTTGGGTTGACGAATGCACCTGCCTATTTTGTTGATCTGATGAGTAGGGTGTTTCGGAGTTTCTAAATAAGTTCGTAGTGGCTTATCGATGACATCTTGATTTTCTCAAAGAGATAAGAAAAGCATGCCTTGCATTTGAGGGAAATTTTGAAAACTCTTTGTGCAATCAGCTTAAGGCAAAATTCTCCAAATGTCATTTTTGGAGAAAATAAGTAAGATTTTTAGGGCACTTGGTATCTAAAGATGGGATAGTAGTAGATCTCACGAAGGTATTTGCAGTTCAAGGCAGATCCCAAAGAATGCAACAGAGTTAAGGAGTTTTCTTGGTTTAGCAGGCTATTATAGGAAATTCATTAAGGACTTCATGAAGATATCATCCCCACTCACCAGACTGATGATGATGAATCTGACATTTTCTTGGAGTATAGACTATGAGGATGCTTTCCAGCGATTGAAGAGGGCCCTGACAACAATCCCAGTCTTGACTTTGCTTAACGGGAACAAAGTGTTCACAGTATACAATGATGCATGTGGTACTGGGCTTGGTGCGATTCTGATGAAAGAGGGAAGGGTAGTATGTTTTGGAGGTAGACAGCCAAGAGTTCATGAGAAGAACTACCCTGCCCATGACTTAGAGTTAGCTTCCATAGTATTCGAACTTAAGACTTAGCACCATTATATACTTGGAGAGAAATTCAAGTTGTACACCAATAATATATCTCTCAAGTACTTGTTCTTGCAGAGGGATCTTAGTTTAAGGCAATAAAGATGGATGGAATTCCTAGCGTCCTATGATTTTGAGATTGCTTATACCCCTGGCAAGGGTAATGTGGTGGAAGACACATTGAGGAGGAAGAGGATGGCTTTGAGTCCTGTGTTTGTGGAGAGGAAGAGCTTGAAGTTTAAATAGACTTTTTATTTTAGATCCTTCACCGAGTTTACACCTGGTTTATTGGCATCCTTAGAGGTGCGACCTACTCTATTGGATCAGATAAGGACTTCGCAGCGAGAGTACCCACAGCTAGCAGATATCTTGGATAGTCTTAGTAAAGGGGAGACTTCTAGTCACCTCAGTAGATATTCCACGGACAATAGAGGGTGGTTGCGACGAGATGGAAGGCTTTGTGTTCCCCAAGTTAGGAGTTTGGGTAAGACAGTCCTTGAGTAAGCCTATCATTCTAAGATGACTATTCATCCAGGCAGTGATAGGTTGTATAGAGATATGAAGAGGGCTTTCTTTTGGGCTGGATGAAGAAACATGTGGCGGTGTTTGTTTCTCGACGTTTGATTTACCAACAAGTCAAAGCTGAGCAATGGAAGCCTGGTGGTTTACTTCGTCCTTTGGAGGTCCCACAGTGGAAGTGGGAGAGCGTCTCTATGGATTTCATTGATGATTTGCCTAAATCAAGGAAATTCAACTCTAGTATTTGGGTTATAGTTGACAGGCTTATTAAGAGCGCTCATTTCGTTCCTGTTATGAGTAAGAGGATGGCATCATGGTTGGCAGCAGTATATCTTCAGGAGATAGTCCATCTACATGGAATACCTTCCAGTATTATGAGTGATCGTGACCTCATTTTCACCGGTGCTTCTTTTTCCAAAGCTTTTATTCATGCTTGTTTCTATCGTTTAAGTATATCCTATCGATCAAATCTTCGACCTTTTAGTAGGAATTCCATGGACGTAAACGTGTGGTTGAGACATGTTATGTTTGACGAACACAAGTGGATGCAAGTGGTTACTAATGGTTGCTCGTAGATGCATGTAGACACACATTAGGCTCTAGATCGCTTCAATCACTCTCATACTACATACGGATGTGTGTGCATTTTTCTTCTTTTAATGGATGAAAGTGGATGTATCAACATATGGATGTTGCATTTGGATGAATGATTATGCCCACATATAGAACTTACATGTTATAATAGGATTATTTGCATGGGGCCGGCTATTTGAACACAAAATTAGACACAAAGAGAGAGACGCAGAGCCTCAACCGTTGGATCATTTTGTTTTTATACGGAGAAGTGTAATTCACGGGGTGATCCAATGGTGCAAAAGAATTGTGTTGCCATTTGTATCAAAATTTTGTGTCTCTATAAACTTTGCCTATTTGCATACACGTTGGATTCATGGCATTAACATACATTGCATTAAGGAGGTCAACTGAATTAGTAGACCACCTGATCTTTTCGCATTAGTATAGGGACATATACACACACCTTTGCATATGTTCATATAAGCATTAGAAATCTTTAAGGACAATGGATGCCTGTGATTAGTGGATGCGTTGATGGATGATGGATGTTAGTATATACATTCTTCTTAACTTGGACAATTCGGGGACGAAATCTTTTAAGTAGGGGAGAATGTAACACCCCGCAATTTTTAAGAACACTATAATGATAAATTAAGGAATACATAATTAAATATTCATAATTAAGCAAAATAGACAACACCATTGCATTCGTCTCGGAATTCTGCTTAAGATAGACCCCAAATTTGTGAAAAGCTGACATCGTATGAAGAAGATATTAAGGTTTGAAGTTTACACATATATAAGCTAAAATTATATAAATAAATATACTAAAAATCAGAAAATCGAAGGCGGGAAGGTGCGGGAATTCGGCTTGTTGGGGGTCGACCCATGACTTATAGGTATCGACCCAAGGGTCAACTACCCCACAATAGGTTTGTCGATGCCCACGTCAACCCTCATGTCGACCCCCCAAACCCGGGCCAAATCCAGTTCTGCATACATGGACTTCTTTTCTGATAGATTCGTTAACCCTAGGCTATATAAAGGACCTTAATTCCATTGTTTTATTCATCAAATCAATGGCGACAACGAGGCGCTGTCCCAACACAGAGTAAAATAGCCTATTCTTCTTCAATAACAAGTTATACATATTCAAAGTTCTGGGCTACAACATCTACAATCAATTCCCTATACTTTAGATCCAATCACGATGAGTTTACGTTGCTTTTAGATATAAACACTTAAAATATAATTTTGACATGCCTATAAGTTTGGATCTAAGCCTATGTCTGTTCGTAACCTGAATCATAATAGATCTTCCATTACCTGTACATCCGAACTATTGATTAGTGACTTCATTCCTATTCATGATATCTCTATTATGATAGTTTGCCTAATCATGTCACCTTATGCCTAATATGTTAGTTTTTCTAATCATGTCACTTTATGCCTGTTATGTTAGTTTACCTAATTATGTTATTTTAATTACTATGCATGTTCTTGTTCTCTTCTCTCCCCCTTTCCGTTTTTGTTTTTATAGCCAAGCTACCTTCGAGCCTAGGCATAACATTGAAAAACGCGAACACAAGAAACTGGGAACGATTGGGAATTATAAATTTAGAGCATAATTCATATTGTAAAACATGATTGTGAATTTTAGGCATAATTTGTACCTTGAGCCAAAACTTGGGATTTGGAGGCATAATCTATATCTTTATCTAAATCGGAGCATAAATTATAGTGAATATTATGCACACATCCCTAAAACGAAACTTAATTAGGCTCACATCCGGTCATAAACTTATTGTAAATTTAGTCCCTATTTTTCGAAAATTCATCAAAAAAATACAAAAAAAATATTAAAAAACCATGTAAATTCGTATTTAATTAAAACAATTAATCGTGAAAAAAATCAGATCAAAAAAACATTAAAAACAACGTCAAAATCATGAAATACAGAAAATCAACGAAATGCAGTAAATTGCATCAAAACATGCATATAAATCGATTAGTTGCATACATGTATGCATTTATTTCAAATCTGCGTCAAAACTGCAGTATAAATGCATACATGTATGCACATATTGTTAAAACATGCATCTGCTGATGCATTTATTTAAAAACTGCATACCTATCGACTCATTTGTCTATGATTTGTAGGGATTTGAAAGTTTATTTCAAGCATTGATTTAGACTTAACACCTATATGGTGGGATTCTATAGGTACGATATAATCTTAGGGATGAATTAGTTAACCGTTTATCGGGATATACTTGACTACGGGAGGAGTGTCGTGCGATTGATTACTTGTACTGGTTGGACCCTCGAGTTTTCTTATGACCCGCAAGGGTCGGTCATGTAGAGTTTTCTATATTATTTAGATCTTCTATTAATAACATTAATTTTGTACCAATTATGTGCGAGTATCCAGATGCATTTGAAGAGGTGGGAGGACTACCTCCTAAGCAAGAGATTGGTTTATGGATCTATCTCGGTTTGAATATGAATCATATAGCATTTCTCGTTCAATATATGGTTCCGAGGGAACAGAGAGAGCTTACCAAGAAATTGGGTGAGATTTTAGAGAGAGGATTCACTAGATGGGGTATCTATTAGTAGGGATCACCAGTCGTCTTTGCTACCAAAGAGAATGGCTCCCTCACACTTTGTGTGGACTAAAGAGAGTTCAAGAGAGTTCAATAAGCTCACAGAGAAAAAATTGCTACCCACTTCCTTGAGTTGATGATTTGTTTGACATTTTGGTTGATGCATTAGTGTTTTCCCAGTTGGATTTAGCTATTGGTTTCATGTTGCCAAGGATAGCATAGACAAGACAACATTTAGGGCTCCTGACGTCTTCTTCGAATGGTTGGTTATGCCATTTGAGCCGATCAACGCACTACAGATTTTGGTGATTTAATGATCAACTGTTCAAGGATGTTCTAAATAAGTTTATTGTTGTCTTTATGGATGATATTTTGGTAATCTCAAGTAGATAGGATGATCATGCCTTACATTAGGGAGAGGTTATTTATACTCTCTGGTCGCATCAACTTAATACGAAGTTTTCAAAGTGCCATTTTGGCGAAAGGAAGTGTGTTTCTTAGGACACGTGGTTTCAAAGTGTGGATTAGCAGTAGATCCCTCCAAGGTGGTGGTGGTACAGAACTGGAAGACACCTAAGAATGTAATAGAGGTGAGAACCTTTTTAGGCTTGGCGGGTTACTATTGAACATTCATAAAGGATTATGCATGGATTTCACATTACTTGCCTGCCATACTAAGAAGAATTTGGTATTCTTATGGAATGTTGATTATGAGGATTATTTCTTGAGATTAAATAAGGCTCTAACTAGGGCACCAGTGTTGGTGCTTCCTAATGGTTCAAAGACATTCAGTGTGTATACCGATGCATGAAGGAATGACTTGGATGTTGTTTTGATGCAAGAGGGGTAAGGTTGGGTGCTACACAAGAAGAATTTGAGGGTTCGCGAGAGAAATTACCCTACTTACAACTTGGAAATAGTTTCTATAACTTTTGCACTCAAATCATGGAGGCATTATCTACTAGGAAAGAGATATTAGCTTAACATGGATTATAAGTCTTTGAAGCGTTTGTTCTCGTAGAGGGTCCTTAATCAGAGGCAGCAACGTTGGATGAAGCTTTTGACAACGTATGACTTTGAGATTTCTTATACCTAGGTATAGAGAATGCGGTTGTAGATTCCATGAGCATGACAAGGGCGTCGTTAATCCTCTTGTTCGTAGAGTGGAAGATCTTGGATTTTTATTCACAATTTACTTTAGATCATTTCCAGATTATATTCCAGGATTTATGGAATCTTTGGAGGTAGATCTTACTTTGTTAGATAAGATTTGGTCGAGACAGCGAGAAGATCTTGAGTTAGTGGATATTCTAGATAAGTTTGTTAGAGGTAATGCTTTTAGACATCTTCTACAATATTTTGTAGATTGTAGAGGATAGTTGCTCCAAGATGGAAAACTTTGTGTTTTTTGCATGAGAGAATAGATGAGTGCGGTTTTGGATGAGGCACATTATTTTTGGATGACTATCCATCCGACTAGTGATGAGACAAGACATGAAGAGGGTTTTCTACTAGACTGGCATAAATAAGGATGTGGATGGGTTCATGGCAAAGTGTGTGATGTCATAGGGTAAAAGTGGAGCAAAAGAAATTTGGTGGATTGGTTCAACCAGTGGATGTGCCAGTTTGGAAGTGGGAGAGTATATTTATGGACTTTATTGTTGTCTTACCTAAATGGAGGAAATGCAATACCAGTATCTAGGTTATTGTAGACCTATTGACAAAGAGCGCTACTTCATTCCTATCAAGAGTAAGAGGCCAGCTTCATGGTTAGCTTTATTTTATTTGTAAGAGATGGTCTGACTTAACGATCCTCCTACCAGCATAGTGAGAAATATAGACCCTAGTTTCAATAGTGGGTTTTGGAGGATTACACAAAATGCTTTAGGGACACAGCTCAGATTGAGTACATCTTATCATCCTCATACTATTGGATAGACTGAGAAGGTGAATAGGTTCTTAGAGGATTTACTAAGACTATGTATCTTTCATTTCAGAAGGACGTGTGAGGAATGTCTTCCCAAGGTGTAATTTGCATATAATATTAGTTAGGAAGAGATCATTGGAATAGCACAATCGAAGATTTATACGATCTACTTGGAAGATGTTCCTCATGTTAGTGTGATTCGACATATAGACTGCATCTTGGACTGGATATGATTAAAGAAACCTTCATAAGATTGGCTTGGTAAAGAGAAGAATGAGAGAGGCAAAAGATCGACATAAATCTTATGCGGATAAGAGAAGGACTAATCTATATTTTAGAGTTGGAGACCAAGTCTTCCTAAAGGTATTGCCCATAAGGAATGTGTTACGGTTTGGTTCCATATGTAAGTTGGCATGGAGATTTGTAGGACCAATACTGATTTTAGGGGGGCTAGAGAGATTACAGGGTCCGTCTACCTGAGAGACATTTTGGAGTGCACGATGTATTTAATGTTCCGCACTTGCAAAAGTGCTTAAATGAATGTGACGACCCATAGACCCTCACCTTTTGAACAGACTATAAACCAAACAAGTCCAATCCAAAAAGTAAGTATCCGCGGAAGGTCCCGCGATAAATCTAATCTCTGATTTTTTTTATAATCGAAATTTAACACATCATCAATGTTCCTATATCTCAAAACCAAGTCTTGAAAATTCAATCCATTGGGGTTTATCAGAGAAAACACAGTGGAATAGAACAAGAGACAAGAATAGAATCTCACAACGGAATAAAACGAGTATAATATTCGATATAACTTAACAGTTGAAAATCATTTAAATAATCAGAGTGAACATGCCAAAGATATTTATAATCACTATCCTAACGTAATACAACCACAACATCCAAATAAATATAGTAAAATATGCATTCCTTCTAAGGAAGATCTCCAGCTTTTCTGGAATTGTCCGGGTACTACATGAATCCTGCCTGAACCTGAAATACATTCGTATCTGACTCGAGTGCCGAAACACTCGAGTCAGGCTTGGATTAACCGGCTTGAGAACTAGATAACAAACCATACTTATATCAAACAATCACCAAAAGGGTTTCAAAATTTCATGTATTCTTTTTGGAAAATGAAGCTACAATAAGACCCGCATCCCATCGCACCATGATAATATATACCATTAGGAGAAAGTTTTTCCTTATGATAACTAAATATTTTTGGTACGTGAAAATCATTTGACATTATCATTAATGTCTATCTTTGTAACCCTTTTCAAAATAAATGTATCAAACTTAGCAGATGTAGGTACCCATATATTACGTCTACATGCATAGATTACAAATTAAACCGTAAGGGTTCGTATTGGAGGTTAGATTCCATCAATGACCGACGAAAATGATCTTCCTTAACTGATTCGGGTACACCTTTAGCGGGATGAGCCAGGATCCAACAAATCATTCATTTCCTGTAGCGGCAGAGTCAGCCTACATATATTGTGCATTTAGATTTCTCCTGAACAAAGTCTCCCTATCATAACCGACCAATATTTGAGGTGCCTCAATCTATCATCCGCTAAGTAAATTGTGTGGGCTTCATACCATAACATCACTTTCTCAACTAGAAGGAAATGTTTGTCCTTAACTTTGTTGTACTTCATCCTTTTTCAAATCATTCTGGTTTTGTGGCCCTGTACACGTTTCCACACAAAGCTTTTCTTTTCAACAAAAGCTTTGATCATCAATAGATCAATACTTAGCATGTCGCATTGTTAATTCACAACATATAATTGGTATCCATTAATATGTAACCCTCTAAGCACATATTGTGATACCCCACGTCTATTAATGTCACCCTTTATTAGAATGCATTAAGTTTCGTGAAGCGTTATAGGTAAATAGAAACATAAACATTACAAGATAGATATAAAATAACGGTGGAATTAGAACTTTATTTAACAGAAAAGCTTCTTGATTCCTACCCAGTTACATAATAAGTCTGGAATATTGAAAAACATAAAGCTTCTACCTTGTACAAAAATCATCATCAGAGTACAATAATACATAAAAAGAGCATAATCCCCAAAATATAGCCATAATAGAGAAGATACAAAATTAAGAAATACATCTAAGCAGCTCCAAGCAGAAGGAAAGAAGAATCCTGATCAAGCTTGAGTATTTCTACCCTGGGAACCTGGGGGGGGGGGAATGGAAGAGAATGAAGAGGAAAGAAAATGGGTTAGGCATAAAGTCTGGTGAATCCAGTTGCTTTTAACATATAAATAAGTAAAAGCATCATGACATGCATATAAATTGGAAAGAGAGATGACAGTGTCATAAGGTAGATATAACAAGGTAAACATGATAGAATATATTGGGCTTCTTTAATACTTTTCTATACACCAATACTAGTATAACAAGAACAAAATGATCCAAACAAGTACAAGATGGTAGACTTAGGTGTACTTCTAGTGAAAGGTTTCTACCCCATGCAATAACTGGTAGTCCAATGGAACTAATGGGTGTTACCCCCAACGATAATAACAAGCTCCTAAAAAGCAAGACTAGATGTACCCTAATTACAACCCCCAATCGATCAACTCTCTAACTTGAAGATACCCTGTGCTGGCCCGACAATAGGATGTATCACTTCTAATGTGGCAACCCTTTGTTTACAAGATGTGCACAACCATATCTACTAATGTCATAGCGTCATATCTTCCCTAGAAAGTGGACACATGCGCGCATATGACTCCATTGGAACGCTTCGTCAACATCCTCACTCAAGTGACCTTTTATAATCAGCTCAGTAAGCATGCCCAAACCCCGACCTAGTTCAGGGTTCCCCGTTTGATACCAAGATGGGTTACTGAATGTACGAGTCCCACACAACAGATGATACAAGCTTCACCCTAGGCTTGCATCCCCACTGCTAGGATTTCAATAGGTTATGCCTACTAGTTTAACAAGATTGCATAATCCCATCAGGTTAAGTTTGTGGGCCTATATATATAAATATTACTCACCGCTACAAGATTTACTTAAACGTCCCACTGTTTCAAGCAAAGTTTACTTAGACTCTACTCAAGTTAACAGGTTCATGTAATCCGTATGGATTCAAAGAGGTTAAGTATTACTAGTTCATCATCGTTCATTCATTTATGGTTATAATGCGCAAGATCTCGCACATTAAGTCTACAACTTGTCGATGCTGGATATGTCTGGTGGGTCCAGGCAGACTTCTTCCATAAGTTGGACTTAACTTCGTGTCTTAGCACATTACGTGTTTATGCACTTAGACCCCTCACATTAGATTCACCACTTTTGGATGCTGGATATGTCGGGCGGTTCCGGGCAAGCTTCCACTACAAGTGTAATCTAACCTCATGTTTTAGTGCGGTTGCAATTTTTAATTACTGTAAATATAGGCATTTTCATTATTAACCAGTTATCATGTTTATTATGCCCCCAAATCCCCGTCTAATTTACAATATAATTTAGGGTGCGTTTTTTAGAGGTCCCTATTAAGTTTCAAAATATAAAAAAAACCCAGTCATAAACTTATTGTAAATTTAGTCCCTATTTTTCGAAAATTCATAAAAAACATATAAAAAAATATAAAAAAATCACGATAATTCGTATTTAAATTAAACATGTACTCGCCCAAAAATTCGGATCATTATAAAATC
Organism: Allium sativum; assembly: GCA_030737875.1. NCBI lineage: Eukaryota > Viridiplantae > Streptophyta > Magnoliopsida > Asparagales > Amaryllidaceae > Allium > Allium sativum. The sequence continues at coordinate 275,733,650 of CM060923.1, forward strand.
AAAACATGCATCAAAATCAAAAAAATACAGAAAACAACGAAAAATGCAGTAATTTGCATCAAATCATGCACATATTCGGAATACTTGCATTCATCTGTGCAAGTATTTCTCTGTTATATTTTTACATGCAATACTTGCATACATGTGTGCAAGTATTTAAAATAGTTGCATACATGTATGCAAGTTTCTGCACACATTTTATTTTCACATGTAAATACTTGCATACATGTGTGCAAGTATTTCAAATAGTTGCACACATGTATGCAAGTTTCTGCATACATTTTCAACTGAAACAGCTTCAGAAATACTTGCATACATGTATGCAACTATTGGCAAAAGTTGCATACATGTATGCAACTATTTTGCAAGTTTTAAATTCACAATACATCCCTGAAATGTTTTCTCTGTAAACCCGCCCCCTATTTTAGCTGCCGCCAGGAATCTTCCGCCTGCCACTTTCCATACCTCCGCCTCTTTCGTTTTCTGTCCAAATTTTCAGGCGCTATCACTTAAAAAAAAAAAAAAATTCTAAAATCTATAAGTATTCTCGGAAGTCCACAGAAATTAAAAAAAAAAGTTGCATAAATGTATGCAACTTTTACGAATAGTTGCATACATTTATGCAACTATTCGAATACACATGCATATATTTATGCACGCCTGTTTGAAAAATTGCATACATGTATGCAGTTTTTCTATATAACTGCATACATGTGTGCATATATGTCAAAATATATGAAAACGTGAATAAGTTGCACGTAGAAACTTTCAAATCCCTACAAATCATAGACAAATGTGTCGAACCACCTATGGGGTTTGAATTAACTATGAGATCAGTGACAAGTGAGATTTCTAGGTGCAACAAATCTATTAATTTGCAAGAAATATTTAAACGACATTCTCCCATATCAGAAAGAGTAAAAGTGGAAATGTCCAAAGTAAAATCAAACCTTCTACAGACACTTTCCTCCTCGATCCGAACAACTGCTAGTCGGAGCTGCCTCAAAATTATGAACCTGTGCTACCGGTTTACCATTTCCATGTACTATATTTTACGAACACGCCTTGCTAAGATATCCAGGCTTCCTGCGATTATATCACTTTCCTCTAAACGCGTTCCTTTTTCAATCCTTAATGAAATGTCTCATCATTCAACAACTATGCCATTTGACCTCAGTCTCAATCTGTCCTTTCTTAGACCCGCCAAACTTACTTCTTTTTGCCTTTCTTATTTTCCCGCCATCTCTTATTTGAGTCAACATACTAGGGACATCCATTTTAACATCTTTAACCTCTTCCCTTTTATTCGCCTGTATCAGAATCATCTCCACTAACGCCTTTTAAGCATCTCATATCGGAATATGATTCATAGTTAATTTGTGGAGAGGTTTATTTGGTTACCATACAAATCTGATAGTTTGTTGTTAATTTTATTGACCAAGTCCATCTTAAACCTCTATAGCTCATTGAATTGATTGATGTACTCGTTAATAGAGAGATTTCTTTGCCTTAGTCAAAATAACCGCTTTAGCTGCTTACCTTCTTATACTTGCAATAGAAATTTCCTCTCAATCCAACCTCGAAATTCGGCGCATTATATGTCTCTACCTTCGACGCTAAAATTCTCCCACTATTATGATGCTTCCCCTTTCAGTTCCTGCCCTTTTGGTTCCCAAGCTGCCAACCAAACCTCTATCGATCCACAAGCTTTAGCAATCAAAAAAAATTAACTTAGTATACCTGAGCCAAGTACGAGATTCTATAAAAATCTCGGTGCCTAAAAAAATCTTGCCTCTTAAATTCGCGAAATCCTTACAAAGCTTAGAGAAATCGATAACTGTTGGTAGATTAAGAGGAACCACCTCAACTGGCATAGAAGCTTGCGCATGCTCTAGTTCTTTGATTGGTGTCATACCTTCTAAGTACCTACGAAGCCAATCAGGAGTCGGTACACCCTTAGGAAGATTGGGTGTGCCTGAGCTACAACGTAATAGAGGGATGAAAGGAATTTTAGAATTATAGATAGTCAAACGAAGGTTATAACTATTACAACTTGAGAGGATATTATTTTATTTTAAAAAAACTTTTGGTTTGAAGAACATTTTTTCTTTGAAAATAATTTTCTTTTAGAACAAATTTTTTTAGTGATCTGGTAATCTTAGGCACTGATACCAAATGAAATACAGTGCACCCCTTAATGTTCCCTAAAGTAGGATCCTACTTAGAAATGTGAAGCATTATAGGTATAAAGACATAAATATACATCATAGTGAATAATATTCACAAGGCATAAATTGTTAAACATAGTGTTAAATAATTTAAAAATAGTGAAATTACATTTATTTCCAAACCAACCATCTTACCGTATTTCTTATAAAAAAAATCTTAGTCATAATTTTAGAGTACAACTAGAAATACCCTCAATAAGTCAGCATTTCAACCATCTAGTGGAATAAAGTAAAATAGCAATAAGAGTCCATCTGCTACAAAGAGAAGCCTCAAAGAAATGTCTGCTATGAATCCATACTAATAAATTCCACCATATGAGCCTGAGGGAAGAAAAACATAAAGGAGAAAGGACAGTGGTTCAGACATAAAGTCCTGTGAGTTGTATTATTATTAGCACGATTGGCTAGTAAAGGAAATAGGCAGAATAGCAGTTCTAGTAGGGTAAGTCTATATGCACAACTAATAGGTGAACGTATAGGAATGGTTTACAAGGGTTACAATAAGGTCGATTGTCATTCCATTCGATAAAATTCAATTGTTTGCAATTTTACAATTATAGAACTTAATATAATTAAGATTTTTTCTTAATACTACCCATTGGTCGGCTACTAATAAACCACAGATTGAAACTTAATTATGCCCACTATGGGATTTGGGATTATCAGGTCCGACCCATCAGCAAAAAGACATAGCATTACCGTAGGCGTTCCAATGTCTTCTCTTATCTAATCGGGTCAACATATGCACACACTATAGGAACACACCAAAACCGGCCTCCATTTGGGGCATCTTACTCCCAGATAGAACACGAGCATGCACTAGCCTTCTTCTTAGTGTGAGGCTATCTGCGAATGCTGCTCCCCCATAAACAAATCCTACTTGGCCCAAATCCTCATTGATTGGAACCCTCATAGGCTTACCAGTGAATCCATAGTCGTAGAATGACTATGGAATGCCTATTTACAAGGCTACCATAGATCCATAAAATAAATATATAATAAACACAAATGCCTATTTACGAGGCCACCGTAGAACCATAAAATTCCTATTTACGAGGCCACCATAGAATTAGGCTTATAAATGTAACATCATTTTAAGGTCAATTTTATATTATGCCTATTTGTTCATTAATAGCCTCATGTTATAATTATATCTGCATCTAAACCACATTTGTTTATTATGATTCTTTGTGTTTGTACAATCTGCAATATTTAAGAAAATGTATTTCTGCCTAGTTTTTCTATCTTAACCTATGTCATAGTTATTTGTCAAATCTTATCAACTTTGCCTATATTCAGTACAGTTTCCCTTTTGTTACAGTTTTAGCATTACATGTAAATTCAGCCCTAAATTATCATAAGTCCAATTGAATCATATTTTACAACATGCACAAAATAAAAAGGATTATAATCAGTCACATAAAATTAGGCTCACAAATCAGTGGCTTAAATCAGTCATGTACATATGCCTATATTTCAAATCCATGCATACTTTGGGCATAACCAAAATTTAACATAAAACCGCGAATCAGACATTAGAAGAGGGATAAGATGACTGAGAAGATATCTTATAACATTTCAAATACTAACTAAATAAAAAATGTAAGAAAAATATAGAAAACTTATAAAAATAACTTACAAAAAGAAATTTATTGAAAAACTGTAACTTACAAAAAATGAACAAAAGACGTATGCAACTATAAATATAACTGTAATTAAAAACTAAAATTACTACTATGCTTATTTACCTAAACATACCAAAAGACTAAATAATTATAAAAGTCACCCGAAAAGCTTCCCTCGTGGCCTTGGCAGAATCTACCTCATGAATACAAATATATCTATAAGAAAATATTTTTATTTATAAATTCTCAATTCCCTGAAAATTTTAACTTAGGTTGGCCTATCTCCAAAAAAGAAGTCTAACATAGGTAGCGAAGATATTTTTTGTAAAGAATGAATAGGGGTGGAGATTTATTTATAGGTTGGGTTGAGGATACTTTGCAATCAAATTTATAAACTAAATGTGAGCCAACCAAGTCATTGGACAATCTAGGGATTGCCACGTAAGCTTTAGAATATGAAACAAGCCAACCAGTACATCCGAAGTCATCAAAACGCATCGGAGAAATTTCCCCATTTATTTAGTTCCATGCCAAGCACGATTACATGCATGGCAATCAGATGGATCGATACACTTTTCCCCCGGATCGACCCATGGGTCGAACCTCGTATAACCCGGGTCAGCCCATTTGTCGACCTGGTAAGGAACGGGTCAACCGACCCATTTATATGTTTTTCATGTTCAAATTTCGTTTAACCATAACTTTTTTGTTTTACATCCATTTCTCGCAAACCACATATTTTTCTACACCAGAAAATCCCAGAAGGCTCAATAAATTCTATTGCCAAATTGTGATAATTATACAACATATTATTTCAGTCAATTTATTTGTTTATTAATTATTGTTTATTGAAAATTTGGGTTATTACAACTATACGCATATAATAATGCACGTTGTTATATTAGTGTCTACGGTAATGTTTTTTTACACTAGTTATTGGTAAAACATATTTAATATAGGTTCCCAAATAACAATTAAATAAATTTCAATATATTTGAAATTATTTAACTTAAACAATTCAATTTAGTTAACAGAATCAAATCATTAATTTTTATTATTAAATCTAATTATGTATTTCAGAATATCATATCATAAAAATTATTTAGCATTAAAACTTAACCAATCTTCACCTTATCTTTTATCTATAATCTTTATTATATTAAAATTATGAGATGAATTTATATTTAATTTACAAGGTGAATTTTAGTACCTAAAACCATTTGAAATAAAAAAATTATTTTATTTTATTTATTAAGTATTTAATTATTATTTTCATAATTATTTATATTATATTAATTTATTTAAAGAAATACTTCTAAAACTAAGTAATCTAAAATTAAACCTTATATTAACTTTTATTTTTAAATCTTTAATTTATTTCATAAACTTTACCTTTTAGTTGAGACTAAAAATATTACATTTAGTATCCTTTATGTAAATATATTTAACTTAATTTTTTTTAAAAATCAAATTGACTATTTGTGTATAGTTTTCTAGCTAAGTCAAGTGTTACAGGTATTTATCATTTCAACTCAAAATTAATAATCTGAAATTTATCATTTCAACCCGAATCCCAAGTCATTACAATTTTATTTTTCCAAAATTATACAATGGCTAGGGTATGTATCGCAACCCGTAATGATTTTCCTAAATATACAGGGAACTTGTAGTGTGAGAACATGAAATAAAACATAAATAAACAATGTCACATCACATACATATCATTTCAACATAAATCATATGTCACTTGTACATAATTCATGTCATATATAGGTCGTTTCCTAGCGGGTCATATGTGAATCAAATGCATATCAAATAATATGATATAATTCTAAAAATCCTACATATTTCATGACATTTCAGTTGCGTTGAATTTCACGTTAACAAATATGTTAATCAAGTGTGAGATAAACTTACCTTTCTTGGCTGAGAGATAATAGCAATGTGAATACTAAAATAAACAATATAGTGTCAAATATTTTAAAGAAGCGAGTTGTACAGTTTTTGTTAGGGGAGATGTATTTTGACTTTGACAAAAATTTAATAAAATTTTGGACACTTTAAAACATGTTTCAGAATCTGTTAACCAAAATTGTGAAAATGGTCAACAACATATTTGTTTCAAATTATTTTCTCTTTAATATAAAAAAGTAACAATAATAACAAAAGAATGACGAAATAGTAATAGATTCTTTTCGCTTTAGACATCTAGGTCAAACAATTGTTCTGAAAGATTTGCAGTTTGGCCATAGAAAACATAATAAATGAAATAATTGTAAACATGAAAGATACAGCTAATTCAATTTCACTCAATTCAAAAAAAAAATGTTGATTCAGGTTTTTATTGAGGATTTATGGTTGCGAGAACTAGGGAAAATTTTTGAAATTGAATAGAAAATGGGAAAAAGAAAAAAGGCCAGAAAGTTGAACTTTTATGTTTCGGTCCCGCGTTTCAGTTCTGGTAAGAGGTTCAGGTAGTGCCATGAGCATTTCAGGTATTGGCCATGGCTATTTTTTTATTGGTGGTACCTAGGAGGTAAGAGATTGGGTTTAATACAAAGAGGAAAATATGACATCTAGGTTCTGAGATTTAAAAAATATGGAAAGAAATGATTAGAGATTTAGATAATTCTTTTGATTTTTAAATCTAGATAGAGAGGAAAGCAATGAAAATACGGTGGAAAAATTCAAAGAGAAGATTTATATAGGAGGATAAAGGTTTGAAGAAAAGAGAAGGTGATAAGGTTCAGGATTTTAAACATTGGAGAGTAGAGAGATCAAGTTAGTTAAGAAAATTATACAAATAAATGAACTTGGGAAGAAGAGATAAAGAAGGAAAATAGTTTAAGGATCTTAGGTTTTGTTTTTGAAGTTTTGAAATTAGGAGGAGAAGAAACTAAAAACTTCTCAAATAAAAAAAATACAAAGGAAATACCAAAGGAGAATGAGAATGAATCCACTGATTTTTGCACCTCTAAATCTCATGATACGAATTTGTGAGAAAACCATTGGTGCGACAAGGGGATTCGATGCGAAAATTATTAGATCAGGCATGGAGAATGCGAAATGGCTATGAGATCTGGCAAATTGGAAAACACATGTGGATCATCACTTTTTGCTTGCACGTCTCAACATCATGGATTTGGGGATGCAAAATTTTGGATTTGACGCTTGGTTTAGAAAATGGATGATCACCCCAGGACTGTGCTTATCCCTATTTTTAAGTGATCAACTTGCATCGATCGATATTTTGGACTCGGACTTGATTTTTTTTGCTAAATATCAAGATTATGAACTTTGCATCCCTTTGGATACAGAATTTTGGCTGATTCATGAAAATTTCACCTATAAATACCCCCTCTTTTGGCATTCAAAGGTGTTGGCTTGGCTTGGTATTTTTGGACCTTGAGCAAACGGAAGAGCTTTCTTTGGAGCTCATTAATGGCTTCCATGGTCATTCCCATGTCTTTTAAACATGTCTTGGACTTGTAAACTTCATATACAAGTTTGCCTACAACTATTTGGCATTCACTTTGACATTTGGAGCATATTTGGACATTTTTGGATATTCTTGGACATTGAAGCTTTCATTGGTCACTGTTGTTCACTCTAACAGACTTTGGTCTACCAAGAAGAAGAAGGTCGTTTTGGTCAAAGTTAGGAATTAACAAGATACTATATAGTTTCTATTGTACAACATTGTACATTTAATTTTTTCGTACTTGGATTAACATTGTAATCGACAAAACAATGATGAATGATTATTACAGAGTGGACGTAGCCGAACCACTATAAAATTTGTGCGTCCTTTTACACTTCTCATAATTTGGTAGTTTGGATATCATTTTTTTCCTAAACCCACTCTTGGGGGTTGGCGTGCGCAAATAAACAATTTCCTACGTCAAAAGTTTTGTATTCGAAGTTTTGGAATTAGAAGGAGAGGAAATATAGAAATTCTCAAAGAAAGAAGAAAACAGAGGAAATAGCGAGGAGAGAATGAGAACGAATTAGTGAATTACGTATTTTTTCTACCAAGTAGAATTAGCTTCAAATTTGAAAGACATGTAACCTCTCTCTTTGGAATTCTAATTGCAAATTTGGGCCCAATTAACACAACAATGCAACCCAAGAATTAATTCAAAATGTACTAGCGTAAATACTAGTATGGATGCAAAGAAAATACAAATGAGGTACATGCAAAGGATACAAAAGGAGCTCAATTTCAGTTTTGCGTGTTTTTGTAGAGAAAAATGCAAATTCCGGGCAAATAGTAATGGATTTTGTTGAAATGAAAATGTTAGACGTTTTTGAAATAGTCTAGTTTTTTTAACATATAAATTTTTATAATTTTGAAATTTCAAATTCAAATTTTCAACTTATTTTACTAAGAATCAATTTTTTTAATATTTTAAAATTTGTCATTTAAAATATTTAACTTTAAAAAAATCGTTAATTTAAATTCAAAATTTTAATTTAACTTTAATTCAAATATACTATTTAAATTAGTTCAAAAATAAATAAGTTCTATATAAACGATTATTCTAAATTTATTCAAATTATATTTAAAATTAAAATTTATACTCAATAATAAAATTTATACATTCAAAATAGATTAAAATTTAAATTCCAAAGTTAAATTCAATTTACAACATATATTTTAAAAAATTTGAACTTACAAGTCATTACATAGCTAGTGCCATTTCAATCATCAACGATTAGAGATTTTATCTTTTAAGTAAAGCATCATTGTTATAAGTAACTCGAATCATAGTTTATGGTGGAAATATTACATGAATTATACACATATACCAATGAATGAGTCAAATAGGAGGTTAACTAAAATCCAAATAGAATGCAGTTTGATTATTGTTGTAAGTCTATACAATGATGTAAACTTTAGCTATGTTTTATTTCAAAATGGAGCATATATCTAGAAAAGTGATGTATATCATATATTTGAAGAGGCTAAATCATTATGTAATTTAACAAGATTTTAATTCTAGTTTGATATTATTATATTTGTGAACAACATGATTCAAGAGTCTGAACATGTCAAATATAGATACTGTATTATTGTTGACATTTATTACTATATTTTCCCAAAATATCGAGTTCTAGTTATATTCACTAGTTATGCATACAAACTAAAAAAGTGCACTAATTACTTTGGACAAATCTCCAGTTAATGTTCAGTATTTTGTTTTATTTATTATTTAACAACAAAACATTTACATGGTTATAACTAAGTAAAAAGTGGCTAGGACTTAAAAATGTGCATTTAAAGCCCTGGTAAAGCCCCATAATATCCCCGATATAACCGATATGCTCTCCGACTGCTACGCTATTTCACTTTAGCACTGATGAATAATACATATGCTTTAAGTCTGTTATATTCCATTACACTAGTTAGATCATGGTTGTTTAGCACTCGTTTTAGAAATATTAATGTACAAAGGATGATTTTACTTGTTCTTTTACAAAAAAATTCAAAAAGTTAGTATAAAGCCTTAATTTTAAGGCATAATACCCATTATAAGGTAGAAACATATAACAATCATCAAATCTAGTACGCATAATGATGATATTATTTGAATTTGTTATGTATATATATTAATTAATAGTGGTTTACTCTATTAAAATGATGCGGGGAGAATAATTAATTAACTTTAAATATCTGGCTTTACATCTAGTGAACCGTTTTGCACCTTTGCTATATCCCAACTATTTCCCCGCTCTATCCCCGCTACAGTTTTTTGTACTCCACCACTATAGAACTGCTAAATTTTTTAGCTTCATAGACTTAAAAAGAAACATGCCTAGTCGTAGTTTATTCAGCATGTACACAAATTAAAGAGTTTCAGAATTTTGGAACATGAGTATCGTTTGCATAGGGCAATATTTTCCTTCTAAAATCCCTTGATACTTTGATAAAGACCTCCTAATTTGACCATTTGATAATGTGATGAGTTGCCTATTTTCACAACTTCTTGGCATCAACATTTTTAATTTTTTCCTTTAGTCTAATTTCATAATTTGAGAAATAATATTTCCTTTAAAACAAAATCATTAGAGATGGTTACTTAAACCTATCAAAAAGACAGATTTAACCCTAAGAAAATAAGTAAAGAAATGTACATCAAAGAAAGTAAGCAATGTAATACTTTTGCGGCTTGAAATTTTTATTAGAATCGTTTTATGGATTAGGTTTCTCTATGTTTTAGCTTTTATATAGTTTCTCGTTAGCATTTCTTCCCTTTTTCTTTTTTTGCATGTCCAAAAAACAAAAAGAAATTAAAATTATATCCCAGGCTTAAGGGGGATAAGTTAAAGTCACTTCCCCATGGAAATTTTTTGATCTAATTTGCCAATGATACAATTTTTATTCACAATATGGGTTATGTAATGAAACAATATGTATAACAAGACTAATAGTCCATTTATATAGATAAATTTTAATATACTCATATGTATGCATATTGTCTAGGGATAGTTACATTAAGTTCCATTACAATGTAAAACTAAAGAAACCTAAACATACATCTTATCATTTAACTATTTCAAGACTGGTAATATAGCAATAAGTTATAAGTACTAATTTTCAATATGTAGGCATCTGTAAATTAAAAATATATTTATAATCTTTAAAATACCTGGTTACTTCATAAATTAGAATAACCACTAAACTATTCCAAATTCGAAATCACAGAATAAATAATAGATAATTTTAAGAATCTGAATTTTTCTATTAAATGATGAGGTACTGCAGATGGAATCCATTTAAAAATCCAATATATATGTATGTATAATTATATATATTGAGAGAGAGAAAGAGATACATATACAAACGTACATATATATAACAGCTAAAATCAAGAAAAAAGATCTGTAACATTCAGGAGGGATGTAATAAACAATTGAAGATGATGCTGGAACTATCAAGCTAAAGTGGAATATAAGGTGAACAGAGATATATTGGAAATGTATAATGTTGAGGCAATGTAATTTTCCATTTTTCTAGGATTTGATACTAATACTAGAAAAAATCACATGGAAGAAACTGAAATTCATGCTAAAAACATTGTGTATAACCGAAGTAGTCATATTTCTCGCACCAAAATGACATAATAAAATGTTCTGGCCACACAAGTCAGAAAAAAGAGACTGAGCGGTTAGATTAACTTTTTTGAGAATCAAATGAAAATTTTAAAGTTTGCAAGTCAACCTAAACGGAATGATATATGAAGCATCAATGACCTAATTATTAGATATTGGTATATTGCAATCAAAGGAATATATTGAATGGAATGTTATGAACAAAGGTTAAAAAACCAAAATGCTCAAGTATACTTACTTAACGGAAATTAGAGCAAATAGAACAAGAAATAGAGATAATATGATGATTTATGCTATTATCCAAATAGAATGTACTTTATCACTAACATGTTGATACTCTTTGCAGGAACTAGATTTATTATTATTTTATATGCATAGATAAGTGCCTCATCTTTACTCATCTTTCTACCATAAAGATGAGCATGTTTAGTCATTGTACCAGGGAATAAATTTGTAAACTACAATATCATTATAGGATTAACATTGATTCTAAATGCTATTAAATAATTTTTGTGAGATTTAAGAAAACTATGTTGCCTATCTTGTTACCTATAAACCATAAAAGAAGGAGAAATCAAAAAGCATAGAAATCAAGGATTCAAAATTTAAAGATATAGAAGAAACATGATAAATTAATAAATACAAAAACAAAAATCGAAACATACCTGAGAAGATGGGGAAAACATAACTTGCTGATATGAATGAAAGAAGATGGAGACGGCGGTTGATTTGACAAGACATAGATGGAAGATGATAGCAAAACTCTGTATGTTGGCAAAACTATGGATGTTGGCATTAAATCCTGAGATTTCCTAAACGTTCTCCTTAAGAAAGCATTTACTTTTGTTGTTGTAAAAATTAGCAAAACCCCTCCGATTATTTTTTATGCATGTGGGTCTGTGGGTGTGAAATTTTTTCTATTTCTTTACTTATAAAAAAATAGGGAAGAAGGGTTATTAATTTTATATTAAAAAAGTTTCTTATTTTATTATAACTAATATTAAATTTTAGAGAATCGGTTTGGAAGATTATATTATACCATCTAAAATAATATTTATTTGTACATAAAAAGTTCTTCACCTTCGGAACTTTCAAACTATTACATTAATAATACATTTTGTGAAAAAAAAAACATCTATAAAATTTGAAATGTTTTATTGATAAAACTCCTCCACACACATCAAATTTAAGGATCATGTTTTCATTAATTAGAAACAATAATGCTAATTAGTGATACAATATAAAAAGAAGATAAAAAGAGCGGAATATTGTAATGTACGTCTTCTATCACTAACTCCTATCCTAAGCTAACCTAAAAAATTGTTCGGACCGACCTAAGCATTATCATGAAATATTTCCGACGTCAATCAGGAAATCTAGCATGAGAAAACTCAAGCTAAAAGCAAGTTTATTTTTTTCAAGTTATGAAATATTTCTGAAATAAATGGTATCTCGTAAGACCAAGCTGCACATAAACATGGATGTGTTCTTACCTAACAATCACCAAAACACTTTATAGAAAACCCATCATATTATAATAATGTATAGATACAAGTACTTGGAAAATGGCTAAAATGCTTGCACCTCAGTTTTCAACATAATTAGCTTACATCTAAAACCGAAAAGGCATGTACTAGAGATTGGATTCCATATTATGTGACACGACCCGAACTTCCCCGTGAAGGAAAGCACGGATGGCATTGAGAACAACACACATTGGGACACAAGCAGAAGAACATTTCATTATATATTACAACAATTCCATCAGAATACAAGAATATACAGAGTATGAATAAATAGAATACATTCGATAAATATCAGAGATTACAATAAATTACATAGCAGTGAAAAACAATACAAAACAAAACTGAAAGTAATACATGGATACAGGGCTTTCCGAGCATTGTTCCAGCTGTAAATCAGGATCCCGTGATGGTAAATCTGCAAAACCAAAACTACTAGCTGCCCGTGTCGAAAATAAGGGCACCCAGAGTTTAGGTTAAACAATAAACTCTAGGTCATTCATGTGACTGGTGTGAGAACTAAAACAGTTATTTAAACTTTACTTTAAAAGAGAGTAATTCAAGGGACTACGCCGTATAACACGGAACGGGTTTCCTCCCAAGAACACAAGTGCATAGAATAAATAACGCAATGCTTTTTCGAAAAATGAAGCTACTATAAGTCCCAGGTCCCATCACATAATGCGCAAGCCGGAGGATAGGGTTTTTACCTTATAACAGCCAAACATGCTTGGTACGTTTAAAACAAATCATTTGGTACTATTATAAGTGTAAAGCGTATGAAAAAACTTCAAATATAAATGTACCAATCATAGGCGGCATAGTATCCCATGCTACTATATCGCCATACTAGGCTCTACAAATAAAATCGAAATATCTCGTATTGGAAATTGGATTTCCATCATGAGTCGAGGCAAGGGGTAAGCTCCTCTCCGCTTCGAGACACTCTAGCAAATGTCTCAGGACTACACACTTTGGGTAACCCTTGGATGCTTCAGGGCCGGTTCACACTTACGTTAGTGGATTAGTATTCCTGAACACACGTTTCCCGGTCCTAATAGACCTAAAATCAAGGCGCCTCAGATTCCAATAACCACATAGGTAAAAATAATATAAATGTCAGCCAGTTTAAGCACTAACACTACCTCGAACTAGAAAGAAACGTCGTGTTCTTTCTGCAGTCACTATCCCGTTTTTGACACATACTGAGGTGTGAGGCTCACGAATTCACGCTATACACAAAGCTGCGCCACACAGGACGTGCTTTGATTATCAACCACAAGACTTTGCTTTTCAACAGAAGCCTTGATCATCTGCCACTTAGGCATGCCACACAGGCAATTCACTCCATGCGACTGATGTTCATCGATATACAGCCACTGAGCTCGTACATCTCAGAGAAGGGCGTTAAGCAAGAGAATAAATTCTCCACCACCAAACAGATGTATATTTAATAGAGATCAATCAACACAGAATAAAATCCAATGTAAGACACACAGTCCATTTTCAAATTCGTTCTAGGTCTAAACGAAACCGGAGGCACTTTCCTCGCATATCCATCGATCTCCAAGTACGTCTAGACGATCACCAACTGATTCCCTCATTTTAGGTGTACAGCCCAATCAAGATCATCAATAATCATCCGAATGATGTGAAGACCTCTGGTCTTCAACCACCATCTTTGACTTATCGTCGAATCGGTTATTCAGAATGGGTATAAACCCAGCCTTTATGAATAACCCACGTATATAATAAACAAGTGTTACATAAACACAACATACGCCTCATTCCAATTCAACAGTCACTAACCATAAATTAGCAAGAGAACAATTCCCCAAATATTAACCCCGAAGGCCGAAACCAGCATCAGATCAGTACACAGGAGACCATCCATCTTAGCTAACCTACAGTGAGTTTCTAAATTTCACATTCTTAGGGAAAGGTTCCCATTAATTTTATCAAAGATAAATTCTTTTAAATTTATTCTTTAATCATCCTTTGGATATCATTTCAAACCATGTTAAGGTTTTCCAAACAAATCGGGATTAGCGAACCACACCGAAGTAATTATTTATTTTATTTCCTATTCCCAACCTATTTATCCCATGGAACAAAACTGGTAATACTCCATATCTAACACCACGGCGTTATCAGTAAAACTAATTACCATTCCACGTTCAAATCTAATTAAAGATTTAACTATTGCTTTGGAGCAAAACTGGTGATACTCCATTCTCGATCATTTCAATCTAATTAAAGATTCATTAAAACTCTAATTCAGTTTTAATCTCGAAAATCATTATCCTGTCTTTAACTGGGTTAAAGAACCAATGTCACCTAAAACACGATTAACGATAAACCCAAAATCACTTTTTATTGTTAATCGGGTTAAAGAACAGGTGTTATTCAAAACACCGCTCACGATAAACCCAAAACCAATTTAATTTCAATTCCAATTAATATCATTTAATTGGTACACTTTCACTAAATCTTAATTAAAAGATTTATTCCTTTCTAAACTGGGTTCAAGAACAGTGTTATTTAAGACACCATCCACGACGAACCCAAAATCCTATTAGATATTAAATACAAGGATCTGAATAGAAAATATACCGGCTTATATTCAATACCAAGTTCTGAAACCAACAAAAATATCGTATTAGAAATAACGATATAAAATATATCTTTCAAATTTCCACTACCATATATGTATAATCACGAAATCCAACATCGAAATATTCTGAAGATAATTTCAATTCAAATCCATTCTAATTCAATTATTGGAAATTCTGGTTACTTTTAAAACCCCTTTCAAATTCAATTTATTTATTTCAAAATTAAATTGATTTTAATTCTAGTTCAAAAATTGTCATTTCGATAAAAATATATTTTTATCCTTTCAAATGTGGAATTTTTCATCCTAGTTCTTTCCCATTCATATATTATGATTTTACACAAGTTATTAATATTTTTAATAATTTTATCAAGGCCGGTACAGTCGGTTTTCAATAACTGCCATCGAACTACACATACAGTGACCTTTTCCAAATTTGATTCGGACATAATTCCAAATCCAACCGTTAGATTTCAAATTTCAAATACTCATTGGAAAGCTCATTTCGATACGAACACAACTGTTCCGATTTTAGGAGAATCCGACGGTCGGATCTCCCGTAATGTCCGTTCGAAGTCAATGTTTGAAATTCACGAATTACCGCAGCACGGCGCGTTCTATTCAGGCCATTATAAATAATATATATATTATATATATATATATATATATATCGTCGATTTCCTTTTAAAATATATTTTATAAATCGCTTTAAATTCGTTTTTGAAATGATTTCAACTTCATATTCAATTTCGAATCAAAATTGAATATTCCACATCATCGATATACAAATGACAATATTTTCAAAACATTATATTTTGAAATCACTTCCTTTTCTATAATCATTATAAAACTGAATATAATCGATATAAATATCGTTCGCGTCAAAATAGCGCATCTCTAATCAACACGGCTTTATATTTCTCGATAACTTCGTTATTCTATTCAACAAATGAATATTTATTCTATTCAACACACGAATCTATATTTCTTTCAAAACATGACTATTCTCAACACATGAGTACTGTCAACACATGACTACTTTTGTTATTTAATATATTTTTATAAAATTATGATTTCTATTGTTTAATTTTAAATCAAACTCTAACTGTAAATTAACAAGAGAGCAATTCCCTAAATATTAACCCCGAAGGTCAAAACCAACATCAGATCAATACCCAGGAGACCACTCATCTTATCTATTTTTCAGTTAGTTTCTAATTTTATATATGATAAAGATGCAAATTTTATTGTTAAAATATTTCTTTCAGCACATGAATCTATATTTTATAATATTCTTTATTTTCCCAATTGGAATGAGGCCCAATCAATTACCATATAATGTTAATTATATGGATTCCATACAACACATGTATATAATAGCAACGATAAATAATCAATCATCATCCAAAGTGCACCACACTACTGCATAAGCATTAAATATAAATAATTAACGCTTACATGGTCTATCGACCCATCGATCGACATACAACTAAATAATTGGGGTTAGTGTACACCAAATATCCTCCCAACACCCGTATGGGGTTTCAATCCACAAACACTGAATATTATTTGTGCAGTTGGGCGACATGTAAAATTTATCGTCCTAATCAATATATTTCAAATAGGTTTACATAAACAAACCATCCGGTTTGTAAATGAATATTTATTTATTCACATTGACGTTAAAAATTATGTTTTTAATGTTAAAATATTTATTTCAACACATGATGTTTCATTATCCATTTCACATCAACATCACAAACAAGCTTCACAACACATCAAACAAGCATACAAGTCGTCCATGGTCTGTGGACGACGGGTGTCGGGTGCTGCTAAGCACCGTCTGCATCCTAGTATATATTTTAACTAAAAAACAATATTTAAAGTGAGGAGTTCTCACCGACTAGCTAAACCAAACACCGCGACTCGTCATATGTAGAAATCTTCGTTGTGCTCGCTTTTTGTCGCTTTCGTTGCCCGTAATCACCACATATATAAAAATTAAATATTTATATTGTTGCTATGTATATAAAAATCACATTTTTATAATCACTCTATATGGATAAAAATCACATTTTTTTTATACCACTGTTCATATAATAAAGATTAAATCTTTACTATCTATATAATATAAAAATTGTAATTTTATTCTTTCTATACTATAAAAATCTCATCTTTACTAAGTTAAAAATAATATCTTTCTTTGATTAGAAATCATATATTTTTCCCTTTGAAAGATCAAATCTTTTAACTTCTAAAAATCCAGTCTTTTTACTTCTTCTTTTCATAAGATAAAAATCATGTTTTTATTATTCTAAAAATGTAAAAATCATACCTTTCTTGTATATAAAAATCAAACCTTTCTTGTATATAAAAATATAAACTTAACAAAATATTATCTATATTGTAAACTGAAATTAAATTCAAATAGAAAAACTCACCTTTACTATCAACAATCGAAGCTTTTGGTGTATGGAGTTTCAGATTGAACCGGTGGTTGGGGGGCTGCTGCTGCCGCGCGCTGGGGTGTCTCAGGTCGGGCAGTCGGGGGTTGGGGGATTTAGAGAAGAACGGGCGAGAGGGTAGGGGAAGAGGAGGGGAGAAGAAGAAGGGAGGGGGGCGGTGCGATTTGGCTCTCGGAGGAGAGAAGCAGGGGGCCATCAATTGGAGAGGGGGAGGAAAAGGGGAAGAGAGGAGTGGAGGGGGTAGAGATGGAGGAAGATGGGCCTCGCCCTGGCGGCGGCGCGCTAGAGGGCACGGTGGCGCCGCTGGGAGGAGCGCGGCTTCTCCCCCCTTTTCTTTTTTTTTATTTCGTTGACTGAGTGCATAGAAAAGGTGGGGGAAGGGTTTAAACGAAAATTATATATAAATATATTTATTTAATTAATTTCAAAAAGCAACTTTTTATTTCGACCTCGAAACGAGACCCACCGCCTGTTGTTCCTAGATAATTACCCCCATTACGAACATAATGGGATATGTATCGTAGGCTGATTCGACCATTTCGATCAGTTTTCGTCAAAATCAAAATGTAAATCTATATATTGAAATTGAACGCGCATTTCAATTTACTTGGGCCACATACGAACTCTAAAAATTCCCGAAAAATATTTTCTAGCCTCGTACTGACGATACGGTCCTAACAAAACTAATTTCGTCAAATTCCGAGACCATTTGAAAAATCGCCATTTTCCAGTCGATTAAAATCAACTAAAACTGGTCAAACGCGTTTTCCTTTGCCACGCTCACATATTGATTCAAAAAATTACAAATTTTGGAATCTAGTAATAACTTGACATCTCAGATCCAACAAAAGTGGTTTCGTCGAAAACCGAGGTCATTTGCAAAATTTCCATTTTTAAGGGCCAGAAATCCATAGCGACTATTCTGAATTTTAGCTGGACATAACTTTTTATTCCCACTATGAAATTTCAATTTTTTGGATTTGTTGGAAAGATATTCTCAGTTAGATTCAAATATTTTTAGTTCCGCCAAAATCCGGTTTATTTTGAATCTTGTACATTCATTTGAACTTTGAAATCGAATTATCGAACTACCACGCCATTTTCAATTCCTTTTATATTTAAAATAAAATATTTATATTCTGTCTACGATTCAAATGAATATATACATTCTAATTCTATTCAAAAATAAATTTCTCGTCGTTATTATTTAAAATAATCATTTTAAATATTCAAAATTCACTAAAATTGCCAAAACAAAAATTTTAAATTGGCTCGGATTTCTGGGTTATTACAATCTCCCCCACTTAAAACTTTTCATCCTCGAAAAGGAACGAAGCCGAAAGTTGTTTAACTAACCAACTCGACTTTCATTATTTCCATTATGGCTTAAGTTTTTCAACTTTTCAGTTTCTAAGAACTTTTCAAATTTTTCAAAAAATTTGGCTAACACCCTAAATTTTCGAAAAATTTCGCCATAACCTCCCCTGCACCGGGGACTTCGGGATATTTCAAATAGCTTCTCATGGCCCTCATCAATCCAAAAAGAAAAATAAACAGCCAATCGGCTCATAAAATCATCCAAACCCAATAAATACAATAAATATGTACCTACTTGTCGGGCAAACAATTTTATTATTCTGTTCTAACCTCCTTGCTATGACCTGTTCAATGTATATACATGTATATGCATGCAATTGTAATCATTTTTCAATACAGTTCAATATTAGTGAATTAATGTTTCAAATTTGGCATAAATGGTTCAAAATATCAAACTAATAATCGAACAACACAACCATCAACCAATTAGTGAATTAACATTTCAAATTCATAATTTTGATACATATACAGAAAATCATATTTTTGATGCCAAATCACAACAATAAACCTATCTAGTTTTGGTTCTCACACCAGTCTAATGGAAATATATAAAAATCCCACTTTTGAAACACGAACATAAATATTGGTGATGGAGCTCCATCATCAAAAACATCTCCGAGCGACGAGAGTGTGATTCTATATCTATCTAGTATATTAAAACTTCGAATATACGTTCATGATGCGTATAAGCAAAATCTTTATATATTGGATTGTCCAAATTCAATACAAATAAATTATTCAAATACGAATAAAATGGTTTAAATTTTCAAAACAATATTGTTTTCAATTTAAAAACATACTCTTTACGCTCGTTCCATGATACTACTGATCCCATCTCTAACGAGTCATTCCTAGTGGATATTATTAATCCAATTTCTGATGAATTCTTTCGCTCGGTTCTAATGTGTCTTGTTCTCGAGCTCTGTAAACCAATGCTCTGATACCAAACTGACACGACCCGAACTTCCTCGTGAAGGAAAGCACGGATGGCGTTGAGAACAACACACATCGGGACACAAACAGAAGAACATTTCATTGTATATTACAACAATTCCATCAGAATACACGAATATACAGAGTATGAATAAATAGAATACATTCGATAAATATCAGAGACTACAATAAATTACGTAGCAGCGGAAAAACAATAGAAAACACAACTGAAAGTAATACACGGATACAGAGCTTTCCGAGCATTGTTCCAGCTGTAAATCAGGATCCTATAAATGTAAATCTGCAAAACCAAAACTACTAGCTGCCCATGTCGAAAATAAAGGCACCTAGAGTTTAGGGTAAACAATAAACTCCAGGTCAGTCATGTGACTGGTGTGAGAACTAAAATAGTTATTTAAACTTTACTTTAAAAGAGTGTAATTCAAGGGACTACGCCGTATAACATGGAACGGGTTTCCTCCCAAGAACACCATTACATAGAATAAACAACGCAATGCGTTTTCGAAAAATGAAGCTACTATAAGACCCAGGTCCCATCACACAATGCAACGTAAGCCGGAGGATAGGGTTTTTACCTTATAACAGCCAAACATGCTTGGTACATTTAAAACAAATCATTTGATACTATTATAAGTGTAAAGCGTATGAAAACAACTTCAAATATAAATGTATCAATCATAGACGGCATAGTATCCCATGCTACTATGTCGCCATACTAGGCTCTACAAATAAAACCGAAATATCTCGTATTGGAAATTGGATTTCCATCATGAGTCGAGGTAAGGGGAAAGCTCCTCTCCGCTTCGAGACACTCTAGCAAATGTCTCAGGACTACACACTCTGGATAACCCTTGGATGCTTCAGGGCCGGTCCACACTTACGTTAGTGGATTGGTATTCCTGAACACATGTTTCCCGGTCCTAACAGACCTAAAATCAAGGCGCCTCGCATTCCAACAACCACATAGGTAAAAATAATATAAATGTCAGCCAGTTTAAGCACTGACACTACCTCTAGCTAGAAAGAAACGTTGTGTTCTCCCTGCAGTCATTATCCCGTTTTTGACTCATGCCGAGGTGTGAGGCTCGCGAATTCATGCTATACACAAAGTTACGCCACATAGGCCGTGCTTTGATTATCAACCACAAGACTTTGCTTTTCAACAAAAGCATTGATCATCTGCCACTTAGGCATGACATACAGGCAATTCACTCCATGCGACTGATGTCCATCGATATACAACCTTTGAGCCCGTACGTCTCAAAGAAGGGCGTTAAGCAAGAGAATAAATTCTCCACTGCCAAACAGATGTATATTTAATAGAGATCAATCAACTCAGAATAAAATCCAATGTCAGACACATGGTCCATTTACAAGTTCGTTCTGGGTCTGAACGAAACCGGAGGCACTTTCCTCGCATATCCATCGATCTCCAAGTACGTCTGGACGATCACCAACTTATTCCCTCCTCTTGGGTGTACAACCCAATCAAGATCATCAATAATCATCCAAACAATGTAAAGACCACTGGTCTTCAACCACCGTCTTCACCTTAAACTTATCGTCGAATCGGTTATTCAGAATGGGTATAAACCCGGCCTTTCTGAATAACCCGCATATATAATAAACAAGTGTTACATAAACACAACATACGCCTCATTCCAATTCAACAGTCACTAACCGTAAAGTAGCAAGAGAACAATTCCCCAAATATTAACCCCGAACGCCGAAACCAACATCAGATCAGTACCTAGGAAACCATCCATCTTAGCTAACCTATAGTGAGTTTCTAAATTTCACATTCTTAGGGAAAGGTTCCCGTTAATTTTACCAAAGATAAATTCTTTTAAATTTATTCTTTAATCTTCCTTTGGATATCATTTCAAACCTTGTTAAGGTTTTCCAAACAAATCGGGATTAACGAACCACACTGAAGTAATTATTTATTTTATTTCCCAATCCCAACTTATTTATCCCATGGAGCAAAACTGGTAACACTCCATATCAAACACCACGGTGTTATCGGTAAAACTAGTTACCATTCCACGTTCAAATCTAATTAAAGATTTAACTATCGCTTTGGAGAAAAACTGGTGATACTCCATTCTCGATCATTTCAATCTAATTAAAGATTCAGTAAAACTCTAATTCAGTTTTGATCTCGAAAATCATTATCCTGTCTTTAACTGGGATAAAGAACCAATGTCACCTAAAACACGATTCACGATATACCCAAAATCACTTTTTATTGTTAATCGGGTTAAAGAACAGGTGTTATTCAAAACACCGCTCACGATAAACCCAAAACCAATTTAATTTCAATTCCAATTAATATCATTTAATTGGTACACTTTCACTAAATCTTAATTAAAAGATTTATTCCTTTCTAAACTAGGTTGAAGAACAGTGTTATTTAAGACACCATCCATGACGAACCAAAAATCCTATTTGATATTAAATACAAGGCTCTGAATAGAAAATATACCGGCTTATATTCAATACCAAGTTCTGAAACCAACAAATATCGTATTAGAAATAACGATATAAAATATATCTTTCAAATTTCCACTACCATATATGTATAATCGTGAAATCCAACATTGAAATATTCCAAAGATAATTTCGATTCAAATCCATTCCAGTTCAATTATTGGAAATTCTGGTTACTTTTAAAACCCCTTTCAAATTCAATTTATTTATTTTAAAAATAAATTGATTTTAATTCTAGTTCAAAACTAGTCATTTAGATAAACAAATATTTTTATCCTTTCAAATGTGGAATTTTTCATCCCAGTTCTTTCCAATTCATATATTATGATTTTACACAAATTATTAATATTTTTAATAATTTTATCAAGGCCCGTACAGTCGGTTTCCAATAACTGCCACTGAACTGCACTTTCAGCGACCTTTTCCAAATTGATTTGGACATAATTCCAAATCCAACCATTAGATTTCAAATTTCTAGTACTCATTCGAAAGCTCTTTCGATACGAACCCAAGGTTCCGGTTTTAGGAGAATCTGAAGGTCGGATCTCCCGTAATGTCCGTTCGAAGTCAATGGTCGAAATTCACGAACTGCCGCAGCGCGGCGCATTATATATATAATATATATATTTCTTCGATTTCCTTTTAAAACGTATTTTATAAATCGTTTTAAATTCGTGTTCGAAACGATTTCAACTTCATATTCGATTTCGAATCAAAATTGAATATTCCACATCATCAATATACAAATGAAAATATTTTCAAAACGTTATATTTTGAAATCACTTCCTTTTCTATAATCATTATAAAAACGAATATAATTGATATAAATATCGTTCGCATCAAAATAGCGCATCTCTAATCAACACGGCTTTATATTTCTAGATAACTTCGTTATTCTATTCAACAAATATTTATTCTATTCAACACATGAATCTATATTTCTTTTAACACATGACTATTCTAAACACATGAGTACTGTCAACACATGACTATTTTTGTTATTTAATATATTTTATAAAATTATGATTTCTATCATTTAATTTTATATCAAACTCTAACCGTAAATAAGCAAGAGAGCAATTCCCTAAATATTAACCCCGAAGGCCGAAACCAACATCAGATCAATACCCAGGAGACCACTCATCTTATCTATTTTCCAATTAGTTTCTAATTTTATATATGATAAAGATATAAATTTTATTGTTAAAATATTTCTTTCAACACATGAATCTATATTTTATAATATTCTTTACTTTCCCAATTGGAATGAGGCCCAATCAATTACCATATAATGTTAATTATATGGATTCTATACAACGCATGTATATAATAGCAACGATAAATAATCAACCATCATCCAAAGTGCACCACACAACTGCATAAGCATTAAATATTAATAATTAACGCTTACACAGTCTGTCGACCCATCAATCGACATACAACTAAATAATTGGGGTTAGTGTACGCCAAATATCCTCCCAACACCCATGTAGGGTTTCATTCCACAAACACTGAATATTATTTGTGCAATTGGGCGACGTGTAAAATTTATCATCCCAATCAATATCTTTCAAATAGGTGTACATAAACAAACCATCCGGTTTGTAAATGAATATTTATTTATTCACATTCACGTTAAAAATTATATTTTCAACGATAAAATATTTATTTCAACACATGATGTTTTATTATCCATTTCACATAAACATCACAAACAAACTTCACAACACATCAAACAAGCATACAAGTCGTCCATGGTCTGTGGACGACGGGTGTCGGGTGTTGCTAAGCACCGTCTGCATCCTAGTATATATTTTAACTAGAAAACAAGATTTAAAGTGAGGAGTTCTCACCGACTAGCTAACCTAAACACCGCGACTCCTCATATGTAGAAATCTTCGTCATGCTCGCCTTTTTTCGCTTTCGTTGCCCATAATCACTACATATATAAAAATCACATATTTATATTGTTGCTATGTATATAAAAATCACATTTTTATAATCACTCTATATGGATAAAAATTACATTTTTTATACCGCTGTTCATATAATAAAGATTAAATCTTTACTATCTATATAATATAAAAATCGTATTTTTATTCTTTCTATACTATAAAAATCTCGTCTTTACTAAAAATCACATATTTATATTGTTGCTATGTATATAAAAATCACATTTTTATAATCACTCTATATGGATAAAAATTACATTTTTTATACCGCTGTTCATATAATAAAGATTAAATCTTTACTATCTATATAATATAAAAATCGTATTTTTATTCTTTCTATACTATAAAAATCTCGTCTTTACTAAGTTAAAGATATTATCTTTCTTTGATTAGAAATCATATATTTTTCCCTTTGAAGGATCAAATCTTTTAACTTCTAAAAGTCCGGTCTTTTTACTTCTTCTTTTCATAAGATAAAAATCAAGTTTTCATTATTCTAAAATATAAAAATCATACCTTTCTTGTATATAAAAATCAAACCTTTCTTGTGTATAAAAATATAAATTTAATACAATATTATCTATATTACAAACTAAAATTAAATTCAAATAGAAAACTCAATTTTACTCTCAAAAATCGAAGCTTTTGGTGTATGGAGTTTCAGATCGAACTGGTGGTTGGGGGGCTGCTGCTGCCGCGTGCCGGGGTGTCTCAGGTCGGCCAATCGGGGGTTGGGGGATTTAGAGAAGAACGGGCGAGAGTGTAGGGGAAGAGGAGGGGAGAAGAAGAAGAGAGGGGGGCGACACGATTTGGCCGTCGGAGGAGAGAAGCAGAGGGGGGCCGTCGATTGGAGAGGGGGAGGAAAAGGGGACGAGAGGAGCGAAAGGGGTAGAGATGGAGGAAGAGTGGGCCTCGCCCTAGCGGCGGCGCGCCAGAGGGCGCAGCGGCGGTGCCGCTGGGAGGAGCGCGACTCCTCCCCCCTTTTCTATCTTTTTTTTTAATTTTATTTCGTTAACTGAGTGCAGAGAAAAGGTGGGGGAAGGGTTTGAACAAAAATTATATATATATAAATATATTTATTTAATTAATTTCAAAAAGTGACTTTTTATTTCGACCTCGAAACGAGACCCACCGCCTGTCGTTCCTAGCTAATTACCCCATTCCGAACACAATGGGATATGTATCGTAGGCTGATTTAACCATTTCGATCAGTTTTCGTCAAAATCAAAATATAAATCTATATATTGAATTTGAACGCGCATTTCAATTTACTAGGGCCACATACGAACTCTAAAAATTCCCGAAAAATATTTTCTAGCGTCGTATTGACGATACAGTCGTAACAAAACTAATTTCGTCAAATTCCAAGACCGTTTGAAAAATGGTCATTTTCTAGTCGATTAAAATCAACTAAAACTGGTCAAACGCGTTTTCCTTTTCCACGCTCACATATTGATTCGAAAAATTTCGAATTTTGGAATCTAGCAATAACTTGACATCACGGATCCCACAAAGGTGGTTTCGTCGAAAACCGAGGTCGTTTGAAAATTTCCATTTTTAAGGGCTAGAAATCCATAGCGACTATTCTGAATATTCAACTGGACATAACTTTTTATTCCCGCTATGAAATTTCGATTTTTCGGATTCGTTGGAAAGATATTCTCAATTAGATTCAAATATTTTTGGTTTTGCTAAAATCCGTTTTATTTTGAATCCTGTACATTCATTTGAACTTTGAAATCGAATTATCAAACTACTGCGCCATTTTCAATTCCTTTTATATTTAAAATAAAATATATATATTCTATCGACGATGCAAATAAATATATATGTTCTAATTCTATTCAAAAATAAATTTCTCATCGTGATTATTTAAAATAATCATTTTAAATATTCAAAATTCACTAAAATTGCCAAAACAAAAATTCTAAATTTGCTCGGATTTCCGGGTTATTACATTATGTCAAGGTAAGGACTACCTTCCATGATGCATCCATAGGAAATGCAACTGCGGGTCGATCTACAACTCCCCTATGAACCAGAATGGGGCTGCCCCTCAAACATGACAATCTGAATTACCTCATCCCCGATATTGTACCACGACGACACTATCTACGATACCCGCACATAAGAAAATTGAATAATACTCCTAGAATGGAATGACGGCTCCAAATGGTGGCCTACGACCACCACTACATAGCCCTGGAGCATGCCCTTGTTTTTGCAATTTTCCAGGTCAATTAGATTAAAGGTGATGCTTTTGTTAAATTTTGGGTATACAAAATTAGTGGAAACAGATATGCAAAATGGAAAGCAAATATTTTAATGTGGGTACGCATTGATCGAATTTACATTAGATGGATGCATGGATTATTTTTTCCATCTTTTCTATTGAAGGGAATTAATGATTTACTTTCTATTGAGTCATTTGTTGCCATTGTAATTTTCCTCCATTAGTTGTTACCATATCTTGGTACTTTGATTGATGGTTCACATATATTTCGTTGGCTATATATTGAGGGGTAGACTTCTTTTAAACTCATCCTGGAATGGAGCCAGTGATCTCCAATGGTGTCTCTTCTTGCTAAACCTAATTTGAGGTTTTGATTATGTAAACTCTTATCTTGTAATCTCTTGCATCTCTCTCTTATGTGAAATAAAATCTCTACTTTTTTATGTTGGACATATAATATCTTATGGATGATAGTTGAACCAATATAAATACTGTGCCTTTATTTTCTACTTTATAGTTATTTAATTATTATTTTTGGAGTAATAGAATAATTGATGTTAGATTCATTGATGTTCAATTGGCAAATCTAGATCATGTTTATTGCACTTCCGCATCTGTGCAACTTTTGCACAGTAGATGGTATCAGAGCGAGGTTATCTGTTTATATTGTGCATCAATGACTTCATGAAAAAGTGGCATGTCTTATGGCAATAATGCTATTACTATTTTAGGGAAATAAAGAAGACTTTGGTGGAGGAGATTATGTTGAGAGAGAAGATCGATCTAATTATGGAATTTTGACGTGATAAGAAGTTCAGTGTGTTGAAGGTATCTGTGGATTTGGGAAATTTTGACCATGTTTCAGATAGAAATCTTTATTGTATTACAAAAAAAAAAATTTAGACTGTAGGTTTTTTCTCGGTGCACTTCATAAGGAAGATGCATCTTTTGTAGGCAGTGGGTGAAGTTTGTAATGGTTTTGATTAAGTGGCAGGAGAGAGATTTTTGTATGTACAGAGATTTGGATTTTGGCTCTATATTTGAATTGGTGATTGAGAGAATTATTTTTTGGCCTTGGTGGTGTTGGGATTACTTTGGAATCTGCTATCTTTTTTATTTTGGATATTTGCAACATTTTATTGGTGGGCGGGGTCATATTCTGAGCTCATTAACAAAGTGTGATGGAGGGTAGCTTTGCTGAAACCCATTACGTAAAAATTCATTTTTGGTGTCTATCTCACAATGAAATTTTGGTGTAAGGTGGAGCATTTTTGAAGAGTTTTATGTTGAAAAGAGAATTCTATTCGAGGTGGGGTGTTGGAGAAAAGTTATTTTGCATCAAGGTGGTGTGTTAAATTTTGGTGATACAAAATTAGTGGAAACAAATATGCAAAATGGAAAGCAAATATTCCAATATGGGTATGCATTGATTGCATTCGCATTGGATGGATGCGTGGATTATTTTCTTCCATCTTTTCAATTGAAGGGAATTAATGATTTACTTGCTATTGAGTCATTTGTTGCCTGTTAGACCCAAAAGTGGTTCTAACACCCAAGTTGATTAAAAGCAAGATGAAATGAGACAAAAATAAAAATGAACACGCAGGATTTATAGTGGTTCGACGAAGAAATGCCTACGTCCACTTATCTTTCACTATATTCAATAATTCAGTTGCAAATACAATGTAAGATTCACTCAATTCCACTCACAACTCACTTATGTTCACTCAATTGACTAAAACAAAGAATGAAAGATGATTTGGATTCTCCGGGAGTAATGGAGTTCGGATGATGGAGGTAGTTGAATTCTCAAAGTGCTGAAAAAAGATCCTTCTCTTTGTCTCCAGACGGGGTATTTATAGGTGTGAATTTGCTTGAAACTTGATCCGGGTCGGGGCCACATGTTGTCCATCCCACTATCTTCGGGTTCGGATGAACTATTATGTTGACAGCGCATCAAAGGAACGAACGTTATGGATAGGAACTGGTCATAGCCGGTCCGGATATCCAGGCGATTTTGTAGGAGAGTAACATGGAGCATGGGTTCGGGTCGGAGACGCGCAGATAAGGGGTTCGGATCGGGATACCCGATCCGAACCGGATTGGCTTAGATGCGATGCTCTCTTCTTCTCTAATCTGCTCCGCTCCGATCCATTTTCGTGGCAAACAGGTGGCTTTCCGATCCAATCGAGATTTAGTTGCCCTCCGATCCGATTAGATATGCCTTACCAATTTACTCAATAGGAGTTCACCGATCCGAACAGAGGACTCTTTCCGACCCGAACCGATGGTTTGCTCTGACCCGATCCGAACAGCTGCTGCTATCTAATCTTGATTGTAGTGTCTTCTCCAACCCGAACCGAAGTCTTCTAATTAAAAATGCCCTTCAATGTTTGGTTTCTTGACTTTGTGTTGCCTAGTTCACAAAGTAGGCTAACATTTTGCCCCCTCAAAGGATGCTTCTGTTGTATACGAAGCGTGCTTTGATGTCGTTTGAAATGCTAGTCCTTGAATCAGAACAGTCAGAAAGTCACTTCTGTTCGTTTGTGAAGATGCATTGCTTCATGAAGACATGTCTCTTATTGCTTATATGTATGTCGTGAAACACTTGATTCATTTTCTTCATTTTTGAGTCAAGTCCAGAAGTCCTTCTCAACATATAGCATTCTTCTCAGGTATGTTCTTTCCTAGTTTTTCTTTTAAATCCAATTCGAATGCTAGAGGAATGCACAGATTTCTACCCGGTTCGGTGGCGCGACTCGGTTCGGTGTCCGACTCGAGCACCTTTTCTTCCTGTTTCGCTTTGCACTGGGTTGATGGGCCAGAAGATGTGGGCTGGCTTGGACTCGGTCCGAACGGAGTAAAATACGGGGAATACAAAGAGCCATCTCACGTCTTATATAAACTCAACCACCCAAACTCTTCTACCTTCTTTACTCCCACAATTCTTGTTCTCCCAGCTTTATACCGAAACCCCACTTCCTAAAAAATCTAAAAACTCCAAACTCCTCGTTTCAATATTCGAATAAATCATCTAGGTATTTTAGATCTCCGATTATTTATGTAATAACTGATTTCAACTAGAATTTGCGTTTAAATCGAGCGATTGGAGTGTGGTGTTTGTTGAACTCCGACGCCTGGATCTCCTCCACCGTCTGTCATCGTCGTTGATGGCGTCTTCGCCGTCTCGAGGTAGCAACGGGGGTCATTGGGATCCAGCGTTAAACGTTCAAGCACATAAACGCTTAACTTCATTTGGGTCTAATGAAATTTGAAGACGAGAAAGGGGAGAATAGGAACTGGGTTCGGTTCGGGTAAGGAAGTGCTGAAGCAGCGGAGGGGAGGACAAGTTCATATGTTGGGATCGGGTCGGAATGAAATGCAATGTGGAGAAAGCCATGCTTGCCCGACCAGGTCGGATTGGAGGAAGAGATAGAAAAAGGAAAAGGACGTATGGATCCTTTTGTTTGCTGAACCGCTCCGAATGCTTATTCCGATCCGGTCTTAAACTGCCACATATGAACGTCTTCTCCGAATCAAACAACACGCAGACCCGAGCCGATCCCAGCTATATGCACATCCGATCCGAACCCAACAATAAGCCCGAACTGAATGATATGCATATTCCAACTCAAAGCACAAGACTTTATCCAACCAGGGTTAATCAATGCCTGACATAATCTTCAACTTAATGAACAGTTAGTGTAGTGCCTTATGAACGTAAACGATCATCAAGATTTATTCTGAACATCGCCGCTCCGTTAGAGCTTTGCATTATGCTTTTAAGTGTTTTTCTTTTCATGTTTTGCACACACCACACACACTTTAGCTCACACATATGCACAGGGGGGCACGGGATAATTTACTCTAATCCGTGCTATTGCTTCTTCAATAGTTCTATGACAATGAGGCCCAGACGCTCTTCCCGTCTAGCTGAGAGGAAAGAAGCCCCGGAAACTTCTAACAAAATCACTCTTGAGGACATATCTTCTTCGTTTGATCCAGAATGGGACAGTGAGGGTCCAGACTACGGGGTTGGAGATCGAGAAAGCAACGAGGCGTCTTCGGAGAACGAGGTATCTCTGGGTTTTGAGGAAGAAGGGGGGATCGGTGACGACCGAGCCCCTGACGAATTTGAAACAACCATCATATTGGAATCACCTTCGGACTCCGTTGAATCAACAATTGACAACGATCGACTTGTCCGAATTTGCCTAAAATACGGGATAATGAAAAGGGACACTCTAGTGCCTTCACGCTCTGACCGTCCCCACAACCCTCCAGAAGGATATATGACGGTCACTCGATTGATGTGCATGGTTGGTGCCATTCCTCCATTCTCTCCATTCATTGTTGATTTTTTTATGGCAAATGCGGATTGCCCCCATGCAACTGCATCCCAATTCATATGCCTATTTGCACACCTTGTACATAGCATATCGTGAAATCCTAGGCATAGAGCTCACGTTCGATGACGTTCACTTCTTTTATAATTTCAAGCATCGGACTCGAGAGACTCCATCCTTCTGCTACTTTGAATCAGTCCCAAAAAGGAAGATAATCTCTGCACCATTTAGCAGTAAAGCTGGAGATTCCAGACTAGAATGGTTCTACATAAAGCAACAGTCTGGATGCGCCAGGAGATGGACAAAATCAAGTAAAGCGTTGATTTTCTAAATCCGGACTCTATACACTTGAATCATCACCCTGACCTGTTTTCCTTTTTGTTTGCAGTCGACAATCCCAAACAGATATCAGATCAGGTGTTCTTTGATCGGATGCACCGACTTCTTAATGGCGATCAAAAATTCTTGACTATCGACGAGGTCCTTAAAGATGAATACCTTCACTTTCATGGGCTGCTATCCGTTTTTCGTAGCATCGGTCATGGGACGGTCCCTTACGCATACATTCCTCCAGTGTAGATAGTTCCAGAGACAGGAGAAGGCTCGGGAATTCCTACAGTGCCTCTTCAAACTTCACCTTCTACATCTTCCACACAAGATGATGAATTGGCTAATCTGGCCGAAAAGCATCGTGAGGGGTATGTTGCCCCCGAGGAAACTACCTCTCTAGACAAATCAAAATCCTCCCAAGAGTCGCCACTTCATGCTTCTGAAGGGGATGTTCCTAGCACTGATGAGCACATATTTCAGGGTTTGGGGGATCTCCCCTTACCTGAGACTATATATACTTCAGAGGATTTCAGGAAGGATCCTTTAGTCTTCACCTCTTCTGAAGAAACTACTCCCGCTAAGGCCAAAGAGCCTGCCCGCACTAGTCTAGCTTCAGACTCGGGTTGGTTGGGGGAAACACACCACTTAGGATGCACTTTACACCACGGCATTAGCATTCGTTGCACTTCTTTCTCCATGAATCCATTAATTCTAAACTTCCTTTATTTTATCGTGCAGGTACAATGTCTCGATCCTACTACGATATAAGAAAACTTCGTCGTAGCATGTCCAATCCTCCTCAGGATGTCGAGTATGATCGCCGGGATGATCGTGGTAGGGAGGAGAAAAGACCTTATGATCCCTATCGTTCTCGACCCTCACGTTCCCGCTCACCAGTTAGGCCGGAACAAGAGAAATACAAAGGTTACCAAAGCCGTAGGGAGGAGGACAGACCACAATCCAAAGACTCCTCCTCTTCCTATGAGAAACGCAGTAGAGAGAAAAGTCCTCCAAAGGAAACCGGGTCTCAAAGTAAGCAAAAGGTCCCTGCTACTTAACGACCTAGGACAGACAAAGAGACTACAGAATCCTCTTCAGGAAGGGACACCGAATTGACAATCCTCGCTCCTCCCCCACCAGATGCGGGAACTACAATAAAGCGGGCATATTTGAAAGAGCAATTTCCCGAACACTACTTCGAAACTCTGACTTTTTTACCTGCCCTCGAACCTATTTCGTCTAATTGGGCAGATGAGGCCAAAGCAAAGATTGATGCGGTGCAAAAACAATATACTGAGATGTTCAAATATTCGCGCAATCTTTCTAAAATCATCCGTACTCTAATCACAAATACTGATTCAATGCAAAAGACCGCGGAGGAGGATACTAAGGCCTTAAAAGCTCTAGGAAAAGATTTGGAAGACACTCAAGCTCAGCTAGCGGTCGCTCAAAGGGACGCTTCTAATTTCAAACAACAATTCGAGGACATGCAAAAACGTTATCACGATTTGCTTGAATCTCACACTCAGGAGCGTTCTGAATTAAAAAAGCAAGCTGACGAGGCCAAGTCAGAGGCTGCTAAGACACGCATTGCTTATGCTGAGCTTGAGCGGAAAAACGCCGAGTTAGCAAAGAGGAGTGCTGAATTAGAAAAGAAGAACGCTGACTTGGCTTCAAAATTGTTGGAGGCAGAGAACAGGGCTGCTCTGGCCGAGGGCAATGTGGAGTGTGCTATTAAATCTGCGGAGGATGCCCGCAAGCAACTATCAGAGGCAGAGGCTGGTATTCAGGGCTTCGGCGAGCTAATGATTGAATTCTTCGCACACATTATTCGTCGTCGAAACATTTCTTGGATCGAGGACTATCCATCCACTCTGGTTCAAGTATGGAATCAAATCGTTGAGTGGGAAAAAGAAGAACTTAAGGTCGATTCTCTTGATGAAGATAAACTGATGGAGAAATACTTGAGAGATGATGAACCGGAGCGTCTAGCTGAAGGGCGCCGCCTCATTGCTGAGGCCATGGAAGAAGAGAGACGGAAGTCTAAACAAAAAACCATTCTCAAAGCTGGTTCCTCTTCTTCTGCCCCTGCAACCTCCGAAGTAGAAGGGTATGATCCCGAAAAATCCGGGAATTCCTCGAACAACCCTGCTATCCCCTATTCCTGAACTAACCCCAGAGGTAGTGGTCACCCCCGCTGATAAGTCTTCGGAAGGTATCGCTATCTTTTCTCCTCAATTTGCCAAAGCTATTTCTACCTTTCGCCATGTGATTGAACAATCGATGAGAGACCCTTTGTTTTCGCCTGAGTTGATAACCGTTGCTTCTCATTCTGTAGGTGTTGAATCATCCGAAAAGACAGATGTAGCTCAAGGAGCTGTCGCTGGGACAAAGCCCGCTGACAGGGCCAAAGAAGGGGAAGACAAGGCTGCTTCTATAGACTTGAGGGGAAGGAAGTGAGCCAACTAAGGTCACCACTCCCCATGATGACGAAATGATAGCAGCTTTAAAGGATGACGGAGGAGACGGGGGGCATGAAGAGGAACCGGAAGTTGCAATAACTGGGGAGTCGAAAAGCGCTGATGACGTTACCTTGGCTGCCATGAAGGCTGATCAAGATAAGCGCTTGCAATTAAAGGCCGAAGAACTAGACCCTGAGGTCCTCAAGCCCCTCGCAGTTGTGGATGCGGGATCAAGGTTAGTTGTTAAGCTCTCAACTAGATCTATTACAGAAGAACTTGCTAAAAAATCTTCTCTTGATTCCAGTGCCCAGCCCTCCGGGAAGAAGTCTACTGGCTCCAGTACCGCATCTTCAGGGAAAAAGAAATCGAAGCGAATCTTGACCGAAGCCGAGAAAGAAGCAAAGGATGCGGAGAAAGCCGCCAAGAAATCCAAGGCTCATTCCAAATCTAAATAGTGGATTGCCCTGTATCTTTTTAGTATTTTTGTGAACCAATAATTGCTGCTACAAAAGCAGCTCCTGCACTTTCTTTTCTAGCTATTTCCCTGTACAAATTCATTCATCTGTAAATAAAAGTAATTCACTTTTTGCAATGTTTGTTTGTTAGTAGTTATGCATGTCTACAGTTGTGAAACAAAATTGTGGAGGGGGAAATATGTGTATGCATATGTGTCCCCAGTCAATTTCCACAAGTTATTCAATGCTTAACCAAGCAATCTGAATGCCCCCAATTCTCTGACGGGATAGCACTTCCTGTGTCGTCAGTACCTGTCGTTTTTTCTGGCATTTCTTTTATACTCTCCCTCTTTCTCTTGAGAGTTCGAGTTCAGTCATCTGTTTATTCCCCGGTCGTTCAACGGGGAAAGACTTCTTTCTCGGCGCTCAGTCGGAGACGCCTTTATACTCTCTTTCTCTCTGGAAAGTTAGAGTTAGGAGGAGAATTTCTTTTTCAGCGCTCAGTCGGAGACGCTTTTATACTCTCTCTCTTTCTCTGGAGAGTTAGAGTTAAGAATGTCGTTTTCTCATTCTTTTATGTCTTATTGCACAAATAATCGTTGTGCTTCTTTTTATGTCTAAACTGTTTTCAACCTTTTTAGGCTCTGAGTTATCCTGTATTTTATAATCACAACAGAATAACTGATGAATGTAAATGCATAAAAGTAAATAACACACAATATTTTTATAGTGGTTCAGCTAAGTCGTAGCCTACATCCACTTTATAGTCCTTTATTCATATCATCAGATTTTCCCAAGGCAAGGCGTGCCTTATTACAGAGTTCACAGGAAAAATAACAAAAAGTACAGCATTTCTAATCCAAATATCGCATTAAGTGTTGGGCATTCCATGCTCGAGGGACTTCTTCGCCATCTACGGTCGTTAACTTAAAGGTTCCTTTTTCAAGTTTCCGTTGGATGACAAAGGGTCCTTCCCATTTTGGGCCAAGGTGAGGAAGGGATGGAAAAACTCTCTTTAGCACCAAATCTCCTGGTTCAAAAGTTCTGAGGCGAACTTTTTTGTCATAATAGCGTGCCATCTGACGCCGATGTCTTGCTGCACGCAAGTCTGCTTCGTCCCTTTTCTCTTCGATTTCATCAAGAGACTCAAGTAAGAGCGCCCGATTCGTCATCGGGTCATAATACGTCACCCTGTGGGAAGGAACTTCCAGTTCAACTGGAATTACTGCTTCTGAGCCAAAGGAGAGAGAGAAAGGGGTATGACCGGTGGCTGTCTTAAATGTTGTTCGATATGCCCACAAAGCTAGGGGCAATTCATCAACCCACTTTGCCTTTGCACGCTCTAATCGCTTCTTGAGGATGGATTTTATTACCTTGTTTATTGCCTCTACTTGCCCATTCGATTGCGGGTAGGCAACTGCAGTATATCGTTTGTCTATCTTATACTTCTGGCAAAAATTTCTGAATTCAGTGCTATCAAATTAGGTCCCGTTGTCAGTTATAATCGTCCTTGGGATCCCGAATCGGCATATAATATTTCTGACCACAAAACTTATCACCTTTCTTGCTGTGATCTTAGTCAAGGGCTCAGCTTCCACCCACTTCGTAAAATAGTCCACGGCTACTATTGCATACTTAGCTCCTCCTTTAGCAATTGGTAAAACTCCAATGATATCAATTCCCCATGTGGCAAATGGCCAAGGACTCACCATCGATTTAAGCTGGGTTGACGGTGCCCTGGGGATTTTGGCGAATCTCTGGCACTTATCGCAGCGTCGTGAATAATCAGCTGCATCTTTGATGATCGTAGGCCAGAAGTATCCGTACCGCAATATTTTCTTTGCTAACGTTTGACCTCCTGTATGATCTCCACACTCACCTTCGTGTACTTCTCTTAGTACACGCTTGATGTCGTCGTGTGCTATACATCGTAACAGGGGCATAGAAAATCCTTGTCTATAGAGAGTATCATCTTGTATGACATATCTGGTAGCTTTGCGAACTACAGCTCTTTTCTCACTCTTCTTCGATGGGAGTGTCCCATTCTTAAGGAAATTCTTAATTGGAGTCATCCATGACTCCTTCTCTGGTTCCGCTTCAAAAGCGAATTCAATTTCCATTGACTCAAAGCTTGGCGACTCCAACGTTTCAATTGGAATTACTTCAGTCTCTTCTGGATTGTCAGAACTAGCCAGCTTTGCCAATCTATCCGCTTTCTGGTTTTCAACTCTGGGAATATGTGTTATGTTGTACCGCTCTAAGCTATTCAATAGCTCTTTCACTTTCTTGAGGTAGGCGATAAGTCGAGGTCCTCGAGCCACGAATTCCTCTCGTACTTGACAAACAACAATCTTAGAGTCACAAAATATGTCCATCATTTTTACTCCGAGGTCTTTAGCAAGTTTCAGCCCAGCAATCAGGGCTTCATATTCAGAGTCATTGTTAGTTGCCGAAAATTCTAATCGCAGGGCGTAATATAACGACCGTCCCTCGGGAGTGACTAAGACAATTCCAGCTCCGGACCTTCGGTCATTCTTAGCTCCATCTGTATATAATTTCCACGGATTCATCTCTAGCTCATCCTCGGATTTAACCACTCGGTCATTGATTATTTCCTCCTCTGGAATGGTGAACTCCGCAATAAAGTCTGCTAGAGCTTGCCCCCTGATGGAGCTTTCGTGGTTGAAAATTCAAATCAAACTGACTTAGTTCTATGTTCCATTTGATCAACCTTCCCGATGCTTCGGGTCTCTGCAATACCCGCCTTAAGGGCTGGTCGGTGTATATGGTTACTGGATGGGCCTGGAAATAGTGACGAAGTTTTGGGTAATTGCGCTCTGCCGCTGCTAATTTCTTACTTACATAATACACCGGTCTTTGTACTTTGTCTTCTTCTCGAACCAGAGCCGTGCTGACAGCATGAGCCGAGACTGCCAAATAAACAAATAATTCTTCGTGATCTACGGGCTTTGATAAAATCGGCGGTTTCTCTAGCAGTTCTAACAGATTTTGAAAGGCCTCAACACAATCCGGAGTCCACTGGAAGTTCTTCTTTCCCCTTTTTATCAAACCAAAAAACGGAACACATTTATCTGTGGCTTTGGAGATGAATCTACTCAGCGCCGCTACTTTCCCTGCCAGACTTTGGACGTCTTTAATTCTCCTCGGTTCTTCGATGTTTCTAATCGCTGCTATCTGGCTAGGGTTGATTTCAATTCCTCGGGAACTCACAATAAAGCCAAGGAACTTTCACGATGCCACTCCAAATGAGCATTTCAGAGGATTCAATTTCATCCGGTACTTTCGCAAGATACCAAACATTTCCGCTAAGTCTTGCGTATGACTGGAAGACTGCTTTGATTTGACAAGCATATCATCCACATAAACTTCCATAGTTTTTCCTATTTGATCATAAAACATTCTATTTACCAAGCGCTGATAAGTTGCTCCAGCGTTTTTTAACCCGAATGGCATTACAACATAACAATATAGCCCCAAATTCGTAATGAAACTCGTATGCTCTTGGTCTGGTACGTGCATAGGAATTTGGTTGTATCCAGAATATGCGTCCATGAAAGAGAGAAGTTCATGACCTGCTGTCGAATCTACAAGCTGGTCAATCCTGGGAAGTGGGAAACTATCTTTCGGGCAAGCCTTATTTAAATCTGAAAAATCAATGCAAGTCCGCCACTTTCCGTTTGGCTTCTTTACTAAGACGGGATTCGATATTCAGTCGGTATATGTCGAATCTTGAATAAATCCATTCTGCTTCAACTTTTCTACTTCCTCTTTGAGAGCAGCCGACCTCTCTGGGCCCAGCATGCGTCTCTTTTGCTTCACAGGCGGATGCTTCGGATTTACATTCAATTTGTGACTTATAATGGATGGTGATATCCCACACATGTCAGCATGGGTCCAGGCGAACACGTCTAAGTTTGCCTTCAAGAAGTCCGTTAGTTCTTCAGCACGACGTGGATCCAATTGAGAACCAATCTTCAAAACTTTCGTCGGATCAGCTTTATCAATGGGAATTTCCACTGTCGCTTCACTAGGAGTTGCATTCCTAGCCTCTGGTTCCTCGTCTTTTCTGGGATCCAGGTCTTCAGGCGTTCCTTTGGGCAACTCCCTCGGGGTCAATCTCTCTAATTGCTATGCCGAGTCCCCCTTTGAGGGAGACGAGGCATCCTTACTCTCAGCATTAAATCCTTTCATCAACATCTTTAGTTCGGCCACATAGCAGGCCCGTCCGGAAACTTGATCCCCTCTCATTACTCCAGTTCCGGCTTCGGTTGGGAACTTAAGTAACAAGCACCAAGGGGCGACACAAACTCTAAATTCAGCGAGGGCAGGTCTCCCCAAAAATGCGTTATAAGGCGAATCTACGTCCAATACCACGAACTGAAGCATTCGCACTCTTCTACGTTCTCCTTGCCCCAGGGTCACGGGCAAATCTATGTATCCCATGGGAGCTGTCGTCGCCCCGTTGAAGCCTCTAATCCATCCTTCACAAGGTTTCAGATCTTCGGACTCAAGCTTCATCTGATCAAATGACTTCTTGAACAAAATATTAACGGAACTTCCATTGTCTACTAATACCTTATGGACCAAGGCCGGCCCAATGGTGGTAGTAATAACCAACGGATCATTGGTGGGTGATTGTATCCCAGTATTGTCTCGACTGCGAAATACCACGTCGTCGAACATGGTCTTCTGTTGTTTTATGGGGGTGACATCTTCCAAATCATCACCTTCATTCACGTCTAGATGCTTGGCAGCATTCACATATTGATCCATTGATCTGAAACTTCGGATTGCCGGGTGAGGTCCGCCTACTATGGAGTTGATAACAATTCCTTTACCTTTCTGCTGCGCTGTAGGCTTGGGAGCAGGCAGAATCTGTTTTGGAGCCTGCTCACCTTGCCCCCTTGTAATGGCGCGTTTTGTAAGGTATAATAATTAAGTTATTTAATTATTTAAATAACGAATATATTAAATAAACGATAGTTGAACGTATAATTTATAATATAATTATAATCGAGCTCGAAATGGCGCGGCAGTTCGCTATTTGGCGATTCGAACTTCAACTGAATGTACAGAGTTCATTTTAAGCCGGATTTCTGTGAAACAAGAAACGTGTGGAGCTAGTGAAGTATATCTTTCTGATGGAAGAGAGAAATCAGGATTTCGTCGTGTAGATTTGGAGATATGTCCAAATCAAATTTTAGAATAGTCGCTATAGAATCGTTTATCGGCCATAACAGTTATTTCGAAATAACTATATATCGGGTGTGAATTCAAACAAGGTTCTTTTGAGACATAACGATAATTTAATTTTTAGAATTTTACTATAATTTTTAATTAATTAAATAAGCAACTTTTTATTTGTAGTATTTTACACCCTGTGTCGATATTTTGGGGTTTCACAAAATAAGTCGAACTACCGATATTTTTATATTTCTTGGATCGTGGCACCTTACTGAATACCATGGTATTTTTACTTCTGTCCAGACTAGGTCATTTGTGGATGGAGTTGTATACATATATACGGTATCCTAACCTTTGAAACAATACCCCTCACATATATCTATACGCCACTCTCGTCTCACCTCAACACTCGGCTGTAAGTGTGCCTTTCATTTTCTTAGGTTAGAAATAGTCCACATCTTGTCCTTTTCTCATCCACTACTTAGAGAATGGGAACCAACTTCGACGTCTTCATTTAAACCGTGTATATAAGTACCCTAACCACCCCCAAAAACCTAGTTCATTACCTCTTCCGTGGCCTCATTTCTCAGCCGCCAGGAAATCGTTCCTCAAACTATACTGTTAAGACTCCTACCATCTTGATAACATACGACGTGGGTTCTCCCACCTCAGTTTAACAGCAACGTTACCGTTGGAAGGAGGGATGGCGAACTTGGAAGTGTCGGAAGGGGAGAGGAGTAGGGCGCGGTGATCAGTTGAGGATGACAAGTCGATGAGTGGCAGTCAGGTGATGAACGGCCGTGGTAGTTGCTGGTGACACTGGAATCAAGTGGAGCAGTCCACTGAAAGGAAAAGGGAGGAGGAGAGTGAGGGCTGGCTTCTGGTGTACATCATCGACGTGAGCGTGGAAGGGGTGAACCTCAAGTCATGTTTGAAGTGTAGCAGTAGAAGAGGTTCGGCATGTTTTCTGTTTGTCAAATATTGAAGTGTTGGGAGCATATATATATATGCTAATGAAAGAAGAGAGCACACTGAGTTTTGGTACGTGAGCAGTTTTATTGAATGGGACTGTAAATAAGCAAAACTGATATGAAGGATGTGGGTTAGTGGAAGT
This sequence comes from Allium sativum, assembly GCA_030737875.1. Taxonomy (NCBI): domain Eukaryota; kingdom Viridiplantae; phylum Streptophyta; class Magnoliopsida; order Asparagales; family Amaryllidaceae; genus Allium; species Allium sativum. Next base: position 275,774,136 of record CM060923.1, read on the forward strand.
GAAATAAAATGGTAGTGTTTGTTTTGCATTTCATGTAGTAAGGTGGTGGGACGAAGCAGGGAAACTTCGGTAAGGAAAAATGTACGGGAGCAGATGCTGGGTTTGTATTTGAGGAAGAAGAGGGTGGCGAGCTATTGTGCACGTGAGGGCTCAAGCAAAGTCGGAATGACGAACGGTCGGATCCATTAGGATCGTATGGACGGGAGCAACACAATGGAACCGACTGGAAGTCCATCGGAGCTCGTTACAATTTATAGCAAAATAAATTGTCCGTCTGAATCAAGCGATGGTTATCGTTATTAACGATGATCGTCCAAGGTGAGTAAAACTCACTAACTCTAAACAGTTTTATTTTCATGTTGTATTCTTAGAACTGTTAAAATATCGTCTGTTTGACTGTGTGTTGATTGTTTGCTTGAACTGCTAGTCAGTTAGTAGAGATTTTATATATATATTTACGTATGTATATATATATAAACCGTCAAATAGTTATATGCTGATTCTGTTTATCAGAATATTATACTGATGTTGTTTAACATCTGTGGATGCAGGGAAACAGGTTGGAGGAATCCAACTGGATTCCTCAACAGTATTTTACTGTGATTTTTATAGTGTGATATATAATGTGAAGTATATAATCTGTATGACTATTTGTGGTGGGACGATATTTATCGTTGTTATATGGTGTGTTGAAGACCATGAGAAATACCAAACTGTAGGAGAGGGGTTTTCAAAGTATATTTTGAAAATAGTTTATTTATATAAAATCAAGGGATTATATATATATATATATAAGAAAAAGGATTTTTGAATATTAAGGAATATAGTTGGTAAAACAAATATAAAAGAGTTTTATTGGTAAATCAATATAAGGGAATATATATGTTAATCGAATATAAGAGGATATATTTGTTAGTCAAAATATAAAGGAATTATATTCGTTAGAACAAATATAAAGGATATTTATTTAGAGATTTAATAAATAGAATATTATAAAGGGTATTTATTTAGAGATTAAATAAATAGAATTAAACTAAAGAAGATATTTATTTGTTAAATAGATAGGAGTTAACCAAGTGAATTGGTCGAGTTAACCAAGTGAATTGGTTGAGTTAAACGAAGTGGATTAGTTAAGTTAAACTAAGCGGTGAATCAAAGTGAATTTGTTAAGTTAAACTAAATGATTAATCGATGTGAATTAGTTAAGTTAAACTAAAGGATTAATCGATGTGAATTAGTTAAGTTAAACTAAAGGATTAATCGATGTGAATTAGTTAAGTTAACTAAGTGGTTAATCGAAGTAAATTAGTTGAGTTAAACTAAGTGAACCGGCTAGAGTTAATCAACGTGAATTAACTAAGTTAAACTAAGTGGATTTGTTCAGTTAATCGAGACAAGTAAATCAAGTTAGGTTAAACCATTTGAGTTAACCAGTTAGGTTAAACCAATTGAGTTAACCAGTTAAAGTTTACCAGTTAAAGATAAAAAGTTTGAGTTAACCAGTTAGGTTAAACCATTTGAGTTAACCAGTTAAAGTTTACCAGTTAAAGATAAACAGTTTGAGTTAACCAGTTAGGTTAAACCATTTGAGTTAACCAGTTAAAGTTTACCAGTTAAAGATAAACAGTTAGAGTTGACCAGTTAAAGTTGACCAGTTAGAGTTGATCAGTTAGAGTTACTCAGTTAGGTTAAACCAGTTGAGTTGACCGGTTAGAGTTATCCAAGTGGAGTTAATCGAGTAGAGTTGCCGAATATCACTTATTCGAAGTAGAGTTAGAGAAGTTAATCGAATATAGTTTATTCGAGTGGAGAAATCAAATGTTATTCATTTGAGAAGAGTAATCGAATATAGTTTATTCGAGTGGAGAAATCAAATGTTATTCATTTGAGAAGAGTTATCGAATATAGTTTATTCGAGTGGAGAAATCAAATGTGATTCATTTGGGAAGAGTTATCGAATATTATTTATTTGAAGAGTAGTTATCGAATATTGGTTATTCGAAGTTAGTTAATCCAAAGGAGCTATTCGAAGTTAGTTAATCCAAAGGAGCTATTCGAAGTTAGTTAATCCAAAGGAGTTATTCGAAGTTAGTTAATCCGAAGGAGTTAATCGAAGTTAGTTAATCCAAAGGAGTTATTCGAAGTTAGTTAATCCAAAGGAGTTATTCGAAGTTAGTTAATCCGAAGGAGTTAATCGAAGAGTTAATCCGAAGGAGTTAATCGAAGAGTTAATCCGAAGGAGTTAGTCGAAGAGTTAATCCAAAGGAGTTATTCGAAGTTAGTTAATCGAGGAGTTAATCCGAAGGAGTTAGTCGAAGAGTTAATCCAAAGGAGTTATTCGAAGTTAGTTAATCCGAAGAAGTTAATCGAAGAGCTAATCCGAAGGAGTTAGTCGAAGAGTTAATCCAAAGGAGTTAGACGAAGAGTTAATCAAATACAGTTATTCGAAAGAAACTGTTAATCGAATATAGTTTATTCGAGTAAAGTTAAAAGAGTTAATCGAAGATAATTTATTCGAGTAGAGTTAGAGAAGTTAATCGAATATAGTTATTCGAATAGTGTTGGAGGAGATATCGAATATAGTTTATTCGATAGGAGTTAATCGAAATAGAGTTTATCGAATATCAGTTATTAAAAAGGGAGAGTTAATCGAATAGAGATTTCTCGAAAGAGAGTTATACGTCGAATTCGATTATAGCGAATTCGGGAAAGAACTATTTACTTTCCAGGGTTTAAATCAAGATTTAGTTATTGATTTAGAAGTTAGGTGTCTGTTAAATTATTCGAGTTAGGAAATAAAATATATAGGGGTAGGAATTATAACGTTATAGTTATAATCAAACACTGTCATATAAGAAGTGGATTCGTAACCTGAATCCGAGAATTTGCATAAACAGATGATTGGAAAAAGTGAGTGACGAACTTCATCTATTTCACAGTAAAGGACGTTGTTCAATTAAGGTCTGAGAGGTAATTATACCCCAACTTGATTGACTTCAGAATTGACAAAGGAATAGTTATGGTTCGATAGAAAGGTTGTTTTGAAATATAGTTAAGTAATAAGCGATTAATGGATTAAGCGTAATGATGTTTTATACAAGGTTCATTGGAAATCCGTAAATGAGTTTTGGAAACGTTTTCCAAATATAGTCAGATATGTTTTCTAAACATAGAAAATGAAATGTTTTCATAATAAGAATTTAAGAAATAGAGTTAAGCAAATTCAGAAACTGACTGGAGAGGGTAAGTTGAACGGTTTTCTAAGTGACGATCTGATGTTGGTTTCAACCTTCAGGATTGATACTTAGAGAATTGTTCTCATACTAGTTACAGTTAGGGACTGATAGTTGCGAAATAATAGTGATGTGAAAATAAGCTGTGGAAATGTTTTCCAATGATTAATAACATATATTTTCTAAATATATGAAATAAGGAAATATGAACATATGATGATTGATCGATCGAATTTCCATCTGGAAATAAGATCGTTGTTTGTACACCGACATGTTTTCATTTGATAGTTGAATCACAGACTATCAAAGTTTTTACCATTTTAACGTTGTTAATATGGAGAGACCGGTTGGATTATTATCCAAAGAACCACTCTGTATTGGCATAAGCGTTGCGAGCAATATCTGCCAAAGATAAATTGAAGACGGAGTAAAGTGCAAGGGCTGTTGTATAAGTCTTAGATAACAGTGACTAAGATGGATATACTGAATAGTGCCTTCAGTTTGTCCAGTCCCAGGACAACGTATATGGAAGAGGGTCTGACAGAGTATATCAAATGGATCGCGTAAGTTGATCTGTTCAAACTTATTCACGTTTGGTGGCGGAGGAATTCGTTTCTCTTAGCTATATACCCGTGTTATTTTTGTATAAGTCAATTTGTGATTTGGCGGGTATGACAATGTGGCATTCAAAGTGAATGGTGATCAGATGTTCTGAAGATAGACGTAGCTTCTAGCCTCACACCAGGAAGTAACAAAAGTTGGGCTAGGCAGCATGGCTAGTTGGGTCATTCCCGAGCAGGGTGTATTGTCACCGATCTAGGGAATATTCATATTTATACTTCTTTTTGATTCTGTATCTTCGGATGACGGTTTGATGGCCTATAACCGTGGTGGCAATATATTCGCGACACTCAAGCTAAATGAGTGAGCGGTCATGTGTGGCCGGGTTGAAAGACGTTCTTATTGAACCCTGAGTGTATCACCTCTAGAGTACACTATTCAGAAGGTGCTCCCATACCTTGTCTGTTGGAATCCATTCTCCGATAAGCGCCCTGCGGTTTATGATTTTATACTATGTATGTAGAACGTGAGATGCAAGCGTTTCTGCTAGATTGATACCTATTTGTACTTAGACATTATTATAATATCACAATGATATTGCTTGTCAAAGTTGTTTAGATACTCATAAGGAAGAACCCGTTCCGTATTCACGGCGTGGTCTTATGAGATATCATATACCTGTTCAATTGTTTTAAACTGTTTTACTCATACCAGTCCCATGACTGACCCGGAGTTTACTTTGTTGTTTTCCCTAAACTCTTGGGTGCCTAAATTTGTACGGGCAGTCCAGTAGTCGGGATTTACAGATATACTTGGAGAGCTTGGAGCAGGAGGCTGCAAGATTTTATAGCTATAGTTATTTCCGCTGTGTTGTAAGTGTTGTACTCTGATAAGTGCTATTGTATATATATAACTGTTTACTTCAAAGTTATGTTATATATTATATGTTATTCGTTCCGTTGTGAGATTCGTGTTACTCTGATGATTCTGATGTTCTTCTTCTTCTTCTATTCTATTAGTTCTATCTTTTCTTTCTCACCTTCTAAATTCTTTCACTAACGTCTCGGAATTTCCGACTCTCGAGGAGTCGGAAATTTCCAGCCGTTACAGTTGGTATCAGAGCTTAAGTTAAGTGATTACCTTGGCTCTGTGGCGTAACTCGATAGAAATGGGATTAGTAATATCCTAGATTGAGTTTGAGTGTATATATATGAGAGCATAATTGTTATTCAATATAAAATGGTTTTATATTGTGGAGACTCATTGGTTGAGTGGCTTATAAATTCTGGTCGATCAGTTGATCCACTGTATCGATAAGGGTTACTAAACACTCGAATACGATGAACCATCATGGTATGTTTTGAAAGAGGGTAAATGAAATAATTTTTCCCAAAATATATTTGTTTATAGAAGAAATATATATCTTGAAATTATTATAGTATATTGACTGTGTTGGGTGTTATTATAATCGAATAAGATTATAAAAGGGTGAAATGGTTATAAATGACCAATCAGAATTCATATGAATGTAATATATGAAATAGTTTGAATTAAATATGAATTTAAATCAGATTTGGAATTTAAAATAAGGAAATTTTAAGTTCCTGGGAGATTTTGAAAATGTTTTTCAAATTGAAAATGATATAGTATTGAACTCACTTCGATAGCTGGAAAATAGATTCTGATGATGAATCTAGACATCATCAGTGTTCATTTTCGAGTTCTAAGTGACAGATTTCTACCAAAGGTTTTGTTTTTGAATTGTTTTGAGAAAACAAGTTGTTTAGAAATTCAAAGGTTTTGAATTGGCATTATGATTTCAAATTGATTTGAAAGAAACCCAGGAACTTAAGTTCTGGAATTAAAATTTAACTAATGAAGTTAAATAAAATAAAATGAGATGGTAAAAATAAATTGAAATTTAACTTGAACCGAGTTAAATAAAATTGAATTGGATTAGAGATAATCTAGAATGGAACCAAATTGATAAGTCAATAATTTGGAATTTGATATTAGAGTTCGAATGAAATTCGATTTGGATTTGAGGATATGAACTGATTGGAGATCAATTGGAATGGATAACATTGGTATATGTTGAAGTGGTAGCAGATGAAAGGGATAGAGTTAAATGCCCGACAAAAAGGTACAAGTTTATATCATATATGAGGTTGGATTTTATGAGCCGAATTGGCAAGCCGCTTGGCTGTTTGATTTTCTTTTGGGTTGGAGGAGGCCTAGAGAGGCGAGTTGTGGTTTGACGTATTGAGCCGTACAAAGGAGGTTATGGCGAAATTTTTCGAAAATTTAAGGTGTTAGAAAATTTTCAGAATTTTTGAAAATTTTAGTTGGTTGGAAATGAATTAATAATTTGATTGCAAATTTAATGGTTCAGTTGAAACTGGAGTTGAGAAGTAAACTAAAAGATATTTGAATCTAGTTAGTAAAGTTGGTAGCATTTTCCTAGCTTAGCAATTTCGAGGACGAAATTATTTTAAGGGGGGAAGTCTATAATGGCGCGTTTTGTAAGGTATAATAATTAAGTTATTTAATTATTTAAATAACGAATATATTAAATAAACGATAGTTGAACGTATAATTTATAATATAATTATAATCGAGCTCGAAATGGCGCGGCAGTTCGCTATTTGGCGATTCGAACTTCAACTGAATGTACAGAGTTCATTTTAAGCCGGATTTCTGTGAAACAAGAAACGTGTGGAGCTAGTGAAGTATATCTTTCTGATGGAAGAGAGAAATCAGGATTTCGTCGTGTAGATTTGGAGATATGTCCAAATCAAATTTTAGAATAGTCGCTATAGAATCGTTTATCGGCCATAACAGTTATTTCGAAATAACTAGATATCGGGTGTGAATTCAGACAAGGTTCTTTTGAGACATAACGATAATTTAATTTTTAGAATTTTACTATAATTTTTAATTAATTAAATAAGCAACTTTTTATTTGTAGTATTTTACACCCTGTGTCGATATTTTGGGGTTTCACAAAATAAGTCGAACTACCGATATTTTTATATTTCTTGGATCGTGGCACCTTACTGAATACCATGGTATTTTTACTTCTGTCCAGACTAGGTCATTTGTGGATGGAGTTGTATATATATACGGTATCCTAACCTTTGAAACAATACCCCTCACATATATCTATACGCCACTCACGTCTCACCTCAACACTCAGCTGTAAGTGTGCCTTTCATTTTCTTAGGTTAGAAATAGTCCACGTCTTGTCCTTTTCTCATCCACTACTTAGAGAATGGGAACCAACTTCGACGTCTTCATTTAAACCGTGTATATAAGTACCCTAACCACCCCCAAAAACCTAGTTCATTACCTCTTCCGTGGCCTCATTTCTCAGCCGCCAGGAAATCGTTCCTCAAACTATACTGTTAAGACTCCTACCATCTTGATAACATACGACGTGGGTTCTCCCACCTCAGTTTAACAGCAACGTTACCGTTGGAAGGAGGGATGGCGAACTTGGAAGTGTCGGAAGGGGAGAGGAGTAGGGCGCGGTGATCAGTTGAGGATGACAAGTCGATGAGTGGCAGTCAGGTGATGAACGGCCGTGGTAGTTGCTGGTGACACTGGAATCAAGTGGAGCAGTCCACTGAAAGGAAAAGGGAGGAGGAGAGTGAGGGCTGGCTTCTGGTGTACAGCGTCGACGTGAGCGTGGAAGGGGTGAACCTCAAGTCATGTTTGAAGTGTAGCAATAGAAGAGGTTCGGCATGTTTTCTGTTTGTCAAATATCGAAGTGTTGGGAGCATATATATATATATATGCTAATGAAAGAAGAGAGCACACTGAGTTTTGGTACGTGAGCAGTTTTATTGAATGGGACTGTAAATAAGCAAAACTGATATGAAGGATGTGGGTTAGTGGAAGTGAAATAAAATGGTAGTGTTTGTTTTGCATTTCATGTAGTAAGGTGGTGGGACGAAGCAGGGAAACTTCGGTAAGGAAAAATGTACGGGAGCAGATGCTGGGTTTGTATTTGAGGAAGAAGAGGGTGGCGAGCTATTGTGCACGTGAGGGCTCAAGCAAAGTCGGAATGACGAACGGTCGGATCCATTAGGATCGTATGGACGGGAGCAACACAATGGAACCGACTGGAAGTCCATCGGAGCTCGTTACAATTTATAGCAAAATAAATTGTCCGTCTGAATCAAGCGATGGTTATCGTTATTAACGATGATCGTCCAAGGTGAGTAAAACTCACTAACTCTAAACAGTTTTATTTTCACGTTGTATTCTTAGAAATGTTAAAATATCGTCTGTTTGACTGTGTGTTGATTGTTTGCTTGAACTGCTAGTCAGTTAGTAGAGATTTTATATATATATATTTACGTATGTATATATATATAAACCGTCAAATAGTTATATGCTGATTCTGTTTATCAGAATATTATACTGATGTTGTTTAACATCTGTGGATGCAGGGAAACAGGTTGGAGGAATCCAACTGGATTCTTCAACAGTATTTTACTGTGATTTTTATAGTGTGATATATAATGTGAAGTATATAATCTGTATGACTATTTGTGGTGGGACGATATTTATCGTTGTTATATGGTGTTTTGAAGACCATGAGAAATACCAAACTGTAGGAGAGGGGTTTTCAAAGTATATTTTGAAAATAGTTTATTTATATAAAATCAAGGGATTATATATATATATATATATATAAGAAAAAGGATTTTTGAATATTAAGGAATATAGTTGGTAAAACAAATATAAAAGAGTTTTATTGGTAAATCAATATAAGGGAATATATATGTTAATCGAATATAAGAGGATATATTTGTTAGTCAAAATATAAAGGAATTATATTCGTTAGAACAAATATAAAGGATATTTATTTAGAGATTTAATAAATAGAATATTATAAAGGGTATTTATTTAGAGATTAAATAAATAGAATTAAACTAAAGAAGATATTTATTTGTTAAATAAATAGGAGTTAACCAAGTGAATTGGTCGAGTTAACCAAGTGAATTGGTTGAGTTAAACGAAGTGGATTAGTTAAGTTAAACTAAGCGGTGAATCAAAGTGAATTTGTTAAGTTAAACTAAATGATTAATCGATGTGAATTAGTTAAGTTAAACTAAAGGATTAATCGATGTGAATTAGTTAAGTTAAACTAAAGGATTAATCGATGTGAATTAGTTAAGTTAACTAAGTGGTTAATCGAAGTAAATTAGTTGAGTTAAACTAAGTGAACCGGCTAGAGTTAATCAACGTGAATTAACTAAGTTAAACTAAGTGGATTTGTTCAGTTAATCGAGACAAGTAAATCAAGTTAGGTTAAACCATTTGAGTTAACCAGTTAGGTTAAACCAATTGAGTTAACCAGTTAAAGTTTACCAGTTAAAGATAAACAGTTTGAGTTAACCAGTTAGGTTAAACCATTTGAGTTAACCAGTTAAAGATAAACAGTTTGAGTTAACCAGTTAGGTTAAACCATTTGAGTTAACCAGTTAAAGTTTACCAGTTAAAGATAAATAGTTAGAGTTGACCAGTTAAAGTTGACCAGTTAGAGTTGATCAGTTAGAGTTACTCAGTTAGGTTAAACCAGTTGAGTTGACCGGTTAGAGTTATCCAAGTGGAGTTAATCGAGTAGAGTTGCCGAATATCAATTATTCGAAGTAGAGTTAGAGAAGTTAATCGAATATAGTTTATTCGAGTGGAGAAATCAAATGTTATTCATTTGAGAAGAGTAATCGAATATAGTTTATTCGAGTGGAGAAATCAAATGTTATTCATTTGAGAAGAGTTATCGAATATAGTTTATTCGAGTGGAGAAATCAAATGTGATTCATTTGGGACGAGTTATCGAATATTATTTATTTGAAGAGTAGTTATCGAATATTGGTTATTCGAAGTTAGTTAATCCAAAGGAGCTATTCGAAGTTAGTTAATCCAAAGGAGCTATTCGAAGTTAGTTAATCCAAAGGAGTTATTCGAAGTTAGTTAATCCGAAGGAGTTAATCGAAGTTAGTTAATCCAAAGGAGTTATTCGAAGTTAGTTAATCCAAAGGAGTTATTCGAAGTTAGTTAATCCGAAGGAGTTAATCGAAGAGTTAATCCGAAGGAGTTAATCGAAGAGTTAATCCGAAGGAGTTAGTCGAAGAGTTAATCCAAAGGAGTTATTCGAAGTTAGTTAATCGAGGAGTTAATCCGAAGGAGTTAGTCGAAGAGTTAATCCAAAGGAGTTATTCGAAGTTAGTTAATCCGAAGAAGTTAATCGAAGAGTTAATCCGAAGGAGTTAGTCGAAGAGTTAATCCAAAGGAGTTAGACGAAGAGTTAATCGAATACAGTTATTCGAAAGAAAGTGTTAATCGAATATAGTTTATTCGAGTAAAGTTAAAAGAGTTAATCGAAGATAATTTATTCGAGTAGAGTTAGAGAAGTTAATCGAATATAGTTATTCGAATAGTGTTGGAGGAGATATCGAATATAGTTTATTCGATAGGAGTTAATCGAAATAGAGTTTATCGAATATCAGTTATTAAAAAGGGAGAGTTAATCGAATAGAGATTTCTCGAAAGAGAGTTATACGTCGAATTCGATTATAGCGAAATCGGGAAAGAACTATTTACTTTCCAGGGTTTAAATCAAGATTTAGTTATTGATTTAGAAGTTAGGTGTCTGTTAAATTATTCGAGTTAGGAAATAAAATATATAGGGGTAGGAATTATAACGTTATAGTTATAATCAAACACTGTCATATAAGAAGTGGATTCGTAACCTGAATCCGAGAATTTGCATAAACAGATGATTGGAAAAAGTGAGTGACGAACTTCATCTATTTCACAGTAAAGGACGTTGTTCAATTAAGGTCTGAGAGGTAATTATACCCCAACTTGACTGACTTCAGAATTGACAAAGGAATAGTTGTGGTTCGATAGAAAGGTTGTTTTGAAATATAGTTAAGTAATAAGCGATTAATGGATTAAGCGTAACGATGTTTTATACAACGTTCATTGGAAATCCGTAAATGAGTTTTGGAAACGTTTTCCAAATATAGTCAGATATGTTTTCTAAACATAGAAAATGAAATGTTTTCATAATAAGAATTTAAGAAACAGAGTTAAGCAAATTCAGAAACTGACTGGAGAGGGTAAGTTGAACGGTTTTCTAAGTGACGATCTGATGTTGGTTTCGACCTTCAGGATTGATACTTAGAGAATTGTTCTCATACTAGTTACAGTTAGGGACTGATAGTTGCGAAATAATAGTGATGTGAAAATAAGCTATGGAAATGTTTTCCAATGATTAATAACATATATTTTCTAAATATATGAAATAAGGAAATATGAACATATGATGATTGATCGATCGAATTTCCATCTGGAAATAAGATCGTTGTTTGTACACCGACATGTTTTCATTTGATAGTTGAATCACAGACTATCAAAGTTTTTACCATTTTAACGTTGTTAATATGGAGAGACCGGTTGGATTATTATCCAAAGAACCACTCTGTATTGGCATAAGCGTTGCGAGCAATATCTGCCAAAGATAAATTGAAGACGGAGTAAAGTGCAAGGGCAGTTGTATAAGTCTTAGATAACAGTGACTAAGATGGATATACTGAATAGTGCCTTCAGTTTGTCCAGTCCCAGGACAACGTATATGGAAGAGGGTCTGACAGAGTATATCAAATGGATCGCGTAAGTTGATCTGTTCAAACTTATTCACGTTTGGTGGCGGAGGAATTCGTTTCTCTTAGCTATATACCCGTGTTATTTTTGTATAAGTCAATTTGTGATTTGGCGGGTATGACAATGTGGCATTCAAAGTGAATGGTGATCAGATGTTCTGAAGATAGACGTAGCTTCTAGCCTCACACCAGGAAGTAACAAAAGTTGGGCTAGGCAGCATGGCTAGTTGGGTCATTCCCGAGCAGGGTGTATTGTCACCGATCTAGGGAATATTCATATTTATACTTCTTTTTGATTCTGTATCTTCGGATGACGGTTTGATGGCCTATAACCGTGGTGGCAATATATTCGCGACACTCAAGCTAAATGAGTGAGCGGTCATGTGTGGCCGGGTTGCAAGACGTTCTTGTTGAACCCTGAGTGTATCACCTCTAGAGTACACTATTCAGAAGGTGCTCCCATACCTTGTCTGTTGGAATCCATTCTCCGATAAGCGCCCTGCGGTTTATGATTTTATACTATGTATGTAGAACGTGAGATGCAAGCGTTTCTGCTAGATTGATACCTATTTGTACTTAGACATTATTATAATATCACAATGATATTGCTTGTCAAAGTTGTTTAGATACTCATAAGGAAGAACCCGTTCCGTATTCACGGCGTGGTCTTATGAGATATCATATACCTGTTCAATTGTTTTAAACTGTTTTACTCATACCAGTCCCATGACTGACCCGGAGTTTACTTTGTTGTTTTCCCTAAACTCTTGGGTGCCTAAATTTGTACGGGCAGTCCAGTAGTCGGGATTTACAGATATACTTGGAGAGCTTGGAGCAGGAGGCTGCAAGATTTTATAGCTATAGTTATTTCCGCTGTGTTGTAAGTGTTGTACTCTGATAAGTGCTATTGTATATATATAACTGTTTACTTCAAAGTTATGTTATATATTATATGTTATTCGTTCCGTTGTGAGATTCGTGTTACTCTGATGATTCTGATGTTCTTCTTCTTCTTCTATTCTATTAGTTCTATCTTTTCTTTCTCACCTTCTAAATTCTTTCACTAACGTCTCGGAATTTCCGACTCTCGAGGAGTCGGAAATTTCCAGCCGTTACACCCCTGTCTCTCGGGGCAACCTTGTACTCATCCAACTTCCCTTCACGCAACAGTTTCTCAATCACATCCCTCAAATGCCGACATTCATTAGTTGAATGCCCGTGAGTTCCGTGAAACAAGCAAAATTTCCCTGTCGCCATTTCTTTCTCGGTCGAATCACGAGGTGGCGGTCTTTTGTACTGCAACACATTGTACGTATCCAGGTAAATATTTTCCAGGGTGTCGTTCAATGGTGTATAATTCTCGTAGTTCTGGAATCGGGGTCTTTTGTTAGGGTCACTTCCCCTATTTCTGTTTCTTCTGTTACCGCTCGAATTACGGTTATTGTTGTTGTTTCCCCCACTTCCAGTATTGCTGTTTCCACCCTTGTTTCCTACATTTACTTCAACCTTGCCAGAATTCTCCCCCGACTGCTTCACGGCGATATTACTCTGCACATTCTCCTTTGAAGCCGTCTCAGACTTTCTCTTTTGGTTTGCCCTGGCCTCCTCTCGCCTTAAATAAATATCGGCTTTTTCGTAGAATATCTCCCTTGTGGGGGGTGTCTTCCCAGAAAGGTAGTCTCCAAACTCAGATTCAGGATCGACTCCTTCCTTCAATGCCATCAGAATAGTGGGCTCATGCGGGTCACTGACCTCAGTTACAGCTTGGTTAAAACGATCAAGATATGCCCTTAAAGATTCTCCTGGTGCCTGTTTGATTCTCGATAATTCAATAACACTTTTGGACTTTCGGGCATGTAGTCGGAACTGGTTCATGAAACGCTCGCTTAGTTCCTTGTAATTAGAAATCGAACGAGGAGGAAGTCGGGTAAACCAGAACAATGCCACATCTTCTAGGTAGATTGGGAATGCTTTGCACTTCACTTCATCTGGGGCAGCAGCAGCATTCATGAGCCACGAATACCGCATCAAATGCTGTCCCGGATCAGTCCTTCCGTTGTACTTGTCCATTTGTGGCAAGTTAAAGCGTCGGGGAAATTGGAAGTCGAGGATATCGTCGGTGAAGGGAGTATGGCTTCGCTCAATGCCATAGTCTTCATTTGTATAATTCCGGCTCTCGGACATAATTTGGCGAACCATTGCCTGTACATCAGCATTAGTTAGGGGCCGCTCAGGTTCCCTGGCCCTAGTATCCGAGTTCCTTCTGGGATCTTGCTCAGGAGATGCCCTTCTTCTTCGAGCTGCCTCTGCTCGATTTCGTTCCCTGCGTTCCCGGTCGAACTCGGGAGGAGGGGACTGGAGTCTTTGCCCCCGAGTGGGGTCATTGTTTCCTAATGCTCGTGCGATATCCTCACGAGATCCCAAAGATCCAAATGTCAGCTGCTCCACGTTCTGAGGTCGCTCGAGTGGCCTTCGTTCACGGGGCCTCTCTTCCTCGGAAGATGAAGATTGATCTACTGGTGTGTGACGAACCGGTGATGGAGTTCTCTGTCGACGGAGTTCACTAATCTCCCGACTCATGAGCCTCATATTTTCCTGCATCATGAGATTAGTGCGCTCGTGAACTTTCATGGCTTCCCTTGTGCTCTCAAGCATGTCAAGCAAGCGCGAAAAACCTCCTTGAGTGATGGGCGCAGATGGATTGACCTGATCACCAACCCTGGCGGCTGGAATTGGAGCATTCGTAGGGACTCGAGTAGAGGTTCCAGCTTCACCAAGCATCGGGTCGGGTCGGAGGTAAGAGGTCGGATCGGATCGGAGCTGGGGTGCCTGGTCGGATCGGTACGCAGCGAGCAGCTCAAGTCGGTTCAGATTGGGGGAATGCACTGCTTCAGAGTCTCCTACCCGGATCGGATCGGAGCTCTCCCCCTGCTGTCGGCTCGGATTTCCTGCATTGATTCTTCCTGCTGCTGAACTCTGCCCCCGAGACCTTGTTACAACAGCATTTTGCTGATCTTCGCCAGCTCCATTTCCTCGAACAGACTGAACTTCCTTGCCTTTTCCTTTGGCCATGAGTCTTTGACAATCACTTCAACGAATGTAAAAAAGCGGAGAAACTTAAGGATTCACTTCTTTGAACTCAACGGTCCAAAAAGTAGAAAGAGATCCCGGAAAATAAAGAATTTAGATGAGGGTTCTCAGTGAAAGCACCAAAATGTTAGACCCAAAAGTGTTCTAACACCCAAGTTGATTAAAAGCAAGATGAAATGAGACAAAAATAAAAATGAACATGCAGGATTTATAGTGGTTCGGCGAAGAAATGCCTACGTCCACTTATCTTTCACTATATTCAATAATTCAGTTGCAAATACAATGTAAGATTCACTCAATTCCACTCACAACTCACTTATGTTCACTCAATTGACTAAAACAAAGAATGAAAGATGATTTGGATTCTCCGGGAGTAATGGAGTTCGGATGATGGAGGTAGTTGAATTCTCAAAGTGCTGAAAAAAGATCCTTCTCTTTGTCTCCAGACGGGGTATTTATAGGTGTGAATTTGATTGAAACTTGATCCGGGTCGGGGCCACATGTTGTCCATCCCACTATCTTCGGGTTCGGATGAACTATTATGTTGACAGCGCATCAAAGGAACGAACGTTATGGATAGGAACTGGTCATAGCCGGTCCGGATATCCAGGCGATTTTGCAGGAGAGTAACATGGAGCATGGGTTCGGGTCGGAGACGCGCAGATAAGGGGTTCGGATCGGGATACCCGATCCGAACCGGATTGGCTTAGATGCGATGCTCTCTTCTTCTCTAATCTGCTCCGCTCCGATCCATTTTCGTGGCAAACAGGTGGCTTTCCGATTCAATCGAGATTTAGTTGCCCTCCGATCTGATTAGATATGCCTTACCAATTTACTCAGTAGGAGTTCACCGATCCGAACAGAGGACTCTTTCCGACCTGAACCGATGGTTTGCTCTGACCCGATCCGAACAGCTGCTTCTATCTAATCTTGATTGTAGTGTCTTCTCCAACCCGAACCGAAGTCTTCTAATTAAAAATGCCCTTCAATGTTTGGTTTCTTGACTTTGTGTTGCCTAGTTCACAAAGTAGGCTAACATTGCCATTGTAATTTGCCTCCATTATTTTTTACCATATCTTGGTAATTGATTGATGGTTCACATATATTTCGTTGGCTACATATTGAAGAGTAGACTTCTTTGTAAACCCATCCTAGCATAGAGCCAGTGATCTCCAATGGTGTCTCTTCTTGTTAAGTCTAATTTTAGGTTTTGATTATTAAACTCTTATTTTGTAATCTCTTGTATCTCTATTTTATGTGGAATAACATCTCTTATTTTTTGGACTGGACATATACTATCTTATGTATGATAGTGGACCAGTATAAATACCGTGTCTTTATTTTCTTATTTATACTTATTTAATTATTATTTTTGGAGTAATAGAATAATTGATATTAGATTCATTAATATCAAATTGACAAATCTAGATCTTGTTTATTGCGCTTCCGCATCTGTGCAGCCTTCGCACAACATTCTTGTTCCACTTGGAATGTCACATCAACATTTCCGACACACTAATTGATTACCATGAATATACAACACTTGAATTCATGCAACTCAAGGAAGAATGTTTGGTATAAGAGGGTCTACCTCATATACTACCAACATATATATGTTTGTAAAATCTAATGTACATGGATTAGAAATGTAATGGCACACATTCATCCATACAAGTCGTGTTTGGTTAGAATGAACTTTTACTTCATCCTCATGGGAAATACCCCTAAGATTTGTAACAAGCAGTCCGTGCAATACTGAGATTCAAGAAAGTAGGGACCATAAGTATAATATGTAACCTGGCACTGAGCTAGAGATGCTCAACAAGAAGCACTTTCCATTCCAAAGGTCTCTCGCTTCAACTCTCATCTTCAAGTTGTCCTTGATTTCATCATCTTCAAAGTCTTGCATATTCATTGCTCAACCAAATCAAAGTGGTTTTTAGATAATTGATCTGATCCTGATTCTTCAGAATGACTATTGGTAGTTTTCGGTAAACTCAACCCGATTCTTTAGAAAATAAACAAACAATGATAACTGTTGAGTTCACCTACTCACCATCAGTTGACAGATTTCATTTCTCCTTGTCCTTAGGTTTATATGCATAGTGAACCATTAGTAGGGATGATTGTGATGTATTACTCTAGCCTTTTCCCAAGCTATTTTACAAACTAAGATTTTGGTCCAGATTTGACAGTCGTTTATTTAATTATATAAAACGAAAAAAATTCAACATTTATTAAACAAACTAATCTTTATTCCTTATTTAATTATACTCGTTCATTAAATCTTATTACTAAATATTGTTTTAAAATATTCATATACGTATCTCTAGGCAAAGGCATAATCATAAAACGTTTAAAAAGGATTTCTATTTCATAATCATATCTACGATTAAATAACATTATTTAGATATATGAATTACCCAAACAATTTTTTCGAAACATATCTTATAAATCTTGTTAAAAAAATTCTTTCGTTTATGGAAAGCTATTGCTTAAATTCACAAAACTATTTATATAACATCTTTATACATTTCAAATTTTATTTATAAAACTCCTCTACGAGTATCAAACCATTTATAACATTCATGGGTATTTAATCCCATTTATTAATATCAAGATCATTAATATGTTCTTTTTATAACTATTCAGAATCATTTAGAAACTTTATTTACAAACATCTAAAATTTTTAGTAAACTTTCTTTTATATTTAATATGTGATTCAAAACACTTTCATGTAAACAAGTTACTATTCAACTTTCTTCTTTTAAAGTTTTCCCAAATCATAATAATAAACCAAGTCGTAGTAGAATAGGGATGAGTTCTAATAATAGATGCCCACGCGTGTCAACCATCACAAGACATTTCACAATAATTTTATAATAAGAGGGTGATTCGTCTGGTTACACAAATGTCTAAATTTAGCTGAGCTACTAGAATAGGTATTTATTCTACAAACCAGTGTTCCCGATATTCAATTCGTTTTAAACTAATAATAGAATGGTGTTTGGATCTACTAATAAATGTCACCTAATTCCTAAACCGTGAGGTTACTTAAAGGTAATTGATAATGAGATCCCTTGGATAAAAATACCCTTTCAAAAGATACTTAGGAAATGAGAAAATTACAACTTGAAAACCTTTATTTAATAATTAAATAATATTAAACTAGTTATTGAATAATTAACAAAAATTTTAATAATAAATAAAATTATTAAATAAATACTTTAATTCCAAATTAATATTTAAGTATTTACTAAATAATTAATAACCCTTTAATAAATAATTAATCATTTATTTAACATTTAATATAACTATTAAATATTAAATATCCTTTTAAAGTCAATAATTAAATAATAACTATTCCTTATTTAAATAATTGAAACTCGATTTAATCCTATTTGAATAATTCAATAAACATTTAGACTTTAATTAGTATCCAAACAAACCGTAATTAAGTTTTTAAGTTAAACATTACATAAATTAATAAATAATAATTAATTTTGTAAATCGTTATTAAATACATAAATAAATAATCTTAAGTATATAATTAAATTATCTTAATAACTAAACGAAGTTACCATATTATTATTAATTTTCGTTAATTATACAAATTAAAATAAAATTATTTTACTAAAACTTAAGTATAAATTTGTTAATTAATTGGTAATTAAGTAATAATTACTCTGTTTAATTTATTAAATAACCATTAAACAAATAAGTAATTAATTAAACAATGATAATCAATTACTAAAACTTAAAACTAGCTTTCAAACCATTTTCAAAACATATTCAATTTTGAAACAAGTTATAATACCAAAACAGCTTGTTTTTGCGAACTTTGCTTATAGGGACAAATGTTATAAAATAAAATCTTAAAAATTGGATTTCTACATAGGATGACCTCAAAATTTGGTTCTTTAACAATTGTTACTTAAAGACTAAATAATATGCTCTAAAACCAAAGTTAAACAAATTTAAAACTTTAAACAAATTAGAACATGAAGACGTTTCCTTATAAACAAAATCGAAAAAAGTGTCAATCATTCTTTCCAAGCAATCTCAAATCCATTTTCAAGTCAAACTAAGATCTGACACATTCTAACATGGTTTCTAACAAAGTATATGATATTAATAATCATAACATACTAAAGAAATTAACTTGCAAACCCAAACTAACTAATTTTACTTACTAACTTTTCATAAACTCTCATTTTACTTACGAACTTTTTTCAACTTAAAAAACAAACAACATACAACCAATATTCAAGTATATATCCACTATTAACATCTCAAGCATCATAGTAGCCTAAGAATATACAACCAAACAGAAACATATACCAAAACAAAAATTAGAGTTTAAAAAGATAATTAAAAATGCGAGCTTTCTTACCTTAAACTAGCCAAAGCACTTACAAGCGCACAAATATGTCTACATCTCAATATTTAGCATTGTCCTCCAAACTAATATTTTTTTCCTTAAGCCTAGAAAAGAAATTTAGTGTCATTTAACCTTTTTTTCTTTTCAAAATTTGTCTTTGTGCATTTTTCCACTTTTGTGAATTACAAGGGAATGTGATGCAAAAAAATACAGCATCGGTGTATTATCTGTGTTCACAAGGCTACCTTATTATTATTCCATATCGATAGTTGAAGTATACAATTCCACTTCGAAGTTCCATCCGAATATAAATCAGTGCTAACTATATTTAGGCACAAAAAATGTAAACTAATGGAAAAAAATTAATATACAAAATGCAAATACAATTGGCAACAGAATGGATATTTGTCGCTGGATTGTGCCGTAAAAAAAATCCATTATTTATTATTTATTTAGTATGGTACGAAGGGCACCCCAAAATACTCTTCCTAATACCGCTACTAAAATATACCATAAGAATTATTATTACACTCTTCTTAATACCATACATAAAAAATAAAGGCTACCACACCACCGTTACCATATTTCCCTCTTGTCTTTTATTCGTTCCTCTTTCATTATATTCTGAAACCTTAGTTCTTCAATCGATATCAACGACAATGATGCCGCAACAATGCCGAGAAAGAAGAATGCATGCCTAAATATACAGAAGCCATGAATAAGGTTTGAATTAAGCAAACTAGAAGATGAAGGATTTCAAACGGTATGAATTTGAATTTTCCCGTGGGAAAGATGAAGTAAACAACGATATTCTTGATTAGAGTTTTTAGATTAGGGCTTACTGCGTGATTAGTCTGCCAAATAATTGTTCACTGAGAGATTAGAATGGAGGGGTAACATGGTATTAAGAAGCATACAAAATTTAATGAGTTATATTTTATTGATTGCGGTATTAGGAAGAGTATTTTGGGGTGCCCTTAGCACCACACTTTTATTATTTTTTATTATAGTACTTATGTTTTACTGATAACGTACTTACATTTTATTTTATTAAATATCAGTAATTGCATATAAGTAAAGAACAGTTTAGCTTCCCATCCTTTTGAATTGTTATGACCCTCTCTTTCCTCTAGCTGTAAAAGCCACGTGATATCTACCACCATCTATTTTAAAGTTATTACGTTGTTAATTAAGCTCCTCCGTTATGAAGATGAAAATTTTCTCCATAACAATATATAAAAATAGATAATATTTTAATCTTGTTTTACATCCTTCTCTCCTGTTCTCTTTAAATTTTCCGTTCCTTGTTTTTTTTTTATATTCTTTCATGCAATTATGTTTGAAATTTTTTGACAATGCCAAACATACAAAAAAATAATTCCAAACCGCATTCTATTATCGCTTCTATTGAATCGGTCATCATAATTTTAGGATAACTCCAATATCAAGTAGTCGATATTAGCCATACAATGAGTTCTTCGTCTCCTCCATCCAATCATCCTTCATCATCTTTTAATTATGAGAATTTTGCTCATGTACAAGAAAATAGCTATGTGATTTATTTTTGATATTGCTCTATTATTTTCTTGTGTGGTGATTGTGATCGGTTATTAGATTGGGTTGAGATGGTTTTGAGATATTAATTGGTTGATTTTGCACATTAACCATGATCTCATCTTCCACTGAGTTTGGGGGTCTGATTTGAGTGGTCTTGAGTTGAAATTCTCCACAATAATTATATTCTTGTTACTTGATGGATGAACAAGTTTCCATGTTTTATTGTTAATGATGGCATTGTATGCTTCCTGCATACTAGTTCTCTAGTTACTATCATTAGAATCTACAATATAATTTATGGTCGATCCATACTAACATTGGAAGCGTACATCTTTGATTTAAATATGCCATTTTTGGCCCTTGTCGTCTTGGGGGTATCCAGTCTGACTTTGAGATATATTTGATGATAACTCTCCTTATTCAATTTGCACACTATCGTTGTTCGAAAAACTCTATGGAGAGTAATTATGCTCCAAATTGTCCTTACCACTTTTTGATATTCTACTCACACTTTCATTTGACGAAGGAATGCTAACAGGAAAGGGTGGTGGCTCAGTTTGCTCCGACTCAACTAATCATCCATAATTTGGTTACTATACTGAGCATCAGTAGCCTCAACATTGTCTATTTCTTCACTTCAGTGCAGCTTGGTAGATCAAATATAAGAACTCTAGGCTTGTAAACTTTCTTTGAAGTTTTCATATCAATGTTTTTAAAAGGAAAAGTACTTTCACTAAATACAACATGTCTTCTAATTTACCTCTTTTCATTGACATAAATACATTTAAAACCTTCATGATGAGTACAATAACCAATAAAGGTACAAATTCTTGATATATAGTCAAGTTTGTTAGAATTGTAAGGCCTTACATATAGAAAACATAGGCATCCAAAGGATTTAAAACTATTGTAATTTGGTTTAGCATTGTATAACTTTTCTAGTGGACTAATTCAATTTAACACATTGGTTGGCATTCTGTTTATTAAGTAAACAACCAAGGTAAATGAAGAAAGCCAAAAATTAAAGATAAGGCTTGAGCAAGCAATATTTAACTAGATTCAACTATATGTTTATGCTTTCTTTCAACAAAACCCATCTGTTCAGAAGTATATGGACTAGTAATTCTATGTACTTTACCCTTTTTCTGAAAATAACTACTCGTTAGTTTAAATTCAATACCACCATCAAACTGAATTATTTTGACTTTAGAGTTAAATTGATTTTTTAGTCATTTTAATAAAATTCAAAACAGTGGTATAAGTTTCATATTTAGACTTTAATAGATATATCCATGTGAATCAAGTGCAAGCATTAACAAATAATACATAGTATTTATGTCCAAAGCCAGAACTTATTCGGGGCAGGACCACACAAATTTAAGGCAATGAGATTAAAAGGTTTAGAATAATGTGTCAGTCAATAAATGATAACTTATGACTCTTACCCATCTAACAATAACTACAAATATAAGGTAGATTGACATTAACAAAAGGTATTTTATTATCCAAAAGAATTCTTTTACAATGCTAGTATTGGGACAACCAAGTTTGTAATGTTATAGATCAAAAGTAGACATCTTTTCACATCCTTGATGTATTTTAGGGACATTGCATCATGATTGAACTTTTGCACGGTTACTGCATTTGTCAAAGTTAAAATTGTATAACCCCTTCACTGCATCACCATGCGAAAGAATGTCGCTAGCATTTATTATTTGAATTGTCCAGGAGGGGAGCTGACCGGGTCGTAAAACTCGCACTAATGCACATAACCTGGCTCGCGAGCACCACATAAGTGGTTGATCTTATCATATGCACATGGTAACATCTTAGCACGCTATTTTGGGTTTCAAACCCATGCCACTGTTATCATGGCGCAAGGTCCTTAAACACTGGGCCAGTTATTATTTCTCTTACTAAAAAATGCTTTAGATAAAAATCAAAATGTGCATTATTATCTTTAGCAAACAGAGAAACACTAATTAGATTTTTCTTAATCGTAGGCACTCTTAAAAAGTTATGTAAGAACAATTGTCTTTTACTTTTGACACCGGAATTACCAATATGAGATATATTGACACATTTTCCATTCCATATGCAAATTGTTTGATTATCTTTGTACTCTCTATTGTTAAGAGTTAAAATTTTAAAATTTCTTATTATATGATTATTTGCCCCTGAGTGTGGATATCGACATTCATTTTGAGAATTACTATCAGTTTGAACTTGTGCACGGTTGACTCTAGGATTTGAACTTCTCTGATTATTGTTGCCTTAGTTTGTAGCATAGTCTGGGTTGAACCTATAGTAGCACTTTGTTGCAGTATAGCCTATTTTCTCGCATATCTTATATTTTGGTTTGTTGTTGTTATTTCCCCATCAACCACTTCCTTTGCCATAGTTTGATGGACCACCACATTGAAAGGTATGATCCAACTTATTACTGTTACTTTGATTCCTCTTCTCTCCATAACTTGCGCCATAATTGACACTGAAATTATTTTCTTGAGATCTTTTACTTT
Source organism: Allium sativum (assembly GCA_030737875.1). Taxonomy (NCBI): domain Eukaryota; kingdom Viridiplantae; phylum Streptophyta; class Magnoliopsida; order Asparagales; family Amaryllidaceae; genus Allium; species Allium sativum. The sequence goes on from CM060923.1 coordinate 275,797,160, forward strand.
CAATCCAGGCTTTATGAGTAGTAACATAGAGTGACTGTCATCCATTTATGAAACTTTTTTTTTGAGACGATATGATGTCTTTTATAGCCTTATATACATCTCTTAGGTCATTCAAGATAACAAGAACTTGCTTAGATTTATATATTTAATGGCTAATAGCTTCTGACATATCACATATAAATTTAATATTGCTCAAATATTTCCTTATAATAATGTTATTGTAATAACCTGGAAAATGTGAACCAATTTAAAATTTTTAAAAATTGGTTATTACCAAAGAATTTGAATAATTGAAATAGCATATTTCAATAAAATAAAGAATTGGGGCTAGTATTGCAGTTTGAAATTTGAATACAAACTTTGTCTGACTATACTGGGTGGAAAATATAACGGATTTTAGCGAAACTGAAAATATTTAAATTTTTTTATGAATACCTTTCTAACGAATCTGAAAAATCGAAGTTTCATAGCGGGAATCAAAAGTTATAGTCAAATGAATTTTCAGAAAGGTCGCTATATAGCATATATAGCCCTTGAAAATTGATATTTTGCATACGACCTCGGAATTCGACGAAACCACTTTTGTTGGGTCCGGGATGTCAAATTATTACTAGGTTTCAAATTTCATAATTTTTGAAGCTAGTATGTGAGCGGGGCAAAAGAAAATGTGATTGGTCAATTTCTGTTAAAATGGGTAGACCTAAAAATGGACGTTTTTCAAACGAGCTCAGAATTCGACGAAACTGGTTTTGTTAGGACCGTATCGTCAAAACAAAGCTAGATTTATTTTTCTGGAATTTTTCGATTCAGTTTGTGGCCCTGGCAAATTGAAATGTACGTTCAAATTAAATATTGAATGTTTTATATTTTAATTTGAAAAATAACTGACTGTAACAGTCGAATTGGCCAACGAAACATATCCCATTGTGTCCGGAATGGGGGTATTTAGCTACGGGCGACAGTCGTTGGGTTTGATTTCGAGTTCGTTTGTAAAAACACTATTTAAAATTTCCTATAAATCCTCGGCCAATAGGATTTTTCCTTTCAAAAAAAAAACACGGAAACCCTAGCCGCCACCCAGCTCTCGACATTCCACGTTGCTACGACCTTCCCCTTCGTTTTCCGGCCGCCACCGCCACCTATAGGCCGCGCCACCACCACCATTCGAAAGCCCCTTCGCCCCTCTTCAGATCCGACCCCAACCCGACATCCACCATCACCTCCTCCGCCTGAATCGAGCCCCCAAACTTCGGGACTTCCCACCGCCGCCGACAACGCCACAGGCCACCGGAGGAGACCGCACCACCGTCGATAGGAAGCCCCCAGCCCCCTCTTTCACGTCAACACAGCCGATCATCCCCATACTTCACGGATTTTGCAAAAATCCCAAACCTAGTTCTGAACAAAATATAAAGGTTTGACCTTTATTATTCTGAATTGAAAATAACACTTTTAAGTGTTGCAAAACTTTGAAAAATAATATCTTTTTCGTTCGTTAACGAAATTTGATGAAACAGGAGACACCGCGACCGGAAGGAGGCTCTCTACCATCTAGGAGAAGCCGCGGATTTTTCAGATCTTCCTACGATTTTTAGCACTGCAAAAACCAATGTGAGGAATCCAAACTAAATTGTGTGAATGGAATCGCGTTGTATAAATTATATAAGCGAAGTGTAAATTATATACGCATTGTATACTTCATGTACATGTGTTGTATAAGTTATATTAGCGATGTATAAATTATACAAGCGTTGTATGAAACATATATACTTTGAATTGTGATGAAATGCAAGTGAATTATAGAAATAATATATATATATATATATATACACTCCCCTCGTCCACAGACCATGGACGATATTTATTGCTATGATTGACGTGATATTATATGGTATGACGAATGGTTGAAAATAATTGTTTGTGGTTGATATTGTGGTTGAAAAATACCTTTGTGGTTGGAAAAAATACCTTTGTGGTTGAAAAAAATACCTTTGTGGTTGAAAAATACCCTCTTGTGGTTGAAACAAATTAGAATAGGATTGTGGAATTGAAAATAAAACATTCCGCCTGCGTGCGAACTAGATGCATGATCTCCATTGTCAAAAACCGCGAGGTTTTAAGGTAGAGCGAGGAGCCGTACTAGGGACGGTCCCGGTTTTAACTATCCTGCCGTTGCTGCCGAAATTTTCTGAAATATTCATGTGTTGAGTTGAAATTCATTCGTGGAATCGAAATTCATGTGTTAAATATTATTTGAATTTAAACAATTAGCTTTAGCGATAAAAATCACATTTTTATATATATACAAACTATAGAGAATATTCATGTGTTGAGTTGAAATTCATTCGTGGAATCGAAATTCATGTGTTAAATATTATTTGAATTTAAACAATTAGCTTTAGCGATAAAAATCACATTTTTATATATATACAAACTATAGAGAATATTCATGTGTTGAGTTGAAATTCATTCGTGGAATCGAAATTCATGTGTTGAATATTATTTGAATTTAAACAAATAGCTTTAGCGATAAAAATCACAGTTATATATATATATATATATATATATATATATACAAACTACAGAACATATTCATGTGTTGAATTGAGATTCGTTTGTCGAATTGAAATTCATGTGTTGAATGTTATCGTATTTCAAAATAAAATGAATGGACAATAAAAACTACATTTTTATTGTGAATATGAAGTGTTAAAAACATTCACGGGTTGAATAAATATTTTTGATGATAAAAATATTTCTTTTATCATGTATATGCTTTGATAAAAATACACACGTGTTGGAATAAATAATAGTTTACTAGAAATATTATTATTAGCTTTGTTCTGCATATATATACATGTGTTGAACAGGAAAAATGGATTTGCTGTAGAGTAAAGAAATTATTTGCGTGCCCGACAAATAGGTAAACCTTGATAAGTTGGCTATGCAATTTTATTTTTATATCAACTCCTGTGAATGCCATTGGATGCGGAGTGCTGGTTATTCTGTGTGAAATAATAAACATCGCCATAAGATAGTAACAATTAATTTTGAACTACACTACATGGCATACTTCTTGACGACAGGCATACTTCATCATATTCCACATAAGCAATTGGAGCTTGTGTGACGAGGTGGAAGATTTACCATACGAGCGAGAGGCTTGTATGGCGATGACTATATACTACAGGTTGAACTAATGACTGATATGGACTATATAAAATATAACGATAAATTGCCAGACTAATAAAAACCCCACACGGGTCTGGAGTTGACAATAATCACGTCTCTCTAGTCATTAGATACGGCACATGGACTATTTATTTCCACACGGAACGGGGTGACGAGAATTTATTCTCTGGAGTTATTATCTATACACGCTCCCCCGTAAACACCAGAATATATCACTATAAATATGTGGATGCTTTTTAGGATTTATTGGGTACCTAACACAGCCCAATAAATTTCCAAACCCCTCCCCGTACAAAGGAGGTTATAGCAAAAAAATTTGAAATATTAAGGCGTTAGTGAAATATTAGAAGTGAAAACGAAGTTGAAATTAATGAATAAACTATATTTGAAATTATAGAATGAATTATATTTATATATATAAATATAAATATAATTAAGAGGAATCGAAGCCATGTAGTTCGTGTTTTGGAATCGTAATTTGAAACGATTAGTACGAGAAATCCGACCATCGGATTTTCCCGAAACCGCAACCGCTGGGTTCGCCTTGGAAATATCTTTCCAACGGCACCAACCTTTTAAAAATCCAACGGTTGGATTGTCCGGAATGTTTAATTCAAATCTGAAGAAAAACAGCGCTAGAATCGTTTATATTTATATATAAATATAATTAAATTAAATCGAATAACGACGCTGCAGTTCGAATTTTGAAACCGTAACTTCAAATGACTAGTGTGGAAGATCCGACCGTCGGATTTTCACGAAACTGGAACCGTTGGGTTCGCTTTGGGAATATCTTCCCACTGATATAGACTTTGTAGAAATTCAACGGTTAGATTTTCTGATATGTGTAAAACAAATTAGAGGAAAAACAGCGCCAGTGCCACGGCACGACCTGAAACGTCGTTTAATTAAATATGGCCATTTAAATAAATAAAAATGGCGAAAAATCGTTATAAAATATTATAAGCAACATAGATTGGAAATAAACTAATTTGGTTTGATCTGTTTGACATTTGATGGTTGTATGTGTTTGACACGAAAATAACACTAAAGAACTGAAATATGGATGTCGAATAATATAACCATAGAAAGAATTGATTTGAATTCTAATTACGTGAATTATTTGAAAAGGCTGAGCTAACCCTCATTTCAAATAATTAATCGAGCGATTCAAATTGGAAAATACAAAGACGATTCAAGACCGACGATCTTCGTATCGGTTGGATGGGCGCTGCTGAGGTTCCTGACCGGAGTAGCTACCGTGAAGGAACGGAAGTAGTAGCCGTCCGAACGTATGTGTTGATTGTACAGATATACGAGGAATTTGACGCCTCCGGTTTCGTTCAGACCCAGAACGGACTTGTAAATGGACTGTGTGCCTGACATGGGATTTTGTTCTATACTGATTGATCTCTGTTAAATATATATCTGTTTGGCGACGGAGAATTTATTCTTTTGCTTAACGCCCTTCTTTGAGACATACGAGCTCAGAGGTTATATATCGATGGAAATCAGTCGTATGGAGTGGATTGCCTATGTCGCATGCCAAGATGCTATGATCAAGGCTTCTTTTGCAAAGCAAAGTCTTGTGGATGATGATCAAAGCACGGTCTACGTGGCCTGGCTTTGTGTATAGTGTGGATTCGCAAGCCTCACACCCCGGTATGAGTTAAAAACGGGATACGGAATGCAGGGAGAGCACGACGTTTCTTTCTAGCTATGGTGGTGTCAGTGAATTACCAGCCCTGACATTTATATCTATTTTTCACCTATGTGGTTGTTGGAATGCGAGGCGCCTCGATTATAGGTCTGTAAGGACTGGGAAACGTGTGTTCAGGAATTGCCAATCCTCAAACGTAACAGAGGACCGGCCCTGAAGCATCCAGGGTTACCCAGAGTGTGTAGTCCTGAGGCATTTGCTAGAATGTCTCGAAGCGGAGAGAAGCTTGCCCCTTGCCTCGACTCATGACGGAAATCCAATTTCCAATACGAAATAACGGACTCGATTGTAGAACTAGTATGGCGACATAGTAGATGGTAGCTATGCCGCCTATGATTGATATTTATGATGCTATTCGTTTTTGAAACATATATGCACTAGTAATAATATCAAATGATTTTGCTTTACACGTATTACGCATATTTGGCCATTATAAGGTAAAACTCTATCCTCCGGCTTGCGTTGCATTGTATGATAGAACTTGAGTCTTATAATGGCTTCATTCTTTTTAAAAGCATTGCGTTGTTTTAAAAGAATTTACTTTGTTTCAAATGCACTAGCAATCACTGGAGTAAACCCATTCCGCGAAAGTGGCGTGGTCCTTTGATTTGCTTATTACTGTTGTTTAAACTGTTAAATAGATTCCTCATACCAGTCCCCATGACTGACTCGTTGTTTGTTTCACTTTGCAAACGCGGGTGCCCTTATTTCCACACGGGCAGCCTAGTTCACAGGTGACAGGTTGTTTTTGGCTCTGCACTGTTGCATAGAGTGCATTTTGGCTCATGGCGAGGCTGACTTCACAGAGATGACTTTGACATTTTCCGCCATTATTGTACTTATATTATGATTCCGCCACCGGCGATGCAGACTGCTTTACTTTCAGTATTTATTATCGTATGTATATGTACCGCCTTCGGCTATGTAGACTGATACCCTTATTATGTCTCACTGCATGTATGTATTCCGCCTCTGGCGATGATGACTGATCACTTCCCTTTTATTTACTAAGTTATATCCTACGCTGTGCTATTCTGATGTTGTGATTCCGCTGTCATATCCATGTAAAATTATTCTATTTATTGTTTCTGCTATGATGATTGATGTGTTATGTCCCAATGATTATCTTTAATACCGCACCTCGGATTTTGGGATCGTCACAGTTGGTATCAGAGCTTTGGTTAACCTTAGTTCCGGGATCTAACACATTAAACACCTCGTCAGAATAGAATCAGTAGTGTTCTAAGGAGAGTAGCTCATTAGAGATAGGATTAGCAATGTCCTAGAATGAGCTAAGCAGATTAGCAAAAAAATTTGATCAGTACATCATTACCTTTCCTTATGTTCTCCTGCTTTATCTTTTATGAAAACTATCAAATCTGTGAGCTTGATTCTTTTCTTGCTTATACAGTACTCTCTCTGATGGCTACACGAGCAGCAGCAGCTAGAGGAGGCCGTGGAGGCCGAGCAGGTGTAGCAGGAGGACGGGGGAATATCCCCGTAGTTGAGGGAGGCCCTATTATTCAGCCACCAGCATCCCGGGACTTTGAGCTAGACAGAGTAGCGAAGAGGTATAGAAACCTGGGGGGAAAACCCTTTTCTGGCATTGGTATAGTGACAGAGGCTATAGCTTGGTTGAAGACCTATGAAAAGATTTTTGAAGGCATGGGTTTGGGGACCAACAACAAAGCACAACTAGGTATCTGGCTCTTACAGGAAGAAGCAGAGCTGTGGTGGGATGCCATCACCTCAGAGGATGCAGCAAGTACTGTCAGGACCTGGGAGCAATTCAAGACCATGTTCAACGAGAAGTTTGTACCTGAACAGGCCTTAGAGAGGATGCGAGAGCAGTTTGCTAATCTCCAGCAGGGAGATCTCTCTATCCAGGATTACCTCAATAAATTCACTCAGTTGTCGCGCTATGCTCCAGAGCTTATTATGACTAACAAAGCTAAGAACAAGAGGTTTATATTTGGGCAAAAGCGCAAGTACCATGACAGAGCCATGAGCAACATCAAAATCTCCTTCTCAGAATTGGTAGAAATGGCTTGCAATTATGAAGATATGGATGAAAGACACGCCAACCAAGACCGCGCCAAAAGCCAAGCTGGAAATAAGCGCAAAGCTTCAGCAGATCAGCCAGAGTCTAACATTACAACGGCCGCTACTCAGAAACCTGGAAAGATACCGAAAGGGAATTGCTACAACTGCGGGAAGCCAGGACATTTTTCTAATGTGTGCAAAGCCCCGAGGAAGACAAAGGCAAATCCAGACTCAGCCGAATGCTACAATTGCCAGCTACCACCGATGGATCAGGTAAACCCGACGTCTTGGGAGGTACCCTTACCATTAAAAATATTCCTGTTTCTGTACTTTTTGATACTGGTGCATCACGTAGCCTCATTTCTGGTAACACTGTTCACAAGTTAAAATTGAAACAACGGAAGCTTAAAGAACCAATTAAAGTTCAAAACCCGATAGGAGGTTCTGTTAGTCTCAGTTCATATTGTAGAGTGTCTGTCTCATATTTTTGCTACAAGTTCTCTTTTGATTTGATTATCATGAACCTTTCCGAATTCGACAGTATTCTGGGACTTGATTGGTTGACAAAATATAAGGTCGAAGTTAGATGTGCCGAGCGAATCGTTAAAGTTAAAACGAAGCTTGGACCTATATATATACCATGCCATGGCTCAGAAATTAATAGAACAGAATTTTGGTCTTCTTTAGAAGTTACTCCCCCATCATTAGAAAAGATACCGGTCGTTAAAAACTATGCAGATGTGTTTGAAGAAGTAGAAAACTTACCGCCGCAAAGAGAAATTGAATTTAGGATAGATCTAATTCCTAACGCCCGACCAGTAGTACATCCAACTAGAAGAATGGCCCCGAAAGAAAAAGAAGAGTTAGGTAGTCAAACCCGAGAATTGCTTTGGAAAGGTCTGATCAGACTGAGCTTTTCAGCTTGGGGAGCAGCAGTAGTATTTGTCCCAAAATCAGATAGTACTCTAAGACTTTGTGTTGATTACCGAGATCTCAATAAGCAGACACTGAAGAACAAATATCACTTGCCTCGTATAGACGATCTGTTAGATCAATTAAATGGGGCAACAGTATTCTCCAGAATGGACCTAGCTACTGGTTTCCACCAATTACGTATAGTTGAAGACTGTGTTCCTTTGACAGCCTTCAGGGGTCCCGATTTATTCTACAAACGGTTAGTTATGTCGTTCGGCTTGTGTAACGCTCCGGCATACTTCGTCGATCTTATGAATCGTGTGTTCCGTGGTGTATTGAATAAATTTGTTCTAGTCTTCATCGATGACATTTTATTCTACTCAAAGTCGGAAGGCGAGCATGCAAGGCATTTAGAACAAGTGTTGAAAATTCTAAGGAGAAATGTCTTGAAAGCTAAATTTTCTAAATGTGTCTTCTGGCAGGATGAAGATAAGTTTCTTGGCCATGTCGTATCAAAAGAAGGGATTGCTATAGATCCAAGCAAAATTTCAGCGATTCAGAACTGGAAACAACCTACTACCCCCACAGAAGTTCGAAGTTTCCTTGGATTGGCTAGTTACTATCGGAAATTCGTTCAGGATTTCTCAAAGATATCTGGTGTATTGACAAAGCTTACAAAGAAGCATGAGAAATTCAATGGACTCCCGAATGTGAAGAAGCTTTCCAGGAGCTGAAACTGAAGTTGATGACCGCTCCAGTATTGACAATTATAGAAGGAAACCAAGACTTGACTGTATGGACAGATGCTTCTATTAGAGGGCTAGGTGCCGTATTAATGCAAAAAGGCCAAGTGGTCGCTTATGCCCGCCGTCAGCTGAAGCCGCATGAAAGAAACTATGCAACTCATGATCTTGAGTTATTAGCTATCTTGTTTGCTTTAAGAATCTGGAGGCATTATCTATTGGGAGAGAAGTTCGAACTATTTACTGATCATCAATCATTGAAATATCTATTCACTCAGAAAGATCTAAACTTGAGACAATAGCGTTGGTTAGAATTCCTTGCAGCATACGATTTTGAGATTCTATACACTCCAGGGAAAGCCAATGTTGTAGCAGATGCGCTCAGCAGAAAGAATGAAATCATCGCCAGTTTTTTCATCACGTCTTCATTAATTGACAGGATCTCGACCCTTCAGAAAGACGATGAATTTATTCAAAGAGTCAGTCAGAGAGTCAAGGGAGGTGAATCCACAAGTTTCCGACTCGATGACAAAGGAGTTCTAAGATTAAAGGGCAGAATTTGCATCCCAAATCTTCCTGAGCTTCGAAGAGAAATACTTGATGAGTGCCACATGTCCAAATTAAGTATCCATCCCGGTGTGAGCAAAATGTATAACGATATCAAACACACATTCTGGTGGAGGGCTTTGAAAAGAGATATTTCATTATATGTTAGCAGATGCCCCACTTGTCAGCTAGTTAAGAGCGATCAGCAGAAATTGGCTGGACTATTACAACCATTAGAAATTCCAGGATGGAAGTGGGAGAAAATTTCGATGGACTTCATTGATGGCTTTCCTCGAACTAAGAAAGGAAACGACAGTATATGGGTAATCGTAGATCGCTTCACGAAGACTGCCCATTTTATACCTGTCCGATCCAACAGAACGGCTCAAAGTTTAGCACAGATTTACTTCAAAGAAATAGTTAAACTGCATGGAGTGCCGCTCAAAATAGTCAGTGATAAAGACCCCCTATTTACTAGCAAATTCTGGGAAGCATTCCAGATAGAATTGGGATCCAAATCGAATTTAAGCACCGCTTATCACCCACAGACAGACGGCCAAACTGAGCGGGTGAATAGAATTTTAGAAGATTTAATGCGGGCTTGCGTTATTGATTTTGGAGGCTCATGGGAAGATCACTTACATTTGGCCGAATTCTCTTATAACAATAGCTATCAAGCAAGTTTGTGAATGTCTCCATTTGAAGCATTATACGGTAGACCGTGCAGATCTCCCGCATGTTGGGTAGAACCTGGCAACAGACTTGTGTTATGGCCCGATATGATTCGAGAAGCATCAGATAAAGTCGATTTCATTAAAAAGCGATTGAAAACCGCACAGAGCCGACAGAAAAGTTATGCTGATGCAAGAAGAAGTGACTTATCATTTGTCGTTGGCGATTATGTTTATTTAAGAGTTTCTCCGATGCGAGGAGTAATCAGATTTGGCAAGACTGGGAAGTTGGCACCGAGATTTATTGGTCCCTTTCCTATACTTGAACGGATTGGAACTCTTGCATATAGGGTTTCATTACCTGATTGGTTGCCAGGTGTTCATGATGTGTTCCACGTGTCTCAACTCAGAAAACATGTTCATGATCCGGATCTTGTTGTAGAAGAAGCAGCGCAACGGGATATAGACATAACTCCAGAATTAGCGCTCAGAAGAGAGCCGTTAAAGATAGTTGGCAAAGAAACTAGAGAGCTAAGGAGCAAAAAGATTCATTTAGTCAAAGTGCAGTGGAGTAGTGATCCTAGAAACTATACTTGGGAGACTGAGGAAAGCATTAAACAAGCCTACCCCAAATGCAGAGTGGACATCTCTGACTAACTTCGGTGCAAGGTACCTTTACAATACTTTGCATTTACATTTTGGTTCCTACTTTGCTGTTATTTCCTTTTCGATGACGAAAAGTTTTAAGTGGGGGAGATTGTAATAACCCGGAAAATGTGAACCAATTTAAAATTTTTAAAAATTGGTTATTACCAAAGAATTTGAATAATTGAAATAGCATATTTCAATAAAATAAAGAATTGGGGCTAGTATTGCAGTTTGAAATTTGAATACAAACTTTGTCTAACTGTACCGGGTGGAAAATATAACGGATTTTAGCGAAACTGAAAATATTTAAATCTGTTTATGAATGCCTTTCTAACGAATCTGAAAAATCGAAGTTTCATAGCGGGAATCAAAAGTTATGGCCAAATGAATTTTCAGAAAGGTCGCTATATAGCATATATAGCCCTTGAAAATTGATATTTTGCATACGACCTCAGAATTCGACGAAACCACTTTTGTTGGGTCCGGGATGTCAAATTATTGCTAGGTTTCAAATTTCATAATTTTTGAAGCTAGTATGTGAGCGAGGCAAAAGAAAATGTGATTGGTCAATTTCTGTTAAAATGGGTCGACCTAAAAATGGCCGTTTTTCAAACGAGCTCAGAATTCGACGAAACTGGTTTTGTTAGGACCGTATCGTCAAAACAAAGCTAGATTTATTTTTCTGGAATTTTTCGATTTAGTTTGTGGCCCAGGCAAATTGAAATGTACGTTTAAATTAAATATTGAATGTTTTATATTTTAATTTGAAAAATAACAGACTGTAATAGTCGAATTGGCCAACGAAACATATCCCATTATGTCCGGAATGGGGGTATTTAGCTAGGGCGACAGTTGTTGGGTTTGATTTCGAGTTCGTTTGTAAAAACACTATTTAAAATTTCCTATAAATCCTCGGCCAATAGGATTTTTCCTTTCAAAAAAAACACGAAAACCCTAGCCGCCACCCAGCTCTCGACGATCCACGTTGCTCCGACCTTCCCCTTCGTTTTTCGGCCGCCACCGCCACCTATAGGCCGCGCCACCACCACCATTCGAAAGCCCCTTCGCCCTTCTTCAGATCCGACCCCAACCCGACATCCACCATCACCTCCTCCGCCTGAATCGAGCCCCCAAACTTCGGGACTTCCCACCGCCGCCGACAACGCCACAGGCCACCGGAGGAGACCGCACCACCGTCGACAGGAAGCCCCCACCCCCCTCTTTCACGTCAGCACAGCCGATCATCCCCATACTTCACGGATTTTACAAAAATCCCAAACCTAGTTCTGAACAAAATATAAAGGTTTGACCTTTATTATTCTGGATTGAAAATAACACTTTTAAGTGTTGCAAAACTTTGAAAAATAATATCTTTTTCGTTCGTTAACGAAATTTGATGAAACAGGAGACACCGCGACCGCAAGGAGGCTCTCTACCATCTAGCAGCCGCGGATTTTTCTGATCTTCCTACGATTTTTAGCACTGCAAAAACCAATGTGAGGAATCCAAACTAAATTGTGTGAATGGAATCGCGTTTTATAAATTATATAAGCGAAGTGTAAATTATATACGCATTGTATACTTCATGTACATGTATTGTATAAGTTATATTAGCGATGTATAAATTATACAAGCATTGTATGAAACATATATGCTTTGAATTGTGATGAAATGCAAGTGAATTATAGAATATATATATATATATATATACTCCCCTCGTCCACAGACCATGGACGATATTTATTGCTGTGATTGACGTGATATTATATGGTATGACGAATGGTTGAAAATAATTGTTTGTGGTTGATATTGTGGTTGAAAAATACCTTTATGGTTGAAAAAATACCTTTGTGGTTGAAAAAAATACCTTTGTGGTTGAAAAATACCCTCTTGTGTTTGAAACAAATTAGAATAGGATTGTGGAATTGAAAATAAAACATGTCGCCTGCGTGCGAACTAGATGCATGATCTCCATTGTCAAAAACCGCGAGGTTTTAAGGTAGAGCGAGGAGCCGTACTAGGACGATCCCGGTTTTAACTACCCTGCCGTTATGCTGCCGAAATTTTCTGAAATATTCATGTGTTGAGTTGAAATTCATTCGTGGAATCAAAATTCATGTGTTGAATATTATTAGAATTTAAACAATTAGCTTTAGCGATAAAAATCACATTTTTATATATATACAAACTATAGAGAATATTCATGTGTTGAGTTGAAATTCATTCGTGGAATCGAAATTCATGTGTTGAATATTATTTGAATTTAAACAATTAGCTTTAGCGATAAAAATCACATTTTTATATATATACAAACTATAGAGAATATTCATGTGTTGAGTTGAAATTCATTCGTGGAATCGAAATTCATGTGTTGAATATTATTCGAATTTAAACAAATAGCTTTAGCGATAAAAATCACAGTTTTATATATATATACAAATTATAGAAAATATTCATGTGTTGAATTGAGATTCGTTCGTCGAATTGAAATTCATGTGTTGAATGTTATCGTATTTTAAAATAAAATGAATGGACAATAAAAACTACATTTTTATTGTGAATATGAAGTGTTAAAAACATTCAAGGGTTGAATAAATATTTTTGATGATAAAAATATTTCTTTAATCATGTATACGCTTTGATAAAAATACACACGTGTTGGAATAAACAATAGTTTACTAGAAATATTATTAGCTTTGTTCTGCATATATATACATGTGTTGAACAGGAAAAATGGATTTGCTGTAGAGTAAAGAAATTATTTGCATGCCCGACAAATAGGTAAACCTTGATGAGTTGGCTGTGCAATTTTATTTTTATATCAACTCCTGTGAATGCCATTGGATGCGGAGTGCTGGTTATTCTGTGTGAAATAATAAACATCGCCATAGGATAGTAACAATTAATTTTGAACTACACTACATGGCATACTTCTTGACGATAGGCGTACTTCATCATATTCCACATAAGCAATTGGAGCTTATGTGACGAGGTGGAAGATTGACCATACGAGCGAGAGGCTTGTATGGCGATGACTATATACTACAGGTTGAACTAATGACTGATATGGACTATATAAAATATAACGATAAATTGCCAGACTAATAAAAACCCCACACGGGTCTGGAGTTGACAATAATCACGTCTCTCTAGTTATTAGATACGGCACATGGACTATTTATTTCCACACGGAACGGGGTGACGAGAATTTATTCTCTGGAGTTATTATCTATACACGCTCCCCCGTAAACACCAAAATATATCACTATAAATATGTGGATGATTTTTAGGATTTATTGGGTACCTAACACGGCCCAATAAATTTCCAAACCCCTCCCCGTACAAAGGAGGTTATGGCGAAATTTTTCGAAATATTAAGGCGTTAGTGAAATATTTGAAGTGAAAACGAAGTTGAAATTAATGAATGAACTATATTTGAAATTATAGAATGAATTATATTTATATATATAAATATAAATATAATTAAGAGGAATCGAAGCCGTGCAGTTCGTGTTTTGGAATCGTAATTTGAAACGATTAGTACGAGAAATCCGACCATCGGATTTTCCCAAAACCGCAACCGCTGGGTTCGCCTTGGAAATATCTTTCCAACGGCACCAACCTTGTAAAAATCCAATGGTTGGATTGTCCGGAATGTTCAATTCAAATCTGAAGAAAAACAGCGCCAGAATCGTTTATATTTATATATAAATATAAATATAAGTAAATTAAATCGAATAACGACGCTGCAGTTCGAATTTTGAAACCGTAACTTCAAATGACTAGTGTGGAAGATCCGACCGTCGGATTTTCACGAAACTGGAACCGTTGGGTTCGCTTTGGGAATATCTTCCCACTGATATAGACTTTGTAGAAATCCAACGGTTAGATTTTCCGATATGTGTAAAACAAATTAGAGGAAAAACAGCGCCAGTGCCACGGCACGACCTGAAACGTCGTTTAATTAAATATGGCCATTTAAATAAATAAAAATGGCGAAAAATTGTTATAAAATATTATAAGCAACATAGATTGGAAATAAACTAATTTGGTTTGATCTGTTTGATATTTGATGGTTGTATGTGTTTGACACGAAAATAACACTAAAGAACTGAAATATGGATGTCGAATAATATAACCATAGAAAGAATTGATTTGAATTCTAATTACGTGAATTATTTGAAAAGGATGAGCTAACCCTCATTTCAAATAATTAATCGAGCGATTCAAATTGGAAAATACAAAGACGATTCAAGACCGACGATCTTCGTATCGGTTGGATGGGCGCTGCTGAGGTTCCTGACCGGAGTAGCTACCGTGAAGGAACGGAAGTAGTAGCCGTCCGAACGTTTGTGTTGATTGTACGGATATACGAGGAATTTGACGCCTCCGGTTTCGTTCAGACCCAGAACTGACTTGTAAATGGACTGTGTGTCTGACATGGGATTTTGTTCTATACTGATTGATCTCTGTTAAATATATATCTGTTTGGCGGCGGGGAATTTATTCTTTTGCTTAACGCCCTTCTCTGAGACGTACGAGCTCATAGGTTATATATCGATTGAAATCAGTCGTATGGAGTGGATTGCCTATGTGGCATGCCAAGATGCTGTGATCAAGGCTTCTTTTGCAAAGCAAAGTCTTGTGGATGATGATCAAAGCACGGTCTACGTGGCCTGGCTTTGTGTATAGCGTGAATCCGCGAGCCTCACACCCCGGTATGAGTTAAAAACGGGATAAGGACTGTAGGGAGAGCACGACGTTTCTTTCTAGCTATGGTGGTATCAGTGACTTACCAGCCCTGACATTTATATCTATTTTTCACCTATGTGGTTGTTGGAATGCGAGGCGCCTCGATTATAGGTCTGTAAGGACCGGGAAACGTGTGTTCAGGAATTGCCAATCCTCAAACGTAAGAGAGGACCAGCCCTGAAGCATCCAGAGTTACCCAGAGTGTGTAGTCCTGAGGCATTTGCTAGAATGTCTCGAAGCGGAGAGGAGCTTGCCCCTTGCCTCGACTCATGACGGAAATCCAATTTCCAATACGAAATAACGGACTCGATTATAGAACTAGTATGGCGACATAGTAGATGGTAGCTATGCCGCCTATGATTGATATTTATGATGCTATTCGTTTTTGAAACATATATGCACTAGTAATAATATCAAATGATTTTGCTTTACACGTATTAAGCATATTTGGCCATTATAAGGTAAAACTCTATCCTCCAGCTTGCGTTGCATTGTATGATGGGACTTGAGTCTTATAATGGCTTCATTCTTTTTAAAAGCATTGCGTTGTTTTAAAAGAATTTACTTTGTTTCAAATGCACTAGCAATCACTGGAGTAAACCCGTTCCGCGAAAGTGGCGTGGTCCTATGATTTGCTTATTACTGTTGTTTAAACTGTTAAATAGATTCCTCATACCAGTCCCCATGACTGACTCGTTGTTTGTTTCACTTTACAAACGCGGGTGCCCTTATTTCCACACGGCCAGCCTAGTTCACAGGTGACAGGTTGTTTTTGGCTCTGCACTGTTGCATAGAATGCATTTTGGCTCATGGCGAGGCTGACTTCACAGAGATGACTTTCACATTTTCCGCCATTATTGTACTTATATTATGATTCCGCCACCGGCGATGCAGACTGCTTTACTTTCAGTATTTATTATCGTATGTATATGTACTGCCTTCGGCGATGTATACTGATACCCTTATTATGTCTCACTGCATGTATGTATTCCGCCTCTGGCGATGATGACTGATCACTTCCCTTTTATTTACTAAGTTATATCCTACGCTGTGCTATTCTGATGTTGTGATTCCGCTGTCATATCCATGTAAAATTATTCTATTTATTGTTTCAGCTATGATGATTGATGTGTTATGTCCCAATGATTATCCTTAATACCGCACCTCGGATTTTGGGATCGTCACAGCTATCTTTTTCGATTTTCTAAAGTAGCCTTTTATAGTACATCACTTTGGCTAAAGACTAATGATTGAACACTTTTTCCACAATTTGCCACATGTCATTAGTTGTTTTGCATCCAATGACTTATGGTAGAAGATTTTGGGTAATTGAAGAAAATAGCATGAACTAATCAACCTGTCTTGCCTATGAATTTTGGTATATTATTCATTGTTGATGACCCTACCTCCTTGATATATTATGAATTTGGATGGTACAACATTTGTACCCATGAAAAATCCCTCCAAGCCATACACTTGAGTGGCAGTTCAAATCTCCAATCTGTAGTTTCAACAAAGGGTAGTTGTTTTCATCCAATTGCACAGTAATAAATTGTGATTGTGGACCGATCGCTTTTTTTATTAACTTTTCTACAACAGAAGAATCATCAAAATGGTTGGTTACATTATTAGAAGTTGCAGATGCATTGTCAATGGCGATGATGCATAGAAACCAGAAAATAACTGGGTAGAAGACAACAAAAATTTGAACCTAATACAAAAGAAACTCACATAAAATACATTGCCGCTTAAAGCGCCTAGCAGGTCCGCTGCGGTGGAGGTCCAAAAAGTCATAACAGGGATAAAGCATGGAAATTACAGGATATAGTGGGTGATTTAAAATAGCACATGTAACACATTCATAGTGTTCTTTCGAATGTAAAAACAATAATTAAATGAAAAACTAGCACTCGGTTTAACTATGATTAGTACATTCATAATTTTAAGCAAAAACTGTACAAACATCTACAAATATTTAATTTAATTAAGTTTTATAGAATATAAAGTAATTTTGTTTCTAAAAATATATACTAAAAAATTTAAATTAAAAAAATATAATTTCATAAATTTTATAATACATAGATGTCATTTTTTTTTGTTTGTTTCTTTCATAAAAAATACAATGGGAATAGTGTAATTTACTGAAAATAACTGGTTATCTCAGGAAAAGCGGAATACTCGGGGGTTAAAGAGAAAAGACTATATTGGAGGCTATCTGGGAAAAGCGCAGCGGTGGTAATCCGCTATGGGATATAGAAAAGATATAGCGGGGTAATAGTGAGGCATTAAATGCACAGACTATTGCAACCAGTTTATCTGAAATGAAGTGGTAAGTATTACTTATTAGATTCTGAATGACTATTTGATTTCTGGTGACTTTCTGGTTTTCATGGTTGATTTTCTTTATTTTTTAAAGGGGGTTGCGAGTGGTTATTTGATGTAGTCATGTTTACACGCTGACGAGGCACAAGAATGATGCAACTGCATGTATATGTTATGGTTTGGCACTGACGATCACAATCAACCTCCTTCTCTGATGATGAAATCTTACTAGAGAGAAAAACTACACAAATCATAAAATTGACATCCCATACATGTCGTTTGGCTTGAAAGTGGCTCAGATACCAACTTAGAAATTGATAAATGCTGTCAACAATATAACTAAGAAAGTTTGGGTTTTGTATTACTGGATACTTGGTAATACACAGGTAACAAATTGTATTTATGTACAAAATATGGAAAATGGACTAAAAACTGAAGCCAGTACAAGTAACAAAAGAGAGAAAATAAAAGACAAGTTAGGCTGAACATATCAACACATATACTTCACATCTTTACTTGCTTTGGACTCGGTAGCTGTGGTAATACACGTTGCTTTACTAGGACCTATATCAGATTTGTTTTGTTATATTAAGTTATTTCTGAATTTTTATATGCATGTGGATTGGGAATGGATATTAATACCTTCCTTTATAAATGATTCCATCTCCACTATTTCATCTTTGTTCTTTCTAAAAACAAACTACCAATGCCTTTTATTGAACAAATTTTCCACTTTTTACATGAATTACTTTCGTCTTTGCTGCATACTTATACATTATAGCATAACCAAATAATATAAATAAGGTCAATTCTATTAGCATCCCATCTTTTGCCTTACCCATCCCATTAAAAAGTAAAAAAAATAAAGTGACCAAGTCACCCTCATATGTTATTGTACTTAGCAAATTCATTTTTTTCATTCTGTTATGCACTTTATCCATGATAAAATGTTATGGTAACGAAACAACATATGATTTGAAGAAAACAATATTCCTTTTTTAGAAAAAGTTAATGTTTTATTTTAATTTTTCCCATTTTAAAAAATATTTACAGTTCGATTGTTTTTTGAGTAAAATTGAAATGTAACTTTTTATATTGCACGATTGATGACAATAATAATTATGAATTACTACTTCATTGATTTTTGATTTCATTTTTTTTAACTTTTATTAATGTTAAGTTATTATCGTTAAACGGGTGGAATAAAGGGCAACTGTGGTATATATCATGGTGGGAAAATTAAAAGATAGGTGTGATGCATTTTTGTTTAAATAATGGAGTGGGAAAGGCAATAAGTGGGGTGGAAATAGATGTGGCCTATAAATAATATGGCATAAATTGTATAACGTATGAGACTTATACATTTTTTAACTTAACGTAGTAAACTACTTTTCAACCAAACTGTTCGTATTGCTTTATCTTACGGTTTTATTTTACGTATTTTACACATAAACAAAAAACATGGTGGGAATTCTCCTCATCCATGTTGATCGGTTAGTAATTTTCATCTGAAATGAATGCACAGACTACTGCAACTAGTTTATTTGAAATGAAGAGATACGTATTACTAATTGGATTCTAGATGACGCATTTGATTTTTGGTGACTTTCTTGTTTTCATGGTTAATTTTCTTGATTTTTTAAAGGGGGTTATGAGTATTTACTTGATGCAGTCATGTTTACACGCTGGTGAGGCCCAAGAATGATGCAGGCGCGTGTATATGTTATGGTTTGGCACTGAAGATCACAATCAACCTCCTTCTTTGATGACGAAATTTTGCTGGAGACCAAAAATACACAAAACATAAAATTGACACCTCACAAATGTTGTTTGGCTTGAAAGTGGCTCTGATACCAACTTAGAAATTGATAAATTATGACAACAATATAATTAAGAAAGTTTGGGTTTCTTATTATTGAATAATTGATAATAAGCAGCTAAAAAATTGTATTTATGTACAAAATAGGACAAATGCACTTAAAACAGAAGCCGACCCAAGAAACAAAAGAGAGAAAATAAAAACAAGTGGGGCCAAATATATCAACACATATACTTCACATCTTTATTTGCTTTAGACTTGGTATCTGTGGTAATACGCATTGCTTTACTAGGATGTGTATCACATTTGTTTTGTTATATTAAGTTATTTCTGAATTTTTATATGCAGGCGGATTGGGAATGGATATTGATACCTTCCTTTATAAACAAGAGTGTTGTTAATGCCACTCCAAAAAAGGATAAGGGGGGTCATATTTTATTTTCACTCCATTAAATATTAAATTGTTAAGGGGGGACCAAACACAATGGAAAAACTGATAATAGAATCCAATTTTACCATTCTATTCAAATATACAAAACACGGTAACAATCGACACAAGGGCATACCGAAATTCACTACAAAATTCGGAAATAACATGCCGAAAATATATTAATTGAAGAAAAATTAAAATCCTGCATATTCGGCGATACTACATCGGCGATTTATTCAACAAATTCAACATATCTTCCGCTTTTCTGAGAAAAAAAATCTTGTTTTCTTCTTTTTCAAAGATAGAAATTTTGTTAGAAATTGGCTCTTTCATTAAAACAGTGATTAATTATCTACTTTAAAAAGGAAAAAAGAAGATGATTAGGGTTTAATGAACAGCAAAATGTAATTAGGGTAAAATAATAAAAGGACATTTTGGACTATGTTTTACAAATTGTTAAGCGGAGGCTATGATAAATGATCCACCCCTTACTGAACTTAAAATAAAACAAAAAATGGTCCCCCTTAACCGTTTTTGGATTTTCATTAACAATATCATAAATAATTCCATCTCCACTGTTTTAACTTTGTTCTTCATAAATATAAACTGCCAATGCCTTTTACCGAACAAGTTTTCCACTTTTTTACTTGAATTACTTCCGTCTTTGCTTAATGTTGTATACGTATACATTATAGCATTACTGAATAATATAAATAATATGGCACAAACTTTACACTCTTTTTAACTTAACGCAGCAAACTCAGTGTCAATATATCATTGTTCTTACTGAGGACGGCATACACACTGATATTACTTCTAACTAGCATAGAAAATAGATTATTTATTCATAATAATATAGTAAGTGCTCCGCCTAAACCATCTAACATTTTTTCCAGCAATCACAGATTTAAATGTCCGTGCAGACTCCTTCTCTCTAATAACCATTGGAGCGACATTCAGCGTCGCACTCGATTCCTATTTACCACCACCCGTAGCTCGATGATAATCAAAACATTCTACAAACCGCAGTTCTACAATCAACACATAATAAGAATAGCATATAAGTTTGTTTATTGAATAAGATACTAACGTAAAAACAATTTAAAAGGATGATAATATACTCACCTGTGGCACAGACTGCAGTTGCTGAAGTGATCAGTAAGCATATTATAACCAGTGTCTTCATCATTGTTATAATGTTATTGAAGTAAAGTTGAAAGTCTTTTCCCTATTATATAAGTGTACAAGGTCTCGGCATTAGTTGGATAATAAATATCCCCCTTCTGAAAGTCAGCACTATAAAGCCTATTTATGCTACTGCATACTATAAACTATCTATTTATATTAAAATCAATAGCTGGCCATGAAATTTAATATATATTCCATATTAGGATTTAATACATATTCCCATGTTTTGATCGTTGTCCTTTGGGATTGTTCTGTAAAAGAAATGTGTATTACCACAGCTACCGAGTCCAAAGCAAATAAATATGTGAAGTAGATGTGTTGGGAATGGATATTGATACCCTTTTTTTATAAATAATTCCGTCTCCACTGTTTTACCTTTGTTCTTTATAAATATAAACTGCTAATACATTTTACTTAACAAGTTCTCAACTTTTTAAATGAATTACTTCTGTCTTTGCTAAACATTGCATACATATTAATCATAGCATTATCGAATAATATAAATAGGCCAATTCTATTAGCATCTTAGCTTTTGCCTTACCCACCCACTAAAAAGTAAAAATAAAATAAAGTGACAAATTTACCCTTATATGTTATTATACTTAGCAAATTTATTTTTTTCATTCTGTTATGCACTTTATCCATGATAAAATGTTACGACGACGAAGCGACAAATGATTTGAAGAAAACAATATTCATTTTCTCGAAAAAGATAATGTTTTATTTTAGTTTTTCCCTTTTTAGAAAATATTTACTGTTCGATTGTCTTTTGAGTAATGTTGAAATGTAACATTTTTATATTGCACGATTGATGACAATAATAATTATGAATTACTACTTCACTGATTTTTGATTTCATTTTTTTACTTTTTAATTAATGTTAAGTTATTATCACTATACGAGTGAAATATAGGGCAATTATGGTATATATCAGGGTGGGAAAATTAAAAGAGGGGTGTGATGCATTTTGTTTAAATAATGGAGTGGGAAAGGCAATAAGTGCGGTGGAAATAGACGTGGCCTATAAATAATATTGCATAAACTATATAACGTATGCGGCTTATACATTTTTTAACTTAATGTAGTAAACTAATTTTCAACCAAACAATTCTTATTGCTTTATCTTATCTTTTCATTTTATGTTTTCTACCAACAAACCAAAAGCACGGTGGGTATTCTTCACTGAAAAGATACAAATAACTACTCGGCTTATTGAAGCATTGATTTGTTATGTTTTGCATTGATTAGTTAGTATTTTCAATGGCTTGTTATCATATACTCACATTCTTCGTTGTTGTATAGTTGGGTGCATATCTCCTCATCCATGTTGATTGGTTAGTGATTTTTATAGTTAATAAACTACACATTTACTGTATTGTTTACATGCACCCAGTTTTTTCCCACCTTCACTACTTTTCTATGACTATTCTTCAATTCTTCTTTAAGCAATTAAATGGACATATTTTTGAATATATATTCAGGTAATCAAAGTTTTTCTGTTTGTTCAGGTCATGATTCTCTCTCATTTGCATAAATTAGAGCATGGTTCTAACATTACAATGGTACTGATAACTGATCTTGGATGAAATTTAACATCCACGCTTATTACAAGTATAATCATGGAAATCAGCCATAAATTTTCATTTTGTTTTCGAGGCTTAATCGATATATAATTGATGTATTGAGAAATACAACATACACAGACATTTCTTATACATATCCAACTATATTTTTAATTGAGCACACCAATGCAGTATAAAACGAAAACAGCTTATTCAAAATAATATGACAAGAACTCTGCCAGAGCCTTTTAACAAGATTTCCAGCAACAACAGGTAAGAAAAATCAAGCAAAATCCTCCATCCTTGTAGCCATAGAAGCGACAATCAGAAGTGCATTCGTATCGTATGCAGTGTTCATTGCCTCTAGCCCGACGTTTATCGAAGCATTCATGTTGTAATGTCCTGAAATTCCGGTACAATTCAAGCTGACCAAATAACACAAGTCCAAACCAAATTGCACTGGAAACCAGAAAACTAATAGAAAGAAAACAGACGGTAAGGATAGATAAGATAGAAACTTAGAATTGAAGAAGAAAAACATATAACACGAATCCCACAGCGGAACTAACAATATATAATAGATACATAACTTTGAAATAAAATCAGTATATGTATACAGCAACATTATCAGAGTATAACACTTACAACACAGCGGAAATAAACAATAGCTATATATTCCTGAAGCCTCCTGCTCCAAGCTCTCCAAGTATACCTGCAAAATCCTAACTACTTGACTGCCCGTACAAATTTGGGCACCCAAGAGTTTAGGGAGAACAAAACAAAATAAACTCTGGGTCAGTCATGGGACTGGTGTGAGTAAAACAATTTTAAAACAGTTTGAGCAATAAAATAATATCTCATAAGACCATGCCGTATAATGGAACGGTTTTTTCCCTTATGAGAATCCAAAATAATCTTTATATCAAAATTCTTTTGATATTATGATAGTGTCTATCAACCACAATATAATAATCATCTAGCAGAAATGCTTTCATCTCACGTTCTATATATCTACTATACAATCAAAACCGCGAGCACTTATTGGGTAATGGATTACCAACTATGACAAGGTATGGAACCACCTTCCGATAGTGTACCTCTATAGAGGAATACACTGGGTTCAACAAGAACATCTTGTAACCCAGCCACACAAGACTGACCCCTAATTTCGCTAGAGTGTATCGAATGTATATCACCAACGGTTGGGATCGGCAACTGTTTCCCGAATGGGATAACGTCGAATAGATTAAAGAATGAAATGAATATCTCTAGATAGGTGATAATACACCCTAATGGAAGCAACCCACGTAACCATGCTGCCTGCCCGATTTTTGTCATTTCCCGGTTGTGAGGTTAGCGGCCACGCTTATCTCTGACATATCACACATTTATTCACTTTGAATGTCACATAGTCATACCCGCCAAATCACAAATTGATTTTCCCCAAAAATTCAACGGGTATACAACTAAGAGAAACGAATTCCTCTGCTACCAAACATAAATACGTATGAAGAGATTAATTTACGCGATCCATTAAATAAACTTTGTTAGACATTCTTCCATACAGGTCATCTTGGGACTGGACAAACCGAAGGCACCATTCTATAAGTCCATCTTAGGCAATTTCTACCTAGGATTTGGACAAAACGACCCTTGCATAAACTCCGTCTTCAATTATCTTCATCATATCTGATTCGCAATGCTAATGCCCATAAAGTGTGGTTTTCATATAATGAATCTGATCCCGGTCTCTCCGTATTGGCAATGGAAAAATGGTCAAAAACTTTGATAGTCGGTGATTTAACTATCAAAGAAAAACATGTGTGCAAACAACGATATTATTTCCATATGGAAATTCTATCGATCAATCATCAATCGACATTTATTCATTTCCCCATTTCTCGTTTCCATATGTTCATCAGATCTTATATCCTAATTTTAGAAAATATATGTTATTTTATATTAGAAAACATTTCTGATATTTATTTGGAAAACATTTCCAAAACTCCTTCATTAGATTTAAACAGATGTTTAAATAAAACATCGCTATGCCAACTCAAACCAATACACTCATTAACTAAATTTACTTAACCAAACTTTACTATCGAACCTTAACCATTCCTTAGTTAAAACGAAGTCAATCAAGTTGGGGTATAATTACTTCTAAGACCTTAACTGAAAAACATTTCTAACTTCGAAATAGACAAAGTTCATCTTCTAAATCTTCAAGAAACTTCCTTATGTAACCCTCGGATTCTATTTACGAATCCACTTCTTTATTTAAAACATTGATTATTATAATCCCTACTTCTGAAATATCTAACTTCAAAATATAAGTTTTGTTTCTTAATTCAACTAAATAACTAAATAGACAATTTATAACTAAATAAATAAATCTTGATTAAAAACGGAAAGTGAATAGTACTTTCCTGAATTCGATTTAATCGGATTTCAACGTATATCTCTCTTTCGAATAATCTCTATTCGATAACTCCTTTCGAATAAACTAATATTCGATTAACTTCATTCGAATAAACTATATTCAATTAACTCCTTTCGAATAAACTAATATTCGATTAACTTCTTTTCCCGGAAACTATTTTCGATTAACTCCTTTTCTATTATCTCTAGTCAATTAACTCTAACTCTAATCGATAAACTCTAATTAGATTACCTCTATCGATTAACTCTAACTCTAATCGATTAACTCTATTCAATTAACTTCCTTCGAATAACCAATATTCGATTAACTCCTTTCTTCAAATAACCAATATTCGATAACTCTTTTTTGAATAACCAATATTCGATAACTCCCTTCTTCAAATAACCAATATTCGATAACTCTTTTTCTAATAACCAATATTCGATAACTCCCTTCTTCAAATAAACTATATTCGACTAACTCTATTTGATTACAAATACTTCCTTTTCTATTTGTTTGTACAAATATTTCCTTTTTCTATTTGTTTTACAAATATTCCCTTTTCTATTTGTTTATTTAACAAATAAATATTTCCTTTTCAATTCTATTTATTTAACAAATATTCCTTTTCAATTCTATTTGTTTAACAAATAAATATTTCCTTTTCAATTCTATTTATTTAACAAATAAATATTTTCTTTTATCTTTCTATATATTTTCTACATATTTCTCTTTCTATTTTATTTGCAAATGTTTTACAAATATTTCTCTTTCTATTTTATTTGTAAATGTTTTACAAATATTTCTCTTTTTATTTACACTTTAAAAATTCTCTTTTACATTCCAGTATTTCTTATGGTAATTTGCATACCCTATAACAATGATCAATATCATCAAACATACATAATCAACAACAGATTATATATCACATCATATATTTCAATATATGAAAAATAGTAAAATAAATGTTGAGGAATCCAGTTGGATTCCTCCAACCTGTTTCCCTGCATCCACATATGTTAAACAATACAATTAACATCAATTTCATTTCACTATGAAATGTTCTGCTAAACAGAATCAACATATATATATATATATACATATATATATATATATATGTATATATAACCAGATCTATAATTTCAATCTATTACTTAGCAGTTCAACCAAACAGTCAATACACAACAATCAATCATCATTTATCAGTTCTAAATATACGTTATAAAAATATGAACTAATAGAGTTGGTGAGTTTTACTCACATTGGACTACCATCGTTAAATAACGATAACCATCAATTGATTCACACAGACAATTTATTTCATTATAAATTGTGATGAGCTCCAATTCACTTCCAGTCAGTTCCATTTGGTTTCCGCCATCCATACGATCCCAACAGATCCAGTTTCGTCAAATTCTGATACCATATGATAGAGATATTCATTTTACAAGTTATATACTTTTCAATTTCAATAAAACTTAATTTAAATAATTACTTTGGACCTCACCAACATTTCAGCCCATCTTCTTCAAGCCCATACCCACCACTACCTCTTCTTCCCTGTCAAACTCAAACCCTAACTTCTCATGGTCATCACGTCCTTCTTCCTTGATCCAACTTCCATATCATGCCACTTAAAATCACATAGAAATTTCCAAAATTCCTATCATCAGAAACTCTATCTAACTATACCCTAAACCTCAAGCTCGACACCGTTATTAGCATCATGTTCAACCGCTCTAGCGTACAAATCTCTTACAGACATCGAACAAGAACATCACCAATACCCTCAGAAATCTACATGCTGGTGTAGAAATACACACCAAGTTCAGAACTCATCTCCAAAACGATCAACAACGATCCATTACCCAAATTTGTCGAACCCTAGTTCGCTCAGTATACGCGGCCCTCAACCAAAACCTTGACCGAGTCTTGCAGAAATTACACGAACGGGAATCTGTTCTTATCAGAAATCCAAATATATGTATTTCCTGATTTATAAATTTTAGTATGAATTTTTAGGAAGAAGAATATCTCAGTTTTGTGTGTATGAGACTGGCGGCATCAGTTTGACCGTGGAGAGTTTTTAGTTAGGGTAAGAAATAGTTGGTGGGTGGGTATTTACAGGATTTGATTAGCTTACAAGAGAAGCTTCACTAATTTTTTTAATTTAATTTATATCTTCATATTCATCTTTAAAAATTACTGTGATCACACATGATATCCAAAAATCATGAAAAAGAGTGTACACCTTCAGTTCGACATTACGGACCCAACGAAACTGGTTTCGTCAAATTCCGACTCCGTTTGCTCACACAGCTTAGTTTTAACCGTCAAAATACTGACTGTTTTTCACATTAAAATCCCGTACGGCCATATACTGACTCTAAAAATCACGAAACTTGAAATCTAACAATAATTTAATGTTACGGATCCAACAAAATTAGTTTCATCGAAAAGGAGCTCGTTTGCAAAATTGGCTATTTTTAAAGCTCTAAATAAACCATTTAAAATATTAAATATATTTAAAAATAATTAAATCAAATATTTGTAAATAAATATTATCGTGTATATATTCACAATAGAATATCATACAGCTCCAATTGGATTTATAACTTGATATTCAAATCCCGGTTGAATCTATATTCAATTTATGTTGAAAAATCCATTTAAAATATAAATAAATCGTTATAAAATTATAAAGGAATTCCATAGCGACTTTTCTAAAATTTGATTTGGATATAAATCAAAATATACACGATGAAATCCTAATTTTTCTCTTTCGTTAGAAAAACATACTTCACCAGCTCCTAACGTTTCTTGTTTTACAGAAATCCGGTTTAAAACGGATTCTGTATATCCATTTAAAGTCAAATTGCCAAATAGCGAACTGCCGCGCCATTTCGAGCTCGATTATAATTATATTATAATTTATACGCTCTAACTTCATTAACTAAATATATTCGTTATCGTAATTCATTTTTAAACTGAATTATATATTTTGAATTTCCCAATTAACACAATATTGCCATTTCAGCTAATTCTGATTATTTCAGAATTAAATGTATTATTCTATTATTAAATTTAATTAAATATTAACTATAATTTAATTAAAAAGCTATTTAAATCTCTATATCACTATTTAAATAATTGAATTAATTAATTATAATGCCGTAGAAATACGGGTCGTTACATTCTTCCCCCTTAAAATAATTTCATCCTCGAAATTGCTAAGTAGAAAATAAACTCCACCAACTGGGTTAAAATTATTTCTTCACTTCTTGACTTCAATTTCAACTAAATCAATTAATTCCAATAAAAATATTAATTTATTTCTGTTAACGAAAAATTTCAAAAATACTAAAAATTTTCTAACACCTTAACTTTTCGAAAAATTTCGCCAGCACCTCCTTTGTACTGATCAATAGTTCAAACTCCAACTCGCCTCTCTAAGCCTTCTTCAACCCAAAAGAAAATCAAACAGCCAAGCAGCTCGCCTATTCGGCTAATCAAAATCTCAAACCCATATATAATATAAACTGGTACCTTTTTGTTGGGCATATCATTATATCATTTCCATCTATTACCAATTCTGCAAATACCAATACATTACCAACTAATTTCCAATTTTATCTTCAAAACCAAATCATTCACGTATCCAAACCAAATTCCATTTCACACAAAAATTCCATTCTTGATTCCAAACTCCTAACTCATCAATTCAATACATTACGAATTACTATGACACAAATCCAATTTTCTCGATACCATTCTAATCCAATTCAACTCAATTACCACTGAAGTGGATTTATATAAATTTCAAATTTGCTTTCACCAATTTCTAATATTTTTTTTTTCAAACGATCTTTGCCTAGGAGTTTCAAACAGCTTTACTTTTCTCAAAAGACTAACTTTCCTTTTCAGGATTCAAAATAATTTGTTTTGTCAAAACAATTCGAAATCAATATCTTTGGTAGTAATCCAACACTTAGAACTCAGAAATGAATACTGATGATGTCTGGATCATCATTGGAACTATTTTCCAGCGACCAAAGTGAGTTCAATACTATATCACTTTCAAAACCATATCTAAACACTTCCATTTTGAAATTCATTTCAAAATATCATTTTCAATGCTTGTAACAAATTTAAAATCTCCTAGGATTTTAAAATTTTCATATATTTAATCCAATTCCATTTACAAACACTTTTCATGTTTTTTCGGAATTTTAATTCCAATTCTGATTTTAATTCAGATTTAATTCATCTGATTTCATAATTTTCTGATATAAATTTTGACTTGTTATTTACATAACAATTTTACTTTTATAATCTCATTCGATTATAATAACAACCAACACATCCAATATATTATAATAATTCAAATATTAATCATTCTTTATATCAAATATAATTTGGGTAAAATTATTTCGTTTATCCTCTTTTTCAAAACATATTATGTCAGTTCATCGTATTCAAGTGTTTAGAAACCCCTACCGATACAGTGGATCAAACTGATTGACCAGAACTCATAAACAACTCAACCAATAAATCTCCACAATATAAAACAATTTCATATTGAATAACAAATACGTTCACTCGTATATATACACTCAAACTCAATCTAGGGCATTACTAACCCTATCTCTATCAAATAACGCCACAGAGCCAAGGTGATAACTTAACCTTAAGCTCTGATACCAACTGTATTGTCCCAAAATTCCAGTATAATTTGAGCTGACCAAATAACACAAGTCCAAACCTAATTGCACTGGAAACCAGAAAACTAACAGAAAGCAAACAGAGGGGTGAGGATAGATAAGATAGAAACTTAGAATAAAAGAAGAAGAACATACAACATCAGAGTAAACATGAATCTCACAGCGGGAAGAACAATATATAATAGATACATAACTTTGAAATAAAATCAGTATATGTATACAATAACATTTTCAAAGTATAACAATTACAACACAGCGGAAATAAACAATAGCTATATATTCCTAAAGCCTCCTGCTCCAAGCTCTCCAAGTATATCTGTAAAATCCTAACTACTTGACTGCCCGTACAAATTTGGCACCCAAGAGTTTAGGGAAAACAAAACAAAATAAACTCTGGGTCAGTCATGGGACTGGTGTGAGTAAAACAATTTAACAACAGTTTGAGCAATAAAACGATATCACATAAGACCACGCCGTAAACAGAACGGTTTTTTCCCTTATAAGAATCCAAAATAATCTTTATATTAAAATTCTTTTGATATTATGATAGTGTCTATCAACCACAATATAATAATCATCTAGCAGAAACGCTTTCATCTCACGTTCTACATATATAGTATACAATCAAAACCGCGAGAACTTATTGGGTAATGTATTACCAACTATGATAAGGTATGGAACCACTTTCCGATAGTGTACCTCTAGTGATGAATACACTGGGTTCAACATGAACATCTTGCAACCCGGCCACACATAACCGACCACTCATTTCGCTTGAGTGTATCGATGTATATCACCAATGGTTGGGATCAGCAACCTTTTCCCGAATGGGACAACATCGAAAAGATTAAAGAATGAAATGAATATCTCTAGATGGGTGATAATACACCCTAATGGTAGCAATCCACATAACCATGCTGCCTTCCCGATTTTTGTCATTTCCCGGTTGTGAGGCTAGAGGCCATGCTTATCTCAGACAGATCACACATTTATTCACTTTGAATGTCACATCGCCATACCCGCCAAATCACAAATTGATTTCCCTAAGAATATAACAGGTATACAGCTAAGAGAAACAAATTCCTCCACCACCAAACGTAAATATGTTTGAAGAGATCAACTTACACGATCCATTAATGTAAAGGCCCGTAAATCCGTACCAATTTGAGCTGACTAATATGCTACACATTAACTCAACGTGAACAAAAATACAGATCATTAGTAGAAAGAAATAAGAGGATGAGAAAGATAAGATAAAACTAATAGAATAGAAGAAGAAGAAGAAGAAGAAGAAGAAGAAGAACACACTGAACAGAATCGGAGTAAACACGAAACTCACAGCGGAACAAATAAAATGTATTATATACATAACTTTGAATTATAAAACTGTATTGTATATTCATACCATATTAGAGTATAACACATGATATATCACAGCAGAAATAACTCTACATAACTACTGTGAAGTCTCCTGCTTTGAGCTCCTCCAAGTGTATCTGTAAAAGCCTGAAACACTTGTCTGCCTGAACGAATTTGAGCACCCAAGAGTTTAGGGAAAACAAACAAAATAAACTCTGGGTCAGTCATGGGACTGGTGTGAGTAAACTCCAACCATATTGTTTAACTTTGAAAATCCTTTTGAAATAAAGGGTAATAGTAAGACCAACCCACACATAAACATGGATGTTTTTACCTTACTATAACCAAAACGTTTTTGATATCAAAATCCAGTGATATTTTAATAATGTCTAATCAAATAAATAACCAAATAGTAGAACGCTTGCATCTCACGCTCTACATGCATAGTATAGAATCAAAAACCGCAGGGCGCTTGTTGGAGATTGGGTTCCAACTATGACTAGGTATGGTACCACCTCCCGATCAGTGTACTCTAGAGGGGATACACTGGGGTTCAACAAGAACATCTTGCAACCCGGCCCACAAATGACCGACCACTCATTTCTCTTGAGTGTATCGAATATATTACCACCTAAGGTTAGGCCCACATAACCGTTATCCGAAGATACAGAACGAAAGAAGAACAAATATGAATTTTCTCTAGAAGGCGACAATACACCCTAATGGGAATGACCCATATAGCCATGTTGCCTGCCCGATTTTTGTCACATCCTGGTTGTGAGGCTTGAGGCTATGTCTATCTTTTTAGAACATCTTTCCACCGTTCAATTTGAATGCCATATCGTCAACCTGTCAATTCACTAATCGATTTCCAAAAATATCACAGGTATAAAAAGCTAAGAGGAACGAATTCCTCTTCCACCAGACGTAATACATTTAAGAGATCAATCATACGTGATTTGTTACATATACTCTGTCAGACACACGTCCATACAAGTTGTTCTGGGACTGGACAAACAGAAAACACCATTCTGGAAAAGGACGACCCTTGCATTTCAGTCCGTCTTCAATTGTCTTCAGCATAATCTATCCGCAACACTTATGCCTATACGGAGTGTTTTCAGATAATATATCCAATCGGTCTCTCCGTATTGACAACGATGGTCAAAAAACTTCGATAGTCGGTTAGTTAACTATCAAAGTAAAAACAAACATTCATTCAAATGTACAACTAAACATCTCACAACCACGGACACTTTTTATTTAACATTCGTTTTTATTATTCGAATTCCCATATCTTACCAGATATTTCTCAAATCCCGTTTTAGCTTTTTTCACACTTCTTGGGAAAACATTTATAGTTATTATAAACTCTTATCCTCCCATGTTCTAGAAATATACGTTATTTACGTTCGAAATCATTTCCATTCCTTTTACATTCCTTATTTTCTACACTTGGATAATATACCCTATCTACATTGGAAAAATATTTCCAATTTCATTATAAATATTTTAATCTGCCAAACGTTCACTTTTAAATCATTATTTACATTAAATGTGAATATCATCCCAATTATATAAATTTAAACTCCTTTATCAAATAACTCTTTATTCAAGTAATAAATACGCTTATCTTATTTACCGAAATCTCTTTCATAATTTATATTCCCATTCCACTTCATAAACTCGGTTCCTAAGTCAACTTCTTGTTAAATCAATATCAAGTTTATAACTAGATATTGATTACATATCCTTTTATAATTTATTAGTTTAAAACTAATTATTAGCTATCCTATCAGATTAAAATTCCTTAATACATTGACATCGTCGAATTCTAGTTCTAATTCCTAATAGTGTTGTAATAACCCAGAAAATCTGAGCCAATTTAAATTTTTTATTTTGGCAATTTTAATGAATTTTGAATATTTAAAATGATTTATTTTAAATAATAACGACGAGAAATTTATTTTGAATAGAGTTAGAATATATATTTATATAGATAGTCGTTAGAATATAAATATTTATTTTTAATTTTAAAATGAAATGAAAATGGCGTGATAATTCGAAATTTTGATTTCAAATTTCAAATGAATGTACGACATTCAAAATAAACCAGATTTTGATGAAGCTAAAAATATTAGAATCTATTTGAGAATATATTTCCAATGAATTCGAAAAATCAAAATTTCATCACAGGAATAAAAAGTTATGCCCAGTTGAATATTCAGAATAGTCGCTATGGAATTTTGGCCCTTAAAAATAGCCATTTTGCAAATGACCTCTGTTTTCGACGAAACCACTTTTGTTGGAATTGAATGTCAAATTATTGCTAGGTTCCAAAATTTAGAATTTTCTGGATTAATATGTGATCGTGGCAAAAGAAAACGTGTTTTAATAGTTTTTGTCAATTTCGATTGACCAAAAAATGACCATTTTTCAAACGGTCTCCAAATTTGATGAAATTAGTTTTTTTAGAACCGTATCGTCAACACGAAGCTAGAAAAAAAAATTCGGGTTGTTTCATTGTGGTATTAGAGCTCTGGTTTGCAGAACTAGAGAACAAGACACGTTAGAACCAAACGAAAGAATACATCAGAAATTGAATTATATCCTATAGGAATGACTCGTTAGAGATAGGACCAGTAGTATCCTAGAATGAGTGTGAAGAGTAATTGTTTTAAAATAAAAAGGAAAACAATTTTTTTTTTGAAGATTTAAATTATATTATTTGTGTTTGAATATTATTTTTATATTGATTTGGACAATCAAGTATATAAAGATTTTGCATATACGTCTGATCCATGAGTATACGAAGTTTTAATATATTGGATAGATATAGAATCACAATCTAGTCGCTCGGGGATGATACTGGTAATTGTGATCACATTACTTGTATTTATGCTCGAGTTTCGAAAGTGAAATATCTATATATTTCCAATTGACTGGTGTGAGAACCAAAATTTACTTAGAAAATATTGTTATGAATTGGCATCAAAAACATGATTTTCTGTATATATATCAAAATTATGAATTTGAAAATTAATCAACTAATTGATTGCTGATTGTGTTGTTTGATTACTGTTTTGATTAATTAGAATTTGGAACCATTAAGCCAAATTGTATCAAATGTTGAACTGTATTGAAAATTGTTTGAAATTGCATACATGTACATGTATAAACATTGAACAGGTCATAGCAAGGAGGCTAGAGAGGAGGAATAAAATTGTATGCCCGACAAATAGTTACGTGTTTACTAATTTCTTGGGTTTGGATGATTTTATGAGCCGATTGGCTGTTTCTTTTTTTTTTTTTGAATTGGAGAGGCCTGTATGGCAATTTCGGGATTTTCCCGATGCTCCCATGCAAGGGAGGCTATAGTGAAATTTTTTGAAAATTTAGGGTGTTAGCCAAATTTTTGAAGAATTTTAAAAGTTGTTACAAACTGAAAAGTTGAAGAACTTAAGCCATAATGAAAATAATGAAAGTTGAGTTGGTTTGTAAAACAACTTTCAGCTTCGTTCCTTTTCGGGGACGAAAAGTTTTAAGTGGGGGAGATGGCAATTTTAATGAATGTTGAATATTTAAAATGATTTATTTTAAATAATAACGACGAGAAATTTATTTTGAATAGAGTTAGAATATATATATATATATATATTTATATAGATCGTCGTTAGAATATAAATATTTATTTTTAATTTTAAAAGGAATTGAAAATAGCGCGGTAGCTCGAAAATTGGATTTCAAATTTCAAATGAATGTACATGATTCAAAATAAACCAGATTTTGATGAACCAAAAAAATTAGAATCTATTTGAGAATATCTTTCCAATGAATTCGGAAAATCAAAATTTCATAGCAGGAATAAAATGTTATGCCCAGTTGAAAATTCAGGATAGTCGCTATGGAATTTTGGCCCTTAAAATTAGCCATTTTGAAAATATCCTCTGTTTTCGACGAAACCACTTTTATTGGAACCGGAATGTCAAATTATTGCTAGGTTACAAAATTCAGAATTTTTGGGATTAATATGTGAGAGTGACAAAAGAAAACATGTTTTTATAGTTTTAGTCAATTTCGATCGACCAGAAAATGGCCATTTTTCAAACGGTCTCCAAATTTGACGAAATTAGTTTTGTTAGAACCGTATCGTCAACACGAAGCTAGAAAATATTTTTCGGGTTGTTTCAAGTGTTATATATTAAAATCACGCTTAAGCTTGGTCAACAACGTTAATTTATCATTATAGTTCAAACTTATCATACGCTGTAATATTCCCTTTTATAACTAATCTCGA
Source organism: Allium sativum (assembly GCA_030737875.1). NCBI lineage: Eukaryota > Viridiplantae > Streptophyta > Magnoliopsida > Asparagales > Amaryllidaceae > Allium > Allium sativum. The sequence goes on from CM060923.1 coordinate 275,832,510, forward strand.
CATAACAATTACGCTTAAGCCTAGTCAACAACGTTATTTTATCGCTATAGTTCAAAGACTTGCAATACACTACTATATTCCACTTTATAACTAATTTCGACGTCTCTTTCCGTTACAAACTAATACCATCCCTCGATAATAGTGAAGTCGTTCATGTTGGGGTATTTTATTTACCTGTCAGACCTTGATCGACAACGTTCTTACCTTAGAACAGATAAGTCCATAACTCTAAACTTCTTATTATGTATAATATCCATTAAACCGTATTTCTTACTTAATTTGAAATATGGTTTTTATAACACCATATACTTACTTTGAAACTCGGTTGTTCATAACTATTTATATTAAATATTAATTCTTCACTTTGATTTCGTTATACAACTCCATTTATAGTTCCTTTCCCAAAACTCTTTAACACTCTTTGTCTTCTGTTAATTCTCTTTCATTTGAATTATTTAATTCAAGTAAAACATCTCATTACAAACTTAATACCATCTTAAATGAATTCCATTTAAGAAACACTCGCCTAAATTAAGATAATTAAATAGTAATTAACTTCATCATTACTTAGGTAAACAGTTTACTTCATAACATACTAGTTGCTTAAGTAAATAATAACTAATTATGCTTAGTTCAAAAATCATTTAAACTTCATTAATTGAGAAGTAATTAATAAGATATCTTATTAATTTTGATCAATTTCTCGCTCAGTCATTAGGATTAGATTACTTTAAAATCAATTTATTAAATAATCAATTTTCAAATCAACTTCAAACCATTAGTTAATTCGTTAACTGATTTAATTACTTCTTACCATTAGTTTAATATAATTAATCTAATTATTTCTAATTTGTTTGTTTAAAAATAATTATCCAAAAGTATTAACTCGCTGGAAATTATAGCTTTATAAAATTTATTTAAAAGTCAAACAATCGTTTATATTTACTTTATAAAACGAACTATGAAATGTTTATAATAGAACTTCTATTATAAGCTTAAACATCGTTTTAATTATAAAAATATAATTTTTATAATTAAACTTCATTGATTTGTCTGATGGTCCATTTAACTTCTTAACAAAAAGATGAATTTACGGTCGTTTGCTGCAACTTTCTTAATCGATATCGTTTATTGATTAAATCAAAACAAATGGCGAATTTACATTCAACATCAATATCCACACAAGGTTTAAATGTCATTTGGGTTCAAACAGTGCATATATGGATAATATAAAATAAACAGTACATATAAATATTTGAGGAATCTGATTGGATTCTTCCAACTAGGTTTCCTGTATTCACAGATGTTAGTCGACACAATTAACACTAATTCCATACTATGGGATATTATAATAGATCAGTATCTAGTCAATGATGTGTATATATGCAACGATATATATTATTCAACTAATTTTATTGTAATCTACCTGAACGACCATCACACAGCATTCACCCATCATTAAAATATATTTATTATATTTTAAAATAGATCAGAGTTAGTGAATTTACTCACCTTTGCGCGTTAACCATTAAATAATGATTTGCGTTAGTTGATTATACCCGGTGCTTTAATTGCCTGAAAGTGTAACGTGTTGAATCAAGGAATTCATGGCATTTTGATTAATGACAAGGAGAAGTTCAAGATCGACAAAAAGAAGAGATTCAATGGTATTGAAAGATAGAGGTTGATTATTTAGTGATTTAGTTGTGTTAAAATTGTTAAAATCTATCCTTAAATAATCATATACCTCAGTAGTTTGAATAAATATATATACATTTATATATATATATATACATATGTATATATATGAATGCACATTCATTGTGCATAATGTCAGAAATCGGTCGACCGATTTCAAATTATACAGTCTTATTTTTATAGACCCATTTCGTACCAATAACTGATTGATCAATCGGTCGTGGAACAAGTTCCCAGACATCATTGAGCTCGAACTGATTTAGTTCTTCCTACATGGCAATGATCCAATAATCATCAGTAGTAGCTTCTTTCGGATTCTTAGGTTCGATATTTGAAAGAAACGCGACATGACCCATTTGATTGAGTTGACTCCTTGTTCTAATTGTGATGTTACTTCTCCAATAACCTTTTGAACAGAATGATTTCTTAGAATTCTCGGAGGAGATCTAAATCTTGATGGAGAAGGTACCACAACAGGTTGAGGAATATCTTCAATAATTTCTGAGTCAGAGTCATTATTTGTGATGATAGGATTATCAGCGACTATAGTTTCTTCGTCATCTGATATATTATGAGATGGTTTAAAGAATTCATCGAAAGAGACATGAAGTGATTCTTCAATAGTTTTAGTTCTTTTATTAAATATACGATAGGCCTTGCTTCGTTCCGAATATCCAAAAAATATACCTTCATCGGATTTTGGATCAAATTTTCCAAGATGGTCTTTCGTATTTAAAATAAAGCATTTTAAACCGAAAACTTTGAAGTATGAGATATTTGGCTTTCTCTGATTAAATAATTCATAAGATGTATTCTTTGTAAGAGGTCGTATGGATACACGATTCAAAACATAACAAGCAGTTGCAACAGCTTCTGCCCAAAAATGCTTTGGTAGAGTGGATCCATTTAATAATGTTCTTGCACATTCTTGTAAAGTCCGATTTTTCCGTTCTACAACTCCGTTTTGTTGTGGAGTTCTAGGAAACGAAAAACTATGATTTATACCTTTCTTTGTACAAAAATGGTCAAATTCATTATTTTCGAACTCTCCGCCATGATCACTTCTTATATTTTTAACCTTAAGCCCTTTTGACTTTTGAATTCTTTTGATGAAGGATTTGAAATGATTGAAAGTGTCACTTTTGTTTTCCAAGAAAATCACCCATGTATAACGAGAGTAATCATCAACAATTACAAACACATATCGACTATGATTTATTGACTGAACCTGTGTTGGTCCAAATAAATCCATATGTAATAACTCAAGTGGTTGTAATGTTGATATGACTTTCATGGATTTGAAAGACGATTTAGTCAATTTTCCTAGTTGACATGCATCACAAATATTGTCGACCGTAAAGCTCATTTTGGGTAGTCCTCTAACTAGATCATTTTTGGCTAGCATGTCGATAGTTCTGAAGTTTATGCGACAGAAACTTTTGTGCCATAGCCATGGATCATTATCATTTGCTATAAGACACATATTTGAATTATGATTGATGTTCATATTCAGAATATAGATATTTCTGTCTCTATAACCTTCAAAAACCAGATTTCGATCTTTATCTAAAATACTACATTTATTATCCGAAAAGGAAATGGTAAAACCCTTGTCACATAGTTGACTGATACTAAGTAAATTATGTTTCAAGTTTCTAACTAGCATGAAATTAGTAATAAGAGATAAGTTAGATGTACCGCAATTGGTCACATCGCCTTTGCCGATGATATAACCTTTTGAATTATCTCCAAAAGTGATGGAGCCACCATTTGAATAAATGATATTTATTAATAAGCTCTTGTCTCAAGTCATATGCTTCTAGCAACTGCTGTCCAGTATCCACTTTCCTCTTTTCTTAAGTGGGACCAACAAAAAATAGAATTAAGTTCATTGTACCCACTTTTTTTATAGGGTCCTAAGAGTTAGGTCTTAGGAGTCCAAACCCATACGGGTCCGGTATCCCCATTATATAAATAATTTGAATTACGATGCACAGTATTCAAAAAATTCTAAATGTATTTGATCCTAATCAAATTGTTATTTGTTTTAGGAACCCATATTTTGAGTCTTGATATGTTTCTTTTGAAATTTCACAACTGGTTTCGGTTTGGAATATAATATACTAAGATTTTTCTTAGCTTCAGTTTCTTGTACTTTTTTATTTTTTCTTTTTCTTTTATTGCCAAGATCTTTCTTGATATCTTGTTTCTTATATCCCAAACCTTGTTTATTCATAGCAGATTGTGAATTTTCAATAATTTTTGTCAAATTTTCTCGACCTTTGTTGAAGTTAGAAACATTTTGAGTGATGTCGTCTAACTTAGTTTGTAAACTAGCTTTTTCTAGGTCTAGAATTTTGAATTTTGTCTTAAGCTCATGATTTTCAGTAGAAAGAGCGTTATTTTTCTCTTTTTGAGTTTCTATTTCTTGACTCAAAATAGATAGTTGAGAATTAATATTAGATGATGATTCTTGAGCTTTTTCAAATTCTTCCTCTAATATTTTCTTCTTGTCTTTTAACATATCTCGTTCAAACTCTGCTCTACTTAAATCTTCCTGAGCTTGTTTGCATTGTCGTTTCATATCTTTAAATTTAAATATTAATTCGGCATTTATATCAAGAACTTCTTCAAAAGAAGGAATTTGTACCTCATCTTCTATCGCCATGAAACATACATTAGCTTATTCATTGTCTGAGTCGCTTTCACTATCAGATGAAAATGAGTCTGAATCATCCCATGTCACTGAGAATGCTCGTTTCTTTGACTTGTCCTTCTTGTGTTTGAATTTTTCATTTTCTATCTTCTTCTTTTGTTCCGGACAATCCTTATGTATGTGTCCCTTCTTGTGACAGTTGAAGCATTCTACATTTGATGATGATGGTTTATTTGATCCGAACTTTTTTCTATTGCAATGACTAAATTTTCGTTGCTTTAAGAATTTCTTGAATTCTTTTGCAATGAATGCTAGATCTTCATCTTCGGAATCTGAGATGTCTTCATCCTTTTCAGCATGAAAAGCTACATTTTTCTTTTCTTCTTTCAGTTCTTTTCTAGCCTGCAAGTTAGCTTCATAGGACATAAGATTTCCTATCAATTCATCTGGCTTCATGGTGGAAAGATCATTAACTTCTTCTATTGCTAATACTTTTCTTTCCCATTCATTAGTCAGAGAATGTAGGAGTGTTGAAACTACATCAAAATCCGAATATTTTTGCCCTAATCCGATAATGCAAGATGAATGGTTTGAAACTGTGAATACATCTCATTGATAATTTCATTTGGCATCATTTTGAAATTGACTTTTCAACAAAGCTATTTTTGCTTGTTTAACCTTATTAGTACCTTCATATGTGGTTTTTAGTGTTTTCCAAATTTGATATGCAGTGGTACATATACTAACATGGTTATATTCGTTTTGATCTAAAACACAAAAAAACATATTGATTGCTTTTGCATTTACAGCTGCTGCAGTTTTCTCAGCAGCCGTCCATTCTGCGTACTAAGTCGTTGGATTAACTATTTCTTTCTGAGTGGCATTCCAAGCATCATAGCTAGTTGATTGCATGTATAAAGCCATACAAGTTGCCCAATAACTATAGTTAAGAACATTAAAGAAAGGAGGTCTTTGTGTCGATTGACCTTCAGTGTAAGTGGTGTTAGTGCTAGAAATTGCGTTATTTTCCATATTACAAGAATATATCAAATAACTGTGTTACGGTTATATGATGATCGTGCTCTGATACCAATTGAAGGTGTGTGTGTGTGCGCACTTTTCAAGTATAATACACTCACAAGGATCGTGTAATATGACAAACAATATTCCACGTATAAAGTAATAGCTAATCACAGAACAATAAAATTGAAGATGCAGTAAAAAGGAAAATCACACCAGGGATTTTTATACTGGTTCGGAGCACCGTCCTACGTCCGGTCCCAGACCACTCTCTGGATTTTCACTAAATAACTACCTCGCTTCACCTGGAGGAACAGGTTCACAACACCCGAGCAGCCGAACGGGATTTCACGCCTCTTACACACGAGGACTTCACACCTTTGCCTCTCACAACAATGAGGACTTCACACCTTTGCCTCTCACAACAACGAGGACTTCACACAAGATGAGTATACTTGTAATTTGACAATGTGTGTTCTTAATAACACGAATTTGTCAATTCTTGTATAACCTTCCTATAATCTTATCCTCAAATAGAAATTGAATTCGTGAAGATATGGCAGATGATATCGTGTTTGAATCAAAAGAATAATATGTAGATTCTAGGATTCAACAGCGATATAAGAAGATTATGATCTTTTGAGTGCTTTGAATGATCAAAAATGAAATCAGCAGTAGATAGAAAGAATTAGTTAAATTAAATTGAAGATTTCATGTTGTATTTATAGAGGATAAGGAGTTGCAATCATTGGTGAAGAGAAGTATTGAATAGAAATGATTTTTGATGAAAAGAAAAGGAAGCAACCATTGATGAATGAAGATGTTTGTAAGAAGAGTTGCTTTCAGTTCGTAGACCAGTTGACAGGTAAAAAACAACCAGTAGACTGCTATTTGAATATATATACGTTATATACATGTATGCACATTCATTGTGCATTTCTGCCCAGAAACGGTCGACCGTATAATTTGAAACCGGTCAACCGGATTTTGACATTATGCACAATGAATGTGCATTCATATATATAACGTATATATATTCAAATACCAGTCTACTGGTTGTTTTTTACCTGTCGACTGGTCTATGAACTGAAAGCAACTCTTCGTACAGACATCTTCATTCATCAATGGTTGCTTCCTTTTCTTTTCATCAAAAATCATTTCTATTCAATACTTCTCTTCACCAATGATTGCAACTCCTTATCCTCTATAAATACAACATGAAATCTTCAATTTAATTTAAATAATTCTTTCTATCTATTCTATCTATGATTTCATTTTTGATCATTCAAAGCACTCAAAAGCTCATAATCTTCTTATATCGTTGTTGAATCCTAGAATCTACGTATTATTGTTTTGATTCAAACATGATATCATCTTCCATATCTTCACGAATTCAAATTCTATTTGAGGATAAGATTATAGGAAGGTTGTAAAAGAATTGACAAATTCATGTTATTAAGAACACACATTGTCAAATTACAAGTATACTCATCTTGTGTGAAGTCCTCGTTGTTGTGAGAGGCAAAGGTGTGAAGTCCTCGTTGTTGTGAGAGTCAAAGTTGTGAAGTCCTCGTGTGTAAGAGGCGTGAAATCCCGTTCGGCTGCTCGGGTGTTGTGAACCTGTTCCTCCGGGTGAAGCGAGATAGTTGTTTAGTGAAAATCCAGAGAGAGGTCTGGGACTGGACGTAGGACGGTGCTCCGAACCAGTATAAAAATCCCTAGTGTGATTTTCCTTTTTACTACATCTTTGATTTTATTGTTCTGTGATTAGCTATTACTTTATACGTGGAATGTTGTTTGTCATATTACACAATCCTTGTGAGTATATTATAATTGACAAGTATGCACACACACCTTCATAACGTGCTCTAAATCACTCCAGACCAGTTCCGCGTTGTAGCTGACGATTATGCGGTTCCAATGTGACTGACCGTTCGCAAATTTTATTTCAACTTCAGCTCGTCCATGCCGCTTCACATTCGAATGAGGCCAATTCTTCTAATCTAGAACTTCCTGGTGTAAAACGAGATTATTGGACACTGTGTTTCTTGTTAATATTTTGGGCCTCTTGAGTTCAAAGACAACTCTTTGTTAATACATGTAACGACCCGGAAAATCTGAACCAATTTAAAAATTTTATATTGGCTATTTTAGTGGATTTTAAATAGAGAAAATAAATATTTTAAATAAAACGATGAAAAGTAAGTTTGAATCGACATTTGAAAATGAATATAATTAGTTCTAATTATAAACAAGGCCTGAAAAAGCGCGGTAGTTTCAAAATTTGAATTCAAACTTTGACTGACTGTACCGAGTGCAAAACAAAACGGATTTGAGTGAAACCAAAAATATTTAAATCTGTTAGTGAATACCTTTCTAGCGAATCTGAAAAATCGAAGTTTCATAGTGGGAAGCAAAAGTTAAGGCCAAATGAATTTTCAGAAAGGTCGCTATAAAATTATATAGCCCTTGAAAATGGCCATTTTGCAAACGACCTCGGAATTCGACGAAACCACTTTTGTTGGATCCGGGATGTGAAGTTATTGCTAGGTTTCAAATTTCATAATTTTTGAAGCTAGTATGTGAGTGTGGCAAAGGAAAACATGTTTTGGTCAATTAAAGTTAAATTGGATCAACCAGAAATGGGCCCATTTTCAAACGGTCTCAGAATTCGACGAAACTAGTTTTGTTGGGACCGTATCGTCAAAACATAGCTAGATTTATTTTTCGAGAATTTTAGAATCAGTTTATGGCCCTGGAAAATTGAAATGTACGTTCAAATTAAATATTGAATGTTTTATATTTTAATTTGAAGGAAAACTGACTGAAACAGTCGAATGTGCCTACGAAACATATCCCATTGTGTTCGGAATGGGGGCAAAACGTTAGGGACGACAGTCGTTGGGTTTGAATTGGTGTTCTTGAGTGACAAGGGGTATTTTCGGATTTTTAAAATTTATAAATATAAAAAATATCATTGGTCAACGTTCATTTCTCTCTCTCCCCAAATAACAGCTGATCGACGACGATGAGGCTTCAAACCTTCCTCCCTCGATTCCTCCTCCTACATGCACCGAAACGCCATGGCCCAGTTGAACTTTTTGTAGATCCCTCCGAGCTCTTCAAATCCATACCTGGAGCACCCACCACCGTCGCTCCTACCTCGAGTTATTCCCTTCGAAAGAGGCGTCGTTCGAAGCCCTCTACCACCCCCTAGGCGCGCGCGAGTTCATCAGGAAGGGTACCCTCTGGTGCGCCTCTCCAAGGCCGACAGCGTGGCATAGGTCGATAGCCCTCAAGCTCCATCGTTTGCGCGCAAATCGAAGACCTAATTTTGAAGGTTTTGTGGAGGTAACGGCTTATTTTAATTACAATTATATTATAGCACTTTAAAGCGCTACGGTTTTTGATTTCACTATAAAAATCATATCTTTTTCGTTTGTTTACGAAATTCAGTGAAACAAGAGACAGTGGACTCGTGTGGACGTCTTCTACATTCTAGAAGAGACCGCATATTTTTCTGAGCCTTCTGCTATTTTTGGTGGAGTGGAACCCAATGTGAGATTTCTAAATTATAAACGATATGGAAAACGACGATGTATAAATTATATAGTCGATGTATGAGTTATGTAAGCGTTGTACACCTCTTGTATAAGCGTTATATAAGTTGTACTTTCGATATATAAGTCATATATGCATTGTAAAAATTACATACGTGTTGAAATAGAAGTGAAATGCTTGTGTGTGTGTGTGTGTGTGTGTGTATATATATATATATATATGTATACGCCCCTCGTCCACAAACCATGGACGATATTTATTGGTTGTGATTGGTGTGAAAATTGGTTGATTACGAATGGTTGATTAGAATTGTTTGTGGTTGAAATTGAATGATTGTGGTTGAAAAATACCCATTTGTGGTTGAGAAATATTTGGTTGAAACCACATAGGAATAGTTTGTGGAAATGAGAAAAATATACATGTCGTTTGCGTGCGAACTAGAAGCATGATTCCCCACTGTCAAAAGCTACGAGGCTTTAAGGTAGAGCAAGGAGCCGTACTAGGGACGGTCCCGGTTTTAACTACCCTACCGTTATGCTGTCGAAATTTTGAATAATATTCATGTGTTAGAATTATTTTCTTGTGTTGAAATTATATTCATCTGTTGAATAGAAAACCTTCATGTGTTGAATAGATATTCATTCATTGAATTGAAATTCATGTGTTGAATGGTATTCGTGTTTTGAATAAATTGTTTTAACAATAAAAATCACATTTTTACTCTATATATACAAACTATAGAAAACCTTCATGTGTTGAATCGAAATTCATTCGTTGAGTTGAAATTCATGTGTTGAATGGTATTCGTGTTTTGAATAAATTGTTTTAACAATAAAAATCACATTTTTACTCTATATATACAAACTATAGAAAACCTTCATGTGTTGAATCGAAATTCATTCGTTGAATTGAAATTCATGTGTTGAATGGTATTCGTGTTTTGAATAAATTATTTTAACAATAAAAATCACATTTTTACTCTATATATACAAACAATAGAAAACCTTCATGTGTTGAATCGAAATTCATTCGTTGAATTGAAATTCATGTGTTGAATGGTATTCGTGTTTTGAATAAATTGTTTTAACAATAAAAATCACATTTTTACTCTACATATACAAACTATAGAAAACCTTCATGTGTTGAATCGAAATTCATTCGTTGAACTGAAATTCATGTGTTGAACGGTATTCGTGTTTTGAATAATTGTTTTAACAATAAAAAATCACATTTTTACTCTATATATACAAACTATAGAAAACCTTCATGTGTTGAATCGAAATTCATTCGTTGAATTGAAATTCATGTGTTGAATGGTATTCGTATTTTGAAATAAATTGTTTTATAATAAGAATCATATTTTTATCATCAATATGAACTATATAAAATAATCTTGTTTTGAAATAAATTGTTTTATAATAAAAACCCTATTTTTATCACCTATATTAACAATATAAAATAGTCCGGTTTTGAAATAAATCGTTTTACAATAAAAATCACATTTTTACTATATACATGAATTGCTAAAAATAGTGAAGTGTCGAAGTGAATGAATGTTGGATAAAAATATCATTTTTATCAAATGTATGAAAAGAATATAGTTTTGATGTGACGGCCCGCCCCGCACCAGCCTGCATTTCCTCCGAAAGTGCGCTGTACACATGCCCAACTAGCACGGGACGGTCGTCAGGAGAAAGGAAAGAAGAGAATGAACTAATCAAGGAACCTGTAGAATGTCTCACAGCGCATGGGATAAAATATAATAATAACATACTTGACATAAAACAGGCGAGACAGTGCATAAGCTGATAACTAATAATCAATGTCAACATCAGAGCAGCGGAAATCCAAATACAGCTTATTACAACTTTCCAAATTTACTGTCTCTAACAAAAGAAAACTAAAGTAGAAGATGCACCACCAATGCCCAAGCAGTGATCTTCAACAACACAGGGAGAATACTATATATATTACGTGGAAGCCTCCTGCTCGTCTCCGGATCATCTACCCGTGCATCACCAGCTAACCTGTCTTTAGTCTGCTCGTGTGAGCACCCAGAGTAATAAGAAGAGACATAAAACTCTAGGTCAGACATAAAGCCTGGTGTGAGCGATAAGCATCTAAACAGAATGATAACAGGTATACTAAACCATACCTGAACCTGGACCTGCAACCAAAGAGTTAGTACCACATACCGTACAATACTCCAAGGTGCCATAATGAATAGTGTAAAGAATACGGGGGTGGGGTGTGTATGTCATAATGATAGCAAACAAACCATCCATAGCAACCATCCTCACATCTCTCACTCAGTGCGTAAAGCATACGACATCTACCACTTTGGAACACTAGACAAAATTGAGGTAACGACGAATCCCGACTTATAGAAACCCTGCTATGACAAAGCTAAACATATAGAGTCATGACCAAACATTTCAATGACCCACTTCATTGGTTGTAGCCCTTGGTTCTACCGATGCCATAATGGCCCTGAATCCGCCTTCGTACCTCCTACCATAGTGGTCCAAAGCTATAGACGTCGATAACCCCTTAACACGCGTCCCGCAGCAAAGCCCAATCATGAAGCCCACTCATTGGTTCCCAGCTGGATCCTGAGTCAAAGCTCCTCATTTGGACTTCCTTTGCATCTCGGGTTTTGATCGAATTGGAGTGGGTCTTCAGAAGAGTTGTCGTGCAGTAGCAGCCCTAGAATACGGTTCGGTTCGGTGGTCATTACCCTCGTCGGTTCGGTTCGGTCCTCCTTCCTTGTCATCTTTCCATTCGGTTCGGGTCGGGTATTCCACTTCAGGTCGGGTCGGTGTCCTCCTCCGGGTCGGGTCGGGTCGGGTCGGGTGTCCTTCCTTCCAGTGCTCCGATCCGTTCCCTCATTTCTTCTCGTATTCCGATCCGATCCCTCCTTGCCATCTGATCCGCGTGGCCTTCCCTCTTGCTAGTTCTCCCAAATGTTTACTTCCGATCCGAGCCGTGCGTCTCCAAGTCGATCCGATCTGGCCTCCAATTATCCTTCCGATCCGATCCCCTTGTCCACTCCAACTCTAAGTAAACGGCCTTCCTTCTCGCCAAGCCTCCTATGTGCCAAACTCCGGTTCGGGTCGGGTTTCTTGCCCAGTTCACATATCCGATCCGAGCCCCCATCCGATCCGATCCGAAGCCCTGCACAACTTTCTGCAACTTTTCCAGCAACTTGTTTACGTCGTTCGACGACGTTTTTGACAAATCTAACTACTCTAATCAATCACAATTCATGTCAAATAGTCATAACAACATAGCAAACTAACCTCAAACACCAAAACAATGAATTTATATGTCAAAATGGATCAAACGTGCCCAAAACCCCTTATTTTCCTATAATCCTTCTTAATCATGTTTAAGCACATACTTAGTAAAACTTAATCAAATCGTCTAAATTTTCTAACAGATGCATGAAATATTATTTAAGAATTTCTAAACATTTTTCCAGAATTTATTAGTGTATAAATTCGCTAATCTTCACGAATTACCCTTAATTAACTGTAATTAGTGTCAAAATGATGCTATCACTCACCTTGGCCACAAAATAAAACACCAAATCTGAAATATTCTCTGTTTGGGTCGAATTCCGATGTATAGCAGCAGCTCCAACCTTGCTTTGTTGCAACTTGGCCTTGTTTTGATGTAGTTTAGGCTTAATCTTCACTAAAAATGTGTTTTGGAGTGGTTTTAGAGGATGGAAGCCATTACTGTAACAACCCGAAAATCTGGGCCAGTTTAATTTTTTTTTTATTTTGGCAATTTTAGCGAATTTTGATTATTTAAAATAGATTATTTTAAATAAAATCAAAGGGAAAATTTATTTTGAATAGAATTCGACGTATATATTATATACGTCGTCGTTAGAATATAAATATTTATATATAATTATAAATAGAATTGAAAATGGCGCGGTAGTTCGATAATTCGATTTCAAACTTCAATTGAATGTACCGGGTGCAAAACAATCCGGATTTTAGTGAAACCAAAAATGATAGGATCTAATTGATAATATCTTTCTATCAAATCCGAAAGATCAAGATTTCATAGCGGGAATCAAAAGATATGTCCAGTTGAAAATTCTGAATAGTCGCTATGGAATTCAGGCCCTTAAAAATGGGAATTTTGCAAACGACCTCGGATTTCGATGAAATCAGTTTTGTTGGATCCGTGATGTAAAGTTATGACTAGGTTTCAAATTTCATAATTTTTCGAATCAGTATGTGAGCGTGGCAAAGGAAAACGCGTTTGACCAGTTTCAGTTGATTTTAATCGACTGGAAATTGGCCATTTTTCAAACAGTCTCAGAATTCGACGAAACTAGTTTTGTTAGGACCGTATCGTCAATACAAAGCTAGAAATAATTTTTCTGGAATTTTTCTAGTTAGTATGTGACCCCGGTAATTTGAAATGTACGTTTAAAATTCAATATAATGATTTAAATGTAAATTCAACGGAAACTGATTGTAAAGGTCGAATCAGCCTACGAAACATATCCCATTGTGTTCGGAATGGGGGTATTTAGCTAGGGGCGACACTCGTTCGGTTTGATTTGGGGTTCGTGACGATTTGGGGTTTTAAAACGAATTAAAATATTAATAAAATATACAATATATATGTGTTGACCGGGTCAAAACCCTTGTTTCCTCAACCCTGAGGTCAACGCCGTCAGCTCCAAACGATTTAAAGGCCGAAGTTGCTCGAATTTTTATCCTCAAATCGCGCCCTAAATTCAATGAATTAAAGCCCCTTTCTTTAGCAAATTTTGTAGAGCTATTCAAGCTCTACAAATCTATACCCTCATGATCGGATTTAAGCAACCGTGGCAGTTTGAATCTCCCTGGAAACAGGCGTCGTTTGTGGGGCTTTTCAGATCAGCTGGGGCCTGCGAGTTGCTTCGTTCTTGGCGCGGGGGTGGAGCTCAGGGAGGCGGAGAGGGTAGCGGGTCCCGATGGTCAGACGGTGGCGTGTACGGCGCGCGAGGTGGAGGTTTCCGTTTGAAGGCGGTGGGTTTCTTGGTTCAATAACACGACGCAAGAGGAGGGTTCCAAACTTTAAATAGCGAGCATTCTTTTGTTTATTTATAATTTTATTTAAGTTAATTACTTTATTTAAATTCAGTCAGTTTTGATAGGTAAAATTAAGATTATTTAAAATCAGTTTTTTAAAAAAAAAAAACATAAGTTTAAAATCAGTAGAAATGAAAAATATAAAGATATGAGTTTTGAAAAATATGAATTTGAAAAATATAAAGGTACGTTTTGATGTAGAAAATATAAACTAGAATTTGATTTTTAAAAAGATAAAAATAGAAATTTATCATATGTTCGAAATAGTTCTATGAAGATAAAAATAGGATCATGGTTTTGGTAAAAATATCATCTTGGTTTTGGTAGAAATATGATTTCTATATATGAAATAGCGATATCAATGTAGGATTTTTATATATATTAAGTCATGATTTTTATGGAAGTGAAGTCATGATTTTTATAGAAGTGAAATTATGATTTTTTTTGATATAGGTAGCAAAGGAAAAAAAGGAAAAAAAATATAATTTTTATATATGTAGCGAAATAAAAATCTGATTTTTATTCTATATACGTTGAAGTGGAAAAGTGATTTATATAGCAAAGTAAAATTTCGATTTTTATATATGGAATAGCAAAGTAAAATTTCGATTTTTATATATTGAATAGCGAAGTAAAAATTCGATTTTTACATATGTAGAGAATACGGGCGAAGAAAGTGATAAGAGACGAGAACAGTGAAGATTTCCTGCATTGGAAGTGCCGTGGAGTTAGGATAGCTATCGGTGAGAACTTCTCACTCAAAATTCTTTTTCTAGTTATATATATATACTAGGATGCAGACGGTGTTTAGTAGCACCCGACACCCGTCATCCACAGACCATGGATGGCTTGTTTGTTAAATTGTTTGGTTGAGTAGTTAGTTAGAATATTTGATTGAATGGAAATTGTTTGGTGAAAAGAAATTGATTTGATTGATGTGTGAATGGCGTGGGCCTTCACTAGACCGGGGATAAGGCTAGGCCTTGTCCCGTTTCTAGTATCGTGCCGTTATGCCGCCGAAATTTTCTAAAATAAATTAGAAAATAAAAATATCATTTTATTTAAAGAATGAACTGAATAGAAATTCATATGTTAAAATAAAATGTTTTATCATTAAAAATATAATTTTTAACGTGAACATGAATATAGTGAATGCGAATAAATAAATATTCATTTACAAACCGGACGGTTTGTTTTTGTACACCTATTTGAAGGACATTGATTGGGTCGATAAATTTTACACATCGCCCAACTGCACAAATAAAATATGCGTTTGATTGTCTGAAACCCCACACGGGTGTTGGGATGAAATTTGAAGTTCACTCATCCTGATTGATTTAATATGTCGATCGATTGATTGACAGGCTGTTATAAGCGTTAGATATCTATATTTGATGCTTATGCAGTGTAGTGCACTTTGGTTGATGGTTGATTATATTGAATGCTATTGTATGTGTGTAATGTATGAAAATCCATATAATTCACTTTATATGGTAATTGATTGGGCCTCATTCCAATTTGAAAAATAAAGAAAAATATAAAATAAAGGTTCATGTGTTGACAGTACTCATCCATTGAGATTGGTCATGTGTTGAACGAAATATTTTAGTAATAAAATTTACATCTTTAAAATATCAAATAAAGGTTCATGTGTTGACAGTACTCATCCATTGAGATTGGTCATGTGTTGAACGAAATATTTTGATAATAACAACTATTTTGAAAAAAAGAAATATTTGAAATAGAATATTTGAAAATAGAAATATATGAAGCCGTGTTGATTAGATTGACGCCATTTTGACGTGAACGATATTTATATCGATTTTATTCATTTTGAAATGAATTGAATTGAAAACGATTTCGAAATGAATTGAATTGAAAACGATTTCGAAATGAATTGAATTGAAAACGATTTCGAAATGAATTGAATTGAAAACGATTTCGAAATGAATTGAATTGAAAACGATTTCGAAATGAATTGAATTGAAAACGATTTCGAAATGAATTGAATTGAAAACGATTTCGAAATGAATTGAATTGAAAACGATTTCGAAATGAATTGAATTGAAAACGATTTCGAAATGAATTAAATTGAAAACGATTTCGAAATGAATTGAATTGAAAACGATTTCGAAATGAATTGAATTGAAAACGATTTCGAAATGAATTGAATTGGAAACGATTTCGAAATGAATTGAATTGGAAACGATTTCGAAATGAATTGAATTGAAAACGATTTCGAAATGAATTGAATTGAAAACGATTTCGAAATGAATTGAATTGAAAACGATTTCGAAATGAATTGAATTGAAAACGATTTCGAAATGAATTGAATTGAAAACGATTTCGAAATGAATTGAATTGAAAACGATTTCGAAATGAATTGAATTGAAAACGATTTCGAAATGAATTGAATTGAAAACGATTTCGAAATGAATTGAATTGAAAACGATTTCGAAATGAATTGAATTGAAAACGATTTCGAAATAAATTGAATTGAAAACGATTTCGAAATGAATTGAATTGAAAACGATTTCGAAATGAATTGAATTGAAAACGATTTCGAAATGAATTGAATTGAAAACGATTTCGAAATGAATTGAATATATAACGATTTCGAGATGAATTGAATATATAGCGATTTCGAAATAAATTGAATATATAACGATTTCGAAATGAATTGAATTGAAAACGAATTCAAATTGAATTGAAAGCGAATTGAAATGAATTCAAATTGAATTGAAATTTGAATTGAATAGAAATGAATTTTAAAACGAATTTATAAAGAAGAATTCAATTTTGATTTGAATTGAAAAGAAAGTTGAAATTGCTTTTGAAACGATTTTAAAACTATTTATATAATTCGTTTTAAATAGAAATCGACGAAATATATATTATATATATATTATATATATAATATAATGGCCTGAATAGAACGCGCCGCGCCGCGGCAGTTCGCGAATTTCGACCATTTATTTCAAACGGACATTACGGGAGATCCGACCGTCGGATTCTCCTAAAACCGGAACCGTTGGGTTCGTATCGAAAAGAGCTTTCTAACGAATGTTAGGAATTTGAAATCTAACGGTTGGATTTGGAATTATGTCCAAATCAAATTTGAAAAAGGTCGTTGTAAGTGCAGTTCGATGGCCATTGATGGAAGTCGACTGTACGGGCCTTGATAAAATTATTAAAAATAGTAATAATTTGTGTAAAATCATAAGAAATGATTTGGGAAAAATTGGGATGAAAAACTCCATATTTAAAAAGATAAAAATAGATTTTTTATCGAAATGAACTGGTTTTGAACTAGAATTATAATTCTATTTATTTTTAAGTAAATAAATTGAATTTAAAAAGGGTTTTAAAAATAACCAGAATATCCAATGATTGCATTGGAGTGGATTTGAATCGAAATTGCCTTCGGAATATTTCGATGTTGGAATTCGTGATTATACAGGTGTTGTTACGGAAATTTGAAAGATATATATTTGTATCGTTATTTCCAATATGACATTTGTTAGTCGTAGAATTTGATATTGAATATAAGCCGATATATTTTCTATTCAGAGCCTTGTATTGAATATCAAATGTGATTTGGGTTTGTTGTGAATGGTGTCTTCACTAACACTGTTCTTGAACCCAGTTGAGAAAAGATTAAATCTTTTTATTTAGATTTAATGAAGTGTACCGATTAAATAACATTTAATTGGAATTGAATTGATATTGATTTTTGGATTTATCGTGAACAGTGTTTTAAATAACACTCGTTCTTTAACCCGATAATTAATGGAATGTGATTTTGGGTTTATCGTGAACCGTGTTTTAAATGACACTGATTCTTTAACCCAGTTAACGATTAAAACTAAGTGGAGTTTTAATGAATCTTTAATTAGATTGAAATGATCGAGAATGGAGTATCACCAGTTTCGCTCCAGGCGATAGTTAAATCTTTAATTAGATTTGAACGTGAAATGGTAATTGAATTTACCGATAACACTGTGGTGTTAGATATGAAGTATTACCAGTTTTACTTCATGGGATAAATAGGTTGGGATTGGGAAGTTAAAACCAATGATTACTACGGTAAGGTTCGCTAATTCCGACTAGTTGAATCGAAATTCAAAGGAAGATTAGAGAATAAATTCAAGAAATTATCTTGGATAAAATTAATGGGAACCTTTCCCTATGAATGTGAAATCAGAAACTAACTGTCGGTTAGCTAAGTAGAATGGTTTTCTGGATATTGATCTGATGTTGGTTTCGGCCTTCGGGGTTAATATTTGGGGAATTATTCTCTTGATTAATTTACGGTTAGTGACTGATAAATTGGAATGAGGCGTATGTTGTGTTTGTGTAACACTTATTTAAACTATACGCGAGTTATTCGGAAAGACCGGGTTTATCCCATTCTGAATAACTGATACGACGATAAGTCGAAGATGAAGACGATGGTCGAAGACCAGAAGTCTTCACGTCGTTTGGGTAATTACTGATGATCTTGATTGGGCTGTACACCCAAGAAGATGGAAACAGTTAGTGATCGTCCAGACGTACTTGGAGATCGATGGATATGCGGGGTACTAGGTGCCTCCGGTTTCGTTCAGACCCAGAACGGACTTGTAAATGGACTGTGTGTCTGACATTGGATTTTAGTCCGTGTGATTGATCTCTATTAAATATATATCTGTTTGGCGGCGGAGAATTTATTCTCTTGCTTAACGCCCTTCTCTGAGACGTACGAGCTCAGGGGTTATATATTGATGGATATCAATCGCATGGAGTGAATTGCCTGTGTGACATGCTAGATGCAAATGATCAAGGCTTCTGTTGAAAAGCAAAGTCTTGTGGTTGATGATCGAAGCACGGCCTTTGTGGCGTAGCTTTGTGTAACGTTGATTCGCGAGTATCACACCCGGTATGAGCTAAAAACGGGAGACGGACCTCAGGGAGGACATGCGTTTCTTTCTAGTTAGGAGTGGCGTCAGTGCTTGAACTGGCTGACGAGTTTGACTCATGTGGATATTGCTTATTATTACTTGCTGAAAAGCGAGGCGCCTCGTGATATCGGTTTCGGCCGATGCTTCTGGTCGGCTGACGGGCCAGGCTTACGCCCCAAAGGGCGGAGAAACGTATTGTTCAGGAATTATAATCCACATCGGTGGACCGGCCCTGACGATCCAAGGGGCAGTTGCGGCTGTTCCTAGACATGGGCTAGATTGTCTAAAAATCGGTGAGGATCTTGCCCCTAGCCTCGGTTCATACCATAAATGATAACCCAACTTACAATACGACATTGCGGTTTTGATTGTAAACCTATATGTGGCGACATAGTGGCATGGGACGCTCATGTCGCCTATGATTGATACTTATGATTTGAAGTTGTCTTATACACTATGCACTTATAATAGTATCAAATGATTTGTTTTAAACGTATCAAGCATTCTTTGGTTGTTATAAGGGAAAACCCTATCCCCCGGCTTGCGTTGCATTGTGTGATAGGACCTGGGTCTTATAATAGCTTCATTTTTCTTTATTTAGCATTGCGCTATTTGTTTTATGCACTGGTATTCTTGGGAGGAAACCCGTTCCGTGTTATACGGCGTGGTCCCTTGATTTACCGAACTTTAAAATAAAGATTAATAACTGTTTTAGTTCTCACACCAGTCACATGACTGACCTGGAGTTTATTGTTTTAACCTAAACTCTGGGTGCCCCTATTTTGACACGGGCAGCTAGTAGTTTTGGTTTTGCAGATTTATATTCACAGGATCCTGGTTTACAGCTGGAACGATA
Source organism: Allium sativum (assembly GCA_030737875.1). Classification (NCBI taxonomy): domain Eukaryota; kingdom Viridiplantae; phylum Streptophyta; class Magnoliopsida; order Asparagales; family Amaryllidaceae; genus Allium; species Allium sativum. The sequence goes on from CM060923.1 coordinate 275,852,340, forward strand.
TCCGGAAAGCTTTGTATCCGTATATCTCTTCTAGTTGTGTATTGTATTATTTTCCGCTGCTATGTATTTAAATGTAATTTAAATCTCTGATATTTCTGTGTAATATTCATTTATACTCTGTATATTCTTGTAATCTGATGCATTGTTGTAAAATACAGTGAAATGTTCTTTTATATGCGTTCTGTTGTGTCTTGTTCTCTAACGATAGGGCGTTTCGAACGGCCTGGATCGGTTTAGCGACTGGTTCGGACCGAGCGAAATTCCTTGCCGTCACATTTGGTATCAGAGCTTTGGTTTACAAAGCTTAGAGAACAAGACACATTAGAACCATACGAAAGAATTCATCAGATATTGGATTAGTAATATCCAATAGGAATGACTCGTTAGAGATGGGATCAGTAGTATCCTAGAACGAGTGTGAAGAGTATATTTTTCAAATGAAAACAATTCTGTTTTGAAATTTATATCGTTTTACACGTATTTGAATAATTTATTTATTTATATTGATTTTGGACAATTCAGTATATAAAGAGTTTGCATATACGCCTTGCAAACGTATATTCAAACTTTTAATATATTGGATAGATATAGTATCACACTCTAGTCGCCCGGAGATATTATTGATGATAGCGATCGCATCATCAACATTTATGTTCGAGTTTCGAAGGTGTGATTTTCTATATATTTCCGTTAGACTGGTGTGAGAACCAAAACTTATATAGATAGATTTATTTGTTGTGATTTGGCATCAAAACATGATTTTTGTATATGTATCAAAATTTATGGATTTGAAACGTTAATTCACTAATTGATTGATGTTTGTGTTGTTTGTTTATTTGTTTGATAATTTTGAACCATTTAGCCTAATTGAAACAAATATTGAATTGTATTGAAAATTGGTCGCATTTGCTTGCATATACTTGTACTTACATTGAACAGGTCATAGCAAGGAGGCTAGAGCAGAGAATAAAATTTGTTTGCCCGATAAATAGGTACATGTTTACTACATAATTTAATGTTTTGTTTGGGCGATGATGATTTTATGAGCCTATTGGCTAGCCGCTTGGCTTTTTCTTTTTCTTTTTGAGATCTAAAGGACCGGGGAAGCTATTTGAAATTCCCCGATGCTCCCGGTGCAGGGGAGGTTATGGCGAAATTTTTCGAAAATTTAGGGTGTTAGCCAAATTTTTGAAATTTTGAAAATTCTCAGAAACTAAAGAGTTGGAGAATGGAAGCCAGATCGAGCGTAGAGTTGATTAATCAAACCACTTTCGACTTTGTTCCTTTTCGGGGACGAAAAGTTTTAAGTGGGGGAGATTGTAACAACCCGAAAATCTGGGCCAGTTTAAATTTTTTTTATTTTGGCAATTTTAGCGAATTTTGATTATTTAAAATAGATTATTTTAAATAAAATCAAAGGGAAAATTTATTTTGAATAGAATTCGACGTATATATTATATACGTCGTCGTTAGAATATAAATATTTATATATAATTATAAATAGAATTGAAAATGGCGCGGTAGTTCGATAATTCGATTTCAAACTTCAATTGAATGTACCGGGTGCAAAACAATCCGGATTTTAGTGAAACCAAAAATGATAGGATCTAATTGATAATATCTTTCTATCAAATCCGAAAGATCAAGATTTCATAGCGGGAATCAAAAGATATGTCCAGTTGAAAATTCTGAATAGTCGCTATGGAATTCAGGCCCTTAAAAATGGGAATTTTGCAAACGACCTCGGATTTCGACGAAATCAGTTTTGTTGGATCCGTGATGTAAAGTTATGGCTAGGTTTCAAATTTCATAATTTTTCGAATCAGTATGTGAGCGTGGCAAAGGAAAACGCGTTTGACCAGTTTTAGTTGATTTTAATCAACTGGAAATTGGCCATTTTTCAAACAGTCTCAGAATCCGACGAAACTAGTTTTGTTAGGACCGTATCGTCAATACGAAGCTAGAAATAATTTTTCTGGAATTTTTCTAGTTAGTATGTGACCCCGGTAATTTGAAATGTACGTTTAAAATTCAATATAATGATTTAAATGTAAATTCAACGGAAACTGATTGTAAAGGTCGAATCAGCCTACGAAACATATCCCATTGTGTTCGGAATGGAGGTGTTTAGCTAGGGGCGACACTCGTTCGGTTTGATTTGGGGTTCGTGACGATTTGGGGTTTTAAAACGAATTAAAATATTAATAAAATATACAATATATATGTGTTGACCGGGTCAAAACCCTTGTTTCCTCAACCCTGAGGTCAACGCCGTCAGCTCCAAACGATTTAAAGGCCGAAGTTGCTCGAATTTTTATCCTCAAATCGCGCCCTAAATTCAATGAATTAAAGCCCCTTTCTTTAGCAAATTTTGTAGAGCTATTCAAGCTCTACAAATCTATACCCTCATGATCGGATTTAAGCAACCGTGGCAGTTTGAATCTCCCTGGAAACAGGCGTCGTTTGTGGGGCTTTTCAGATCAGCTGGGGCCCGCGAGTTGCTTCGTTCTTGGCGCGGGGGTGGAGCTCAGGGAGGCGGAGAGGGTGGTGGGTCCCGATGGTCAGACGGTGGCGTGTACGGCGCGCGAGGTGGAGGTTTCCGTTTGAAGGCGGTGGGTTTCTTGGTTCAATAACACGACGCAAGAGGAGGGTTCCAAACTTTAAACAGTGAGCATTCTTTTGTTTATTTATAATTTTATTTAAGTTAATTACTTTATTTAAATTCAGTCAGTTTTGATAGGTAAAATTAAGATTATTTAAAATCAGTTTTTTAAAAAAAAAAATAATAAGTTTAAAATCAGTAGAAATGAAAAATATAAAGATATGAGTTTTGAAAAATATGAATTTGAAAAATATAAAGGTACGTTTTGATGTAGAAAATATAAACTAGAATTTGATTTTTAAAAAGATAAAAATAGAAATTTATCATATGTTCGAAATAGTTCTATGAAGATAAAAATAGGATCATGGTTTTGGTAAAAATATCATCTTGGTTTTGGTAGAAATATGATTTCTATATATGAAATAGCGATATCAATATACGATTTTTATATATATTAAGTCATGATTTTTATGGAAGTGAAGTCATGATTTTTATAGAAGTGAAATTATGATTTTTTTTGATATAGGTAGCAAAGGAAAAAAAGAAAAAAATATATAATTTTTATATATGTAGCGAAATAAAAATCTGATTTTTATTCTATATACGTTGAAGTGGAAAAGTGATTTATATAGCAAAGTAAAATTTCGATTTTTATATATGGAATAGCAAAGTAAAATTTCGATTTTTATATATTGAATAGCGAAGTAAAAATTCGATTTTTACATATGTAGAGAATACGGGCGAAGAAAGTGATAAGAGACGAGAACAGTGAAGATTTCCTGCATTGGAAGTGCCGTGGAGTTAGGATAGCTATCGGTGAGAACTTCTCACTCAAAATTCTTTTTCTAGTTATATATATACTAGGATGCAGACGGTGTTTAGTAGCACCCGACACCCGTCATCCACAGACCATGGATGGCTTGTTTGTTAAATTGTTTGGTTGAGTAGTTAGTTAGAATATTTGATTGAATGGAAATTGTTTGGTGAAAAGAAATTGATTTGATTGATGTGTGAATGACGTGGGCCTTCACTAGACCGGGGATAAGGCTAGGCCTTGTCCCATTTCTAGTATCGTGCCGTTATGCCGCCGAAATTTTCTAAAATAAATTAGAAAATAAAAATATCATTTTATTTAAAGAATGAACTGAATAGAAATTCATATGTTAAAATAAGATGTTTTATCGTTAAAAATATAATTTTTAACGTGAACATGAATATAGTGAATGCGAATAAATAAATATTCATTTACAAACCGGACGGTTTGTTTTTGTACACCTATTTGAAGGACACTGATTGGGTCGATAAATTTTACACATCGCCCAACTGCACAAATAAAATATGCGTTTGATTGTCTGAAACCCCACACGGGTGTTGGGATGAAATTTGAAGTTCACTCATCCGGATTGATTTAATATGTCGATCGATTGATTGACAGACTGTTATAAGCGTTAGATATCTATATTTGATGCTTATGCAGTGTAGTGCACTTTGGTTGATGGTTGATTATTTTCAATGCTATTGTATGTGTGTAATGTATGAAAATCCATATAATTCACTTTATATGGTAATTGATTGGGCCTCATTCCAATTTGAAAAATAAAGAAAAATATAAAATAAAGGTTCATGTGTTGACAGTACTCATCCATTGAGATTGGTCATGTGTTGAACGAAATATTTTAGTAATAAAATTTACATCTTTAAAATATCAAATAAAGGTTCATGTGTTGACAGTACTCATCCATTGAGATTGGTCATGTGTTGAACGAAATATTTTGATAATAACAACTATTTTGAAAAAAAGAAATATTTGAAATAGAATATTTGAAAATAGAAATATATGAAGCCGTGTTGATTAGATTGACGCCATTTTGACGTGAATGATATTTATATCGATTTTATTCATTTTGAAATGAATTGAATTGAAAACGATTTCGAAATGAATTGAATTGAAAACGATTTCGAAATGAATTGAATTGAAAACGATTTCGAAATGAATTGAATTGAAAACGATTTCGAAATGAATTGAATTGAAAACGATTTCGAAATGAATTGAATTGAAAACGATTTCGAAATGAATTGAATTGAAAACGATTTCGAAATGAATTGAATATATAACGATTTCGAGATGAATTGAATATATAGCGATTTCGAAATGAATTGAATATATAACGATTTCGAAATGAATTGAATTGAAAACGAATTCAAATTGAATTGAAAGCGAATTGAAATGAATTCAAATTGAATTGAAATTTGAATTGAATAGAAATGAATTTTAAAACGAATTTATAAAGAAGAATTCAATTTTGATTTGAATTGAAAAGAAAGTTGAAATTGCTTTTGAAACGATTTTAAAACTATTTATATAATTCGTTTTAAATAGAAATCGACGAAATATATACTATATATATTATATATATAATATAATGGCCTGAATAGAACGCGCCGCGCCGCGGCAGTTCGCGAATTTCGACCATTTATTTCAAACGGACATTACGGGAGATCCGACGGTCGGATTCTCCTAAAACCGGAACCGTTGGGTTCGTATCGAAAAGAGCTTTCTAACGAATGTTAGGAATTTGAAATCTAACGGTTGGATTTGGAATTATGTCCAAATCAAATTTGAAAAAGGTCGTTGTAAGTGCAGTTCGATGGCCATTGATGGAAGTCGACTGTACGGGCCTTGATAAAATTATTAAAAATAGTAATAATTTGTGTAAAATCATAAGAAATGATTTGGGAAAAATTAGGATGAAAAACTCCATATTTAAAAAGATAAAAATAGATTTTTTATCGAAATGAACTGGTTTTGAACTAGAATTATAATTCTATTTATTTTTAAGTAAATAAATTGAATTTAAAAAGGGTTTTAAAAATAACCAGAATATCCAATGATTGCATTGGAGTGGATTTGAATCGAAATTGCCTTCGGAATATTTCGATGTTGGAATTCGTGATTATACAGGTGTTGTTACGGAAATTTGAAAGATATATATTTGTATCGTTATTTCCAATACGACATTTGTTAGTCGTAGAATTTGATATTGAATATAAGCCGATATATTTTCTATTCAGAGCCTTGTATTGAATATCAAATGTGATTTGGGTATGTTGTGAATGGTGTCTTCACTAACACTGTTCTTGAACCCAGTTGAGAAAAGATTAAATCTTTTTATTTAGATTTAATGAAGTGTACCGATTAAATAACATTTAATTGGAATTGAATTGATATTGATTTTTGGGTTTATCGTGAACAGTGTTTTAAATAACACTCGTTCTTTAGCCCGATAATTAATGGAATGTGATTTTGGGTTTATCGTGAACCGTGTTTTAAATGACACTGATTCTTTAACCCAGTTAACGATTAAAACTAAGTGGAGTTTTAATGAATCTTTAATTAGATTGAAATGATCGAGAATGGAGTATCACCAGTTTCGCTCCAGGCGATAGTTAAATCTTTAATTAGATTTGAACGTGAAATGGTAATTGAATTTACCGATAACACTGTGGTGTTAGATATGAAGTATTACCAGTTTTACTTCATGGGATAAATAGGTTGGGATTGGGAAGTTAAAACCAATGATTACTACGGTAAGGTTCGCTAATTCCGACTAGTTGAATCGAAATTCAAAGGAAGATTAGAGAATAAATTCAAGAAATTATCTTGGATAAAATTAATGGGAACCTTTCCCTATGAATGTGAAATCAGAAACTAACTGTCGGTTAGCTAAGTAGAATGGTTTTCTGGATATTGATCTGATGTTGGTTTCGGCCTTCGGGGTTAATATTTGGGGAATTATTCTCTTGATTAATTTACGGTTAGTGACTGATAAATTGGAATGAGGCGTATGTTGTGTTTGTGTAACACTTATTTAAACTATACGCGAGTTATTCGGAAAGACCGGGTTTATCCCATTCTGAATAACTGATACGACGATAAGTCGAAGATGAAGACGATGGTCGAAGACCAGAAGTCTTCACGTCGTTTGGTTAATTACTGATGATCTTGATTGGGCTGTACACCCAAGAAGATGGAAACAGTTAGTGATCGTCCAGACGTACTTGGAGATCGATGGATATGCGGGGTACTAGGTGCCTCCTGTTTCGTTCAGACCCAGAACGGACTTGTAAATGGACTGTGTGTCTGACATTGGATTTTAGTCTGTGTGATTGATCTCTATTAAATATATATCTGTTTGGCGGCGGAGAATTTATTCTCTTGCTTAACGCCCTTCTCTGAGACGTACGAGCTCAGGGGTTATATATTGATGGATATCAATCGCATGGAGTGAATTGCCTGTGTGACATGCTAAGATGCAAATGATCAAGGCTTCTGGTTAAAAGCAAAGTCTTGTGGTTGATGATCGAAGCACGGCCTTTGTGGCGTAGCTTTGTGTAACGTTGATTCGCGAGTATCACACCCGGTATGAACTAAAAACGGGAGACGGACCTCAGGGAGGACATGCGTTTCTTTCTAGTTAGGAGTGGCGTCAGTGCATGAACTGGCTGACGAGTTTGACTCATGTGGATATTGCTTATTATTACTTGCTGAAAAGCGAGGCGCCTCGTGATATCGGTTTCGGCCGATGCTTCTGGTCGGCTGACGGGCCAGGCTTACGCCGCAAAGGGCGGAAAAACGTATTGTTCAGGCATTATAATCCACATCGGTGGACCGGCCCTGACGATCCAAGGGGCAGTTGCGGCTGTTCCTAGACATGGGCTAGATTGTCTAAAAATCGGTGAGGATCTTGCCCCTAGCCTCGGTTCATACCATAAATGATAACCCAACTTCCAATACGACATTGCGGTTTTGATTGTAAACCTATATGTGGCGACATAGTGGCATGGGACGCTCATGTCGCCTATGATTGATACTTATGATTTGAAGTTGTCTTATACACTATGCACTTATAATAGTATCAAATGATTTGTTTTAAACGTATCAAGCATTCTTTGGCTGTTATAAGGGAAAACCCTATCCCCCGGCTTGCGTTGCATTGTGTGATAGGACCTGGGTCTTATAACAGCTTCATTTTTCTTTATTTAGCATTGCGCTGTTTGTTTTATGCACTGGTATTCTTGGGAGGAAACCCGTTCCGTGTTATACGGCGTGGTCCCTTGATTTACCGAACTTTAAAATAAAGATTAATAACTGTTTTAGTTCTCACACCAGTCACATGACTGACCTGGAGTTTATTGTTTTAACCTAAACTCTGGGTGCCCCTATTTTGACACGGGCAGCTAGTAGTTTTGGTTTTGCAGATTTATATTCACAGGATCCTGGTTTACAGCTGGAACGATATCCGGAAAGCTTTGTATCCGTATATCTCTTCTAGTTGTGTATTGTATTATTTTCCGCTGCTATGTATTTAAATGTAATTTAAATCTCTGATATTTCTGTGTAATATTCATTTATACTCTGTATATTCTTGTAATCTGATGCATTGTTGTAAAATACAGTGAAATGTTCTTTTATATGCGTTCTGTTGTGTCTTGTTCTCTAACGATAGGGCGTTTCGAACGGCCTGGATCGGTTTAGCGACTGGTTCGGACCGAGCGAAATTCCTTGCCGTCACAATTACTAAGGTCTCAAGAAGGTTTGTAGCGGCTCGAAACTGAAATGAAAGTGATAACCTAAGCCTAATCAGTCCTCCTATACCCCTAAACCCGAATTTCCCCTCTGGGCCTAGCTGCTAATCACCCGGTTAAGCCCAATTAAGCTGTTTTTCACCATCTGAAACTTGTTTCAGTCATATCTCCCAAACGGTGAGTCCGTTTGACTAATGTAACCACTCTACGGAAAGAGAAACCATCATCCGGAGCCAATGGAAGTGGTTTCAGGTCAAAATTCCTTTCCAGTCAAAAGTTATGGCCAAAACAGTGCCAACTAGGGGTAAGATGGTCATTTAAAAATCGGGAAAAATCATGAACATGGGAAATGACCCCAATAGTCGTCTCCCAAAGTTACATGACCATACGACTTCGTACGTGACAGAAATAAATATTCTACGATCCTATGATGCGTAGAATGCGGGTCGTTACACTCTCCCCCCCTTAAGAAATTTCGTCCCCGAAATTCCTTAACCCAAAACATACAAAGGATCCCGCATGCCTAACAACCACGTACAACAATCAAACATGCAAAACAAGCAAACAAGCCTATCCTAGCATGCGGAAAACTAAATCGAAGTCAAAATCTTACCAGGCAAAGAGTTCTGGGTGTGTCTTCCTAATGTCCTCCTCTGTCTCCCAAGTACAATCACTCTCGTCCTCGCTCCACTGTACCTTGACTAGCTTCACCGCCTTCCTTCGAAGTTGCTTCATGTCGTGCTCGACAACACGGGCCGGCTTGCGGTTCCCAACCGCCTCGGGTTCTACTTCGAAGTCCTCTAACTGATCAGGTGAAATAGTCATATCTGAGTCGTGAACGAACTTCCTTAGTTGGGAAACATGAAATACGTTGTGAACTCCCGCCATTTTCTCTGGTAAGTCAATTCTATATGCCAAATTCCCGACTAGCTCAAGAACAGGGAATGGGCCAACAAATCTTGGTGCCAACTTGCCTCTCCTGCCAAATCGTATTACGCTCTTCAACGGAGAAATCTTGAAAAAAACCAAGTCGCCAATGGAGAATTTTAAGTCTCTTCTCCTCTTATCAGCATAACTCTTCTGCCTATCTTGGGCAGCCTTCATTCGTTGTTGAATGATCTTAATCTTATCTGAAGTTTCCCTCACCACATCTGGTCCAAGCATAAACTTCTCGCCAGTCTCTATCCAACATGATGGTGAGTTGCACGGTCTTCCGTACAAAGCTTCAAATGGAGCCATACCGATACTGGATTGGTAGCTATTATTATATGCAAACTCTACTAGATGCAAATGGTCATCCCATGATCCACCAAAATCCAATATACATGCTCTCAAGAGATCTTCCAAAATACGGTTCACCCTCTCCGTCTGACCGTCGGTCTGAGGATGATATGCGGTACTGAGATGCAACTCTGACCCTAGAGCCTCTTGTAAGCTCTTCCAAAACCCACTAGTGAACAACGGGTCTCGGTCGCTCACAATGCTTTTAGGTACTCCATGAAATCTCACTACCCACTTCATATACAATTCTGCTAACTTAGCTGCCGTTCTGGTCGATTTGACTGGTATAAACCTTGCACTTTTAGTCAGTCGATCTACAATTACCCAAATGCTGTCATATCCCGATCTAGTCCTTGGTAAACCATCGATGAAATCCATCGAGACTTGCTCCCATTTCCATTCGGGAATTTCTAATGGCTGTAACAAACCACTAGGCTTCTTTTGCTCGGCTTTAACTAGCTGGCAATTCATGCACTTGGATATAAACTTCCCAACGTCTCTTTTCATCCCTTCCCAGTAGTAAGTCTGCTTCATATCTCGATACATCTTGTTTCCACCGGGGTGTATAGTCAGCTTTGAGTGATGACATTCTCTAAGCACTTCATCCCTCAATCCATTGACATTGGGTACAACAAGCTTTCCATTCTTTCTAAGCCATCTATCTCGATCAAGCCCATACTTGTTCGTCTCCTCATCGATACCCATCTCTAACTTGGAGATGATTTCCAATAGGTTAGGATCGTCCCTCTGACTAGAGCCGATCCGCTCAATCAAAGTGGGACTGATCGTCAAACTTGCTAACATTTCTGGATCCAACTCGCACTTTGGTCTGAAATCAAACCCCGCGATAAACTCCAGTTGCTTCCATTCAAGGAACATAGCCCCTAAGCTGGCATGTCTTCTGCTCAATGCATCAGCCACCGCATTGCCCTTTCCTGGTGTGTATGCGATGTCAAAATCATAGGAAGCTAAGAACTCTAACCATCTCTGCTGACGGAGATTCAGATCTTTCTGAGAGAAGAGATACTTTAACGACTTATGATCTGTAAACAGCTCAAATCTTTCTCCCAAGAGATAGTGTCTCCACATCTTTAACGCGAACACGATTGCTGCCAATTCTAAATCATGGGTAGGGTATCTTCTCTTGTGCGGTTTCAATTGCCGACTTGCGTAAGCTACAACCCTACCGCCTTGCATCAATACAGCACCCAGTCCGGTACCACAGGCATCCGTGTATACCGTCATCTCTTCATCCCCCTTAGGAATGACTAACACTGGTGCGCTTGTCAACTTGTCCTTTAGACTTCTGAATGCATTCTCGCACCTTCCATCCCAGACAAAAGCTTGATTCTTCTTGGTCATCTGGGTCAATGGTGCTGCCATCTTGGAGAAACCTTGGATAAACTTACGATAATATCCCGCTAATCCCAAGAAACTTCTTACATTTGTTGCATTCTTGGGCGTAGGCCAATCCTGTACCATAGCCACCTTTGCCGGGTCCACGGCAATACCATTCTCTGATACAACATGGCCCAAGAACCTCACTTCCCTCTTCCAGAAGTGACACTTCGAAAACTTTGCTTTCAATTGGTGTTCTCAACACCTCCATCACTATTCTTAAATGTCCCTTGTGTTCTTCCTCTGTCCTTGAGTATACCAAAATATCATCAACGAACACAAGGACAAACTTATTCAACTGATCTCTGAATACCCTATTCATAAGATCCACAAAATATGTTGGGGCATTGGTCAGCCCGAATGGCATGACCAACCACTCATAAAACCCAGACGGCGTCCGAAATGCCGTTTTAGCTATACTCTCAGCTTCCACTCTAAGCTGATGAAAACCTGTCGCGAGATCCAACTGAGAAAATACTCTCGCGCCACTCAACTGATCGAACAAATCATCTATCCGCGGTAGAGGATACTTGTTCTTCCTCGTCACTTTATTCAACTCGCGGTAGTCTACGCACAACAGAAGGGAACCATCCGCCTTGGTAGCAAACACAACTGGTGCTCCCCATTCAGAAACACTCCTTCTGATAAATCCCTTCTTCAAAAGATCGCTGACTTGCACCTCGAGCTCTCGCTGCTCTCTTGGTGCCATACGACGAAGTGGCATCACTATAGGCCTGGCATCCTTTACCAAATCAATACGAAACTCAATCTCTCGGTGTGGTGGAAGTCCGGTCACTTCTTCAAAAACATCCGGATACTGGCCAACCACGGGAAAACCTGACAACTCACTATGCGGAATGTCGAGGGAGTTTAAAAAACTAGCCAATACCCCCTTACTGGGTAGACCACCAAACACTATCCTCCGCCCATCATCCGCTCTAGCTGTCACCAACAAGCCCTCACAGTCTACCACCACCCCGTATCTTTGGAGCCAATCTACTCCCAAAATAATGCCAAACCCAATAAAGCCCAAAACAAAGCAATCACAAACAAACATGCATCCATGACTCGATAAGACCACATTACGACAAATCATGCTAAGGCTAGTCGAACCACCAACCGGGTTCGTCACTACTAAAGGTCTATCGACAATCTCGGGCTCCAATCCCAACCTATCTACCAGGTCCCTAGATATGAAAGAACTGGAAGCTCCGGTATCAAACAAAACTCTGACAGGAACATCATAAACAGAAAGCATACTTTGAATGACGACATTCTTTCCCTTCTCCACCGCTGTTGGAGCATTTTACGAAGAAGGAATAGCATTAAGAGCGTAGGCTTTCACCATTTGCTTTTCCTTAGGGGGCTGTGGACACTTGTCCTTGTGATGTCCCATTTGGCCACAGTTGAAGCACTTCCTATCCGCTGGCTTGGCCCGACAGTTACTAGCATAATAGCCCTTCTTACCACAGCTGAAGCACTCCACCTCTTGCTTATTCTTTTTCTTCTGGTCATCCTTAGTCTGACTCTGCTTTCTTTTATTCTGGGAGCCACCCTTGCCTCCACCACTTGCTTGTGGCTTTGGCTCATCTGCGGATGCACCCTCAGTCTTCGGCTTAGGGTAGAGACTTTCCGATCTTAACGCTTTCCCCACAATCGATTCAAACGTCTCATCGATGTGGTTAATAAGTTTTTCCCCCAAGTACTGATCCAAACCAGTTATAAATTTCTCATTCTTTTTCTCGGCAGTATCAATAAGAGATAACCCATATTTTGACAAAGTGTCAAATTCAGCAATATACTCCGAGACAGCTCTGCCATTCTGCTTGAGCTCCAAGAATTTCTTAAACAGCATTGACTTCTGAGCAGCTGCAATGAACTTCTCACTGAAGCGAGCTTTAAACTGCTCCCAAGTAATCTGATCTTCGGGAGTGGCTGCCTTTATAGCATTCCACCAATTCATTGCCCGCCCTTGCAACTGACGGGACGCTAGCTTTCTCTTCATCGCATCCTCGATACCCAAATCCTCGAAGATACGTTCGCAACTATCCAACCAATCCTGAACATCCGTGGCCGACTCCGTTCCATGGAACGGCTTTCCACCAAGGCTAGTATAATCCTTATTCAACTTGGCGAAGTCGACTCTTGGCGCCTGCACTATTGGACCACCACCATTTCCACCATTGGGAGCTGCCCTCTGTACATCTCTAAGCATCTCTCTCATGAGGTCAGTAAACATCGTCCTCATGTCAGCAACATTCCCATTATTGGCTCCTCTACCAGTACCTCTAACAAATCGGCTCATCGTCAATCTGAAAAAGGAAACGATTAACGATTCCATAGTGGTGCTAGTGTAGTACGACTTCATCCTTATACTACTAATAGTATATATATATGTAGCTTTTAAAAACCAAAGTAATCACAAATACGCTCTCTCGTATACGTATATTATCTCTCCCTGATAACTTCCCTAGGTTAACTACGCAACCTAGAGCTCTGATACCAAGTGTGACGGCCCGCCCCGCACCAGCCTGCATTTCCTCCGAAAGTGCGCTGTACACATGCCCAACTAGCACGGGACGGTCGACAGGAGAAAGGAAAGAAGAGAATGAACTAATCAAGGAACCTGTAGAATGTCTCACAGCGCATGGGATAAAATATAATAATAACATACTTGACATAAAACAGGCGAGACAGTGCATAAGCTGATAACTAATAATCAATGTCAACATCAGAGCAGCGGAAATCCAAATACAGCTTATTACAACTTTCCAAATTTACTGTCTCTAACAAAAGAAAACTAAAGTAGAAGATGCACCACCAATGCCCAAGCAGTGATCTTCAACAACACAGGGAGAATACTATATATATTACGTGGAAGCCTCCTGCTCGTCTCCGGATCATCTACCCGTGCATCACCAGCTAACCTGTCTCTAGTCTGCTCGTGTGAGCACCCAGAGTAATAAGAAGAGACATAAAACTCTGGGTCAGACATAAAGCCTGGTGTGAGCGATAAGCATCTAAACAGAATGATAACAGGTATACTAAACCATACCTGAACCTGGACCTGCAACCAAAGAGTTAGTACCACATACCGTACAATACTCCAAGGTGCCATAATGAATAGTGTAAAGAATACGGGGGTGGGGTGTGTATGTCATAATGATAGCAAACAAACCATCCATAGCAACCATCCTCACATCTCTCACTCAGTGCGTAAAGCATACGACATCTACCACTTTGGAACACTAGACAAAATTGAGGTAACGACGAATCCCGACTTGTAGAAACCCTGCTATGACCAAGCTAAACATATAGAGTCATGACCAAACATTTCAATGACCCACTTCATTGGTTGTAGCCCTTGGTTCTACCGATGCCATAATGGCCCTGAATCCGCCTTCGTACCTCCTACCATAGTGGTCCAAAGCTATAGACGTCGATAACCCCTTAACACGCGTCCCGCAGCAAAGCTCAATCATGAAGCCCACTCATTGGTTCCCAGCTGGATCCTGAGTCAAAGCTCCTCATTTGGACTTCCTTTGCATCTCGGGTTTTGATCGAATTGGAGTGGGTCTTCAGAAGAGTTGTCGTGCAGTAGCAGCCCTAGAATACGGTTCGGTTCGGTGGTCATTACCCTCGTCGGTTCGGTTCGGTCCTCCTTCCTTGTCATCTTTCCATTCGGTTCGGGTCGGGTATTCCACTTCAGGTCGGGTCGGTGTCCTCCTCCGAGTCGGGTCGGGTGTCTTTCCTTCCAGTGATCCGATCCGTTCCCTCATTTCTTCTCGTATTCCGATCCGATCCCTCCTTGCCATCTGATCCGCGTGGCCTTCCCTCTTGCTAGTTCTCCCAAATGTTTACTTCCGATCCGAGCCGTGTGTCTCCAAGTCGATCCGATCTGGCCTCCAATTATCCTTCCGATCCGATCCCCTTGTCCACTCCAACTCTAAGTAAACGGCCTTCCTTCTCGCCAAGCCTCCTATGTGCCAAACTCCGGTTCGGGTCGGGTTTCTTGCCCAGTTCACATATCCGATCCGAACCCCCATCCGATCCGATCCGAAGCCCTGCACAACTTTCTGCAACTTTTCCAGCAACTTGTTTACGCCGTTCGACGACGTTTTTGACAAATCTAACTACTCTAATCAATCACAATTCATGTCAAATAGTCATAACAACATAGCAAACTAACCTCAAACACCAAAACAATGAATTTATATGTCAAAATGGATCAAACGTGCCCAAAACCCCTTATTTTCCTATAATCCTTCTTAATCATGTTTAAGCACATACTTAGTAAAACTTAATCAAATCGTCTAAATTTTCTAACAGAGGCATGAAATATTATTTAAGAATTTCTAAACATTTTTCCAGAATTTATTAGTGTATAAATTCGCTAATTTTCACTAATTACCCTTAATTAACTGTAATTAGTGTCAAAATGATGCTATCACTCACCTTGGCCACAAAATAAAACACCAAATCTGAAATATTCTCTGTTTGGGTCGAATTCCTATGTATAGCAGCAGCTCCAACCTTGCTTTGTTGCTACTTGGCCTTGTTTTGATGTAGTTTAGGCTTAATCTTCACTAAAAATGTGTTTTGGAGTGGTTTTAGAGGATGGAAGCCATTACTAAGGTCTCAAGAAGGTTTGTGGCGGCTCGAAACTGAAATGAAAGTGATAACCTAACCCTAATCAGTCCTCCTATACCTCTAAACCCGAATTTCCCCTCTGGGCCTAGCTGCTAATCACCCGGTTAAGCCCAATTAAGCTGTTTTTCACCATCTGAAACTTGTTTCAGCCATATCTCCCAAACGGTGAGTCGTTTGACTAATGTGACCACTCTACGGAAAGAGAAACCATCATCCGGAGCCAATGGAAGTGGTTTCAGGTCAAAATTCCTTTCCAGTCAAAAGTTATGGCCAAAACAGTGCCAACTAGTGGTAAAATGGTCATTTAAAAATCGGGAAAAATCATGAACATGGGAAATGACCCCAATAGTCGTCTCCCAAAGTTACATGACCATACGACTTCGTACGTGACAGAAATAAATATTCTATGATCCTATGATGCGTAGAATGCGGGTCGTTACATTTGAAATCGAAGAATCGATATATATATATATATATATATATATAGAATTGAAATATATCGAATAGCAAAGCTGCACTTCGTATTTTGAAACCGTGATTTCAAACGATTAGTGCGGGAGATCCGACCATCGGATTTTATTGAAACCGCAACCGTTGGGTTCACTTTGGAAATATCTTTCCAACGGCACCAACTTCGTAAAGATCCAACGGTTGGATTGTCTGGAATGTTTAATTCAAATCTGAAGAGAAACAGCGCCAGAATCGATTATATATATATATATATATATATATATATATTTAATCGAATAACGACTCTGCAGTTCGTATTTCGAAATCGAAACTTCAAACGATTATACCGGGAGATCCGACCGTCGGATTTTCCCAAAACTGGAACCGTTGGATTCGTTTTGAAAAGATCTTTCTAATGATGTAAATTTTGTGAAGATCCAACGGTTTGATTTTCAGATATGTGTAAATCAAATCTGAAGAAAAACAGCGCCACGGCCGCGTTATGGCCCGTAGCGTCGTTTGAATAAATTGGCTATTTTAAAATAAATAAAAATAGCGATAAATCGTTATAAAATATTATAAATGATATGGATGTGAAATTTAGAAACTAACTGAAGGTTGGCTAAGTCGAATGGTTTCCTGGGTGTTGATCTGATGTTGGTTTCGGCCTTCGGGGTTAATATTTGGGAAATCGTTCTCTTACTGATTTACGGTTAGCGACTAATGAATTATAATAATGCGTATGTGTGTTTGTGTCGCACTTGTTTATTATATACGCAAGTTGCTCAGAAAAACCAGGTTTATCCCATTCCGAATAACTAAATCGACGATAAGAAATCGAAGATGAAGACGGTGGTTGAAGACCGGAAATCTTCACCTCGTTTGGATGGTAACTGATGTCCTGATTGGGAGGCATCCCGAAATATGGATAATGAGTGGTGATCGTCCAGACGTACGTGGGGATTGATGGGTTTGCGAGGTATATAGTGCCTCCGGTTTCGTTCAGACCCAGAACGGACTTGTAAATGGACTGTGTGTCTAACATTGGATTTTATTCTGTGTTGATTGATCTCTATTAAATATACATCTGTTTGGCGGTAGAGAATTTATTCTTTTTCTTAACGCCCTTCTCTGAAACGCACGAGCTCAGAGGTTGTATATCGATGGACATCAGTCGCATGGCATGAATTGCTAGTGTGGCATGCCTAAGTGGCAAATGATCAAGGCTTCTGTTGAAAAGCAAAGTCTTGTGGTGATGATCAAAGCACCACCTGTGTGGCGTAGCTTTGTGTATAACGTGAATTCGCGAACCTCACACCCCGGTATGAACCAGAAACGGGAGAGGACCCCGGGGAGGGCATGCGTATCTTTCGAGCTAGGGTGGTGTCAGTGACCTATCAGCCCTGACATTTATATTATTTTCATGTCGGTGCAACAGACTTTAGATGAAATGCCACATTTGCAGTACTATTAGATCTAAATGTAACATTAGTTTACATGACGGTCTCTGTCACCACCAATTTTCCCAATGTGCAAACTGTAGGAAACATGTCTTCCTAGCATTATACTCGGTTGAACATATATGATACGAACTAGATGTTAGAACATATTTTGAAATGGAGAAGGTAAATGTTTTGGCATGTGTTCAGGTTTGGGCTTAGTGTATAGCAGCAGTACAATAACTTTTTTTTTTGTGATCATTGAACATACCATTTGAAATGCTTTCTAGCCAAACTTTTTTTTCCAGTAACATTCTGCAACTTGGTATTGAATGTGATTTTTTAACCTCTATATTTCACGTTAAACTCTAGATGTTAAATGTACAAGGTGCGATTTTCATTCAAACATTTTTGTTATCCTACCATAAGATTTGGATTTATGTTCCTGACGCATGTACACTCACACATCCCTTTGGTTTTATATTTTCCATAAATATATGTTAAGCTTTTGATCTGGTAATGGTCTCAGGACTTTTAGTTGTTTTTTTGGTCAGGCATTTCAATTTAGTGGCTGGAGTCTTTTCTGTATCTAGGTTTCAAGTTTAACTCTTCGTATCGAATATGAACTGAGATAATGATTTTTTTCTTTCGTCGATTGCTTTTTAATACGCTTGAACATAAATTAATTGCATTTGAGTTTTTAACAAATATGAGACTAAATTTCAGTAGTGTAGCCAATTATCCAATCGAATCCCCCCCCCCTGGCCTCCCAGAAAAAGAAGGAAAAAGAACAATGAAAAAAAAATCACCTTTGCTACATGCGATCGGAAACCAGAGATGCAACAATTTTGTGTGCGAATGATTACCTCAAGTATAATATCACGAATTAGAAAGAACATTCATTGCCTTATCCATTAAATAAATTACTTTAGTTTTTTTAGATGATGTTGTTTTGTTTGGAGCATTGCCGCACTAAAAAATCTCTAGGAATGGGTTATTGTGCATGGTAGACAAGATTTTTTATCTTGGAGAAGTTACTACTACTGATTATTTAACTCTGCCTTAATTTTATACATTCACAGAAACTACATGATACTAAAGGAAAACATGCAAAAGAAACGATTTATACTATTTCTCTGATTCGTGTATATTATGATGTACACAATTTTGTACATACATGCATATAATATAAATATTTGGAATTTAATTGCGGTTCGTTAGCCACGGATTGATCTTAGCAGCGTTTATCTCTACAATCTATATTTATCCTCTTTATCCACACAATATTTGCATATATGTGTATAATACGAGTGCTGTAATTTATATAAAAGCTTGATAGTACTTATTTGAGACATGCATATTTTAATACACATTATTTTGTGTGTATATGCATATATTACAAGTATTTGGAAGCCAACGCAATTCATTTTCTACACATCGATCATAGCATAAGGTGTTTGTCACTATAATTCTATAGTTATCCTTTTTAGCTGCATAAGTATTTGCATATATTTGTTCAATTGGATCACCGGTTAAGTCAATTGCTTGGAAAATTCCAATGATACATTCCAGTCTAAATCTGCTGAGATTACAGGCTGTTTTGGTGTCTACTTACTGGCCAACTTTCCAATATCCTCAACTACAGATCCCTTGTTATTGGGGAAACTTAACTATACTTTAGCATACTGAATCTGCCTTTAGATGCATTTATAAAATCATAATGTGCATCGACGTTGATTGGAATTCTACAAAATAATATAAGCTCAGACAACTAATGTATACTTATATAGCATACTTCATGGTGCTTTGTTTCCATAAAAGGTGATTAACTTTTGATTTGTAATAAAAGCTTATCCAATTTTGAAGTTATCAGTTTGATTATATATATAGGTTCCTTAAAGGGTTGTTTCAAAGGACATTATTGTCCAAAAAATTAACTACATCGCAGTACTCTTAAGAACCCGCTTTGCTATTTACCTAAATATTATATTGTGCTCCAAGTTTGGATTTAAACATATTTTAAAAACATTACTTTGGTTCAATATAATTAGGGTTTCAGCTGAAAATACCAAAATTATATTCTGTGCATGTTACGATACAGTAATTATGCATTGCTATAATAGTGAAAATAACTTAATAGTTCTTAGAAACAACTATCACTTCTACTAAATAATTGCGTATACGGACTTCCATCACACTTTTCCTATATTAGAACATAATCTCAATTCCGAACCTTATGAAATTAGACCTATTCATTTTTGCGTTGTATGCCCAAGAAAATGGATGGTTTTACATATGATGCTTCAACAGCGTCATTTTAGCCTGCTACAAACTATACGCTTTGACCACTTTTACTGGCCTTTTTATAGCTAAGGATTTTAAAAAGCTTTACCAATAACGATCTTCATAAATCATTTTGTCATAATACAGGTTTCACTATGATCACAATTTCTTCTTATTTGTTTTGATCTAATTTCATATGGTTTTCTTAGCCCATAAAATTTCTTCATTTGATTTACGTTTTAAGCATGTGAAATTAAGGGGGCGTTTTTGATGAACTGTAATGGGGCATTTGAGCGCGACATTTGAGCACGGTACTTGAGTGCGGTAATGTTGCGAACTGGGAATGTGTTTTTTTGCAACGAACGTGGTATTTGTATACGAATTTTTTATTTTTTTTATTTTTTATGTTTGGTTTGAAAATTAAATACAAAATGCATATAAAAAAACTAGTACATTTCAAATAAAAACCAACACAAAAATAAAATGACATGAATAGTCTACTTGCTGGCACCACTTTGTTTTACCAGATAAGTTTGGTATTCTTTTGTGTGGCCTTTTTTTGTAAGCCCTGATATCAACCAATTTTTCGCTATTTCGTCAGGAAGAACAGTGAATACCTCTTTCTTGTTGGGTTTCATAGCAAATAATGTTGCTCATGCAATATCAATTTCACCTCCTTCTCCACGACGTTGAATGCAGGTAACCATATTTGCAAAATTTGTAGAACTTCCCGTTGATTATACGCTGGTACCGCTATTCGGACTATCAAAATGGTTGCGAGATTTTTTTATCTGTCTCTCATGCATTAGGTCAATGAGTGTAGTCATATTGACTTCATTTTCACTGCGTTGTCTCATTAAACCTTGACGTGAAGTTGGTTGTGAAAGAGGATTCATTGGATTTTGGTTCGGAGGAGGGTTGATTGAAGTTTCGTAAAATGGCTGTTTCATTGAAGTTTGTTACAATGGAGGATTTGATGGCGAATTCAAATTTGGAATATGATCATTTTATGTTTCATCCAATGGATTAAAAAATCCATTAAAAACCCATGTTCTATCAAATGTGCTTTGTGTTGAAGGCGGCTTACCAGTCTGAGACAATTGCACGGTAGCAGTAGGCGTGTACAACGATTGACCAGTAACATTAGTTCCACGAGATAATTATTGCATCATCTCCAAGTTTTCTAGCGGACATTTCCTATATTTTATAATAACCGATCCAAATTCCTAAAAGTAAGAAATAAATTATAAAAAAATATCTACAGATAAATAGTAAAAATTAAAGGTCACAGACCTTAAAACGATATTCGTACCATTCGTCGCTTCCAGAAACCATTACCTTACAAGTGTCCCAACCAGCACCAATCTTGTTCATCAGCGCATCCTCTTTCATTCACTCTCATCGAGGACAATTGTTTTTATTTTTGATGTTGCTTTCGTCTATCAGTGCGATGTCCAAATAGTTTTGTATGGCGTTGTTGAACTTTTTTGCAATTTCTTTGTGAACACCTTTTTCGTTGTTGCCACAAGCATTGTATGCTTTAATAACACATTGCAACATAATCTGAGTTGTGTTAAAGACCAATGATGTGCATATTTTTGATTGGCCATACTGAAAAATGAAAATGCAATATTTATCAGAAAGAAAAAACAACGAAAAAACTATGTTGAATAATGGGAAATAACATAAACAAAGTATTTTAAAAAAAAAACTGATAGGTGCTCAGATTCGGTTGGAAGAAAATAGAAGAGGAGGAAGATTGTGTAGTTTGTAAGTGAAGAGGTAGAAGGAAGGAGCAAAAATATAGGGGAGGAATCATAACATTAGAAATTGGACCATTGGCGTCTGACATGGTCGACGACAACGGTCCAATTTCCAACTTCACAAGCGTGCTTTCTGGCTGTATGTGGACGTTGCTCGTGTCTGACACATCGGATGCGAACACAACAATAACGTGCTTGGAATTGTCTACGAATGAGGCCTAATTACATTGATAACAAAGTCAATCTGATTCAATGTATTGCATAAACTTAAATTTAATATCTAAATATTTGTATTTTGCAGGTTTCTCCCAATGGACAAATGGAGCTCCACGTATGGTATTTAGAGAAAAGGAGCTAACTAGAACATGTATGTTGTCAACATAGTTTGTATGTAATTAGCAAATAAAATACAAGAGCATGTTTAGTATCTTAAAACGAATAGTTGGAAAAAGACCGAACCTTTTAATATAAATTGCATAGATCAAGACTTCTACATGTTGGAGAACATGGGATACATGCTGGAAAAAATAAATCATACAATGTCTTACTAAAAGAAGATATAGGCTATATGACGGATAATGTTGCGTTTGGCTATGTTTCTGATTTTCTATTTTCAACAACTAACTGATTTTACCCTATGTAATTAGGTTTTATCGTCTTGGTTTTCTCTCCTTCCTACATTTGTAGTAGCCTTTATGTCACATCATGCACATTATTGGTAAAAAGTGGTATGCGTACTGTCATTAACTAGAATGTACAGTAGAATGATCTTCAAGGTGTAAACAATGAAAAGTTTTCAACTCCAGCTGAAAATGATTTTAATTTGTTATGTGTACTACCTACTATTGTAATAGTTCATATGCTTCGTTGAATTATGAAAATATATAATACTTGGTAGGATTTGGAAGTTTTTATTTACCTTAGTCCAAGTTTTACCATAAAGAACTTTAAATCCATTTTGATTCTATAAAATATATCTATATATTATACATAAGTGATACTAACCCATCCAACATTTTTTTCCTTTGCAGCTGAAAGTTAATGGATTAACATGTTCAGATATGGTCAGCAGTGAAATTTGGTATTATCTTTTAACCTTCCTGCAGTTATCTTATTGTTCCTTAAGTATGAATTCTACCTAAAGCTATCTTTATATACGTTGAATCTGTTGATTAGATATTATGCATTGGAGTTTTTAACAGTTCAAATTTTGTCATGAATTTTTTTGAGCTTATTATTAGTATAAATATCTCAAAATTTTGTTATAATCTCTACTTATAGTATATGTCACTACAAGAAAAAATGTCCATTACAATGATGTATAAACATTGTTAAAGCACATTAACAACGATTATCGTACCATTGTCATATGCATAGTTGCTAAAACACATCTTTCATGACATTTACCTAACTGGTAAGGTCTATTGTAAATGATATGTATACAACACATTTAAACCATGGTACATACCCCGTATGTCGATTAAAAATAACATTAACTAAACTTCTTCCACGTTGAATGTAAGTTATTGTATTTAGTTTTCTTAGTATTGTCTACAGGTTGTGAATACAATTATATAACAACACTAAAACATTGAAAAAACACCATATATCTTGTTTGAAAAACGTTCTGCACAAATTTTATGTAACTTTTGATACAACTGTATAGCATTTTCCAATCGCTGTGTTTGTTATTTAACCTCTTTTAGCAATTCATTCATATTGTTGTCAAGAAAAATATTACAATATTCCATAGGAGTGTAACACATTTTGTATAGAATTCCACAAATGCTATTAGCATTATTTTTCAACAACGACATACTTTTACCTATACTGTAATACTCAAAATAATTT
Source organism: Allium sativum (assembly GCA_030737875.1). Lineage (NCBI taxonomy): Eukaryota > Viridiplantae > Streptophyta > Magnoliopsida > Asparagales > Amaryllidaceae > Allium > Allium sativum. The sequence continues at coordinate 275,875,643 of CM060923.1, forward strand.
GCATATATTGTTAGTATACATACATTCATTCTATTATGGTTACATAGCATTCTTCCCAACAAAATTGTTACATTCTATACACGATTTAATTTTAATTACAACAGGAAAACAAAAGCTTTGGAATTATCTAGTCTTCCACGTCTAAGCCTTCGTCTGAAGTATCATCTGGACTTGGAGAATCATTTTGTTCTCTCCATCTCACTGCCAGTGGGAATTCATGTGAATTTATCAGACAATGAACTCCTATCATTACCCTAAAACAGAAATGGTCATGGCTAAGTCAACAAGAGTCTTTATAACAACTTTATTACCATGATAATAGCTATTAGCGCTATTATATGAATACACAGAGTGCAAAAATAAATCATCCATTAGCATGTAGTTTAAAATAGGAAAGCCTAATATTTCTGTAGAGAAACAAAAATAAATCCTCTAAAATTATATATTTTGCCAACCTGAAATAGTTTCTGCATAACTCAAAAGAGTCTAGTATATAGATCTAGGTTAAACCTAACATTTCCCACAAAAATAACAAGCCTATGAACGACAAATATGGTTTACTTTATCCGAGGTATCATGTCAATAAATATTGAAATAAAAGTGTACAAGTGAAGAAACTGAGAATCATATTAGGATGAATGAAGAAAGCCATGTATATTAAAGAAGTCAACTACGTTCAAGAATAAAAATTTCAACATATCAATCTAAAGTATTAAGGCAAAAGCACTGTAAACTGAAGGTTAACATTACATTGAAAAAACCAAATTGAAATATGTACCGCCTAGTTACTTCTAAGTTGTGAATAACAAAATATATAAAAAATTCTAAATTGAAACATATTTTGACTAATCCACAATATTATTGCCAGATGATATTTTTTCGATGCCAATTACCTTTTTTTTAACATTTGCAAAACAAAAGTACGATGTAAAATGTATGTGTAAATACACAATAGAGATTGTGCACTACAAATAGAAATAACGAAGCATGCATATGATGGTACCTATTGAAGATGGTTATGATTGGCGTTCGTCTCTAGAAAAATATACATCAAATTCGAAAACCTGTGTACCAAACAACATTACAACAATTTTAAATACGATGATTAGAGCAAAGAGTTTAACCAATAACTATATCTGATAGGTTTATCATCAAAATATATTTCTATCATGAAGCAGATTCTCATGAAGCGGATTCTCTTTCTGGTAAACTATATTAAACACTGAGATATTTTGGTCTAAGTTTTTTAAGAATTAAGGAAAATCAAGGCGCATTTTTCGCATTTGAAGCAAAAGTATACAAGTAATTTTTCTCTCTTAGATCAAAAATTCATATGTTACATCATATATCACAATTATCATTTAACTAAGATACAATAGAGTGTTGTATATGATCACTTCAAATATTTTAACTAAAAAAATCTTGTTAACTATGTTTTTTGAAACACTTTAAAAACGATCGACCCGACATTATCACCATCAAAAATAATATCTTCTTGCTCTTCAAGATATTTTCAGACTTATGTTGAATAATAAAATGGAAAAGCAAGATTATCGACATTTTTTAAGCCAGCAATAACTTCCACAGAGTGTTAGTTAAAGGGGTCATGATTATTGTCATTTCGCCAGCAATAACTTCCATAAAGTACAAACAATTGCTAAACTAGAGTGTAGCGTGTAGCACACTAAAAGCTCTTTTTATGTCTTCGTGCTGATTTTTTGCATTGAGCAAACCTTTCCATATTCAAAATAAAAAATTATGCTACCTTGTTAACAGAACTCCATTTGAAATATTGCATATCATCAAAAAACAAATAGTATCCCTATAGTCATGGTTATCATTTCCATGAGCAAATGGAACACGAGTTGAATTACATAGAGTAAGACCGTTAAATAAATGAAAAATCTGATCATATTGAGATTTTTATTAAACCTATCAACATATACTTTAAAAATAGACAATACTAGACAAGAAATTTCAAAAAGAATGTAATATTGTGCTCTTTTTCATATGCATGTAATAGTCAACTGCACAATATGTAAACATTCTAAATCCAATCGCTGTATAAGGACCTGAACGACTTCATGTATTTAAAGTGTTTGTTTTTCCTATAAAGTATTATCACATGAGAAAATGGAAAATGAGTTGAATTACATAGAGTAAGACCGTTAAATAAATGAAAAATCTGATCATATTGAGATTTTTATTAAACCTATCAACATATACTTTAAAAATAGACAATACTAGACAAAAATTTTCAAAAAGAATGTAATATTGTGCTCTTTTTCATACGCATGTAATAGTCAACTGCACAATAAGTAAACATTCTAAATCCAATCGCTGTATAAGGACCTGAATGACTTCATGTATTTAAAGTGTTCGTTTTGCATATAAAGTATTATCACGTGCTTATATTAAGAACTCAAGGTCACCTTCATAGGAAAATATCAAAGTGGTAAGTTAGATTTTACATGAAATATCCTTTTACCAATCAAATATAGTACTTTGAATGTTCATAATGATGTACACACAGCTCCACTTTCAATAGAAGATTCTTTTATATTGTTGCTAATGCAAGATAGGCTTGAACTTAATTTCATCGACTTTAAAAAAAATTGCTTCGGCATTTGATAATCAAAATCGCCATCTAATTCAAAAAAGATGTGTTTATGAAAGTTTATGTGCAAACTATGATATGCAAACAAATTTAAGGAAGTTAAGAGAAGATGCTTTATGCGCTTATGAGAAGCACCTAATTCAGACAATTGCCCATCTTAACTCATTAACATGAAACTTCGAGACGATGATGTGTAATATAGTCGTTTTCTTATATAATAGGTCGTAATCTGTCGGAAGTCGTTAGACATGCACCAAAGGTGTGCCTCCTGAAATATGTCATTCACGGACACACCAAAACACAAGTATGCATATAGCCTAGCTGTTCTTGTGAATTACGCCCTTGTTTTAGATTCCCTAAATCATTTGCCTTGTAAAATTCATGAATCGATATAATTTATGTTGCCAATTTATAGATGAAATGTTTATCAAGCCCCCGCCCTATCTCATTAACATTGGATTTATAGATGATGACACATTGCTATTTTCTAATGTAACAAGTCAAATTTGTTGTGATGCAATAAGGACTACATCATAGGTGTGGTGTACCATTGGAAATCTATCTTTCGTAGATATACAAAAGTGCAAGTGTGCACAGAGCCCAACCATGCCATTGATAAGTATGCCCAAATAATGTCGCATTCTCCAACTTAATTGCCATGTGATATTTGTGAATGAAAATAATTTATTCTAATTCATCTATGTTCTCTTAAAAATACGAGCATAATATGAAGTTTATTAACCATATTGTTAATGCATAGACATAAACATTGAAACAAACTAAATTAATTGGTAATATCTGTCCATTATGTCAACAAAAGAATTGGTCTTTTAAGCATCTGCAATGAATTAATGTTAGATAACTGTTCTACCTTGCACATCTACTGCAATGTATGCATGTTCAATAAGAAACAACATATCACATTTGTTAATGCTTGTCACAAAAGCATTTATATAGATCAAATAGCTTATTCCCATACCGAGTTTCTCCCGATTGATTGACATTCAATCAAAAACTGTTACAATCCTTCATCCATTTCTAGTAAAATGGTAAATGTCTTTGTGTTTATTTGAATTGAACCCAATGTTACTAGTAAACAGTTTCTTTTTGCAACCCTACTGTTAACAACCAAAATGGGTGCTAACACCCCAAGAGGTGTATGAACACTTTAGATCTATGAAAAACACGGTTAAGAGCGAACAAGTGCAGAAAATAGAAAAAGTAAAGAGCGTTTACAGTGGTTTGGCCTCAAATTTGGCCCACACCCACTTTAATCGAGTATTTCATTATCATTTTCTTCATAAGGTACACATTCTATCTCATTTTGTACATTTTCTATCTCTTTTACAATAAATCTCTCTTTTCTCTTTACAACTTCTCGATTTGCATCTCTATCTTTCAATCTCTTTGGAGAAATACTCGAATTCATGCTAGTAGCAATGATTGTTGAAATAGATCTTCAATGATCATCGTGCACGGCGATGATTCAGATGATTTCCCGATGAAGATGTTTATGAAGATGCTTTAATCTCTCTTTAGGATGTGCTTTAATAGAGTTAGAGATGTTTGAGCAATGTCGAAGATTGCAAATGGCATCCCTTTGAGGGAGAAAAATTGATCTCTTTAATGTGTGGGGAGGTGGTGTATTTATAGGCGAATGATGGAGTGAAATGATGGTTTTAAAATGGTGTGTGCAGTCCTATGGTTCCGCAACCGATCCATAGAATTAATTGCTAACCGATCCATCAGAATATTTGCGGAGCCGATCCATTCTTTAAACCCTTGCCGATCCATAGATGTACAACTGCCATTAAGCCACACTCCAGCTCCTTTCCAATATGAACAATCCATCCTCCTATTATATTAAAATAATCGGTCCTCATCTATTTCACGTGTCCACTATTTAAGCTTTATCTTCCTGAAGCAAACAATCCATTCTTTCAAGTAAACATGACCAAAACCAATCCATCAATTATAGAAGCCCGATCCGTACTTTAGAGTTGTTGTCGATCCATACCGAGCAGCTGTCGATCCATCCATATGCGCCGCCGATCCATCCAGATTCGTTGTCGACCCATCCATCAATGCCTGCCGATCCATCATGGATCGTGTGCCAGCGCCTGCCGATCCATTGTGCTTCAGGATGTTGCCAACCCATGAATTCTTTGCTTGTGATCCATCTATTTAGGCTACCGATCCATGCATGGATCGTAGTATGCCGACCCATATTTTTGACAACATGTGACCGATCCATGTATATTCTTACTGTGATATATTAGAATGACTTCGATATACTCTCCAGATTGCTAATGCATAATTTGATCCAGTGTAAGAAATTGGTGTTCGAGTATGGACCAATAATTCTTGCAAATGATGAGAAGTTTGTAGAGACAACTGACATATGTGCAGCTCTTCGTGTATGCAAAGCTGGTGGATTGGCTACTTCGCTTAAAGATGTATTTGCTTCATCTGCATGAAAGCTTAAGTTTGTACAGAGGAAACAATATATTCAACCACATTTCTCTTTCTAGAATGCTTCCATATATATAGCAGCATCATGACTTATATATACATCAACTTGGCACGATCCACCTATATGTTAGATGGACGATGAAATGTTGCTGTGTTTATTTGTACCTAATACATGCAGCTTTGTGTGCTTTGTCTTCATGTGCGTGTTAATAGGCCTGAGTCGAAAACTACCTTTTTGTTGTTTCATGGTTCATGGTGTATAACTCCATGTAGATGCTACACACTGAATTAAGAGATTAAACTGGTCCTGTGTTGTTGTGCACATTTTATTGTATATGTATTTACGCTTAAACTTTGTTGTGCTGGCATTTGATTTGTCTTGAGTTGCACCAGACTTGAAACTATCCCTACCATGTATTATGTATATCTCCATATGTACACATGCCAACATGTATATCTGTATGCAACTTGGTTTTCTTACGCTTACAGTGTTTGACATAATGTCTAAGCGGGCTACGACATCTTTAGAACCGTGCATTTTTTATAACATTTTTCTCGAGCAGTTTGAATGGAGTTAACATTTGCCCCTCGAAGCTTATGTTTTTTTGAAGAGAAACGTGGATTTTGAAATGAACGACTTAGATTACTTCGGATGGATTGCCTATGCGCTGCCTTGATGGGCCATGAGCAATTTTTATTTTGATTTGAATTCAATGATTCCGGATTTGGGGTAGCAGATCTCGGTGCACTTTCTTTACGAATCGAATACTTCAGTCGATCATGATATTTCAGGTCTTTGACCAAATCAAGTCTTGGTTGTGATTTAGATTGGATTCGATGATTTGTACTTGAAATCAGGTCTGACCGCGCTGCGGTCCACACTTGAAATAAGATTTGATATTTTTGTTATTTGTTGAAACAGGGATAGATCTCTGATTCTTATATATCATATACTTCGAGTAACTCTTCGAACTTTGTATGCACTGATTTGCGATGTATGAATTCCCATTGTTTATGTAATTTCTTGTTGATTAGTGCTTTAGTTGATCATACTTTGACCTGGATTCGGCCACGACCTTCATGTATTGTACATTCTGCTTGATCGTCAATATCCCGTGGATCGCGAGATATGATTCTTCATCGATCGATTGCTTTTTTTGGCTAATGGATCGTGACCTTTATAGGTTGCCTTCTTTGATAGAATTATTGGATCGGGGTCAACAATTCCTTGATCACTGAGCTTTACTTCGTTCATGGATTGCTAGGCTCGATCCAATGTTCGATCGACGGCACGATTCATGGCCTTTGAGCTGCACACGATCGATGAATCGCCACATTCTAGGTTGATTGTTAAAGTGACCAAACCTGAGAACAATCAACAATTTGTTGGTTATAAACTGAATGTTCCTCTGATAGCTAATTGTCCTGTAACCAGACAAACACTGACAAAGTTTAGGGCGAATATTCTGCCATCGATTGCCACATTGATGACAGATTGGTTTAATCATTAAAAATTAACTATAGTAATTTTTTTGACTCGAACTGAATGAAGTGCCCACATAAGATAGTTTTGTTCAACCACTTATAACTTGTCGATTATCACTTGCATGAACACATCATTCTAATCGAATTCGCGACAACTCTTGAGATCAACTAACTGACGCATGCCGACTGTAGATTTTAAGCTTCGTTTTTTAATGATTTATAAAATTTAGCATGACGATTCACATTTTATGAAACGTGTTCCTGTATGTCGTTTTTAAATGAGATTCCATGTGTAGAGTGAATACCAGACGTACGAGCTGTTATCATTCTGAAAAGGAAATCACTTCTACTCAAATTGGAACTTCAATTTGAGTTTCCGAGGCTAGAGCGATTGCAGCTTCAAGGTCGGAAGTAGATTGGTCCTTTCCTGTTCCCTGTAATCTTAACAACCCCTCGGAGAAATGCCATTCTGTGCTACATAATGTGTTTTACATTAATCATTCATTTAGTTTGGCATTTTCGAATCGGCGCAAAATTGTCGGAGAAAGAGGGAGTTGACGATCGTCCGCCTTTTGGCTTTATTGCCGTAGTTTGGTCGGACTGAGAAATTTTGAGTTTGAATTTGCACATGGCTTTGAACTAGTCGATGATGCACACCGACTCGTTTGGACCCTTTATCTCATTTCGATGAACATTAGTGCAACATTGACCCAATTTTATTGGAAGGTTACACTTGATGTATGTGTTCTTCCAAAGAACCTATAATGAAGAGCTTTTGCATTTATTTGGCGGCGAATTCGTTGTCGATTGCTCAAGACGACAACTGGTTAGTCCAATAAGAAGAAATAGATTATGAAAATTATCTACAAAATCAAATGTGTTATCAAACTGAAACTGTTTCCTCTGAGAGTTTATAACTCACTAGATGCAGTTCACGTTGGTAATACACTTCGTCTCCTTGTTAACGACACTTGAGATTCGTCAGTCAAGATTTTGATTGCGAGTTCTAAGCATCATCTTTTTTTTGAGCTGTTATCATGCAACATTCGATATTTATGAAAGGTGCGTACCTGACAATTTATGTGATAAGAATTTTGAGTCTAGTCTGACTCGTATAATTATTATGATGCCCAGTCAGCATAACTTATGTTCTCTGTCAATCTCTTTAGGTGACAATGACCATATGATTTTCGTGAAATCGAGTAGCTTATGTGCATCGCTTAATAAACTGTACTAAGACGACATTTTATATTCTTCTGTTGCAGCCTACTTGGATCTCAACTTCATAGCAGCTTTCCCTAGTGTATGACTATTGCTCGATATTCTTTTTATATCTCATGTTGACACTGTCAATGGATATTACCTTCAATTCCTTGGGGAAGCGTTATCGCTTTGTTGGATTCGAGTTATGTCATGTTCGCATAGTCATCTTTTGAGCATCGCTTATCTTTAGGTTTGAAGCATAACACCATCAGGTTCTCTGTGTTATTTATGATTAGAGCATTGCAGATGGGTAAGCCTTTGTGTTGAGAGATACTAGATTTGCTTAGTGAAGGAATTCACTTTCGTAGGAGATTGCTTTTGATTCGACTCAACCGATGTATCCGTCGCTCCTAATTTCTGAGACTCGTAGCTGATCAACGATTACCAGTTAGGTTTCCAAGGTTGATCTTTATTGGTGTAATGAGTCTTATTGACATATCTAGTGTATCGATTTTGTTAAATTTTCAGATACCTCACTTTCCAAGGCGAGGCCCTTTTGCCAATATTTTCAAGGCATAGTCTTGTTTGCTACACACTAGCTCACGTCTTTCCAAGTGTATTTGCTTTTTTGTTGAGTGCAAATTAGTTTTATTTATTTATTTGCGATGTCGTGATGAACCCGTGGTATGTTTTCCGAGCATCGTCCAACCTTGATGTGGTTGTGTTTCCCCTATACCATGGGTCATCACGAATTGCATATGATAGATGTGATCAACTTGCCGAGTTTCGTTGATTGTGGTTCATGTGCTAGAAGCTTCAACTTTGTCGGTGAGAGCTCTTTAAACTTGCCAACATGTATGGAGCTTCTAAGGTTGTCAATGCAATAGGAATCCTAGCTTTATTGGCTGGTCCAATGTTTCTTTTTGGAGAGATCTTTGACTTATGTGCCTTAGAGATGACTTTTACTTATTTCAACTTTATCAACGTATCGAACGGATCGATGTATCGATTTCATTGGATTCCCCCTTTTGGTCTATAGGGCGGTGCATTATATCCTCGCGTATGTGCAGGATATGTTTGTGGCATTCGACACTTGAGCTATCTTTATCGGGATGCATTGTAAAGGTCACCAGGTCTTATCGGATTGTGAGCGAGAAAACATCTTTCAGGTAGCCTACAAGGTTAAATCAATTTTTTTAGCAACTTTTTAGTTGTTGATACAATCGAAATAAAGCCGATGCAGATGCCTTATTAATGCAGATGAAAATGCTCGATTGCAACAACCCCTTTAAGCATGGGTGGTTTATACTTGTAAAAGTAAACTACATCAATTTTTAATAGAAATGAGAAATGCTCAGGTAAGATATTGACGCCCATGGTCATTATTCGATGCTCTAGATATTTAAACTCTATCAATGGTTGTTGGCTTGATTTTTCCCTTAAGCGGTTGTAGAGGTGTCTGTTGCTTGTGGTTTCCTCACGTATTATTGCAGCTTATTCTACCTGATTAACGGTTCGGTCAGGTTCTTTAGATATCGACACTCATTAGTATCATTCCCGGACTGATTATGAAAGCAACAGAATTTTCCAGAATTTGCGGCCTTTTCCCTATCTTGATTGACTGTGGCAGTTTTGGATAATACCATGCACCTTTGGTGGAAAAAAGATGTTTTCTAGGGTATTGTTTAACGGGGTCAACTCTTCGGGTTTGAAAAAGTGAGGCTTTTTGTTGTCATTCTCCCCTTTTTCATTGTCCTCGTTTTCCCTCTTCAGACCTTGTACATCCTTCTTATCAACTTGATAATCATTGATTTTCTTATCTTCCACGATACTGCTTCCAACAACATTCTGGATAGAAGGATCTGCCTCCACTCTGATGAACTCTTCGTCCTTCTTGTAGAATTTGTCGAGTGTGTTGGATTCCTTCATTTTCATCCATTTTCTAAATTCAGTCTTCTTGTCCACAGCTCGGACTAGTGCCATTAATCTCATCCGAGACTCTGGATTTCCAACCTCCGCTATAGCAACATTGAAACGAGTGAGAAAGGCCTTTACTGACTCTCCAGGATTTTGCTCAAGCCCTGATAGCGGCATAATATCCTTAGCTTTTGAGGCATGCAACCTGAACTGCTCTTGAACTTCTTTACCAAGTTAGAGAATTGGTCTACGGACTTTGCTGGTAACTTGGTGAACCATAGCGATGCCATGCCCTCCAGGTAGAATGGAAAGTACAAACACCTGATCTCATCCGTCATCCTTGCAACATCCATATGGTAATTATACTTGAACAAGAACTGATGGAGATCACTGGTTCTGTTATACGTGGGAATGGTTAGAGGGGCGAACTTCTTTGGAAATTCATCCTTTTGAATCCTTTTTGTGAAAGGCGTTTTACTCGGAGCAGAGTCTCATATATTTTCGTCTTCATTTATAGCCAAGTTATCCTTCATGATCTGCTTGATCATTTTCAAAATATACTCCTCAGTAGGACTTGTAATATTTTGTGAAGAGTGTTTTCTAGAGTGATTCCCTCTCGATGGGACATGTTTGAGCACTTTTGCATTCTATTTGGAGTCCTTGATGTTGGCTCCATCCCTACCACCTGAAAACTTATCCACTTTCTCAACAATGTGTTCATGTTTACGATCCGAGGTCGAGAAATATTCATTCTCATCTAAGTCAATCTCAACTCTAGGTTTGGTAGGATTGACTTGAGAGGTAAGAAAATCATCTAGCTTATCCACCAATATTTCGTTCGAAGTCTCCATTCGTTGATCCATACCAACCACAACTGCATCTAATTCATTTTGGGTACACCAACTCCAACTCCCGTAGTTTGGCCAACATTTGGATGATTGGTTTGAAGAGTTGTAGGATTATTAACAACATTATCTGAACCTCTAACAGATTTACTACCACTATTCTTCGATGGCGTCATTATTTCAGATAAGCTTCTAAACTTTCTAGACAACCTTTCAATTGGCCTGAATTTTAGATCATGTGGATCTATCATAAAATGCGTGTTTCAATCTTCAAAATCCACTAAGGCTCTTAATATAGTGGTCGTGGGTTCGAGCCCTACGGTGGGCACCAAAAATATTAACCACCAAAATGGATGCTAACACCCTAAGAGGTGTATCAACACTTTAGATCTATGAAAAATAAGGTTAAGAGCCAGCAAGTGTAGAAAATAGCAAAAGTAGAGAGCATTTATAATGGTTTGGCCTCAGATTTAGCCTACGTCCACTTTAATCGAGGATTTCATTATCATTATCTTCATAAGGTACACATTCAATATCATTTTATACATTTTCTATCTCTTTTACAATAAATCTCTCTTTTCTCTTTACAACTTCTCGATTTGCATCGTTATCTTTCAATCTCTTTGGAAAAGCACTGAAATTCACGCTAGTAGCAACAATTGTTGATGTAGATCTTCGATGGTCATGCACATCAATGATTGAGATGATTTGTGGATGAAGATGATGATGGAGAAGCTTAAATCTCTCTTAAATATGCTTTAATGGAGTTGGAGATGCTTGAGCAATGTCAAGGTTTGAAAATGGCAGCATTTCGGGGGAGAAAAATCGATCCCTTTAATGTGTGAGGAGGTGGTGTATTTGTAGGCAAAGGATGGAGTGAAGTGACAGTTTTAAAATGGTGCGTGTGCAGTCCTATGGGTCGACAACCGATCCATGGAATAAATTGCTAACCGATCCATCAGAATATTTGCGGATCGGATCAATTCTTTAAACCCTTTCTGATCCATAGATGTACAGCTGTATATAACTGGCATTAAGCCATGGTTCATCTCCTTTTCGATATGAACGATCCATCCTCCTATTATATTAAAATAATCGGTCCTCATCTATTTCATGTGTCCACTGTTTATGCTTTATCTTCCTAAAGAAAAAAAATCCATTCTTTTGCGTAAACATGACCACAACCAATCCATCATTTATAGATGCCCGATCCATACTTTAGGGTTGTTGCAGATCCAAACTGAGCAGCTCCCGATCCATTGAGAAAAGCACTGCCGATCCATCCAGATTCGTAGCCGACCCATCCATCATCGCCTGTCGATCCATCATGGATCGTGTGCCAGCGCCTGCCAATCCATCGTGCTTTAGGATGTTGCTGACCCACTACTGCTTTGCTGGCGATCCATTTATTTTGGCCACCGATCCGTGGATGGATCGTATTATGCCGACCCATTTTTTGCAAATGTATAGAAGTTTGTAGAGACAACTAACATATGTGCATCTCTTCGTGTAGGCAAAGCTGGTAGATAGGCTACTTCACTTAAAGAAGTAATTGTTTCATCGCATGAAAGCTTAAGTTTGTATAGAGGAAACTGCTAATATATTCAACCACGTTTCTCTTTCTAGAATGCTTCCATATATACAACAGCATCATGACTTATATATACTTCAACTTGGCACGAACCACCCATATGTTTGATGCATGCTTTATGTATGATGAAATGCTGCTGTGTTCGTCTGTACCTAATACATGCAGCTTTGTGTGCTTTATCTTTATGTGGAGTTTTAAAGCCCATTAAAACTGCAGACTTTTGATCATAACAAACTGAAGGAGAGAAAATAGGTGCAGATCTAGTAGTGTTCAGAGGAGCAGCATGTAATAGTATTTGCGTTCTAGCATGGTGTTTTGGCGATGGTGATGCTTGTTGTGGGGTGGCTTGTATTTGAGTTGGCATAGCAGATCAAGCTGTTCCTGCTGCAGCACCAGTTGTCGGAGCAGTGCTAGGAGGTAAACTGGCTGGTACAGTGCTGATGTAGCAAACATTAGAGGAGTTGGAGGTGGTTGGTTGTCTAATTTTTGGTGGAGATCGACCACTTACTCGGTGAGGTGCTGAAGTGTTTCTTTAATGTTAATGGTGTCGGCACATAGGTTTTTCAGCATGGTAGTTTGGCTGGCTAGAATGGTGTTCATGGTGTTTTGGTGGTGGATGGGTTGTTCGAAGACTGCATCTACTTGGGTCATTGTAATTGGATTGTTTAGATATATGAGAGAAGGTTATAGGCAAGAAGGAAGAAGAATCATTGGAAAAGAGGAAGAAAGGGCTGGAAAAGAAAGGATAAAAGAGATAGAAAGAGTTCACAATTTAATTCTTCTATATATTTATACTAGCAAAGGTACAATTATATAGTAGTACATCCTAACAACTTGCAATACGTGGCTGGCTTTTGGGCGCCAAAAACAATAGCAGAATTGCAAAAAGTAACATGGCTGCCACAACTAACAACTTTATGGTGCCATTTTGATATGCCTAATCCATTAGCCTCCTATGTATTATTATTACCGTATCAGTTTCAGTCGGAACCCAAGCTTTATTTTAAATTAAAGATTAGTCGATTATTAGTAATCAAATATGTATAAGATTTTTTTTAAGGATGATGATTCTAATGGTAATAGCCCAATTATATAGAAAAGAAGTAATAAGGGTAGTTTTCTTCATTTTATGATAAGTTGACTGTGTTGAATATAGTCCAAATTGCAATTATAAGATAGTGAAAGTTGCACAGACTTGGGAATTAAGATGGTAGTGGGATATATTTTTTTACAATAAAACTACAAGACCCGAAATGAGGGTAACAGTAATTACCTGCTTAATTATAGTGGATGTGGAGCATCCTGAGAGGTGCCATATATAATCTGAAAAAAGGTAATATATATGCCTAGTTGGTCTCTTAGATCAATTATACGTTATTAGTTAACTCAAATCATCAGATATTGTTTTCATATCATGCTTAGTTCCCTGTAATCGAACAACTGTAGACCGATGCTAACCTCCTATCAAAAGAACTAACGCTAAGTGCACCAAAAACACATGGTACACAAAGACATTTATCTCTTATTAGACTCAAGTATGAAACTAGTCTGCCTTAAATGCCTGATCGAAAGAAACTCATGTATATACTGCTCATATTCCTCTCTAGCCAACCAATCACTTAACAATGTCTCCTAACCAGAACCACTGGCGTTTGTCACCGTCAGTTCCGGTTGACTCACTATTGCATACTTCTCTAAAAATCCCATCAATAATAACCATCAAACATTCTACCATCTGTCATCCCAACCCTTTCCTCCACCCTTCATCTCCACAAACGCTATCGTTAACTGTTACACATGCTAAGATCGGGTTCCTTGTTTACTGGTAAATAATAGATTCGAGGATCGCACTGTTATAGGAATACTTAGAAAGCGCAAGAAGTTAAGGTGTAGTGTTAATTAGAGAACATATTCCTCTCATATCTGAATTCAGATGTAATGGAACTGAAACCATTTCCAGATTCGTATTTGTTATTGATTCAATGTTTTGATGTTTATGTGTTGAGGTAGTTGCAAAATTGACTTCATTTGCTACTAAATCCAAAATCTCTGATGTAGATCTCCATATAATTAAAATGCTCTTGAAGTGAATTCCTCTTTATTGTGTTTTCCTAGCCTTTGATTTTGAAAAACCAAGTAGATAAGCCAATACAGTATTAATTCTAGTACATAAAACAAATGTACCTTCGTGGTTAGAACATTGTGTATGATCATCAAATTTGCAACAAAATCAAGTTTAAATTGCATATCCTAGAAGAAGAAAAATCCACATCGCTTTTATCACAATCAGACCTTGGAATCATTTAATATTTTTCATATTAGAGATTGAGATATTGCATTTGTCATAGTCAAACTCTAATTGAAGATGACTAAAACAAATTAATAATAAACTAGGCACAATAGGTCAAAAGCACCACGCCAAACTAGACTCAAAACACACCGAAAAAAAAATCAAAATTCAAAGGGTTAAAACAAACCAAATTCCATATTCACCATGTAAAAATCCATAGTCATTTATGGAGACTAACTAATCTTGGGTAGATAAAGACTAGATTGATATGCCATAGAAATTGAAGGAATTAGTAAAAGAAGCTGATTCTTGAATCATGATTTTGCCAGCACTCTATTTTCGTGAATTGAAGAATGGATTAGGAGTGGATTGGCATAGGAAATGGAAGGAGAAAAAGCAGTTTTCCAGAATACAAAGTGAATCTCCAGCTCCTCTCCCCACGGGAGAGATAAACAATCCCTCCCAACTAAAGCAAATATAATTACAAAGCTTAATATAATGGCATACATCACATGATACATGTGGTTAAGTGGATTCACACAATACCATTTTCGGCTATTTATCAAGTAGATTCACAACACTGCTAAAAATTAATGCCTTAGTCAAATATTTTTTGAGACAGCTATTTTTCAATAAAGAGGGACATCAACAATTATGAACAATTATTTTAGTTATAAGTTAATAGTTAAATGACACTATTGTAGTGCAAAATCAGAGATTTGGGCAGTAGAATACGAATAAACCCAATGATCTAGTCCGTCAACTATTTCAACAATGCAAAAAAAAAAAAAAAAAAATCAAGTGGCACAAATTATAGAGAGAACAAAAAACAAAAAAAATAGAGGAAAGAACACACCAATTTTAACGTGGTTCGGCTTTGCCTACATCTACGGAGACCCAACAACTTTTATTTCTTAATGAAGAAATGGGTACAAAAAGATTACAATAGAGAGAAGACTAATGGTGGATTACTTCATACAATAACATGACCCCTATTTATATAGAGGGATTTCTTGGGGATAAAGAAGAGAAGTTTCTAGATTTCTTGGACATGAAGGAAAAATAAATAATATTTTCCTTGATTTGATTGGAGCATAAATGGATGGTGCAATTATGGTCCTAATCTCTTTTGTCCTATCTCGATTCGGTATTGAGAATGCTAAACCGGTGGCTACTCCATTAGGCTCTCAATTCAAACTATCCAGAGATATGTGTCCCACATCGGATGAAGACAAAAGGGATATGCGTAATATACCTTATTCTAGTGTTGTTGGTAGTCTCATGTATTCAATGGTGTGCACGAAACCAGATTTGGCCCATGCAGTTGGTGTTGTCAGTCGATATGTGTCTAACATAGGTAAAGAGCATTGGCAAGGAGTGAAGTGGATACTCAGATTTCTTCGTGGCACTTCTTCAGTTGGCTTGTTATATGGTGGAGTAGATGGAGACATCTCTCTTAGAAGATATTGTGATTCAGATTACGGTGGGGATAGAGATGGACGAAAGTCGGTGTCGGGCTATGTTTTTACACTTGGCATAGCCCCGATTTCGTGGAGTTCAAAATTGTAGTCTATCATAGCTTTGTCGACTACCGAAGCAGAGTTGATATCGATTGTGGAAGCAACAAAGGAAGGATTGTAATTACTTCAGTTGTTGGATGATCTTTCAATGGCACAGCAGACAGTGGAGTTATTTTCAGACAGTCAGAGTGCGATTCATCTTGTTGAGAATCAGGCTTATAGTTCATGGACGAAGCACATTGATGTTAGAGGTTTCTTTCTTATGCTTGAGGAAGAACGAAGTAAGATCAAATTATTGAAGGTGGGTACTTTGGATAATCCTTCAGATATGATGACCAAGTCACTTCCAAGGGACAAGTTTGAGCATTGCTCAAACTTGACTAGTTTTCTTCCTGTTACTTGAGCGCCATGGGGCGCTGGGCCCAATAACTTCTACGTTGATTGTCGAAGATGAGATAATGAAGGATGATTGCCATATTTGAATCAAGGTGGAGTGTTGGAAATTAATGATTCAAATATTTGTAGAGAAGAAAAGAATAATAGGCTCGTATATGGAAAGATATAAGAGGAAGTTTTTGGAAGAAAAATAAAAGGCCAATCAATCAATTAATGAAGAATCAATTTCAACAACTATAAGATCTGATAGAAAATAAATATAAATGGCACATGTGATTGAAACTAATTCCTCGATCGGTAGTATCCAAATTCTTAAAAGTATCACAGAGCTCAACTCTTTGAACGTCTTAGCTTTTCTTTTAGAATAACTTTTAATTTAGTAAAATAGAAAAATAGAACATTAGTGTTATCGCAAAATACTAGTCAAGCACATAATGTTTACGAACTATGCAATAATTGTTTCATTTCTTACTATCGTCACTTACAGGACTATGGTAGAACTATAAGCTAGAAGCATAGGCAGATAAACAATAAAGGCAGATGTGGACCGGAGATAACCATGCTTATGTCCATTTAATCCAAATGATCAAACCAATAAACCAACTAGTAATTATTATTAGGTTTTCAAGAATTAAAAATGGGTTTTTGGCTCAGCCTTTTCAAGGAGGCTATCTGGGCAAAACAAGTTATTTCTAGTAAGCTAATTACAACTTACCAATGCTACCGTTATATAATAGAAACAACCGCGGCTACTAGCTTTTAAAGTAAGAAAATTTTGGTTGTAGAATTGAAGTAAGCGACATAAGCATGCAAATAGAAAAATATCTATTCTAATGTAAAAAAATTTAGCAATTCACGTAACATCTTAAAAACAACAAACAAACAACATATCAACTCAAAAAGCAGATGAAATCATTGAAAACCCTAAGAGAAACCATGGAAAATTCAATAGTTACTGCTTATTGTTCAATCTCCACTATTTTTTCTTGAAAATCACAATATTCTATTTTCTAAACACCACTCTTTAATTTCTCGAATCATAAATTACCGTATTTCACAAAATTACCTTATGTTTTGCTTCCACGATTCTGATTACTCCTATTTGACGCTTTCGGGCTAGAACATTACCTCCCCATAAAATATTCGATATTTTGAAGCTCCTACCATAAGAAGATGACATTAGAAAAAGGACTGATGGAGGATTGGAAAATTTCATGAAAATCGTAGTTGGATATGAGAGGGAATTTCTTCCCATATCTAAAATGATAAATAATAATTTAGGGATAACCGAAGAAGGGTTTTAACGCACTGTTATATCGTCACGACTGGTGATGGAAACTCAACTGATAATGATACATCTCACTCGATTTTTAGGATTGTCGGTGAAATCTAACGGTCTGTACCTTTCTCACATGGATCACTAGTATGATCCAGGAAATTTAATATATTGACTTTTAAATAATGCTGTTAACTATTGCTAGAAAAAAAATCACACAAGTTGCAAGAATAATCTCTTTACAACTAACTAAAACATTATTTACAGTGGTTCATAATCATTACATAAAATAATTGAATTTCATAATGGAAAGAATATATTATAAACACATTAGAGCGGAAGTCATTGTCAAATATTGTTTTAAAATAAGCAAAATGCATCGTATATTTTGTAAATTGTAATAGTAATTTTATGTTGGGAAAAACATAACTTCACAACATTACTTGCACATAGCTAAAAATCAATTTGCGATGGTATTGAAAGTAGCTGTTAATTTATCTTCTTTTACAACATTTACTTCAAAATTTAATCCACATAGTTATTTTGCAACATTTTCTTGAATAAACATTGTAAAAGACTTGTTATTCTACAACAGTTTGCTGAAACGTTGCAGAATTCATGTATGAAGAGTTCTGTATGAAGAATTCATGTATGAAGGTAATCTTTTTTCCATGGAATTTACAAAACAATCGATACATAGTTTTGTATGAAGAAGCTTTTTTGGGCCGTAGACATCATTTTGACACAAAGGCACTATTACTTTTTCATAAAAGAGGTTAGCTTTCCTGAGAATATTGTTTATAAGTTTTCCTTTTATCAAAGGTAAGTTTTTCAACATTTTTGGCATTCCATTGGTCTATATATCTCTAATATTTGTGTGTAACAAGTGTATGGAACTAAACTTAAAGTGATTAATTTAACCACTTGATTAAAACACTAGATATATACATGCACATGGAGATAGTCATACAACGATAACTTCATGGAGATGACCAAGTGGAGATTTAGGATATGTTAGTATCAAACAAATGATCCCATTAATTCAACATCACATGTTCAACCATTTGGAGATATTCATTGACTCGATGTTGTCTTTATTACTCGAATTAGCTAATTTATGAATAATCATGTTTGAATCGGTTAATTTGCATTTAATTTATTTATAATGCAATGTCTTATCAAGTGAGATTTTTTTTTAAAGATTTTTTATGCTTCCCAATAAGATATATACCTTGGAAAGATCTATCATCTTAGTTGCATCTATGTTTGGAAAAACTTCTAGCAATATATTAATTTAAACTTATATCATTATAATTTCCTTTTAAATTATAGGCAGCTTGGCCCAGTTTGGTTATAAAACTTGTTGCTCTAAAGCATTCTCATCTGCTAACATACTTCTAATATATGTTAAATAGTAGGCATCATCTTTCCAGTATGTTATGAAGCTTATCAAAGAAGCACTCAAGATTCTTACTTGCGGTTGCCATTTTCTACACATAGTTTATATGTAAGCATTTTTAACTTTACATGTCTTTAGATATGCTCCGGAAGCCATAATCATTCATCTCTAATGACTTGATATGTACTTCTACACACACTTCCCTCTATGGTGTATACTTATCTTTATGAATTGATATAATATAAAACTAATTTGCTAAATTATGTGTTTACCTATCATCATAAGAATACAAAGTATTTTATGTGTGACCATAAGCAAGAATCGTAGAAACAGTGCTTTTTCATTAGTAGAATTTGTAGTTAGAGTGGATCGATATTTTTGAGGTTTGTAGCCTAACTATTATACATAATAGCTATTGGCAAAGGTTTAATTTAGTTATCTTAATATACATTTTTTTCATAATGGTTTTTATTCGTAATATCCGAAGAATGGTAATTAGTAAATTTTAATTAGATAATTATTTGTCTTTTGATAAGATGATTTATACACTATTACTACCAAGATTTTACTATGAAAGTTGTCCTATTAAGATGCTTCATGCATGCTTTTATCAAATAAAAACACCTTAGAAAGTGCATCTAAGAAAATAGAATGTTAATCTATGCTTCAAACCTATGTGTATGCCCTTTGGTTTATGTTTAAATTTTTCTTTGTTCGAGTTGCTAAATTATATCAATGATGTTTTGAACGGACATATACCCACGGGGTGTTTTCCATCAACAAACCCTATGTTTAGTAATTCGCTCATATATAAGTAAAAATAGCCAAATGGGAGGAAATCACGGTAACATTCTAAATTTATAGTTTTAAGTAAACAAAAAAAGAAATGAACAATATAAAAAAGAATAGAAGCTTAATAACAATAAAAAGTCCATGAGAAATTTTGCATGAGAAGGTAATGTTATGTACTCGGGAAAACAAGAACTAGGTCTCCATTATTTAAACGTGTCATATCCCTCCGCCCAACGTTTTCCTATATATCTCTTTCCCCATCAGATTTACGAACAAATATTTGTTTCTGGGCGTTGTTAATGATACCCCTTTTTTGGTTAAGGGGCGTCATTTTGTTAAGGGGACACCGGTGTACAAAAACTTGTTAAGGGACAACACCACTTACAATTTTCTCAAAAAAAAAATAACCCTCGTGTCCTTCAAACTTCACCCACGCATTTCAAAGCCCGCGCTCTATTTTCCAAATCACGTTTCTCAAAAAATATCTTCAGAACTAGGGTTCTTGCTCATGCTCTTGCTCATGCTTATGTTCATCGGAGGTAGCATTTGGCATTAACGATGGTTCGATTCAAGCATACTGCGAGGAAGACGAAGGAATCTGTTGCCAAGAAGCAAATCGTGGAAAAGAGGTATGTTTGTAGTAGATTAATGGTAATTTCAGTTGGTATTATCACATGTATGGTACGGTAGGTCTTGGTATTACCAATTGTGAGCAATAGGTTTGCGTGTGGTGGGGTTTAGTGGGGAAGAAGGGCTAAACGTTGGGGAATTTTGTTCGATTTGCAGAGAATACGGTTTTAGGGTACATTTTTGGGTGGGTAGAACTTCTGGAATATGAAAGTTTATCCCTTTTAGTATTTGACATGTTGTTACCATTTTTATAATCCAAAATCAGTTTCTATTTTCCATTTATAAGTTTCATTTCATCAAAGATCATGTGAATTTTGGTTTCGGTTTGTGTTGTCCGAATATACATATTAAAAATGGTTGATTGATGTCGACTTATGGTTGAAAAAGGGTACTATGGTTTGTGCATAAAAATACATATAAAAGCTTGTCCTTTCTAGTATTTGGCATGTTGTCACCGTTTTTATAATTCAAAATCAGCTTGTGTTTTCCATGTATAATTTTCATGTCTTCAAAATGTGTTGTCTTTTGTTTTCGGTTTGTGTAGTCCAAATATAGTTATTATAAATGGTTGACTGATGTCGACTTATGGTTAGTTGTTGTCGACATTTAGATTACACATTCATTTTTACTTGTTGTTGACATGGTGGCTTTGTACCTTCTTACAGTAATGAAGTAGGCTATATGTTGCCGTACTTTGTTTTCATAATTCAAAATCAGCTTGTGTTTTCCATGTATAATTTTCATGTCTTCAAAATATGTTGTATTATTTTTTCGGTTTGTGTAGTCCGAATATAGTTATTATAAATGGTTGACTGATGTCGACTTATGGTAAGTTGTTGTCGAAATTTAGATTACACATTCATTTTCACTTGTTGTTTACATGGTGGCATTGTACCTTCTTATAGTAATGAAGTAGGCTATATGTTGCCATACTTTGTTGAAGACGACGTATAACTAGATTGTTTATGTGGTTGATTGCAGGAAACCGACTTCGTCTATGTCTGGTCGTGTACCGCCTACTGCTTCTAATAGGCAGAAACTTGCTAAGGAAAGGCAACACATATTGGAAGAGAAAAAGAAAAAGAAAGCAGTTGAAGCTAAAGCGAATAACTCCGAGCAAAGTTCAAGTGAAAAAGAAGAGTCCAATGACTGCAGTACTTCCAATGGAGGTGAAAAAAATAGTGATCGTAGTGGTTATGAAGAAGCAGATGTACGCGTACAAGAAGAAGATGATGACAGAGAACGGGAGGGCAACACAAGTGGTAGTGATCTTGAACGAGACGATGACGGAGAAGAGGGAGAAAAAGCTGGTATTGATCAGGAACTAGACGATGACAGAGAGGAGGGCAACAAAGTTGATATTGAACGTGAAGAGGAGGACGCCAGAGAAGAGGGCAACAGAGGAGGTAGTGAGCATGAAGAAGATGTTGATGGAGAAGATAGCGACGAAGATGATAGTGAGCGTGGAGAAGGAGGTGATGGAGTTGAGGAGGAAGCAGATAAAGAAGGTGATGCCTCAGTGACACGTGTACAAAAGGGTAAGAGACATTTGAAACAAGTTTCTTGTGAACAATCAGAGTCAGAATATAGTGGTCGTGAAAGTGGTAGTGAGGAACATGATAGTGAGGAAGGCAGGGTAGGAGATAAAGAGGGGGAACATTTGGAAAAGAGAAAACGTGCAATTAAAGGCAAGTGAAAGCGGAAAGAAACAGAAGCATCCACCACTAAAGATGGACGGACAATGTTGTTTGCATTCAAACATCACATTGCTCATAAAATATGGAAATCTACTATAAGTTTTTCTAATGTTATTTCTTAGATTTTATTTATACCTATGACTACGCGTGAATCATTATTTGTTTATAAATATGTAATATATATGTGCATACCATATAGAAACCTCTAGGAGAAGTGAGACTGGTGAGAGTCCATACTTATGTTGGCACGCAACGATTGTGGGATTATAGAAAAGAATGTTCTTTTGTTAAGGAGGTTGTAGTTCAGTCGGGATTCCATAAGCTAGCGCTACATGCTCATGAGACATTAGAAAAAGTCCTAATCAATGCATTCGTCGAAAGATTTTATCCGAAGACAAACACATTTCACCTTCCATTTGGTGAGTTAGGAATAACCATTGACGAAGTAGTGCACATAACTGGCCTTCAGTGGAAGGAAGAGCAGTTACTGGTGCTCTTGGTGGCTCGAGGGGTATAGGTGTTGAAGAAGTGTACAAACTACTTGAAGACTGCCTTGGTGTTGACAGATCAACTGCCATACAAGTATTGGGAGGCGATAAGAAAATTAGATTTGAATGGTTACGCAGTCATTTTAAGGGTTCGAAGGAGGATGATACAGAAGAACGAAAGATGCATTATGCGATAGCATATCTTCTGTACACAATTGGCAGTTTAGTTTGTTGTGACAAGTCCGGGAATAAAGTGTCAGTTCATTTTCTGCAGTGTTTGAAGAATGTAAAGGAAGTGGTTCATATTCATGGGCCACTGCACGTTTGAGTTGGTTATTACGTAATCTTGCTATAACAACTCGAACTGATGTTCATCAAATGACTGGTTGCATGACCTTACTACAGGTATATTCGAATAATATTTTTGATACTGTTGTGTTGTAACTATATGTGAATAGTGTAGTCTTATTATATGCGTGTACATGATGTACCTTAATGCAGGTATGGATATTTGAGCATTTCCCTGTTCTTTGCCGACATAATCGTGTTATTGGTATTCACGAAGGAGAATTAGAGTCGCGTTCTACTTTGCAAAGAACAAGAGTTCGCAGTTAGCGTCTGATTTAGTCACACTAAGAGAAAGAATTGATGATTTGAAGTGCAATGAAATTATATGGAATTGCTTTAGAGATAAACGTGATGTGTATCCATTTCATGAATGTGCATTGTACAACGGCCCTGTTATTTGTTTTGAAACTGAAGACTTGTACCTACCCCAGAGATTTCTGCGCCAGTTTGGAATTGTTCAACCCATCCAAACTGTAACAACCCGGAAAATACAATCCAATTTAAAATTTTTAAATTGGTTATTTCAAAGGAATTTGAACATTTGAAATATAATATTTCAATAAAATAGTGAATTAGAAATAGTGAGTCAGTTTGAAAATTCGAATTCAAACTTTGACTGACTGTGCCGGGTGGAAAATATAACGGATTTTAGTGAAACCAAAAATATTTAAATCTGTTTATCAAAACCTTTCTAACGAATCTGAAAAATCGAAGTTTCATAGCTGGAATCAAAAGTTATGGCCGAATGAATTTTCAGAAAGGTCGCTATATAGAATATATAGCCCTGGAAAATAGATATTTTGCAAACGACCTCGGAATTCGACAAAACCACTTTTGTTGGGTCCGGGATGTCAAACTATTGCTAGATTTCAAATTTCATAATTTTTGAAGCTAGTATGTGAGCGTGGCAAAAGAAAATGTGTTTGGTCAATTTCTGTTAAATTAGATCGACCAGAAAAAGATCGACCAGAAAATGGCCATTTTCCAAACGATCTCAGAATTCGATGAAACTAGTTTTGTTGGGACCGTAGCGTCAAAACATAGCTAGATTTATTTTTTTGGAATTTTTCGAATCAGTTGTGGCCCTGGCAAATTGAAATGTACGTTCAAAGTTAAAAATTAAATGTTTTACACTTTAATTTGAAGAATAACTGATTGTAATAGTCGAATTGGCCAACGAAACATATCCCATTGTGTCCGGGATGGGGGTATTTAGCTAGGGACGACAGTCGTTGGGTTTGAATTGGTGTCCGTGTGGAGAAACACTATTTAAAAATTTAATAAAGTCCTTGGCCAATCAGAATTTTTCTTTCATTATATTAAAAATAAAAAAAACGCAGAAAACCCTCGCTCTCTCTCTCTCGACCGACGATCCACGTTTTCGCCACTTCCCAGCCAAATCGACGCCGCCATAGGCGACTCCAGCCTTCGCCACCACCAGCAGTCGACGCGCCTCCCTCCCCTCTTCAAATCCGACCCTACCCAGACCCCTATCGCCACCTCCATCGCCGGAATCGTCGACCCAAACCCCAGGACTTCCAAGTGCCGCCCCGATCGCCAGAGACCACCGAACCACCTCCGACCACCACCGATCGACTCCCATTTCCTCCCTGTTCCACGCTGTACCCTCTGATCATCCTATCGTGCCTCGGTTCTCGCGAAAACTGCAACCCTAGTTTTGAACCATCGTGAAAGGTGAGTCCTTTTTGATGTTTGAACTTTGAAAAATCATATCTTTTTAGTGTGTTGACGAAATTCGATGAAATAGGAAACATCGGGACCGCAAGGAAGCTCTCTGCCACATAGAAGAGACCGCGGATTTTTCTGAGTCATCTACGATTTTTTAGCACTCCAAAACCAATGTGAGAAATCTAAATTAAGTGAATTTGAATGGAAAATGTCGTGTATAAATTATATAAGCGAAATATAAATTACACACGTGTTGTATACCTCATGTACATGCGTTGTGTAAGCTATATAAGCGAAGTATGAATTATACGTGCATAGTATAATTGATATATGTGTTGAAATGCAAGTGAAATATAGAAATTATATATATATATATATACACACACACACTCCCCTCGTCCACAAACCATGGACGATATTTAAGGTTGTGTATTGGTGTGAAATATTGGATGAAAAATGCGAATGGTTGAATAATTGTTTGTGGTTGATATTGATTGGTTGTGGTTGAAAAATACCCATTGGTGATTGAAATGAATTGGAAATAATTGTGGAAATAAAAATAAAACATGCCGTCTGCGTGCGAATTAGATGCATGAATCCCCATTGTCAAAAACCGCGAGGTTTTAAGGTAAAGCGAGGAGTCGTACTAGGGACGGTGCCGGTTTTAACTACCCTGCCGTTATTCTGCCGAAATTTTGAATAATATTCATGTGTTAGAATTATTTTCATATGTTGAAATTATCTTCATGCGTTGAAATTAAAGTCATGTGCTGAAACTATATCCATGTGTGGAAAAGTTCATGTGTTGAATAAAAAGATCGAACAATAAAAATTACATTTTTATTGAAAGTATAAAGTGTTAAAAACATTCATTTGTTGAACAAATATTTTAAATGATAAAAATATCATTTTTATCATATATGTGATATGCTAAAGATATGCGAGCGTTGAAAAAAATATTTGTGAAAGAAATATTATTTTTAACATGCATAGGAACTAAATAAAATAGTCATGTGTTGAAATATATTTTAGTTCGCCAAAATTATCATCTTTGAAATGTGAAGTGTTAAAAATGACCACTTGTTCAAATAAATATGCATGAGTTGAAATATTCATTAATTAGCTAATGATATGATTTTGCCTATGCATGCAACATTAGAATGAATGGTGTTTTTAAACCAAAGTGAATTAAATATGAAGTTGAATGGAAAATGAGAATTGTATATATGTACGTGCATATTTATTGAACAGGTTATTGCAAAGAGGCTAGAGAAGAGGAATAAAATTTTGTGCCCGACAAATAGGTACACGTTTACTGTTTTGTTTGGGTGATGATTTTATGAGCCTGTTGGCTAGCTGCTTGGCTTTTTCTTTTTCTTTTTGAGATGAGACGCACGTGTGGCTATTTGGGAATTTTCCCAGCCCCTCCCGTACAAAGGAGGTTATGGCGAAATTTTCCAAAATATAAAGGCGTTAGTGAAATATTTGAAGTGAAAACGATATAGGAATTTTTGAATGAACTATATTTATATAAATATGTAAATATAAATAAAATTAAAACGAAACGTGGCCGTGCAGTTCGTGTTTTGAAACCGTGATTTCAAACGACTAGTGCGGCCATTGGATTTTCCCAAAACCGCAACCATTGGGTTCGCCTTGGAAATATCCTTCCAACGGCACCAACTTTGTGAAGATCCGACGGTTGGATTATCTGGAATGTTTAATTCAAATCTGAAGAAAAACAGCGCCAAAAATGATTATATATATATATATATATATATATATACACATACATATACATATATATATATATATAATTAAATTAAATTGAATAACGACACTGCAGTTCGTAATTTGAAATCGTAACTTCAAACGACTAGTGTGGAAGATCCGACCGTCGGATTTTCCCGAAACTGAAACCGTTGGATTCATTTTGAAATGATCTTTCTAATGATATAAAATTTGTGAAGATCCAACGGTTAGAATTTTAGATATGTGTAAAACAAATTTAGTGAAAAACAGCGCCAGTGCATCGGCACGACCTGAAATGTCGTTTAATTAAATATGGCCATTTTAAATAAATAAAAATGGCGATATATCTTTATAAAATATTATAGACGATATAGAGTGGAAATAAACCAATTTTGTTGTGTTTGCTTGATATGTGATGGTTGAATGTATTTAACATGAAAATTATAACTAAAGAACTGAAATGTGAATGTTGAATAGTCTAACCATGTGATAAATTGATTTGAAAATCTAAATATACGTGGGTTATTTTAAAAGGCCGAGTTCATCTCATTTCAAATAATCGATCGATGTTGAGAAGTCAAAGAGTCAAAGATGGTTGAAGACAGACGATCTTTACATTTGATGGATGGGCGCTACTGATGCTCGTGATTGGAGTAGCTACCTTGAAGGAGCTGAGGTAGTAGCTGTCCAGACATACTATTGATTATACGGATATGCGAGGATTTGGTGCCTCCGGTTTCGTTCAAACCCAGAACGAACTTGTAAATGGACTGTGTGTTTGACATTGGATTTTGTTCTGTGCTGATTGATCTCTGTTAAATATATATCAGTTTGGCGGCGGAGAATTTATTCTCTTGCTTAACACCCTTCTCTGAGACGTACGAGCTCAGAGGTTATGTATTGATAGAAATCAGTCGCATGGAGTGGATTGCCTGTGTGGCACGGCTAAGTGGCATATGATCAAGGCTTCTGTTGCAAAGCGAAGTCTTGTGGTTGATGATCAAAGCATGGTCTGTGTGACATAGCTTTGTGTATAACGTGAATTCGCAAGCCTCACACCCCGGTATGAGTCAAAAATGGGAGAAGGACCCAAGGAGTGCACGACGTTTCTTTCTAGCTATGGTGGTGTCAGTGACCTCCCAGCCCTGACATTTATATCTACTTTTCACCTGTGTGGTTGTTGGAATACGAGGCGCCTCGATTATAGGCCTGTAAGGACCGGGAAACGTGTGTTCAGGAATAACTAATCCTCAAAAGTAAGAGAGGACCGACCTTAGAGGATCCAGGGATTGCTGTGTGCGGTCCCGAGGCTTTTGCTAGAGTGTCTCGAATCGGAGAGAAGCTTGCCCCTTGCCTCGACTCATGAAAGAATCCAATTTCCAATATGAAATATGCGAATGTGATTGTATTACTAGTATGGCGACATGATATATGGTACCCATGCCGTCTAGGATTGATATTTATGATTGAAATCGCTTTTGAGACATATATGCACTAGTAATAATATCAAACACTTTTGTTTTATACGTATGAAGCATTTTTGGCCATTATAAGGTAAAACTCTATCCTCCGGCTTGTGTTGCATTGTGTGATGGGACCTGAGTCTTATAATGGTTTCATTTTATAAAAAAGCATTGTGATGATTTAATCATTTACTTTATTTCATGCACTAGCACTCATTGGAATAAACCCGTTCCGTGAAAGTGGCGTGGTGCTTTGATTTGCCTTATTATTGTTGTTAATAAGTTAAGTAGATTTCTCATACCAGTCCCATGACTGACTCGTAGTTTGTTTCACCTTGCAAACTCGGGTGCCCTCATTTTCACACGGGCAGCCTAGTTACAAGTATCTGGTGCACTTTTGGCTCATGGCGAGGCTTGACTACACCGTGCTGACTTTGACTCTTTCCGCCATTATAGGATATGTATTATGATTCCGCCATTGGCGATGTAGACTGATATTTATTTTGTGTACTCTTTATGTATGATTCCGCCTCTAGCGATGATGACTGATTATGTATTATTATGCACTAGGTTGTATCCTGCACTGTGCTCTCTGATGTGGTGATATCTATATGATTACGCTGTCATATATGTGTAAATTATTCTATTTTATGTTTATGCTATTATCTGTGATCTGCTAATGATGATTAATGTGTTATATTCCAATGATTATCGTTAACACCGTGTCACGGGGTTTTGGGATCATCACACCAACCAATCCCTTCACGCTTAACAAGAAGAAGTACAAGTCGTCTGGTAAAGGTTTCAAAGCCGCTTACTTTAATTTTGGGAATTTTGTATGGGCTGAATGACCAAATCACATGTTGAATGAAACTATAACGGCAAAAGAAGTAGTTAACCCTGGGACTGTGAGGACAACTATATACAGTGGTATCAGCAAGCATCTCATCCGATTGTTGCAAATCCATCAAGAAGAATAACTGAGCCTGCGAAGGAAACCGAGGAGAGGTTGCTACCCATCCATGTTGTAAGTTTGTTATATTTGCTAATTGAAAAAAAATTTGATTGTTTTTCATACTAAAGTAGACATGAATTTCAGAAACGTCGACTTGGACTTGTTGCCGATACAATCCGTTCATTTGGACGTGGTAAGGGAGTTTTTACAGCTTTGCAAATGATAGAACATATAGAGGACCCAGAACCTTCTGCAGTGTACGGAGAGAACGTGATAGCTGATGAAGGTGATGAGATTGTTGCGGCTATGACAAGTCGAGGTAAACGAAAGGGTGGAAAGAAGACTGCTACCAAGAATAGTGGTGGAGCAAGGAAAAAATAGTTTAACTTGGTAGCATTACATATTATTTTGGTTAACAGTATGTAACTGTTATAAGACTTGGTGTATGTTTTGTTCAATACTTTATGTTTGTGACTTATTTATGTATTTTGGTTGGTGACTTGCTATCGGCATTACTGTATTACAGGTACTTTGGAAGGAAGGTTAATGTATGAAATGATTTATCAGTTTGTTTGTGTTTATTTCTATGTTTGAAGATGAATGTATAAGTTTCAAATTTTTGTATAGTCGATGATGCATGTGAAAGTTTCAAGTACTAGTACGATCAAAGATGGAGTACAAGTTTCATTTTTAAGATTGTTATATGAAATAATTTTTGTTTGGATTGTATGTATGAAATAATCAACCTTGTAGTTAAACATTGCCAGTTGTTTTCCGTTTTTAAGATTCAAAAACGGTACTTGATCACCGATTACTCAGTTAAACGTCCTATAATTTGCTAAATGGTTACACAAATCCGTTTTACTAAATGAAATTCGGTCATCGTAAACCATAATATTGCAGGTTAAAAACAAAATATGCAGACGGTATGTGCATACCATTTTAAGTATATAAAAACGGTGAGATAATTTCGAAATATCTCAGGTTATGATATTGTTAAAAAAACATGTGCAGACGGCAATAGACCACCGTTTTACTTATTAAAAATTGGTGTTCTCAATCCAAAATATCTCAGGTTATGATATTGTAAAAAAATATGTGCAGACGGAGAGTGGTTACCATTTTAAATATATAAAATCGGTGAGGCAAATACGAAATATCGCAAAACTTTACAAACAATAGCAGACGGAGAGTTGGTTTAAATGAAAAATGCAGTATTTCGGTAGTGAAATGCAGAAGTGTCACTAAACTTTACATACAATAGCTCAAACTTGCACTCTAGAAGTGCGATTAAAGTAAACAAAAAATACAACTGCATTGCATCAAAAGAGTAACTAACACGTGCCAGAAAAGTTAAAATTTGCATTAATACTTCAAGATTCTAGTACATTAGCACTAAACTAGAAACACATGCACGTATTCGACATTAACTTAACACAACAACCTTTTTATCTTCGTCAACATGTCCATCTTCTTCTCCATCAATGAAGCGAGAAATTCTCTTTGCATATGTGTTGACCCAATCCTGCGTATTGATGATGTAAATTCGGTAAAAGAATGCGAACGGAGGAGTATTAAGTAAAGTCGATTCGTACTTTAAAGTAACGCCAACAAAATGTGAGCTGTCTACGTATCCCATTACGACCATCCTGTCCCGGTTTAACAAGGTTACTTGTACTGTTGACGGAACAAACAAGAAACTCATGTCCATACTAAGCAAGACAACAGCAGTACCAAATGTTTCTGCAATTATAAAACCAGATTCCGGCATTTGCATCCAATCATCTACCCCCAATGAGTTATAGCCTTGTATCCTCTTTTTCATTTCTTCGAAGCCACTTCATCCCACATGCTTTTGTACATCTCTGAATGAGTTATCAAATTATCAACCATGGCCTCACGTACGAACTTACAAGGATTCTCTGGTCTTCGATTATGAAGATTTAGTTGTTTAACCACCACCCAATATCCACAGTTACCATCAGCGGGCATGTCGTCTATACGAGTTATATACGGTCGCATACATTTAGGCATTTGTAATAAGAAATGTTCATCAATTTGACTGGTTTTAGGTGCATTTCCTTTTACTCCAAGTTTCTTTAAACAACGAATAACTGCAGTAAGTTTTGGGCTGCAAGACAATGCGGCGTCAACATGCTCAAAGTAAGAAGGATCTCGTTTAGTCGACTTCTCCTTTTTAGATGGTCTTCCTTTTCTTATAGTCGCCATGGGAGGTTCTTTAATCTTCGTAGTAGGAGGGAAGGGTAACAATTTCATACCTTTCTGAATATCATTCCTCACATTATCAGAAACCTTTTCATACCTATGTTTCAACGCATGAAATTCAGGCAAGTCCATAAAATCAAGAGTGGACCGATTCGGTGTAGGCGGAATACATGATAACTGTTTCCAATAACAGTCTATACCACTGAGGGGTATGAAGCCGTATGAATGTCTAAAGTCTACTAGCATATGTGCGCAAGGTAGACCATTAACTTTCCATAAAATACAACCGCAAGTTTGAATACTCGTGCCACCTTTTGGAATGCTATATAATTCGGTTTGCAATAAATCAAGCGCCTTATGAGAAACAAATCCCAACACCTCTTTAAACATTGGCTCATCTCGAAATCTATGAAGTGACTTCGATGAACTTGTTTCAAATGCATATTCGATTGCAACTAATTCATTCTCACAGCAGAGATGCGCGCTAGTCCAACACTGAACAAAACTACCTGCAGCTGAATCAAAATACAGTTTCAGACGATGATGCGCGCTTTCAACTACACTAGTTGATACATTATCAAAGTGTTTAACTACATTTGTCCAAGCTAACACAAACATCTCCTTATACTTGTTCAACCAGTTCTTGAGTTCAACGAATTTTTTTGTTTCTCCAGCCATGCTTCGCGAAAACAATTTGTGTTTCGATTATACTCTTCTTCAGACAGCGAACTAATCACATTTCTCCAACCCTCCCAAAATAAATTGTACTTTATTTTTCTTTCATCATCTTCTACTACGGTCTCACTATCCCCAATCATTACCCGTTTCTTTTTTATGAAATTTGGTTTGCAAATTGCTTGAACTTTTTTTGAAATATGCCACGCACAAAGAATATGACGAGCTGATGGAAAAACAGTGGCCACTGCTTTGCTAATAGCAATTTCCGCATCTGTTATGATAACAATTGGAAATTCTTTTTCTCGATAACATTTTCTAACACACTCCAAAGCCCATATATATGATTCAGTTGTCTCCCGAGTAATAAAAGTTAGGGCAACGGTGATGGATGCACCCGTTGAAGTTTGAGACACCATATGAAAACATGGCAACTTGTACTTATTAGTCTTGAAAGTGCAATCCAAAAACAAAATTTGATAAAAACATTGCGCAAGTAGAACACATTTCGGATGACTGAAGAACAAGTCAATAACTTCATTTGTCATATCATCGACTCTATGATGAACAGAATAGTGGTGACTGCAAGCCAACTTCATAAACTGTTGCATAATCGATCTACCTTTTGTATTATGAAGTTTAAGATTCACTTTGGCATTGTACACATTTCTGATTGTAGACTTACATTTTGGGTTGTCAAGTTTAAGAGCAGCTAGAATAGTCCGTAGCCTAACCCCACTATTTGTCATTGTTTCAACGGTCTTCACTTCATTGTTTTTTAATCGCGCAACATACGGATGCCCGGTTAAAGCAACGGGAAGATTGTGATTGTGTCATCCGTTTATAACTTTCAAAGTCCATTTTCCATCATCTTGACAATGTGCTCTTAATTCAAATGGACAACCACATTTTCTACTTCCCGATCTACGCCTTTCCTTTTGGGTTATTGGTACATGCTCCTTAGTCTTATGATCAATGTACATTCCACTTCTTTCATAAGTAAGCAGCATCCATGAGCCTTTCCCATTATCCAAGAGATTTTTTGTTTTACTTCTTTTGATAACAATGACACAATTCACATCAAGTCCACGATCGAAGCACCATTTACGTACGTCCTCTTTGGAAACGAACAACTGCATCAACAAACAAGATATTACGATTAGAGTAACGTACTTAATGTAAAACATAAATACTAGTTTTCAAACCTTATCGGTGGTGAAATGGGAAGTTAAATTACGGTATGCGCAACACAATATTCCTGCTTCCTCATGTGAAAGATCGTTGCTGCCATCATTTTCCAACCGACAAACCTTATCATTAACATTTACATCGTCCCTTTCATAAGACTTCTCATTAACTGAATAATCCTCATTCCCGTATACTTCGTTCACAACAGCAATTGCATCAAACTGTAAAACAGCTGAATATTATTCACACAACAAAGAAATAACGGTATCAAATATTCATACAAATAAACTAAAAACGGTATCGCCCTGTCAATTAAATAACCATTTCTTGGCACAAAACATGCATGGTAACATTAGTACCACAAAATCGTATACACAGTAATATAATATCGAGAAAAATTAATAAACACAGTGGCTCTTTTACGTCTTCTCTATCTCTGTATCAAACTGTAGTTCGTACTTGATAAAACCGGTCATACTATACCGCGTTTTCATACTTAAAACGGTCATTATTTTTGTATCTTCATACTGATTGTTTGCTATAAACATAGTCCATCGCAATCGAATTTTTCATCCGTGCTTCTTCTTCATTTCCGTAGGTGTTAACAGAAAATTAAATATCAAACCCTGTCATTAGCAGATCGGCCTTCATCATCTTCGTATAATTCACATTTTTATGTGCAATTTACTACATCTTCGTCATCTATCTCATAATTAGGGTTACTGGCAGCCATTAATATTTTCTTAAAAGCAATGATGAAATTTTCTCATTGTTTACCGTAGCTTGTACTTGTATTTACGTTAAGTTACTTTGTTGGGGAAAGGCAAATTTTGTCTTGAAACCATAAATTGTTAAGAGGGGTTTAGTCTTGAATGTACACCCCTTAACAAAAAATTAAAAACTAAAAGTTGTGATATACCTTAACCAAAAAGGGGGTGTCATTAACAATGCCCTTGTTTCTACCTTTTTTTTTCCTCCAACTGCCTCCTAAAACTTTACCAAATCTCCCCCTTTTTCTTCCTTCATATCACGAAATTCCTCTCCACCAAACTAAAATTGATAATCGACATCACGCGTTCTCACTTTACCCTACGTCTCCGTGAACATCGCCGTTAGCAACACCTGCCCGTCAATATCACATCGTTCATTTACTCGCATAGCCCGACCCTTACGTCACCGATTTGGATGGCAGAGCACCCATCTTTCCCGCCGACAGATTCATCAATCGGTGATTAGGTAACTCTTCTTTTGTTCTTACTGACTTCTTCAAACCGCCTCCTCATCTACTAACTGTCTTCACCGAACCGCAATTGAAATTGTTAATGTCAAGCTCAAACTGCAAATACGAAAGCATGTTTTGTTGTTATAGCCTTGCCAAATGCGTCTTGTGTGTCCAAATTTGCTGAAAAATACCGTTGTCGTTCCTTTAATGCCTACGGTAGTACCGGTGTTTACAGTTGTGAACTCATGTACTGCAGCACCAT
Organism: Allium sativum; assembly: GCA_030737875.1. NCBI lineage: Eukaryota > Viridiplantae > Streptophyta > Magnoliopsida > Asparagales > Amaryllidaceae > Allium > Allium sativum. The sequence continues at coordinate 275,910,041 of CM060923.1, forward strand.
TTTCAGTCAGCAACAGTATAACATATGCTCTTTCTTCTGCTTTTGACTAATACTGCAAACTTATTGCTCTACCTGTTAACTGCATCCGTAAAACATATGTTGGTTACGTACTTCTTTGATGCACCATGGGTGACAACTGTACCTGGACGTTGTGCCAGTGCCATATAACCTTATAATTACCATCATTTGATTATACCCCACTTATTTGGAACTTGAAAACTCGCTGCAACAAATTAGCGCTCAACGTACACACCATTTGTTTTTCCTACCTCAGTACGCTCCACTCGCTTTTGTGCCTCTTATATACGTACTTTTCCATTCTCTTACATTTATTCTTCTGATTTTATTGTATATACCTGCTTACGTGATTGTTAAACTGATTTACTACGCAAATAAGCAGTACTTACTACACACATCTTTGGAAAGAGAGATTCAGCAAGTTCATGAGATTAAAAGGTATTAAAATTCCATTGTATTCTTGCATTATTTTTGTTCTCATGCGATATTCGGTATTATGGTATGCATGCAAGATTTAAGGTTTGAAACAAATGAGAATTTTTTTACAACCTACACTCAGTCTTCCCTATGTCTGGTATAAGAAGGATGTGGCAACTCGGACTAAATAATTCAAGCTGTTTATGAGCTAACGAAATTAATGGATGGATATATATAGTTTAAGCCACATGATTTCAACATTTCCAACGCTTTCAAGGGTGGTTTAAAGAAGTTCACCAAATTCATATTTAGTATACAGTCACAAAATGTCCATTTATATCCCTGTTAAGAAATGCGTTTATCAACATAAGGTTGCTTAAGCATGTAGTAAATAATTAAATTACAAAGTTTTTAGCTTAACCAGCACATAAAGTTTTCGAACCTGTTGCAGTAATGCAAAGGAATAATCTCATGTAACGACCCAGATTTTTGACTGTTTAAATCGACAATAAACCACACATGTCGACCCAAACAAATCACTAATCCGGATGGTTATTGGGAAAAAGAAGAAAAAGAAGAAAGGAAAGAAAAGAAAACAATCACAGAATCTCACAGCGGAAGGATCACATATAATAGACAAATAAATATTCAAAAACATTTAAACATATACATTCGAGTTACAACATTTAAATCAATCAGAGTTATACACTTACATACAATAATGCAGCGGAAATAAAATGTAGTGGATACATATATATCAACTCCGTCTTCGATCTCCAAGGCAAAACAATCTTCAATAACTGCAACATCTGCTGACCCGAGCGTATTGTATAAAAAAGAAAACACAACAAACACTCGGATCAGCACTAAATCATCTCATATTAGTCCAATTAAAATACAGAATAATATCAGTGTCATGGTGCAGTAACTCAAGAGATGTTACGGGATTTTTCCATCTCTCAAGGATCCGTTAAACTAATACATACATAGTATAATACGCTATTACAATAGTGTTTATTCAGTAAAGTATAATATATCGAAAATAGCGTAAGCAGGATTCCATGGTTCCCTTACACCGTTTATACCAATGCCGTACAGTTTGCATATAACACACCAGTACGTCGGTGGATAGGGATGCGCCGTGATACGACAACGTTAAATCAAAATCGTAGGGGCTCGATCAGGATAATATGACAAGGCACTGAGGAAATACCCCGGTAGGATTCTACCGAATTGCGGACCCAGGCCGGTGGTAACGCATAGCCGCGACTACCGCCCACCTCAAACGACATTCCCATATTCAAAGGTGCACCCGAATCAATCACAACAGTAATAGAGATGGTTTCGAAGGAGCGCGTTCGATCAGAGATGCGATCTCATTAACCTGGGTATGGCTCCTGTTTTAGTCATTTCAATTATGACCCGAAAGTCAAGGCTAATCCATCATCGTTCTCTTTCTTCAATCCAGTAATCGCCTCCATACCATCCTTCTTCGGTTCTGGAACTTCCACCGCGTACACAGTTGTCAAGGTGGTATCGACACTGACAGAGAGTATGCCTTATGTCGACTCCGGTCTCCTTGCCAACCAAACGTTTACATTTTTCACACCGGTCAGTGTTTTTACTTTCAAAGGAGTTCGTATTTCATATCGAAAATATCTTGTTCAAAAATCATTTCCATATTCTAAACAGAATATTATTCAAATGGGATTTTCCATTTATTCATAACAACTCGATCTAATTCCAACTTAAATAGAATTTGAATATTCAAAATAATTAACAATATATTTAAATAGTTTAAAGGTATAATTGAAATAATTTGAAATAATAGTTTGTAATAAAAGTAGAGTTTGACAAAATAATTAAAACATTAAAATAATTCATAAAATAAATAATTAATAATTATAAAGTATTTTATTTAACTAACTTATAAAATAAATAGTTATAAGGAAATTTAATTTATTATCAAAATAGTTTGAAAAATAGTTTGACATACTATAGTTGGAATTTAGCATCGTTTCGACCAGATTTCGTTTACACTTGCAGTTGTATTTCAACTTCAAGTAAATCAATTCAAAATTCACATTTCCGATCGACTTCATTTCAAATTTTCATTCATTTCAAATTCGCCAATTCATTTCAGATGGTTAACTCTAACCCGTATTCCCATTCCAATAATCTCAATTTATCACGACTAAACCGAATTCGATTTCAATCCATATTCCCATTCCAGATTCGATTTATAACACACATCGAAATTTCAAATTCATTTCACCGTTTCAAAGATTTTTAACATATAGCCAATATCGAGTTCAAATTCATATTCAATTCAATTCATGGCTGCTTTTAAGTAAATCTCAAAACATGCAAGACCATTCAAATTCAAATAAATTCGATTTTAAAAATCAGCTTACTTTTATTTAACTCTAATTACAACACAAATTCATTTCCCTTTATTTGTATTTCCAATTTCAAATTCAAAGGAAAATAAATGATAAAACATCTCTTATTGTCGTTAAACAATAAATTTTCAAATTCATGGTTAAACAAAATTTTATTTAACCGACCGGTGTCCGTATGTAATTTGCTATCCTATGGCCAAGTGATTTTAAATTTAATTTCTTGATATTTCGGGAAGGATCTATCATTTCAATCCAAATCAGGGTCACAGAGGTTTATCATTTCACTCTGTGTTCTTAATTCATTTTATCGATAAATCCCGGGTTCATTCGATGCCCGTAACATCAAGGGTAAATGGGATTTATCGTCACATGGCACACAACATCATATACTGCATAACAGAACAGTCCAAGCAATATTCATCCAGAATCAAATCAATCAGGGCAGCCATCACATCGTTTAATCAACAGTAAATTGAATCATATACGGGTTGACAGGTGTCGGTGTTTCTAATTGAAAATTTAAATTCAATTTAAATAACCAATTATCGGTTTTTATTGCATGTAACACACTGGTATGTCAAATTCAAGCAATCATTCACCAAATCAAACACAAACATGCAACCAATTCATTTCATATTTTAATTCGATAAATATGGGATAAATTTAGTCTTACGTGAGTGAAGAAACACTCACCTTCGGGTTCAATTCGGATCGAACGTCTAGAAAAGGCCCAAAATTGGACAGTCCCAGATCGCAACCAAACCAGCGCCCAAACGTCCGCAACTCCGCCACGATCCCAATGCAACAAACCGCGTCCAATTCCGATTTAAAACGAAGAAGTTATGAGTGTTTTTCCATTTGAATAAATTTGAATTTAAAATAAATAAGAATAAAACCCACCAATCATGCCATGACACGTCAGCAACCTGTTGTCCGCTCCCGCTCCTTTCTTCTTCGTTGACTACCGAACCCGATGGAAAAGAACCCAACCGCACCGCCACCTTTGACCGCCGAAAACACCAAGCTCCGGCCACCTGACGACGAGCGGCCACCTGCAACCGAAAGCTCCTCCTCCGCCGCACCTTCAGACACCGAAGCCGCCACCTCCGGTGGCCCCTACCGCCGGCGCCGAACCCTTCCAAAACCGTGCTTTTCTGACCTCTAACCCCAAATTCTCTCACCTCCGACCACATTACGACCAACGGACACCATCCCCGAACTCGTATGACTCCCCTCTACAAAACCCATAAGTTAATTTCTTCGATTGAAGCTCAAATCAAAAAGCCCCAAATTGACCTCATGAAATCCGAAAATAACCACCTTTGACCGCGATTTCTGGTCAACTCCTTCACTGCATGTCAAAACAAACTGCAGATCCGTGCTCTACTCATCGAGAGCTTCGAAATGACATATAATTTGATAGGGTTTGTGAAGATTTTATTTTCAAGTTTGGATTTTTATTTTCTAGGGTTTGTAAATTAAATTTCAGCCATTAACAAGAAAAGTAGGAGGAAAGTAACGTACAAGTGAAATGAGCTGATGTGGAGTTAAGTGGGTTATATATATATATATATAATTTATAAGGCCCAAATATGAGAAATATCCAATTGTCCTATTACACAAATTTTAAATCGCATTTTCTCCCGTACGATCAACCGGTAAGTCGGAAAATTCTAAAAATTGGAATCCTGCAATAATTCATCGTTCCGGATCCAATGGCGCCAGTTTCGTCAAATTCCGAGACAGTCGCCAAAACAGCTAATTTCACAGTTAAATAAATTAATAAAATATTCAAAAATTCAATTAACTGATTAAATTCAAATTTAAATATTTATAAATTCATATTTAAATCAATTTACAATTTAGATAAATTTTCAAATTTATTTCACATATATTTTATTTCATATTTAATTATTTTCAAATTTCAACTTGAATATCAAATTAAATATACACAAATAAAATTCCAAATTTAACTTAACTTTCAAATTAAATATTCTTAAAAATTCAATTTAAATCAATTTATAACTTAAATAAAATTTTATAAATCAAATCCACATATTTTATATTTCCATATATAATTATTTAAAATTTAACAAAATCCGGAATTCAAATTTAAATCTCAATTGCTTATAATTTCTTTATATAAATTCCATAGCGACCTTTCGAAATTTTGATTTAGTCATAATTTGCAAATTATCCGGCGAAATTTCAATTCCTTACATTCTCTGTAAAGATATGATAAATTCGATTCCAACGTTTCCAGTTTTACCCAATTCTGATTTAAAATGAATTTTATATATTTTTCCAAAGTTTGAAATCGAATTTTCAAACTACCGCGCCATTTCAAGCTCGTTATATAATTAAAATAAATTTATTCATTTTTTTCTTCGATTAAAATAATTTTTCCGTCGTTATTAATTAAAATAAATTACTTTAAATATTCAAAATTCTCCGAATTAGCCAAAATGACATTTTTAAATTGGTTCGAATTTTCAGGTCGTTACATCTCATGTCCAAATAAGTGCTTGAAACTACATTTGCTTAGAAAGTGGTTCGTACTTTGTTCCTGAACAGTGGCCTTTGATCAATTAATAAATTTATCCAATCCATCAACTTTCGAAAACTCTCAATGGACGCCCATCTTCTTAACTAAAGTACATACATTGCTTTGTTTTTTTTGGAATATGACAACCCTTCTTCTTAAAGCATATTATTTAGTACTTACAGGTTATTAGTTGACCATATCTAGCCGGCATGATGAAAAAAAATTGATCAACATCAGACCCAGTCAGGGACAGAAATGCAAATTAGTAAAATCGTGCAGAATGCCAATGCCAAGTATAAAAATCTTACATGTCAAGTTCCAGTTATGTGCTTGAACATGCTGAATCCACGTTGGTAAATAGTCGGAAGAGTAATAAAATAGTTTATGAAATGATGATAAATTGAAACGTAACACAAATAGTTGGATATAGAGCCGGTCCTGAGACTTACGATGTCCAGTGCGATTTATTAAATGATGCTCCATAGTAAAATTTTGTGCGATGACATTAGATAATATTCTAGTGCAAACAAGACAAAAGATAGCATGGTTATAATGCCAAAAATAATAACAAGTTCAAATTTGTTGAAATTTTACATACAAGGCTTGAACGATTCAACTACTAGGCATTGGTTGCATTGCTACGTATACTCAGCACTACATATATCTGCAAACTATGATATGGAAATTTGCAGGCTCAACCCTTCATCTGCAAAAGCGAGTTAAACATAAAAAACTTAAATCAAGAGCACGTTGATACAAACATTCAACTAAAACTGCATATTTGTTCAAAAATAAAGTATAAAGCAAATTTGAAACATGGCTCTAAATTGCATATTTGTTCAAAAATAAAGTATAAAGAAAAATTTGAAACATGGCTCTAAACTGCATATTTGTTCAAAAATAAAGTATAAAGCAAATTTAAAACATGGCTCTAAGCTGCATATTTTTCAAAAATAAAGTATAATACAAATTTGGAACATGGCTCGACATATTGGTATTGGAAATAAAAATTAAGAATGGGAAGAAAATGCATGCTCGGCGGTTCAGGGACTGTTTTAGAAGATGTACTGTCAAAGGCAACCATGGCTGATGAATGACATTATATGTAACACCCCACCTCCGCTAGGGTCATTCACATAGGGAATGCACTAGGTTTGGTGAAGCATTATCGAGGTAAACATGCACAGAAATATTACAAGACAGAACATATAAAACAGCGGAAGTAAAGCAAATTTCATTACCTTATAAAATAGTAAGGTCAAAAGCCTTTTCCATCAGAATACATCAAAACCTATCTTGCAATAGTAAAGAAGCATAAACCATTTCATAAATTATTCCCCAAGTAAAACAGTAAGGTAGCCATAGCCAAGAAAAGTCCAAGCCATGCAAGATGACCTTCAAGCAGAGGAAGTCCGAACTAAATAACAGTGTTTCCTCCCTGAAAACCTGGGGGGGGGGGGAACGGAAGACAAAGAGGCGAAACAAAACGGGGTCAGTCATAAAGACTGGTAAGTCCTATCTACTTCCAGTATAAAAACAGGTAAAGGTAACATGACATGCATAAACTGAAAGTAAACATAAGGGTGACGACAAGATAGATAACCTAAACCAAGATAACCGGATGAACTACTGTAGCAAGATAAACTAAGGTATCATGATAAACTACGGTGTCAAGATAAATCAAGGTATCATATCGTCAGGTATCTATCATGTATAACATCCCACGGTATCTATCATGTATAACATCCCACGGTATCTATCATGTATAACATCCCAAGGTATTTATCATGTATATCTGCTCTACACCTCTCGTACTAGTATCCCAACCCGCGTCACGTGTTAACTATGAATGTCCCTTGCCCAATGTCATGTAATGGTCCATGTCAACCTAATATATAGCATATGTAGGTTTTCCCCACTCGTATGTTTCTTTCCATGTATAAGTTCAGTCCTTTGCCGTAGGCCGTACGGGCTTTCCCATGTAAATCTATACCACCTCAACGTAGTACCATTTTATCCTTGAAGTTGTTTTGGACTGCTACCCTTGATCTGGTTATGTTTTCTTACCATGAACTATCTCGTGTTCACTTATGATTTATGCCACCTAGGACCACTAGGGATTATGCTACCTAATGAACGTTTCCGTGTCTCGGTTTGGGTTCAAGCCACCTAGGGCCACTAGGGATTATGCCACCCGTCAACCACGCCCTTTATCCCACGTATGTATCGTGAATCGTTTTCCATGTCTAGACACGCATGTATCTCAATGTGCCATCCGAGTTCCGTGCCAGGGCAAATCAAGAAATACGGGACTCGGTCGGGAGCTTTAAGTCATCTGCCGATACAGATATCAAGGTCTGTTTTTGTATCTGTGGCTATGGTCCCACGTGACCCCTCCCTCAACTACTGGAAGGCAATCCAAGAAAAATCATGTATGAGAACTACATCCCGGCCCCACTATGCCCCACTTACCTATTGGCCAACCTCACCCATAACTCGATAGCAAGTATATGGTCTGTTGGGAGTTCTCTTCCATTCCGTACGTGCACGATTGACTAAAGATGGTAGGTAGTCGACGACGCGATATCCAGGGCAAAAATCAAGTATCGTCGACTCCACGCTAATCCATCCCCGTCTTTAGGTTGCTCGCACAGCAACCAAGGCATACTCTTGGTTCTTCTACCGCAGACCTTAACCTCTGTGAGCCTAGGCGGATCATCTACAACCTCACAGAGGGAAACCAAGAGTATCCTCACGTCCCCCAAGCTACCGCTTCGTCACCCAGTTCATTGGAGCCTTTATCTAAGTCAGATAATTCGCTCCTCCACGTGTGTTCAAGCGATGACCTACCGTATCGGGTTACTCATCTATCTGTGAATTGGTCCAATTTCCTTGACTAAGAATTATTACTTAGTTATCCTTAACTAAGGTTTACCACTTAGCTTCTCTTCCCGCTATCCTTATTAACTACGATTTTCAACCTAGTCCCCGGAGCTAGGGTTTTGTCTAATGGGTTAAGTGTTGTCATTCAAATTCATGACTTAACCCGCCTACGAATCATGTCAAGATTGGCTAAGTATTTAAGTTCAAGTCTTAGCCCTACAAGTTGGTTAAGTATACCAAGAAGCTCATGACTTAACCCTATCAAGTCAAATTGGTTAAGTATTTATTTGTCTTAACCCTATCAGATTATCGTGTTAGATTGATTAAGCATAGATTATCTTAATCCCATCAGATTATCGAGTCGGATTGGTTAAGTATGGGTTAACTTAACCCTATCCACTAATCGTATTACAATGGTTAAGTATATTTAAAAGGTCTTGTGACTTAACCCTATCAGGTCCGCATATTAGATTGGTTAAGTATAGGTTACTTAACCTCATCAATTCATCATGTATAATTGGTTAAGTATAAGTTACTTAACCCCATTAAATTATCATGTTAAGTTGGTTAAGTATTGGTTACTTAACCTCATTGAATTACCAAGTTTAGATTGGTTAAGTGTTTAACTTAACCCCATCGAATTACCGTGTTTAGATTAGTTAAGTGTAGGTTACTTGACCCCATCTAATTACCGTGTTTAGATTAGTTAAGTCTAAGTTACTTAACCCCATCTAATTACCAAGTCGGATTAGTTAAGTGTAAATTACTTAACCCCATCCCCTAATTGTCTTATATGGTTAAGTGTCATTAAGAAATCAAGTCCAGTTTAACTTAACCTACCCATTCGTGTCATATCGGTTAAGTGTCATTAGTCAAAATTACTTAACCTTTTCATGTGGCATTAATTAGATTAATGCACCCCAACCTCTCACATTAGACTTTGTTGTGGTTACTAGTTAAGCCGGGCGGGTCCGGGTAGCTTTACACCACAACCTAGTCTAACCTCGGGTTTCAAGTGCTATATGACCAACTACTCACATTGGTTCCTATTGTTTGTAGCCACTAGTTAAGTCGGGCGGGTCCGGGTAGATTTATGCTACAAACTCAACCCAACCTCGAGTTGGCCACTTTCATGTTTGGTCTAGTGTCATATCACACTTACAACCCATACGTGTCTAGTTTCAAGTCCCATGTTTACCCCACATGCCATGTCCACATTTAGGTGTATCATGAGTGTCATATTTTCATGAAATCCCATGTCAAATTATCATGTCATAATCACGCTCGTCTAACCTACCCCAAATCGTGTTTCCAACCCAAGTAAAAGCGAGTCAACATAGTAAGGATACTATGCTACATATTGGCCTCAAAACATGCACGATGCCAAAAAGGGATTGGCCACAAACATACATGGTATCATAAGGGGTTTGGCCTCAAAATATGCATAGCATCATAAGGGGTTTTTGGCCTCAAACATGCATAATGTCACAACAGGATTAGCCACAAACATGCATGATATCATAAGGGGGGGTTTGGGTTCATTTACATGCATAAGCCCCAAGTCATATTCATGTACATATTTCACAAGTCAAAGTGGTTTCAAGTATTCATGCCAACATTCCGCAAGTAAAGGTTCAATCTTTCATGATGGACTAAGTTAAACATAACATAAGTGGCATGATTTAGTCACTAAGCATAGCCAAAAATCATAGGTTCAAGCAAAAGAGGCATGACAAGGTTCATATAGGCTAGCATACTTAGTTTAATCTCGTTTTATTCCATGCTATCATTAAAACTACCGTTTAGATCTAGAAGTAGCTAGAACTTACATAGCGTGGCAAGAGGGTTAGGTGCATGAATCGTCTTGACGAAGAAAGGTGGCTCCTTTGTTGAAGAATCATCATGAAATTTGCGTAGCAACGTTGATCTACCCTCGATTTGATGTAGAAAGCTTGCACCTCTTGATTTGAACCCGATTTGAATGCATAAGCCTTTGGAGTTGGAGATGGAGGCCATGATCAAGATAGATTTTGGCAGCACTTAGTTGCTAGAATGATTTTTAGTGCTTTAGGTTAGGTCCTAGGGTGTTTTTATAGAGATTAGGAGTAGTTTAGGCCCTTAGATTAACCCTAGGATAGATCTGAACCGTCAATACCCATCACAGGTCAGTAGACCAGACCCAAATGAGCAACCAGGTGCACCAGGTCGTCCAGACCCAAAATGGGTTTTTGGGCCAGGTCGACACCCGTGTCGACTGGGCAGTCGACCTGCCCCTGGGCGTGTCGACTCCCCAGTCGACACCCCAGTAAACCTGGGGCTTGGGCGGGAATTTTTCCCGCCCAATCTGTTTGGCTCCAGATTTGAATTTCGAACAGTTTTTGAACTTGATTTTTTCTAAAAACTTTGACGGGCCATAACTGGGTCATACAGACTCCGATTCTCGAAAACTCGAACTCTATTTCGCGTATTTTTTCGAGACGAACGCAATGGCACAACTCGTTTCCCTTGATTCAAATTTTAAAATTATATTCTTCCTTGATTCTTATCTTTACACGTTGTTAAAAATTCGGGTTGTTACATTCTCCCCTCCTTTAAGGATTTCGTCCCCGAAATCTCCAAGTTAGGAAGAACATATCCTACCATCCATCATCCATCTACTCAAAACATCATTCACAGGCAACCATTGTCCTTAGACGATTTCTAATGCCATATGAACATATGCAGAACGTGTGTGTATATGCTCCTTAGCTAATGCTAATGATCAGGCCTGAATGATCTTTCTAATGCAAAATATGTTTAGTGCCATGAGTCCAACATATATGCAAATAGTCCTAGTCATATAAACACTATATGTGTGCACAAACATTCATTCATATGCAACATCCGCATGACATCACATTCAATTTCATCCATAAACAAGTATAAATACTCGTGCATATGCAACATGAAACGTGACCGCGTCAATCTAGTATATAATGTGTATTCGCGCATCCACGAGCAACTACTTGCAACCATTTGCAACCATATCAATCATAACATGTTTCAAATACATGTTTACATCCATAGAGTTCTATCTAAGGTTCCCAAGATAAGATCGAGGAGATAAACAAGACAAACTCCTTACGGGGTCTGTAACAGAAACAGGACCGAGAGGATATCCACCAAGCGATAGCATGCAAGTAAGCTCTACAGGTGAACCAAGGATCAAAGATATACTCTTAAAAAGAGACATGATGCGCGTGTCTAAGCCGCATTTCCATGAGCTTAATTCCATTGTGCCTTGACCGCCTTTGACTTCATGATTTCGTAGATCCTTGATTCCTATTTCCAAGGTATGAGTTGGAACTCATTTTACTATCGCCTCTCATTTCACTTTCACTTATTCTTTCCCTAGTATACTTGGCTCAACCATATCTGCGTACTCATGCAAGCTCTCCAAAATTCACTAGTGAATTCTGGATCCCGTTTACCGATGCCAATTCATGTTACCACGTGCACTTACTAGGGTGATTCCTATAACCCATGCTCAAGCGGAATGAGCCATCCGTCTTATTGGCGAACGTTACTCGATTGGATCAGAGATTTCCGATAAATGCATCAAGAGATTCTAGGTAACTAACCATGACAGAACCCAAAAGGTTACATGAGACTTCGAGGGTATTACCAAGGCAAGTTTAACTACCCTCCTTTCAAAACCGAGAATGGCATCCCTTACTGGATAACCACTTCATCCCTAGAATCCATCCATAGCTCAACAATAGAAGCATTGCTTCTAATCTCAACACTTGGCATTTACACTCTCAATTCCAAACAAGTCATGAATAAATGGACTGACTCTTCAACCAGATTTTGGGACAAAAGTGGGATCTTCTACCATGCTAGTACTAAGTTGCAGGGACTTAACCATCGAAGCAGACTTAAATGATGCGATGATCAAAACAAAGTCTGGACGGGATGATAGAAAAGAAAGGCTAAACCTTTAACAGAAACGATACCATCCCTCTTGGGTACGCTAGGAGTGAGAGCATACAATTGCCCTCTCGCTGATCTTGTCCTTGTCTTCCTTCGTGGACTAATCCATACCAACAAGTTGCTTATCCTTACGTTCGTGTCCTTTATCCTTGCTCTTAGTACCCTTCCTTGTAACACGGTAACAGGCCTCTCGAGAACCACCTCCATCTCACGGAAAACACTTCGTAGCTAGACAAGGATTAGTCGCAGTTAAAACTACTGTGACTACGGATGGAGGAAAGAAAGGAAAAGAGATTCAATCAAGGAAACAAAGGGTAGTGCTAATGGCTTTTGGGGAATAGCCTTTAAAAACTTTTCTTGAAAAATGCTTCTTTGTAAACGGTTTCTCAAATAGTTTTCAGTAGGTTTTAAAAACTTTTGCCCAGTCTGGTAACCTTCTGCTCTGATACCAAATGTAACACCCCACCTCCGCTAGGGTCATTCACATAGGGAATACACTAGGTTTGGTGAAGCATTATCGAGGTAAACATGCACAGAAATATTACAAGACAAAACATAAAAAACAGCGAAAGTAAAGCAAATTTCATTACCTTATAAAATAGTAAGGTCAAAAGCCTTTTACATTAGAATACATCAAAAACTGTCTTGCAATAGTAAAGAAGCATAAACCATTTCATAAATTATTCCCCAAGTAAAACAGTAAGGTAGTCATAGCCAAGAAAAGTCCAAGCCATGCATGATGACCGTCAAGCAGAGGAAGTCCGAACTAAATAACAGTGTTTCCTCTCTGAAAACCTTGGGGGGGGGGGGTGGAAACGGAAGACAAAGAGGCGAAACAAAACGGGGTCATTCATAAAAACTGGTAAGTCCTATCTACTTCCAGTATAAAAACAGGTAAAGGTAACATGACATGCATAAACTGAAAGTAAACATAAGGATGACGACAAGATAGATAAGCTCAACCAAGATAACTGGATGAACTACCGTAGCAAGATAAACTAAGGTATCATGATAAACTACGGTGTTAAGATAAATCAAGGTATCATATCGTCAGGTTTCTATCAAGTATACTATCCCAAGGTATCTATCATGTATAACATCCCACGGTATCTATCATGTATAACATCCCAAGGTATTTATCATGTATATCTGCTCTGCACCTCTCGTACTAGTATCCCAACCCGCGTCATGTGTTAACTATGAATGTCCCTTGCCCAATGTCATGTAATGGTCCATGTCAACCTAATATATAGCATATGTAGGTTTTCCCCACTCGTATGTTTCTTTCCATGTATAAGTTCAGTCCTTTGCCGTAGGCCGTACGGGCTTTCCCATGTAAATCTATACCACCTCAACGTAGTATCATTTTATCCTTGAAGTTGTTTTGGACTGCTACCCTTGATCTGGTTATGTTTTCTTACCACGAACTATCGCGTGTTCACTTAGGATTTATGCCACCTAGGACCACTAGGGATTATGCTACCTAATGAACGTTTCCGTGTCTCGGTTTGGGTTCAAGCCACCTAGGGCCACTAGGGATAATGCCACCCGTCAACCACACCCTTTATCCCACGTATGTATCGTGAATCGTTTTCCATGTCTAGACGCACATGTATCTCAATGTGCCATCCGAGTTCCGTGCCAGGGCAAATCAAGAAATACGGGACTCGGTCGGGAGCTTTAAGTCATCTGCCGATGCAGATATCAAGGTCTGTTTTTGTATCCGTGGCTATGGTCCCACGTGACCCCTCCCTCAACTACTGAAAGGCAATCCAAGAAAAATCATGTATGAGAACTACATCCCGGCCCCACTATGCCCCACTTACCTATTGGCCAACCTCACCCATAACTCGATAGCAAGTATATGGTCTGTTGGGAGATCTCTGCCTTTCCGTACGTGCACGATTGACTAAAGATGGTAGGTAGTCGACGACGCGCTATCCAGGGCAAAAATCAAGTATCATCGACTCCACGCTAATCCATCCCTGTCTTTAGGTTGCTCGCACAGCAACCAAGGCATACTCTTGGTTCTTCTACCGCAGACCATAACCTCTGTGAGCCCAGGTGGATCATCTGCAACCTCACAGAGGGATACCAAGAGTATCCTCACGTCCCCTGAAGCTACCGCTTCGTCACCCAATTCGTTGGAGCCTTTAACTAAGTCAGATAATTCGCTCCTCCACGTGAGTTCAAGCGATGACCTACCGTATCGGGTTACTCATCTATCTGTGAACTGGTCCAATTTCCTTGACTAAGAATTATTACTTAGTTATCCTTAACTAAGGTTTACCACTTAGCTTCTCTTCCCGCTATCCTTGTTAACTACGATTTTCAACCTAGTCCCCTGAGCTAGGGTTTTGTCTAATGGGTTAAGTGTTGTCATTCAAGTTCATGACTTAACCCGCCTACGAATCATGTCAAGATTGGCTAAGTATTTAAGTTCAAGGCTTAGCCCTACAAATTGGTTAAGTATACCAAGAAGCTCATGACTTAACCCTATCAAGTCAAATTGGTTAAGTATTTGTTTGTCTTAACCCTATCAGATTATCATGTTAGATTGATTAAGCATAGATTATCTTAATCCCATCAGATTATCGAGTCGGATTGGTTAAGTATGGGTTAGCTTAACCCCATCCACTAATTGTATTACAATGGTTAAGTATTTTTAAAAGGTCTTGTGACTTAACCCTATCAGGTCCGCATATTAGATTAGTTAAGTATAGGTTACTTAACCTCATCAAATCATCATGTATAATTGGTTAAGTATAAGTTACTTAACTCCATTAAATTATCATGTTAAGTTGGTTAAGTATTGGTTACTTAACCTCATTGAATTACCAAGTTTAGATTGGTTAAGTGTTTAACTTAACCCCATCGAATTACCGTGTTTAGATTAGTTAAGTGTAGGTTACTTAACCCCATCTAATTACCGTGTTTAGATTAGTTAAGTATAAGTTACTTAACCCCATCTAATTACCAATTCGGATTAGTTAAGTGTAAATTACTTAACCCCATCCCCTAATTGTCTTATATGGTTAAGTGTCATTAAGAAATCAAGTCCGGTTTAACTTAACCTACCCATTTGTGTCATATCGGTTAAGTGTCATTAGTCAAAATTACTTAACCTTTTCATGTGGCATTAATTAGATTAATGCACCCCAACCTCTCACATTAGACTTTGTTGTGGTTACTAGTTAAGCCGGGCGAGTCCGGGTAGCTTTACACCACAACCTAGTCTAGCCTCGGGTTTCAAGTGCTATATGACCAACTACTCACATTGGGTCCTATTGTTTGTAGCCACTAGTTAAGCCGGGCGGGTCCGGGTAGATTTATGCTACAAACTCAACCCAACCTCGAGTTGGCCACTTTCATGTTTGGTCTAGTGTCATATCACACTTACAACCCATACGTGTCTAGTTTCAAGTCCCATGTTTACCCCACATGTCATGTCCACATTTAGGTGTATCATGAGTGTCGTATTTTCATGAAATCCCATGTCAAATTATCATGTCATAATCACACTCGTCTAACCTACCCCAAATCGGGTTTCCAACTCAAGTAAAAGCGAGTCAACATAGTAAGGATACTATGCTACATATTGGCCTCAAAACATGCACGATGCCAAAAAGGGATTGGCCACAAACATGCATGGTATCATAAGGGGTTTGGCCTCAAAATATGCATAGCATCATAAGGGGTTTTTGGCCTCAAACATCCATAATGTCACAACGGGATTAGCCACAAACATGCATGATATCGTAAGGGGGGGGGTTTGGGTTCATTTACATGCATAAGCCCCAAGTCATATTCATGTACATATTTCACAAGTCAAAGTGGTTTCAAGTATTCATGCCAACATTCCGTAAGTAAAGGTTCTATCTTTCATGATGGACTAAGTTAAACATAACATAAGTGGCATGATTTAGTCACTAAGCATAGCCAAAAATCACAGGTTCAAGCAAAAGAGGCATGACAAGGTTCATATAGGCTAGCATACTTAGTTTAATCTCGTTTTATTCCATGCCATCATTAAAACTACCGTTTAGATCTAGAAGTAGCTAGAACTTACATAGCGTGGCAAGAGGGTTAGGAGCATGAATCGTCTTGACGAAGAAAGGTGACTCCTTTGTTGAAGAATCGTCATGAAATTTGCGTAGCAACGTTGATCTACCCTCGATTTGATGTAGAAAGCTTGCACCTCTTGATTTGAACCCGATTTGAATGCATAAGCCCTTGGAGTTGGAGATGGAGGCCATGATCAAGATAGATTTTGGCAGCACTTAGTTGCTAGAATGATTTTTAGTGATTTAGGTTAGGTCCTAGGGTGTTTTTATAGAGATTAGGAGTAGTTTAGGCCCTTATATTAACCCTAGGATAGATCTGAACCCTCAAAACCCGTCACAGGCCAACAGACCAGACCCAAATGAGCAACCAGGTGCACCAGGTCGTCCAGACCCAAAATGGGTTTTTGGGCCAGGTCGACACCGGTGTCGACTGGGCAGTCGACCTGCCCCTGGGCGTGTCGACTCCCTAGTCGACACCCCAGTCGACCTGCGGCTTGGGCGGGAATTTTTCGCGCCCTGTCTGTTTGGCTCCAGATTTGAATTTCGAACAGTTTTTGAACTTGAATTTTTCTGAAAATTTTGACGGGCCATAACTGGGTCATACGGACTCCGATTCTCGAAAACTCGGACTCTATTTCGCATATTTTTCCAAGACGAACGCAATGGCATGGCTCGTTTTCCTTGATTCAAATTTTAAAATTAAATTCTGCCTTGATTCTTATCTTTACACGTTGTTAAAAATTCGGGTTGTTACATTATATTTAATGATGGACTAAAAAATTTGTTGTGCTCCAACATCATTGCCAGTGAATCCACAGTTTAGCGAGAAAAGTAAGACACGGTTGTGTGTATAACAGTTCAAAATTAAGTGCGTACAGAGTTTATGTTAGACCAAATTATGCCTCTAACACCCCAAATTGTCTGAATTTGCAGAGATTAATGACTAGAAATAAAAGGAATACTGAAAACACACCAGATTTATAGGGGTTCGGCGTTAACGAGCCTATGTCCACTTTATGTGTGTACAGAGTTTATGTTGTGCAGGAAAGATAGCCGATAGAGGTATATTGAACTAAGTAAAGCAGTTAATTGCTTAAATCAATAATAGAAGAACCTGCTTTCCTTTGAAGCCTGTCAAATGAAAGAAATTAGAGTTTCTGAAATTAAAAAAAGGAAGACTGTATAGATTATAAAAACGTAGAATAAGCACATAAAAAATGTTCCAAAGAACATAGAAGTCCTAATTTTAGGCATTAACTAAAAATTAATTAACTAAATAGAATAACTTAGAAATTAGGGTTACTAACTTCAGAGTTCAGACTCCTCAAATTCCTCTTCTTTACTGCGATATGAGGCCTGTTTCTTTCCTAGCTATCCTCAAACAATTCGTGCGACCATCCTTCTTCTTCCCTGCATGCTCGAGAATTCAGCTTTTTTCTTTTTCGGTTGTGCGATTTATGCTAGCGCAACTTGATTTTGATGCCCTGCAACTGCTGCCCCGTGCAATGGCCCAGTTAGCACTGGGCCAGGGCCGGGTCTAGTTGGATAATAGCTGAAGTACTTGAGGCAAATAAATCTGCAATTTGTGGAATGTCATTTACCAAGAAACAAACATAAGGGTCATGACATTGGAAGGAAAGTTGTTATCGAAAAATAGACAACCGAAGCAGCTAACAAAACAACCAACTGAATATTTGAAATGACATCGTCACATCAATCAGTTCAATAGTGTTAATATTGAACATGTTTATGAATCGAGATATTGGAATCGGCTGCCACACAGTTATCTTATTAGCACAAAATGTCATATTTGATTCTCGGTATTGCAGTACGCATGAAAGATTTAAGGCTTGAAACAGATGAGTGGATTTCGTATAACTTGAAATGATTCTTGCATTTGTTTGTTACAATTTGAGAACTCTAACTATGCTTCACAGAATATAAATTTCAGATACATTTGTACTACGTTTGTTGTATGCTCTAAATAATTCAAATAGTTTCCGATACGAATATCCGTCCAATTATTCAAACCGTTTTAAATTCTCAACTGCATTTCACTATCACGTCCCCAACTTAGGTTATGTTGTTGTATTTTCTTCCTCTTGCATACCTACTTACCCTTTCTTGATGGTTCCGACGATTCATAGGAATTCGCTATTGTGCTCGCTTTACAAGATCAAGGAAGCGTAAATTTTGTTCTGATTGCAGGATCAATCGCACCATTGTGCGATTTAGAATTTGATTTTTTACTTACTTTTTCGCTCACCAGTTCGACTAACCGCAGGAATCAAATAGCCGGTGGACAAGTTGAGAGCGATGGACAAGTTGTGGAGCGTTCGACAGGATTTCGTTTTACTTCCCATCATCTAACCCTCCAAACTTTTAAGGTAAGACTTCATAATTTGATATGCTATGACTCTGAAATAATGACTAAAGCTGGCTAAATCCTTTGTTTCTTATTTTGGCACTACAATATCAATGTCTACTGGAAACATATCATCTACCTGTCTTTGTTTTCCAAGTCATATACTTTTACATTTCCAAACACTAAAGGGTTGTCAGTTTTTTATTGCATAGGTAATGAATTAAATACATGTTTTCTACAATTTTGAAGCTTTCTGAAAAAGAAAAAAATTTGGCCTATTATGACAAGTTAACTGCCTTTTGGTGTATGTTTCCCAAACAGACAGACGTACGTTCGAAAACAAATTATTTTAGCTTTTTGATTTTATCATTTTCTGTGAAGCTAAACCTCGGTTCCTCAAAAATGTTTTCAGATGTATTGTGGTGAGCAAGGTTTCTAGCCTCAAGGTAACAACTAAGGCTCATACACATGCACACAACCCTCTTATCTTCTTCATTTACTATGCGCTACTTGGACTAATGAGATTATGTTCACTAATATCAATGCAGACATTATATTATTTCCAAAATGAAATTATGTTATAGTGACAATCCATCATTCTAGAAAAAAAGCAGAAATTACTGGACCACTAAGATGTCCAATTAAGCCATTAACTTTTACAGGGTTTAGTAAAAATACATACAGTACGGCGTATACTCTAATTTTCATGTATTATTTATTATGAGTTGTAGTACTGCGAACGCTTTGAGAGGTTCAACACCTGTTATGAAAAATATAGCTGTACAACTTTGCTCACTATAAGTACTTTGTTTGAATATCATTTTTATAAATGCGAAGCCTTAGCCCAGTGTGCTCTAAGTTTAAAATATTCTATTATTTCAAGTTATTTTTATGAGAATGTAGATTTCACAAAATATTTCAAACTTCATCTATAATATTCAGGGCCAGTCCAACGAATTGGGTTGCCCGAGGAGACTTCAATATTGGCTGCCCACTCAATCAGCTAACTTATACATCTCAAAAGGAATGATAACTAAAATGTAACTTGTACTAATGATGTATTTGTCAGCTTGTACTATGAGATCTCAAAACTAATCACAAGTTACAGCAAATTTGCAAATTGCAAATATGGCAAACTTGTACTATGATGGAAAAAAAAAATGGGGATTTTTCCCACAAGGACAAACTCATCCAAAAACTTTCCCAAAAGGACAAGAGCCCAAAAACTTGTCCAAAAGGACAAGTTTTAGTGCAAATGGTGGAATTCAGGGGGGTCCCATGTTTTTTCACTTTGTACTAAAACTTGTCCTTTTGAGCAAGAATTTTACCCCTTGTCCTTTTGGGCAATTTTCTTGATCTTTTTGTCCTTAACAATTTTTTCCTGAAAAAAAAATGGGGATTTTATCTAGTCTGCCTAACAAGTAGCATATAGATCCTGAGATTCATTACGGCAAACTACAACAAACACGTCAATGATATTTTTTTTCCTTACAGCAAACACGTCAATGATATTGAACATCAATAGCCCCTTTCATTTGTACTTCCAGCAAATTTAAAATATACATCGGTTTATAAAATAAAGTAGGAAACAAAAATTGGGCCTAGCACTGATAATTGACAGATAAAAAGAAGGCAAAATCTAACAAATAGCATACAAATTCATACCAAATATTGATCTCCAATGGAGGAGCCGCTGAAGCAATGAAGGCACAGCTGAAGCAATGATTGGATTTGCCGAGCTGGTGGAACCGTGGAAGAGCAGAAGAGGTTCGCGTTTGTTGCGATTGTTACCAGCAAAATCGTTTTTTTCTCAAATCAAGGTTTAGATCGATTTTTTGTTGCCCCTTATTGGGGGGTTGCCCTAGGCAAAAATCTGATATGCCTGGAGCAAAGACCGGGCCTGATAATATTATATTTTAGGCTTTCATACTCATATCCCTTTCCTGCATTAGTGAAATCAAGAAGACTTACCCTTTCCTGCATGTAATTTTTTTTTGGGCTGATTTTGAGAAGAATATCCCGGTATTATGAAATATTGTCACGTAAATTTATTCTAGAATATCGATGATTTCATTGTCATATAGTTTCCATGTGCTTTTGGTGCAAACGATAATACGAAAAATAATAATATGAAAAATAAATATTCAAAATTACATAGAATATTTTGTTAACCATTCACCAACATTTTAAAAAAAATTCTGTCTCATTCAGCATGCAATTTATTTAAGTTGATTCAGGCAAAGATTATGAACTAACACAAACAGCTGACATTGCTAAAAAACCGTTATAGATTTTGTTTACTCTTCCATATTACATTCTCAATGCTATAAACAAGACACTAAAATTTTATCTCCCTTCAAAAAAAATTGACTGCATCGTTGCCAAAATCTGATGAATCTTCAATAAAAATATATGCTACTTGATTAACATAGATAGTCAGTCCTCTATGCATTACAAATAAAGTAGCACATAACCTTGATATCTATATTGACGGTGGTTTAACTACGGCCATAAAAGTTCGATAAAGGATGGTTCAATTTCTAATTAATTATTAGTTAATCATTACGTGTTTGATTTAATTCTTATTATGAATATGTTATTTACTCCACATTATAACTTACCGATATATTAATGCATTATTTAACTATTTAAGGAAATATTAGCACCAACGATTTGATGTAGAGCACTTGCCAGCTTCACATATCTTTTACCTTTTACCAGTGCACATTTTTACCCATAACCATGTTTGATGGGGCTTTAGCTATAAAATGTGCTTTCCGAATGTTGTGTGCATAATAATTTTGTCTTCCCTGTTTCCCGCTTGCTGATTATTAATACAGTAACTGCTGTTCTGCTTCGAGACATTCAATATTTTGATTTGTAAACAGTATAAAGATTCATGCGTTACCTGTGATCGTTCGTGTACTGTAACTAAGCGCTAAAGGATATACCTTGTGGTTACACTAGTAATACACAGATTTTTATGCTGTACATATCAGAAAACTTTTTCATGTTTCACACCTTTAGCCATTTCCACGTTCGAATGGCTGTCAATGCAAAACATGTGCTTTCACGGTTTGCTTTCTGCTTATTATTTTTTAACTTTCCACTCGCACTATCACTACTGTTTCCGGCTGCATAATTAGCTTTAATTCACTCACGCGTTTGTTCTAACATACTTGAAGCTTTAAATTTCCTGTTTGATGCACATAAGTTTGTTGCCTACAACTTGCTTTACTAACCGCTTAAAAATAAGACTGTATATACAGACAGTCAACGTAACCACTATTAAATGGGTGGTATAAAGCTGCATACTCTTAAACGTATAACACAGTTGTCCTTGTATCATACAGTTTAAAATAACTGTCTATTCGAATTGCTTGAATTTCTGATACGAATATCCGAATGTAACTTGTCTGCCGACACAGTTTTTTTAAGCAGTAAGTAGTATAACAAATATATCGAACTCTAAGAATAAGAGTACTAAAATTCCACATGTTTGTCAACTGACATTGGTTAATCGTATATTCGTATACAAACGTTAACATGTGACATCCACCTTACCTTAAAAATCATTCTTCCAACTCAAGTTTAAAATTTTGTACTTGAAGATCGGTTGAAAAGGTTTAACTTATGCATCCACGCGCCAGCATTTTGCAGTTGTACGTGTTTTATTTGCTGATCACAGGTTCACCATTGCAATTGTATTAAGATTTGCCCTGTTCCAGACCCAACTCAATTACCAGACTCTGCCTGACAGGTATCTACTGCTCTTAATAACATTATTTACCATGTTGTATATTGTATTTAAGTACATTTTTATACCGGTTATATACAACTTGGCTGTTACAAAACATAAGTAGTGTGAGTTAAAAAAAATGGAATTGTGACGATATTTTAGTACCACATACAATTTGTTTAACACGACTGAATTCTGGTTTAATAATCTGCCCTACCTGGGGTTGCACTGCGTCCGCCTCTGGTTCCAAACGCTAAAGGGTTGTCAGTTTTTTTATTGCATAGGTAATGAATTAAATACATGTTTTCTACAATTTTGAAGCTTTCTGAAAAAAAACATTTGGACTGTTATGACAAGTTAACTGTCTTTTGGTGTATGTTTTCAGATGTATTGTGGTGAGCAAGGTTTCTAGCCTTAAGGTAACAACTAAGGCTCATACACATGCACACAACCCTCTTATCTTCTTCATTTACTATGCGCTACTTGGAGTATTGAGATTGTGTTCACTAATATCAATGCAGACATTGTACTATTTCCAAAATGAAGTTACGTTACAGTGGCAATCCATCATTCTAGAAAAAAAGCAGAAATTACTGGACCATGTTAGATGTCCAATTAAGCCATTAACTTTTACAGGGTTTAGTAAAAATACTTACAGTACGGTGTATACTCTAATTTTCATGTATTATTTCTACGTATCATTCCCCATTTTACGAGTATACGGTGCAATTTCATAGGATGTGAAACAGCATGTAGTCATAACCTGTCCATCACACAATTGTTCCTTCCGCTGCAAACAAGTTATTCCACCTTCAACGGTTCTCATACATTTCATTCCCCATTCTGATTTCTTACTCATCTTCCTCCTAATATATTTTTTTCTTCACACGGTATCTTACAGAAGCCCCAATGAATAATCTTCTGTTCCAAATGATTGCTTTTGTTACAGGCGTTGTTTGAACGGTGTTTGGATTTATCGCCTCCGTCCGGTTATCTCCAACCATCGCTACTCCGACGTCGAAGGCACCCATTTCAAGTAGATTTGTTAAAAATAAATTGTCACTTTACGCAATCCGTTAATTACTATGAGACGTTTTTTTTGGATGGTAAATTGCATGCTGAATATTTGATTTTTTATTATTCCGATTTCAGTCCGTATGTCCAGTTTTCAATTTACGACTGCCCTCAATGTTGGTTTGCTACATTCTGCTTGCATTTCAAAATGTTGAATTTTACTCTTCAACCAGTATACAGATTGATTGATTAAACTGTATTCAGTTATCGATTTTATGTTCACTGCCTTATCCTCCAGTGAACACAAATCGTTGCATTTGGCTGTTCCTCCAGGTTATCACTACATGATGTTTCACATCCTATGAAATCCACATTTCCAGATTTTGAAAACTCCACCTTAACCTGCCTTCCTACCGTGTGCACACTGTAAATTCATGTTTTAAGGTATTGTTGCCTATAGCCGTAAAAAAGTAGCACGAGCTGGCAAATCTCTTTGTGTTTTCTTTTTGAAGACTTGATAAATAGAAAATTTCACGGTCTATTTTCATGTACGTACTTTGCCGTTAAGTTTCTACATGATGGAAGTTTTGTTTGTAGATAGATTTGGCTGGAGGAGTATTACAAAATTCCTGATTTCTTAGATTCAACAATATCGCCATGTAAACTCTCACAGTCTGTGTTTCAAAATACACATAACCCCTTTCCGTGTCATAACTTCAATTTATGGTGCTTATGTATGCCATTAGTTCCTCGTTGTTTGTTTTAATTATATATAACCAATTTGTATAGGGAATTGTTTGTAAACTGATGATTTAAATACACATTAAATTACAGGAATGTCTGTAATTATAAGTAGAAGACATTCACAGACAGGTATGAAGCAAAAGAAGCACGTGCGTGCTTGAGATCAATGTAGAAAGGAGCTAGCATGGAACTTGGAGAGAATTAAGGAAACTCATTTTCAGTATATATATAATATATATCATAGTTGCTGCGTACAACACACACACACTGATAAGTGATATCACCAAACCAATGCTATATAGAATAGCTTATTTACTCTTCATATATAAGAGCACGTACGGTTGCACCTAAACTAAACCATCCGACATGGTATCTCGCAACCGCATGTCTGGGTTTCAATGCAGACTCCATCGTCGTAACCGTGGAAGTGGCAGTAGGTATTACAATTGCTGGGAATACAGTCTCCAGCCGTTACTCGTTTATCAAAGCATGCTTCCTCTGCAACCAACGCAGCAACAAATAAAGAAACAAGTTGAATAAGACTGTCTTTAACGTAAAAACAAATATTTTAAAACACTGTATATATATTTACTCACCGGCGGCAGCGGAGACAACGATCGCTACGAATATTATAGCCAGTAGTGTCTTCTTCATCATTGTTAATTGCTATATATTGCAGTAAACAAACAAACGTAACTTAGTTATAACATCACGAAAGCCTTTTCGCTCTTATATAACTCTACGTGGTCTGCCTATTAGTTGGATATAATAATTACCACCCACCCTCCCTCTGAAAGTCAAGTCAGCACTATTAATTAATTCTGGAGTATTTACCCTGCTATATTGCGGAGTACTAAAAGTTAATACCAGCCACGCATTTGGTTTGCTTTTTACAGATTCCCTCATTATTGTCTACCTGTATTAAAAAACTACAGCTGCCGGCCCATCAAATTTGTCGTTACATGCACAAGGCTGCTCTTCCAATTCACACGTAACGTAATGATGGACCAGAATACATGATTCTGTGGAGGGTTAGCTTTTCTTCCATGTTAATTTGAATATATATTGTTATGCCTAACAACTATAGAATTTTTTTGAGAACATTATTAATGACACATCGTTTAATTATGATAAGAAATGTCAATTTTTTTTTAGGATTTTCACTATTACCATGGAGTGTACTGTTACAAACTGTCATCTCCTAACAATATCGTAAAATATAACTAAACTGTCCATTTAATTTTCGGCTAGAGATGCTCGTTTACACAACTAATTGTCCATTTAATTTTCGACCATATAACACCGAATATGCTCGTTTACACAACTAATTCTCGATGAAGTGTGGCTTAGTGATTTCATCATTACGTATGTATTCACTTAACCGTCGTTAATTTTTTTTCATACTTCATAAGGTCCCTGCGATGTTCGTTCGTAAACGCGAAGTTGGTTCGAGGTGGTTTTGGGTCTAGTTCCCATCTCGGTCTCTTCGAACTAACATGTCAAAGGTCCAAATAAACATTTCATCGATAGTTGATGTTTTAACTATCACATCAAAACAATATGACTAAGTACATCAGCAACTCAGGCCTTTTTATTCAAAACCATCCATTAAAACCCTTGTTTATAAACTTGGATTCATTATCAAATCCTTTCGCCAGACTTTTCACAAACTAATGTCCCATTAAAACCTGATTACTTTCTAAAAGTAATCACTTTAATTATTATTAATTAAAATAATAATTAACTTAAATCTTAACTATAATAAAGTAGTTAACTTCTGGATTAGCTTAAAATAGAATAGTTAATCATTTTAAATAGTTATTTAAATAATAATTAACTTAATTAATGATAACTAATTCAATAATTAGTTTAAACACAATTAATTAAAAGATTTGTCAACATTTAAGAATATTCATTAAGTTTGAATAATTGTTCATCAAAACTATTACTATTAGATTAATTATAAAGAAATTAATCTAATAATAAAATTCAATTCCAAACGGTTAACTTGTTATGTTGAAAACCATCAGTTACTTGTTAACTGATTTCAACAAATTCCTTACTTTTGCATTAATTAAAAATATAATTAATTCAACAAAATTACTTAATTGTTTCATAAAAACAATTACTCCTAATTTTTTTAAACCGTAGGCTGATTTCCTGACTTACTTGCTTATTAAGCATAAGAATTTGCTATATAAAATATTTAATAACTAATTTGTTTTATAAATATCGACTTATTTTTAAAACTGTTAATTTCAATAACTTGTAAAGATATAAATCAAAACATTGCTTCAATTATAAAAATAATTTTTATAACTTCAAACTTGGTCAATTCGCCTAACGGCAAATCGACGTCTTTAAAAAAATTGGATGTCATATCATTCACTGTCAATCCCTTAATCAATATTGTCTATTGATTACAATATATCAACATTGGATATAATTCTACCGTTCAACATCCAATTCAAACAATCAACTTCCAAACAAGATTTAAGGTTAATTGAGATAAACCATTTATATGTAAATATATGGAACAAATAACATACAAATATTTGAGAAATCCGGTTTGATCCCTCAAACATGTTCTTCCCTACATCATAGATCATTATTTTATCAACACATATGAAATAAAATTTCTATTCTAAATCATCTAATTGACATAATATAAATCACGATAATCAACGATTTAACAACGAACATCCAAAACAATCAACAACCAATACATCATTCAATTTATCCAATCACAGAATTTATATTATTAACGATAAATTTGAATTTAACCCATCATAGTATTTCAGAGAGTGTGAGAGTTACTCATAGTTCATTTCGATTTAAGGATTCTGGTTAATTTATACAATTTCAAATAGGAGTTTGAAATTATATAAAATTCCTGTTGGCTCCAATTCATTCCGAATCAGCTCGGCTGGGTAGCCTCCGTCTCTACTATTCCAAGGAATTCGGTTTTGCGTAATTCTGATATCATATGAATAAGCTGCGGTTATTTCAAGATCCAACTCAGATTAAATAAATATGTGACTTAATAATTAATATTATTTACCTTTACTGAACTTTAAAACGTGATTAACGGCTAATCCCTTGTTATCACGTAAATCCTGCAATTAAATTCCTTCTTCCCCGATAGTTTTCAAAACACAGCTCCTCCACTACATCAAACTCGTCCAACACCATCCTCGCTTCATCGTCCTATCGACTGCCTGTGGCCCTGACTGACCCTGCACCTCAACCATTTCTACTATTTTCACGATTACCGCTTCCGGTAATTTTAGCTTCGGCACAATCAAACTTTCCCATACTGATTGGCCACCGCCGCCTCACCAAGCTGTCGGACGATGAGACTTCGCCACCACCGTGACTACCAGTAGCAACCTCCCCTTCGCCCCAATACTGGCCGCTCGCAATGCCCTAAGTCAAAGTCGACATCGCCTTTCAAATCTAGAAATCTAGTCTGTTCTACTGTGTTTTGCACCACCAAATTGTTCATGAATTCACACCAATCTCCGTTTACATGTGCTCCTCCCCACCAGAATTGCGAAGCCACCACCGCGTTGGTCTCCGGCCCTCCAAATCGTGAGTAGCGGTCATCGCTACTGCGTTAAACTAGCACACCAGAATAGGATCGAGCTGTGATATCTTTATACTTGCACGAAGCTTTTCATAAATCGATCTCAATAAATTCAAAATCGATTGGTGTCGTCAAAGGTTGCATTTATTTTAAATTTATGAAGATCGGAACGTTTTTGTTGTTGAAATGAGAAAACACGAACGATTTGATTTTTGGGGCTTAGGGATTCTTAGTGGGTGTTAATTTATAGAGAGTTTTATTAATATTTAACTCAAATATTTTATTGATTTTTAAAAATTCATGCCTATCGCCAATTCATTTATCATTTATTTTTTCGTATGATTCCATACGATATCCATTTGTGATAACAATGGACGTATAGCTATAGTTTGATATTGCGGTCTTAACGAAACTTGTTTCGTCGAAATCCGAGTCTGTTTGGAAAACTAGCGAAATTATAAATATTAAAATCGTTGATTAATTCACATTTCAACGCTCACATAACAACTCCAATTGGTTTGAAACCTAAAATCCAATAATAATTAAATATTTCAGACACGATGGAACTGGCTTCGTCAAATTCCGAGATCGTTTCGTTAAACTCCATTTTTAATTCACAACGTAAATCAATATGCGTTTATATCACGCACGATGATCAAGATTATTTCAATTGACCCCAAACCGAAAATCTTACAATAATTAACCATTACGGACTTTATAAAATTGATTTCGTTGAAATTGGAGGTCGTTTGAAAATTGACTATTTTTAAGTTCCATATTAAATTGATATAATAAAAACAATAAAAATCTATGTGTTTATCATTCCCACGATCAAATGGTAAGTCTGATCGATATGAAAATTGAAATCCTATAATAACTTGTTAATGCGAATCCAATGACATAAGTATTGTCGTATTCCGAGACTGTTCTTCTAAAATGATATTTTACTGGTAAAATGGCGTTATTTTGGACACCAAAATACATGATCTCAAAAAATAACGAATTATACATATCTTGACTCTAGACGTCAATTCAAATTCAACGGAATAAGTCATGCATCTTAACTCGATCATTATATCAAGATAGACACAAATTCCTTTTAAATCTAATTAAATTCATTTAATTAAGGGTTAATTTGTCTCGGTCCCTAATAGGTTTCAGAATATGGCTCACATCCACCCCTAAACTTTTTTAAATTAGGTCCCTATTTTTTGAAAATCCATCAAAAAAATCAAGTAAATTCATAATAAAATAAAACAACTAATCGCCATTAAATTTAGGCATTAAAACCACTAAAAATGCATCAAAAAAAGCTAATCTCCAGTATATTGCATCAAAAAACGCATATAATCGAGAATAATTGCATACATTTCTACAACTATTGCAGTTATCACTAAAACAAAATGACCCTATTACAACGGTGGAAAACAGTTGTAAAAGACTTTTTACAACGGTGGAGCCACCGTCGTGTATTAAGAAGTTGTAATAGACTGAAATCTTTTACAACTTTTATACACCGTTGCGACACCGTTGTTAAATGTTTATTTTACAACTGTTTTCCACCGTTGTAGTAATACATATTACAACATTTTTGCACTGTTGTAGTAATACATATTACAACTTTTTTCACCGTTGTAGTAAGTCCTACTACAATTAATTATAATAATCTGATTTTTATTTCGTTATACATTACATTTCATATAAAAATAAATATTTATATTGAATAAAATGATACTACACAGAACTGAAATAATCAATTAAATATTTTATTTCAATATTTGAATTAGTACAACTTTGTGATCCACTACCGTACAACTCACTTTTACATAATACAGTCATAATAATACATACATTCCTCACTACAAACTGATCCTCAATACACTCAGTTACATACACACTTTCGTATAAATATACATACACACTGACATACACCGAGTCTTTATGCTCTAGCTTCCAATCTATCATCCATTTCAACATCATGCTTAGCATCAGTGAGCAACACACCGCATATTTCAAGCGACTTGAGATTCTTGAACCTGATAATATCAGGTAAGAACTTAGTCTGTAAGTAAAGAAGAAAACAAAGTAGAAGAGAAAGAGTACTTAAAACATCAAATGAATAGTAATTTGCAAAAAGTTATCACCTTTACTGGTTTCCTAGGAAATGACCAAGGCATGTTTGCTGGTTTCCCAGGAAATCAAATGAATGCTTAAAACATCAAAAAAAAGAAAGGCAAAAACTTGTGATATGTGCTTTGCCCTCTAACGTAACAGTGGACTTTTTGTAATGTAAGATATATAATATGGTTTCTGTTACAACTAACTTTTTTGGCTTATTACCTTCTTGCTGAATCCTTGTTTTCTCACAAGCTTACATTGTTAACTAGGCTTTTACGGATTTTAGTTGTAATATCATCTCTATTTCGAAACTACTAGTACTTATTTGAAGATTTTGAATGGTAGTAAATTGCTTTTAGTGTGTCAGTTAATTGGTCGCATTCGACTTGCTGAACCATATGTGCATCTATTGGTGTTTGAATGCTTAACCCATGATCATGACATAGCAGATAGAAAGCAAACATATGGTTCTAAGTTCTAACCACACTAGAATGCATTTCTGTTTATTGTATGCGTTGCTCCATCTTGTCATTCCAATGCCAAGTTGTGATATAGGTCACATATTTGGGAACTGTATGCATACAATGGTATAAATGGTTTCTGAATCAAACAACAATCAGTTATCTTGTCTATTTTGAGTGACACAAATTTGACAAAATATGTTGTTTAAGTTACATTTCAAGCAAATAATGATATTTGTTTTCTACCATGGTACTTGTACATAGTAATGAATGTAAAACTGCATTAACTTTTGGAATTACAAGCCAGAAACACTTATTAAGTAACTGTTATAACAATAATACGACAGATCAGGAATTTTAAAATGAATCTGCTTTAAAATTTTGATGGTAACGCTGCAAACTATAACTTGACAGCCTCTGGCATAATAATTACTTACCAGCTTGGCTACAAAAAGCTTATTTTTTACCGTCAAGTTTATCCTTCAAACTATATCTATATTTAGCCCAACCAATTTTTTATCCTTCAAACTCGTATAACAGAGACTTAATTGAACCAAAAAAAAGGGAATTAAGCCAATTGCTTATACAGTTCATGACAAAACCAAAGGAGAACGAACCAGGCAAATACAAGTGCTTTTGTGACATCTAAGTAGTGCAATATTTTGTGCAGTATTTCAATATAAAAAACTGAACAAGGAAAGATCAAAGAATACGTACCTTTCAAGCGATTTGTCCCTGCAACTGTAATCCGTGCTCCAAAAAAATCGACATGAGTCAAAGCAGCAAGGGCTGCAACATCGGAAGGGCGCAACATCGGATTCGTTGTAGATCGTCGTCGAAGAAGGAGGCGGTGCTGTTAGAAGTGATGTTGGGTATCGTGAGTTTAATTGGGGCGGTGATGTTGGGTATCGTAAGTTTAATTAGGGCGGTGGAGTTAGAGGCTGGTAGAGATCGCATGAGCCAGGGTTTTCATTGTTTGAGGCGGCCATTAAAGAATCGTGAGTTAGGGTTTATTGTTTGAGATGGATCTCGAAATTTAATTAGGTTATCTGGACCGTTCAGTTAGAAAAGCGGGCATGTGGAGGGAAGATGAAAATTTAGGGACATACTAGGTGGGCTGGTGGAGGGAAACAAAATCGGTGTACAGGAAACGAAAATTGCAGTGTACGTACAAGATATTACTTTATAATTATTGAATGTTATTTATTATTTTAATTATTGAACGGTAATTATTAATGTTAATTATTTCATGCTAGGGTGATCTAATTGGAAAAGAAGAGCGGAAGTGTTATGATTTTCGTTTGAAGCCAAAAAGCATTTTGTTTCGGAGCCTAAATGTTTTGATTTTCGAAGAAAAAAAGTATATTAAAAAAAAAAAACGGGTACGGTCTATATTTGAAGAAAACGGCCTAATTTTTTTTTCCGGGGGCGATGCCCCCGAACCCGTGCCGCAGCGCAGTGGCCAAAAATGATTATTAAGACTTTCAAAGAAAAAAAAATCGGCGACGAGCAGTGCAGCTGGAGAAATAGTGATCTGGATCAATCGAGCAGTGGCGATGTGAAGTGCAGGAGATCGCTATGGCGACCGGATTATCGAAAGGGGAGTTAGGGTTTGCGGTGGAATACGAGAAAAAGGAGAAAGGGAAATCGAACCGATGGAAAAGGAATAAATATTGGATTGAACCGATGTCAAAAGGCTTATGTTACTATTAATATTTATAAAAAGCTTATGTTACTATTAATTAATAAGTAGTTAACATACATTAACTATTAAAAATAAATTACTACTTATTAACTATTAATTATTTAATAATAATTGATAAATATTATTGATTCCCAAGATTATTATTAGTTATTATTATTAAGTATCAATATAATTAGTTATTAAATATAGATATTATAAACATGAAGTTTGCACTAGGCATCTCAATTACAACGAATAAAATGAAAAGTTGTGATATATATGTTTATTACAACAGTACGTTTTGCAAGGTTGTAAAAAATGATCTATTACAACGGTGCTTTTGCACCGTTGTAAAATTAAAGTTGTAATATGGTAATATATATGTTCTTTACAACAGTGATTATTGCACCGTTGTAAAAAAGAATCTATTACAACGGTTCTTAATGCACCGTTGTAAAATTAAAGTTGTGATATGGTAATATATATGTTCTTTACAACAGTGATTATTTTACCGTTGTAAAAAACATTTATTACAACAGTGCGTTTTGCACCGTTGTAAAAAAGGATCTATTACAACAGTGCTTTATGCACCGTTGTAAAATTAAAGTTGTAATATGGCGTTTTTGTTGTAGTGTATGCATATTAGTTCATCTTTATTTGCATGCATGTATGCAATAAAACTCAATAATTGCATACATGTATGCATATATTCATCCAGATTTTCAATAGAAACTCAGGATGAATATATGCGTTCATGTATGCATATGTTGAGAATAAATACATTTATTTCGGCCATAAATCGTAGCCCATGCATATTAGTTCATCTTTATTTGCATAAATATACGCAATAAAACTCAACTGCTGTATATATGTATGCAATAATTCATTCAGATTTTTCAATAAAAACTCTACAGGAATTGTTGCATTCATGTATGCATATATTGAGAATAATTGCATACATTTCTACAATAATTTATGCAGATTTTTCAATATAAACTCTTCATGAATTGTTACATACATGTATGTAATAAAACTTAATTATTGCATACATGTATGTAATTTTATTTCAAGATTTCTTTAGGGAATATTTACAAAAAAAATTATTGTGCAGCGCATAGTTTTCTTTGAAAACACATAAGGGATAAAATAGTGACCCGCTTTACATTTGAAAGTTGGGCTGGATACCGTTTATATTTCCAAACATTTTAAGGACGTGTGCTCAATTTTCACTTTAATTAACCGCTACGCAAACTAGTTGTGCGTTTAAGGCTACTATGGTCACATATAATATCGAAATGCCACGAAATTAATTTTCATAGAACAATTTAATATTACGGATCTAATGAAACTAATTTCGTCGAAAACGAAGCTCGTTAGAAAAAAGACTATTTTTAAGGCTTATATAAACTGATAAAATATAAATAAATTCAAAAACTATTCAATTTAATAATAATAAATATTATTATCGACATATCCGACTTGAACATTATATAGTTTCAAAAATAACATAATTAGATTTCAAACTCAATATTTTAAATTAAAATGTCGTTCGAATTATTCAAAATCGATTTATTTATATAATAAATCGTTATAATTTATAACGATTCCATAGTGGCTATTTGAAATAATGATTTGGATAACTTTCAATCTACAAGACGAAATCTCGATTTTTTTCTTCCATTAGAAATATATAGTTCAATAGATTCAAACGTTTTTTGTTTCAAAAAAATCCGACTTATATTGGATTACATATGTCAAATTGAAGTTCAAAACGTTAAATTACGAACTACTGCGACGTTACGAGCTTGTTTATAGTTAAATTATAAATTATACGTTCGAACATCGTTTAATTAAATAAATTCCTCATAAATTTTCATTCATATTTCCAATGCAACATTTATAAAAAAATTAAATGTTCAAAATTAAATGGCTAAAATGTGGGCCATTACAATATGCGTACATATATATCATCCTATAGATATGGTATGTATATTGCTTTAGTGTGTGTTTATAATATATCTTCAACCGTAGCTTAATTGCTGCTTTACTTTTCTGTTTTCCCAATTTTGTACTAACATTATTTCAGTACACACACATACACACATGCATATGAGCATGCACACACATCAATAAAGTGAGCATATTTTGATAAACGAACAAGTTTCTCAAAACATGTTATGCCTCTGTTTTCTTAAATCCTCTCATGTATAATGCTTTCAATTAGTTAAGAGAAAAAAGAGCTTAATAACGTTTACTACGTCAAACAAAAACTATGGATATTTTTAGCATACATGTGAGATATGTGTGTTTCATCATTTAATTGAATATACATATGTTCCCTGTTTTACATTGAATTTTCTTTGTTTTTGTATGCTATATAATTTTGTATTAATAATTATTAATCCCTGCCTCACATATACATTTTTTTTCCTATGACTGTTTTCTATCGTATGTAAGTGTCCTATGCCATATGCATTTCAATTGAAATATATCAATCCATGTAGATTTCATGCACATGATACCAGAGTCATTATTGTGCTTCCCTCTTACTCTAGCTATATTAACTACTGAAGTTATTGATTATGCAAATTTATTTTAGGTCGAGGTAGGTTCACTGTTCATTCAAGTTGGGAGCCGATCCGTTAAACGATTTCATTAGAACTAATAATCAAGAAACTTTGAAAAATATTTCATTCCTTTTTTTTCTGAATTTCTTTATTTCATGGTCATTAAATTAAATATATTATATAAACTGTGGTGGTTTACTTTGCCTGTGCTGTGGAACTTAGAGCCTCTACCTAACATTACAGTGCATTTTTGGTTGACCTTTTTCTCAGCAGAGTTGATTAGCTTCCATCTTTATTTTTACATCGGTCTATCTCTAGACCGGTGTATACTACAAGCATATCAGGTTTGGTAATTTCTTATATAATCATTATAATTTATCTATCATTTAGTTTAGGATACTTTTAGGTTTTAGTAGCATGCATATACTTCTTCTTGTTAATCAAAAAATTCATTCCATATAAGTGATGTATTGGAAGCTAAGTTATTTGTCGATTTTGTTTTACTGAAAAGGGCATGTATATTTCATTTTACTTTACACCAACAACAGTAGCATCCAAATAACATCTAATAATTGATTAGTCATTGATGTTCATTTCAATATTTTCAGGGCTATTGAAAGAAATTATTTTATATAGAGAATTTTCTAAATACCTAAAAAGATATATATTTTTTGATGAGCTTACAAAGTAATTTTATTCTCTTTTCCGATTCGATAATGTCTATGAATAACAATGTTCATTGTTTTTGTACCCATTAGGTTGAATTTTTTTTAGCAGTTCTCTTATTTTTGCATGCAATATTTTGTATCTTGACATTGATGACCAATAATATTTTTGGCTGAAAGAGTTTTAACGTTATCGTTTAGTTTCTTTGTTGTGATTTTGTTCTGTTACATTGTTCGTCTATTACAGAATGTAACTCAAATATTTCCGAATGCATTCGTTATGCCTCTGTCTGTCTTTACGTTTCCTTTGTTTCAAACATTCAAGCATATGAGTAAATTGATGGAAAAAAGTATACGAGTAAATGAATATGTTAATTTTGCTACTACAAAATTTGAATTTAATTAGTGGATTCGCAACACCCTATGTGTTTTACTATGTATTAAATGTAGTTTGGTTCCAATAAGTTGTATCAGTCCTGAGCCCTTTTTTAGGGAATCACGTTTCCATAAGAACAAATAATTTATCATGAGATTAATCTTAGCCTTTTTTTATGGGTAATATTTGTTTAAACTAAAGTAAATTGGGGTTTGAAAATATAATTTTCATCTTCATAGAATGGTTTCTCTAGGATTACAAATTCAAGAGACAAAACAACAGGTTAAAATGACTTATTATTTGCTTAATATAATCCTTTTGCAGTTCATATGCCCTTGCATGTAAACAAATGAAGATCCGTAATTAGCATTTAATTAACAAAGGATTTGTTTGATATGAGCACGTTTATTATTTGCTCTTTGTTTAGCTTCTCATCATGTTTTAGACAAAAAACAACTTAGTAGGCCGTAATATTCAAGTAGTTTCAAGCAGAAGAATATTCTATATAGAACTTAAACCGGTCTCCTATCATTATATTAGCACGAGCTATATATACATTTTAAAAGCACTCATTTTACTATACTGACTCAGTAAGTATTGTCTACTAATTTATGATCTATATTAGAAGTGTATTGTAATAATATTTCTAATTTCTTTTTGTTAACAGTATATGCTGATTAATTTTCAAAAATAATTTAATTTTCTAATTGGAAAAAAGCAATTTAATTTTATGTCTAATTAGTGGGTTTCTGTCACAAAAGCCCCCTTGCAATTTCGGGAACTCAAGAGTCCCGTTGTAACATCCCACAAATTTTGATCGTTTAATTATTGAATTAATTGAATTTAATCCTTGAATTTAAAATGGTTTGAAAATAAATTTTAGGATGTTATTAATAGGGTTTTTAAGCTTCAAGGACAAAATGAACAAAAAATTGTTCCATAAGGACAAGGGGCTAAAATTTTGTCCATAAGGATAAATTTTAGTATAAAGAGAGGAATTCAGGGGCCCACTATAATTCCTCTCTTTACACTAAAATTTGTCTGTATGGACAATATTTTAGCCTCTTGTCTTTATGGAACAATTTTTTGTTCATTTTGTCCTTCACACTATTTTCCTGTTATTTATTAATAAACGATTTCAAATTTATTTCTAATAAGCAGCAATTTATGATTAAATGAATGATGATTTATTACAATGGAAACAATTATTAAATTTTGTCGAATTATTAACTTTGAAGAATTATTTATAAAAGGAAAGATAGTTGTCAATCGTGAAATGATAACCGTAATAATATTGAAATGGTTGGCGTTAGAATTCAAATTCAAACTTTAAGTAAATTTAAATTAAACATTAATAGTGGAAGTTTCAACGATTTTAATAATGAAGGATTTAAATGGTGCAGTTACTCGAAATAATATATAAAATTTTGCAGTCAAATTTAATTACGAAAATTTGATATTACGAATACGTGCAATTTAATATAGCAATGACGGAATTTTCGTAGTAATGTACAAAAGTTCGTTTCATTTGTAATATAGAGAAAATTTTAAATAAGTTAGACAATTACCAATAAATTGAATTTAATATAGCAATGAAGGAATTTTCGTACTAATGTACAAAAGTTTTTTCGTTTGTAATATAGAGAAAATTTTAAATAAATAAGACCGTTACCAATAAATTGAATTTAATATAGCAATTGAAACGGTAAACATTTGGATTGGAAACGTCACACTTAGTTTGAACCAGTAATATAAGTCTGTGGTTTCTTCGAAATTAATGTCGTCCCTTTCTCTGAATCTGGTCACGTTCATTCGTTTAAGAAATGAAATAAAGGAAAGTGAATCATTTGATTTACCTACCCTTTCCTCTAGGTTCCTTTTCTATTCCTTGCAATATTATATATAGTAAAGCAATGTGTCTTTACTGATCCATTTCAAATCTACTGCCTCCCTCCTCTTTTATCTCTTCTGCCTTTTTGCTCATTAGATTAGATCCAGATCCAAAAAATTGAATCCAAATTGTTTTCCCAATTCAGAAATAATGGCTCCATCCTCCAAAATAATCGATCTGCTTCGCCTTCCACCAAGTCGCCTTGACCTTGTCCCATCGTTTCCTCCTCGAATGATTCAACGTCCGCCCTCAACACCTGGAGCCACCGCCACTTTGCTCCACCGTGGTACACCTCTTCTCAAAGTCTGAATCCCTCTTGTCGCTTGCAATAGCCACCGTGTCACCAAATGGAAGCGCCGCCGCCCATCTCTGCTCACCAACGCCACTACGCCGAAGCTCTGTCCGATGCCGCCTGCTGCACCAATAATGATTGCCGAGTACTTTTTCTCCACTGACCGATTGTAAGTACTCTTACAATTAAAAATATTTCAAGCGTATGACTTCGGTTTTACACTGATATTGTTAGTTTATCAGTTGTTTTTGGCTGTCTTGAATTGATTTATCAATGCATGTTCTTTTTATTGTTATGTTTTCAAATTTGTAATTGGAAAAGGTTTTGATGCAAGGGTACGGTAATGATGTATAGGATCTGTATTGACAATTTGTGAATATTTTGGTCAGACTAATTCATTCAATGGTTTACTCTTGAATACGAGCATCAACATAACGAATGTCCTTATCTAAAACATTTTAGTGGTCGTATTAGCATCATACTCATGTAAATGATCTAACTCGTGAACTAAAACCATTTATCCCTTGGTATTTTCACCTCTTTTTTGTGTGTTAGCGCCATACCCATTTTTGTTCCATTTATTTTCGATAGTTCACTGAATTGGTATACTCAATTTATTTAATATATTACTATGAAATATACTGATTGCATTTATGTGTTTATCGAAGTATGCTAACTTGAAATAAGTTTAATCCCAACTCGGTGTTTGTGTTTTGCATGGAATGCTTGGGCCAGGTCCTAAATGTTCCAGATTTAAAGATTCAACGCAAAACTGGAGAGGAATGTGAAGACGCATACGCGCGCGCAAGACGACTAAACCGTCACTTGGTTTAAAATTCATGTATATTTTTATATTTTTCCGCTGTACCAAAATTTTTGTATAAACTCTGATAATTTTTATAAAAATGTTTTCCGTTGTTAAATATTGTATAAAAATCTATTTGTGATTCTGTGTGATGTTCTGTTAAACCCTGTAAGCTAATAAAGAAATGTCATTTTGAACGTTCTAAGTTGGTTTAATTATCGATTTGGAGCGGTCAAAAATGGTAGGGCATTACAAGTGGTATCAGAGCTTTGGTTTGACAAAGTTTAGCTTATCGGGTTTAAAAGCTCATTAGAGATAGAGTAGCAATACTCTAGAATGAGCAGAATTATCACCAGAATCACTGTGGAGAGAGAGCGTATTTTGAAATTATAAATTATTTTGAAATTTAATAAATATTTTTGAAAAGCGTAATTATTTTGAAATATAATCTTTGACTAGAGTTTTTGTGTATTTTATCGACGTCGAAGTTGGACTGTCAAGTATATACGGATTTTGAATATACGCCTAGCTAATGTATATACAAAGTCCAATATATATGAGACTGATATATAATCACAATCTAGTCAGTTGGAAATAATATTAGAGAAGATCGCGACATCACAAGTATTCATTTTCTAGTTTCGAAAATGGGATGACTGTATGGTTCTGATTTAAACGTCGAGAAATACTTTAGACCGATTAGATGAGCGTGTTTGGATAAAATTTAATAAAACATTTTGATAAATTAATATGAACTAAAATAAATAAGCGAAATTTAAATAAGTGACATATTAAGTATTTTGTAAAGTATAAATTGAAATTGCAAATGAGTTGCAATGAAATTGGGAATAATTTGAATAAAGATTCAAACAGAAATGAATGTTTAAAAATATATTTTTGTCATTTCACTTGTTTTGTTTATTGGCCTTGACCTGTCGTTATCGTTGCCTATCGTTCAAACCATTCGTGCTTAAATTTTTGAAACTGTCTAAATCTTATCCCAATCCTTTGAATTGCTTTAACAAAATCTATGGACAAGTTGAAATTTGAAAATTGTCTTAAAACAAAGAACATGGAATGAATGAAAAATTCAAACTTCAGATGAAAATTTAAAATGAGAAATTTGGGTTTTGGTCTAACTTGAACACTTAATTCAAACTGAAATGTTTTCAATTGAACTTTTAGTTAAATTTGAGTTTGATTACGACATTGAAATCGATGTTAGCTAAATTTTGTAAAGTTTGAGAAATTTAGTTTGGACTGGAATATTTCCTAAAAATAATATTTATTTTATAACTATTATATGTTTTATTATTGTTTTATGTGAACTAAAGTATAACTTTTATCTATCTTATTTAATTATTCTCTATCAAATCTATTTTGATTTCAAACTATTCTGCAAACTATTTTGTATTAAAATATATTTAATTTATTCAAACCTATTATGTCAAACCTACTTAATTTACTTAAACTATTTTATATCATAACTTATCTAATTTATTCAAATTCTATTTTTCTAAATACTTATTTATTCGAACCTATTTTATTTCAAGATTACTATTTTAAAATTAATTTGAGATAAATTATTTATTCTTGATCCGAGCAATTTAGTTCGAAGTAATTGAATATGCGAATCTATTGTGAAATCAAAACTAAATTGGTATTGAAATGGAATTTTGTGAAATCTTATATAATGGAATTAATATAAGAATAATATGCTGAAACGTGATTTGGACAGAAAATCCTATGAAAATTGATATTTATGTAAGTGTGATATATGCGAAACGCGAAATGAAGTATTATATATATAGTATGTATGTTTGAAATGAAGATATGGAAATATCATTTATAAATGAAACTTACTTCATGGAATTGATAAATCTTACAGATAACTATGTAAGTACGTTGAACTCGAAATTGAGACTTGATAAAACAGAATTCGTACGAGTTATGTTGAAATTTACCTGTTGAGTATGGAAAATGATTTATTAGAGATAATTGAAAATATCAAGAACGAACGTTATTCAAACATGAAACAAAATCCAAACAGTTAATTCTAAGATGTTAGAATTTGAAAATTGATGATGTTATATTTATATAAGTGTGGAAATGAAATAGTTTTGAAAGCTATGACTATTAAAAATTTTGACTTCGGCAAAGATTCGATATTGAACAATTTGATTCTTATATAAATTTGGAAGTTATATAAATATGTGGTGAATTTGATATTACTGATTTGAATGAATCCCAATTGGAAAGGAAGAAAAACTTTTGTAAATGGAATTTTATATAAGCGCGATATATGCGATGTGCGAAATGAAAAATACTATATATAGTATTATCTATTTTGAAGTCGAAGATATGAAAGTGCTTTCTATCGAAAATCGTGATCCTACTTGATAAGGCTGCGTTGGAACTCTGCACGGGGTTTCCATCAGAATTCGCGAACATACTCGGTAGGGGCGGCGTCGGAACTCCACC
Organism: Allium sativum; assembly: GCA_030737875.1. NCBI lineage: Eukaryota > Viridiplantae > Streptophyta > Magnoliopsida > Asparagales > Amaryllidaceae > Allium > Allium sativum. Next base: position 275,951,130 of record CM060923.1, read on the forward strand.
CGACGGGAGTGTCCATCGGAAATCGGGGTCCTCCCCGGTAGGAACACGTACTGGAATCCCACTCAATGGGGTCACTTTGATTTATTTATATTCACTTGATGTTTCATAGCGTAATTCGAGGGGGGAGATGCCCACATTTACAAGCGATTCCACTGCGATATTAGCGTAACCGCTGCATAACTGCGACCCATAACCATAGCGAAATTCGAGGGGCGAGATGCCTACAGTTACAAGCGATTCCACTGGGATAGTGGCGTAACTGCCGCGTAACTGCGATCTATGGCAACAACCATGGCGAAATTCGTTGGGTGTGATACCTACGGGCACAAGCTTTTCTACTGGGATAGTTGCGTAACCGTCACGTGTCCGCGATCCATGGGGGAATGTATTTTCCATATCTATTTTAAAAAGTTTTAAGTATTTTCACTGAAAGTTGAAACATGTATATTGAGCACTTGGAGATTTTTTGTCGTGCGTCTGATCAATGTATGTCTAAAACTTTAAAGAACGAAAATAAACTTGTTAAGCCTTCGAGTTAAAAAGCATTTTGACGTTAACTAAAAAATTAATTACATAAAAATTTAACATTGTATCACCTCAACATAGTAAAACAAGAAAGAGATTTTAAATGTTTTGCAAGCTCACAGCTTTGAAATAAATCAAAATACTAATTTTCGTCTCTAGAAAGGAAAAGAACTAATGGAATGAATATGTAGTTAAACATAAATCATTCTATTCGCATAACAATTTTGATTTAGTTTGAATATGAAATGTTGATTCTAAATAGAATTGTTTGCTCGATTTTAGACGATGAATTTTTATAAAGAATTTTGGTATGAATCAGAAATTCTCTGTCATAACTTATTGCTATGCAAGGGGAATAAAAGTTTCATGTAAAGAAGTCGAATTTGAAGTTCGCACTAGAGTGATCGAGTTATCAATACAAATTGGAAGCATAATTTTGTATTTAAACAAGCAATTGAGGTTGATAAGCGAATGAATTTATATATCGTTAAATTACTAGTTCTTTAATACGTTCCTTTTCAAGGACGAAAAGTTCTGAGTGAGGGAGAATGTAACATCCCACAAATTTAGATCGTTTAATTATTGAGTTAATTGAATTTAGTCCTTGAATTTAAAATGGTTTGAAAATAAATTTTAGAATATTATTAATAAACGATTTCAAATTTATTTCTAATAAACAACAATTTATGATTAGATGAATGATGATTTATTACAATGGGAACAATTATTAAATTTTGTGGAATTATTAACTTTGAAGTATTATTTATAAAAGGAAAGAAAGTGGTTAATCGTGAAATAATAACCGTAAAAATATTGAAATGGTTGGCGTTAGAATTTAAATTCAAACTTTAATCCTGTACATGAAAATAAATATGTTTGTTTAGTTTAAATAAATTTAAATTAAACATTAATAATGGAAGTTTCAACGATTTTAATAATGTACGATTTAAATGGTGTAGTTACTCGAAATATTACGTAAAATTTTGCAGTCAAATTTAATTATGAAAATTTGATATTAGAAATACGTGCAATTTAATATAGCAATGAAGGAATTTTTGTAGTAATGTACAAAAGTTCGTTTCATTTGTAATATAGAGAAAATTTTAAATAAGTTAGACCATTACCAATAAATTGAATTTAATATAGCAATGAAGGAATTTTCGTAGTAATGTACAAAAGTTCGTTTCGTTTGTAATATAAAGAAAATTTTAAATAAATTAGACCGTTACCAATAAATTGAATTTAATATAGCAATTGAAAAGGTAAACATTTGGATTGGAAATGTCACACCTAGTTTGAACCAGTAATATAAGTCTATGGTTTCTTCGATATTAATGTCGTCCCTTTCTCTGAATCCGGTCACGCTCATTCGTTTAATAAATGAAATAAAGGAAAGTGAATCATTTGATTTACCTACCCTTTCTTCTACGTTCTTTTTCTGTTCCTTGCAATATTATATATAGTAAAGCAATGTGTCTTTCCTGATCCATTTCAAATCTACTGCCTCTCTCCTCTTTTATCTCTTCTGCCTTTTTCCTCATTAGATTAGATCCAGATCCAAAAAAAAAAGAATCCAAATCGTTTTCCCAATTCAGAAATAATGGCTCCATCCTCCAAAATAATCGATCTGCTTCACCTTCCACCGAAATCGCCTTGACCTTGTCCCATCGTTTTCTCCTCGAATGATTCAACGTCCGCCTTCAACACCTGGAGCCACCGCCACTTTGCTCCACCGTGGTTCGCCTCTTCTTAAAGTATGAATCCCTCATGTCGCTCACAACAGCCAACCCGTCACCAAATGGAAGCGCCGTCGCCTATCTCTGCCTACCAACGCCACTACGTCGAAACTCTGTCCGATGCCGCCTGCTGCACCCATAATAATTGCCGAGTCCTTTTTCTCCACTGACCGATTGTAAATACTCTTACGATTAAAAATATTTCAAGTGTATGACTTCGGTTTTAAACTGATATTATTAGTTTATCAGTTGTCTTTGGTTGTCTTGAACTGATTTATCAATGCAAGTCATTTTTATTGTTATGTTTTCAAATTTGTAATTGCAAAAAGTTTTGATGCAAGGGTACGGTAATGATGTATAGGATCTGTATTGACAATTTGTGAATATTTTGATTAGACTAATTCATTCAATGGTTTACTCTTGAATATGAGTATCAACACAACGAATGTCCTTATCTGAAACATTTTAGTGGTCGTATTAGCATCATACTTGTGTAAAGGATCTAACTCGTGAACTAAAACCGTTTATCCCTTGGCATTTTCACTTTTTTTTTGTGTGTTAGCGTCATACCCATTTTTGTTAGAATGTGTATCAGGCTTTCAAATAATTTCTTAAGGATAACTCTTGGTGTCTACAAAATATAGTATAGTGAAAAAAGAAAGAAAACAACGTGCTTTAGTCATTTGATGTTGATTTACCATGAGATTTCCAAACCATTGGAAATTAAATAAACCATTTGTTGTGAAAAGTCACAAAATTTTGCATTTCATGTCTGACATAAATTGCACATGTTTATGAAATACACATGCATACCCGAGTCTGGTGGTGCATTCATTTATATTTTGGGCGAATGGGTTCATTTGAGATTTAACATATGAAATAATACCATGTTCCTTGGGCTTGAAACCCTCTCTCATTTTGCATGTCACATTCATGTATTATTATTCATGTTTGCCTAGTCAAGTTGCATTGTTTCTTCCAGAACTCTTTGCGCATGGAATTTACTCCACATACATGCTACACTTGAAATTTCCCTGCACTTTCCACCTTTGGTTGCCATGCATTTTTCTGTATGAATACATGCTTGGAAAATATGTGTACACTTGTACTTCGTCTTCATGTTAGCTTGTAATTTCACCTGTCTATATACTGTTGCTATTTGGGATTACTGCCATTGCATATATTTGAACTGGGTGATTTTCATATGCCTCTACTTTTCATGCTGCACCCTTAACTCAAGTTGTTGCCTGCCATTTATTACCTCACTTGATGTTTAATTATGGCGTGTGTCCCTTTCGTTGTGACCGTAAAAATAGTTACTATAGTATTTTTGCTACACCCGCATCCTATTTGGAAATAGATGTTTGCCACATTGGATGCCATGTTTGTACCATTTATTTTTGATAGTTCACCGAATTGGTATACTCAATTTATTTAATATATTATTAGGAAATATACTGATTATATTTATGTGTTTATCGAAGTGTGCTAACTTGAAGTAAGTTTAATCCTGACTCGGGTGTTTTTTGTTTTGCATGTAACGCTCGGGGCAGGTCCTAAGTGTTCCAGATTTAAATATTTAGCGCAAAACTGGAGAGGAATGTGAAGACGCATAAGCGCGCGCAAGACGACAAAACCGTAACTTTATTTAAAATTCATGTATATTTTTATAGTTTTCTGTTGTACCAAATATTTTGTATAAACTCTGATAATTTTTATAAAAATGTTTTCCGCTGTTAAATATTGTATAAAAATATGTTTGTGATTATGTGTGATGTTCTGTTAAACCCTGTAAGCTAATAACTAACTGTCATTTTGAACATTCTAAGTTGGTTTAATTCTTGATTTGGAGCGGTCAAAAATGGCAGGGCGTTACACCCGTATGTCTCTTTACGCAGGTGTCTCTTACTTCCCCCAATCCATTTACGATTTTCTCTATTAACCTAATTTTTATCGTGGAGTTAGCAGCTCTTCAACTCGGCAACAATAGCAGCTCCACTCTCATTTCTCTCTTCTTCCTCCGTTTCAGTCCACCCACCCTAATATCTTGTACCTCCGATTGAATCTTTTCCTGGCAATCGCGGATTTACTTACGTCCCCCTTGCTTCTTCCTCCATTTCGGTCCGACTTATGTCTTCCCTAATTTTAAAATTAATGATTACACCAATTCCACTATTACATCTGCAACCATCCTTGGATCCGCACCAACTTATGTGGAGCATCACAACAATGATCTTCTCATCAGGTATGCTTCAAAATTTACTGCTTTCTACTCCCTCCTACAGTGGTAACTAGAATTTCAAACTTTTTTGGGTTTCTGTGCCTTGGCAAAATAAAATATGTATGTCGATTCTTATAATAAAGTCTTTTTGTTGATTTTTTTATTATCTTTTGAGTCTGATGATAATTGATTGCCAAATTTAAAGGAGAGTTTGTTGTTTGCATATCTTATCAAGAAAAATTCCATGTTATATGACTAATATTGTTTTTAAAATGGTTTAATCATTGTAGACTGACATAAATTTCATAATGCTTACTATATTATGTTCAAAATAGATTTAGAAAAAATATACTAGGAGTCATTTTATGAAAGAGAATTGAAGTTGGTTGTATATAGCTTAGCTTTGTTTCTCCTATTTTACTATTTTATAAACCTTTGTACAGTTACGTTTTTTTTTTTCTTGTGCATTTATAATTAATACCCGAGATGTTACTTTCATTCCAGAATTCATTTTCTGGACTATGAAGTTATCAGTTGTGAGTTGGTACTTGCATATTATATGCTTATTAGCACAATATTATTTGATATCTACTAGATATCCGAAAGATTAATAACTGTATTTTTTGGTGTAGTTCAATTTTGACTTGCGTTTGACATTTTTACATACCAAAAAATGACGACTATGTCATTATTATAAGTAATCTTCCATACTTGCTCTATATTGGCGAGCTAATCAAAATAGTTTTTCCCTTTATCTACAGTGGTCTCTTCGCTATAGGTCTGTGCAGTTTGGAATTTTCCCTTCTTTTGTGGACCATTTAAGCCTTTTGTTTCTTAAATAAATAATTTGGAATAAATGTCCAAGTCATACATCTACAGAGTTACTTACATTTGGTAACTCCTTTTCTTTTATATTTTCATTGAGTATGAAACCTTATTGACATGAATAATTGTACGTGTATTAGATCTGAAGATCATTGATCTGGAAATTCAATATGTATAAGAATATTAAAAATAAATATAAGCATGAACAATTAGGTATGATCTTCTCATTCTCGGATACTGTGAAATTGTATTGTAGGTGTTTAGGAAGAAGGGAGAGATTATGGATGTGGAGATGAAGAAAAACTGAAGCTTTTGCTAACGCTGTAGCAACATTGTATGTCATTTAATTATGTGCAAATCCCTAATCTGCATACTTTACTATCACTGTGGCTGAAGTGATGTAGAACTGTGCAACAGAATAGTGCTTGACATATGATTTTGGTGGAGTCATTCCTTCATATAATGCAATATACTTGAGCTTTTTTGTTAAATGAAAAGGCGAATAATAAACAATTTTATACTGGCATTTAGTTAATATCCATCGCCTACTCTTGCTAAGATATTCACAGGTAAAAGAATTATATATCCCAAAATGCAGTTTTAATTGCTCAAGCAAAAATGGATTTATTTCCATCCAAAAATGCAGTTGTAATTGCTCAAGCAAAAATGGATTTATTTCCATCCAAACTTTCAAGAAGGTAAGAGTCGTACTTTAATTTAAGTACTATATGGGAAAAAATATGACTTGGTTGCAATGCGTGAAATGGAATACAGACAGGTACCGTTGAAGTACTCGACAGGGACGATGTTGTTATCAACGTTCCTCGAATATGTTGCTTCGATTTGTAACAACCTTTAATCGATATTTCTTAAACATTAACATGTTTTAGTTTAGTAATAAGAACTAATCGAGAGAAGCACTAACATAGATACAATCCCTTAAGCACAAGAAGTGGGAGTTTCAAATAATTAGTTGTACTGAATCAAGGCTATGTCAAGTAGTAAGCTTGGATTGTTGGGGGCAACGGTCACACAATGCATAACCATATCACGATAAGGATGGGAGCAACATATAGGTATGTACATGTATAATCTAAACATGCAAGTTGTATTTTCCATGTTGTAGTTTCAGACAATCGTCAGCATTTGCTAAACATCGGTTTTGATGATTTGATAATGTGGGGGTGTATAGATGATGCACAAAAGGGATTTTTAACGTCTGCTAAATATTAGTCTTGCGTCATGGTTTTATTATAAGAATAGAGAAATGTGACAGTCCGAAATAATAGTTTTTTTGAATGAAAAATGTGAAATTCATAGGTCCACCATTATAACATTAATGAATTTTCGTCAACTAAAAGAAGCCGACATTACAAATGATTTCCTCGCCCACTACTAACAAATTTTAACTGAAAGTATTTAACTTTTCATGTGTAGGATTGTTAAAAAAAATCCATGATGTTTTTTTAAATCTTGGTAAGCTGATATCATGATCAATAATTCTTTTGAAATATAATTTATAAGCAAAAAGACAAGATTTTTAAGGAATAAATGGTTAGTTGATAACTAAGAAAAAAAAAGTAGTTTGTACAAATTTGAATGAGTAAACACTTTAAGCATGCAAGGTCATTGCTAATATTTCTATTTTTTTAATATATATGATTTTCACATTACACACAGAAATTGATTGCCATATAATATAACTCTTTTCAAATCCATTAGCAACCTCTTATAAAGGAAACCAGTGGTTTGGGAGTTGGGAGATGTAATAAAGGAAACAAGTGGTTTGGGAGTTGGGAGATGAGAATCTAAGCACTGTGTGCGGACAAGTTTGAATCTCGCTACAAACCACTTTAGGATCTGGACGTTATGCATCCGTGTGCGACGATTAAATAAAGCAGGGTAGACACACGACGTGGGGTTTACTTAAGTGAGTATCAATGTATACTATGATCTTAAGATTCCCCATGATTTAAATAAAAAAAACTTCTGTTGTCCTATGCTTCTGCAACTTTTCTTAGCATAACTCCGACAATTATATTGTATGTAAAAATTCACTTGGACTTTATGGATGTTTACAAATGTGGTTCAATGGGTAAGCATGAGGATATACTTCAACGACTTTGAGTACTAAAGTAATTTAGTTAGTTACTTGTGTAGGATTGTATAATTATGCAATTTATTATTTATTTTAAAATATCTACCCATCTTTGTACTGTTGCAATAATCTTTTTTTTTCTACTCCATGGCAAATTAAGCTATTATTCTTCTCAAACTAAAATCTTGTAGATTTATGCTTTTTGAAAACAAAAATCCACTAATTTTCAAAGTTGATAGGAAACAATGACATGAGAAAAAGTAAGTGAATTCTATTGCATTATATGTCTACCCATATAACAAAAGTAGATATGTGTGACACCCCCACGTCCGTTAATGTCACTCACTAAGGAAATGCATTAAGTTTCGTGAAGCGTTATAAGTAAACAGACACAGAATATTACAAGGCAGATATAAATAAAATAGCAGCGGAATTTCAAATTTTTATTTCAAACTTAAATAATCACATCGTGGTCCAAAATACGTAAGTCACAAAAACCATTACAATAATATAACTTCTGTCTTGTACCATCAGAGTACATAAATATATAAAAAGCATAATTCACGAAAAAGTGCTAAGCCATAGTAGAGATAAGAACTTGAGCTATACTTCAAAAGCAGCTCCAAGAAGATGACGGCCGAGTCTTGACTAAACCTGAGAATTCCCTCCCTACGAACAAGGCTGGGGGGGAGGGGTGGGGGGAGGGGAGAAAGAATAGGAAACAAAAGGTCAGACATAAAGTCTGGCGAGGCCAGTTTGTTTCAGCAAGTAAATAAGTAAAAGTAGCAAGACAGGCATATAAGATGGATAAGATATATAACACTATAAGAGACAGGTATGACAAGGTAAACATGATAGAGTGATATGCTTCTCTAAAGATTCCTCTGCACAATGCTAGTATAACTAGAATGAGATGATCCCCAACATGTATGAAATGGTAGACTTAGGCATACTTCTAGTGGGAGGTTTTAACCCCACACAATCCACAGGCAGCCCCAATAACGGACCCCTAAACCTAGCAGAGTTTAGATGTACCCTAACTACTACCCTAATCAATTGGCTCCCTACTCCGTAGATACCCAGTGCTGGCCCCACAGTAGGCTGTATCACCCCCTAAAGTGGCAACCCTTCATTTTCAAGATGTGTACAACCATATCTACTGATGTCACAACATCTTATTTTCCCGCGAAAGAAGAGTCATGCACGCACATGACCCTAGTGGAATGCGCCATCATGACACCATCCCCCATGTTTAGATCTCTTACAGTCAATTCAGAAAAGTGTGCCCCACTCCGACCTAGTTCGGAGTAACCATTTGATACTTATTTAAGGGTTACTGACTGAAATGGGTCCCATACAAAATGATGCAAGATCACCCCTTTGTTTTGCATCCCCACTACTAGGTTTTCCACTGGTTATGTTTACCTAATAGTGCTTTTAATTACATAACCCTATCGGGTTAAGTTTGTGGGTCTATATGTAAATATTACCCACCCCCTCAGATTTACTTAACCTAACCACTATTCAACCGCATTTTACTTATCCCCAACTTTAGTTTATATTCATACAATCCCTACGGATTCAACTAGGTTAAGTATTCAAGGTTTATTGCCATAATTTTATTTATGGTTACAGTATGCTAGACCTCCCACATTAAGCCTGCCATTTGTGGATGCAGGACATGCCGGGCGGTTCCGGGCAGACTTATTCCACAAACTGGGCTTAACCTTTTGTCTTAGCATGTCTCGTATTTGTATACTTAGACCTCCCACATTAGATTCAACGCTTGCGGTTGCTGGATATGCCGGCCGGTTCTGGGCAGACTTCCACCGCAAGTGCAACTTAACCTCGTGTCATAAGTGTAATTATAGTTTCTAGCTACTATAATCCTTGACATTTCATTATTATCCAATTTTACTTATGTCTATATAGGTTTCGTGCCCCCTTTGTCCCCATATTGAATTATATGTCCAATTCATGTTTATAAGCATTATTCAGAATATGTCAATTCTAATATTTTTCCTCCGTCCCCTAACTAGCGCATTCACATAATTCGCGGCATGCCTAGGCTAGACAATAACCTAGTCATAAACGATAAAAGGGAAATGTGATGCGAAAATGACAAAAGTAGTTGTTCTAACATAACTAGCATAAACATATATGGTGATAAGGTGAACATATAGACATAGATCCGATGAACTTATGGTAGTTAACTAGTTCTAACATAACAAAGATGTTAAGATAAACATGACAAGATCTAAATATGAATTTAGATGTCCAACAGGTTCAAATCTAATATGATAAACATATGGGGATCTAAATAATAAGCTAGATCTGATTGATAATTTAAATGTCCATATAATCCAGACTTAGTAAAAGTAGATCTGACACAAATAGGGTTTAAGATCCACATTATAGAATGTCATAGAAGTTACAACAGATCCGACAAGATAGAGATTTAGATTCAGGTTATAACCAATTCAGAATGTCATACATTTATAATTTACAAAAAATCTAGTATAATTTATGCACAAGAACAAATCCAAACTATAGTCATATCAAGTTTACTTTTAAATATTTTAATCTAAAAGCAACTAAGAACTTACATTGTTTGGATTAGGAAATAAAAGAAGAATGGATCTTGAATCTCTAATCTTTTTAATTGCAGAAGAAGAAGAAAGGAATCCTATTCAATCCCAGTACTGACAGCATTTGGCCTCCATTAATTTCCAATGAAGAAAATAAGAGAAATGGACACACATATAGCTGCCAGCCCCCCTAAAATCGACTGCCACCTCATCCCTTGGGGTTTGCCCCCTATTAGGGGGTCGACCCATGGGTCGACACCCCCTCTTGAGTGGTCGACCTCGGGGTCGACACCCCTCCTATAGGGTCGACTCCCCTAGGCGGGATTTTTCCCGCTTCCCCTCGATTTCTGTGATTTTGAATTTTGAACTGAAATTTTGAATTCGTGGACCCTATATATATTTTTCTTGCGCGTATACAACCCTTCATAACTTCTTCATACGTTGTCCGTTTTACGCAAACCAAATGTCTATCTTGACCAGAATTTCGAGATGGACGCAATGGCGCATTCCCTTAATTCTGAATATTAAATTAATTATTATTATTATTATTTAATTTATCCTCTTTTAGTTTTTTTAAAATTATGGGTTTTAGCGTTCCCCCTTACTTAAGGGATTTCGTCCCCGAAATCTCTAAGTTGAGAAGAATGTATATCCTACCATCCATTACCCATCTACTCATCCATCAATCATAGGATTTTAGTGAAACCATAAATATTTAATCCATTTAAGAATATCTTACTAACAAATCCGAAAAATCAAAATTTTATAGCGGGAATCAAAAGTAATGGTCAAATGAATTTTCAGAAAAGTCGCTATGAAGTTAATATAGCCCTTGAAAATAAACATTTTGCAAACGACCTCCGTTTTCTATGAAACCACTTTTGTTTGATCCGGAATGTCAAATTATTACAAGGTTCCAATTTTCATAAATTTTGAAATCAATATGTGAGCATGGCAAAGGAAAACGTGTTTTGACAGTTTTAGTCAATTTGGATCGATCAAAAAATAGCCATTTTCAAACAGTCTCCAAATTCGATGAAACTAGTTTTTTTTTGGACTATATCATCTAAACATAGCTAGATTTATTTTTATGGAATTTTTGGGATCAGTATGTGGCCCCAACAAATTGAAATGTACGTTCAAATCCATATTTGAATGTTTTATATTTTAATTTGAAGAAAAACTAAATGAAACGGTCGAATGGGCCTACAACACATATTCCTTTGTGTCCGGTATGGGGTTAATTAGCTGGGGATGACAGTCGTTGGGTTTGAATTGGAGTTTGTTTGGAGAAACAGATATTTTTGGAATTTATATAAATATCGGCGAATTAGAAAATTCTATTCATTAAATAAAAAATATCAAAATTACGGTTTTCTCTCTCCCTATATACGATCGAAGGCGGAAACCGTTTCCTCTATTTCCGACCAAATTCCGGCCAAACCACGCCATAGTACCCTTCGCCACAGCTGAAGTTTTTGGAGTACTCGACGAGATCTTCAAATTAATATAAGGAGCACCACCCCTCATTGCCCCATCGTCGAGAACGAGCTCCCCGAAGGTCGCAACTTCAAACCGCCGCCGCCGACTAGAGCCACCTAAGTGGACCCCACCACCATGAGTGGGTGCGCGACTCGACCCTCTTCGACGTTGCACCGCCCGATTCTCTCATCGCTACACGGATTGGATGTTATTCACTGACCTAGTTTTGAACCATTTGCTGAAAGGTATGGCCTTGGTTTATTTTAAATGATTTCGAGAAATAAAAGCATTGCAAACTTATAAAAATCATATCTTTTTGCTATGTGGTCGAAATTCAGTGAAACAAGAGACGCCGAGACCGTGACATCGTCTTCTACATTCTAGAAGAGACCGAAGAATTTTTGGAGCTTCCTACAATTTTTGGAGGAGTGGAACCCAATGTGAGATTTCTAAATTATAAACGATTCAGAATGACGATGTATAAATTATATAATCGATGTATGAGTTATATAAGCGTTGTACACCTCATGTACAAGCATTGTATAAGTTGTATGTGCGATGTATAAGTTATATATACGTTGTAAAAATCATATGTGCGTTGAATGGAATTGAAATGATATTGAAATGAAATCGAAATATATTTATATACGTATATCTATATATATATACTCCCCTCGTCCACAGACAATGGACGATATATATTGGTTGTGATTGTTTGGATTTTGGTTGACGTGAAATTTAGTGAATATTACGAATGGTTGATTTGATTATGGTTGTTTGTGGTTGAAAACAAATAGGATTAGTTTGTGGAAAAATTCGTCTGCGTACGAACTAGATTATTGAAATCCCCATTGTCAAAAGCTGCGAGGCTTTAAGGTAGAGCGAGGAGCCGTACTCGGGACAGTGCCGGTTTTAACTACCCTGCCGCTATGCTGCCGAAATTTTCTGAAATAACATTTTAATTGAATGTATGAAATAAATTGTTTGAACGATAAAAATAACATTTTTATTGAATGTATGAAATAAATTGTTTGAATGATAAAAATTACATTTTTATTGAATGTATGAAATAAATGGATTGAACGATAAAAATAACATTTTTATTGAATGTATGAAATAAATGGTTTGAATGATAAAAATAACATTTTTATTGAATGTATGAAATGAAATGGTTTGAACGATAAAAATAACATTTTTATTGAATGTACGAAATAAATTGTTTTAACAATAAAAATCACACACACACACACACAGATATATATATATATATATATATATATATATATGAAGTGTTAAAGATAGTCATATGTTGAAATGAATATTTATTGGCTAAAAAATAATATTTTTACCACATGTGTGAAATGAAAATGGTTTGGAAATCGAAGAATGAATTATATATATATATAATTAAAATAAAACGAATAACAATACTGCAGTTCGTATTTTGAAATCGTGATGTTAACGATTATTGCAGAAGATCCGACCGTCGGATTTTCCGAAAACCGAAACTGTTGGGTCCGCTTTGAAAATTTCTTTCCAACGATACCAAATTTGTAAAGATCCAACGGTTAGATTTTGTGAAATGTTAAATTCAAATCTAAATGAAAACAGCGCCAGAATGGATTATATTTATATATGTAAATATAATTAAATTAAATCGAATAACGACGCTGCAGTTTGTATTTTGAAATTGCAACTTTAAACGATTGTACCGAGAGATCCGACCATCGTATTTTCCCAAAACTGGAACCGTTGGGTCCGCTTTGAAAAGATCATTCCAATGGTATAAAATTTGTAAAGATCCAATGGTTAGATTTTTAGAATTGTGTAAATCAAATTTGAAGAAAAATAGCGCCATGGCCGCGTTATGGCCTGAAGCGTCATTTGAATAAATTGGCTATTTTTAAATAAATAAAAATAGCGATAAATCGTTATAAAATATTATAAACGATATGGAATGGAAATAAACTGAATTTACTAGGTTTACTGGATATTTGATGGTTGATTGTGTTTGACGTGAAAATTACATTAATGAACAGAATTATTGATGTCAAATAATTTAACCATGGAAATGAATTGATTTTAAATTCTAAATAAACGTGAATTAATTGAAAAGGCCGAGTCAATTCTCATTTCAAATAATTGATCGACGGTTAGAAGTCGAGGATATGAAGACGGTGCAAGACCGATGATCTTCACATCGAATGGATGACTACTGATGCCTTTGATAGGAGTTACTACCCTGAAGGGGTTACAGTGGTGGTTGTCCGGACGTACTTGTTGATCGTTCGGATGTGCGAGGGCCTCTCTCCTGTATTGGACATACGGGAGAGGAATAAGATGCCTCCGGTTTCGTTCAGATCTAGAACGGACTAGTAAATGGATGTGTGTCTGACGTTGTAACTTGACAACGTGGCATGCAGAGATGCTGTGATCAAAGCTTTTGTTGAAAAGCAGAGCTTTGTGGTTGATGATTAAAGCACGACTTTGATATAGCTAGCTTTGTGTTTAGCATTGATTCGCGAGCCCCACACCCCGGTATAGACCAGAAACGGGAGAGGACTGCAGGGAGAGCATGCGTTTCACACGCCAAGACATTTTACTTATGTGGATGATGGATAGCGAGGCGCCTCGGTTATATCGGTCATTACAGGGCCGATGGTTTGGTCGGTATATGACCAGTTTACTCCCCATAGGGCAGGGAAACGTAGTGTTCAGGTATTTTAATCCACTCCGTGTGGATCGGCCCTGAAGATCCAAGGGTCGATGCACTCTGACCCTGAGGCTCGGGCTAGAGAGTCTCGAAGCGGTAAGGACGATCCCTTGCGTTGGTTCATGACGGAAATCCAATTTCCAAATACAACATCGTGCGGTTTTGATTGTATACCTATATTTGGTGACATAGTGGTATGGGGCATTTATGTCGTCTATGATTGATACTTATGATTGAAATTGTTTTTGAAACATATAGACAACTAGTAATAATATCAAATGATTTTGTTTTATTCGTACCAAGCATATTTTGGCCATCATAAGGTAAAACTCTATCCTCCGGTTTGCGTTGCATTGTGTGATGGGAATTGAGTATTATAATGGCTTCATTTTTTGTAAAAAGCATTGCGATGTTTAAATGATTTACTTATGTTGAACACTGGCAGTTCAATGGAGTAAACTGGCCTCATTTTGAAATAAGTTAAGTAGATTTCTCGTACCAGTCCCATGACTGACTTGTAGTTTGTCTCACTTGCAAACTCGGGTTCCCCAATTTCTACACGGGCAGCCTTGTATTCAGGTTTTAGCAGGCTCTTTCTGGATAGCTATGGCGCTGGAGATGGATTCTATCACTTCTTTCTTTTTATGTTGTTCAGCTCCTATTGTACATATTATGTTTTGATTCCGTTGTAGACATTTTTATGTAAAGATGAACTGTATTTTGTACTAAGTATGATACTGTATACTGTGTAACTCTGATGATTATGTTTATCCAGTGTATTCTGTTGTACATTATCTGGTGTATATATATATTTCTATTCTGTTGTTAGTTGTTTATGTGTTATATTCCAAAGATTACCCTTGCCACCGTGGAACGGGGATTTGGGGTCGTCACACGTGGTATTAGAGCTTTGGTTAAGCTTAGTTCTGGAATATAACATATTAACGAAATCGTCAGAAATAGAACCAGTAGTGTTCTAAGATGGATAACTCATTTCAGATAGGATCGGTAATATCCTAGAATGAGTATATCAGAATGAAATACACCCAGTAGACACATTTACATTCAAGTATATGTCTCTATGCTTTAAAAATACCTTTTCTTTTGGCTTAACACTTTGTCTGCTATTTGCAGACATTGAAAAACGAGTAGTAGAAGAGGTAGATCAGAGCCAGATATTGAAGCTCTATTAAACAAGTATCGAAATCTGGGTGGAGTACCGCTCTCGGACAATGAATCCATTATTCAAACACAAGCATGGATGCACTCTGCTGAGAAAATCTTTGAAGTTTCAAAGCTGAGAGATAATCAGAAAAGATTACTGGCACCGTGGGCACTCAAAGACGAAGCTTTAACCTGGTGGGAAACCATTATTAAGGATAATCTAGAAGGTAATATTACCGGGGATAGATTTAAAGAAATTTTCAATGAAAGATTTATTCCTCCAGAAGCAACTGAGTGGTTAAGTGATGAATTCTACTATCTGATACAAAGAGATATGATCATTCCAGAATATCATAAGAAATTCAACGAACTTTCTCATTTCGCCTCGCATTTAATTCAAAATCCAAAGAAGAAGAATCTGAGGTTTATTAACAGGATTTAAAGAAAGTACCAAAGTAGGGTAACTGCATATGTACAACAATTTTTTCAGAAATGATATACATGGCTTATCAGTATGAAGATCTCGATAAGCAAGGTCTTTTGAGAGACAAGAGCAATGTAGTTCTAGCAACAAAAGGAAACTTGAAACTGATAGCCCAGAGACAAGTACGCAGCTTGAGGCAAGTACGACGTTTGAGTTTAGTAAGGGGCCTAAATTCAATATGAAAAAGGTTAAATCTGAGAAAGAACCAATAATGACTGCTGTATGCAATAACTGCAATAAGCAGGGAAAATTGTCGATAAATTCCAGAGCTTTAAAGAAATAAAAAAAGGATGGATCAAAATCCATTCGAAAGCAGAAGAAGAAGGGGTTTAAACCCGATATCTAGTTTCAAGAGAATAGAAAATGCAATCAATGCCATCAGACTGGTCATCTAGCAAAGGATTGCCAACCATTAAAGAAATCCGAAAAAGTACATGTAAACGAAGTGGCAGAAACTTCAGCACCCTCATCTAGTTAGGGAAGGCCAGATGTTTTAGAAGGCACGCTTAATGTCAAAAATATTCCGATTAAAGTGATGTTTGATACGGGCGCGTCACAAAGTTTTATTTCGACTAAGGTGGTAAAGAAGTTGGATTTGAAACCGAATAAGCTTAAAGAACCCATGACTGTCCATAATCCGGTTGGAGGTTCTCTCAATCTTAGTTGGATTTGTGGGGGTGTCTTTTTCCTTTTCTTGTTATGGGTTCCCTACAATCTCGATCATCATGAATTTCACAGAATTTGATCTTATTTTGGGATTGAATTGGTTAACCAAATATGAAGCGGAAGTTAACTGTGCAGAAAGAGTTGTTAAAGTTAAAACAAAGCTAGGATATATAACCATACCATGCAAAGGTCCGAATTCGGATAGAAAAGGCTTTTGGTCAGCTCTTGATGTTTCTCCTACTCAATTAGAACCTGTTCCTGTCGTTACGGAGAATATTCCGGTCGACATAGAAAATATTCCTGTCGTGAAGAATTATGCGGATGTGTTTGAAGAGGTCGTTAGCTTACCTCCTCATAGAAAAATTGATTTCAAAATCTCTTTAGTTCCGAATGCAAGGCCAGTAGTTCACTCTATTCGAAGAATGACCTTAAAGGAAAAAGAAGAGTTAGATAATCAAACTCGACAGCTTATATGTAAGGGTCTAATCAAGCCTAGTTTCTATGATTCGGAGCAACAGTGGTATTTGTTCCAAAGTCAGACGGTACTCTCCGACTATGTGTGTATTATTGTGACTTGAATAAGCAGACATTAAAGAATAAATATCCATTGTCGCGAATTGATGATTTGTTTGATCGATCGAATGACGCACAATTATTTTCACGAATGGACCTAGCTACATGTTTCCATCAGCTTCGTATTGCCGAAGAGTGTGTTCCTTTGGTAGAAATCAGAGGTCCGGATTTATTCTATAAGTGGTTAGTAATGTTGTTCGGCTTATGTAATGCTCCAGCTTATTTTGTCGATCTAATGAACAGAGTATTCAGAAAAGTATTGAATAAATTCGTGCTGGTTTTCATTGATGACATATTGATCTTCTCTAAGTCAGAAAGCGAGCATGAAAAACATTTGGAACAAGTGTTAGAAATTCTCAGAAAGAATGTTTTAAAGGCAAAATTTTCCAAATGTATATTTTTGCAAGAAGAGGTAAAATTCCTTGGTCACGACGTATCAAAAGAAGGAATTTCTGTGGATCCCAGTAAGATCTCAGCTATTCTGAATTGAAAGCAACCAACTATACTCTTAGAAGTCCGAAGTTTTCTTGGATTGGCTAGTTATTATCAGAAGTTCATTAAGGATTTTTTGAAGATATCTAGTTCCTTAACAAAGCTTACTAAGAAACATTCAAGGTTCAATTGGACTCCAAAATTTGAGATAGCTTTCCAAAAGCGGAAGTTAAGGCTAACAACTGCTCTAGTGTTAACAATTATTGATGGCAATCAAGACTTGAAAGTCTGGACACATGCTTCTAAAGAAGGTCTCGGTGCAGTATTAATGCAAAGAAGCTAAGTAGTCGCTTATGCTAGCCATCAGTTGAAGCCATATGAGAAGAATTATGCAACTCATGATCTTGAATTGTTAGCCAACGTGTTTGCTATGAAAATTTGAGACATTTTCTATTGGGTGAGAAGTTCGAATTATATACCGATCATCAATCATTGAAGTATTTATTCACCTAGAAAGATCTGAATATGAGGCAACAACGTTGGTTAGAATTTCTTGCAGCATATGATCTTGATATTTTGTATACGCCGTGGAAAGCCAATGTTGTGGCTGATGCGCTCCGCAGAAAGAATGTGATCATCGCCAATCTTATCATTACACCATCGTTGATTGATAAAATATCTATTCTTCATAAAGACGATAGTTTTGTTAAAGAGATGATCAAAAGAATTCAAAGGGGCGAAGTCTCCAGTTTCCAAGTGGATAGCGCAGGAGTTCTGAGATTGAAAGGAAGAATTTGTTTTCCCGACAGCCTTAAGCTCAAAAGAGAAACAATGGACGAGTGTCACAAGTCCAAGCTGAGTATCCATCCAGGGGTTAGTAAAATGTATAATGACCTCAAGCGTACATTCTGGTGGAAGGCGATGAAAAGAGACATCTCTATATATGTTGGCAGGTGTTCTACTTTTCATCAAGTCAAAAGCGATCAGCAGAAGCTCGCCGGATTGTTGCAACCATTGGAAATTCCAGTTTGGAAGTGGGAACAAATTTCTATGGATTTCATAGATGGTCTGCCCGGAACCCGGAGAGGAAATGACAGTATTTGGGTGATCGTAGATCGTTTCATGAAGACCGCTCATTTCATACCTGTCAGATCAAATAGAACCGCTCAGAGTCTGGCGCAGATTTATTTCAAGGAAATTATTAAACTGCATGGAGTTCCCATGAGTATTGTTAGTGATCGTGACCCGATTTTTGCTAGTAAATTCTGGGAAGCATTCCAAGCAGAATTGGGAACCAAACTGAACTTGAGCATCGCTTATCATACTTAAACAGATGGTCAAACTGAGAGGGTGAAGCGTATTCTAGAAGATTTATTGCGGGCTTGTGTTATTGATTTGGCGGATCATGTGAAGACCACTTGCATTTGGCCGAGTTCTCATGCAACAACAGCTACCAAGCGAGCCCGGAAATGTCACCATTCGAAGTACTGTATGGTAGACCGTGCAGATCTCTCACTTGTTGGGTAGAACATGGCAATAGACTTGAATTGGGACCAGATATGATTTGCGAAGCTGCGAATAAAGTCGATTTCATTAAGAAATGATTACTAGCCGCTCAAAGCCGACAGAAGAGCTATGCAGATTCAAGAAGAAGAGATTTAGCATTTGTTGTTGGTGACTATGTGTATCTATGGGTTTCTCCGATGAGAGGAGTAGTCCGATTTGGCAAAATAGAGAAGTTGGCGCCCAGATTTGTTGGTCCATTTTCAATACTTGAACGGATTGGAACTCTTGCTTACATGGTTCAGTTACCTGATTGGTTGCCTGGAGTACATGTTAGGTTTCATGTGTCTCAATTTCGATTGCATGTGCATGATCCAGACTTGGTCGTGGAAGAAGTCGCACAACAAGATTTGGAAATTACTCCAGAATTAGCTATGAAAAGAGAGCCGATAAAGATTATTGGCAAAGAAACTAAAGAGCTGATAACAAGAAGGTTCACTTAGTCAAAGTGCAATGGAGTGGAGATACGCGAGACTGTACTTGGGAAACTGAGGAGAGCATTAAGAAATCCTATCCCAATTGCAGGGTGGATATCTCTAATTAACTCTGGTGCAAGGTATATTTAACATATTTTGCATTTCCATATTGTTTTCTACTTGGTTGTTGTTTCCTTTTCATGGATGTAATTTTTCTAATTATATAGTCTGAATGATTTTAAAAGAGTATATAAATTAATTAGTGTGTGATTATGAATTTGACTAATCGAATTATTGGAATGATAGTTAATCAAATCAATAAGAGAATGAAGTTAAATTTATGCAATTGAATCAAATATTAAACTGGTTTAAAAATTGATTGGAATACATGCATGTACATTATATATGGTTCAATAGGTAAATGGATTTGCTGTTGAGTAAAGAATTTATTTGCGTGCCCGACAAATAGGTAAACCTTAATGAGTTGGATTCGCAGTTTTATTATTATATCAACTCATGTGAATGCCATTGGAAGCGGAGTGCTGGTTGTTCTGTGTGAAATAATAAACGTCGCCATAGGATAATAACAATTAATTTTGAACTACTGTACATGGCATACTTCTTGAAGATAGCATACTTTATCATATACCACCTAAGCATCTGGAGCTTATGTGACGAGGTTGAAGATTTACCATACGAGCGAGAGGCTTGTATGGCAATGACTATATTATAGGTTGAACCGAAGACTGATATGGACTATATAAAATGTAATGGTAAATTGCCAGATTAATAAAAACCCCACACGGGTCAGGAGATGACAATACACACGTCTCTCTGGTCATTAAGGCACAAAAAACCATTTGTAGGGTAACGAGAATTTATTTTCTGGAGTTATGATCTATACACACTCCCCTACAGACACCGGAATATATCGCTATAAATATGTGTATGCTTATTAGGATTTATTGGGTACCTAATACCACCCAATAAATTTCCGAACCCCTCCCCGTACAAAGGAGGTTATGGCGAAATTTTTCAAAAATTTAGGGTATTAGCTAAATTTTTGAAGAATTAGGAAATTCTTAGAAACTAAAAAGTTGAAGAATGAAAGCCAAAATGAACGTTGAGTTGGTTAGTTAAACAACTTTCGGCTTCGTTCCTTTTCGGGACGAAAAGATTTTAAGTGCGGGAGATTGTAACAACTTGGAAAATCAGAACCAATTTAAATTTTTTAATTTGGCTATTTTAGTGGATTTTGAATATTTAAAATAATTTATTTTAAATAATAAGGACCAAAAATTTATTTGGATCGAAGTTATTGCGAATATATTTATTTTTATTATAAAACAAGGCCTGAAATGGAGCAACAGTTCGAAATTTTGAATTCGAACTTTGACTGACTGTATAGGATGCAAAATAAAACGGGTTTTAGTGAAACTAAAAATATTTAAATCTTTTTAAGAATATCTTTCTAAGAATCTGAAAAATCGAAATTTCATAGCGGTAATCAAAAGTTATGGCCAAATGAATTTTCAGAAAGGTCGCTATGGAGTTAATATAGTCCTTGAAAATAGACATTTTGCAAACTACCTCCGTTTTCGACGAAACCTCTTTTGTTGGATCCGGAATGTCAAATTATTGCTAGGTTCCAATTTTAGTAATTTTTGAAATCAATATGTGAGCATAGCAAAGGAAAACGTGTTTTGACAGTTTCAGTTAATTTGGATCGACCAAAAAATGACCATTTTTCAAACGTTCTCCAAATTCGATGAAACTACTTTTGTTGGGATCGTATCGTCCAAACATAGCCAGATTTATTTTTCTGGAATTTTTGGGATCAGTATGTGGCCCCGACAAATTGAAATGTACGTTCAAATCCATGTTCGAATGTTTTATATTTTAATTTGAAGAAAAACTGACTGAAACAGTCGAATGGGCCTACGAAACATATTCCATTTTGTTCGGAATGGGGGTAATTGGCTAGGGATGATAGTCGTTGGGTTTGATTTGGAGTTCATTTGGAGAAACATATTTTTTTGGAATTTATATAAATATCGGCGAATCAGAAAATTCTATTCATTAAATTAAAAAAAAATACGGTTTTCTCTCTCCCCATATACGATCGAAGGCGGAAACCATTTCTTCCCTTCTTGACCAAATTCCGGCCAAACCATGCCATATTACCCTTCGCCATAGTTGAAGTATTTGGAGTACTCGACGAGATCTTCAAATCCATATAAGGGACACCACCCCTCATCGCCCCATCGTCGAGAACGAGCTCCATGAAGGTCGCAACTTCGAACCGCCACCGCCGCCGATTGGAGCCACCGAAGTGGACCCCACCACCGCGCGCAGGTGCGCGACTCGACCCTCTTCGGCGCTGCACCTCCCGATCCTCCCATCACTACACTGATTGGAAGTTATTCGCAAACCTAGTTTAGAACCATTTGCTGAAAGGTACGACCTTGGTTTATTTTAACGGATTTCGACAAATAAAAGCGTTGCAAACTTTTAAAAATCATATCTTTTTGCTATCTGCTCGAAATTCAGTGAAACAAGAGACACTGGGACCGTGGCATCGTCTTCTACATTCTAGAAGAGACCGGAGAATTTTTGGAGCTTCCTACAATTTTTGGAGGAGGGGAACCCAATGTGAGATTTCTAAATTATAAACGATATGGAATGACGATGTATAAATTATATAATCGATGTATGAGTTATATAAGCGTTGTACACCTCATGTACAAGCGTCGTATAAGTTGTATGTGCGAGCATAAGTTATACATACGTTGTAAAAATCATATGTGCGTTGAATGGAATTGAAATGATATTGAAATGAAATCGAAATATATTTATATACGTATATATATATATATATATATATATATACACACACTCCCCTCGGCCACAGACCATGGGCGATATATATTGGTTGTGATTGTTTGGATTTTGGTTGATGTGAAATTTGGTGAATATTATGAATGGTTGGTTTGATTATGGTTGTTTGTGGTTGAAAACAAATAGGATTAGTTTGTGGAAAAATTCGTCTGCATACGAACAAGATTATTAAAATCCCCATTGTCAAAAGCTGCGAGGCTTTAAGGTAAAGCGAGGAGCCATACTCGGGACGGTGCAGGTTTTAACTACCCTGCCGTTATGCTGTCGAAATTTTCTAAAATATTCATATGCTTGATAAATATACATGTGTTGAAATAGATTCATGTGTTGGAAAAATATTCCTTTTCAAAATAAATTGTTTGAACAATAAAAATAACATTTTTATTGAATGTATGAAATAAATTGTTTGAACGATAAAAATAACATTTTTATTGAATGTATGAAATAAATTGTTTGAACGATAAAAAAAACATTTTTATTGAATGTATGAAATAAATGG
Organism: Allium sativum; assembly: GCA_030737875.1. Lineage (NCBI taxonomy): Eukaryota > Viridiplantae > Streptophyta > Magnoliopsida > Asparagales > Amaryllidaceae > Allium > Allium sativum. The sequence continues at coordinate 275,974,013 of CM060923.1, forward strand.
TTTGAACGCTAAAAATAACATTTTTATTGAATGTATGAAATAAATGGTTTAAACGATAAAAATAACATTTTTATTGAATGTATGAAATGAAATGGTTTGAACGATAAAAATAACATTTTTATTGAAGGTATGAAATAAATTGTTTTAACAATAAAAATCACATTTTTATATATATATTAAGTGTTAAAGTTAGTCATATGTTGAAATGAATATTTGTTGGCTAAAAAATATTATTTTTACCACATGTGTGAAATGAAAATGGTTTGGAAATCGAAGAACGGATTATGTTTATTTATATATTAACACACACACACACACGCACATATATATATATATACATAATTAAAATAAAACGAATAACGATCTTGTAGTTCGTGTTTTTAAATCGTGATTTTAAACGATTATTGCGGAAAATCCGACCGTCGGATTTTCCCGAAATCGAAACCGTTGGGTCCACTTTGAAAATATCTTTCCAAGATACCAAATTTGTAAATAACTAAAGGTTAGATTTTGTGAAATGTTAAGTTCAAATCTGAATGAAAACAGCGCCAGAATGGATTTTATTTATATACATAAATATATTTAAATTAAATCGAATAACGACGCTCCAATTCGTATTTTGAAATCGTAACTTTAAACAATTGTACCGAGAGATCCGACCGTCGGATTTTCGCAAAACTGGAACCGTTGGGTCCGCTTTAAAAAGATCTTTCCAGTGGTATAAAATTTTTAAAGTTCCAAAGGTTAGATTTTTAGATTTGTGTAAATCAAATCTGAAGAAAAATAGCGCCATGGCCGCGTTATATCCTGAAGCGTCGTTTGAATAAATTAGCTATTTTTAAATTAAAAAAATAGCGATAAATCGTTATAAATATTATAAACGATATGGAATGGAAATAAATTGAATTTACTCGGTTTACTAGATATTTGATGGTTGAATGTGTTTGACGTGAAAATTACATTAATGAACAGAATTATTGATGTCAAATAACTTAACCATGGAAATGAATTGATCTGAAATTCTAAATATACGTGAATTAATTAAAAAGGCCAAGTTAATTCTCATTTCAAATAATTGATCGATGGTTAGAAGTCGAGGATATGAAGACAATGCAAGACCGATGATCTTCACATCGAATGGAAGACTACTGATGCCTTTGATGGGAGTTGCTGCCCTGAAGGGCTTACATTGGTGGTGGTCCGGAGATACTTGTTGTTCATTCGAACGTGCGAGGGCCTCTCTCCTATATTGGACATATGGGAGAGGAATAAGGTGCCTCCGGTTTCGTTCAGACCCAGAACGGACTAGTAAATGGATGTGTGTCTGACGTTGTAACTCGACAACGTGGCATGCAGAGATGCTATGATCAAAGCTTTTGTTGAAAAGCAGAGCTTTGTGGTTGATGATCAAAGCACGGCTTTGATATAGCTATCTTTGTGTTTAGCATTGATTCGCGAGCCTCACACCCCGGTATGGACCAGAAACAGGAGAGGACTGCAGGGAGAGCATGCGTTTCCTTCTAGCTAGGAGTGGTGTTTTTGGTTTTACATGCCCGGACCTTTTACTTATGTGGATGATGGATAGCGAGGCGCCCCGGTTATATCGGTAGTTACAGGGACGATGGTTTGGTCGGTATATGACCAGTTTACTCCCTATCGGGCGGGGAAACACAGTGTTCAGGTATTTTAATCCACTTCGTGTGGATCAGCCCTGAAGATCCAAGGGTCGATGCGCTCTGACCCTGAGGCTCGGGCTAGAGAGTCACGAAGCGGTAAGGACGATCCCTTGCCTTGGTTCATGACGGAAATCCAATTTCCAAATACGACATCGTGCGGTTTTGATTGTATACCTATATATGGCGACATAGAGGTATGGGGCATTTATGCCGTCTATGATTGATACTTATGATTGAAATTGTTTTTGAAACATATAAACACTAGTAATAATATCAAATGCTTTTATTTTATTCGTACCAAGCATATTTTGGCCATTATAAGGTAAAACTCTATCCTTCGGTTTGCGTTGCATTTTGTAATGGGAACTGAGTCTTATAATGGCTTCATTTTTTGTAAAAAGCATTGCGATGTTTAAATGATTTACTTGTGTTGAACATTGGCAATCCAATGGAGTAAACCCGTTCCGTGTTAGCGGCGTGGTCCTGTGATTGTCCTCATTGTAAAATAAGTTAAGTAGATTTCTCATACCAGTCCCATGACTGACTCGTAGTTTGTTTCACTTGCAAACTCGGGTGCCCCTATTTCTACACAGGCAGCCTTGTACTCAGGTTTTAGCAGGCTCTTTCTACATAGCTATGGAGCTGAAGATGGATTCTATCACTTCTTTCTTTTTTATGCTGTTCAGCTCCTATTGTACATATTATGTTTTGATTCCGCTGTAGACATTTTTATGTAAAGCTGAACTGTATTTTGTACTGAGTATGATCCTGTATACTGTGTAACTCTGATGATTATGTTTATCCTGTGTATTCTGTTGTACATTATCTGGTGTATTTATATATTTCTGTTCTGTTGTTAGTTGTTTATGTGTTATATTCCAAAGATTACCCTTACCACCGTGGAACGAGGATTTGGGGTCGTCACGACATCCATATGATGATACATCCATCTTCATCCATTAAAAGAAAGAAAAATGCACACACATCCATATGCTGTATGAGAGTGATTGAGCCGATCTAGTGCCTAAGGTGTGTGTATATGCATCCACGAGAAACCACTAGCAAACACTTGCATCCACTTGCATTCATCAAACATAACATGTCTCAAACACATGTTTACAATCATGGGATTCCAACCTAAAGGTCGAAGATTCGATCGATAGGACATACTTAGATGATAGAAACAAGTGTAGATAAAAGCTTTGGAAAAGGAGTTAAGAACATACCCTCGAAAAGGAAAGGGTACGAAGAATGAATTCTATCTTCAGTCTCTCAAGTTGCATCCTCTGGGTTATCTCCCCACTGAACCTTCATCAACTTGATCTCCTTATTGCGTAGCTTCTTAAGTTCTGATCCAAGAATACGGGTAGGAACTCGTCTGACTGTTGCCTCCCGTTCCACTACCACTTCTTTCATTGTACTTGGCTCAACCACTTCTACGGTGTCATGTAAGCATTTCCGCAGATGAGAAACATGGAAAACATCATGAACGCTAGATAATCTCTCAGGTAGCTTTATTCTATAGGCCATTTGGCCAATCCTTTCTGTAATGGGAAATGGCCCTATAAATCTTGGAGCCAACTTTCATATAGATCCAAAGCGTACCACATTTCTTAAGGGTGATACCTTAATAAAAACTAAAAAACCATGTCTCCTACTTCGAATTCAAGGTCAGTCCTTCTCTTGTTCGCATATGATTTCTACCCATCTTGAGTGGTCTTCATTCGTCGTCTTATGAGATCAATCTTCTCAGATGTTTCTCTAACCATATCTGGCCCAAGTAATAGTCTTTCTGTAGATTCCCACCAATAAGTTGGTGATCTACAGGGTCATCCGTATAAGGCTTCAAAATGTGTCATGCCAATGCTAGCTTGGTAGCTATTGTTGTAGAAGAACTCCAATCAAGGAAGATTTTCTTCCCAAGTACCTCCAAAGCATAGGATATACAGCCTTAAAAGATCTTCTAGAACTCTGTTCACCCTCTCCGTCTGTCCATCGATCTGAGGATGATAAGCGGTGCTCAAACATAATTGTGTGCCTAATGCTTCTTGCAAGCTTCTCCAAAATTCACTAGTAAAGATGGGGTTACGATCACTTGTGATACAGAAGGGTATCCCTTAAAGACGAACTATCTCACGAACATAAAGTGCCGTTGGCCATGCTGTCGTCCTCTTGCTCTTTATGGGAATGAAATGGGCGCTCTTGGTTAGCCTGTCCACTATTACCCAAATATTGGTGTTGCCTTTCTTTGATCTAGGCAAACCATCTATGAAATCCATGGAAACGTTTTCCCATTTCCACTGCGGAACCTCAAATGGACGAAGTAAACCAGCGGGCTTCTTTTACTCAGCTTTAAATTGCTGGCAAATCAAACATTGAGAAACAAACTCCGCCACATCTCTTTTCATCCCAGCCCAAAAGTAAACCTGCTTCATATCCTTATACATCTTATCGCCACCTGGATGAGTGGTCATCTTAGAATAATGGGCTTCTTCTAGGACTGTCTTTATCAAGCTCCCAATTCTGGGGACACAAAGCCTCCCATATCGTCATAACCACCCTTTATCGTCGATGGAATATCTATTGAGGTGGCTAGAATTCGCCCTCTTACTGAGCCTATCCAAGATATCTAAAATCTGTGGATCCTCTCGCTGCGAAGCTCCTACTTGGTCCATAAGTGTAGGTTGTATCTCCTTCGATGCAAACAAACCAGGCAAAAGCTCGATGAAGGGTCTTAAATCAAAAGCCGATATAAACTCCAAGCTTTTCCTTCCACGAACAAAGGACTTAAGACCATCCTTTGTCTACTCAGTGCGTCTGCCACTACATTACCCTTGCTAAGGGTATAAGAAATCTCGAAGTCGTGTGATGCTAAGAATTCCATCCACCTTTGCTACATCAAATTTAGATCCTTTTGTGAGTATAAGTACTTGGCAGATTTATGATCAGTGTACAACTCGAACTTCTCTCCAAGCAAATATTGACGCAACAACTTAAGTGCGAATACCGTGGCAGCTAGCTCTAAATCATGGGTAAAAGTTCTTTTCATGAACCCTTAGTTATATCCCTCTATTACATACTATCCTTCCCTCTTGCATCAGAACCGCACCAAGCCCTATACCACACGCGTCGGTGTATACTGTGAACACTTTATTTCAATCTGGCAAGGTTAAAACCGGGGCCATTGTCAGAGCTCTCTTCAGTTTTTGGAAAGCAACCTCACAATCTAGATCCCCTGCATACACGATCGTCAACCTGGTGAGTGGGGCTGATATCTTTACGAAGTCCTTAATGAACTTCCAATAATAGCCTGCCTACCCCAAAAAGCTTCTCACCTCCATTGCATTCTTTGGGATCTTCCAATCTTGCACTGCAATGATCTTCGCGGGATCTACTGCTAACCCTTCTTTAGAAACCACGTGCCCTAAGAATCTCACTTCTGCTCTCCAAAAATGACAATTGGGGAACTTAGCCTTAAGCTGATGCGCACGTAGAGTCTTCAAAACTTCCGTTATATGCAAAGCATGCTCTTCCTCACTCTTTGAGAAGTTCAAGATATCATCAACAAAGACCACGACAAATTTATTTAGAAACTCCCGAAAATCCCTACTCATTAGGTCAACAAAATAGGCGGGTGCATTCGTCAACCCAAAAGGCATTACAAGACATTCAAAGAAACCATCTGGAGTCCTAAAAGCGGTCTTATCTATATTGTCTTCGGCCACCCTCAACTGATGAAACCCCATGGCCAAATCCAATTAAGAAAATACTGATGCACCAACAAGCTGGTCAAACAAGTCATCTATCCGCGGAAGTGGGTGTCTGTTTTTCTTAGTGAGTTTATTCAACTCCTTATAGTCTACACATAAGCGAAGCAAACCATCCGCCTTAGTTGCGAATACCACCGGAGCACCCCAATTAGATATGCTTTGCCTAATAAACCCTTTTTCGAGTAGTCCCCTACTTGTTTGCTAAGCTCCCTCCTTTCTCTTGGAGCCATATAGCGCACAGGTAATGCAACTAGCTTCGCATTATCTACCATATTTATGCGAAAGTCGTTTTCGCGCCTTGGGGGTAAACCCCGAACATCCTCAAAGACATCAGGATATTCGCGGACTACTAGAACAAATTGCAGATCATCGATAGTTGCATCAAGAGACTCTAGAAAACTAAGCATGACAAACCATTACGGGTCACAAGAAATCTCAAGGGTCCTCCCGTGACAGGTCAAGAGCCTAACGACCCTCCTCTCCTAATCTAGAATGACACCATACATGGTTTGCCAGTCCATTCCTAGAATCAACCCCTAGCCCATGAGCCCGAGCACATACGCGTCACACTCAAACTCGACGCCTAAAATAGATATTCTCAAACGCTGACAGATCATAGATAAGTGAGCCTAACCACCAATAGGGTTTGAGATAACTACAGGATCCACTACCATACTAGTATTTAGGTGCAGAGATTCAACTACAGAACTAGATATAAACGAATGTGAAGCACCAGAATTGAAAAGAGTTCTAATAGAGTGACTGGAAAGAGAAACCAAACCTTCCACGGAAACTTTCGTACCTCTGTCTTAAGCACCAATCGCGAGAACATTCACTTGGCCCTCGAAAATCCCTGCTCTTTGACCTTGTCCCTGTTTCTTCGGGCACTCCCTAGCAAGGTGTCCGACTTCCCCACAGTTCAAGGAAGCATTCTTCCTTTTCTTACAGTCTTTCATTAAGTGACCCTTACGTCCACAAACATGACACTTCCTCTTATCCTTAGCCTTGTCATTCTTTCCACCTTTCTTCTGTTGTTGTTGTTGTCCCTTACTAGGCCATACCTTCTTATTTTGCATCGTTGCCCCCACCATAGCTTCCTTTTTCTCTCCCTTCTCTTCCTCATGCATTAAAACCATATCAACTAGCCTTTCAAAAGTATCTCCCATAGAAATGTGGGACATAGCCAACCCATGAAGAGGTTCATTTAGTCCATTGACAAACCGCAAGGCTTTCTTGTGCGGAGTGTCTACAAGCTCTAATCCAAATCTTGCCAGCTGGTTTAATTTGTTAACATATTCTTTAATAGTCATGCTCCCATGCTTGAGTGTCAAGAACCTCTCCATTTGCATGCTTTTCTCAGCTTGGGAAAGAAAATTCATTTCGAAACTCATCCTAAAATCTTCCCAAGTTTCCACCGGACGTCCACCTTGGGTTACTTCCCACCAAAACGAGGTTTCATCTTTCAGTAGCCAAGTAGCTAACTGAATCTACCTTCGGTCTTCCATTCAAAGATTTCAAACAAGTCCTCAGTCTCCTTGAGCCAATTCCTTGCCTCTACGAATATTTCGGTTCCACGGAATGGCTTCCCTCCCATGGCACAAAAATCTTTGCAGATCTTAGCGAAAATATCAGCTCTGGAGGAGGAGGAGGAGGAAAGATAGGTGCAGCTGGGGAAGGAATGTCAGCTTGACCTCCGGCAGGAGCCGTGGCTTCTAGATACCTACGGAACCAGCCTGGTATCGTAACGCCCTCAGGGATATTCGTTCCCCAGACATGCTGAAAAGAAAAGCAAAGATATTTAGATAAAGGACCGAGGGATATTACATATGGCTTTGGGGGAATATGTTTTTAAAATAGACTTTTCTTTTTGGAAAAAATGCTTCTTAAAAATTCTTTTGAAAATAATTTTCAAAAACTTTTATTTAATCTGGTAACCTTCAGCTCTGATACCAAATGTGACACCCCACGTCCGTTAATGTCACTCACTAAGGAAATGCATTAAGTTTCGTGAAGCGTTATAGGTAAACAGACACAAAATATTACAAGACAGATATAAATAAGATAGCAGTGGAATTTCAAACATAAATAATCACATCGTGGTCCAAAAAACCATAAGTCACAAAAACCATTACAATAATATAACTTCTGTCTTGTACCATCAGAGTACATAAATATATAAAAAGCATAATTCCCCAAAAAGAGCTAAGCCATAGTAGAGATAAGAACTTGAGCTATACTTCAAAAGCACCTCCAAGAGGATGACAACTGAGTCTTAACTAAGCCTTAGAATTCCCTCCCTACGAACCTGTGAGGGGGGGAAGGAAGAAAGAAGAGGAAACAAAAGGGTCAGACATAAAGTTTGGCGAATACAGTTACTTTTAGCAAGTAAATAAGTAAAAGTAGCATGATAGACATATAAGATGGATAAGATAGATAACACTATAAGAGACAAATATGACAAGGTAAACATGATAGAGTGATATGCTTCTCTAAAGATTCCTCTGCACAATACTAGTATAACCAGAATTAGATAATCCCCAACATGTATGAAATGGTAGATTTAGGCGTACTTCTAGTGTGAGGTTTTAACCCGATACAATCCACAGGCAGCCCCAATAAAGGACTCCTAAACTTACCAGAGTCAAGATGTACCCTAACTACTACCCTAAATGATTGGCTCCCTACTCCGTAAATACCTTGTGCTGGCCCCACAATACGGTGTATCACTCCCTAAAGTGGCAACCCTTCATTTTCAAGATGTGCACAACCATATCTATTGATGTCACGACATCTTGCTTTCTCAGGCAAGCAGAATCATGCACCCACATGACCCCGATGGAATGCGCCGTCATGGCACCATCCCCCGCGTTTAGATCTCTTACAATCATTTCAATAAGCGTGCCCCACTCCGACTTAGTTCGGATTACCCATTTGATACCTATTTAAGGGTTATTGGCTGAAATGGGTCCCACACAAAAGGATGCAAGCTCTCTCCTTTGTCTTGCATCCCCAATACTAGGTTTTCCACTGGTTATTTTACCTAAAAGTGTTTTTAATTACATAACCTTATCGGGTTAAGTTTGTGGGCCTATATGTAAATATCACCCACCCCCTCGGATTTACTTAACCCACCCACTGTTCAACCACTTTTTACTTAACCCCAACTTTAGTTTATATTCATACAATCCCTATGGATTCAACTAGGTTAAGTATTCAAGGTTTATTACCATATTTTTATTTATGGTTACAGTATGCTAGACCTTCCACATTAAGTCTTCCATTTTTGAATGCTGGACATGCTAGGCGGTTCCGGGCAGACTTATTCCACAAACTGGGCTTAGCCTCGTGTCTTAGCATGTCTCATATTTGTACACTTAGACCTCCCACATTAGATTCAACACATGCGGTTGCTGGATATGTCGGTCAGTTCCAGGCAGACTTCCACCGCAAGTGCAACTTAACCTCGTGTCATAAGTGTAATTATAGTTTCTAGTTACTGTATTCCTTGACATTTCATTATTATCCAATTTTACTTATGTCTATATAGGTTTTGTGCCCCTGTGTCCCCATATTGAATTATATGTCCAATTCATGTTTATAAGAATTATTCAGAATATGCCAATTCTAATATTTTTCCTCCGTCCCCTAACTAGCGCATTGATATAATTCATGGCATGCCTAGGCTAGACAATTGCCTAGTCATAAACGATAAAAGGGATAGGTGATGGGAATATGACAAAAACGGTTGTTCTAACATAACTGGCATAAACGTATATGGTGATAAGGTGAACATATAAACATAAATCCAATGAACTTGTGGCAGTTAGCTAGTTCTAACAAAATAAAGATGTTAAGATAAACATGACAAGATCTAAATATGAATTTAGATGTCCAACAGGTTTAGATCTAATATAATAAGCACACGGGGATCTAAATAATAAGCTAGATCTGATTAATAATTTAAATGTCCACATAATTCAGATCTAGTAGTTAAAAATAGATCTAACTCAAATAGGGTTTAAGATCCACATTATAGAATGTCACAGAAGTTACAACATATCCGACAAGATAGAGATTTAGATTCAGGTTATAACCAATTCAGAATGTCATACGTTCATAATTTACAACGGATCTAGTATAATTTAGTCATAGGAACAAATCCAAACTATAGTCATATCAGGTTTACTTTTAAATATTTAAATCTAAAAGCAACTAAGAACTTACAGTGTTTGGATTAGAAAATAGAAGAAGAATGGACCTTGAATCTCTAATCTTTTTAATTGTAGAAGAAGAAGAAAGGAATCCTATTCGATCCCAGTACTGACAGCATTTGGCCTCCATTGATTTCCAATGAACAAAACAAGAGAAATGGACACGTAGATATAGTTTCCAGTCCCCTAAATCGACTGCCACCTCAGCCCTAGGGGGTCGACCCATGGGTCGTCACCCCCTTGAGGGGTCGACCCCGGGGTCGACACCCCTCCTATGAGGTCGACTCCCCTATGCGGGATTTTTCGCGCTTCCCCTTGATTTCTGTGATTACGAATTTTGATCTGAAATTTTGTATTCTTGGGCATGTATATATATATATATATATATATATATATATATATATATCTCTTGCGCGTATACAAACTTCAAAACTTCATAACTTCTTCATATGGTGTCTGTTTTACGCCAACCAAATGTCTATCTTGACCATAATTTCGAGACGGACGCAATAGTGCAGTCCATTTCCCTTAATTCTGAATATTAAATTAATTATTCTTATTATTTAAATTATCCTTTTTTAGTGTTGTTGAAATTACGGGGTGTTACAATGTGTATACTTCAAATATCTTAGAAATTTGTTAATCAATGTTTTGTCCTTTATAGCCTGACATTTTTAGAAATAGTGTCCTTCTTTTTTAATATACATAGACAAATTTCCGCTATTTGCCAATTATATCACTACATCTACACAACTAAATTATCACCTTCATTTTTTAAAGCAAATTACAGTATCACTACTCTTGAAAGTATTGATAAAAGCAAAGATAACAAAAAATATGCAATGGTTGTAAAACCTCTAGTTCCAAACTTAGTCCACTAGAATGAGATCTTAGTTTTTCCAAAACAAATAACTTTTAATTTCGTCATTTAAACTATTTATTTCTCCACTGTACATATTAATATTATCACATATTAAAATTGTAACAGGGCTTGCTGCTAAGTTTATAGTTTTATTATGACTATTTATCTAAGAGTAGCTATCACAAGCCCTTGTCTTCTTTCAATTTCCTATTTTGTAGTTACTCTATATTATCAAATGATAGGCTATATATTATTAATAATCAAATTCCGCTATTAAAATGAAGGATGCAAGCACATTTTTAATAGTTGGTACAGTATAAAGGGCCATACCTTATAGGAGAGAAGATTATGCTAAACTTTAATCCAAAATTGATATATGCATGATGTTTATGATAAATGAAGTAGAATCTGTGCACATGCATCTCATCATTGATGAGAGCCTGGCTTTCTTTACTCCTACGACAAAAAATTGCTATCAATTTGTAACCAATAAAAATAAATTCAAAAAGTTGGTATGGGAGTTTGAGAAAATATAATAGTTATTTATCAAGCATCTCCTGATGAGGCCGCTTAAAGGTTGCATAATTTGTCTTGCAATTTGGTATGGATTACATGTTAGGTCAGTCGAGTATAAAGGACAAAGTTATGAAATCTGAGCTATCCAGCAAATATTTGTGTGTACATTTCATGGTTTTGTGTTTTGAAATTGAACTTTTATTGCAATTGATCAAACACTAAGTTTTTCTTTCAAAAAATAATAGTTGCCGACTGATTAACAACATAAATTTATCCTTGAAAGAGTTTGTAAAGAGAACATCATATGCTTTGGTGCTAAAGACTCTAGATGAAATGCCACATTTGCAATACTGTTAGATCTGAAAGTAATATTAGTTTACATGACGGTCTCATTCACCACAAATTTTGCCAACATGCAAACTGTAGGAAGCATGGCTTCCTAGCATCATACTCGGTTGAACATATATGATACGAACTAGATGTTAGAACATATTTTGAAATAAAGAAGGTAAATGTTTTGGCATGTGTTCAGGTTTGGGCTTAGTGTACAGCAGCAGTGCAATAACTTTTTTTTTTTTTGGTTGTTGTTGTGATCATTGAACATACCATTTGAAATCCTGTCTAACCAAACTTTTTTTTCCAGTAACATTCTGCAACTTGGTATCAAATTTGTTTTTTTAACCTCTATATTTCATGTTAACCTCTAGATGTTAAATGTACAAGGTGCGATTTTCATTCAAACATTTTTGTTATCCTACCATAATATTTGGATTTATGTTTCTGACGCATGTACACTCACACATCCCTTTGGTTTTATATTTTCCATAAATATACGTTAAGCTTTTGATCTGGTAATGGTCTCAGGACTTTTAGTTGTTTTCTTGGTCAGGCATTTCAATTTAGTGGTTGGAGTCTTTTCTGTATCTAGGTTTCAAGTTAAACTCTTTGTATCGAATATGAACTGAGATAATGATTTTTTTTTCTTTCATCGATTGCTTTTTAATACGCTTGAACATAAATTAATTGCATTTGAGTTTTTAACAAATATGAGCCTAAATTTCAGTAGTGTAGCCAATTATCCAATCGAACCCCCCCTCTCCTCCCAAAAAAAGAAGGAAAAAGAACAATGAAAAAAAAATCACCTTTGCCACATGCGATCGGAAACCAGAATGCAACAGTTTTGTGTGCGAATGATTACCTCATGTATAATATCACGAATTAGAAAGAACCTTCATTGCCTTATCCATTAAATAAATTACTTCAGTTTTTTTTGGATGATGTTGTTTTGTTTGGAGCATTGCCGCACTAAAAAATCTCTAGGAATGGGTTATTGTACATGGTAGACAAGATTTTTGATCTTGGAGAAGTTACTACTACTGATTATTTAACTCTACCTTAATTTTATACATTCACAGAAACTACATGATACTAAAGGAAAACATGTAAAAGAAATGATTTATACTATTTATGTGATTCATGTATATTATGATGTACACAATTTTGTACATACATGCATATAATATAAATATTTGGAATTTAATCGCGGTTCGTTAGCCACGGATTGATCTTAGCATACTGCGTTTATCTCTACAATCTATATTTATCTTCTTTATCCACACAAATATTTTCATATATGTGTATAATACGAGTATAGTAATTTATATAAAAGCCGATAGTACTTATTTGAGACATGCATATTTTGATACACATTATTTTGTGTGTATATGCATATACTACAAGTATTTGGAAGCCAACACAATTCATTTTCTACACATCGATCATAGCATAAGGTGTTTGTTACTATAATTCTATAGTTATCCTTTTCAGCTGCATAAATATTTGCATATATTTGTTCAATTGGATCATCGATTAAGTCAATTTCTTGGAAAATTCCAATGATACATTCCAGTCTAAATCTGCTGAGATTACAGGCTGTTTTGGTGTCTACATACTGGCCAACTTTCCGATATCCTCAACTATAGACCCCTTGTTATTGGGGAAACTTAACTATACTTTAGCATACTGAATCTTCCTTTAGATGCATTTATAAAATCTTAATGTGCATCAATGTTGATTGGAATTCTACAAAATAATATAAGCTCAGACTACTAATGTATACTTATATTGCATACTTCATGGTGCTTTGTTTCCATAAAAGGTGATTAACTTTTGATTTGTAATAAAAGCTTATCCATTTTTGAAGTTATGGGTTTGATTATATATATAGGTTTTGTAAAGGGTTGTTTCAAAGGACATTATTGTCCAAAAAATTAACTACGACTCAATACTCTTAAGAACCCGCTTTGCCATTTACCTAAATATTATATTGTGCTCCAGGTTTGGATTTAAACATATTTTAAAAACATTACTTTGTTTCAATATAATTAGGGTTTCAGCTAAAAATACCAAAATTATATTCTTTGCATGTTACGATACAGTAATTATGCATTGCTATAATAGTGAAAATAACTTAATAGTTCTTAGAAACAACTATCACTTCCACTGAATTATTACGTATATGGACTTCCATCACACTTTTCCTATATTAGAACATAATCTCAATTTCGAACCTTATGAAATTAGACCTATTCATTTTTGCATTGTATGCCCAAGAAAATGGATGGTTTTAAATATGATGCTTCAACTGCGTCATTTTAACCTGCTACAAACTATATGCTTTGACCACTTTTACTGGCCATTTTATAGCTAAGAATTTTAAAAATCTTTACCAATAACGATCTTCAAAAATCATTTTGTCATAATACAGGTTTCATTATGATCATAATTTCTTCTTATTTGTTTTTATCTAATTTCATATGATTTTTTTAGCCCATAAAATTTCTCCATTTGATTTACGTTTTAAGCATGTGAATTTAAGGGTGCGTTTTTGATGAACTGTAATGGGGCATTTGAGCGTGGCATTTGAGCATGGTATTTGAGCGCGGTAATGTGGCGAATAGGGAATGTGTTTTTTTGCTACGAACGTGATATTTGTATACTAATTTTTTATTTTTTTTATTTTTATGTTTGGTTTGAAAATTAAATACGAATTGCATATAAAAAAACTAGTACATTTCAAATAAAAACCAATACAAAAATAAAATGACATGAACAGTCTACTTGCTGGCACCACTTTGTTTTACCAGATAAGTTTGGTATTCTTTTGTGTGACGTTTTTTTGTAAGCCCTGATATCAACCAATTTTTCGTTATTTCGTCAGGAAGAACAGTGAATACCTCTTTCTTGTCGGGTTTCATAGCAAATAATAATGCTTATGCAATATCAATTTCACCTCCTTCTCCACGACGTTGACTGCGGGTAACCATATTTGCAAAATTTGTAGAACTTCCCGTTGATTATACGCTGGTACCGCTATTCGGACTATCAAAATGCGTGCGAGATTTTTTCATCTGTCTCTCATGCATTAGGTCAATGAGTGTAGTCATATTGACTTCATTTTCACCGCGTCGTCTCCTTCTACCTTGACGTGAAGTTGGCTGCGAAAGAGGATTCATTGGATTTTGGTTCGGAGGAGGGTTGATTGAAGTTTCGTAAAATGGCTGTTTCGTTGAAGTTTGTTGCAATGGAGGATTTGATGGCGAATTCAAATTTGGAATATTATCATTTTATGTTTCATCCAATGGATTAAAAAATCCATTAAAAGCCCGTGTTCTATCAAATGTGCTCTGTGTTGAAGGCGGCTTACCAGTCTGAGACGGTTGTACGGTAGCAGCAGGCGTGTACAACGATTGACCAGTAACATTAGTTCCACGAAATAATTATTGCATCATCTCCAAGTTTTCTAGCGGACGTTTCCTATATTTTATAATAACCGATCCAAATTCCTAAAAGTAAGAAATAAATTGTAAAAAAATATCTACAGATAAACAGTAAAAATTAAAGTTCACGGACCTTAAAACGATATCCGTACCATTCGTCGCTTCCAGAAACCATTACTTTACAAGAGTCCCAACCAGCACGAATCTTGTTCATCAGCGCATCCTATTTCATTCACTCTCGTCGAAGACAATTGTTTTTATTTCTGATCTTGCTTTCGTCTATCGGTGCGATGTCCGGATAGTTTTGTATGGTGTTGTTGAACTTTTTTGCAATTTCTTTGTGAACACCTTTTTTGTTGTTGCCACAATCATTGTATGCTTCAATAACACATTGCAACATATTCTGAGTTGTGTTAAAGACCAGTTATGTGCATATTTTTGTTTGGCCATACTGAAAAATGAAAATGCATTATTTATCAGAAAGAAAAAACAATGAAAAAACTATGTTGAATAATGGGAAATAACATAAACAACGTATTGTAAAAAAAAAAACTGATAGGTGCTCAGATTCGGTTGGAAGAAAAATAGAAGAGGAGGAAGATTGTGTAGTTTGTAAGTGAAGAGGTAGAAGGAAGGAGCGAAAATATAGGGGAGGAATCAGAACGTTAGAAATTGGACCATTGGCGTCTGACACGTTCGACGACAACGGTCCAATTTCTAACTTCACAAGCGTGCTTTCTGGCTGTATGTGGAAGTTGCTCGTGTCCGACGCGTCGGATGCTAACTCAACGGTAACATGCTTGGAATTGTCTACGAATGAGGCCTAATTACATTGATAACAAAGTCAATCTGATTCAATGTATTGCATAAACTTAAAGTTAATATCTAAATATCTGTATTTTGCAGGTTTCTCCTAATGGACAAATGGAGCTCCACATATGGTATTTAAAGTAAAGGAGCTAACTAGAACATGTATGTTGTCAACTTAGTTTGTATGTAATTAGAAAAGAAAATACAAGAGCATGTTTAGTATCTTAAAATGAATAGTTGGAAAAAGACCGAACCTTTTAATATAAATTGCATAGATCAAGACTTCTACATGTTGGAGAACAAGGGATACATGCTGGAAAAAATAAATCATACAATGTCTTACTAAAAGAAGATATAGGCTATATGACGGATAATGTTGCGTTTGACTATGTTTCTGATTTTCTATTTTCAATAACTAACTGATTTTACCCTATGTAATAAGGTTTTATCGTCTTGGATTTCTCTCCTTCCTACATTTGTAGTAGCCTTTATGTCACATCCTGCACGTTATTGGTAAAAAGTGGTATGCGTACTATCTTTAAGTAGAATGTACAGTAGAATGATCTTCAAGGTGCAAACAATGAAAAGTTTTCAACTCCAGCTGAAAATGATTTTAATTTGTTACGTGTACTATCTACTATTGCAATAGTTCATATGCTTCATTGAGTTATGAAAATATATAATACTTGGTAGGATTTGGAAGTTTTTATTTACCTTAATCCAAGTTTTACCATAAAGAACTTTAAATCCATTTTGATTCTATAAAATATATCTATATATTATACATAAGTGATACTAACCCATCCAACCTTTTTTTACTTTGCAGCTGAAAGTTAATGAATTAACATGTTCAGATATGGTGAGCAGTGAAATTTGGTATTATCTTTTAACCTTGCTGTAGTTATCTTATCGTTCCTTAAGTATGAATTCTAACTAAAGCTATCTCTATATACGCTGACTCTGTTGATTAGATATTATGCATTGGATTTTTTAACAGTTTAAATTTTGCCATGAATTTTTTTTGAGCTTATTATTAGTATAGATATCTCAAAATTTTGTTATAAGCTTTACTTATAGTATATGTCACTACAAGAAAAAATGTCTATTACAATGATGTATAAACATTGTTAAAGCACATTAACAACGATTATCGTACCATTGTCATATGCATAGTTGCAAAAACACATCTTTCATAATATTTACCTTACTGGTAAGGCCTGTTGTAAATGATATGTATACAACACATTTAAACCGTGGTATATACCCCGTATGTCGATTAAAAATAACATTAACCAAACTTCTTCCACGTTGATCGTAAGATATTGTATTTAGCTTTCTTAGTATTGTCTACAGGTTGTGAATACAATTATATAACAACACTAAAACATTGCAAAAAATAGCATATATCTTGTTTGAAAAACGTTTTGCACAAATTTTGTACTTTTGATACAACCGTATAGCATTTTCCAATCGTTGTGTTTGTTATTTAACCGCTTTTAGCAATTCATTCAAATTGTTGTCAAGAAAAATATTACAATATTCCCTAAGAGTATAACACATTTTGTAGAGAATTCCACAAATGCTATTTGCATTATTTTTCAACAACGATATACTTTTACCTATACTCTAATACTCAAAATAATTTGCGTATATTGTTAGTATACATACATACATACATTCTATTATGGTTACATCGCATTCTTCCCAAAAAAATTGTCACATTCTATACACGATTTAATTTTAATTACAACAGAAAAACAAAAGATTTTGAATTATCTAGTCTTCCACATCTAAGCCTTCGTCTGAAGTATCATCTGGACTTGGAGAATCATTTTGTTCTCTCCAGCTCACTGCCAGTGGGAATTCATATGAATTTGTCAGACAATGAACTCCTATCATTACCCCAAAACAGAAATGGTCATGGCGCTAAGTCAACAAGAGTCTTTATAACAACTTTATTACCATGATAGTAGCTATTAGCGCTATTATATGAATACACAAAGTGCAAAAATAAATCATCCGTTAGCATGCAGTTTAAAATAGGAAGGCCTAATATGCCTGTAGAGAAACAAAAATAAATCCTCTAAAATTATATATTTTGCCAACCTGAAATAATTTATGCATAACTCAAAAGAGTGTAGTATATAGGTCTAGGTTAAACCTAACATTTTCCACAAAAATAGCAAGCCTATGAACGACAAATATAGTTTACTTTATCCGAGGTATCATGTCATTAAATATTGCAATTAAAGTGTACCAGTGAAGAAACTGAGAATCTTATTAGGATGAACGAAGAAAGCCATGTATATTAAAGAAGTCAACTACGTTCAAGAATAAAAATTTCAACATATCAATCTAAAGTATTAAGGCAAAAGCATTCTAAACTGAAGGTTAACATTAAATTGAAAAAACCAAATTGAAATATGTACCGCCTAGTTACTTCTAAGTTGTGAATAACGAAATATAAAAAAAATTCTAAATTGAAACATATTTTGACTAATCCACAATATTATTGCCAGATGATATTTCTTCGATGCCAATTAACTTTTTTTAACATTTGCAAAACAAAAGTACGATGTAAAATGTATATGTAAATACACAACAGAGATTGTGCACTACAAATAGAAATAACGAAGCATGCATATGATGGTAACTATTGAAGATGGTTATGATTGGTGTTCGTCTCGAGAAAAATATACATCAAATTCGAAAACCTTCAAAAACCTGTGTACCAAACAACATTACAACAATTTTAAATACGACGATTAGAGCAAAGAGTTTAACCAATAACTATATCTGATAGGTTTATCATCAAAATATATTTCTATCACGAAGCAGATTCTCATGAAGCGGGTTCTCTTTATGGTAAACTATATTAAACACTGAGATATTTTGGTCTAAGTTTTTTAAGAATAAAGGAAAATCAAGGTGCATTTTTCACATTTGAAGCAAAAGTATACGAGCAATTTTTCTTTCTTAGATCAAAAATTCATATGTTACATCATATATCACAATTATCATTTAACTAAGATACAATAGACTGTTGTATATGATCACTTCAAATATTTTAACTAAAAAATCTAGTTAACTCTGTTTTTGAAATACTTTCAAAACGATCGACGCGACACTATCACCATCAAAAATAATATCTTCTTGCTCTTCAAGATATTTTCTGACTTATGTTGAATAATAAAATGGAAAAGCAAGATTATCGACATTTTTTAAGCCAGCAATAACTTCCACAGAGTGTTAGTTAAAGGGGTCACGATTATTGTCATTTCACCAGCAATAACTTCCATGAAGTACAGACAATTGCTAAACTAGAGTGTAGCGTGTAGCACGCTAAAAGATCTTTTTATGTCTTTGTGTTGATTTTTTGCATTGAGCAAACCTTTCCATATTCAAAATAAAAAATTATGCTACCTTGTTAATAGAACTCCATTTGAAATATTGCATATCATCAAAAAACAAATAGTATCCCTATAGTCATGATTATCATTTCCATGAGCAAATGGAACACAAGCTGAATTACATAGAGTAAGACCGTTAAATAAATGAAAAATCTGATCATATTGAGATTTTTATTAAACCTATCAACATATACTTTAAAAATAGACAATACTAGACAAAAAATTTCAAAAAGAATGTAATATTGTGCTCTTTTTCATATGCATGTAATAGTCAACTGCACAATATGTAAACATTCTAAATCCAATCGCTGTATAAGGACCTGAACGACTTCATGTATTTAAAGTGTTCGTTTTGCATATAAAGTATTATCACGTGCTTATATCAAGAACTCAAGGTCACCTTCATAGGAAAATATCAAAGTGGTAAGTTTGATTTTACATGAAATATCCTTTTACCAATCAAATATAATACTTTGAATGTTCACAATGATGTACACATAGCTCCACTTTCAATAGAAGATTCTTTTATATTGTTGCTAATGCAAGATAGGCTAGAACTTAATTTCATCGAATTTTGAAAAAATTGCTTAGGAATTTGATAATCAAAATCGCCATCTAATTCAAAAAAAGATGTGTTTATGAAAGTTTATGTGCAAACTACGATATGCAAACAAATTTAAGGAAGTTAAGAGAAGATGCTTTATGCGCTTATGAGAAGCACCTAATTCAGATAATTGCCCATCTTAACTCATTAACATGAAACATCTAGACGATGATGTGTAATATAGTCGTTTTCTTATGTAATAGGCCGTAATCTGTCGGAAGTTGTTAGACATGCACCAAAGGTGTGCTGTGACGGCCGGGAATTTCGCTCGATCCGAATCAGTCGTTAAACCGATCTAGACCGTTCGAAACCCCTGATCGTTTGAGAACAGGACAAATCAGAACGCAGACGGAAGAACATTTCATTGCTATTACAACAATTCCATCAGATACAAGAATATATAGAGTATGAATAATTACAATAAATTACATAGCAGCGGAAAATAATACAAAGCACAACTGAAGGTGATATACGGATACAGAGCTTTCCGGATATCATTCCAGCTGTAAACCAGGATCCTATGAATATAAATCTGCAAAACCAAAACTACTAGCTGCCCGTGTCAAAATAAGGGCACCCAGAGTTTAGGTTAAAACAATAAACTCCAGGTCAGTCAAGTGACTGGTGTGAGAACTAAAATAGTTATTAATTTGACTTTAAAAGAGTGTAATTCAAGGGATCATGCCGTATAACACGGAACGGGTTTCCTCCCAAGAATACCAGTGCATAGAATAAACAACGCAATGCTTTTTCGAAAAATGAAGCTATTATAAGACCCAGGTCCCAACACACAATGCAACGCAAGCCAGAGGATAGGGTTTTCCTTTATAATAGCCAAACGTGCTTGGTACGTTTAAAACAAATCATTTGATATTATAATAAGTGTATAGTGTCAAAACAATTTCAATCATAAATATAAATCATAGACGGCATGGGTACCATATATCATGTCGCCATACTAGTTCTACAATTAAAACCGTAATACACGTATTGGAAATTGGATTTCCGTCATGAGTCGAGGCAAGGGGCAAGCTCCTCTCCGCTTCGAGACACTCTAGCAAATGCTCAGGACTACGCACACTGGGTAACCCTTGGATCGGTTGGGACGGTCCTCTCTTACGTTTGAGGATTGGCAATTCCTGAACACACGTTTCCCGGTCCTTACAGACCTAATATCGAGGCGCCTCATTCCAACAACCACAAAGGTGAAGAGTATATAAATGTCAGGGCTGGTAAGTCACTGACACCACCAAAGCTAGAAAGAAACGTCGTGTTCTCTCAACGGCCCGTATCCCGTTTTTAACTCATACCGAGGTGTGAGGCTCGCGAATTCACGTTATACACGAAGCTACGCCACAAAGGCCATGATTTGATCATCAACCACAAGACTTTGCTTTTCAACAAAAGCTTTGATCTATGCAACTCAGCGTGCCACACAGGCAATTCATGCCATGCGATTGATGTCTATCGATATATAACCTCTAAGCTCGTACGTCTCAGAGAAGGGCGTTAAGCAAGAGAACAAATTATCTGCCACCAAACAGATATATATTTAACAGAAATCAATCAACACAGAATAAAATCCAATGTCAGACACACAATCCATTTACAAGTTCGTTCTGGGTCTAAACGAAACCGGAGGCACTTTCCTCACATATCCATCCATCTCGAAGTACGTCTGGACGACCACCAACTATTTCCATCCTCTTGGGTGTACAGCCCAATCAGGATCGTCAGTAATTATCCCAACGATGTGAAGATTTCCGGTCTTCAACCACCGTCTTCATCTTCGACTTATCGTCGAATCGGTTATTCAGAATGGGTGTAAACCCGGCCTTTCCGAATAACCCGCGTATATTAAAAAAAAATGTTACACAAACACAACATACGCCTCATTCCAATTCAGAATATCCTTTTATTCACGAAATCACATTCTTAGGGAAAGGTTCCCATTAATTTTATCCAAGATAAATTCTTTAAAACTTGTCCTTTAATCTTCCTTTGGATGTCGTTTCAAAACCAAATTATGGTTTTCTAAACTAGTCGAGATTAGCGAACCACACCGAAGTAATTATTTATTTTATTTCCCAACCCAACCTATTCATCCCATGAAGCAAAACTGGTAATACTCCATATCTAACACCTCAGTGTTGTCGGTAAAATTAATTACCATTTCATGTTCAAATCTAATTAAAGATTTAACTACCGCTTTGGAGCAAAACTGGTGATACTCCATTCTCGCTCACCTTCTAAATTTGATAATTTAGATTTATATATTCACATTTCAATCTAATTGCAGATTCGTTAAAACTCCTTTAGCTGGGTTAAAGAACTAGTGTTATTTAAAACATAGTTCACGAAAAACCCCAATCACATTCTATTTATTATCGGGTTAAAGAACTAGTGTTATTTAAAACACCGTTCACGATAAACCCATTTCATATCCAATCAAATATTTTAGAAATTCCGATTATTTAAAACCCCTTTTTAAATCTAATTTATTTATTTAAAAATAATTGGGTTTTAAATTTGGTTCAAAACTAGTTCATTTCGATAAAAAACTATTTTTATCTTTTCGAATATGGAGTTTTTCATCCCAATTTTACGCAAATCATTTCTTATGATTTTACACAAATTATTACTATTTTTAAAAATTTTATCAAGGCCAGTACAGTCGATTTCCATCAACGGCCGTCGAACTGCACTTATAGCGACCTTTTTCAAATTTGATTTGGACGTATCTCCAAATCCAACCGTTAGATTTCAAATTTCTAATATTCGTTGGAAATCTCTTTTCGATACGAACCCAACGGTTGCGGTTTTAGGAGAATCCGACGGTCGGATCTCCCGTAATGTCCGTTTGAAATATATGGTCGAAATTCACGAACTGTCGCGGCGCGGCGCGTTCTATTCAGGCCATTATATATATAATATATATTTCGTCGATTCCCATTTAAAACGAATTATATGAATAGTTTTGAATTCGTTTCAAAAACAATTTCAACTTCTATTTCGATTCAAATCAAAATTGAAGTTTTCCTTATAAATTCGTTTTAAAATTCATTTCTATTCAATTCAATTTGAATTCATTTCAATTTGTTTCCAATTCAATTCGAATTCGTTTTCAATTCAATTCGAATTGGTTTTATATTCAATTCAATTCAAATTCGTTATCTATTCAATTCAATTCGAATTCGTTAACTATTCAATTCAATTCGAATTCGTTATCTATTCAATTCAATTCGAATTCGTTATTTATTCAATTCGAATTCAATTTGTTATTTATTCAATTCAAATTCAATTGGCTTTCTTTTCTATTCAAATTCAATTGGTTTTCTATTCGTTTCAATTTAAATTGGTTTTCTATTCGATTCAATTCAAATTGGTTTTCTATTCGATTCCATTCAAATTGCATTTCAAAATATTCGATTTCGAAATCATTTTTCAATATTCATTTTAAAATGAATAAAATCGATATAGATATCGTTCACGTCAAAATAGCGCATCACTAATCAACACGGCTTTATATTCAATAAATGGACCTATATTTTTTCAATACGCGACTCTATATCTTTGTCAGCACACGACTAATCTCACCGAATGAGTACTGTCCACGTGTGACTATTTTTGTTATTTAATATATTTTATGAAAATTAAGGTATCTATCGTTTGATATTAAATCAGACTCCAACCGTAAATTAGTAAGAGAACGATTCCCTGAATATTAACCCCGAAGGCCGAAACCAACATCAGATTAATATCCAGGAGACCACTCATCTCATCTATTTTCCAGTTGATTTCTAATTCTATATATGATAAAGATGTAAATTTTATTGATAAAATATTTCGTTCAACACATGACTAATCTCAACGGATGAGTACAGTCAACACATGAACCTTTATTTTATATTGATAAAGATGTAAATTTTATTATTAAAATATTTCGTTCAACACATGACTAATCTCAACGGATGAGTACAGTCAACACATGAACCTTTATATTATAATATTCTTTATTTTCTAAATTGGAATGAGGCCCAATCAATCACCATACAATGTTAATTATATGGATTTTCATACATCACACGTATATAATAGCATTAAAAAAATAATCAACCATCAACCAAGGTGCACTACACTGTATAAGCATCAAATATAAATATCTAACGCTTATAACAGCCTGTCAATCAATCGATCGACATATTTAATCAATCAGGATAAGTGAACTTCAAGTTTCATCCCAACACCCGTGTGGGGTTTCAAATCAACAAACACAGATTTTTATTTGTGCAGTTGGGCGATGTGTAAAATTTATCGACCCAATCAATGTCCTTCAAATAGGTGTACATAAACAAACCGTCCGGTTTGTTAATGAATATTTATTTATTCACATTCACGTTAAAACTATATTTTTAACGAAAAAACAATTTATTTCAACACATGAATTTTTATTCAGTTCGTTTACACAATAAAAATGATATTTTTATTTTTCTAACATATTTTAGAAAATTTCGGCGGCATAACGGCACGATACTAGAAACGGGACAAGGCCTAGCCTTATCCTCGGTCTAGTGAAGGCCCACGCCATTCACACATCAATCAAATCCATTCGTTTCACCAAACAATTCAATTCAAACCAAATAAACTAACTGACTACACAACCAAACAATTTAACAAACAAGCCATCTATGGTCTGTGGATGACGGGTGTCGGGTGCTACTAAACACCGTCTGCATCCTAGTATATATATATAACTAGAAAAGGAAATTTTGAGTGAGGAGTTCTCACCGATAGCTATCCAATACCACGACTATTCATTTATAGAAATCTTCACCGTTCTCGCCTTTTTGTCATCTTCGTTGCCCGTATTCACTACATATGTAAAAACCGAATTTTTACTTCGCTTTTCAATTTATAAAAACCGAATTTTTATTATGCTATTCAATATATAAAAATCGAATTTTTACTTTGTTATGCAATATATAAAAATCGAATTTTTATAATCACGCTATATGGATAAAAATTTCTATTCTTACATTGCTACTATATAGGTAAAAATTATATTTTTACCTCGCTATTCTCTATATAAAGATGATATTTCTAATATTCCTATCATGTAAAAATTATATTTTTAATTCTCTACATAAACGAAAATCATATTTTTACATCTTCTATATAGTAAAGATTATATTTTTAATACTTTAAAAATATAAAAATCATATTTTTATTACTTTAAAATATAAAAATCATATTATTAACTCTCCGATCGAATAAAAATTCTATTGCTAATTTTCCTATCGAATAAATTCAGTTTTAAAATCAAATAAAATGGTAACTGAAAATAGAAAAACAAAATAAAGACTTACATAGAAATAGAAGGGGGAAGAGCAGCGTTCACTGTCGGAGGGGGGGGGGGTGTCGCTGTGGTCGAGGCAGAGGGTTTCGGGGGGGGGGGGGGGAAGGGGGTCGGCGCGAGGCAGAAAAAAGGGGGGGGGGTCTTCGGAGGTGGCGCGTCGATCGATTGGGGGGGGTATCGCGTCGCCTCTGGCGCCTGGAGGGGGGTCTCCGATCTGACGAGGAGGGGGGGTGTCGCTTCGAGGTGGCGGCGGTTTAATGGGAGGGGCGATGCTCCTCTCCGCTTTCTTAATTTTTTTTCCTGAAAAATGATTTTGAACTGGGGGGGGGCAGAGAAAGATAAAGGAGAGGGGAGAGGAAGTTTATTTTTAATTTATTTAATTATTTTATTTACCAAAAAGTTGACTTTTTATTTTGACCTTGAAACGAGGCCCACCGCCTGTCGTCCATAGCTAATTACCCTCATTCCGAACACAATGGGATATGTATCGTAAGCTGATTCGGCTGTTACAATCAGTTTTTGTCAAAATCAACATATACTTCTATATATTGAATTTGAACACGCATTTCAATTTACCGGGGTCACATACTGACAAGAAAAATTCCAGAAAAATATTTTCTAGCTTCGCATTGACGATACGGTCCTAACAAAACTAGTTTCGTCAAATTCTGAGACCGTTAGAAAAATGGCCATTTTCCGGTCGATTAAAATCAACTAAAACTGGTCAAACGCGTTTTCCTTTGCCACGCTCACATATTGAATCGAAAAATTATGAAATTTGAAACCTAGCAATAATTTGACATCACGGACCCAACAAAAGTGGTTTCGTCGAAATCTGAGGTCGTTTGCAAAATTCCCATTTTTAAGGGCCTGAATTCCATAGCGACTATTCAAAATTTTCAACTGGACATATCTTTTGATTCCCGCTATGAAATCTCAATTTTTCGGATTCGTTGGAAAGATATCATCAATTAGATCCTAATGTTTTTGGTTTCACTAAAATCTGGATTGTTTTGTACCCGGTATGTTCAATTGAAGTTTGAAATCGAATTATCGAACTACCGCACCATTTTCAATTCCTTTTATAATTATATATAATTATTTATATGCTAACGACGACGTATATAATATATACACTCGAATTATATTTAAATTAAATTTCTCGTCGATATTACTTAAAATAATTCATTTTAAATATTCAAAATTCGTTAAAATTTCCAAAATAAAAATTTTAAACTGGCCCAGATTTTCCGGGTTATTACATGTGCCTCCTGAAATATGTCATTCACGGACACACCAAAACACAAGTAAGCATACAGCCTGGCTGTTCTTGTGAATTACGCCCTTGTTTTAGATTCCCTAAATCATTTGCCTTGTAAAATTCATGAATCGATATAATTTATGTTGCCAGTTTATAGATGAAAGGTTTATCAAGCCCCCGCCCTATCTCATTAACATTGGATTTATAGATGATGACACATTGCTATTTTCTAATGTAACAAGTCAAATTTGTTGTGATGCAATAAGGCCTACAACATAGGTATGGTGTACCTTTGGAAATCTATCCTTCGTAGATAAGCAAAAGTGTAAGTGTGCACAAAGCCCGACCATGCCATTGATAAGTATGCCCAAATAATGTCGCATTCTCCAACTTAATTGCCATGTGATATTTATGAATGAAGATAATTTATTCCAATTCATCTGTGTTCTCTTAAAAATACGAGCATAATATGGAGTTTATTAACCATATTCTTAATGCATAGACATAAACATTGAAACAAACTAAATTAATTGGTAATATCTATCCATCATGTCAACAAAAGAACTGGTCTTTTAAGCAACTGCAATGAATTAATGTTGGGCTCGGTTGTGGGGAGGTGTTTGAGCAATGTCGAAGATTGCAAATTAGTTGGAGATGTTTGAGCAATGTCGAAGATTGCAAATGGAAGCCCTTCGGGGGAGAAAAATTGATCTCTTTAATGTGTGGGGAGGTGGTGTATTTATAGGCGAATGATGGAGTGAAATGACGGTTTTAAAATGGTGTGTGCAGTCCTTTGGTTCAGCAACCGATCCATAGAATTAATTGCTAACTGATCCATCAGAATATTTGTGGAGCCGATCCATTCTTTAAACCCTTGCCGATCCATAGATGTACAACTGCCATTAAGCCACACTCCATCTCCTTTCCAATATGAACAATCCATCCTCCTGTTATATTAAAATAATCGGTCCTCATCTATTTCTCATGTCCACTATTTAAGCTTTATCTTCCTGAAGCAAACAATCCATTCTTTCAAGTAAACATGACCAAAACCAATCCATCAATTATGGAAGCCCGATCCATACTTTAGAGTTGCTGGCGATCATATTGAGCAGCTATCGATCCATCCATATGCGCCGCCGATCCATCCAGATTCGTTGTCGACCCATCCATCAATGCCTGTCGATCCATCATGGATCGTGTGCCAGCGCCTGCCGGTCCATCGTGCTTCAGGATTTTGCCAACCCATGAATGCTTTGCTTGTGATCCATCTATTTGGGCTACCGATCCGTGCATGGATCATAGTATGCCGACCTATATTTTTGACAACATATGACCGATCCATGTATATTCTTACTATGATATATTAGAATGACTTCGATATACTCTCCAGATTGCTAATGCATAATTTGATCCAGTGTAAGAAATTGGTGTTCGAGTATGAACCAATAATTCTTGCAAATGATGAGAAGTTTGTAGAGACAAATAATGAGAAGTTTGTAGAGACAACTGACATATGTGCAGCTCTTCGTGTATGCAAAGCTGGTGGATAGGCTACTTCGCTTAAAGATGTATTTGCTTTATCTGCATGAAAGCTTAAGTTTGTACAGAGGAAACAATATATTCAACCACATTTCTCTTTCTAGAATGCTTCCATATATAGCAGCATCATGACTTATATATACTTCAACTTGGCACGATCCACCTATATGTTAGATGGACGACGAAATGCTGCTATGTTTATTTGTACCTAATACATGCAGCTTTGTGTGCTTTGTCTTCATGTGCGTGTTAATAGGCTTGAGTCGAAAACTGCCTTGTTGTTGTTTCATGGTTCATGGTGTATAACTCCATGTTGATGTTACACACTGAATTAAGAGATTAAACTGGTCCCGTGTTGTTGTGCACATTTTGTATATGTATTTACGCTTAAACTTTGTTGTGCTAGCATTTGATTTGTCATGAGTTGCACCAGACTTGAAACGATCCCTACCATGTATTATGTATATCTCCATATGCACACACGCCAACATAGTATATCTGTATGTGACTTGGTTTTCTTGTGCTTACAGTGTTTGACATAATGTCTAAGTGGGCTACGACATCTTTAGAACCGTGCATTTTTTATAACATTTTGCTCGAGTAGTTTGAATGGAGTTAACATTTGCCACTTGAAGCTTATGTTTTTTTTGAAGAGAAATGTGGACTTTGAAATGAACGGGTTAGGTTACTTCGGATGGATTGTCTATGCGCTGCCTTTATGAGCCATGAGCAATTTTTATCTTGATTTGAATTCAATGATTTCGGATTTGGGGTAGCAGATCTCGGTTGCACTTTCTTTATGAATCGAATACTTCAGTCGATCATGATATTTCAGGTCTTTGACCGAATCGAGTCTTGGTTGTGATTTAGATTGGATTCGATGATTTGTACTTGAAATCAGATCTGACCGAGCTGTGGTCCACACTTGAAATAAGATTTGATATTTTTGTTATTTGTTGAAACAGGGATTGATCTCTGATTCTTTTATATCATATACTTCGAGTAACTCTTCGAACTTTGTATACATCGATTTGCGATGTATGAATTCCCATTGTTTATGTAATTTCTCGTTGATTAGTGCTTTAGTAGATCATACTTTGAACTGGATTCGGCCACTACCTTCATGTATCGTACATTCTGCTTGATCGTCAATAACCCGTGGATCGCGAGATATGATTCTTCATCGATCGAGTGCTTTGTTTGGCTAATGGATCGTGACCTTTATAGGTTGCCTTCTTTGATTGAATTATTGGATCAGGGTCAACAATTCCTTGATCGCTGAGCTTTGCTTTGTTCATGGATTGCTAGGCTCGATCAAATGTTCGATCGACGGCACAATTCATGGTCTTTGACCCGCACACGATCGATGAATCGCCACTTTCTAGGTTGATCGTTAAAGTGACCGAACCTGAGAACGATCAACAATTTGTTGGTTATAAACTTAATGTGCCTCTGATAGCTAATTGTCCTGTAACCAGACAAGCACTGACAAAGTTTTGGGTGAATATTCTGCCATCGATTGCAACATTAATGACAGATTGGTTTAATCATAAAAAATGAACTATAGCATTTTTTTTGACTCGAACTGAATGAAGTGCCCATATAAGATAGTTTTGTTCAACCACTTATAACTTCTCGATTATCACTTGCATGAATACATCATTCTAATCGAATTCGCGACAGCGCTTGAGATCAACTAACTAACACATGCCGACTGTAGATTTTAAGCTTCGTTTTTTAATGATTTATAAAATTTTGCATGAAGATTCTCATTTTATGAAACGTGTTCATGTATGTTGTTTTTAAATGAGATTCCATGTGTAGAGTGAATACCAGACGTACGAGCAGTTATCATTCTGAAAAGGAAATCATTTCTACTCAAATTGGAACTTCAATTTGAGTTTCCGAGGCTAGAGCGATTGCAACTTCAAGGTCGGAAGTAGATCGGTCCTTTCCTGTTCCCTGTCATCTTGACAACCCCTTGGAGAAATGCCATTATGTGCTACTTAATGTGTTTTACATTAATCATTCATTCAGTTTGGCATTTTCGAATCTGGCGTAAAATTGTCAGAGAAAGAGGGATTTGACGATCGTCCGCCTTTTGGCTTTATTGCAGTAGTTTGGTCAAACTGAGAAATTTTGAGTTTGAATTTGCACATGGCTTTGAACTAGTCGATGATGCACACCGGACTCGTTTGGACCCTTTGCCTCATTTCGATGAACATTTGTGCAACATTGACCCAATTTTATTGGAAGGTTACACTTGATATATGTGTTCTTCCAAAGAACCTATAATGAAGAGCTTTTGCGTTTATTTGGCTGCGAAATCATTGTCAATTGCTCAAGACGACAACCGGTAAGTCCAATAAGAAGAAATAAATTATGAAAATTATCTACAAAATCAAATGTGTTATCAATCTGAAACTGTTTCCTCTGAGAGTTTATAACTCACTGGATGCAGTTCACGCTGGTAACACACTTCGTCTCCTTATTAACGACACTTGAGATTCGTCAGTCAAGATTTTGACCGCGAGTTCTAAGCATCATCTTTTTTTTTGAACTGTTATCACGCAACATTCGATATTTGTGAAAGATGCATACCAGACAATTATGTGATAAGAATTTTGAGTCTAGTCTAACTCGTATAATTATTATGATGCCCTAGTCAGCATAACTCATGTTCTCTGTCAATCTCTTTGTGTGACAATGACCATATGATTTTCGTGAAATCGAGTAGCTTATGTGCATCGCTTAATAAACTGTACTAAGCCGACATTTTATATTCTTCTTCTGCAGCATACTTGGATCTCAACTTCATAGCGGCTTTCCCTAGTGTATGAATATTGCTTGATATTCTTTTTATATCTCATGTTGACACCGTCAATGGATATTAGCTTCAATTCCTTGGGGAAGCGTTATCGCTATGTTGGATTCGAGTTATGTCATGTTCGCATAGTCGTCTTTTGAACATCGCTTATCTTTAGGTTTGATGTAGAACACCATCAGGTTCTTTGTGTTATTTATGATTAGAGCATTGCAGGGGGAAGCCTTTGTGTTGAGAGATACTAGATTTGCTTAGTGAAGGAATTCACTTTCGTAGGAGATTGCTTTTGATTCGACTTAACCGATGTATCCGTCGCTCCTAATTTCTGAGACTCGTAGCTGATCAACGATTACCAGTTAGGTTTCCAAGGTTGATCTTTATTGGTGTAATGAGTCTTACGGACATATCTAGCGTATCGATTCTGTTAAATTTTCAGCTGCCTCACTTTCCAAGGCGAGGTCCTTTTACCAATATTTTCAAGGCATAGTCTTGTTTTCTACACTCTAGCTCACGTCTTTCCAAGTGTATTTGCTTTTTTGTTGAGTGCAAATTATTTTTATTTATTTATTTGCGATGTCCTGATGAACCCGTGGTATGTTTTCTGAGCATCGTCCAACTTTGATGTGGTTGTTTTGCCCCTATACCATGGGTCATCACGAATTGCATATGATAGATGTGATCAACTTGTCTAGTTTCCTTGATTGTGGTTAACATGCTAGAAGCTTCAACTTTGTCGGTGAGAGCACTTTAAACTTGCCAACATGTATGGAGCTTCTAAGGTTGTCAATGCAATAGGAATCCTAGCTTTATTGCTGGTCCAATGTTTCTTTTTGGAGAGATCTTTGACTTATGTGCCTTGGAGATGACCTTAACTTATTTCAACTTTATCAACGTATCGAACGGATTGATGTATCGATTTCATTGGATGCCCCCGGAGAGGACTTTGATTTATATGGTGCCCCAGAGAGAATTTTTACTTTCATGTGCCCCCGGAGAGGACTTTTACTTAGGTGGTGCCCCGGAGAGTACTTTTACTTATTTGGTGCCCCCAGAGAGGACTTTTACTTATTTGGTGCCCCCGGAGAGGACATTTACTTAGGTGGTGTCCTCGGAGAGGACTCTTACTTATGTGGTACCCCAAGAGAGGACTCTTACTTAGGTGGTGCCCCTGAAGAGGATTTTTACTTATGTGTGCCCCTAGAGAGGTTTTTGCATTTATGTGTTCCCCGGGAGAGGACTTTGCATTTAGGTGTTCCGCGGTGAGGACTTTGCATTTAGGTGTACCCCTAGAAAGGACTTTCATTTAGGTGCGTCCCTAGAGAGGACTTTTACTTAGGCCAACGTCATCGATGTACCGAGCGGATCGACATATCGAGTTTATTGGATGACTCCAGAGATGACTTGATCATAATCCAACTTCATCGATGTACCAAATGGGTCAACTTCGTTGGATGACTCTGGAGAGCTCTTTTTCTTTAGAATGCCTGCTTGCTTCTTTTTTTCATCGCTTGACTCTTAGTAATTCCCCCTTTTAGTCTATAGGGTGGTGAATTATATCCTCGCGTATGTGCAGGATATGTTTGTGGCATTCGACACTTAAGCTATCTTTATCGGGATGCATTGTAAAGGTCACCAGGTCTTATCGGATTGTGAGCAAGAAAACATCTTTCAGGTAGCCTTCAAGGTTAAATCAATTTTTTTAGCAAATTTTTAGTTGTTGATACAATCGAAATAAAGCCGATGCAGACCCCATATAAATGCAGATCAAAATGTTCGATTGCAACACCCCCCTTAAGCATGGGAGGTTTATACTTGTAAAAGAAAACTACATCAATTTTTAACAAAAATGAGCAATGCTCAGGTAAGATATTGACGCCCATGGTCATTATTCGATGCTCTAGATATTTAAACTCTATCAATGGTTATTGGCTTGATTTTTCCCTTGAGCGGCTGTAGAGGTGTCCGTTGCTTATGGTTTCCTCACTTTTTGTTGCAGCTTATTCTACCTGATTAACTCTTCGGTCAGATTCTTTAGATATCAGCACTAATTAGTATCATTCCCGGACTGATTGTGAAAGCAATAGAATTTTCCAGAATTTGCGGCCTTTTCCCTATCTTGATTGACTGTGGCAGTTTTGGATGATACCATGCACCTTTGATGGAAAAAGGATGTTTTCTGGGGTTTTGTTTAATGGGGTCAACTCGTCGGGTTTGAAAAGTGAAGCTTTTTGTTGTCATTCTCCCATTTTTCATTGTCCTTGTTTTCCCTCTTCAGACCTTGTACATCCTTCTTATCAACTTGATAATCATTGATTTTCTTATTTTCCACGATACCGCTTCCAACAAAATTCTGGATAGAAGGATCTGCCTCCACTCTGATGAACTCTCTGGCCTTCTTGTAGAATTTGTCGAGTGTGACCCATTTTCTAAATTCAGTCTTCTTGTCCACAGCTCGGACTAGAGCCATTAATCTCATCCGGGACTCTGGATTTCCAACCTCCGCTATAGCAACATTGAAACGAGTGAGAAAGGCCTTTACTGACTCTCCAGAATTTTCCTTAAGCCCTGATAGCGACATAATATCCTTAGCTTTTGAGGCATGCAACCTGAACTGCTCTTGAACTTCTTTGCCAAGTCAGAGAATTGGTCTACGGACTTTGTTGGTAACTTGGTGAACCATAGCGAAGCCACGCCTTCCAGGTAGAAAGGAAAGTACAAACACCTGATCTCATCCGTCGTCCTTGCAGCATCCATATGGTAATTATACTTGAACAAGAACAGATTGAGATCACTGGTTCCGCTATACGTGGGAATGGTTAGAGGGATGAACTTCTTCGGAAATTCAGCCTTTTGAATCCTTTCTGTGAAAGGAGTTGTACTCGGAGCAGGGTCTCATACACTTTCGTCTTCATTTATAGCCAAGTTATCCTTCATGATCTGCTTGATCATTTTCGAAATATACTCCTCAGTAGGACTTGTATTTTGTAGAGCGTGTTTGGGACATGTTTGAGCACTTTTGCATTCTATTTGGAGTCCTCGATGTCGGCTCTATCCCTGCCACCTGACAATTTTCCACTTTCTCAACATTGTGTTCACGTTTACAATCCGAGGTCGAGGAATATGCATTCTCATCTCATTCAATCTCAACTCTAGGTTTGGTAGGATTGACTTGAGTGGTAAAAAAAAGCATCTAGCTTATCCATCAATATTTCGTTCGAAGTCTCCATTCGTTGATCCATACCGACCACAACTGCATCTAATTCATTTTGGGTACACCAACTCCAACTCACGTAGATTGGACAACATTTGGATGATTGGTTTGAGGAGTTGTTGGATCATTAGCAACATTACCTGAAGCTCTAACAGATTTACTACCACCTTTCTTCGATGGCGTCATTATTTCAGATAAGCTTCTAAACATTGTAGACAACCTTTCAATTGGCCTGAATTTTAGATCATGTGGATCTATCGTAAAATGCATGTTTCAATCTTCAAAATCCACAAAGGCTCTTAATATAGTGGTCGTGGGTTCGAGCCCTACGGTGGGCACCAAAAATATTTACCACCAAAACGGATGCTAACACCCTAAGAGGTGAATCAACACTTTAGATCTATGAAAAACAAGGTTAAGAGCCAGCAAGTATAGGAAATAGCAAAAGTAGAGAGCGTTTATAGTGGTTTGGCCTCAGATTTAGCCTACGTCCACTTTAATCGAGGATTTCATTATCATTATCTTCATAAGGTACACATTCAATCTCATTTTATACATTTTCTATCTCTTTTACAATAAATCTCTCTTTTCTCTTTACAACTACTCGATTTGCATCGTTATCTTTCAATCTCTTTGGAAAAACACTGAAATTCAAACTAGTAGCAACGATTGTTGATGTAGATCTTCGATGGTCATGCATGTCGATGATTGAGATGATTTGTGGATGAAGATGTTGATGGAGATGCTTAAATCTCTCTTAAATATGCTTTAATGGAGTTGGAGATGCTTGAGCAATGTAGAGGTTTGAAAATGGAAGCACTTCGGGAGAGAAAAATCGATCCCTTTAATGTTTGAGGAGGTGGTGTATTTGTAGGCGAAGGATGGAGTGAAGTGATGGTTTTAAAATCGTGCGTGTGCAGTCCTATGGGTCGACAACCGATCCATGGAGTTAATTGCTAACCAATCCATCAGAATATTTGCGGAGCCGATCAATTCTTTAAACCCTTTCTGATGCATAGATGTACAGCTGTGTATAACTGGCATTAAGCCATGGTCCATCTCCTTTTCGATATGAACGATCCATCCTCCTGTTGTATTAAAATAATCGGTCCTCATCTATTTCATGTGTCCACTGTTTATGCTTTATCTTCCTAAAGCAAACAATCCATTTGTAATGACCAGAGATTTTCAGCCCGGAAATCGACATAAATACCTTTACTGTAACTTATGCCGACCTTCCAACCACCAAAAAACACTGGAACGTTTATAGGAAGAAATTAGAGGGTGAGATAAGAAAGAAAGAAATATTAGAATAGAATAAGAACACGTATCAACACAACACAGAGTCTCACATCGCAGCGGAACAAAATATAATACTGAAATAAATCTTTATTGAGAGCTTTTGAAAATAATTACAATATCAGAGTACAACATACATCTGGACAGTTTTAATAGCCTGTCCCATATACAGCACGCAGCGGAATAGTAATCCTATCATACATCTGAACACCTGCAGCTTGTCACTAGACTTTACGGTACCTGATAACCTGAACCTGTATACCCGGGCTAACCCGAGCATTTATAAAACACCGGGTCAGTCTGGTGAACCAGAGTGAGAAAAACTGCACAGCATTAAGGGTATCATTCAACTTGATTTTAAAGTTAAAATCCTTTCGAAAGAAAAGGATAATCATAAGACCAAATCCACACATAAATACGGACGGTTTTTACCTTACGATAACCCAAAACAGTTTTTTCGAAATCAATATCTTTTCTGATGTTATACTAGTGTCTAAATACAAGTAAATATCAATCTAGTGGAATGCTTGCATCTCACGCTCCACATACATAGTATACTATCAAAAACTACAGACGCTTATTGGAGATTGGATTCCAACTATGACAAGGTATGGGACCACCTGCCGATCGTGTATCTCTAGAGGCGAATACACTGGGTTCAACAAGAACATCTTGCAACCCGGCCCTCACATGACTGACCACTCATTTCGCTTAAGTGTGTCAAATGTATATCGCCAACGGCTGGACTCAAACCACCATTTCCCGGAAAGGGACAACATCGAGTATATTGAAGAATGAAATGGATTTTCTCTAGATAGGTGATTATACACCCTAATGGGAGCGACCCACATAGTCATGCTGCCTGCCCGATTTTTGTCATTTTCCTGGGTGATGAGGCTTGAGGTCAGAACACATCTGGTCATCATACACTTTGAATGCCACATCGTCAGATCCGCCAGATCACACTGATTGACGTCCACAAAAGTACTCTAGTTTATTTGGCTAGAGAATAACCATTTCTCCGCCATCAACTATGGTACGTTTGGAGAAATCAACGCATGTAATTCCTTTGGAAATACTCTGTCAAACATCCGTCCATACAAGTCATCCAGGAACAAGATGAACCGAAGGTACCCTCCTACTGCATCCAACATAGGAATCACCCCATGGATCAATAGTGATAGTCCTTGCAATCCACAGATCTCAACCACGACAGAACCTCAGTATATCTCCGGGCGAATTAGAGATTTTAAGTGGTTCTTCCATTTTTTGAAGATCTATGGTCTTCACATGCTCCATCTCGATCGTCGTCTGATCTTTTCAATATATTCGTATTTGTTGGTTGGAATGGTTTTCGAATATATATTCGATCCCGGTCTTTCCATACCAACAATCGTAAAGGTCAGACTTGATAGTCGGTTATTTAACTATCAAGTAAACATCCATGAAAACATTCATGAAATCATACAAATAGATTTCACTGCTTTAGTACTCAGCATCACTTAGCTTTTAAAATTTATCGCTCAATCTCCTTTTAATCCCGTTACTAGGTAAAATATCATCTCATATCATTTCCACTATTTTGGAAATCTTAACATACATTCTTGCCATTGCCAACTGGTATTACCCTTGGATAGTCCCGAAGTCGTTCAAGTTGGGGTATTTTAATTACCTCTCAGACCTTGCACAACAACATTCTTATCTCTAGATAAATACGAGTTGTAATTCAAGAACCAATATTTAATCTTACCTCAAACACATTTCACCAGTTTAAAATATGGCTTTACAATACTTTTTTTCTTTTGGAAATTTCTCTTTAAATATAATTAATATCACTTAATTTGTTATTTAAATAATCTTTTACGAAACATCACTTTATTTACTCTCGACTTGTTCAAATGGCTTCGTTTCACAAATTGAATTATTATTCCAAATCCTATTTTCCACTTTGTTTACCAAGTTTGATTTCAATCCCTTTTCCAATCTTCTTTCTTTCGGGAAATCCTTTTTCAATCCTATTGATTTAACTTAATACCATCCTCAAGTATTTCCCATTTAAAACGACATTTAACTCACATTCCATTTATAACCTTGTTTATATATTTCAGGTTTAACATAAACCCTTTACATCTTCGTCTCCTTTTACTAAATCTAACGTTAAATAATGTTTCGATTTAAGTTATTGTGTATAGTTAGAACTCTTTAACTACTTCATTTTAAACTCGAGTTCAGTTAGGAACTTATTCACAATTCCTTACTCAAATCTCCATTATATTCCCTTTCCAAAAAGTTAATTACTTAAATATATTTTATCAAAGGAGCAATCAATTAAACTAAAACAAACAATTTACTTTTACAATTATCGTTGTAAAATCAGTTAAGTACTTTATTTACAAAGATCAATAATAAAATCTCTTTAAAATCTTCTTAAAATTTAAACACTATTCGTTAAGTGATTTCACTTGGGTCACTCATGACAAACTAATTTAAAAGTCAATCTCAGTTAAAATGATTAACTCGATCAATTTCAACATGATTATTTTCTTAACCAATTTCCAAACAAATAATATAATTAATTTAAATAATTGTTTCTTAGATGCGATAATTTCATTACATAACTGCTAGGTCATTTCTCACTTACTCGCATACAATTCTTATCAACATAAGAAACAATTTCATAATTTCCTATAAATTTTAAATAAATAACTAATATTTATTTCCTTTTCAAATAACTTTCACCTAAAGTAACAGCTTTCAGAAACTTTTTCCATTATATCATATATTTAAAATTTCGATACTGTCGATCCACGGTCGACGAAATCTTTATTTTATAAATCGATTGATTTATATACCAGGTGATGCCAATTACCCAACCATACTACCCCTCAAAACAAATATTGAAACATGGTTTAATAATCAACAACAATCAATCATTTCTTTTTATTTAACTTGAAATTTCTATAACGATCAGCAATCAATCAACAGCCAATTCAAACAATTCACACAATTTCAAACACGTCCATAAACGTGACCAATCAAGGGAAATTTCTTTATTTGGGTCAAATCAAAGTGATTGGTATTTTTTTGAAATTTGACGACCGTTTAATTTCAGAATTTGAATCAACAATAAATATATTTAACTAGCAGACGGTCAATCACTAAAAATCAGAACACGGAAAAATAAAAACCCAATTTATATAAAATATAAATGGGAAGAGCTGAGTGAGTTTAACTCACCTTGATTTAAATCCGTCGATAAACAGTATGTTTTAGTCAAATTAAACTGACGTTTAATTCGACTAAAATTCCCAGTTATTCTTGATCCTGACCAACTCTGCTCCATCTCGAAGTCCTTGTTTTTACGGTCTCAACGCAACTGTTCGTGCCAAAATCTGATATTGTATGTTCGAGAAATTATTCAGGCAAGTTTTATAACAATTAAATTAAAACATAATTTTCTTTTAGATTTTAGGTGGGCTTTTTACCTTAACCCTTGGCCCAAAAAGAACCTGACCCGCCTGCCTCCCTTAAAAACCTTATCCGATCCTTTACTCCCATTCAAGAGCCGCCTCCACTAATTTTCCCTATAGCCGAATCAAACCCTAAGCCGAAAATCAAATCCTTAATTCCTAATTCCCCCCTTTTGATCCTCAGCCGCTTCCATATACATGGTGTCGCAACCGTTTCCGCCCTTCGATCCACCACCATGGCTTCGCAATCGAGCCCACCCCATCGTCATCACGTGGCATCGAGCGAACCAGATCGAGGCCTAGGTCTTCGACTGCGAACGGCTTCAACCGATAAGACCCTTCAAATCGAAAGCTAAGTTTCTTTCTACCTGATTTTTCCATTACTGCGGTATTATTTGTTTGGTTTTCCCTGGTTTCGAATGGGGTTGTTTCTGGATTGTTGTGTTATTCGAAAATGGTTCTGGTATGGTTGAAGCACCACTGTATTCAAAGTGGTGATTCGGTTTAGACTAGATCAACGTCTATCGGTATAGGTTCTAGCTTAGGCCATTGGTTTATATTTTCGATCCTGTGTACTGTGATGGATTGTGGCCGAGATTTGGTTGGGTTTTGTGTAGGAATGTACAGTATTGTTGTAAGGAAAGTGATGAATCTGCTGTGAGTTGTTTTAAATCAATTTCTGTGATTGGCAAATTGTATCATAGATTTTTGTTCAGATTTTTAGTACAGGATTTTCAGCATTCTTGTTCAAATAGGATATTATATAGGTTAGGTATAGGATATTATATAGGTTAGGTGACAGTAAGGTTATGAATTTTCGATTCAAATCAGAGATTCTAGGAACTGTAATATAGATTTGATTTTTTTTTCATTTTTAAATATATGGGAACAGTGAATTTGTATCACAGATTCACTGTACATACATGTGCATTTACTGTTCGATAAGGATTTTATATTCGAAATTGATTTTGTACATATATATGAATATATATATATATATATATGTTAGCAGTTATGTCTAGCTTGGTTGTAAAAAGATATACAGATTTTGCTTTGCTTTAGCATGTGCGTTGCACTGATAGAATTTAATGTATGAATGTACATACATACCTATTTTTACCAGCTACACATTGTACTGCTTACTTAGCTGTTCATCTCACCTCACAAAATTGATGTTTACATATCTGTTTCAATTCGGCTATGTATTGTCTTAGCTATTTAGTCGTGAATACATATAGCTGTTCATATGAGTGTATATATTTGAATTTAGTTGTTCATACCAATCTACTATAGCTGTATGTAACCTATTTTATAGAGGCTCATTTTCTACTTTTTAGCTGTGCATTTCACTACTTTCTTGATTTAGTTGTTTCATGAATTTCTTTTTTTTCTTTCTGTTTATTTCAATCATGAGATCATCCCTTTTAATTGGTTTTTTTTCTTCTTTTCTTTTCAGATTCTGATTGTACTGGATGGAGACTTTTTGTTGATTTCATTGTGTTTGGGAAGCAAGGTTGGGGTGCTCGGCTGTATACCTTCACATGAACCTACATAGATTAGGTTCAAGCTATGGAATTGATAGTTCAGAGATCTATAAATTTATATTGTGGATTCTGTGTATTATTATTTTTTAGTGTATTGTAGAATGATTTGCAAGGGTTTGTACTTGAAATAATTGTATATATATTCTCTTTGCTTTCCTAGCTGTTACGGTAGCCCTGTGTTTGTGTTTTCTTGGAACTCAAAGAGTGGTTATTTGTGTGTAACAAACAAATGAGAAAGAAAAGAGAATAGCCGTGCTATTGCTAGCCAGGTATAGCATCCAAACATTTAAGATATCTAGTTAATTAGTTGTTGTACCATTCTATTTTGAGTTATTAAAATGTAATTGCTTTTGATAAAAATTTGCTGGATATTGTTTCACCTAAAAGAATGCTTATTTCCGGTTAATCAATGAGACAACGCCTAAATGGTATTAGCCCAATATATCAATCACTGAATCTTTACTTGTGTGGTCTATGTTATCCCACCTATTTATTTGTTGGCCTACATCCTTAGTAGGAGAAAATGTAGGTTGGTATTGTTTTTATTTTCTTTTAGTTGGGATAGAAGTCATACGACCGAAAAGAAATCTATGATAGACTTACACATTATCGATATATTGTGTATTGAATTCCAAATAATTAGATTTAACAATAATGAACTATTGTCATCCTATATATATTCCAAATAAAATAATACAACACTCCAAATTGAATCGATATGAAATTATAACATTACAATTTTTTAGTTAAAAGATACTCGAATTATATTAAAAGTCGTTATTAGTTATTAAATAATGTTATCATTCATTAACGATTTCCATAGCGACTATTTTAAATTTGAATCGGACGTAACTTGAAATTTACAAGCCGAAAACTCGATTTTTCTCTTTCATTAGAAATTATCATCAAGTCGGTTCAAATGTTTTTCGTTTCACGAAAATCCTACTTATATCGGATCCTGTATATCCTGTTAAAGTTCAAATTGAAAATTTCGAACTACCGCGTCGTTTCGAGCTCGTTTTAATATATATATATATATATATATATATATAAATACATATATTCGAACTCCATTTAAATAAATAAATTCATTAAAAACCCATTATATTTCCAACATAATATATAAACAAATTTAAATATTCGAATTTAAATAGCCGAAAAACCCGGGACGTTACATTCTTCCCCCTTAGAATAATTTCGTTCTCGAAATTGCAAAGTAAGAAGAATATTTTGACCCATATTATTTTAAAATCATTACTTATGCAAAATAAATTTAAACTTTAAAAAATTTCTAAAAATTTTCTAGCATATTCTCTGCATGGCTCGATCGGTACAACTGCAATTGTCGGCCTCAACTTCTTCGTAAAGAAAATTCAAAATCCAAATGGCTACCCCCTCAGGGTATAAAATTAATCGCTTAACCCATAATATAAGGTTTACCTTTCTTTCAAGCATTCGAACTAAAATTCCAATTTCCAAAGCATATCCAGTAACCGTTCATCGTCTGCATTTGTAGTCTGTATAACCAAATCATCTCTATAGTCTTCAGGATTCTGCACTTACTCCACTTATAATGACAATAAAAATCTGGGTTAAATAATTTCGTTTCCACTTTACAACCAATCTTATTTCCAATCCACTACACCAGGATTTATCCATCCATACTATTCCTTATTAACTCAACTGGTTAAATTCGATTACTGTTCAATATCTGGTTCGCATCTGCTTTGGTTTCACATTCATTAATATCGATCGATTAATATCAATTTAATTCCTATTATTTATCCTTTAAACTTTCAAAATCTCAATTTATTTAAGTTCATCCCATTTGAATTCATTCTTAACTTGATTTTACTTAACCAGGTTCAGTTTCACTTTCAAATTTGATTCAATAGACGTACTAATTCTCTAATCAGTTCAATTTTATTTCATATTTCAAATTTGATTTCAAATCAAATTAATCAGAACAACATATCAACCTACATATAAAATAATTTCCTTTTCTATATAAAAAGTACGTTGGGTAAAATTATTTCATTTACCCTCTTTATAAAACAATATTGTATCCACTCGCTAGTTCAATGCTTCTCAACACTTGAACCAGTCAAATAACACAATACAAAACATTTGTATATAAAATATTACAAATACGCTCTCTCTCACATATATATATAGATATATATATATATACTCAACTCAATCTAGGGTGTTACTAACCCAATCTCAATTGAGTTACGCCACAGAGCCAAGGTTACTACTCAACCAGTAGCTCTGATACCACTGTAA
Source organism: Allium sativum (assembly GCA_030737875.1). Lineage (NCBI taxonomy): Eukaryota > Viridiplantae > Streptophyta > Magnoliopsida > Asparagales > Amaryllidaceae > Allium > Allium sativum. The sequence goes on from CM060923.1 coordinate 276,016,444, forward strand.
CGACCAGAGATTTTCGGCCCGGAAATCGACATAAATACCTTTACCGTAACTTATGCCGACCCTCCAACCACCAAAAAACACTGGAACGTTTATTGAAAGAAATTAGAGGGTGAGATAAGAAAGAAAGAAATATTAGAATAGAAGAAGAAGAAGTATCAATACAACACAGAGTCTCACATCGCAGCGGAACAAAATATAATACTGAAATAAATCTTTATTGAGAGCTTTTGTAATACTTACAATATCAGAGTACAACATACATCTGGACAGTTTTAATAGCCTGTCCCATATACAACACACAACGGAATAGTAATCCTATCATACATCTGAACACCTGCAGCTTGTCACTGGACTTCACGGTACCTGATAACCTGAACCTGTATACCCGGGCTAACCCGAGCATTTACAAAACACCGGGTCAGTCTGGTGAACCAGAGTGAGAAAAACTTGCACAACATTAAGGGTATCATTCAACTTGATTTTAAAGTTAAAATCCTTTCGAATAAAAAGGATAATCGTAAGACCAAATCCACACATAAATACGGACGGTTTTTACCTTACGATAACCCAAAACAGTTTTTTTGAAATCAATATCTTTTCTGATATTATACTAGTGTCTAAATATAAGTAAATATCAATCTAGTGGAACGCTTGCATCTCACGCTCCACATACATAGTATACAATCAAAAACCGCGGGCGCTTATTGGAGATTGGATTCCAACTATGATAAGGTATGGGACCACCTGCCGATCGTGTATCTCTAGAGGCGAATACACTGGGTTCAACAAGAACGTCTTGCAACCCGGCCCTCACATGACCGACCCTTCATTTCGCTCGAGTGTATCGAATGTATATCACCAACGGTTGGACTCAAACCACCGTTTCCCGAAAAGGGACATCATCGAATAAATTGAATAATGAAATGGATTTTCTCTAGATAGGTGATTATACACCCTAATGGGAGCGACCCACATAGCCATGCTGCCTGCCCAATTTTTGTCATTTTCCCGGGCGAGGAGGCTTGAGGTCAGAACACATCTGGTCATCATACACTTTGAATGCCACATCGTCAGATCCGCCAGATCACACTGATTGATGTCTACAAAAATACTAGTTTATTTGGCTAGAGAATAACCATTTCTCCACCATCAACTATGGTATGTTTGGAGAAATCAACGCATGTAATTCCTTTGGAAATACTCTGTTAGACATCCGTCCATACAAGTCATCCAGGAACAAGATGAACCGAAGGTACCCTCCTACTGCATCCAATATAGGAATCACCCCATGGATCAGTAGCGATAGTCCTTGCAATCCACAGATCTCAACCACGATAGAACCCCAGTATATCTCCGGGTCGAATCAGAGATTTTAAGTGGTTCTTCCGTTTTATGAAGATCTATGGTCTTCATATGCTCCATCTCGATCGTCGTCTGATCTTTTCTATATATTCGTATTTGTTGGTTGGAATGGTTTTCAAATATATATTCGATCCCGGTCTTTCCATACCAACAATCGTAAAGGTCAGACTTGATAGTCGGTTATTTAACTATCAAGTAAACATCCATGAAATCATACAAATAGATTCACTGCTCTAGTACTCAACATCACTTGGCTTTTAAAATTTATCGCTCAATCTCCTTTTAATCCCATTACTAGGAAAAATATCATCTCATATCATTTCCACTACTTTGGAAATCTTAACATACATTCTTGCCGTTAACAACTGGTATTACCCTTGGAAAGTCCCGAAGCCGTTCAAGTTTGGGTATTTTAATTACCTCTTAGATCTTGCCCAACAACGTTCTTATCTCCAGATAAATACGAGTTGTAATTCAAGAACCAATATTTAATCTTACCTCAAACACATCTCACCAGTTTAAAATATGGCTTTACAGTACTTCTTTTCTTTTGGAAATTTCTCTTTAAATATAATTAATATCACTTAATTTGTTATTTAAATAGTCTTTTACGAAACATCACTTTATTTACTCTCGACTTGTTCAAATGGCTTCGTTTCACAAACTGAATTATTATTCCAAATCCTATTTTCCACTTTGTTTACCAAGCTTGATTTCAATCCCTTTTCCAATCTCCTTTCTTTTGGGAAATCCTTTTTCAATCCTATTGATTTAACTTAATATCATCCTCAAGTATTTCCCATTTAAAATGACATTTAACTCACATTATAACCTTGTTTATATATTTCAGGTTTAACATAAACCCTTTACATCTTCATCTCCTGTTACTAAATCTAACGTTAAATAATGTTTCGATTTAAGTTATTGTATCTAGTTAGAGCTCTTTAACTACTTCATTTTAAACTCGAGTTCAATTAGGAACTTATTCACAATTTCTTACTCAAATCTCCATTATATTCCCTTTCCAAAAAGTTAATTACTTAAATATATTTTATCAAAGGAGTAATTAATTAAACTAAAACAAACAATTTACTTTTACAATTATCATTGTAAAATTAGTTAAGTACTTTATTTACAAAGATCAATAATAAAATCTCTTTAAAATCTTCTTAAAATTTAAACACTATTCGTTATGTGAGTTCACTTAGGTCACTAATGACAAACTAATTTAAAAGTCAATCTCAGTTAAAATGGTTAACTCGATCAATTTCAACACGATTATTTTCTTAACCAATTTCCAAACAAATAATATAATTAATTTAAATAATTGTTTCTTAGATGCGATAATTTCAATACATAACTGCTAGGTCATTTCTCACTTGTTCGCATACAATTCTTATCAACATAAGAAACAATTTCATAATTTCCTATAAATTTTAAATAAATAAATAACTAATATTTATTTCCTTTTCAAATAACTTTCATCTAAAGTAACAGCTTTCAAAATCTTTTTCCGTTATGTCATATATTTAAAATTTCAATACTGTCGATCCACGGTCGACGAAATCTTTATTTTATAAATCGATTGATTTATATACCAGGTGATGCCAATTACCCAACCACACTACCCCTCAAAACAAATATTGAAACATTGTTCAATAATCAACAACAATCAATCATTTCTTTTTATTTGACTGGAAATTTCTATAACGATTACAATCAATCAATAGCCAATTCAAACAATTCACACAATTTCAAACACGTCTATAAACGTGACCAATCAAGGGAAATTTCTTTATTTGAGTCAAATCAAAGTGATTGGTATTTTTTTGAAATTTAATGACCGTTTAATTTCAGAATTTGAATCAACAATAAATATATTTAACTAGCAAACGGTCAATCACTAAAAATCAGAACACGGAAAAATAAAAACCCAATTTATATAAAATATAAATGGGAAGAGTTGAGTGAGTTTAACTCACCTTGATTTAAATCCATCGATAAACAGTCTATTTTTGTCAAATTAAATTGACGTTTAATTTGAATAAAATTCCCAGTTGTTCCAGATCCTGACGAACTCTGCTCCATCTCGAAGTCCTCGTTTTTACGGTCTCAACGCATCTGACCGTGCCAAAATCTGATATCGTATGTTCGAGAAATTATTCAGACAATTTTTATAATAATTAAATTAAAACATAATTTTATTTTAGATTTTATGTGGGCTTTTTACCTTAACCCTTGGCCCAAAAAGAACCCGACCCGCCTGCCTCCTTTAAAACCCTTATCCGATCCTTTACTCCCATTCAATAGCCGCCTCCACTAATTTTCCCTATAGCTGAATCAAACCCTAAGCCGAAAATCAAATCCCTAATTCCTAATTCCCCCTTTTGATCTTCAGCCGCTTTAAGATACATGGCGTCGCAACTGTTTCCGCCATTCGATCCACCACCATGGCTTCGCGATCAAGCCCCCCCCCCCATAGTCATCACGTGGCATCGAGCGAACCAGATCGAGGCCTAGGTCTTCGACTGCGAATGGCTTCAACCGATAAGACCCTTCAGATCAAAAGCTATGTTTCTTTTTACATGATTTTTCCATTAATACGGTATTATTTGTTTGATTTTTCCTGGTTTCGAATGGGGTTGTTTCTGATTTGTTGTGTTGTTCGAAAATGGTTCTGGTATGGTTGAGCACCACTGTATTTATAGTGGTGATTTGGTTTAGATTAGATCAACGTCTATCAATATAGGTTTTAGCATAGGCCATTGGTTTATATTTTTGATCATGTGCACTGTGATGGATTGTGGCTAAGATTTGGTTGGGTTTTGTGTAGGGTTGTACAGTATTGTTGTAAGGAAAGTGATGAATCTGCTATGAGTTGTTTTAAATCAATTTCTGTGATTTGCAAACTGTATCGTAGATTTTTGTTCAAATTTTTAGTATAGGATTTTTAGCATTCTTGTTCGAATAGGATATTATATAGGTAAGGTGACAGTAAGGTTATGAATTTTCGATTCAAATCAGAGATTTTAGGAACTGTAATATAGATTTGATTTTTTTTCATTTTTAAATATATGGGAATAGTGAATTTGTATCACAGATTCACTGTACATACATGTGCATTTACTGTTCGATAAGGATTTTATATTCGAGATTGATTTTATACATACATATGAATATATATATGTTAGCAGTTCTGTCTAGCTTGGTTGTAAAAAGATATACAGATTTTGCTTTACTTTAGCATGTGCATTGCAATGATAGAATATAATGTATGAATGTACATACATACCTAATTTTACCAGCTACACATTGTACTGATTCCTTAGCTGTTCATCTCACCTCACAAAATTGATGTTTACATATCTGTTTCAATTCGGCTATGTATTGTCTTAGCTATTTAGTCGTGAATACATATAGCTGTTCGTATGAGTGTATATATTTGAATTTAGTTGTTCATACCTATCTACTATAGCTGTATGCAACCTATTTTATAGAGGCTCATTTTCTACTTTTTAGCTGTGCATTTCACTGTTTTCTTAATTTAGTTGTTTCATGAATTTCTTTTTTTTCTTTCTTTTTATTTCAATCATGAGATCATCCCTTTTAATGGTTTTTTTTTTCTTTTCTTTTCTGATTCTGATTGTACTAGATGGAGACTTTTTGGTGACTTCATTGTGTTTGGGAAGCAAGGTTGGGGTGCTCGGCTGTATACCTTCAGATGAACCTACATATATTAGGTTTAGGCTATGGAATTGATAGTTCAGAGATCTGTAAATTTATATTGTGGATTCTGTGTATTAATTTTTTATAGTGTATGGTAGAATGGTTTGCAAGGGTTTGTACTTGAAATAATTGTATATATATTCTCTTTCCTTTCCTAGCTGTTACGGTAGCCCTGTATTTGTGTTTTCTTGGAACTCAAAGAGTGACTATTTGTGTGTAACAAACAAAAGAGAAAGAAAAGAGAATAGCCGTGCTATTGCTAGCTAGCTATAGCGTCCGAGCATTTAAGATATCTAGTTAATTAGTTGTTGTACCATTCTATTTTGAATTATTAAAATGTACTTGCTTTTGATAAAAATTTGCTGGATATTGTTTCACCTAAAAGAATGCTTATTTCCAGTTAATCAATGAGACAGCGCCTAAATGGTATTAGCCCAATATATCAGTCACTGAATCATTACTTGTGTTGTCTATGTTATCCCACCTATTTATTTGTTGGCCTACATCCTTAGTAGGAGAAAATGTAGGTTGGTATTGTTGTTATTTTCTTTTAGTTGGGATAGAAGTCATACGGCCGAAAAGAAATCTATGATAGACTTACACATTAACGATATATTGTGTATTGAATTCCAAATAATTAGATTTAACAATAACGAACTATTGTCATCCTATATATATTCCAAATAAAATAATACAACACTCCAAATTGAATCGATATGAAATTATAACATTACAATTTTTGAGTTAAAAGATACTCGAATTATATTAAAATTTGTTATTAGTTATTAAATAACGTTATCGTTCATTATCGATTTCCATAGCGACTATTTTAAATTTGAATTGGACGTAACTTGAAATTTACAAGCCGAAATCTCGATTTTTCTCTTTTATTAGAAAAATATCATCAAGTCGGTTCAAACGTTTTTCGTTTCATGGAAATCCGACTTATATCGGATCCTGTATATCCAGTTAAAGTTCAAATTGAAAATTTCGAACTAACGCGTCGTTTCGAGCTCGTTTTAATATATATATATATATACTCGTACTCCATTTAAATAAATAAATTTGATTAAAACCCATTTTATTTCCAACATAATATATAAACAAATTTAAATATTCGAATTTAAATGGCCGAAAAACCCGGGACGTTACACCATTCTTTCATGTAAACATGACCACAACCGATCCATCATTTATAGATGCCCGATCCAAATTTTAGGGTTGCTGCAGATCCATACTGAGCAGCTCCCGATCCATTGAGAAAAGCACTGCCGATCCATCCAGATTCGCTGCCGACCCATCCATCATCGCCTGCCGATCCATCATGGATCGTGTGTCAGCGCCTACCAATCCAACGTGCTTTAGGATTTTGCCGACCCACTACTGCTTTGCCGACGATCCATTTATTTTGGCTACCGATCCGTGGATGGATCGTATTATGCCGACCCATTTTTTTGACAATACGTGACTGATGCATGTATATTCTTACTGTGATATATCAGAATGACTTCGTTATACTTTCTAGATTGCTAATGCATAATTTGATCCAGTGTAAGAAATTGGTGTTCGAGTATGGACCAATAATTCTTGCAAATGTAGAGAAGTTTGTAGAGACAACTGACATATCTGCATCTCTTCGTGTAGGCAAAGCTGGTAGATAGGCTACTTCACTTAAAGAAGTACTTGTTTCATCGCATGAAAGCTTAAGTTTATACAGAGGAAACTGCTAATATATTCAACCACGTTTCTCTTTCTAGAATGCTTCCATATATACAACGGCAACATAACTTATATATACTTCAACTTGGCACGAACCACCCATATGTTTGATGCATGCTTTATGTATAATGAAATGTTGTTGTGTTCATCTGTACCTAATACATGCAGCTTTGTCTGATTTGTCTTCATGTGAAGTTTTAAAGCCCATTAAAACTGCAGACTTCTGATCATAGCAAACTGAAGGAGAGAAAAGAGGTGCAGATCTAGTAGTGTTCAGAGGAGCAGCATGTAATAGTATTTTCGTTCTAGCATGGTGTTTTGGCGATGGTGATGTTTGTTGTGGGGTAGCTTGTATTTGAGTTGGCATAGCAGATCTAGCTGTTCCTGCTGCAACACCAGTTACCGGAGCAGTGCTAGGAGGTAAACTGCTGGTACAGTGCTGATGTAGCAAACATTAGAGGAGTTGGAGGTGGTTGGTTGTCTAATTTTTGGTGGAGATCGACCACTTGCTCGGTGAGGTGCTGAAGTGTTGCTTTAATGTTGATGGTGTCGGCACATAGGTTTCTCAGCATGGTAGTTTGGCTGGTTAGAATGGTGTTCATGGTGTTTTGGTGGTGGATGGGTTGTTCGAAGATTGCATCTACTTGGGTCATTGTAATGGGATTGTTTGGATATATAGAGAGAAGGGAAGGAGAGGCCAATCAGCGAAAGCACCAATTGATATGACTATATCAGGTTATAGGCAAGAAGGAAGAAGAATCAGTGGAGAAGAGGAAGAAAGGGCTGGAAAAGAAAGGATAAAAGAGATAGAAAGAGTTCACAATTTAATTCTTCTATATATTTATACTAGCAAAGGTACAATTATATAGCAGTACATCCTAACAACTTGCAATACGTGGCTGGCTTTTAGGCGCCAAAAACAATAGCAGAGTTGTAAAAAGTAACATGGCTGCCACTACTAACAACTTTATGGTGCCATTTTGATATGCCTAATCCGTAAGCCTCCTATGTATTATTATTACCATATCAGTTTCAGTCGGAATCCTGGTTTAATTTTAATTTAAAGACCAGTCAATTATTAGTAATCAAATATGTATAAGATTTTTTTTAAGGATGATGATTATAATAGTAATAGCCCAATCAGACAGAAAAGAATTAACAAGTGCAGTCTTCTTCATTTTCCGATAAGTTGACTGTGTTGAATATAGTCCAAATGGTAATTATAAGATCGTGAAAGTTGCACAGACTTGGGAATTAAGATGGTAGTGGGATATTTTTTCTCTACAATAAAACTACAAGACCCGAAATGAGGGTAACAATAATTACCTGCTTAATTGTAGTGGATATGGAGCGTCCTGAGAGGTGCCATATATAATCTGAAAAAAGGTAATATATATGCCTAGTTGGTCTCTTAGATCCATTAAACGTTATTAGTTAACTCAAATCATCAGATATTGTTTTCATATCATGCTTAGTTGCCTGTAATCGAACAATTGTAGACCGATGCTAACCTCCTATCAAAAAAACTAACGCTTAGTGCACCAAAAACACATGGTACACAAAGACATTTATCTCTTATTAGATTTAAGTATGAAACTAGTCTGCCTTAAATTCATGTACATACTGCTCATATTCCTCTCTAGCCAACCAATCACTTGACAATGTCTCCTAACCGGAACCACTGGCCCGTCAGTTCCGGTTAACTCACTATTGCATACTGCTCTAAAAATCCCATCAATAATAACCATCAAACATTCTACCATCTGCCATCCCAACCCTTTCCTCCACCCCTTCATCTCCGCAAACACTATCGTTAACAGTTACACATGCTAAGATCGGGTTCCTTGTTTACTGGTAAATAATAGATTCAAGGATCGCAGTGTTATAGGAATACTTAGAAAAAGCAAGAAGTTAAGGTGTAGTGTCAATTAGCAAACATATTCCTCTCATATCTGAATTCAGACGTAATGGAACTGAAACCATTTCCATATTCCTATTTGTTATTGATTCAATGTTTTGATGTTTATGTGCTAAGGTAGTTGCAAAATTGACTTCATTTGCTACTAAAACCAAAATCTCTGATGTAGATCTCCATATAAAATTCTCTTGAAGTGAATTCCTCTTTGTTGTAGTGAATTCCTCTTTGTTGTCTTTTCCTAGCCTTTGAGTTCGAAAAACCAAGTAGATAAGCCAATACAGTATTAATTCCAGCACATAAAACAAATGTACCTTCGTGGTTAGAACATTGTGTATGATCATCAAATTTGCAATAAGATCAAGTTTAAATTGCATATCCTAGAAGAAAAAAAATCCACATCGCTTTTTTCACAATCAGACCTTGGAATCATTTAATAGTTGCCATATTAGAGATTGAGATATTGCATTTGTCATAGTCAAACACTAATTGAAGATGACTAAAACAAATTAATAATAAACTAGGCACAATAGGTCAAAAGCACAATGCCAAACTAGACTCAAAACACACTAAAAAAATCAAAATTCAAAGGGTTGAAACAAATCAAATTCCATATTCACCATGTAAAAATCCATAGTCATTTGTGGAGACTAACTAATCTTGGGTAGATCAAAAACTAGATTGATATGCCATAAACATTGAAGGAATTAATAAAAGAAGTTGATTCTTGAATCGTGATTTCACCAACACTCCTTTTTCGTGAATTGAAGAATGGATTAGGAGTGGATTGGCATAGGAAATGGAAGGAGAAAAAGCAGTTTTCTAGAATGCGAAGTGAATCGCCAGCTCCTCTCCCCATAGAATAGATAAACAACCCATCCAAACTAAAGCAAATATAATTACAAAGTTTAGTATAATGGCATATATCACCTGATACATGTTGTTAAGTGGATTCACACAATACCATTTTCGGCAATTTATCAAGTAGATTCACAACACTGCTAAAAATTAATGCCTTAGTCAAATATTTTTTGAGATAGCTATTTTTCCACAAAGAGAGACATCAACAATTATGAACAATTATTTTAGTTATAAGTTAATAGTTAAATGACACTATTGTAGTGCAAAATCAGAGATTTGGGCAGCGGAATACGAATAAACCCAATGATCTAGTCTGTCAACTATTTCAATAATGCCAAAAAAATAAAATCAAGTGGCACAAAATAGAGAGAACAAAAAACAAAAAAAAACATAGGAAAGAACACACCAATTTTAATGTGGTTCGGCTTTACCTACGTCCACGGAGACCCAACAACTTTTAGTTCTTAATGAAGAAATAAGTACAAAAAGATTACAATAGAGAGAAGACTAATTGTGGATTACTTCATACAATAACATGACCCCTATTTATACAGAGGGATTTCTTGGGGATAAAAAAGAGAAGTTTCTAGATTGCTTGGACATGAAGGAAAAATAAATAATATTTTCCTTGATTTGATTGGAGCATAAATGGATGGTGCAATTATGGTTCCAATCTCTTTTGTCCTATCTCGATTCGGTATGGAGAATGCTAAACCGATGGCTACTCCATTAGGCTCTCAATTCAAACTATCCAAAGATATGTGACCCACATCGGATGAAGACAAAAGGGATATGCGTAATATACCTTATTCTAGTGTTGTTGGTAGTCTCATGTATGCAATGGTGTGCACGAGACTAGATTTGGCCCATGCAGTTGGCGTTGTCAGTCGATATATGTCTAACCCAGGTAAAGAGCATTGGCAAGCAGTGAAGTGGATACTCAGATATCTTCGTGGCACTTCTTCAATTGGCTTGTTATATGGTGGAGTAGATAGAGACATCTCTCTTAGAGGATACTGTGATTCAGATTACGCTGGGGATAAAGATGGACGGAAGTCGGTGTTGGGCTATGTTTTTACACTTGGCATAGGCCCGATTTCGTGGAGATCAAAGTTGTAGTCTATCGTAGCTTTGTCGATTACCGAAGTAGAGTTGATATCGATTGTGGAAGCAACAAAGGAAGGATTGTACTTACTTCAGTTGTTGGATGATCTTTCAATGGCGCAACAGACAGTGAAGCTATTTTCAGACAGTCAGAGTGCGATTCATCTTGTTGAGAATCAGGCTTATAGTTCACGGACGAAGCACATTGATGTTAGAGGCTTCTTTCTTATGCTTGAGGAAGAACGAAGCAAGATTAAATTATTGAAGGTGGGTACTTCGAATAATCCTTCAGATATGATGACCAAGTCACTTCCAAAAGACAAGTTTGAGTATTTCTCAAACTTGATCAGTTTGCTTCCTGTTACTTGAGCGCCATAGGGCACTGGGCCCAACAACTTCTATGTTGATTGCTGAAGATGAGATAATGAAGGAAGATTGCCATATTTGAATCAAGGTGGAGTGTTTAAATTAATGATTCAAATATTTGTAGAGAAGGAAAGAAATTGATTGATTGTCAATTAATTAATTGGCTCGTATATGCAAAGATATAAGAGTAAGTTTTTGGAAGAAAAATAAAAGGCCAATCAATCAATTAATGTAGAATCAATTTCAACAACTATAAGATCTGGTAGAAAATAAAGATAAATAACACATGTAATTGAAACTAATTCCTCGATCGGTAGTGTCCAAATGCTTAAAAGTATCACAGTGCTCAACTTTTTGAACGTTTTAGCTTTTCTGTTAAAATAACTTTTAATTTAGTAAAATAGAAAAATAGAACATTAGTGTTATAGCAAAATACTAGTAAAGCACATATTGTTTAGGAATTATGCAATAATTGTTTCATTTCTTACTATCGTCACTTACAAGACTATGGTAGAACTATAAGCTAGAAGCATAGGCAGATATACAATAAAGGCGGATGTGGACAGGAGATAACCACGCTTATGTCCATTTAATCCAAATAACCAAACCAATAAACCAACTAGTAATTATTATTAGGTTTTCAAGAATTAAAAATGGGTTTTTGGCTCAGCCTTTTCAATGAGGCTATCTGGGCAAAACAAGTTACTTCTAGTAAGCTAATTATAACTTACCAATGCTACTGTTATATAATAGAAACAACCGTGGCTACTAGCATTTAAAGTTAGAAAATTTTGGTTGTAGAATTCATGTAAGCGACACAAGCATGCAAATAGAAAAATATCTATTCTAATGCAAAAAAAATTAGCAACTCAAGGAACTTCTTAAAAACAACAAACAAACAATATATCAACTCAAAAAGCATTCTCATCTGCTAACATACTTCTAATATATGTTAAATAGTTGACATCATCTTTCCAGTATATTATGCAGCTTATCAAAGAAGCACTCAAGATTCTTACTTGCGGTTGCTATTTTCTACACATAGTTTATACGTAAGCATTTTCAACTTTACTTGTTTTTAGATAAGCTCCTGAAGCCATAATCATTCGTCTTTAATGACTTGATATGTACTTCAACACACACTTCCCTCTATGGTGTATACTTCTCTTTATGACTTGATATAATATAAAACTAATTTGCTAAATTATGTATTTACCTATCATCATAATAATACCAAGTATTTTATGTATGACCATAAGCAAGAATCGTAGAAACAGTGCTTTTTCATTAGTAGAATTTGTAGTTGGAGTGAATCGATGTTTTTGAGGTTTGTAGCCTAAATATTATACATAATAGTTATTGGCTAAGGATTAATTTTGTTATCTTAAATTCTTAATCATGGTTTGAGGTCTCGTCCGACACCACGAAATCCCGTCGATCTCGTCTCGGTTTTGACGGTCACCGGGACGAAACAACGACAAAATCTCGTACCGCTTCTACAAAGGGGAAGAAAAAAAACCTAAATCGCGAAGTCATTAAACACCAATTGAAGAAAATAAATTAGTGTATTGTTTTTTCACCATTCAGAAATCTTGACAGCCAACTCAAGGTTCAAAATCTTGCCGATTCGAAGTAACCACGCTCTGGAGATGCAAAATCCAGTTGCAAATCGATGGTCGGCTTGGACGTGATCAATCGATATGTGAATTCTCACCAAAAAAAAATAAAAATACCGCCTTACGCTATTTTTTGGGTTTTCCTCTTTTTTTTTTGAATGTTTGTTGATTGGGGGGGGGGGGGGGGGGAAATCAAATGTATTCCCCCTTTTTTCTTCCTAAACGAAAGTGCAGCGTACAGTAGAACTTTGAGAGTTTGACTGGCCTCTTTTTCTTTTATCTTTTGTTTTATTTGCTGCTTTCCTATTGGCGTGTGCAGCACGGTACTGATCTGAAACAAGTTGGAGTCCATTTGCTTCTTATTTTACTGCGTTACTTGAATAGTCCTGTTGAATGCATATAAATATGTTGTGCGGACCTGAGCCCATAAAGTGACTTCTGCATAGTAATTTGTTGTTGGCTAGTCATATTGAATGCATATGGATCTGAATACGTCATGGTAAACTGACATTAACTTTTTCAAAAAATATATAAAAATATGATATTTGGACCGAAACCGGAAAAAAAATCGAAACCATCGAAATCGCCGAAACCGTCGGAAACTAGTAAATTTTCAAATAACCGAAACCGAGTTTTCGAATCTTGATCTTAATATACACATTATGTTTTCTTTCATAATGTTTTTTATTTATAATATCCGAAGAATGGTTATTGGTACGACAATTTTAATTCTATAATTATTTGTCCTTTGATAAGATGATTTATACTCTATTGTTACCAAGATTTTACTATGAAAGTTGTCTTATTAAGATGCTTCATGCATGCTTTTACCAAATAAAATCACCTTAGAAAGTGCGTCTAAGAAAATAGAATGTTAATCTAAGCTTCAAACCTATGTGTATGCCCTTTGGTTTATGTTTAATAAAGTGCATCTAAGAAAGTGCATTTTCAACTTTACATGCTTTTAGATATGCTCCTGAAGCTACAATCATTCATCTCTAATGACTTAATATGTACTTCAACACATACTTCCCACTATGGTGTATACTTCTCTTTATGACTTGATATATATATTATAAAACTAATTTGCTGAATTATATGTTTACCTCTCATCGTAAGAATACCAAGTATTTTATGTGTGACCATAAGCAAGAATCGTAGATACAGTGCTTTTCCATTAGTAGAATTTGTAGTTGGATTGAATCGATGTTATTGAGGTTTGTAGCCTAACTATTATACATAATAGTTATTGGCTAAGGTTTAATTTAGTTATCTTAATATACATATTATGTTTTTTTTCAAATGTTTTTTATTCGTAATATCCGAAGAATGGTAATTGGTAAATTTTAATTAGATAATTATTTGTCTTTTGATAAGATGATTTATACTCTATTGTTACCAAGATTTTACTATGAAAGTTGTCCTATTAAGATGCTTCATGCATGCTTCTATCAAATAAAAGCACCTTAGAAAGTGCATCTAAGAAAATAGAATGTTAATCTATGCTTCAAACCTGTGTGTATGCCCTTTGGTTTATGTTTCAATTTTGTCTTTGTTCGAGTTGCTAAATTATATCAATGATGTTTTGAACGGACATATACCCACGGGGTGTTTTCCATCAACAAACCCTAAGTTTAGTCATTCGCTCGTATACAAGTAAAAATAGCCAAATGGGAGGATACCACGGTAACATTCTAAAGTTATAGTTTTAAGTAAACAAAAAAGAAATGAACAGTGTAAAAAAGAATAGAAGCTTAATAACAACGAAAAGTCCATGAGAAATTTTGTTTGAGAAGGTAATGTTATCTATTATCTATTATTTAATTTCAATGGGAAAACAGGAACTAGGTCATGCTTATGTGTCATATCCCTCTGTCCAACGTTTTCCCATATCTCTTTCCCCGTCAAATTTACGAACAAATATTTGTTTCTACTTATTTTTTTAATTTCGTGTGCTGCTAAAAGCACCCAAAAATGTGCTTCCTAAAACCATACTTAATTTAATCACTCTTAATTAATTTAATTTTAATGTACTTCCTAACACCAGTTTAATTCCTCCACTCATTCCCTAATCATCGAACATATTCCATCTCTCGCAATTAGTTCAAACGTAAACCCTATTTTTTTTTTTTTCATCTTATCTCGATCGATCAAAAATAAACGTTGACTTGATATGCTTCCTAACATGATCCGCCGTCTACTTATTCCCCAATTGATTCTTCTTAAACCCTGATTCTCAATTTTATTGTAATTCGAGGAAAACTTATTAATCATTACAGTTGGATTTCTTAGCAATGAAGGGCGAGAACTTATACACGAACGAAGATCTCGCGAACAGCGAATGCTCTAATGAAGAAGATGAGGTTATTTATCTTAAATTATTTTTGTATGTTTGGGTGCCTATTTTTTATTTCGTGGTGGCCAGAGGCATATGTGTATTGGAAGGATGGTGGTGTTTAGTTATGGTGTTAGGAAGCGTATTTCAGGGTGATTTTAGCAGCACACTTAATTTTCCTCCAACCGCCTCCCAAAACTTAACCAAATCTCCTCCTTTTTCTTCCTCCATATATAATCGACATCATGCATTCTCACTTTACCCTACGTCTCCGTGAACACCGCCGTTAGTAACAGCGCCAGTCAATATCACATCGTTCATTTACTCGCAAAGCCCGACCCTTATGTCACCGATTTGGATGGCAGAACACCCATCTTTCCCGTCGGCATATTCATCAATCGGTGATTAGGTAACTCTTCTTTTGTTCTTACTGACTTCTTCAAACCGCCTCCTCATCTGCTCGCTGTCTTCACCGAACCGTAGTTGAAATTGTTAACGTCAAGCTCAGTCTGCAAATACGAAAACATGTTTTGTTTTTATAGCCTTGCCAATTGCGTCTTGTGTGTTCAAATTTGCTGAATAATACCGTTGCCGTTCCTTTAATGCCTACGGTAATACCGGTGTTTACAGTTGTAAACTCATGTACTGCACCACCATTTTCAGTCAGTAACAGTATAACATATGCTCTTTCTCCTACTTTTGACGAATACTGCAAACTTATTGCTCTGTCTGTTAACTGCATCCGTAAAACATATGTTGGTTACATATTACTTTGATGCACCATGAGTGACAACTGTACCTGGACGCTGTGCCAATGCCATTTAACCTTACCATCATTTGATTATACCCCACTTATTTGGAACTTGAAAACTCGCTGCAACAAATTAGCGCTCAACGTACACACCATTTGTTTTTCCTACGTCAGTATGCTCCACTCGCTTTTGTGCCTCTTAAATACGTTGTAACACCCCACTCCCGCTATGATCACTCACTAAGGGAATGCCATAGCATCGGTGGAGTATTTTAGTGAATATAGAACAGAAAAATTACAACAAGACAGATATAAATAGTACTTGAAATTTTAAAACATCATCTCATAACAGCGGAAGTAAAACATGTCTGGTTACATCATAAAACCACAATAAAGGTCAAGTACAATATCCATCAAAATAAAGAAGTACATAATCCCACTCTCATACAATAGCCAAACAAAAGAAAAGATAACTGGATAACTGGAGCTTTACATCTATCCAAGCTCCTAAAGACTGGAACAGCAATCCGATCAAGCTCCACTACTGCTAGGATCCACCGTAGGACCTGAGGGTTGGGAAAAAGATAAAAACAACGGGGTCAGACATAAGTCTGAGCGAGTCCTATAACTTTAACAATACAATCGTTAAAGTAACCAGAGAAGACATAAACTGATATACGGTAACATATAGGGATGAATGGCTACCCTAAGCAGTCAACTAAACGAAGATAAAGGATAAAGACGCATCTACCCTCCCTAAGGTAAATTACTAAACTGCACCACACCAGTCGTTCCTAACTTAAAGGTTGATCCCACCCAAGGACTTATAAAATTTACTAATTAGTACTTGCGTACCCCTAGGTGACCAAGTAGGCGCCACGGGGCCCTACAATCCACTAGGTGTACACACTACTTCCCATTCGATCGGCTCCCTAACGTAGATACCCGTGCTGGCCCCACCGTGGGATGTATCATTCCCCAATGTGGCAACCTGATGAAACTAAAGGTGCACGGCTTATATCTACTCGATGCAACAACGGCTTACCTACCAGCCCGGGCCCACTCACGCATATGAAGCCCGTTGGACTTGCGTTGCCACCGCTAACCCGTTTGCCTCTTACAGTCAAGCCCAGTATGCGTGTCCCGTCCTCGACATGGGTCGAGCCCACAAAGATACGTATGGGTTACTGGTTGAAATGGGCCTCCACAAGCTACCCACCTAAGCTTGTCCCTTTTTCTAGTATATCCCACTTAACCCTTTAATCATGTTTTAATTACATGTTCCATTTTGGTTAAGTATTCTAATCGTATTTTCTATTGCCACCCAAGGCAACCACTAGATTTTCTCATGCCACCCGAGGCACCCACTTAACCCCTCATGTCCCTCTACATGCTAATGTGGTTAAGTGTTTCTTAATTAATTAATTAAGAACGTAACCTTTGTAAAGACCTCTCACATTAGACTGTCTTTTATGACCGCTGGTTAAGCCGGTTGGGTCCGGGCAGCCTTATGTCATAACAGAGTCTAACCTCGTGTCTTTACATTAATTACGTATTTAGTTTGTGCCTAAGACCTCTCACATTGGGCTAACATTTGTAGCAACTGGTTAAGCCGGTTGGGTCCGGGCAGTTTTACGCTACAACTGAGTCCAACCTCGTGTCTTAGTCAATTAATTACACCTAATTAATCACCCTCATAATTTTATATTAATTATCCCTAATTAATCAAGTTTTCTTAACATGGGTAGACCTAACTTAATAGGTAAATTCCCATGGGGTAGACCTAACTCAATAGGTAAATTCCCAACACATAGTATGGGTACACCTAACCAAATAGGCAAATTCCCATACTATGTTTATTTATTTTGTGTTATGCATAATTATATTAATTTCACACAATCTTATTAACTTATGCATTTAATTACCCCATCGTTCCCACGTAATTTCGTTCATGATATAACACATATAAAAGGTGTCAACTTGCATATGAATGAACATGTTTCAAAGGTGCCATCTTGCATATTAACAAACACATAACTTGCATATGAACTTGCATAACATGTCACATAACTTGCATATAATATGTCACATAACTTACATATTCATTTTGCATAACAAACTTGCATATTAGCTTATAGACTTGCATAATGTGTCATCATGAACTTGCATATTAATAAACATGTAACTTGCATATTTACATACATGTAACTCGCATATTAACAAACATGTAACTTGCATATAAAGAAACATGTAACTTGCATATTTACATACATGTAACTTGCATATTAACAAACATGTAACTTGCATATTAACAAACATGTAACTTGCATATTTACATACATGTAACTTGCATATTAACAAACATGTAACTTGCATATTTACATACATGTAACTTGCATAGCATATTACCATGAACTTGCATAACATGCATATGATTACATAGCCCACAACTTGCATATTTAGCATCATGCAAACATAACATACATCATATTAAACTTGCATAAGCTTACATACTCAACATGCATAAACATAAGATTAATGCTAACATCATATCATATGATTCAAAGCTCATTAACCCACATACAAAACCATAAATCTCATCACATCTCATCTAATTAGTTTACCAAAAGATCATCAAAGTGATAGAAACTCACAACTAGCAACTTTGAACACCAAATGAAGAAGATTAAGATGCTAAGAAGGGATTAGAAGTTGATTAGAGAGTGATTAGTATGCAACCCTCTTCATAAAATTAGTGGAGGCCATGAGAGCTAGCATTTTGCCATAGTTTAGTCACTAGGTTTAATTATGAATGAATTAGGGTAGGTTAGGGTCTTATTTATAGATTAGGCAAGTGTTTTAGGCCATAGGATTAACCCTAGATTCAATCCAAGCCATCAAAGCATGTCTTGGGGAAGAAGTCAAGTGTAGGAACCATCTAGGGCCTTTAGATTAAAGATGGACCATGAGAACCATTCAAATGCAAAATCTGCACTTGAGCGAATCGGCCCACGGGTTGACAGCCAAACACCCTGGATTAACCCCTAGTCGACCCAGCGGGCTCGGGTCGACTTCAAAAATCGGCCGGTTCGGTTATTCCCCTCTCCCAATTCGCTGTTTTGAGCATTTTTGCATATTTATTTATTAAATTTTCAATTATATATATATATATATATATCAATATATATATATATATATATATATATATATCTACACAACCCATTTCACTTAATTAAGTATACTTTAATTTGGGAATTTTCGTGAAACTTCGCGAGGCCATATCTTGGTCATACGGACTCCGATTTTCGAAAACTCGGACTCTATTTCGCGTATTTTTCCGAGACGAACGCAATGGCATAGCCCGTTTCCCTTGATTCCCATTTTAGAATTAAATTCTGCCTCGATTTATGTTATTACAGGTTATTGAAAATACGGGTTGTTACATACGTATTTTTCCATTCTCTTACATTTATTCTTCTGATTTTATTATATAAACCTGCTCATGTGATTGTTAAACTGATTTACTACGCAGATAAGTAGCACTTACTACCAGCGACGAAACCAGGATATTTGTTTGTATTGGGCGAAACTATGCAAGTGAATTCATGGAAAGTTGTTAAGTTTTAGGGCATTACTAAAGCGTGACAGTTTGTACCGCAGGCTACCATGCATTAGTCAGTCATTTACCGACGAACCCGATATTTCATCGTTCGGTGGAAAAAGTTAGTTGTAGACATCGAATGATGATCTGCAGTTGACCATCGTACAGTAACCTCAAGCTTAATAGTTTAGAAAGTTAACATGCTACCATGCTACATGCTACCATCGTACGCTAAACAGATAAGTGACTCAACTATAAAATTTTCTGATTTTCTTGGGTGGGGCAGTTGTCCACCCCACCTTGTGTGGCTGGATACGTCACTACTTATTACACACATCTTTGGAAAGAGAGATTAAGCTAGTTCATGAGATTAAAAGGTATTAAAATTCCATTGTATTCTTGCATTATTTTTGTTCACATGCGATATTCGGTATTACGGTATGCATGCAAGATTTAAGGTTTGAAACAAATGTGTAACGATCCGGATTATTAATCGTTGAATTTTGAATATTTAAATTTGTTTTAAATATTTTATTTGAATTATATATATGAATTTATTTAATAAAACGATATTTAAATGTATAATTTATAATATAATTTAAAACCTTATTTACACGATAATTTAAACGATATTTACAAGATTCTAAATGCTGGATGGATATATGCAAAAGTGTGTGTATATGTACTTACCTAATGCGAAAATCAGGCGGTTACTGATACAGTAAACCTCCTTAATGCAAACCATGATAGTGCCATGCATCCAATATGTATGCGAAACCCTATTGACACATACAAATTTCTACATGCGTGCACAACCATACACAAAAATGCATCATCCATATGATAACACAGCCATGATACATCCATCAATCTAACTACCACATCCATTTATGCAATATGCAACATGAAGTGACTGAGCCGATCTAGTGCCTAATGTGTGTGTATATGCATCCACGAGCAACCACTAGCAAACAATTGCATCCATACGCATCCATCAACCATAACATGTTTCAAACACATGTTTCAACCATAGGTTTTACCCTATCTAAAGGTCATAGGTATTAGCGAGAGGATATACTAAAGATAAGATAAGTACTAGACAAGCAATAAAGGAGAAGTTAAAAGACATACTCTCAAAAAGAAATGGATACAAAGAACGCATCTTCGCTTCCGTCTCCCAAGTAGCATTGCTTTCGTCATCTCCCCATTGCACTTTAACTAGCTGAACTTCTCTGTTCCTCAACTTCCTAGTTTCTGACCCAAGGATGCGAGTAGGAGCTCGTCGAATCGTCGCATCACGCTCTACCTCTACATCTCTAAGCAAGCTCGGCTCTACCACCTCCGCGGTCTCATGTAAGCACTTCCTCAAATGTGATACATGGAATACATCATGAACACCACTAAGTCTGTCGGGCAACTCCACCCTATATGCCATCCGTCCAATCCTTTCCTTAATAGGAAACGGCCCAACAAATCTCGGTGCTAACTTCCCTACGGACCCAAAGCGAACAACATTTCTCAATGGAGATACTTTGACAAAAACCATGTCCCCAACCTCAAACTCAAGATCCGTCCTTCTCCGATCCGCATAAGATTTCTGTCTATCTTGCGCTGCTTTCATCCTTTTTCGAATTAAATCAATCTTCTCTGAAGTCTCTCTAACCATATCCGGCCCAAGCAAGATCTTATCCGTAGATTCCCACCAACATGTAGGAGATCGACAAGGCCTTCCATAAAGAGCTTCGAAAGGAGCCATACCAATACTGGACTGAAAGCTGTTATTATATGCGAACTCCACCAAAGGAAGATGTTCTTCCCATGTACCTCCAAAATCCAAGATACAAAGCCTCAAAAGATCTTCTAAGATACGGTTCACCCTCTCAGTCTGACCGTCCGTCTGAGGATGATATGCGGTGCTCAAACACAACTGAGTCCCTACCGCCTCTTGCAAACTTCTCCAAAACTCACTAGTGAAAATAGGATCTCGATCACTCACAATGCTGGATGGTACGCCATGCAATCTAACAATCTCTCTAACATAGACTGAAGCAAGCCATGGAGCGGTCCTCTTACTCTTTACGGGTATAAAATGGGCACTCTTGGTAAGTCTGTCTACCACAACCCAAATTCCCGTATTGCCCTTCCTCGATCTCGGTAACCCGTCGATGAAATCCATCGAGACACTATCCCACTTCCACTGTGGAACTTCCAATGGGTGTAGCAACCCACCGGGTTTCCTTTGCTCCACTTTAACTTGTTGGCACACTAAGCATCTAGCCACATACTCGGCCACATCTTTCTTCATACCGGCCCAGAAGAAAACTCTCTTCATGTCTTGGTACATTTTGTCTCCACCGGGATGAATAGTCATTCTTGAACGATGTGCATCATCCAAAATAGCCTTCTTCAAACCCTCATCTTGCGGTACACAAAGTCTACCGTCTCTATGCAACCATCCCTTATCATCTATGGTGTATCTACCCAAATGGCTGGACGACTCCCCTCTTATAAGCTTCTCTACCAACACAACCAACTGTGGGTCGTCTCGCTGAGCCTCGCCAATCCGTCTCAAAAGAGTAGGTCTAACCTCCAAGGATGCCAACAAACCAGGTACAAAATCAACAGAAGGTCTGAAGTCAAACAAAGAAAGAAACTCCAAGCTTCGTCGTTCTACGAACAATGGACTTAAAGATAGCCTTTTTCTACTCAAGGCGTCAGCCACCACGTTACCCTTACCAGGGGTATACGCTATCTCGAAATCATAGGATGCTAAGAACTCCATCCACCTTTGCTGTCTTAAGTTTAAATCCTTCTGAGAGAATAAGTACTTCAATGATTTATGGTCGGTGAACAACTCGAATCTCTCACCAAGAAGATAATGGCGCCAAGACTTAAGTGCGAAAACAATCGCGGCCAACTCTAGATCATGGGTAGGGTAATTCTTCTCATGCACTCTCAATTGTCTCCCTCCATAGGCTATTACCCTTCCCTCCTGCATCAAGACTGCGCCTAATCCTGTTCCACAAGCATCGGTATAAACAACAAACGGCTTACTCCCATCCGGGAGCACTAAAACTGGAGCGGTGGTCAAAGCTCTCTTTAACCGTCGGAAAGCATCATCACAATCTACATCCCACGAGAAAACCAGATTCTTTTTCGTCAAGCGGGTTAATGGGGCTGATATCTTCGCGAAGTCTTTGATGAACTTCCTATAATATCCTGCCAACCCCAAGAAACTTCTTACCTCGGTAGCATTTCTAGGAACTTTCCAATCCTGGATAGATACTATCTTTGCGGGATCCACAGCTATCCCTTCCTTAGAGACCACATGCCCTAAGAATCGCACTTCTCTTCTCCAAAAATGGCATTTAGAGAATTTAGCTTTAAGACTATGCGCTCGAAGAGTCTCCAACACTTCCTTGAGATGTAAGGCATGCTCTTCTTCATTCTTGGAAAAGACCAAGATGTCATCCACAAAAACTACTACAAACTTATTCAGATACTCTCTGAACACTCTACTCATGAGATCAACAAAGTATGCGGGGGCGTTTGTCAACCCAAATGGCATCACTAGCCACTCATAAAAACCATCCGGAGTCCGGAAAGCAGTCTTCTCTATACTGTCCTCCGCCACTCTTAACTGATGAAACCCTGTAGCTAAGTCCATCTGCGAAAATACTGACGCGCCAACCAACTGATCAAAGAGATCATCTATCCTCGGTAATGGGTGTCTATTCTTCTTCGTGAGCTTATTAAGTTCTCTATAATCCACACAAAGTCTGAGGGACCCATCCGCCTTCGTGGCAAACACTACTGGAGCTCCCCACTCCGATATACTTCGCCTTATGAACCCCTTCTCAAGCAACTCCCCTACTTGCTTATGAAGTTCTCTTCTCTCACGAGGAGCCATGTGGCGCACTGGCAAAGATACTGGTTTGGCATTATCCACCAAATAAATTCGGAAATCTATCTCCCGCTTCGGAGGCAAACCCTTTACTTCTTCAAACACATCCGGATATTCCCGGACTACTTTGACAGAACGCAAACTCTCGACCGAAGCATCGAGCGATTCAAGATAACTTAGCAAAACAGATTCCATGGGATTACAAGAGATCTCGAGAGTATTACCCAAGCGGGTCATAAGCCTGACAACTCTCCTTTCACAATCAAGAACGGCACCATTACTGGATAACCAGTCCATGCCCAAGATCAACCCATAGCCCGTGAAGCCCAATACAAAAGCATCACATCTAAACTCAACGCTAAGTATAGAAATCTTCAAACCCAAACATATCATAGACAGATATATGGAGCCCCCAATTGGGTTTGAGACAACCAAGGGATCATCAACTAGACTGGTGTCTAAGTGCAGTGACTCAACTAACGATGATGAGATAAAAGAATGCGATGCGCCAGAGTCAAACAAAGTACGAACTGGATGATCAAACAGAAAAACCAGACTTTCAACGGAAATAGTTCTACCTCTCTGCTGAATCGGTGGAACTGAGAGAACCTGAACTTGCCCCCCTGACTGAGGTGGTGCTATAAGAGCTTGCACCTGCCCTCCTGAGGTAGACCCCGTCTTCTGCCCCTTCTTTGGGCAGTTTTTCACAAGATGCCCTGCTTCACCACAATGAAAGCAACCGGTCTTCTTCTTTTTGCGACAATCCTTACTGAGGTGTCCTGGTGTTCCACAATTGAAGCACTTCTTCTTCGTCTTCTTTTTGTCACCATTGCCTTTTCCGCCCTTGCCTTGTTGTTGTTGTTGCGGTTTCTTCTGATCCCCCTTTTTCTCTGGTGCCTTAGAATTCTTATCATCCTCATGCATAAGTGCCATGTAGACAAGCTTCTCAAAAGTGGCCCCCATAGGAATGTGAGTCATAGCTATTCCTTGCAATGGTTCGTTCAAGCCTCTAACGAACCTCAAAGCCTTCTTCTCCGGTGTATTCACCAACTCTATGCCAAACCTTGCTAATTGATTGAATTTGTTGACATATTCTTTCACCGTGAGATTCCCTTGCTTCAAATTCAAGAACTTCTCCATAAACAGATTCTCTTCCGCCCTTGAGAGAAACTTAGCCCCAAACCTTTGCTTAAAATCTGCCCAAGAGTCAACAGGGCGTTCTCCATTAGTGACCTCCCACCAGAATGAGGCCTCTCCCTTCATTAACCAAGCCGCCAACTTGACTTTCTTTCCCTCTTCCACTTCAAAGATATCTAGCAACTCTTCCACTTCCTTAAGCCAATCTCTAGCCTCTACGAAAGTCTCTGAACCAAGAAAAGGTTTTCTTCCTATAGCCTTGAACTCCTTGCAAACCTTAGCAAAATTATCCACTCTAGGCTGAGGAGGAGGAGCGGTTGTCTCTGGTGTAGTAGCATTGGCCGGACCCGCAGCCGCGGCCCTAGCCTCTTGCAACCTCCTATACCATAGTGGTATAACTAAACCCTCCGGGATGTTAAGATCTTCAGCCATGCTGAAACGAAAGAGGAAAGATTCAAAAAGGAGATTCCGAAAGATAAAGATATGGCTATTGGGGATTATGCTTTTCTTTTTCAAAAACTTTTTCTCTTAGAAGACATGCTTTTAAAAAATACTTTCTTCGAAAATACTCTTAGAAAATAGTTTTTCTCAAAAATTTTATCTGTTCTGGTAACCTTAAGCTCTGATACCACGTGTAACACCCCACTCCCGCTATGATCACTCACTAAGGGAATGCCATAGCATCGGTGGAGTATTTTAGTGAATATAGAACAGAAAAATTACAACAAGACAGATATAAATAGTACTTGAAATTTTAAAACATCATCTCATAACAGCGGAAGTAAAACATGTCTGGTTACATCATAAAACCACAATAAAGGTCAAGTACAATATCCATCAAAATAAAGAAGTACATAATCCCACTCTCATACAATAGCCAAACAAAAGAAAAGATAACTGGATAACTGGAGCTTTACATCTATCCAAGCTCCTAAAGACTGGAACAGCAATCCGATCAAGCTCCACTACTGCTAGGATCCACCGTAGGACCTGAGGGTTGGGAAAAAGATAAAAACAACGGGGTCAGACATAAGTCTGAGCGAGTCCTATAACTTTAACAATACAATCGTTAAAGTAACCAGAGAAGACATAAACTGATATACGGTAACATATAGGGATGAATGGCTACCCTAAGCAGTCAACTAAACGAAGATAAAGGATAAAGACGCATCTACCCTCCCTAAGGTAAATTACTAAACTGCACCACACCAGTCGTTCCTAACTTAAAGGTTGATCCCACCCAAGGACTTATAAAATTTACTAATTAGTACTTGCGTACCCCTAGGTGACCAAGTAGGCGCCACGGGGCCCTACAATCCACTAGGTGTACACACTACTTCCCATTCGATCGGCTCCCTAACGTAGATACCCGTGCTGGCCCCACCGTGGGATGTATCATTCCCCAATGTGGCAACCTGATGAAACTAAAGGTGCACGGCTTATATCTACTCGATGCAACAACGGCTTACCTACCAGCCCGGGCCCACTCACGCATATGAAGCCCGTTGGACTTGCGTTGCCACCGCTAACCCGTTTGCCTCTTACAGTCAAGCCCAGTATGCGTGTCCCGTCCTCGACATGGGTCGAGCCCACTAAGATACGTATGGGTTACTGGTTGAAATGGGCCTCCACAAGCTACCCACCTAAGCTTGTCCCTTTTTCTAGTATATCCCACTTAACCCTTTAATCATGTTTTAATTACATGTTCCATTTTGGTTAAGTATTCTAATCGTATTTTCTATTGCCACCCAAGGCAACCACTAGATTTTCTCATGCCACCCGAGGCACCCACTTAACCCCTCATGTCCCTCTACATGCTAATGTGGTTAAGTGTTTCTTAATTAATTAATTAAGAACGTAACCTTTGTAAAGACCTCTCACATTAGACTGTCTTTTATGACCGCTGGTTAAGCCGGTTGGGTCCGGGCAGCCTTATGTCATAACAGAGTCTAACCTCGTGTCTTTACATTAATTACGTATTTAGTTTGTGCCTAAGACCTCTCACATTGGGCTAACATTTGTAGCAACTGGTTAAGCCGGTTGGGTCCGGGCAGTTTTACGCTACAACTGAGTCCAACCTCGTGTCTTAGTCAATTAATTACACCTAATTAATCACCCTCATAATTTTATATTAATTATCCCTAATTAATCAAGTTTTCTTAACATGGGTAGACCTAACTTAATAGGTAAATTCCCATGGGGTAGACCTAACTCAATAGGTAAATTCCCAACACATAGTATGGGTACACCTAACCAAATAGGCAAATTCCCATACTATGTTTATTTATTTTGTGTTATGCATAATTATATTAATTTCACACAATCTTATTAACTTATGCATTTAATTACCCCATCGTTCCCACGTAATTTCGTTCATGATATAACACATATAAAAGGTGTCAACTTGCATATGAATGAACATGTTTCAAAGGTGCCATCTTGCATATTAACAAACACATAACTTGCATATGAACTTGCATAACATGTCACATAACTTGCATATAATATGTCACATAACTTACATATTCATTTTGCATAACAAACTTGCATATTAGCTTATAGACTTGCATAATGTGTCATCATGAACTTGCATATTAATAAACATGTAACTTGCATATTTACATACATGTAACTCGCATATTAACAAACATGTAACTTGCATATAAAGAAACATGTAACTTGCATATTTACATACATGTAACTTGCATATTAACAAACATGTAACTTGCATATTAACAAACATGTAACTTGCATATTTACATACATGTAACTTGCATATTAACAAACATGTAACTTGCATATTTACATACATGTAACTTGCATAGCATATTACCATGAACTTGCATAACATGCATATGATTACATAGCCCACAACTTGCATATTTAGCATCATGCAAACATAACATACATCATATTAAACTTGCATAAGCTTACATACTCAACATGCATAAACATAAGATTAATGCTAACATCATATCATATGATTCAAAGCTCATTAACCCACATACAAAACCATAAATCTCATCACATCTCATCTAATTAGTTTACCAAAAGATCATCAAAGTGATAGAAACTCACAACTAGCAACTTTGAACACCAAATGAAGAAGATTAAGATGCTAAGAAGGGATTAGAAGTTGATTAGAGAGTGATTAGTATGCAACCCTCTTCATAAAATTAGTGGAGGCCATGAGAGCTAGCATTTTGCCATAGTTTAGTCACTAGGTTTAATTATGAATGAATTAGGGTAGGTTAGGGTCTTATTTATAGATTAGGCAAGTGTTTTAGGCCATAGGATTAACCCTAGATTCAATCCAAGCCATCAAAGCATGTCTTGGGGAAGAAGTCAAGTGTAGGAACCATCTAGGGCCTTTAGATTAAAGATGGACCATGAGAACCATTCAAATGCAAAATCTGCACTTGAGCGAATCGGCCCACGGGTTGACAGCCAAACACCCTGGATTAACCCCTAGTCGACCCAGCGGGCTCGGGTCGACTTCAAAAATCGGCCGGTTCGGTTATTCCCCTCTCCCAATTCGCTGTTTTGAGCATTTTTGCATATTTATTTATTAAATTTTCAATTATATATATATATATATATCAATATATATATATATATATATATATATATATCTACACAACCCATTTCACTTAATTAAGTATACTTTAATTTGGGAATTTTCGTGAAACTTCGCGAGGCCATATCTTGGTCATACGGACTCCGATTTTCGAAAACTCGGACTCTATTTCGCGTATTTTTCCGAGACGAACGCAATGGCATAGCCCGTTTCCCTTGATTCCCATTTTAGAATTAAATTCTGCCTCGATTTATGTTATTACAGGTTATTGAAAATACGGGTTGTTACATACGTATTTTTCCATTCTCTTACATTTATTCTTCTGATTTTATTATATAAACCTGCTCATGTGATTGTTAAACTGATTTACTACGCAGATAAGTAGCACTTACTACCAGCGACGAAACCAGGATATTTGTTTGTATTGGGCGAAACTATGCAAGTGAATTCATGGAAAGTTGTTAAGTTTTAGGGCATTACTAAAGCGTGACAGTTTGTACCGCAGGCTACCATGCATTAGTCAGTCATTTACCGACGAACCCGATATTTCATCGTTCGGTGGAAAAAGTTAGTTGTAGACATCGAATGATGATCTGCAGTTGACCATCGTACAGTAACCTCAAGCTTAATAGTTTAGAAAGTTAACATGCTACCATGCTACATGCTACCATCGTACGCTAAACAGATAAGTGACTCAACTATAAAATTTTCTGATTTTCTTGGGTGGGGCAGTTGTCCACCCCACCTTGTGTGGCTGGATACGTCACTACTTATTACACACATCTTTGGAAAGAGAGATTAAGCTAGTTCATGAGATTAAAAGGTATTAAAATTCCATTGTATTCTTGCATTATTTTTGTTCACATGCGATATTCGGTATTACGGTATGCATGCAAGATTTAAGGTTTGAAACAAATGTGTAACGATCCGGATTATTAATCGTTGAATTTTGAATATTTAAATTTGTTTTAAATATTTTATTTGAATTATATATATGAATTTATTTAATAAAACGATATTTAAATGTATAATTTATAATATAATTTAAAACGAGTTTAAAATGGCGCGGTAGTTTGATTATTCGATTTCAGTTTTCAACAGAACGTACAAGATTCAAAATAAATCGGATTTTAGCGAAATAAGAAATATTTGAATCTATTTGAAAATATCTTTCCAACGAATGTGAAAAATCCAGATTTCACAGCGGGAATAAAAAGTTATGTCCAAATCAAATTTTCAGAAAGTCGTTGTGGAATCATATATAGGCCATAACGGTTATTTAACTATATTTAAATATCGGTCTTGAATTTGGACAAGGTTCTTTTGAGGCGTAGTTATAATTTAATTTTTAGAATTTTACTGTAATTTTTAATTAATTAAATACACAACTTTTTATTTGGAGTATTTTGCACACTATATCAATATTTTAAGGTTCCACAATATGAGTTAAACTACGGATATTATTATATTTTTGGGATCGTGGTACCTCGCCGGACACGACCGTACTTTTATTTCTGTCTGTACCATTTCGGACATGAAACGAAAGCCATATGTACCCAACATAACAAATAAACAAAAAGGTAAGAAAAAAAGAAACCATGATACAAAGTTACACGCACGTTTTTCCCCTTTATTCGATTAATACTTTAATGCTCAGTAGCCCTCCTGTGGCCATACTTTTGTTACCTTTAAATTTCATGGTCACGCATGGTATATTATATAATAAACCATATACTATATATCACAAAACGATGTCAATGGGTTTGCTTTTACAGGGTTGAGTGATTTTGTTCATGGGAAGATAAATGTTTAGCATCTACTTTAGCAGATGGGTCTAAACTTGCTTCTTGGTGGAAGACCGCTGGTATCTAATGGAGACGTTCTACAATATATGAAGGAAGCACACTCATATATCACTACATAGCACCAGTGCATACACTATACGTATATTGTTTTAAATTGATGCATCCAAATTATATCTTACTACAAGAGAAAAAAATATAATATAAAATAAATCACCTTACCGCGTATAAGCTTGCGGATAGCGTGCTCTCCACGATATTCAACCCGTGCATGCAAAGTAAATGATATCGTGAGACCCAAGCTTTGAAACCGTGACTGCCACGACATTTCATCGCTTTAAATACTACTGTTCTCTCCTCATTATTTCTCGTTTACCTCAGATCCAAATAGGGATGGCAAAAAAATCTGTACTCGTGGTTATCCGCGGGTAAAATCCGTCATGGGTATGAAATGGATAGTTAAATGGGTATCCATAGGTAAAATAAACGGGTATTTTTAATATCCGTTAATTAATGGAGCGGGTACGGATAGTAAGATATCCATGTCCGTGGGTATCCGTGCCCTTATTGAATGTGATTTATTGTCAATAGTCAATACAAAAAAATATTGTTGTTGGCTGTTCGGTATTTGTGTGCATGCTTTTACTCAACAATTTATAACTGACTGTTGATATTTTGATGGATACTTCTGTTGTTGTCTCTTCTTTTTTGGATGTTGGTTTAAATATTTATTGGTATTTTGAGGTTAACATTTAAGAATTGGTCTAATTTGTTTTTTTTACCAAGTGTACTTTTGAATAATTTCAATAAATGACTAAAAAATAAATTGAATAAATATAATGGATACCCACGAATACCCGTCATTACCCGCAACCTGTTTAAAACCCGTTTAATGGATACCCATGCGGGTATGGGGCGGGCACGGGGCAAAAAATCACCCAACGGGGCGGGTGATGGGGTGGTACTACCCGCGCCCGCCCCGCCCCATTGCCATCCCTAGATCCAAACCAAAACAATTGCCTCTTTTATAAATCAACTGTAAGTCAAATATGTAAATCCCATTATTACACCAAACAGGACCCCCTCCATTTGTACCATTTAGTTCATATCCAGAACTTTACCATCTGCATCATCAATAGCAACCAAATAAGGATGTTCATTTACACCAATTAAACTGCCTCCTTCCTTGTCAATCATTGGTGCAAAACTTACCCGAGAACAGCTGAGTTTGAAAGGAAATTTGTGGCAAACGGTGTAGGCGGGTTGGGCGAGGCAGGGTTCGAAAGGAGGGGAAGTGAAGGCGCTCGTATTGGAGGCCGTTGATCTGGTTCCGACTGTTAGAGGGGGTGTGCGGCGATTGAAAATAGTGATCGATGTATGGGGTTTTACGGTTACGGGTTTGGAGGAATTGCCGGCGTTAGGATCTATTTTAAGGGAAGGGACTTGAAGTGAAACGGATCTATGTTGGAGGAGGAGGGAACTGTGGA
This sequence comes from Allium sativum, assembly GCA_030737875.1. NCBI lineage: Eukaryota > Viridiplantae > Streptophyta > Magnoliopsida > Asparagales > Amaryllidaceae > Allium > Allium sativum. The sequence continues at coordinate 276,047,707 of CM060923.1, forward strand.
GGTGATGGTTGTGTATCACGTGAATGGGGGAGGAGTGAGTGGAGTTGCTGAAGAGAGAGAGGGGGACCAAAGAAAGGGGCGGAAATGGTTATCGATTATGAGCAGGCTTCATATTTGTTTCAGTGAGGAAGATAATTGGCGGAAATGGTTGATAAAATTGGTTGAAATGGTTGATATAGTTAATCATTGATCGATTATTAATTCTATTCACCATGATATTTCGTATTGATGTGAAATCAATATTATTGATGTTGATTAACATCTGTGGATGCAGGGAAACAGGTTGGAGGAATCCAACTGGATTCCTCAACATTTATATTATTGTTTATTCTTTATCATGATATATGTTGTGATACACATATACTGTGATTGATTCTGTTGTGATGAATTACACTGGCCCTATAATTTTAGTGTTTAACACCATGAAGTATTCCCAACTGTAGGAAAGAAATTTAAGAAGAAAATTTATTTTCGAAATTAGAAATAGAATTTCAAATAGATTTGAAGGACGAAAAATTGTTAAAGTTATGAACGATAATTATTGAAAAAGGGAAAAAATTATTATTGGAAACTAGTATTTGACATGAAATCGGTATTTATTGAATGTAAAATCGCTATAAGATTTTAAGAATAGATTTTACATAGAAATTTGTTTTTACCAATTAACTGAGAGGATCAAATTATGATTCAACGGTTTAAAAATTTAATGAAGTATTTATACTGGGAAAAATTGAAAAGTGATAAAAGGTTTTGAAACCATTATTTGTAAATTAGTTTTAACCTTTGCAGCTATAAAAGAAATTGTGAACGATATTATAAATATTTAGGACCTAGAAATGAGATTTTCTATGGACAAATTTTAATAGAAGTTATAGATGAAATTGGACTTGAAATGATAAAATTGAATGGATTTGATGTATTACCAGTTAAAGTGAATAATGGTTAAAGCAAATATGTTGCAAACGAGATATCTAAAAGAAATTTAGATTTGAAATATGAAATCAAATTGGAATGGAAATGAATAATCGTTTAAAATGAAAACGATGAGTTTTATTCCAACATTTGGAATATAAATTGTAATAAATGTTTTGTAAATTGTAGTTAGCGATTTTAACGCTACTGTAATAATAAGTGTTGGTAAATTCTAGACAGCGATTTTAATGGTGCTGTTATAAAAGATGTTTTGTAAATCTTAACAGCGGTCTTAACGCTATTGCTATAATAGATGTTCTATAATTCTACACAGCGGTTGTAACGTTGCTGTTAAAAGCAATGTTTTATAAATCAATTATTTGGAAACAGCGATTATAACGCTATCGTTATAATCAATATTTTTCTGCAAAGGAAGTGCGTTCTTAGATTGAATCCGAGAGTCGCGTAAGCGATGGTTTGTTAAAGTTGTGAGCTTTGACTGTTTCAAAGTTGAGAATGTTGTTCAGTTAAGGTCTGAGAGATAATTATACCCCAACTTGATTGACTTCATGATCGATGGAGGAACGGTTAAAGTTCGATGGTGAAACTTGGTTGACCAATATGGTTAGCTAATAAAGGATTAGTGGGTTGAGTTATAATAATGATGTTTATAACATCGCGTTAATTTGAAATGTTTTTCCCAACTAAATTGAGAGATATTTTCTACACATAGAAAATGAAATGAATTGTCAACGAGGAATTAGGAGACAGGAATTGGAAATAATAATTAAATTAAAAGGGGCCTAGTGTTGTTTGATGCTTGATCGGTAGAAATTTCCAATTAGAAATAGAACCGTTGATTGTGTGGGTGTTTCTTTGATAGTTAAATCACCGACTATCAAAGTTTTATTTTATTTTATACCACCGTTATCAGTATGGAGAGACTGGGATCAAATTTAATATATGGAACCCACTCTGTATTGATATAAGCATTATGAATCATCTTATGATGAAAATAATTGAAGACGGAGTTATGCAAGGGCTATCCTGTTACGGGATAGTGCCTTCGGTTTGTCTAGACCCAGGACAACTTGTATGGACGAGTGTCTGACAGAGTATTTCCAAAGGGATTACGTACGTCGATTCCTTCAAACGTATGAAGTTGGTGGCATTGAAGGGAAACTTCTTTAGCCTAACAATCTGAGTATTTTTGTGGGAATCAACTAGTGATTTCCGATGGATTTGACGATGTGGCATTCAAAGTGAATGGTGGCCAGATGTTCTGGAAGATTATTCAAACCTCAAGCCTCACAACCCAGAATTGACAAAAATCGGGCAGGTAGCATGGCTATGTGGGTCGCACCCATTAGGATGTGTAATCACCTATCTAGAGAAATTCCATTTACTTCTTTAATCTATCGATGCTGTCCCTTCCGAGAAACGGTTGTTGATCCCAACCGTTGGTGATATACATTCGATACACTAAAGGGAAATGAGTGGTCGGTCATGTGTGGGCTGGGTTGCAAGACGTTCTTGTTGAACCCAGTGTATTCGTCTCTAGAGATACACTATCGGCAGGTGGTCCCTTACCTTGTCATATTGAAAATTCAATCTCCAATAAGCGCCCTGCGGTTTTTGATTTAATATTATATATGGAGCGTGAGATGCAAGCGTTCCGCTAGATTCTATTAATTTGTTGTAGACACTATTATAATATCACTGGATTTGATATCAAAAATGTTTTGGGTTATCGTAAGGTAAAAACCATCCGTGTTTATGTGTGGATCGGTCTTACGATTATCATTACTTTCGAAAGGACTTTTGAAAGTTAAACAAATGGTTGGAGTTTACTCACACCAGTCCCATGACTGACCCAGAGTTTATTTTGTTGTTTTTCCCTAAACTCTTGGGTTCCCAAAATTTTTACGGGCAGTCAAGTAGTCGGGATTTTTCAGATTCACTTGGAGGAGCTCGAAGCAGGAGGCTTCACCAGTTAGCTATAGACTATCATATTTTCCGCTGTGTACTATGTTGTATCTGGAAACAGGTGTTTATAACTGTTCCAGGGATAACCATTGTGCTTTGATAATGGTATGTATATACACTTACCGATTTGTATTTCAAAAGTTTATGTTCTCTAATATATTTTACTCGTTCCGCTGTGAGTTTGTGATCTTCACCTTCTTCTATTCTAATATTTCTTTCTATTTCTCATCCTCTAACTTCTTTCTAATAATGATTCGTGTTTCTGTGTAATTTGGGTTGGACGTGTGGTGTTATTAGTCGACTCAAAGATTACGGAAATTCGGGTCATTACAGTTGGTATCAGAGCTGAAGGTTGAGTGATAACCTTGGCTCTGTGGCGTAACTCAATAGAGAATGGGTTAGTAGCACCCTAGATTGAGTTTGAGTGTATATATATGAGCGCGTATTTGTATATTGATATAAAAATTGCTTTATATTGTGTTGACTAGTTTGTTGAGGGGTTTATGAATTCTGGTCGATACAGGAAGTACAACTGTATCGATAGGTGTTTCTAAACGCTCGAAGAGAACAATTTGACATAGTATCGTTTTAAGGTGGGTAAATGTTATAATTTTGCCCAACAGATATTTTTGATACAAAAGGAATAATTTTTTGAAATTATTGAATGTGTTGATTGTTATTACAATAAAATGGAATTGTGAAATATTGAAATAATTATATAATTTGTATACGGATAATGTACACAAATGAGATAAGCCAAGATTTAGTTCAAACCAGAATGGGAATTCAAATTCCAGGTGATTAGAAGTATTTTCTAAAGTATTTTTAAAGTAATATAACGTTACTTTGAAGGACTTTTCAATAGAATTTTTTTTAAATAGATTTTGAAAATGATTAAGCACTGAACTCACTTTAGTCGCTGGAAAATAATTCTGATGATTATCCGGACATCATCGGTGTTCATTTTCAAGTTTCTAAGTGACAGATTGCTACCGTAAAGGTCGTTATGAATTGTTTCAAGAAAAGAAAACCATGATTTGATTTAAAATTCCAATTGAGATTTGATATTTATATAATTGATTTCAAACTGATCTTGAAATAAAACCCGGGAATTTAAAAGTCTGAATTTAGATTTAACTTATGAAGATAAATAGTTTTAAAAGTGAACCAAATAAATTAAAATTCACCTTGAGATAAGTGAAAAGAAACTCGATTCGATTAGATATAATCACGGATGAAATATAGAGAAAAGAAGGATATGAATTATTAGGATGAATTCGACTTATACGAAACAAGTTGAATATATATTGGATGTTGTTGTTTGGAATTAAACTGTGATGGAATTGAACTCAAGCAGAATAAGAGTTTTGATTTTGGGAAATAGAACTCAGTTTGGATTGAGGGATAGAAGTGAACTAATCAGAAGTTGATCAAAGAGTTAAAAATTGGAAGCTGGATTGGATTTTCAATTTTCTTTTGGATTGAAGAAGGCCTAGAAAGGCGAGTTGGGGTTGTACCGATTGAGCCATGCAGTGGAGAGAGGCTGCCGAAATTTTTCAGAATTTAAAGTGTTAGAAAACTTTCAGAATTTTTGAAAATTTTGTTAGTAAGAATAAATTTATATTTTAGTTGAAATAAATTGGTCCAGTTAAACTAAAGTTAAAAAGTAAACTAAAGGAATTTTGGACCCAGTTAATAGGGTATGTAGCATCTTTTCCTACCTTAGCAATTTCGAGGACGAAATTATTTTAAGGGGAAAGGAATGTAACGACCCGGATTTTTAGCCGTTTAATTTTGAATATTTAAATTTGTTTTAAATATTTTATTTGAATTATATATATGAATTTATTTAATAAAACGATATTTAAATGTATAATTTATAATATAATTTAAAACGAGTTTAAAATGGCGCGGTAGTTTGAATATTCTATTTCAATTTTCAACCAAACGTACAGGATTCAAAATAAATCGGATTTTAGTGAAACAAGAAATATTTGAATCTGTTTGAAAATATCATTCCAACGAATGTGAAAAATCCAGATTTCATAGCAGGAATTAAAAAGTTATGTCCAAATCAAATTTTCAGAAAGTCGTTGTGGAATCATATATAGGCCATAACGGTTATTTAACTATATTTAAATATCGGTCTTGAATTTGGACAAGGTTCTTTTGAGGTGTAGTTATAATTTAATTTTTAGAATTTTACTGTAATTTTTAATTAATTAAATACGCAACTTTTTATTTGGAATATTTTTCACCCTATACCAATATTTTAGGGTTCCACGATATGAGTAAAACTATCGATATTATTATATTTTTGGGATCGTGGTACCACGCCGGACACGACCGTACTTTTATTTATGTCCGTAGCATTTCGGACATGAAACGAAAGCCATATGTACCCAACATAACAAATAAACAAAATGGTAAGAAAAAAAGAAACCATAATACAAAGTTACACGCACGTTTTTCCCCTTTATTCGATTAATACTTTAATGCTCAGTAGCCCTCCTGTAGCCATACTTTTGTTACCTTTAAGTTTCATGGTCACGCATGGTATACTATATAATAAACCATATACTATATATCACAAAACGATGTCAATGGGTTTGCTTTTACAGGGTTGAGTTATTTTGTTCATGGGAAGATAAATGTTTAGCATCTACTTTAGCAGATGGGTCTAAACTTGCTTCTTGGTGGAAGACCGATGGTATCTAATGGAGACGTTCTACAATATATGAAGGAAGCACACTCATATATCACTACATAGCACCAGTGCATACACTATATATATATATATATATATATATATATATTGTTTTAAATCGCTGCATCCAAATTATATCTTACTACAAGAGAAAAAGTATAATATAAAATAAATCACCTTACCGTATAAGCTTGCGGACAGCGTGCTCTCCACGATATTCAACCCGTGCATGCCAAGTAAATGATACCGTGAGACCCAAGCTTTGAAACCGTGACTGCCACGACATTTCATCGCTTTAAATACAACTGTTCTCTCCTCATTATTTCTCGTTTACCTCAGATCCAAACCAAAACAATCGCCTCTTTTATAAATCAACTGTAAATCAAATATGTAAATCCCATTATTACACCAAACAGGACCCCCTCCATTTGTACCATTTAGTTCATATCCAGAACTTTACCATCTGCATCATCAATAGCAACCAAATAAGGATGTTCGTTTACACCAATTAAACCGCCTCCTTTCTTGTCAGTCACTGGTGCAAAACTTACCCGAGAACAGCTGAGTTCGAAAGGAAATTTGTGGCAAACGGTGTAGGCGGGTTGGGCGAGGCAGGGTTCGAAAGGAGGGGAAGTGAAGGCGCTCGTATTGGAGGCCATTGATCTGGTTCCGACTGTCAGAGGGGGTGTGCGGCGATTGAAAACAGTGATCGATGTATGGGGTTTTGCGGTTACGGGTTTGGAGGAATTGCCGGCGTTAGGATCTATTTTAAGGGAAGGGACCTGAAGTGAAACGGATCTATGGTGGAGGAGGAGGGAACTGTGGAGGTGATGGTTGTGTATCACGTGAATGGGGGAGGAGTGAGTGGAGTTGCTGAAGAGAGAGAGGGGGACCAAAGAAATGGGCAGTAATGGTTATCGCTTATGAGCAGGCTTCATATTTGTTTCAGTGAGGAAGATAATTGGGGGAACGATTACATTAATATGGTAATTAATTAAGTTATACCCTTTTTTAATGACTTTAAGATTTAAAATATATAACTAAACTCATAACAACTATACCGGGTTCAAGCAGCTGCATACACCAGGAAGATGGATCATGGAACTTGGCTAATGCGGTAATGAAAATTTGCAATAATAAATTAAATATAACAATACTATTGATTTGTTTCAAATTGTTTAGCCGGTAATGAAATAACCATTTCAAACGTTAGTTGTAGTTTTGGTGGACATTGTGGAATTGTGGAAAAGGAGCTCATGCGTGGTGATCATTAGAAATGGCCAGGTTGCGTTGTTGCTAACGGCATGGTGAAGATAGGCTACCGGAAATCGGAGGTGTATCTGGGAAGACAAAAGGTGAAAACATAGGCTAATCATTTAGCTAATAATTTATTTAAAGTTAATTTAGTTATAAGAAATGAAATAAAATAAAACAACGTTCTCAGTTGTTGGTCGTAGACAGAAGCATGGTTGGAGGAACGGGATCTTCGTATTATGTTGGGATGAGAGTATGGTGGTGAAGAAAATCGGTGTGCTTGGAGAGAGAAACTCCTGTTTTGCTGGAGTTAAAAGTAATTAATGGTGGGTTACTATAACTAACCAAGGTAATTAGTTTGAACGGTTTAATTAATGAAATTTTAATACTCAAGTTTAATTAGAAATTTGTAGTGATCATATATTATTCATTCGTGAAACAGAATCAGATGAAATGAATAGTGTAGAGATCGTATTAACATTGCATACGCAATCGTGACTGAGAACAGAGCTAGTGGAAATTCGTAGAAACTAGAACGTCTGTTTCATTTTTGATGAAACAAAAATAGAACCGTCAACTGCAAATAGAGGTGAGTAAACTCACTCACTCTGGCTCCTTTTATATCTTTATATAATCGAGTTTAAATCTATTTATTGTAATTTTATACTGTGTGATGGCTGTTTGGTTGCATGGTTGATACAATTGGTTGAAATGGTTGATATAGTTAATCATTGATCGATTATTAATTCTATTCACCATGATATTTCGTATTGATGTGAAATCAATATTATTGATGTTGATTAACATCTGTGGATGCAGAGAAACAGGTTGGCGGAATCCAACTGGATTCCTCAACATTTATATTACGGTTTATTCTTTATCATGATATATGTTGTGATACACATATACTGTGATTGATTTTGTTGTAATGAATTACACTGGCCCTATAATTTTGGTGTTTAACACCATGAAGTATTCCCAACTGTAGGAAAGAAATTTAAAAAGAAAATTTATTTTCGAAATTAGAAATAGAATTTCAAACAGATATGAAGGAAGAAAACTTGTTAAAGTTATGAACGATAATTATGGAAAAAGGGAAAAATTTATTATTGGAAACTAGTATTTGACATGAAATCGGTATTTATTGAATGTAAAATCGCTATAAGATTTTAAGAAGAGATTTTAAATAGAAATTTGTTTTTACCAATTAACTGAGAGGATCAAATTATGATTCAATGGTTTAAAAATTTAATGAAGTATTTATACTGGGAAAAATTGAAAAGTGATAAAAGGTTTTGAAACCATTATTTGTAAATTAGTTTTAACCTTTGCAGTTATAAAAGAAATTGTGAATGATATTATAAATATTTAGGACATAGAAATGAGATTTTCAATGGATAAATTTTAATAGAAGTTATAGATGAATCTGGACTTGAAATGATAAAATCGAATGGATTTGATTTATTACCGGTTAAAGTGAATAATGGTTAAAGCAAATATGTTGCTAACGAGATATCTAAAAGAAATTTAGATTTGAAATATGAAATCGAATTGGAATGGAAATGGATAATCGTTTAAAATGAAAACGATGAGTTTTATTCCAACATTTGGAATATAAATTGTAATAAATGTTTTGTAAATTCTAGTTAGAGATTTTAACGCTACCGTAATAATAAGTGTTGGTAAATCCTAGACAGCGATTTTAACGCTGTTGTTATAAAAGATGTTTTGTAAATCTTAATAGCGGTCTTAACGCTATTGCTATAATAGATGTTCTATAATTCTACATAGCGGTTGTAACGCTGTTGTTAAAAGCAATGTTTTATAAATCAAATATTTGGAAACAGCGATTATAACACTGTCGTTATAATCAATATTTTTCTGCAAAGGAAGTGTGTTCTTAGATTGAATCCGAGAGTCGCGTAAGCGATGGTTTGTTAAAGTTGTGAGCTTTGACTGTTTCAAAGTTGAGAATGTTGTTCAGTTAAGGTCTGAGAGGTAATTATACCCCAACTTGATTGACTTCATGTTCGATGGAGGAATGGTTAAAGTTCGATGGTGAAACTTGGTTGACCAATATGGTTAGCTAATAAAGGATTAGTGGGTTGAGTTATAATAACGATGTTTATAACATCGCGTTAATTTGAAATGTTTTTCCCAACTAAATTGAGAGATATTTTCTACACATAGAAAATGAAATGAATTGTCAACGAGGAATTAAGAGACAGGAATTGGAAATAATAATTAAATAAGAAATTAAATTAAAAGGGGCCTAGTGTTGTTTGATGCTTGATCGGTATAAATTTCCAATTGGAAATAGAACTGTTGATTGTGTGGGTGTTTCTTTGATAGTTAAATCACCGACTATCAATGTTTTGTTTTATTTTATACCTCCGTTATCAGTATGGAGAGACCGGGATCAGATTTAATATCTGAAACCCACTCTGTATTGAAATAAGCGTTATGAATCATCTTATGATGAAAATAATTGAAGACGGAGTTATGCAAGGGCTATCCTGTTACGGGATAGTGCCTTCGGTTTTTCCAGACCCAGGACAACTAGTATGGACGAGTGTCTGACAGAGTATTTCCAAAGGGATTACGTACGTTGATTCCTTCAGACATACGAAGTTGGTGGCATAGAAGGGAAACTTCTTTAGCCTAACAATCTGAGTATTTTTGTGGGAATCAATTAGTGATTTCCGATGGATCTGACGATATGTCATTCAAAGTGAATGGTGGCCAGATGTTCTGGAAGATAATTCAAACCTCAAGCCTCACAACCCGAAATTGACAAAAATCGGGCAGGCAGCATGGCTATGTGGGTCGCACCCATTAGGATGTATAATCACCTATCTAGAGAAATTCCATTTACTTCTTTAATCTATCGATGCTGTCCCTTCCGGGAAACGGTTGCTGATCCCAACCGTTGGTGATATACATTCGATACACTCAAGGGAAATGAGTGGTCAGTCATGTGTGGACCGGGTTGCAAGACGTTCTTGTTGAACCCAGTGTATTCGTCTCTAGAGATACACTATCGGTAGGTGGTCCCATACCTTGTCATGTTGAAAATTCAATCTCCAATAAGCGCCCTGCGGTTTTTGATTTAATATTATATACGGAGCGTGAGATGCAAGCGTTCCGCTAAATTCTATTAATTTGTTGTAGACACTATTATAATATCACTGGATTTGATATCAAAAATGTTTTGGGTTATCGTAAGGTAAAAACCATCCGTGTTTATGTGTGGATCGGTCTTACGATTATCATTACTTTCGAAAGGACTTTTGAAAGTTAAACAAATGGTTGGAGTTTACTCACACCAGTCCCATGACTGAACCAGAGTTTATTTTGTTGTTTTTCCCTAAACTCTTGGGTACCCAAAATTTGTACGGGCAGTCAAGTAGTCGGGATTTTTTAGATTCACTTGGAGGAGCTCGAAGCAGGAGGCTTCACCAGTTAGCTATAGACTATCATAGTTTCCGCTGTGTACTATGTTGTATCTGGAAATAGGTGTTCATAACTGTTCCAGAGATAACCGTTGTGCTCTGATAATGGTATGTATATACACTTACCGATTTGTATTTCAAAAGTTTATGTTCTCTAATATATTTTACTCATTCCGCTGTGAGTTTGTGATCTTCGCCTTCTTCTATTCTAATATTTCTTTCTTTCTATTTCTCATCCTCTAACTTCTTTGTAATAATGATTCGTGTTTCTGTGCAATTTGGGTTGGACGTGTGGTGTTATTAGTCGACTCAAAGAGTACGGAAATTCGGGTCATTACAAAATGAGATTTTTTTTACTACCTACACTCAGTCTTCCCTGTGTCTGGTATAAGAAGGATGTGGCAACTTGGACTGAATAATTCAAGCTGTTTATGAGAAATCGAAATTAATGGATGGATATATATAGTTTAAGCCGCATGATTTCAACATTTCCAACGCTTTCAAGGGTGGTTTAAAGAAGTTCACCAAATTCATATTTAGTATACAGTCACAAAATGTCCATTTATAACCCTATTAAGAAATGCGTTTATCAACATAATGTTGCTTAAGCATATAGCAAATAATTAAATTACAAAGTTTTTAGCTTAAGCAACACATAAATTTTTCGAACCCGTTGCAGTAATGCAAAGGAATAGTCTCATGTCCAAATAAGTGCTTGAAACTACATTTGCTTAGAAAGTGTTTCGTACTTTGTTCCTGAATAGTGGCCTTTGATCAATTAATAAATTTATCCAGTCCATCAATTAATAACACCGCCTCCAAGTGTAAAAATCCATCCAGTAGTTCCTCTATTTCCATTTTCGAGTGTTGAACCACTTGCATCTGAATATCCTTCTACAACTGCTGGAAAATTTCCATAATTGAGTCCTAATTCCATGGTTCTTTTAAGGTAACCCAGAATTCTGCGTATCGCTTTCCAATGTTCAGTACTTGGTCTGTGTGTATATCTGGATAATTAGCACACATCAAAAGTAATATCTAGACGAGTGCAATGCATTGCATACATAAGACATCCAATAACACTTGCATATTCTAATTGAGGTACTGCCCTTTTAGAATTTGGAAATAGTTTAATGGAAGAATCGTAAGGACTGTTTGCTTCCTTGTTTATATATAAGGAGCAATTTCTCAATATAATGAGACTGACATAATGCATATCCACTATTATGTTTCTTTACCTTAATTCCCAATATAGTATCAACTTCATTTAAATCCTTCATTTTAAAACATGAAGTTAGATAATTTTTTGTTTCATTAATGCCTTCCATATTAGTGCCAAATATGACTAAATCATCCACATATAAACATATAATGATACCATATCTATCAGTAAATTTTGAATAGATACACTTATCAAAATTATTATGTCTAAAACCATTGGATAGAATAAGAGAGTCAAACTTTTCATACCATTGCTTTGGGCCTATTTTAATCCATATAAAGGTTTAACGAGTTTGCAAACTTGGTGTTCATTCCCAGGCATAACAAAACCTTCTGGTTGTTCCATATATACTTCTTCATCCAGATTTCCATTAAGAAAAGCAGTCTTTATGTCCATTTGATGTACATGCAATCTGTGAATGGAAGCAAGAGAAAATAGAACTCTAATGGACATTAGCCTTGCAATAGGGTCATATGTATCAAAGAAATCAATACCTTCCTTTTGTCTGAATCCCTTAGCAACTAATCTTGCCTTGAAAGTTTGTAGCGATCCATCTGTATTGTATTTCTTACGAAATACCCATTTAGATCCAATTGGTTTTGATCCATAAGGTAAGTCTATTAATTCCCAAGTATTATTAAACAGGATTGAATCCATTTCATCTTGTGTAGATTCTTTCCAGAAACCGCAACCCTAGAGGCCACAGCCTCTTTAAAAGTTTTAGGATCACTTTCTGTATTTAGGTCATAAATAATATCATCGATAATATTCTCTCTATCACCTATTACTAGATGAATTACATCATCAAGTGAAATAAAATGTGGTCCTAAATACTTAGCTATCCTTTCTCTTTGACTTCTTCTAGGTTCTTTTGGCATATTTGAAGATTTCCTTTTGTTAGAAGAAGTTTGTTGAGACATCTCCTTTTCTTTTTCGGGAAATTACTGAGTAGGAGATAAGATTTGACTGGAATCACATATAAACTTATTTTCAATGAATTCTACATCCCTTGATTCTATTATAATATTATAATCTAGGTATAGTATCTGATATGCTTTTGAATTCTCAGCGTATCCTACGAATACACCTTTCAAAGCCCTTGGTCCTAATTTAACTCTTTTTGGATCTATTATTCTATAAAAGGTTAAACAACCCCAAACTCTCAAGTATTTTAAACTTCGTTTTCTTCCCTTCCATAACTCGTAAGGAGATAATTTTATTTTCCTTGATGGAATTCTATTATGCAAATGACATGCTATTAAAAGTGCTTCTCCCCACAAATTTATATTTTGCTTTGCATTCAGAATCATTACATTAGTCATTTCTACTAATGTTCTATTTTTACGTTCGGCTAGACCATTCTGTTGTGGGGTATATGGTGCGCTTGATTGGTGTAAGATTCCATTTTCTTCACAAAATGCGGAAAATTCCATAGAGAAATATTCTCCACCTCTATCACTACGCAACACCTTAATTTTCTTTTCCTTTTGATTTTCAACCGTAGTTTTGAAAAGTTTAAATATATCAAATGCTTGGTCTTTTATTTAAGCAAGTAAACATGTGTGTATCTAGAATAATCATCTATAAAAGTAATGAAATATCTATTCCCTCCTCTAGTTAAAATACCAATTAATTCACATATATCAGAGTGAATTAACTCAAGTAATTTTGTATTTTTTTCAGATTTGGGAAAAGGCTTTTTGCACATTTTGGCTTCAATACATATTTCTCATTTTGATACATCTTTATTTTTATATGAGATCAATCCATCCTTAGACATAAATTTTAAAGATTTAAAATTAAAATGCGCTAATCTATTATGCCATAAAGCAAATGAATCAAGAACATAAGAAAATTCAGTCATTTTATTAATACTTTATTTGAACAACCCGTTACAAGCATATCCTTTTCCAACAAATTTACCTCCTTTTGTTAATATGAGACTGTTGTCGTCTAGTACACATTTTACACTTTTACTACTAAGAAGACTTGCGGAGACAAGGTTCTTCCTCATATCTGGAACATGTAGAACACTTAGGAGTACTAGTTTCTTTCCAGAAGTAAATTCCAACTCCATGGTCCCTTTTCCTATGACATTTGATGTATTATGATTTCCCATCAGAACTTTGTTGTCATCAGAAACTTTTTCATAGAAACTAAACATTGACTGATTATTGCAGACATGTATTGTAGCACTAGAATCATACCACCAGTCAGTATCCCTGGTGTTATCGGCCAAGTTCAATTCCGTCACCATTGCAACAATCGGTGATCCCTCATGTTGCACCATATTCGCAGAATCTGATTTATTGTTTCCATGATTGGAGTTCTGTCCTTGTTCCGTCTTTGCCTTTTTGTAGAATCTGCAGTCTCTTTTGAAATGCCCTGTCTCTTCGTAGAAATAACAGTCCTTCCCTCTAGCCTTGTTCTGATTGTTATCCCTTTTCCGCTTTCCAGATTCCTTATGCCCTTTTTTATTGGTATGAACTTCATGTATATTTGAATCAGATTCAAATACTTTCTTTTCACAATTTCTTGTTTCTTCTTCGATACGAAGATGCTTTTGAATCAGTTCCATGGAGAAATCCTTCGTTGAGTGCATAAGTTTCTTTCTATAGTCACTCCATCCGCGAGGGAGTTTGGCCATAACAGCGCCAACTTGTACCGGTTCAGGAATACCAATCTTAACATTTTTCAATTTATTGAAAATAACCTGTAACTCATGGACTTGAGCTAGTACCGATGCATTGCCAAACATTTTAAATTCGAAGAATTCGTAAATTAGAAACTTATCTATGCCTTGCTTATCGTTGCTATACTTACTCTCCAGCGCCTTCCAGATTTCCCTCGAAGATTTGACTGAAGTAAAAAGATCATATAAACGATCCGAGAGTGTGTTGAGAATATGGCCTCTGCATACAATTTCGTCTTCCTCGTGTTTCTTTCTATGGGCCTTAATTTTTGCATTATCTTTGTCAGTTGGGGGGTGGGAGGGGGTATCAGACCTATGTTATCATCATGGACATATGCAATGTTCAATGTGGTTAGGAGGAATATAATTTTGTCTTGCCATCGGGTGTAATTTGTGCCATCAAAACGATCTAGTTTAGCAAACTCCTGATTCATAATTTTGTACGTCGATTCGGACGTGGTAGCCATATTAATTCCTTAAGATTGTTGTTTATTCACTGCGATGAATCAGTCATCCGAGGAAACAACGTTTGAGGCACATACAAAACGCTTTCCTTAAGGAATTATTCGCCCCCACAGTTTGCAGAGAAGAATAAGGCGTAATCCCTCCAGGATACAACAAATAGAGTATATTTACAAAAGAACAGAAGAAGAAAGAAGAAGAGAAATTTCCAAGTGGTCTGGAAAAATGAAAACGAGGAGTACATATAACGGTTGAAGAGGTATGACTATTGGCAGTGGTTGTGCGCGGGCGGATGCGCCCGTTCATTTAAAGACACGACCGTTTGAAATGGCTGAACCCTTCCTCTACGGTCGCACCTACGCCTACGTGCCCAAAGTGCCCATCTTTGACCTATAATAATATTTTTTATAGGCCTAAATACTACAAGCCCAAGCCATCATTTCCAAGCCCATGTTATTTCAATTCACAATATCTAATCCAAAGGATTAGTATTTATCTAGAATTGCTCCTCATTATTTGCCGATGTGGGACAAATTGTCATTACAATATTTCCAACAACAACCCACAATATTGTAATATTATTTATTTATGTATACAAGAATGTACCTTTTAGGTTTAAACTTTTCTTCTTAGTCCATATATTTAAGTTTCAACAGAATATTTGGTAGTTAATATCTTAAACCAAAATCCTTTGTGATGATACGAAATATATAAACACATAAATATCATTATTCTTCTGTAAAATATCATAACCATATATCGGTTACTGATTTTCTCCTGGTTTTTCATGAACATTTATAAAGTTTCTACCGGCTTTATTAGATACTATATCTTATGTTCATATAGGTGTTCATTTTTTCCATCTTTGTTACTATAGACAAATGATCACCACCACGTAATAATACAAACATTGATATTCAATGTTTATCAACCACTTTTATGCAACTTGTTCTTATCTTTTAAAACTTGAACAAATTATGGTTTGGTTTCCATTGCAGGTGATTAGAATGGCTTCAGACCCATTGCACTACTAGTAGTTTTCACCATTTCTCTTGGTAATCCTTTGGTGAGTGGGTCTGCTAAGTTTTCTTTTGATTTAACAAGTATAATAGTAATGATTCCATCTACAATTAATTCTCTGACATATGCATGTCTTAAACTTAAATGTCTAGACTTTCCACTATAGATTTTATTATAAGCTCTAGACAGTGTAGCTTCACTATCACAATACATAGGAATGGCTAACATTGGTTGTGGCCACATTTCTATATCTAGGAATAAGTTTTTTAGCCATTCTGCCTCCTTGCCTAATGCATCTAAAGCAACAAATTCAGCTTCCATTGTAGAATGTGTTATAACTGTCTGTTTCTTAGAGGCCCAAGATATAGAACTGCCTCCAAGTGTAAAAATCCATCCAGTAGTTCCTCTATTTTCATTTTCAGGTATTGAACCACTTGCATCTGAATATCCTTCAAGAATTGCTGAAAAATTTCCATAGTTGAGTCCTAATCCCATGGTTCTTTAAAGGTAACCCAGAATTCTGTGTATCTGTTTCCAATGTTTAGTACTTGGTTTGTGCGTATATCTGGATAATTTGCACACAACGAAAGTAATATCTGGACAAGTGCAATGTATTGCATACATAAGACTTCCAATAACACTTGCGCATTCTAATTGAGCTACTGCCCTTTTAGAATTTGCAAACAGTTTAATGGAAGAATCGCAAGGACCGTTTGCTTCCTGAATATTTAAGTGTTTATATTTAAGGAGCAATTTCTCAATATAATGAGACTGACATAATGCATATCCACTATTATGTTTCTTTACCTTAATTCCCAACATAGTATCAACTTCATTTAAATCCTTCATTTTAAAACATGAAGTTAGATAATTTTTTGTTTCGTTAATGCCTTCCATATTAGTGCCACATATAAGTAAATCATCCACATATAAACATATAATGATACCATATCTATCAATAAATTTTGAATAGATACACTTATCAGCATTATTATGTTTAAAACCATTGGAGAATCACAGAGTCAAACTTTTCATACCATTGCTTTGGGGCCTGTTTTAATCCATTTAAAGATTTAACAAGTTTGCAAACTTTGTGTTCATTCCCAGGCATAACAAAACCATTTGGTTGTTCCATATATACTTCTTCATCCAGATTTCCATTAAGAAAAGCAGTTTTTACATCCATTTGATGTACATACAATCCGTGAATGGAAGCAAGAGAAAATAGAACTATAATGGACGTTAGCCTTGCAACAGGGGCATATGTATCGAAGAATTCAATACCTTCCTTTTGTCTGAATCCCTTAACAACTAATCTTGCCTTGAAAGTTTGCATCGATCCATCTTTATTGTATTTCTTACGAAATACCCATTTAGATCCAATTGGTTTTGATCCATAAGGTAAAGTCTATTAATTCCCAAGTATGATTAGACAGGACTGAATCCATTTCATCTTGCATAGCTTCTTTCCGGAAAGCCGCATCCCTAGAGGCCATTGCCTCTTTAAAAGTTTTAGGATCACTTTCTGTATTTAGGGTATAAATAATATCGTCGATAATATTCTCTCTATCACCTATTGCTAGATGAATTACATCATCAGGTGAAATAAAATCTGGTTCTAAATCTTTAGCTTTCCCTTCACTTTGACTTCTTCTAGGTTCTTCTGGTATATTTGAAGATTTCCTTTTGTTAGAAGAAGTTTGTTGAGACATCTCATTTTATTTATTAGGAATTTCTTGAGTAGGAGATGAGATTTGACTGGAATCATATATAAACTTATTTTCAATGAATTCTATACCCCTTTATTCTATAATGATACTAGAATCTAGGTCTAGTATCCGATATACTTTTGAATTCTCAGCGTATCCTATGAATACACCTTTCAAAGCCCTTGGTCCTAATTTAACTCCTTTTGGATATGTTATTCTATAAAAGGTTAGACAACCCCAAACTCTCAAGTATTTTAAACTTGGTTTTCTTCCCTTCCTTAACTCGTAGGGAGATAATTTTGTTTACCATGATGGAATTCTATTATGCAAATGACATGCTGTTAAAAATGCTTCTCCCCACAAATTTATATTTTGCTTTGCTTTCAGAATCATAGCATTAGTCATTTCTACTAATGTTCTATTTTTACGTTCGCCTAGACCATTCTGTTGTGGGGTATACGTTGCGCTTGATTGGTGTAAGATTCCATTTTCTTCACAGAATGAGGAAAATTCCGTAGAGAAATATTCTCCACCTCTATCACCACGCAACACCTTAATTTTCTTTTCCTTTTGATTTTCAAACGTAGTTTTTACAAGTTTAAACATATCATCTGCTTGGTCTTTTTTTTAAGCAAGTAAACATGTGTGTATCTATAATAATCATCTATAAAAGTAATGAAATATCTATTCCCTCCTCTAGTTAAAATACCATTTAATTCACATATATCAGAGTGAATTAACTCGAGTAATTTTTGTTTCTTTCAGATTTGGGAAAAGGCTTTTTGCACATTTTCGCTTCAATACATATTTCACATTTTGATACATCTTTATTTTCATATAAGATCAAGCCATCCTTAGACATAAATTTTAAAGATTTAAAATTTAAATGCGCTAATATATTATGCCATAAATCAAAAGAATCAAGAACATAAGCAAATTCAGTCATTTTATTAATACTTAATTTGAACAACCTGTTACAAGCATATCCTTTTCCAACAAATTTTCCTCCTTTTGTTAATATGAGGCTGTTGCCATCTAGTACACATTTTACACTTTTACTACAAAGAATACTTGCGGTGACAAGGTTCTTCCTCATATCTGGAACATGTAGAACATTTTGGAGTACTAGTATTTTTCCAGAAGTAAATTCCTACTCCACGGTCCCTTTTCCAATGACATTTGATGTATTATGATTGCCCATCAGATCTTAGTTGTCATCAGAAACGTTTTCACAGAAAATAAACATTGACTGATTATTGCAGACATGTATGGTAGCAGCAGAATCATACCACCAGTCGGTATCCTTTGTGTTATCGGCCATGTTCAATTCTATCACCATTGCAATAATCGATGATCCCTCATGTTGCACCATATTCGCAGAATCTGATTTATTATTTCCATGATTGGAGTTCTGTCCTTGTTCCTTCTTTGCCTTTTTGTAGAATCTGCAGTCTCTTTTGAAATGCCGTGTCTTTCCGCAGAAATAACAGTCCTTCCCTATAGCCTTGTTTTGATTGTTATCCCTTTTCCGCTTTCCAGATTCCTTATGCCTTTTTTTATTGGTATAAACTGCATGCATATTTGAATCAGATTCAAATATGCTCTTTTCACGATTTCTTGTTTCTTCTTTGATACGAAGATGCTTTTGAATCTGTTCCATGGAGAAATCCTCCGTTCAGTGCATAAGTTTCTTTCTACAGTCACTCCATCCGCGAGGGAGTTTGGCCATAACAGCGCCAACTTGTAGCGGTTCAGGAATATCAATCTTAACATTTTTCAATATATTGAAAATAACCTGTAACTCATGGACTTGATCTAGTACCGATGCATTGTCAAGCATTTTAAATTTGAAGAATTCGTAAATTAGAAACTTATCTGCGCCTTGCTTTTCGTTGTTATACTTGTTCTCCAGCACCTTCCAAATTTCCCTCGGAGATTAGACTGAAGTAAAAAGATCATACAAAAGATTCGAGAGTGTGTAGAGAATATGGCCTCTGCATAAAATTTCGTCTTCCTCGCGTTTCTTTTTCTGGTCCTTAATTTCTGCATTATCCTTGTCAGTTGGGGTGGTATCGGTGCTAAGTTATCATCAATGACATATGCAATCTTCAGTGTGGTTAGGAGGAACATAATTTTGTCTTGCCATCGGGTGTAATTTGTGCCATCAAAACGATCTAGTTTAGCAAACTCCTGATTCATAATTTTGTACGTCGATTTGGACGTGGTAGCCATATTAATTCCTTATGATTGTTGTTTATTCACTGCGATGAGTCAGTAATCCGGGGAAACGGCGTTTGAGGCACGTACAAAACGCTTTCCTTAAGGAATTATTCGCCCCCACAGTTTGCATAGAAGAAGAAGGCGAAATCCCTCCAGGATACAACAAACAGAGTATATTTACAGAAGAACAGAAGAAGAAACAAGAAGAGCAATTTCAAAGTGGTCTGGAAAAATGAAAACGAGGAGTATATATAGTGGCCGAAGAGTCATGACTGTTGGCAGTGGTTGTGCACGAGCGGATGCGGCCGTTTGTATAAGGACGCGACCGTTTGAAATGGTTGAACCCTTCCTGTACGGTAGCACCCACGCCCATGTGCCCCAAGTGCCCATCTGTGACATATAATAATATTTTTTTATTGGTCCAACTCCTACAAGCCCAAGCAATCATTTCCAAGCCCATGTTATTTCAATTCACAATATCTAATCCAAAGGATTAGTATTTATCTAGCATTGCTCCTCATTATTTGCCGATGTGGGACAAATTGTCATTAAAATATTTCCAACATTCCCCCAATATTGTAATATTATTTATGTATGCATTCAAGAAAGTACCTTTCAGGTTTAAACTTTTCTTCTTAGTTCATATATTTAAGTTTCAATAGAATATTTGGTAGTTAATATCTTAAACCAAAATCCTTTGTGATGAAATGAAATATATAAACGCATAAATATCATGATTCATCTGTAAAATATCTTTACCACATATCGGTTACTGATTTCCTTCTGATTTTTCATGAACATTTATAAAGTTTCTACCAGCTTTATTAGATACTATATCTTATGTTCATATAGGTGATCATTTTTTCCGTCTTTGTTACTATAGACAAATGATTACCACCACGTAACAATACAAAAATTGATATTCAATGTTTATCAACAATTTTTCTGCACTTGTTCTTGCCTTTTAAACCTTGAATAAATTAAGTTTTGGTTTCAATTGCATGTGATTAGAATGGCTTCAGACCCATTGCACTACTAGTAGTTTTCACCATTTCTTTTGGTAATCCTTTGGTTAGTGGGTCTGCTAGGTTTTCTTTTGATTTTACAAATATAATAGTAATGACTCCATCTACAATTAATTCTCTGACATATGCATGTCTTAAACAAACATGTCTAGACTTTCCATTATAGATTTTATTATAAGCGCTAGACAGTGTAGCTCCACTATCACAATACACAGAAATGGTTGACATTGGTTGTGGCCACAACTCTATATATAGCAATAAATTTCTTAGCCATTCTCCCACCTTGCCTGATGCACCTAAAGCAACAAATTCAGCTTCCATTGTAGAATGTGTTATAACTGTCTGTTTCTTAGAGGCCAAAGATATAGCATCGCCTCCAAGTGTAAAATTCCATCTAGTATTTCCTCTATTTTCATTTTCAGGTGTTGAACCATTTGCATCTGAATATCTTTCTAGAACTGCTGGAAAATTTCCATAGTTGAGTCCTAATCCCATGGTTCTTTTAAGGTAACCCAGAATTATGCGTATCGCTTTCCAATGTTCAATACTTGGTCTGTGCGTATATCTGGATAATTTGCATACAGCGAAAGCAATATCTGGATGAGTGCAATGCATTGCATACATAAGACTTTCAATAACACTTGCATATTCTAATTGAGCTACCGCCCTTTCAGAATTTGCAAACAGTTTAATGGAAGAATCGCAAGGACTGTTCGCTTCCTTAATATTTAAGTGTTTATATTTAAGGAGCAATTTCTCAATATAATGAGACTGACATAAAGCATATCCACTATTATGTTTCTTTACCTTAATTCCTGATATGGTATCAACTTCATTTAAATCCTTCATTTTAAAACTTGAAGTTAGATAGTTTTTTGTTTCATTAATGCCTTCCATATTGGTGCCAAATATGAGTAAATCAACCACATATAAACACATAATGATACCATATCTATTAGTAAATTTTGAATAGATACACTTATCAACATTATTATGTTTAAAACCATTGGATAGAATCATATAGTCAAACTTTTCATGCCATTGCTTTGGGGCCTGTTTTAATCCATATAAAGATTTAACAAGTTTGCGAACTTTGTGTTCATTCCCAGGCATAACAAAACCTTCTGGTTGTTCCATATATACTTCTTCATCTAGATTTCCATTAAGAAAAGCAGTCTTTACATCCATTTGATGTACATGCAATCCGTGAATGGAAGCAAGAGAAAATAGAATTCTAATGGACGTTAGCCTTGCAACAGGGGCATATGTATCGAAGAAATCAATACCTTCCTTTTTTCTGAATCCCTTAGCAAATAATCTTGCCTTGAAAGTTTGTATCGATCCATCTGTATTGTATTTCTTACGAAATACCCATTTAGATCCAATTGGTTTTGACCCATAAGGTAAGTCTGTTAATTCCCAAGTATTATTAGACAGGATTGAATCCATTTCATCTTGTATAGCTTCTTTCCAGAAAGCCGCATCCTTAGAAGCCATTGACTCCTTGAAAGTTTTAGGATTACTTTCTGTATTTAAGACATAAATAATATCATCGATAATATTTCCTCTATCACCTATTACTAGATGAATTACATCATCAGGTGAAATAAAATCTGGTCCTAAATCTTTAGCTATCCATTCTCTTTGACTTCTTCTAGGTTCTTCTGGTATATTTGAAGATTTCCTTTTGTTAGAAGAAGTTTGTTGAGACATCTCATTTTCTTTATCTGGAATTTCCTGAGTAGGAGATGAGATTTGACTGGAATCACATATAAACTTATTTTAAATGAATTCTACATTCCTTGATTCACTTATAATATTAGAATCTAGGTCTAGTATCCGATATGCTTTTGAATTCTCAGCGTATCCTACGAATACGCTTTTCAAAGCCCTTGGTCCTAATTTAACTCTTTTTGGATCTGTTATTCTATAAAAGGTTAGACAACCCCAAACTCTCTAGTATTGTAAACATGGTTTTCTTCCCTTCCATAACTCGCAAGGAGATAATTTTGTTTTCCTTGATGGAATTCTATTATGCAAATGACATGCTGTTAAAAGTGCTTCTCCCCACAAATTTATATTTTTCTTTGCATTCAGAATCGTAGCATTAGCCATTTCTACTAATGTTCTATTTTTATGTTCGGCTAGACCATTCTGTTGTGGGGTATACGGTGTGCTTGATTGGTGTAAGATTCCATTTTCTTCACAGAATGAGGAAAAATCCATAGATAAATATTCTCCCCCTTTATCACTACGCAACACCTTAATTTTCTTTTCCTTTTGATTCTCAACCGTACTTTTGAAAAGTTTAAACCTATCAAATGCTTGGTCTTTTCTTTTAAGCAAGTAAACATGTGTGTATCTAGAATAATCATCTATAAAAGTAATGAAATATCTATTCTCTCCTCTAGTTAAAATACCATTCAATTCACATATAACAGAGTGAATTAACTCAAGTAATTTTGTATTTCTTTCAGATTTGGGAAAAGGCTTTTTGCACATTTTGGCTTCAATACATATTTCACATTTTGATACATCTTTATTTTCATATGAGATTAAGCCATCCTTAGACATAAATTTTATAGATTTAAAATTTAAATGCGCTAATCAATTATGTCATAAATCAAAAGAATCAAGAACATAAGCAAATTCAGTCATTTTGTTAATACTTAATTTGAACAACCCGTTACAAGCATATCCTTTTCCAACAAATTTTCCTCCTTTGGTTAATATGAGACTGTTGCCATCTAGTACACATTTTCCACTTTTACTACAAAGAAGACTTGCAGAGACAAGGTTCTTCCTCATATCTAGAACATGTAGAACAATAGGAGTACTAGTTTCTTTCCAGAAGTAAATTCCAACTCCACGGTCCCTTTTCCAAAGACATTTGATGTATTATGATTGCCCATCAGAACTTTTTGTCATCAAAAACTTTTTCATAGAAACTAAACATTGACTGGTTATTGCAGACATGTACGGTAGCACCAGAATCATACATCTAGTCGGTATCCTTGGTGTTATCGTCCATGTTCAATTCTGTCACCATTGCAACAATCGATGGTCCCTCATGTTGCACTATATTCGCAGAATCTGATTTATTATTTCCATGATTGGAGTTTTGTCCTTGTTCCTTCTTTGCCTTTTTGTAGAATCTGCAATCTCTTTTGAAATGCCCTGTCTTTCCACAGAAATAACAGTCCTTCCCTTCAGCCTTGTTCTGATTATTATCCCTTTTCCGCTTTCCAAATTCCTTATGCCCTTTTTTTATTGGGATCAACTGCATGTATATTTGAATCAGATTCAAATACTTTCTATTCACGATTTCTTGTTTCTTCTTCGATATGAAGATGCTTTTGAATCCGTTCTATGGATAAATCCTCCGTTGAGCGCACAAGTTTCTTTCTATAGTCACTCCATCCACGAGGGAGTTTGGCCATAACAACGCCAACTTGTAGCGGTTCAGGAATATCAATCTTAACATTTTTCAATTTATTGAAAATGACCTGTAACTCATGGACTTGATCTAGTACCGATGCATTGTCAAGCATTTTAAATTCAAAGAATTCATAAATCAGAAACTTATCTGCGCCTTGCTTTTCATTGCTATACTTAGTCTTCAGCGCCTTCCAGATTCCCTCGGAGATTTGACTGAAGTAAAAAGATCATATAAACGATCCGAGAGTGTGTTGAGAATATGGCCTCTGCGTACAATTTCATCTTCCTCGCGTTTCTTTCTCTGGGCCATAATTTCTGCATTATCCTTGTCAGTCGGGGGCGGTATCAGTGCTAAGTTATCATCGATGACATATGCATTCTTCAGTGTAGTTAGGAGGAACATAATTTTGTCTTGCCATCGGGTGTAATTTGTGCCATCAAAACGATCTAGTTTAGCAAACTCCTGATTCATAATTCTGTACGTCGATTCGGACGTGGTAGCCATATTAATTCCTAAAGATTGTTGTTTATTCACTGCGATGAATCAGTAATCCGGGGAAACGGCGTTTGACGCACATACAAAACACTTGCCTTAAGGAATTATTTGCCCCCACAGTTTGCAGAGAAGAAGAAGGCGAAATCCCTCTAGGATACAACAAACAGAATATATTTACAAAAGAACGGAAGAAGAAAGAAGAAGAGAAATTTCGAAGTGGTATGGAAAAATGAAAACGAGGTGTAAATATAGCGGCTGAAGAGTCATGACTGTTGGCTGTGGTTTTGCGCGTGCGGATGCGCCCGTTCGTTTGAAGACGCGACCGTTTGAAATGGCCGAACCCTTCCTGTACGGTCGCAGCCACGCCCACGTGCCCCAAGTGCCCATCTTTGAGCTATAATAATATTTTTTATAGGCCCAACTCCTACAAGTTCAAGCTATCATTTCCAAGCCCATGTTATTTCAATTCACAATATCTAATCCAAAGGATTAGTATTTATCTTGAATTGCTCCTCATTATTTGCTGACATGGGACAAATAATCATTACAATATTTCTAACAATCCCCCACAATATTGTAATATTATTTATTTAGCATACAAGAAAGTACCTTTTAGGTTTAAACTTTTCTTCTTAGTTCATATATTTAAGTTTCAATAGAATATTTGGTAGTTAATATCTAAAACAAAAATCCTTTATGATGAAACGAAATATATAAACACATAAGTATCATGATTCTTTTGTAAAATATCATAACCACATATCAGTTATTGATTTCCTCCTAGTTTTTCGTGAACATTTATAAAGTTTCTACCAGCTTTATTAGATACAATATCTTATGTTCATATAGGTGTTCATTTTTTCCGTCTTTGTTACTATAGACAAATGATCACCACCACGTAACAATACAAACATTGATATTCAATGTTTATCAACCACTTTTGTGCAACTTGCTCTTACCTTTTAAACCTTGAATAAATTAAGGTTTGGTTTCCATTGGAGGTGATTAGAATGGCTTCAGACCCATTGCACTACTTGTAGTATTCACCATTTCTCTTGGTAATCCTCTGGTTAGTGGGTCTGCTAAGTTTTCTTTTGATTTAACAAATATAATAGTAATGATTCCATATACAATTAATTCTCTGACATATACATGTCTTAAACTTATATGTCTAGACTTTCCATTATAGATTTTATTATAAGCTCTAGAAAGTGTAGCTTCACTATCACAATACGCAGAAATAGCTGACATTGGTTGTGGCCACAACTCTATATCTAGCAATAAATTTCTTAGCCATTCTGCCTCCTTGCCTGATGCATCTAAAGCAACAAATTCAGCTTCCATTGTAGAATGTGTTATAACTGTCTGTTTCTTAGAGGCCCAAGATATAACACCGCCTCCAAGTGTAAAAATCCATCCAGTAGTTCATCTATTTTCATTTTCAGGTGTTGAACCACTTGCATCTGAATATCCTTCTAGAACTGCTGGAAAATTTCCATAGTTGAGTCCTAATCCTGTGGTTCTTTTAAGGTAACCCAGAATTCTGCGTATCACCTTCCAATGTTCAGTACTTGGTCTGTGCGTATAGCTGGATAATTTGCATACAGCGAAAGCAATATCTGGATGAATGCAATGCATTGCATACATAAGACTTCCAATAACACTTGCATATTCTAATTGAGCTACTGCCCTTTCAGAATTTGTAAACAGTTTAATGGAAGAATCGTAAGGACTGTTTGCTTCCTTAATATTTAAGTGTTTATATTTAAGGAGCAATTTCTCAATATAATGAGACTGACATAATGCATATCCACTATTATGTTTCTTTATCTTAATTTCCAATATAGTATCAACTTCATTTACATCCTTCATTTTAAAACATGAAGTTAGATAGTTTTTTGTTTAATTAATGCCTTCCATATTAGTGTCAAATATGAGTAAACCAACCACATATAAACATATAATGATACCATATCAGTCAGTAAATTTTGAATGGATACACTTATCATCATTATTATGTTTAAAACCATTGGACAGAATCACAGAGTCAAACTTTTCATGCCATTGCTTTGGGGCCTTTTTTAATCCATACAAAGATTTGACAAGTTTGCAAACTTTGTGTTCATTCCTGGGCATAACAAAACCTTATGGTTGTTCCATATATACTTTTTCGTCCAGATTTCCATTAAAAAAACAGTCTTTACGTCCATTTGATGTACATGCAATCCGTGAATGGAAGCAAAGAAAATTGAACTCTAATGGACGTTAGCCTTGCAACAGGGGCATATGTATCGAAGAAATCAATACCTTCCTTTTGTCTGAATCCATTAGCAACTAATCTTGCCTCGAAAGTTTGTATCGATCCATCTTTATTGTATTTCTTACAAAATACCCATTTAGATCCAATTTGTTTTGATCCATAAGGTAAGTTTGTTAATTCCCAAGTATTATTAGACAGGATTGAATCCATTTCATCTTGTATAGATTCTTTCCAAAATGCCGCATCCCTAGAGGCCATTACCTCTTTAAAAGTTTTGGGATCACATTCTGTATTTAGGACATAAATAATATCATTGATAATATTTTCTATATCACCTATTACTAAATGAATTACATCATCAGGTGAAATAAAATCTGGTCCTAAATCTTTAGTTATCCTTTCTCTTTGACTTCTTCTAGGTTCTTCTGGTATATTTGAAGATTTCCTTTTGTTAGAACAAGTTTGTTGAGACATCTCATTTTCTTTATCAGGAATTTCCTGAGTAGGAGATGAGATTTGACTGGAATCACATATAAACTTATTTTCAATGAATTCTACATCCCTTGATTCTATTATAGTATTAGAATCTAGGTTTAGTATCCGATATGCTTTTGAATTCTCAGTGTATCCTACGAATACAACTTTCAAAGCCCTTGGTCCTAATTTAACACTTTTTGGATTTGTTATTCTATAAAAGGTTAGACAACCCCAAACTCTCAAGTATTTTAAACTTGGTTTTCTTCCCTTTCATAACTCGTAAGGAGATAAAAAAAAATCCTTGATGGAATTCTATTATGCAAATGACATGCTGTTAAAAGTGCTTCTCCCCACAAATTTATATTTTTCTTTGCATTGAGAATCATAACGTTAGCCATTTTTACTAATGTTCTATTTTTATGTTCGGCTAGACCATTCTGTTGTGGGGTATACGATGCGCTTGATTGGTGTAAGATTCCATTTTCTTCACAGAATGAGGAAAATTCCATAGAGAAATATTCTCCACCTCTATCACTACGTAACACCTTAATTTTCTTTTCCTTTTGATTTTCAAATGTAGTTTTGAAAAGTTTAAACTTATCAAATGCTTGGTATTTTCTTTTAAGCAAGTAAACATGTGTGTGTCTAGAATAATCATCTATAAAAGTAATGAAATATCTATTCCCTCCTCTAGTTAAAATACCATTTAATTTACATATATCAGAGTGAATTAACTCAAGTAATTTTGTATTTCTTTCAGATTTGGGAAAAGGCTTTTTTGCACATTTTGGCTTCAATACATATTTCACATTTAGATACATCTTTATTTTCATATGAGATAAATCCATCCTTAGACATAAATTTTAAAGATTTAACATTTAACTGCGCTAATCATTTATTCCATAAATCAAAAGAATCAAGAACATAAGCAAATTCAGTCATTTTATTAATACTTAATTTGAACAATCCGTTAAGAGCATATCCTTTTCCAACAAATTTTCTTCCTTTTGTTAATACGAGACTGTTGCCATCTAGTACACATTTTACACTTTTACTGCAAATAAGACTTGCGGAGACAAGGTTCTTCCTCATATCTGTAACAGTAGAATATTTAGGAGTACTAGTTTCTTTCCAGAAGTAAATTCCAACTCCACGGTCCCTTTTTCAATGACATTTGATGTATTATGATTGCCCATCAGAACTTTGTTGCCATCAGAAACTTTTTCATTGAAACTAAACATTGACTGATTATTGCAGACATGTACGGTAGCACCAAAATCATACCACCAGTCGGTATCCTTGGTGTTATCAGCCATGTTCAATTCTTTCATCATTGCAACAATCGGTGATGCCTCATGTTGCACCATATTTTCATAATCTGATTTATTGTTCCCATGATTGGAGTTCTGTCCTTGTTCCTTTTTTTCCTTTTTGTAGATTGTGCAGTCTCTTTTGAAATGCCCTGTCTTTCCACAGAAATAACAGTCCTTCCCTTTAGCCTTGTTCTAATTGTTATCCCTTTTCCGCTTTCCAGATTCCTTATGCCCTTTTTTATTGGTATCAATTGCATGTATATTTGAATCAGATTCAAATACTTTCTTTTCATGATTTCTTGTTTCTTCTTCGATACGAAGATGCTTTTGAATCTGTTCCATGGAGAAATCCTCCGTTGAGTGCATAAGTTTCTTTCTATAGTTAGTCCATCCGCGAGGGAGTTTGGCCATAACAGCGCCAAGTTGTAGCAGTTCAGGAATATCAATCTTAACATTCTTCAATTTATTGAAAATAACCTGTAACTCATGGACTTGATCTAGTACCAATGCATTGTCAAGAATTTTAAATTCGAAGAATTCATAAATTAGAAGCGTATCTGCGCCTTGCTTTTCGTTGCTATACTTGGTCTCCACCGCCTTCCATATTTCCCTCGGAGATTTGACTGTAGTAAAAAGATCATATAAACGATCCGAGAGTGTGTTGAGAATATGGCCTCTGCATACAATTTCGTCTTCCTCGCATTTCTTTCTCTAGGCCTTAATTTCTGCATTATCCTTGTCAGTTGGGGGTGGTATCGGTGCTAAATTGTCATCAAGGACATATGCAGTCTTCAGTGTGGTTAGGAGGAACATAATTTTGTCTTGCCATCAGGTGTAATTTTTGCCATTAAAACGATCTACTTTAGCGAACTCCTGATTCATAATTCTGAACGTCGATTCAGACGTGATAGCCATATTAATTCCTTAAGATTGTTGTTTATTCACTGCGATGAATAAGTAATCCAAGGAAACGGCGTTTGAGGCTCGTATAAAATGCTTTACTTAAGGAATTATTCGCCCCCACAGTTTGCAGAGAAGAAGAAGGCGAATCCCTCCAGGATACAACAAACAGAGTATATTTACAGAAGAACAGAAGAAGAAAGAAGAAGACCAATTTCGAAGTGGTATGGAAAAACGAAAACGAGGAGTATATATATAGCGGCTGAAGATCCATGACTGTTGGCACTGGTTGTGTGCGAGCGGATGCGCCCGTTCGTTTGAAGACGCGACCGTTTAATATGGCTGAACCCTTCCTGTACAGTCGCACCCGCGCCCATGTGCCCCAAGTTCCCATCTTTGACCTATAATAATATTTTTTTATAGGCTCAACTCCTACAAGCCCAAGCCATTATTTCCAAGCCCATGTTATTTCAATTCACAATATCTAACCCAAAGGATTAGTATTTATCTAGAATTGCTCCTCGTTATTTGCCGATATGGGATAAATAACCATTAAAATATTTCCAACTTATCGGTACTCCCATTTGCAATCATCCTTTGTCTTCAACTAATTCAAAGTCTTGTGATCCTTGTTAATTAATTTGAACAAGCAGAAGTTTCACAGTAACACAAGAGGAAAACAAACTTAGTTTTTTTATTACTTTTTCTTTCGTTTCCTTTTTCTTGATACAAATAAGGAGAGAGCTCTTCTATTTATAGCATACAATGGACCATTCTAGATTTGCAATATTCTAGGAATATATCTAAATGTATGTGAAAAAATATCTTTTCCTAAATAATAGCAACTTTAAAAGCTCTCTTAATAAAAATAGGATCATGAATCTGAATTATTACTAATCATGCTATAATAGAGATTTGACTCTTTCTATTCCTAAAAACTTGGCTAAAATGCTTGAGATTAATTCTCAATAATCCTATCTAAGATAGAAAAGAGATGCCAAAGCAAGAGATACCTCTACTCCTTTAGCAGGAAAACATCTCCGTATGTGAATAAAACCCATGTAGCTAGTTGCCTTCAAATTAAGCTGCTTATCTAGAGGACAAAATCTTGTCAAAAGCAACAAAGTGTGGCCAACTCTTTTGGCCATTCTCATCGGTTTTAACGTCCTAAAAACAAGAAAGTTTCTAATCATATCAACTATGAGTCGAAGAAAACAGTAAAAGGTTGATTAAGAAACATGATTCAACTGCGCATCCTTTTCCTTGACATGCTCCCGGATGAAGTGAAAAGGAACATCTATGTGCTTGCTCCTTTCATGATGAATTGGATTCTTTGCTAACTAGATTGCAGATTTGTTATTGACCCGTATCTCAGTCGGCTCATATTGTGCGAGCTGTAACTTGGATAACAATTTTCTCAGCTATATTGCATGGCATACACAGGAAGAGGCTGCAATATACTCTGCTTCGCAAGTTGACAGTGCTGCTACTGGCTGCTTCTTTGAGATCCATGTAAAAGCTATGCCGCCGATGTAAAACACATATCCGGATGTGCTTTTTCGATCATCAATATAACCACACCAATCACTATCTGAATAACCGACCAGTCTGTTTTAATTTGTTTTCGAGTAAGATAGCCCGAGTGACTTTGTTCCTTGAATGTATTGAAGAATTCTCTTAATAGCTTTCCAATGCGAGTAGCACGGGTTTTCCATAAATCGACTTACAATGCCAACACTATATGCTTTGTCCGGTCTTGTAACCACGAGGTATCGCAGACTTCCAACTAAACATTGATATCTGCTTGCATCGACTTTATCTCCTCCATCAAATTTAGAGAGCTTTGCACCTTGTTCCATTGGTGTTGCAACTGGATTGCAATTTTTCATTTTGAATCTCCTCAAAATATCTTTAGCATAAGCTTCCTACGACACAAAAATTCTTGATTTTCCTTGTTTGATTTCAAGACCAAGGAAATACTTCATTAGCCCCAACTCCATCGTCCCAAACTCACGAGTCATGGCGCTTTTAAAATCTTTGATCATCTCCTCATTATTTCCCATGAAGATGAGATCATCAACATAGAGAGCAACAAACAAAAAATTATTATTTTTTCTTTTTCACATACAACGCATGCTCGTAAGGGCATTGCATAAATCCATTCTCCTTGAAGTAAGTGTCAATTCGAGTATTCCATGATCGCGGTGCTTGCTTCAGTCCATATAGCGCCTTCCTCAACTTCAAAGCTTTTCTCTCTTCGCCGGCTTTCATGTACCCGGGTGGTTGCTCTACATATACCTCTTCCTCGAGCATACCGTTCAGAAATGAATCTTTCACATCCATCTGATAGATTGGCCATTGGAACAGTGCTGCTTGGGATATGATAAGTCGAATTGTTTCCAACCTTGCAACTGGAGCAAAAACCTCATCATAATCGATCCCTGCCTTTTGCCTATAGCCTTTAGCAACAAGTCGCACCTTGTATCTTTCTATCTTACCTTGGGCATTCATCTTTTTCTTGCATACCCATTTCACTCCGATCGGACTATGTCCTTCTGGTAACTCAATCAACTCCCAAGTTTCATTTTTCTGAATGGATTTGATCTCCTCATCCATCGCTGCTTGCCATTTCTTGTCCCACACTGCCTCTTCAAATCTAATATTTTCTACATCTGCCAAAAGGCATACTAAGTGAACCTCTGGCGCTGATTCATACAGATCTTGTAAAGTCTGCATTCTTGGTTGTCTTTGCCGATCCTCGTCATCGGATGTACATGGGCTGGCAGGTGTAAATGTTGGTACAGGAATAAATGCTTCATCTTTTTCTTCCTTGCACGTTATTTCCTTTTGATTATTCCAATCCCACGCACTTTCTTAATTAACATGTACATCTCGGCTTACGACTACTTTATTCTCAATCGGATCAAACAACTTAAAAGCCTTTGTCTTTGTGTCATATCCGATAAACACAAACTTCTTTCTTTTATCATCTAGCTTAGTTCTCTTCTGATCTGGTACATGTGCATAAGCCACACAGCCAAATATCTTTAGATGTGACACAGTTGGCTTCTGTCCACTCTAAGCTTCTTGTGGTATTTGATTCGCCAATTTTGCATGTGGGCAACGATTTTGTACATACACAGCACCCTGTACCGCCTTAGCCCAAAACTCCTTTGGCATGCCTTTAGTTTTCAACGTTGACCGAACCATATCAAG
The DNA here is from genome assembly GCA_030737875.1 of Allium sativum. NCBI lineage: Eukaryota > Viridiplantae > Streptophyta > Magnoliopsida > Asparagales > Amaryllidaceae > Allium > Allium sativum. The sequence continues at coordinate 276,080,468 of CM060923.1, forward strand.
AATAGTCCGATTCTTCCTCTCGGCCACACCGTTTTGTTGTGGTGAGTAGGCTGCAGTCAAGAACCGCTTTATGCCTTGCTCTTTGCATAACCTTATGAACAGTGTTAACATGTACTCTCCTCCTCTGTCTGATCGTAAAGCCTTTATATAACAGCCGGTTTCCTTCTCCACTGGCAACTTGAACTTCTTGAATGCCTCCAAAGCCTCAGACTTTTCTTTCAGAAAATAAACCCATCCCTTCCTCGTGTAGTCATCTATGATCATGGTAAAATATCTCTTCTTGCTAAATGACTTAGGTGTGATCGGACCACATATGTCGGTATGTATTGTCTCAAGAGGTTTCCGTGCTTGATATCCGACCTTCCTTTGGAAAATACTCCTTGCATGCTTGCCAATCACACAGCCTTCACAAAATTTTCCAGTATAGTTTATAGCAGGTAGCCCATGGACCATGTCCTTCTTGACTAACTCTCTTAGCCCGCCAAAGTGTAAGTGCCCAAACCGCAAATGCCATAGCAAAGACTTGTCCTCTAGGTCAACTTGTAGGCATTTTTTTCGTACGCTTCTCAAGTTGATTTTGAACATACGATTATTGGCCATTTTTACACGTGCGATCATTCGACCTTTCTTGTTCTTCAAATACATAAACCTGTCTTTCATGATAAATAGATATCCCTTTTCATGTAGTTGCCCCATGCCGATAATATTATTCTTCATGTCTGGAACGTAATACACATCATCGATCAATAATACTCGGCCATCTCCTTGGAAAAAATGAATTTTTCCTCGACCCTTTACTTGGATCTTTGAAGCGTCTCTGAACGATACTTCTCCGCACTCTATGTCTTGCATCTCCATAAATAGATGTTTGTGTCCACACATGTGATTGCTCGTTCCGGTGTCTAGAAACCAGACCGTGTCGCTGAGTTGGTCAGTATCCCTATAGGCCATCATCAGAACACCATCTTCTATTGTCTCCTCTTTCTCGACTAGATTAGCATCTTCTTTAAACTTCTTACCTGACCAACACTCTCTAGCATAATGTACATACTTTCTGCAAATATAGCATAGAATAAGTGATCGATCCGGCCAGCCACCACTTCCACGTCCGCGTCCTCGATTTTGCAAACTTTGTTCGCTCGGCTGTCCCCTTTGCTCAGAATTGTTGTCTCCACATCCACGACCACGGCCTCTCCCGCGATCCAAACTATATCCTCCACAGCCGCGTCCTCTTCCTTGGTTCTGCTGTGCAAGTAACGACTCCTCATGTTTGATTTTCACATTGGCCTATAAAGCTTCCTCAAGTGACTCATGTTTCTTCTTTTTACGCTGCTCCTGTGCCTTGAGAGAACCCGTGAGTTCATCGATGGTTAACTCTCCTAAATTTTTCGACTCCTCAATAACACAGACGACATTCTCAAAATTCTCGGTTAATGACTGCAAGATCTTTTCCACAACTCAAGCAACGGTCATAGTCTCTCCATTACGTTTGAGTTGATTCACCACCGTTTGAACTCGGGTGATGTAATCAGATACTACTTCAGACTCCTTCATCTTCATGGTTTCCAATTCTCCCCACAGAGTTTGAACTCTAGTTTGTTTAACACTTTAACACGATCGACACCCTTGTAGGCCTTTTGCAAAGTCTCCCATGCTTCCTTTGACGTTTTTGCATCGGCAGTTTTTTCAAAACCCGACTCATCCACTGCTTGATACATGATATAAAGAGCCATTTTGTCTTTCATATGTGACTCTTTCAATGCAGTTAACTGGCTGCCGTGTAGTTAGCGGTATTCTCTGATTCCATGTAGCCATTCTCTACTACCTCCCATGCATCCTGTGCACCGGGCAATGCTCGCATTTGTATACTCCAATTATCATAGTTTGCCTTTGTAAGCCAAGGCAGTGGCATATGCCCCAATGACGTGCCTCCGGAACTTGCCATTAGCTCTGAAACCAACTTGTTAATTTATTTGAACAAGCAGAAGTTTCATAGTAAAACAGGAGGAAAACAAACTTAGTTTTTTATTTATTACTTTTTCTTTTGTCTCCTTTTTTTGATACAAATGAGGAGAGAGCTCTTCTATTTATAGAATACAATGAATCATTCTAGATTTGCAATATTCTAGGATATATCTAAATATATGTGAAAAAATATCTTTTTTTAAATAATAGCAACTTTAAAAGCTCTCTTAATAAAAATAGGATCATAAATTTGAATTATTACTCATCACGCTATAATAGATATTTGACTCTTTCTATTCCTAAAAAATTGGCTAAAATGCTTGAGATTAATTCTCAACAATTCTATCTAAGGTAGAAATGAGATGCCAAAGTAAGAGATACCTCTACTCCTTTGGCAGGAAAACATCTCCGTATGTGAGTAAAAGCCATGTAGCTAGTTGCCTTCAAATTAAGCTGCTTATCTGGAAGACAAAATCTTGTCCAAAGAGACAAAGTGTGGCCAACTCTTTTGGCCATTCTCATCAGTTTTAACGTCCTAAAAACAAGAAAGTTTCTAATCATATCAACTATGAGTCGAAGAAAACAGTAAAAGGTTGATTAAGAAACGGGGCTTGGTTTACCATAAGCACTCAATATCTATCTACCATTGCGCGCGTGTGCGTATGTGTGTTGAATTGGGAAGTAAAAGAATAGTCACCTCGTACTTCTAAACCAATGACGCCCAAAGAGATTTGCATTGCCCTGGACTCCGGTTAACCCCTTGTTCAGACAAACTAGATGACACCTCTTCCCTAAGGATCATTCTTCCTTTAACTGCCTGAAATCGATCATCCAACACTCTGCCCGTTTTCTAATTAATTTCTTTACCTCTTCAGGCTTCCATTTATTTATTTTGATGGATTTATGTGTCTCTGCCTTCTGTTTTGTTGTTTTACTCTCCTCTGTCGGTAACAACAGATCTTCACTGGTATATACGCTTTTGCCGCACCCATTTCTGGCCTTATCTTTGGGCTTTCTAGCATTTTAAAACTCCACCTTAACCTGTCTTCCTATAGTGTGCACACTATATATTCATGTTTTAAGGTATTGTTGCCTATAGCCGTAATAAAGTAGCACGAGTTGGCAAATCTCTTTGTGTTTCCTTTTTGAAGACTTAACAAATAGAAAATTTCACGGTCTATTTTCATGTACATACCTCGCCGTTAAGTTTCTACATGATGGAATTATAATAGATCTATATTCCTTTTGAAGCTTTGGGTAATTTAGGACAGTATAAAAGTTTTTATGAAACATAGTACACACTGGAAGTTTTGTTTGTAGATAGATTTGGCTGGAGGAGTCATACAAAATTCGTGATTTCTTAGATTCAATAATATCGCCATGTAAACACTCACAGTCTGTGTTTCAAAATACACATAACCCCTTTCCTTTGTTGGGAATGGGTCCTTTCCTATGTGGAAAAACTCATATTTAATTAATTGGAGCAATAAGTGTTGCTACGGTATTTCCTGCTTTTATTTGAATAGGTGACTATTTGACCTTTTGGTGTGCTTTGTTATTTGCACCTTGTTGGGAATAGTGACCTTATTAATTATGGTGGTTGAATGGAGACTTCAAGGTGGCTCTTTGGTGGCTATATATATACATACATTCTGGGGTAGCAAATATACACAGAAGATACAAGATAACAACATCAAAACTTTGTCAGTTTCTCCAAGACTTTGTGCGCTGCTTCTACTACTTTGAGATTGCCCTTTGTTGGAGTGTTTGTGCGAGATCTCTCAGCTTTACTAAGCTCTATTTCCCGGTGATATTTTTCACTTTTCTAGCTTTTGTTTTGATGTTGTTATTACTAGCTATTGTTGGATAATTTGTGTATCCACTTTGTAACTTGTATTTGGATTTGTGTACCACTCCATTATCATAGTAAGAGAAGTTTGGGAGGACCTCCGTCACTGGTCCCGTTGTTTTTACTCTTCACGTCGAAGAGGTTTTCCATGTTAAAGATTCGTGTGTTCTTAATTTATTATTATCTCTTATTCTGTGGATTATTTACATTAATCATTGGTGATTGTGGTGCATTTTGGTGGGTTCGTCTGTGTCATTCATAATAAACTAGTATCAAAGTAAGGTTGGTTAATTTGTAATATCCCCTGATAAATTCTAGTAATATCAACATTAGTAGAATGATTAGTTTGAATGGAGCTAACTATCATAATTTGAAGAGAAAAATGAGAGACTTGTTGTATGTCAAAAGTTGGCATTTACCCGTGTTTAGTGATGAAAAACCAGAAGGTAAAACTGATGATCTGTGGCAATTTGAACATGAACAGGTGTGTGGGTTTATTCGTCAGTGGGTTAATGATAATGTTTTGAATCATATAAATAATGATGTTCATGTTAGATCACTATGGCAAAAACTCGAATCTCTTTATGCTAATAAGTCTGGAAATAATAAATTGTACCTTATTAAGCAATTGATGGGCTTGAAGTACAATTCAAGCAAGTCACTTTCTGATCACCTGAATGATTTTCATGGTATTATTCAGCAATTATCAGCTATGGATATAAATTTTGATGATGAAATTCAGGGACTTTTGTTACTTGGCACTCTTCCTGATTCATGGGACACTTTCAGAATGACACTTTGCAACTCAGCACCACATGACAAAGTTACACTGGATATTGCCAAAGTTGGTATTTTGAATGAGGAGATGAGGAAGAAATCTCATGGTGTGTCTTCTTCATTTGAGGAAGCATATGTTGTTGAAAACAGAGGAAGAAGCAAGAGTAAAGGTCCAGTTTCTAGAGACAAAAGCAGAAGCAAATCTCGTAGAAGATACGCAAATATAAAGTGCCATTATTGTGATAAATCCGGTCACATAAAGAAATATTTCTACAAGTGGAAAAGAGACAACAAGGGTGGTAAAGGCATGGAAGATAAGAAGCAAGATCAAAAGGATTCCAATAATGATAATAGAGCTGCTACTGCAACTGGCGGTGATCTTATCATTGTACATGATGAGAGCTATGTGAACCTTGCTAAATATGAGTCTAGTTGGGTCATTGACAGTGGATCATCACTACATGTGACATCGCGGAAAGAATTTTTCACATCTTATACACCTGGTGACTTTGGGGTGTTGAAGATGGGTAATGATGGTGTGGCTCAGGTTATGGGCATTGGAGATGTATGTTTGGTGACCAACATTGGAGCAAAGTTAACGCTTAAAAATGTAAGACATGTTCCAAAAATTCGATTAAACTTGATCTCTACTGGAAAACTCGATGTTGATAGGTACTGCAACACTTTCCATGATGGTCAATGGAAGCTTACTAAAGGAAACATGGTGCTAGCTCGTGGGAAGAAGCACACAAGCCTGTACTTGCTGCAAGCCTCAATTCCCACTGATTCTGTAAATGTGGCAAATGACGATCTTGCAAAATTGTGGCATAGAAGACTTGGTCATATAAGTGAAAAGGGGATAAGTTGTTTGATGAAGAAAAATGCACTTCCTGATTTGAAGTATGTAAAATTGGATAAATTTCCTCATTGTTTTGCAGGAAAGCAAAACCGGGTCTCCTTTAAGAGATATCCCCCTTCAAGAAAATCAGGTTTGCTTGATCTTGTTCATTCTGATGTTTGTGGTCCGTTAAAAGTTAAGACCTTTAGTGGTGCACTTTAGTTTGTTACTTTTATTGATGATTGTTCAAAGAAATTGTGGATATATGCTTTAAAAACAAAAGATCAGGTTCTTGATGTTTTTAAGCAATTTCAAGCCTTGGTTGAAAGGCAATTTGGTAAAAAGCTAAAATGTTTACTTTATGACAATGGTGGTGAGTACATCGGTCCACTTGATGAATATTGTAAGGCTTAAGGTATTCGACATCAGTTTACACCAAAGAAGACTCCACAGCTAAATGGTGTAGCAGAGAGAATGAATACGACTTTGTTAGAGAGAATGAGGAGCATGCTTTCAGAGGCCACGTTGCCAAAACACTTCTGGGGTAAAGCTTTATTTACAGCTACACGTGTGATTAATTTGTCCCCTTGTTTTTCTTTAAATGGTGATGTTCCAAATAAGGTTTGGCTTGGCAAGGAGGTTTCTTATAGTCATTTACGTGTCTTTGGCTGTAAGGCGTTTGTGCATGTGCCTAATGATGAATGATCGAAGCTGGATTCCAAGACTCACCAATGCATCTTTGTGGGCTATGGTCTTGACAACTTTGGCTATAGGTTTTATGATCCTATAGAGAAGAAATTGATTTGTAGCAAGAATGCAGAATTTGTTGAAGACCAAGCAATTGAAGCTATTTAGAAACCACAAGAATATGCATCTCATAGTGGCTTTGATCTAGTAGATTTAGAACTCCCTCCATTGACTCCTGCAATTCCTGCAATTCCTGTACCAGCTCCAATTGAACAAGTACAAGAAAATGACAATGAAGTTCATGTACCTGAGGAAGATGAACCCCATGATGAAGATGCTGAAATTGATCATCATGCTTCTCCTGGAACTCAAACAACCTTTGTAAGGCGATCTACTAGGAAACGACGTCCTTCCACTAGGTATCCTTTTTCCGAGTATGTTCTCTTAACCGACAGAGGAGAACCTGAGACCTTTAAGGAATCTATAGACAGTGATGATAAGCAACTTTGGTTGGATGCAATGAAAGAAGAGATGGAGTCGTTGCATGATAATGAAACTTTTGATCTAGTGAAACTACCGAAGGAAAAGAAGGCTTTGAAGAATTGTTGGGTTTACAAGCTGAAGCAAGATGAAAATGCAAAAACGCTTCGGTACAAAGCAAGGCTTGTTGTCAAGATGTTTGCACCGGTTGTCAAGAAGTTGAGCAGTTAGATGTGAAGACCGCATTTCTTCATGGTGACCTTGAAGAAGACATTTACATGGAACAAACAGAGTGCTTCAAAGTTAAAGGGAAGGAAGAATATGTGTGCAAATTAAAGAAGAGTTTGTACGGTCTAAAACAAGCTCCAAGGCAATAGTATCGCAAATTTGATTCTTTTATGGGGGAGCAAGGCCACAAAAAGACATATAATGATCATTGTGTTTTCTTGAAGAAATTTGCTAACGGTGGTTTTATCATTTTGCTACTTTATGTTGATGACATGCTTATTATAGGGCAAAATGTAGATCGGATTGCTTGTTTGAAGCAACAGTTGAGCAAGACATTCTCCATGAAGGAACTTGGTCCGGCGAAGAACATTTTAGGAATGAGAATTATTCGTGATCGCAAGGCTCGAAAGTTATGGCTATCACAGGAAACATATATTCAGAGAGTGCTTAAAAGGTTTAATATGGAGAAAGCAACGCCTGTGAGTACTCCACTTGCTATGCATTTTAAGTTGTGTTCTCAACATTGTCCTTCCACAAAAGAAGAGAAGGAGAAGATGACGCATGTTCCTTATGCTTCCGCCGTCGGTAGTTTGATGTATGCAATGGTTTGCACTCGGCCTGATATAGCTCATGTTGTAGGTTTGGTTAGTAGATTTCTTTCTAATCCAGGTAAAGAGCATTGGAATACTGTGAAGTGGATTATGCGATACTTATAGGGTACTGCTGATATGAAGCTTTGTTTTGGGAGTGACAAGCTTTGTCTTGTTGGTTATTCAGATTCTGATATGGCTGGTGATATTGACTCGAGAAAATCTACTTTGGGTTATTTGATCACTTTTATAGTGGGAACAGTGTCTTGGCAATAGGCTACAAAAATGTGTGGCTTTGTCTACTACTGAGTCGGAGTTTATTGCAGCAACAGAGGCATGTAAGGAGTAATTGTGGATGAAGCAGTTTGTTCGTCAGCTTGAATTTTCACAAAAGAGGTATGTGTTGTATTGTGATAATCAAAGTGCAATCCATCTTGCTAAGAATTCCACTTTTCATGCAAAGTCGAAGCATATTGATAAGAGATATCATTGGATACGTGATGTTTTTGATGATAAGTTAATTGAGCTTGAGAAAATTCATACCGATAATAATGGTTCCGACATGATGACTAAAGCTTTGTCAAAAGACAAATTTGAGACTTGCCGTTCAATTGCTGGAATGGCAACCACCCCCACATAGTCGGGAGGGGGAGATTTGTTGGGAATGTGTCCCTTCCTATGTGGAAAAACTTATATTTAATTAATTGGAGCAATAAGTGTTGCTACGTATTTCGTGCTTTTATTTGAATAGAGGTGACTATTTGACCTTTTGGTGTGCTTTGTTATTTGCACCTTGTTAGGAATAGTAACCTTATTAATTATGGTGGTTGAATGGAGACTTCAAGGTGGCTCTTTGGTGGCTATATGTATACATCCATTCTTGGGTAGCAAATACACACATAAGATACAAGATAACAACATCAAAACATTGTCAGTTTCTCCAAGACTTTGTGGGCTGCTTCTACTACTTTGAGATTGCTCTTTGCTGGAGTGTTTATGCGAGATCTCTCAGTTTTTCTAAGCTCTGTTTCCCAGTGATATTTTTCACTTTTCTCGCTTTTGTTTTGATGCTATTATGGCTAGCTATTGTTGGATAATTTGTGTATCCACTTTGTTTCTTGGATTTGGATTTGTGTACCACTCCATTATCATAGTAAGAGAAGTTTGGGAGGACCTCCATCACTGGTCCCGTGGTTTTTACTCTTCACATCGAAGAGGTTTTCGACGTTAAAAATTCGTGTGTTCTTAATTTATTATTATCTCTTGTTCTGTGGATTATTTGCATTAATCATTAGTGATTGTGGTGCATTTTGGTGGGTTTGTCTGTGTCATTCATAACATCCTTCCCCCCTTTTTTTTGTCTCTCAATCGATTTACAAACAAACTGGCGTTACCAACAAAATATGACTGGAAATAGAAAACACTATCTATTTTCCATCCTACACTGATCCCATGTGTTATTTCCATAAAGCTTGAACAAAAAATTGATCATTTAGCGTTAGTAGTCCGTGTCATAACTTCAATTTATGGTGCTTATGTATGCCATTAGTTCCTCATTCTTTGTTTTAATTATATAACCAATTTGTATAGGGAATTGTTTGTAAACTGATGATTTAAATAGACATTTAATTACATAACCAATTTGTATAGGGAATTGTTTGTAAACTGATGATTTAAATACACATTTAATTATATAACCAATTTGTATAGGGAATTGTTTGTAAACTGATGATTTAAATACACATTTGATTATATAACCAATTATGTAACCAATTTGTATAGAGCACGTTGATATAAACATTCAACTAAAACTGCATATTTGTTCAAAAATAATGTATAAAGCAAATTCGAAACATGGCTCTAAACTGCATATTTGTCCAAAAATAAAGTATAAAGAAAAATTTGAAACATGGCTCTAAACTGCATATTTGTTCAAAAATAAAGTATAAAGTATAAAGCAAATTTAAAACATGGCTCTAAGCTGCATATTTGTTTAAAAATAAAGTATAATACAAATTTGTAACATGGCTCGACATATTGGTATTGGAAATAAAAAATAAGAATGGGAAGAAAATGCATGCTCGGCGGTTCTGGGACTGTTTTAGAAGATGTACTGTCAAAGGCAACCATGGCTGATGAATGACATTATATTTAATGGTGGACTAAAAAATTTGTTGTGCTCCAACATCATTGCCAGTGAATCCACAGTTTAGCGAGAGAAGTAAGACACGGTTGTGTGTATAACAGTTCAAAATAAAGTAGAAATGATAAAATTATGTGTGTACAGAGTTTATGTTAGACCAAATTATGCCTCTAACACCCCAAATTGTCTGAATTTGCAGAGATTAATGACTAGAAATGAAAGGAATATTGAAAACACACCAGATTTATAGGGGTTCGGCGTTAACGAGTCTATGTCCACTTTATGTGTGTACAGAGTTTATGTTGCGCAGGAAAGATAGCCGATAGAGGTATATTGAACTAAGTAAAGCAGTTAGCTGCTAAAATCAATAATAGAAGAACCTGCTTTCCTTTGAAGCCTGTCAAATGTAACAAATTAGGGTTTCTGAAATTAAAAAAAGGAAGACTGTATATATTATAAAACGTAGAATAAGCACATAAAAAATGTTCCAAAGAACATAGAAGTCCTAATTTTAGGCATTAACTAAAAATTAATTAACTAAATAGAATAACTTTGAAATTAGGGTTACTAACTTCAGAGTTCAGACTCCTCAAATTCCTCTTCTTTACTGCGATATAAGGCCTGTTTCTTTCCTAGCTATCCTCAAACAATTCGTGCGACCATCCTTCTTCTTCCCTGCATGCTCGAGAATTCAGCTTTTTTCTTTTTCGGTTGTGCGATTTATGCTAGCGCAACTTGATTTTGATGCCCTACAACTGCTGAAACACCCCACCTCCGTTAGGGTCACTCTCAAAGGGAATGCCCTAATTTTGGTGGAGGTTTATAAGTATAAGTCACAGATATACAAGACAGATATAAGAACACATATTTGTAAACAGCGGAAAATCAAAAAACTTTTATTTCATAAAAGCAAATACGTGCTACAACAACATCACCATAATTGTCTTACATCTTTTCCAAAAACATAACACTTTCATAATCTGTCTTGATTGCATTATTTAAAGAAGCATAAATAAAACATAGGTAAACTGCAAAAGCCCCATAGAGTTTGTCCAAAGCCATAGTTTTAAACGAAAAGGTCCAAGCAATACATTTCTCTTCTTCAAGCTGGATGTTAAGGCTGGTTAAGCTGCAGTGTTCCCTCCCTGTGGACCTGGGGGGGGGGGAACGGAAGAAAAGAAGACGAAAGAAAGGTAGAGTCAGACATAAAGCCTGAGTAAGTCTAGTACTATTTTGTCTATGAATAAAGAACTGGGTATGATAAGTATAAACAAGAAGTGGAAAAGCACTTTAAACTTGGTTAAGTTGTCTAGGGTCGAATATACTATCGTACCCCATGTTAATCTCTGAACCCATATAAACTAGTTTCCAACTGGCACCCCATAATCAGGGTGAAGTGATCCACTCTATGATGATCGGCTCCTATTCGCATAGTTACATGTGTCTTACGGCCCCCGATGTTGTAGTTACCTATGCTGGTCCCACCATGGGGTGTATCAAGTCCCATGGCGGCGGCCCGACACAATCCTAGAATGCACAGGTATGCTACTGGTGTCCAGTGCCTTATTTTTCTGCGCCGGAGTGTGTGCACGCCCGCACCTCGTTAGAACCTACACTGCTACACCACCGCCGTCGATTTGACCTCTTACAATCAGCCCAGTAATCGTGCCCCACACTGCCTAGTTTCAGGGTATCCTGATACACCTTCTAGGTTTACTGCTGAAAAGGGTCCCCCGTTACTAGGTTTTCTATCTCTAGCCAACATGCTAAGTTGGTTAAGTGTTTTCTAACCTAACCCCCACCATTCCGTTTAGTTTAGCATGTTCCATTTTGATTAAGTCTTTAGTTCACTTAATCCTAACAATCCTGACTCAGCCTTAATTGTCTTATTAAGGCCCTGACCTCTCACATTAGACAGGTATTGTTGTGGCTGCCTGTTGCCGGTTGGTTCCGGGCAGTCTTACGCCACAACTCAGTCTAACCTCGGGTCCTTATTGGGCTCCATGTTTAACCTCCCACATTGGATAGGTATTGTTGTGACTACTGGACAGCCGGGCGGTTCCGGGCAGGTTTACATCACAACTCAATCCAACCTCGGGTTAAACACATCGTATTTTCTACACTTACATATTTTGTCTTTCTTCTTTATTTTCTTATATGTAAATATTTGCGGCCAATTATTAAGTTAATGGTGTAAAGGTTACAACAATCATGGGCCCAACCCATACTTGAATTTGGGCCCTTCTATTTTATATTTTCATTCATTAGTAATTTTAACCCAACGTTATTTTCCCCCGTTTTACACGTCCGTTTATTATATATATATTGGGCTTAGCCTTTTAAAGCCCAACTTAGCCATGCGAAAAGGGGAGGCTTAAAGCGTGATTACATACACAAAAAGGGGAATGTGAGCGCATGAACTTGCAATATGACGTTGGAAATACAAAATAGAAACTGGTGTACTTGCATAGTAGTGACATATACTTTGGTCATAAAGCATAGGTGACATGAATCAAAGCATGTAAACTTGTAGTTATGTTAAGAATATCACTATTGACACATAGGCCTAACTACAACATGAACCTATATTTTTATCTCAGGCATAATGTCAAACATAAGCATGGCATAAATATTTCTAACATAAGCATGGCATAATGTCAAACATAAGCATGGCATAATGTCAAACATAAGCATGGCATAGGTATAGTTAAATTTGTTCACATAACCATGGCATAAATATTTCTAACATGAAATCATGATTTTTACTTTAGTCATGTAAACTTGCAAAAAGGGATTTGAACCTAACCTAGCTATGTACCACATATGTCATCATATAATTCTTGTTGACAATTTCAATTATGCAAATTATCAATCATAGCCTAGTCATATTCATAAGTTTGCAAATAGGTGTTCTAGTACAAAAGCATGGCTTAATACATGATGCCAAATTCTCAACATAATTTCATATGGATTATAATAACCCAAACTTATTCCAATTACTCACAAAAATGATGTTTGTATAAAAATACACATTATGATGGCATAATAGCAAAGCCCCAAACTTGCATGAATTTCAATCAACTACATACATGTAGCTTCAACATGGATTACATAATTTGCTAATATTCCAAACGTATACTTGCATAGAACTACCGCATGTAGTTCTTTATAATGAATAACATAATTCGAGAATATCCAAACGTATACAATATTCCAAATCGATAAGAATCATAGTAACGCACAAATTATGAATTATTTATTACCACAATCAAGTATACAAACCAACACAGTTATTTGTTCATACCAAAGTAAGACTCTACTTACAATTGTTGTAGCGAATTCTCTAATTTAGGAATTTAGAGATGCGACTCCTTTTGACGTAGGCGTTGATTTGATTCGTTTGAATTGCTTTAGGCTTTAGAATTTGCCTCCTAATCCTCTCTCCAATTGGTGGCTACCGCTAGTCGTTCCTCAGCAACATGGCGGCTTTGTTCTTATTTTTGAATGAATAGATTAGGGTTAGTCTAGGGTTGTTTTTATAGAGGTTATAAACTGATTAGGACCATTGATGTTGCTTGGATTGATCGTAGCCATTCATTCGCAAGAGAGAATAATTAGAGCCTGCCACCTAGCCCTAATGACAAAGCAGACCACAGAAAATCGACCAACATAGGATAGGCCAGCCAGGTTGGACTGGGCTCGACCTGGGTCTGGACCAGGTCGACACCCCTGTCGACAGCCCTGTCGACCTGGTTAGACCAGGTCGACAGCCCAGTCGACCTGGGTGCGTCAGGCGGGACTTTTTCCGCCCTGGCCCATTGGGCCCCATTTTTGTTTTCTGAGCTTATGTTATTCTGTTTGAATTTTAAACTTAATTCAAAAACTTCCGAAGGCCATATCTTCTTCATACGGACTCCGTTTTTCGAAAACTCGGACTCTATTTCGCGTATTTTTCCGAGACGAACGCAATGGCGTATCCCGTTTCCCTTAGTTCTTTGATTTAAAATTAATTATACTTTAATTTATGAATTTCACAGTTATAGAATTCGCGGGGTGTTACATTCTCCCCCACTTAAAAGGATTTCGTCCCCGAAATCTTCAAGTTAGGAGGAAAATGTATATCCTAACATCCAAACATCCATCTACTCATCCATCAAACACGAGCATCCATTGTCCTTAAAAGACTTCTAATGCTTCATGATCATATGCGAAGCGTGTGTGTGTACATGTACTATCTAATGCAAAATCAGGCGGTCTACTGATTCAGTTGACCTCCTTAATGCGAATTATGTAAGTGCCATGAATCCATTATGTATGCAAATTTTCCTATTCATGATTCTACATGAGTGCACAATCGTTCGATACATATGCAACATCCACATGACAACACATTAAAATTCAACCACATATGAATGCAAACATATATGCATATGCAATATGAAGTGACTGAGCCGATCTAAAACCTAGATTGTGTGTATATGCAACCACGAGCAACCACTAGCAATCACTTGCAACCACTTGCAACCATCATACATAACATGTTTCAACTACATGTTTTCATCCAAAAAGATTCTACCTAAAAGATAAGGTCGAGGAAATATACCTAAAAAGGTAGATAAAAGCGCAACTTAAGGAAAAGAAAAGATCAAGGATGTACCCTTGAACAGAAAAGGGTAGGCAGTACGTATTCTAGCTTCAGTTTCCCAAGTCGCGTCTCCCTCGGCGTCGCTCCACTGAAATTTGACGAGCTTGACTTCGCGGTTGCGTAGCTTCTTCACTTCCGTTCCTAATATGCGTGTTGGAACTTTTCTTATGGTTGCTTCGCGTTCCACTTCGGCCTCTTCGAGGATATTTGGCTCTACCACCTCAGCAGACTCATGTAGACATTTTCAGAGATGTGAAACGTGAAAAACGTTGTGGACTCCAGCCAACTTCTCGGGTAGCTCTAATCTATAGGCCATTTTCCCAATTTTCTCGATGATAGGGAATGGCCCTACGAACCTTGGTGCTAGCTTTCCTGTGGTTCCAAAACGAACAACGTTTCTTAGTGGTGATACCTTGAGAAAAACTCTGTCTCCAACCTCAAATTCAAGGTCGGTCCTTCTCTTGTTGGCATAGGACTTCTGTCTGTCTTGGGCCGTCTTCATCCTTCTTCGTATTAAGTCTACTTTCTCTGAAGTCTCTCGGATCATATCTGGTCCAAGTATGAGCTTATCAGTAGACTCCCACCAACAAGTGGGCGATCGGCACGGTCTTCCATATAAAGCTTCGAAGGGCGCCATTCCGATGGTTGCTTGATAGCTGTTGTTGTAGGCAAATTCCACCAAAGGAAGGTGGTCTTCCCATGTCCCTCCGAAGTCAAGGACGCATAGTCTTAAAAGGTCTTCCAAAACTCTGTTCACTCTCTCTGTTTGGCCGTCGGTTTGGGGATGATAGGCTGTGCTCAAGCATAACTGCGTTTCTACTGCTTCTTGCAGACTCCGCCAAAATTCACTGGTGAAGATGGGGTCTCGGTCACTAACAATGCTAGATGGTATTCCATGGAGTCGAACGATTTCCTTGAGGTAAAGTGATGCTAGGGATGAGGCAGTTCTTTTACTTTTGACAGGTAAAAAGTGGGCGCTTTTAGTAAGCCTATCCACTATTACCCAAATGCCAGTGTTGCCTCTCCTAGACCTTGGCAGCCCATCGATGAAGTCCATTGAGATGCTATCCCACTTCCACTACGGGACCTCCAAAGGATGTAGCAGTCCGCCAGGCTTTTTCTGTTCCGCCTTAACCTGTTGGCACACCATACACTTAGAAACGAACTCTGCCACGTCCTTTTTCATGCCGTTCCAGAAGAAAGTCCTTTTTATGTCTTTGTACATTTTATCTCCGCCTGGGTGTATCGTCATCTTGGAGTGATGTGCTTCCTCGAGAACCGTCTTTACTAAATCTTTCGTCTGTGGGACGCATAGTCTTCTGTCTCGCCTTAGCAAACCCTTATCGTCGATGGAGTATCTGTTGAGGTGACTTGAAGTCTCACCCCTAATTAGCCTATCAATTGTTTCCACAAGCTGAGGGTCTTCGCGTTGTGCTGCCCCTACCGAATCCACTAAAGTTGGGCGCACTTCGAGAGATGCTAGCAAGCCTGGTACGAAATCGGAGGAAGGCCTAAAGTCAAAGCTGGCTATAAACTCTAGGCTTTGTCTTTCAACAAACAACGGGCTTAGGGTCAATTTCTTTCGGCTCAACGGGTCTGCCACTACGTTGCCTTTGCCCGGAGTGTAGGAGATTTCGAAATCGTACGAGGCAAGAAACTCCATCCATCTTTGTTGCCTCAAGTTAAGATCCTTCTACGAGAAAAGATATTTCAACGATTTATGGTCAGTGTAAAGTTCGAACTTCTCACCTAGGAGATAGTGTCGCCAAGACTTGAGTGCAAAGACGATGGCGGCTAACTCAAGATCGTGGGTTGGGTAGTTCTTTTCGTGCACTTTCAACTGCCTCCCGCCATAAGCTACTACCCTTCCTTCTTGCATTAAGACGGCGCCTAGCCCTGTCCCACATGCATCCGTATAAACAGTGAACATCTTGCTCCCATCTGGCAGTGTCAAAACTGGGGCTGTTGTGAGAGCCCTTTTCAGTCGTTGGAAAGCAAATTCGCAATCCAAATCCCAATTGAACACTAGATTCTTCTTAGTCAATTTCGTGAGCGGAGCTGAGATTTTCGCAAAATCCCTTATGAATTTTCGATAGAAACCTGCTAGTCCTAGAAAACTTCGGACCTCAGTTGCATTCCTTGGTGTCTTCCAATCCTGTACCGCCACTACCTTAGCAGGGTCCACTGCTAACCCTTGTTTGGATACTATGTGCCCAAGGAACCTCACCTCTTCCCTCCAAAAGTGGCATTTGGAGAACTTGGCTTTTAGTTGATGGACTCGCAAAGTTTCCATGATTGCCCTTAAGTGCTGAGCATGTTCCTCTTCACTCTTTGAGAAGATAAGGATATAATCTACGAAGACCACTACGAATTTGTTGAGGAAATCTCTAAATACCCTACTCATCAGGTCCACGAAGTAAGCAGGTGCATTTGTCAAGCCGAAAGGCATGACAAGCCATTCAAAGAAGCCGGCTGGGGTTCTGAATGCCGTTTTATCGATGCTATCTTCAGCCACCCTTAGCTGATGAAAACCGGTTGCTAAATCGAGTTGGGAGAAAACAGACGCCCCTACAAGCTGGTCAAATAAATCGTCAATTCTAGGGAGAGGGTGCCTATTCTTTTTCGTTAGCTTGTTGAGCTCCCTATAGTCAACACATAGACGGAGTGAACCATCCGCCTTTGTAGCGAACACCACTGGGGCGCCCCATTCTGAAATGCTCCTCCTAATGAACCCCTTTTCTAGAAGCTCTTTAATCTGTTTACTGAGCTCTTTCCTTTCCCGTGGAGCCATGTGTCTAACGGGCAACGCAACGGGCTTTGCATTATCTACAAGATATATGCGGAAGTCTATTTCCCGCTTCGGAGGCAAGCCCATCACCTCTTCGAAGACATCCGGATATTCCCGGACCACTCTAACTGATTGCAAATTTTCAACAGAGGCATCTAGCGATTCAAGATAACTAAGCATAACCGCATACGAGGGATTACAAGAAATTTCCAAGGTATTACCGAGTTGGGTTAGGAGCCTAACAACCCTTTTCTCACAATCAAGGATGGCCCCATTACTGGATAGCCAATCCATACCCAAAATCAAACCATAACCCGAAAAGCCCAAAACAAAGGCACTACATTGAAATTCTACACTTAGAATAGAAATTTTCAATCCCACACAGATCATAGACAAATGAGCTGGGCCCCCAATTGGGTTTGAAAAAATTAAGGGGTCTTCTACCATACTAGTTTTTAGGTGCAGAGATTCTACTAAAGCGGACGAGATAAAGGAGTGTGATGCGCCAGAATCAAATAAAGTGCGAACGAGGTGATCATAAAGATAAACTACACTTTCTACAAAAGTATTTATACCTCGCTGTTGCAGAGGTGGCGCTTCCAGCACATGAACCTGTGCCCCTGGGGTGGATCCAGCCCTCTGCCCCTGTCCTCGTTTCTTTGGGCAGTCCTTAGCCCTGTGGCCTGTCTCACCGCAAGAAAAGCACCCACCATTCTCCTTGGCCTTCTTTTTCCGGCAGTCCTTTACTAAGTGCCCTACTTTGCCACAGAAATTGCACTTCCTCTTCTCTTTGTTGCCTTTTCCGCCTTTCTTAAAGTCTGTCTTCTTAGGCTGCAAACCCTCTTTCTTCCCTTGATAGCTTTCTGCCTTTGTCTCATTCTTGCCCTTATCCTCTTCATTCAGCAATGCCATTTGCACCAATCTTTCATACGTGGCTCCCATGGGTATATGGGTCATGGCCAAACTGTGTAATGGCTCATTCAACCCTTTGACGAAACGGAGAGCCTTCTTGTGCGGGGTGTTGACTAGGTCAAGCCCAAACCTAGCCAGCTCATCGAACTGATTCACATATTCTCTAACAGTCTTGTCCCCTTGTTTAAGAAATAAGAATTTTTCCAACTGCAAACTTCTTTCCGCGTCTGAGAGAAATTTAGTCTCAAACCTTGCCCTAAAGTCCTCCCATGTCTCCACTGGTCTTTCAGCATTAGTGACTTCCCACCAGTGGGAAGCCTCGCCCTTCAATAGCCACACTGTCAATTGTACTTTTTGTCTATCCTCTACCTCAAAGATAATGAATAGGTCCTCCGTCTCTTTCAGCCAATTTCTAGCTGCCACGAAGGACTCAGTTCCATGGAAATCCCTTCCTCCCATAGCTTTAAAATCTTTACATATCTTAGCGAACGTGTTTCCCCGAGGAGGAGGTGGAGGAAAAGGTGCCGCTGCAGCTGGATGATTTCCGGCAGCTGGGGGAGGAGGAATGGTAGGACCTGGCTGAGTGGCTCTTGCTTCTAAGAACCGTCTAAACCAACCAGGTATTGGCACCCCTTCCGGCAAGTTAAGATCTTCGGACATGCTGAAACAAAAAGGATAGATTCAAAACGAAGGATAAGAGATAGTACCTATGGCTTTGGGGGGTGGACTTTGCCTTTTTTAAAATAAAATAATATTTTTCCCTTAAAAATGCTTCTTTAAATTTCCTTTTTTGAAAATAATTTTTCAAAACTTTTTATCTTATCTGGTAAACCTATGCTCTGATACCAAGTGAAACACCCCACCTCCGTTAGGGTCACTCTCAAAGGGAATGCCCTAATTTTGGTGGAGGTTTATAAGTATAAGTCACAGATATACAAGACAGATATAAGAACACATATTTGTAAACAGCGGAAAATCAACAAACTTTTATTTCATAAAAGCAAATACGTGCTACAACAACATCACCATAATTGTCTTACATCTTTTCCAAAAACATAACACTTTCATAATCTGTCTTGATTGCATTATTTAAAGAAGCATAAATAAAACATAGGTAAACTACAAAAGCCCCATAGAGTTTGTCCAAAGCCATAGTTTCAAACGAAAAGGTCCAAGCAATACATTTCTCTTCTTCAAGCTGGATGTTAAGGCTGGTTAAGCTGTAGTGTTCCCTCCCTGTGGACCTTGGGGGGGGGGGGAAACGGAAGAAAAGAAGACGAAAGAAAAGTAGAGTCAGACATAAAGCCTGACTAAGTCTAGTACTATTTTGTCTATGAATAAAGAACTGGGTATGATAAGTATAAACAAGAAGTGGAAAAGCACTTTAAACTTGGTTAAGTTGTCTAGGGTCGAATATACTATCGTACCCCATGTTAATCTCTGAACCCATATAAACTAGTTTCCAACTGGCACCCCATAATCAGGGTGAAGTGATCCACTCTATGATGATCGGCTCCTATTCGCATAGTTACATGTGTCTTACGGCCCCCGATGTTGTAGTTACCTATGCTGGTCCCACCATGGGGTGTATCAAGTCCCATGGCGGCGGCCCGACACAATCCTAGAATGCACAGGTATGCTACTGGTGTCCAGTGCCTTATTTTTCTGCGCCGGAGTGTGTGCACGCCCGCACCCCGTTAGAACCTACACTGCTACACCACCGCCGTCAATTTGACCACTTACAATCAGCCCAGTAATCGTGCCCCACCCTGCCTAGTTTCAGGGTATCCTGATACACCTTCTAGGGTTACTGCTGAAAAGGGTCCCCCGTTACTAGGTTTTCTATCTCTAGCCAACATGCTAAGTTGGTTAAGTGTTTTCTAACCTAACCCCCACCAGTCCGTTTAGTTTAGCATGTTCCATTTTGATTAAGTCTTTAGTTCACTTAATCCTAACAATCCTGACTCAGCCTTAATTGTCTTATTAAGGCCCTGACCTCTCACATTAGACAGGTATTGTTGTGGCTGCCTGTTGCCGGTTGGTTCCGGGCAGTCTTACGCCACAACTCAGTCTAACCTCGGGTCCTTATTGGGCTCCATGTTTAACCCCCCACATTGGATAGGTATTGTTGTGACTACTAGACAGCCGGGCGGTTCCGAGCAGGTTTACATCACAACTCAATCCAACCTCGGGTTAAACACATCGTATTTTCTACACTTACATATTTTGTCTTTCTTCTTTATTTTCTTATATGTAAATATTTGCGGCCAATTATTAAGTTAATGGTGTAAAGGTTACACCAATCATGGGCCCAACCCATACTTGAATTTGGGCCCTTCTATTTTATATTTTCATTCATTAGTAATTTTAACCCAACGTTATTTTCCCCCGTTTTACACGTCTGTTTATTATATATATATTGGGCTTAGCCTTTTAAAGCCCAACTTAGCCATGCGAAAAGGGGAGGCTTAAAGCGTGATTACATACACAAAAAGGGGAATGTGAGCGCATGAACTTGCAATATGACGTTGGAAATACAAAATAGAAACTGGTGTACTTGCATAGTAGTGACATATACTTTGGTCATAAAGCATAGGTGACATGAATCAAAGCATGTAAACTTGTAGTTATGTTAAGAATATCACTATTGACACATAGGCCTAACTACAACATGAACCTATATTTTTATCTCAGGCATAATGTCAAACATAAGCATAGCATAAATATTTCTAACATAAGCATGGCATAATGTCAAACATAAGCATGGCATAATGCCAAACATAAGCATGGCATAGGTATAGTTAAATTTGTTCACATAACCATAGCATAAATATTTCTAACATGAAATCATGATTTTTACTTTAGTCATGTAAACTTGCAAAAAGGGATTTGAACCTAACCTAGCTATGTACCACATATGTCATCATATAATTCTTGTTGACAATTTCAATTATGCAAATTATCAATCATAGCCTAGTCATATTCATAAGTTTGCAAATAGGTGTTCTAGTACAAAAGCATGGCTTAATACATGATGCCAAATTCTCAACATAATTTCATATGGATTATAATAACCCAAACTTATTCCAATTACTCACAAAAACGATGTTTGTATAAAAATATACATTATGATGGCATAATAGCAAAGCCCCAAACTTGCATGAATTTCAATCAACTACATACATGTAGCTTCAACATGGATTACATAATTTGCTAATATTCCAAACGTATACTTGCATAGAACTACCGCATGTAGTTCTTTATAATGAATAACATAATTCGAGAATATCCAAACGTATACAATATTCCAAATCGATAAGAATCATAGTAACGCACAAATTATGAATTATTTATTACCACAATCAAGTATACAAACCAACACAGTTATTTGTTCATACCAAAGTAATACTCTACTTACAATTGTTGTAGCGAATTCTCTAATTTAGGAATTTAGAGATGCGACTCCTTTTGACGTAGGCGTTGATTTGATTCGTTTGAATTGCTTTAGGCTTTAGAATTTGCCTCCTAATCCTCTCTCCAATTGGTGGCTACCCCTAGTCGTTCCTCAGCAACATGGCGGCTTTGTTCTTATTTTTGAATGAATAGATTAGGGTTAGTCTAGGGTTGTTTTTATAGAGGTTATAAACTGATTAGGACCATTGATGTTGCTTGGATTGATCGTAGCCATTCATTCGCAAGAGAGACCAATTAGAGCCTGCCACCTAGCCCTAATGACAAAGCAGACCACAGAAAATCGACCAACATAGGATAGGCCAGCCAGGTTGGACTGGGCTCGACCTGGGTCTGGACCAGGTCGACACCCCTGTCGACAGCCCTGTCGACAGGCCTGTCGACCTGGTTAGACCAGGTCGACAGCCCAGTCGACCTGGGTGCGTCAGGCGGGACTTTTTCCGCCCTGGCCCATTGGGCCCCATTTTTGTTTTCTGAGCTTATGTTATTCTGTTTGAATTTTAAACTTAATTCAAAAACTTCCGAAGGCCATATCTTCTTCATACGGACTCCGTTTTTCGAAAACTCGGACTCTATTTCACGTATTTTTCCGAGACGAACGCAATGGCATATCCCGTTTCCCTTAGTTCTTTGATTTAAAATTAATTATACTTTAATTTATGAATTTCACAGTTATAGAATTCGCGGGGTGTTACAACTGCTGCCCCGTGCAATGGTCCAGTTAGCACTCGGCCAGGGCTGGGTCTGGTTGGATAATAGCTGAAGCACTTGTGGCAAATAAATCTGCAATTTGTGGAATGTCATTTACCAAGAAACAAACATAAGGGTCATGGCATTGGATAGAAAGTTGTTATCGAAAAATAGACAACCGAAGCAGCTAACAAAACAACCAACTGAATATTTGAAATGACATCGTCACATCAATCAGTTCAGTAGTGTTAATATTGAACATGTTATTGTTGAATCGATATATTGGAATCGGCTGCCACACAGTTATCTTATTAGCACAGAATGTCATATTTGATTCACGGTATTGCAGTACGCATGAAAGATTTAAGGCTTGAAACAGATGAGTGGATTTCGTATAACTTGAAATGATTCTTGCATTTGTTTGTTACAATTTGAGAACTCTAACTATGCTTCACAGAATATAAATTTCAGATACATTTGTACTACGTTTGTTGTATGCTCTAAATAATTCAAATAGTTTCCGATACGAATATCCGTCCAATTATTCAAACCATTTTAAATTCTCAACTGCGTTTCACTATCACGTCCCCAACTTAGGTTATGTTGTTGTATTTTCTTCCTCTAGCATACCTACTTACTCTTTCTTGATGGTGCCGACGATTCATAGGAATTCGCTATTGTGCTCGCTTTACAAGATCAAGGAAGCGTAAATTTTGTTCTGATTGCTGAATCAATCGCACCATTGTGCGATTTAGAATTTGATTATTTACTTACTGTTTCGCTCACTGGTTCGACTAACCGTAGGAATCAAATAGCCGGTGGACAAGTTGAGAGCGATGGACAAGTTGGGGAGCATTCGACAAGATTTCGTTTTTCTTCCCATCATCTAAACCTCCAAACTTTTAAGGTAAGACTTCATAATTTGATATGCTATGACTGTGAAATAATGACTAAAGCTGGCTAAATCCTTTGTTTCTTATTTTGGCACTACAATATCAATGCTGGAAACATATCATCTACCTGTCTTTGTTTTCCAAGTCATATACTTTTACAATTCCAAACGCTAAAGGGTTGTCAGTTTTTTATTGCATAGGTAATGAATTAAATACATGTTTTCTACAATTTTGAAGCTTTCTGAAAAAAAAAAAATTGGACTGTTATGACAAGTTAACTGCCTTTTGGTCTATGTTTCCCAAACAGACAGACATACATTCGAAAACAAATTATTTTAGCTTTTTGATTTTATCATTTTCTGAGAAGCTAAACCTCGGTTCCTCAAAAATGTTTTTATATGTATTGTGGTGAGCAAGGTTTCTAGCCTTAAGTAACAACTAAGGCTCATACACATGCACACAACCCTCTTTTCTTCTTCATTTACTATGCGCTACTTGGACTAATGAGATTATGTTCACTAATATCATTGCAGACATTATATTATTTCCAAAATGAAATTATGTTATAGTGGCAATCCATCATTCTAGAAAAAAGGCAGAAATTACTGGACCATGTAAGATGTCCAATTAAGCCATTAACTTTTACAGGGTTTAGTAAAAAATACATACAGTACGGCGTATACTCTAATTTTCATGTATTATTTATTATGAGTTGTAGTACTACGAACGCTTTGAGAGGTTCAACTCCTATTATGAAAAATATAGCTGTTCAACTTTGCTCACTATAAGTACTTTGTTTGAATATCATTTTTATAAATGCGAAGCCTTAGCCCAGTGTGCTCTAAGTTTAAAATATTCTATTATTTCATGTTATTTTTATGAGAATGTAGATTTCACAAAATATTTCAAACTTCATCTATAATATTATATTTTAGGCTTTCATACTCATATCCCTTTCCTGCATTAGTGAAATCATGAAGACTTACCCTTTCCTGCATGTAATTTTTTTTGGGCTGATTTTGAGAAGAATATCCCGGTATTATTAAATATTGTCATGTAATTTATTATAGAATATCGATGATTTCATTATCATATAGTTTCTATGTGCTTTTGGTGCAAACGATAATACGAAAAATAATAATATGAAAAATAAATATTCAAAGTTACATAGAATATTTTGTTAACCATTCACCAACATTTTAAAAAAAAAATCTGTCTCATTCAGCATGCTATTTATTTAAGTTGATTTAGGCGAAGATTATGAACTAACACAAACAAATGACATTGCTAAAAAACCGTTATAGATTTTGTTTACTCTTCCATATTACATTCTCAATGCCATAAACAAGACACTAAAATTTTATCTTCCTTCAAAAAAAATTGACTGCATCGTTGCCAAAATCTGATGAATCTTCAATAAAAATATATGCTACTTGATTAACATAGATAGTCAGTCCTCTATGCATTACAAATAAAGTAGCACATAACCTTGATATCTACATTGACGGTGGTTTAACTACGGCCATAAAAGTTCGATAAAGGATAGTTCAATTTCTAATTAATTATTAGTTAATCATTACGTGTTTGATTTAATTCTTATTATGAATATGTTATTTACTCCACATTATAACTTACCGATATATTAATGCATTATTTAACTATTTAAGGAAATATTAGCACCAACGATTTGACAAAGAGCACTTGCCAGCTTCACATATGTTTTACCTTTTACCAGTGCACATTTTTACCCATAACCATGTTTGATGGAGTTTTAGCTATAAAATGTGCTTTCCGAATGCTATGTGCATAATAATTTTGTCTTCCCTGTTTCCCACTTGTTGATTATTAATACAGTAACTGTTGTTCTGCTTCGAGACATTCAATATTTTGATTTGTAAACAGTATAAAGATTCATGCATTACCTGTGATCGTTCGTGTACTGTAACTAAGCGCTAAAGGATATATCTTGTGGTTACACTAGTAATACACAGATTTTTATGCTGTACATATCAGAAAACTTTTTCATGTTTCACACCTTTAGCCATTTCCACGTTCGAATGGTTGTCAACGCAAAACATGTGCTTTCACGGTTTGCTTTCTGCTTATTATTTTTTAACTTTTCACTCGCACTATTACTACTGTTTCCGGCTGCATAATTAGTGTTGGAAAACAATGGCTGAGTCGAGGACCAGGTCACTTTCTTGAAGACGATTCGGCGATCTGGTCGGTGGTGCAAAACCAGTTCCTACTTTCGCCGCTGCCTCTAGGATAAAACAGCCTCTCTGAAATTAATAACTGATCTGCTTTGCACAAACAGATCAGTGCAGATTTGCACTTTCGGATTTAACTACTCGAAAAGTTTAATGGCGGTGGAAGAGAAAAACAGTCTTTTTTTATCTGTACTCATCTCGTCTAATCTGAAGATAATAATATATAGACGAGGATTAGGTTATTCGAAAATACTGGTCAGTGGAGGAAAATAGGATCTGCGAAATACTTGGTCAAAAGTTTTCCGTTTCAAATTAAATTCGGTTCAGAAATATTTTCCGTAATTAAAAAACGGTTCGAAAAAATCAAGTTTTTCTGGTCTAAAAATATAAGTGTCTACACCACATAGCCAAGGCCCAAAGCCCAAGCCCAAGCCCGAACCGAACCGAGCCGGGCCGGGTCGGTCGGTCGGTCGCGCGCGCGTGTGTGGTGGTCATGATGCATGGGCTCCCTCCTCACAACAAAGCATGTATTGGGAGCCCCAAGGCCCCATCAAAGCTTCTTAGAAACAAGTATAAATACTTGCTTCTTTCATATAATCCCATGATGTGGGACTATTCACATTTAGGAGCCATCATACACTTATTTCTATATTTTAAACAATTCACATAAATTTCCAACAATCCCCCACTTGAATTTTTTAAAATATTATCGAGCAGTTTCTAAAAACATAAGACTGTGCATAAACAAAGGTGTCATCCGACTTGAACCTTTGCGTGGTGAATAAGATTCAGTTTTTACTAGAGTGACACGTAGTTTTGAACTCTATTCCTGACATCAAACCACACACAATTTTTTCCATAGTGCAATCAAATAAGCCCGTGCGTTTATGGCCATGCACGTCTATCCCAGTTTAGTGAACGCTCTAGAAGTTCTGCCCAAAACTCCATTGGAAACGGCCACACTTCCACATTCACATAGGTGAGTCTATCAAGAGTACTCCTGAAGGTAGGTACTCCACTCCAAATAGAGTATAGATCTCATTAAGAGTTTCTATTAACTCATCCTCTAATCACTTTAGGAATACATGCTTCTTAATATACAAATTCAGCATGTTTATCTACTATCACTACACAACTTGTTTTTACCCATTGAACCTAGTTCTTGGGATCTCCATTCATTTAGGTCGGGTTACCATTGTGCGTGATTCCACTATCTCAGGGCAGTAGTCCCATTCTTTTAGAATTATTAAGGACTCTCTTTCTGGTCAGTCCTTTCGTCAAAGGATCTGCCAAATTATCATCACCTCATATGTGATGTTCTCTAACAATACTGTGTATACGACTATCATTTCTTACCGTTGTAATATCGATTCTGTTTTCCTTTCAATAGTCGTCGAATTTTTCATCACTATGTATGTGATGTTCTTTTACAGTATTGTGCTTACGACGTCGTTTTCTACCGTTGTTATAATGGTTCTATACTTTTTGTAATAGCCGCGGAACTATCACAATCGATTACACCACTGGTGTCTATTTTTCCATATAGGTATCTCAACTAGCAGATTTCTTTAGTTTTTCTGCTTCTTTACTAGCTGTGGCTAGTGCTATTATCTCAGTCACTATAGTATACTGAGTCAAGATATACTGTTTCTTAGATTTCCAAGAAACAGTTCTTCCAGCGATGCTAAATATATAGCCACTGGTCGCAATAGAGTCATCAGATAAAGTATTCCAGTCTACATCAGAATATCCTTAAGTACAACTGGAAACTTTTCATAATGTAATCCAAGGTTCATAGTTTGTTTAAGGTATCTCATGACCTTTTCAATAGCATGTCAGTGCTCTACACTAGATCTACTAATAAACCTGCACAATTATCCCACGACATAGGCAATGTCGGGTCTAGTACAATCAATGGCATATCAAAGATTTCCAATGATGCTCGCATAATCAGACTGTCTTACACCTTCATCAGTGTTCTTAAATAACTTTACACTGTGATCATATGGGGTATTTGCATATTTACAGTCTAAATAATTGTATTTCTTTAGTATCTTCTCAATGTAATAAGATTGATCCAAAGAAATTCTCTTTTCTGGCCTAGTAATTTCAATACTAAGGATTACACTCGTCTCACCTAGATCTTTCATATCAAAATTGACACTCAATAAGGATTTGACTTAATTTATGGCATGAATGTTTGACCCAAAGATGAATAGGTCATCTACATAATAGTGCAAATGTCATTCTCGGATTTGTAATAAATGCATTTGTCTCTTTCGTTAGCTTTAAAACCATGTGGAATGATTAAAGTTCTCAAATTTTTCATGCCATTGTTAAAGTTCTTGTTTTAAACCATATAATGATTTATCTAATTTACATATTTTATGTCTTTAACCATGTACTAAAAATCCTTCATACTGGTCTATATAAATTTCTTCGTCTAATTCACCGTTTAAAAAAAACCGTTTTAACATTCATTTGGAGTCTTAGTAAATTATAAATGCAAGGAAGTGAAATTAATACCCGAATGGATGTTATTCTAGGCACATGTGAGAAATTGTCGAAGAAATGTATATTTTCTTTTTATTTAAAACCTTTAGCTACTGATCGTGCTTTATATTTATTAACAGTGCCATCAGGTTTTAATTTTCCTTTAAATACTCATTTACAGCCTATAGATTTACAACCAGAGGGTAAATCTGTCAAATGCCAAGTTTTATTGGATTCTAGAGAATCCATCTCATCATTTATAGCCTCTCGCCAAAAATCGGCATCTTAAATAAGATAAGGCCTCTTAGAGGTTTAAGTGATCCTCCTCTATAGTGAAAGCACAAAAATCTGAATCAAATCTTTTACGATTCTCGCTCTTTTACTTCTTCTAGGTTCAACTTCAGAACTTTTTTTAAGTTCTGTTCTAATAGGCATACTTGATGTGCCCCCACTATTCCTTAATTTAAAAGGAAATTTCGTTTCATAAAAAATTGACATCATTTGATTCAGATTATATTATGTGTATTTAGATTATAAATCCTGTATACTTTGCTATTAACAGCATAGCTAATAAATACACATTCGTATGATTTACTTGCCAATTTTATTTTCTTAGGGTCTGGAATGCGAACATATGCTAAGCAAGCCCAAGTTCTAAAGTATGACATATTGGATTTATATTTCTTTTAAAATTTCATAATGCGAAATTTTATTCTTAGATATGGGGATTCTATTCAGAACATAACGTACAGTTTATAAAATATCCCCCCACTAATGTTATGCTGCACCAAAATTTAATAAAATGACAATTATTAATTCGGTAAAGGTCCAATTTTTTCAGCTTTACCATTCATTTCAGGTGAATAGGGTGAAGTTCTCTTATGTACAATATACCACATAAAAAATGCAGAATAGAATTTGATTCGTATTCTGTTCCTCTATCACTATGTAGTCTCTTAATTTTCTTATTTACTTGATTTCAATTTTGAATGTTTTCAAACATATCAAATGCATCACATCTTTAAGAATCAATGTCTTTCCAATCATATGTTTTATTTTCATATTACCAGTCTCTTCAGCTTAAGTGGTGCGAGGACCTCACAACACACTTTCTGATCCTCAGCAACTGTGTATATTGTGAATATATCACGATCATAGCAAACATGGAGAGAAACACCAATGTCTACCCACCAACCCTCTAATTCACCAACAAGGCGAATCTCAGTAATCATAGCCATAAGAGGCTCCTCAGTCAGGTTATCCTGCGGTGCAGTGCCTGGCCTGTTCCAAAACATTCGTGTCATATGATCTGGTTTTCTACAGTTGTATTCTAGAATAACTATCCAGAATCGTTCATTTGGGTTGATTGCTACTGTCAATTATGGTTTCCTTGCGGATTCCATTCTGTTATTTACTGGTCGGTTGTTGATGCTTACTATTTTTTAAAGATGTTCATATGTTAATAATTTATATTTTTTCATAGGAAAATATTCATAAACTCAGAGACTAACATAAATTGTTCACATGTATGCAACAAAGGTGTTCTATATTCTACCTTTTCTCTTGTATGCATATAAACTATGTCAATTTATTTGATGCAAAAAAGCCATTCATCCAATTAATGTCAATTCTTAAGGACATTATCAAATAACATACACATTCTATTAATGTCAAAATTTTAGTGACATTTCCCAATATTATATGTGTTCTATTAATGTCAATTTTAATGACATTTCTATATAATCATATGCATTTCTCTAATGCCCAAATTTTAATGACATTTTCCAAATAAGATGCATATATGTGCCATGGATTTGTTGGCATTTTTTTTTTATAACTTTAGAGAGCTATATAGTTTTCATCTAGGATCTTAGTGGATTATTTCCCGATGTGGGACTATTATTTTCATCACTCCCCCTTCACGTGTGGCGTATTTTGAGCCATCTACGTGAAAATAGTATTTTGGATGGAGTGGGGAACGTATGGCGGTTAAGCACATACGTATTTTTTGCATTGGCTCTAATCCTGAGCTCTGATACCATGTTGGCATTTTTTTATATAACTTTAGAGAGCTATATAGTTTTCATCTAGGATCTTAGTTGATTATTTCCCGATGTGGGACTATTATTTTCATCAGGATTTCCATAATAATTCATTTTAAATGCACATATTCAACAAAATTATCATGGTGAAAAAGAATTATTTGAATTTGCACACAGAATGTAATTCGTCCTTTGAGTGATCATTATTGCTTGTCATCATAATTGCAATATCAACAGCTAGTCATTTCTATTTCTTCTACCCTACATCAATAATCTCCAAACTGCTTAATTAGATTGATCTGCAAACATATTTAAATGTAAAAACAAGCCTGCATAATTTATCCACATTCTTCATGACATGTAGGACTCTACACTGCATTAAACAGTAAGCCCTCATGACATCCTATTAAATAAATGTAGTGAACCTAGTGCTTTGATGTCATGAAGTTCTAAGCATAGCAGGTTATGAGTTTTACTAAAAGCATGGAGTTATTAGATGTCAAAGTTACCAAGATAAGCTAGGTTCAGAATATGCAATAACTTCGATGGGTAGAATAAAAATTAGGAGTAAATAAATAAATGACTTCAGTCTTTGCTTAGAACCGCCACACCACAATGTTGAGAGCAACCAGCGGAACTAGAATCGCCAGTCTGAGAAAAGATCATGTTCTTCCGAAGTAGCTAAAACCAAAGCGAGCTTCGTCTCATCATAAGCCAGACCGGAACTACCTCTGAATCCGGCGAACTCTTTCCCATTTGAACAAGCATGTCTATTTCTTCAAAGGACCGAAGTGCGCTGGATTTGTTGGTCGACAAATCTGAACGAGGGCAACCGAAGCCATTGTTTCACGAATCGTCTTCAAATTGTTGGAAAACAATGGCTGAGTCGCGGACCAGGTCGCTTTCTTGAAGACGATTCGGCGATCTGGTCGGTGGTGCAAAACCAGTTCGTACTTTCGCCGCCGCCTCTAGGATAAAACAGCCTCTCTGAAATTAATAACTGATCTGCTTCGCACAAACAGATCAGTGCAGATTTGCACTTTCGGATTTAACTGCTCGAAAAGTTTAATGGCGGTGAAAGAGAAAAACAGTCTTTTTTTTATCTGTACTCATCTCGTCTAATCTGAAGATAATAATATATAGACGAGGATTAGGTTATTCGAAAATACTGGTCAGTGGAGGAAAATAGGATCTGCGAAATACTTGGTCAAAATTTTACCGTTTCAAATTAAATTCGGTTTAGAAATATTTTCCGTAATTGAAAAACGGTTCGAAAAAATCAAGTTTTTCTGGTCTAAAAATATAAGTGTCAACACCACATAGCCAAGGCCCAAAGCCCAAGCCCAAGCCCGAACTGAACCGAGCCGGGTCGGGCCGGATCGGTCGGTCGGTCGCGTGCGCGTGTGTGGTGGTCATGATGCATGGGCTCCCTCCTCACAACAAAGCATGTATTGGGAGCCCCAAGGCCACATCAAAGCTTCTTAGAAATAAGTATAAATACTTGCTTCTTTCATATAATCCCATGATGTGGGACTATTCACATTTAGGAGTCATCATACACTTATTTCTATATTTTAAACAATTCACATAAATTTCCAACAATTAGCTTTAATTCACTCACGCGTTTGTTCTAACAAACTTGAAGCTTTAAATTTCCTGTTTGATGCACATAAGTTTGTTGCCTACAACTTGCTTTACTAACCGCTTAAAAATAAGACTGTATATACAGACAGTCAACGTAACCACTATTAAATGGGTGGTATAAAGCTGCATACTCTTAAACGTATAACACAGTTGTCCTTGTATCATACAGTTTAAAATAACTGTCTATTCGAATTGCTTGAATTTCTGATACGAATATCCGAACGTAACTTGTCTGCCGACATAGTTTTTTTAAGCAGTAAGTAGTATAACAAATATATCGAACTATAAGAATAAGAATACTGAAATTCCACATGTTTGTCAACTGACATTGGTTAATCGTATATTCGTATACAAACGTTATCATGTGACATCCACCTTACCTTAAAAGTCATTCTTCCAACTCAAGTTTAAAATTTTGTACTTGAAGATCGGTTGAAAAGGTTTAACTTATGCATCCACGCACCAGCATTTTGCAGTTATACGTGTTTTATTTGCTGATCACAGGTTCACCATTGCAATTGTATTAAGATTTGCCCTGTTCCAGACCCAACTCAATTACCAAACTCTGCCTGACAGGTATCTACTGCTCTCTATAACATTATTTACCATGTTGTATATTGTATTTAAGTACATTTGTATACCGGTTATATACAGCTTGGCTGTTACAAAACATAAGCAGTGTGAGTTAAAAAAAATGGAATTGTGACGATATTTTAGTACCACATACAATTTGTTTAACACGACTGAATTCTGGTTTAATAATCTGCAGATATTTCTAACAGGTTTTCCCGCAACCATATATTTGAATTAAAAGCTGTAGACGATACCTACCAGTTATGAGAAATAAATTTGGTAAAATCAAAACTGTTTTTTACTTCAACTCAACACTATGACTGAACTGGCTACCCTTTCGTTGAAAGACTATTTTTACGCATGCTGATCTTTGGATTAGGAACTCAGCTGCCTGCTGCAACTTGCTAATGTTATTACTAAATTTTTAGAAAAAAGAAATATCATGCAAGGTATAAATGATGTTCACGTACTATATATTTTATTGGTGCACAAAGGTAGCCTATGCAGAAAATCATTTTCTCCATCTAATCAAGTCAACATCCACCAGCACGTTCTCATAATTCAAACAGTTGATTTTATGAGTATACGGTGCAATTTCTTTAATCCTCCACTACAAATTTAGACATGGCGACAATTCTACATATCATAACATATGCTTGGTTTGTGTGTTTTTACATGCTCATGTCCGCAGATCTGTTCGCACAACAGGTTGATTCTGTAACCGATCTCGACGGTTCCTAGCCGCTACCAGAATACAAAATGAGAGGATTACAAGGGTTCTTAACCCACGACCATTGCTGCACATTGTTGGTATGAATTTACCCTTATTCTGTCCTTTGTTTTTTATTATTATTTTAAGATCAATAACTTAGCCAACTTGTCCCTATTCACTACTTCTGACCGCATCTACTTCTATGTTTTTAAGGACATACATATTCACTATTATGACCATTGTTACTCTCCACACATTTAGTTATGTAGGCAAGTCCGGACAAAAAGAAGGTTGATTCTTTTGGGTAAAAGAACTGTTATAAAACTACAAATCTTGACGGGCAGTTGCAGTCAATGTCAGCCAGCCATTTTGGATTCGGCATACAAGAATCGTACCCACCGTATGTGTACCAAGCGCATTGCTGAATGTGAAAAATTAATCAACTTAATGCACTGCCAACGACGTGGAGGTATAAATATATTTTGTGCATTTGACATGTCCGATCAAGTAACACCTTATTTAACTGTTAATTGTTAATATCGATTAACTATGATTATGAGCAGTGCTAGAAAGCCCGAAGGAAAAGGGTGCGAGTTTGTGCGGAAAGGAGGAGATACGTTGGATTGAGAAACACATTTCACGCGATGCATGCCACATGCCACGCTTCTTCCGCACCCATTTCTGGCCTTATATTCGGGCTTTCTAGCATCTTTTCGGAACAGACGCGTCCGTCTGTTTCCCGTCCAATCCGGTACCATTTGAATTCGAATGGTAACGGGTTGCATCTGTTTGCTCTACGCGGGTCGCATCCGTCCAAAAAGTTGTTGAGTTTTTCGATGTAAAAATATGTTTTTATCCAAGGCCCAAGGCCAAGCAGCCCAAGTCGGCCCGGTTCGGTTGGACGGGCGGACGGCGCACGCGCGCGTGTTCATCAGATATAGATGCTTCCCATCGCACAAAATTACCTGACCCTAAGGGCCAATTAAGAGAATGATGATATCAACTATGAGTTGAAGAAAGTTTCTAATAATATCAACTATGAGTCGAAGAAAACGGTAAAAGGTTGATTAAGAAATGGGACTTGGTTTACCATAAGCACTCAATATCTATCTACCATTGCACGCGTGTGTGTATGTGTGTTGAATTGGGCAGTAAAAGAATAATTACCTCGTACTTCTGAACCAATGACGTGTTATTTTTCTGTACTCAAAATAGATTGCAACAGAGTAGTATGATTACAATATACGCAAATCAGTATACTCAATTAGTATGGCTATTCTTAATCAGAATAAGTTAGTCAACGGCACAAACTTCCAGTACAAGTTTGTCTCAATTTCTTACAAAATAAGAAGACACTATATATGAATACCGTACACGGTATAGTACTGAATTGAAGTAAAAAACAGTAAGGAATACCGATATCGTCTGAGGCTTGAAACGTGTCAGTTTCCTTAAGACTTTCAATCGAAGCCTCCCAGGATACAACAGACACAAAGGGAAAGGGAATAAAAACTTAATTGATTTGATCAGAATCATGTAGTTTATATAGCCTATTCGCATCTTTTCGGAACATACGCGTCTGTCTGTTTCCCGCCCAATCCGGTACCATTTGAATTCGAATGGTAACGGGTTGCATCTGTTTGCTCTACGCGAGTCGCACCCGTCCAAAAAATTGTTGAGTTTTTTGGTGCAAAAATATGTTTTTATCCAAGGCCAAGCAGCCCAAGCCGGCCCGGTTCAGTCGGACGGGCGGACGGTGCACGCGCGCGTGTTCATCAGATATAGATGCTTCCCATCGCACAAAATTACCTGACCCTAAGGGCCAATTAAGGGAATGATGATTCTATATATGTACACATTATTAACCCACTATTTTGCCAATGTAGGACTAAATATATTTCATTCAACTCTTTAGGAATTTCAACAATCCCCCACACAAATTGAAATATCACTGACTACATATGGAATAATGTTTTATTTAGAATAAGTAGATATTTCACTTTGAACTTTTCTTAGTTAAAATTCATTAGATATAGTTGGCTAATCGGTGAATTATTTTATCTTGACCGTCACCCTCAAGTTTACTTCTGGGAAAACTAGTAAATTGAATGATGTCCTTCATGTTTCAGAGATCCACAAGAATCTGATTTCTGGATCCGTGCTTTCGAAAAACACGGATATATCTGGAAGTTTACTGATTTGTGCGGAAAATTCTATTAAACTTGTCAAAGAGATTTGCATTGCCCTAGACTCCGGTTAACCCCTTGTTCAGACAAACTAGATGACACCTCTTCCAAAGGATCATTCTTCCTTTAAGTGCCTGAAATCGATCATCCAACTCTGCCCGATTTCTAATTAATTTCTTTACCTCTTCAGGCTTCCATTTATTTCTTTTGATGGATTTACGTGTCTCTGCCTTCTGTTTTGTTGTTTTAGTATCCTCTGCCGGTACCACGAGATCCCTACTGGTATATACGCTTCTGCCGCACCCATTTATGGCCTTATATTCGGGCTTTCTAGCATTTGAAAACTCCACCTTAACCTGCCTTCCTACCGTGTGCACACTGTAAATTCATGATTGTTAAAGTAACAGAGAGGATGGAAATAGAGAATGATTGAAAGCCTTGAGGCGTGTTAAACACTGTCCGAAAACAATATTTCCGTAGCACAGGAAATTTGTTCGCAGGATACAACAAGGCTCGAGATTTCTTCTGAGAGAGAAGGAGAAGAGAGCAGTTCATTTTTTTGACTGTGCGGAGAGAGCCGCATTTTATAGAGAAGATGGTATCGTTTGGGAAAAGGCACGTCTGTTCAGAAAGATGCAACTGTCGCGTATTCGAATTTTAAAAAATAAAATTCGAAGTCTGGACCGAAGCGTCTTCGTACGAATAGTCAAGCCCCAAGATGCCCCAAGTGCCCAAGTGCCTATCTATGACTATTTAAATGTAAGCCCAATTAGTTTGCCCATCTCTTATTTATGGGCTTTACTCAATTTGTTTATCATATTGGACAAAACAATATATACTTTCAATTTCCATCTTCTTCTATCAAGTGGGACATTTGAACTTCTCCACTATACACAAATTACATAACATTCCCCCACTAATTTGTGTATGATAATTTTTTTTCTTTGGATAAACGTTATCCATACAAAAAGGTATCTTTCGATTTGGACCTTTAATTAGTGTACATTAGTAAAAGTTTTAACGAAGTTGTAGGTGTCTGTAAAAGATTGAACCACAACTCTTATCGTAAAACCAAACAGATGACACAGACAAGTTTATCCACTAGATCTCACAAGATTCTCAACACAACCTTAGCACTATTATATACGGCCATGTGCTAATCCTGAATTCATGAACATTTATAAATGTAACACATACATTTATTTAAGCGGCACCACTTCTATGTTCAAATTTGTAAAACCTAATAAATGCAAACTCTGCATTATGCATTTGCTCACAAACTAGCCATGATCAATAAATCATATATGGAACTGTGCTAGTTCTTTTAAGCGCTTATCAATAACTTGTTGTTACCCATTTAACTTGAAAACTAACATATTAGTCTGAAGTTGGGTTCCCGTCATCGGCGCTTAGGATTTTAAGTCCCATAATTTTTGTTGTACTTTGCACTAAGTATCTAGCAAGTGCTTTTGTGAGAGGATCCGCTAAGTTTTCGCCGGATTTTACATATATGATGGTGATCACCCCCTTAGTAATTAAATCTCTCACAAACGTATGTCTTAAACTAATATGTCTAGATTTTCCATTGTAAACATCACTATATGCTCTAGACAATGTTGCTGAACTGTCGCAGTAAATAGAAATAGCAGATAACGAGTGTGGCCATAATTCAATGTCTAATAACAAGTCTCGTAACCATTCTGCTTCCTTAGCTGCGGCGCCAAGAGCAATGAACTCTGATTCCATAGTTGAATGTGCTATACATGTTTGTTTCTTAGATGCCCAACTTATGGCTCCTCCCCCTAATGAGAATATCCATCCAGACGTTGATAAGCTCTCATTAGTACTAGACATCCAACTTGCATCGCAATACCCTTCTAGCACACTTGGATAATCAACATAAAATAATTTCAATTCTTTTGTTCTTTTGAGATATCCAAGGATCCTATTAATTGCTTTCCAATGAAGTATGCTAGGTTTAGACGTAAATCTTGACATCATGTTAACAGCAAAAGCTATATCTGGACTTGTGCAATATGTGACATACATAAGACATCCAATGGCACTGGCATATTCCAGTTGAGCAATGATTCGACCTTTATTTTCTTGCATTTTCACACTAGAATCAACTGGAGTACTAGCATCTTTGATATTAAGATGTTTGAACTTATCAAGTATTTTTTCAATATAATGGGCTTGGTTCAAGGCATATCCTTTTTCATGTTTTTCAACTTTGATTCCCAATATTGTATCTACCTCATTAAGGTCTTTCATTTTAAAAACTGAAGTTAGATACTTTTTGGTATCGATAATTCCTTTCATGTTGTTACTAGCAATTATCATGTCATCAACATATAAACATAATATCACTATGTAATCATTGGTTTTCTTACAATAAACACATTTATCAGCATTACTATGCCCAAAACCATTTGCCAAAATTGCCTCATCAAACTTCTTATGCCATTGCTTTGGAGCTTGCTTTAAGCCATATAATGACTTGACTAATTTGCATACTTTGTTCTCATTTCCTGGTAGGACAAAACCTTCAGGCTGTTCCATATATACTTCCTCGGTTAAGTCACCATTCAAAAAAGCCGTTTTAACATCCATCTGATGAATGTACAGTTTATATATAGATGCCAACGCAAACAGAACTCTTATGGATGTGGTTCTTGCAACTGGAGCATAGGTATCAAAATAATCTATGCCTTCTTTTTGTCTAAAGCCTTTTGCTACTAGTCTTGCTTTGTAAGTTTGTATAGAACCATCTGTTCTATATTTCTTTCGAAACACCCATTTACACCCGATTGCCTTTGAACCGGGTGGAAGATCTACTAAAACCCAAGTCTTGTTGGATAGTATAGAATCCATCTCATCATTTATTGCTTCTTGCCAAAAGGCAGAATCTCGTGAAGTCATAGCTTCTTTAAATGTTTTAGGATCGTCATTAATAGTGAGTACCATAGGTGTAACTTCTATTACTTTTGATCTAGTAGCCTCAACCAAAAAAGTAATTGAATCAGAGGAAATGAAATCAGAACTCAAGTGTTTTTCTTTTCTAAAACGCTGACTTCTCCTAGGCTCACTTGGTTCACTATGTACTCTTTTTCCTCCACCAATGTTTTTAGAAGTTTCTTCTTCTATAGACTCAACTGTGCTATGTAGAAATTTATCTTCAAAGAATTCCACATGTATGGATTCCACTATCACATTGGATTGTAAATCCAGTAATCTATATGCTTTTGAGTTTTGTGCATAGCCATCGAATACACTTTTAATACCCCTTGGTCCTAACTTTGTCTTATGGGGATCTTGGACTTTGTAAAATGCTAAACACCCCCATACTTTAAAATAATTTAAGTTAGGTTTTCTTCCATTATTCCAAAGTTCATAAGGTGAAGCCCCAAATTTCTTAAAAGGCACTTTATTATAAATATGACGTGCTGTCAACAAAGCTTCACCCCACAAGTAAAACGGTAATTTTGCATTCATAAGCATTGAATTAACATATCTACCAAGGATCTATTTTTTCTTTCAGCCACCCCATTTTGTTGGGGTGTGTATGGAGTTGTTCGTTGGTGAATAATTCCATTATCCTCACAAAACTGATTGAAGATATCTGAAAAATATTCACCTCCTCTATCACTTCGAAGCACTTTAATTCTTTTTTCTTTCTGATTTTCAACTTCAGATTTAAATTCTTTGAATTTGTCAAATGCTTCATCCTTGGTTTTCAACAAGTATACATAAGTGTATCTTGTATGGTCGTCAATGAAAGTGATAAAATATCGCTTTCCTCCTCTTGTTAGTTGACCATTCAATTCACAAATATCGGAATGCACAAGTTCTAGCAAATCACTGTTTCTTTCAACTTTAGAAAATGGTTTTTTAGTCATCTTGGCTTCAGCACAAATGTTACATTTTCTGAAATCGTTAACAGAATAGTTAATATAGCCATGTTTCGACATATACTTTAAGCAATTAAAATTTAAATGTCCTAATCTAGCATGCCATAAAGAACTAGGAGAATCAACAACATAAGCAACAGTAGCAATTTTATTAATTGACAACTTAAACATACCATCACATGAGTATCCCTTTCCTACGAATACTCCATTCTTAGATACAATAACTTTATCAGATTCTAGAACAACTTTAAATCCCTTCTTGCATAAAAGATTTGCAGAAACTAAGTTCTTTCTCAAGTCCGGAACATGGAGAACATTGACAAGGGTGAGTTTTTGGCCAGAAGTAAACTTCAATTCCACACTTCCCTTGCCTATAACCTTAGCCGAAGCATGATTTCCCATGAGGACTTCTTCAGGCTCTTTCAATTCATTATAGGACTTGAGCAAATTCTTATCATTGCACACATGTACGGTAGCGCCAGAATCAAGCCACCAATCTGCAGATTTTGCCACAGAGGCCATATGAAGTTCTGTGATCATCGCAACAAATTCTTGTCCAGCATCTTCCACAACATTTGCTTTATTATTTCCAGAACCAGATTTGGAGTTCTTTTCTGCCTTTGCCTTGAATCGACAATCTTTGATAAGATGTCCTTTAATGCCACAATAAAAACAAGGCCGATTCTTAGATTTATTCTTGAAATCTTTCTTGTTAGGTTTCAAACTACTGTTTGAATTTCCTGAATTTCCAGAAGTTGGTTCTTTGGAAGAAATGTGATGAACTTTCGATCCTAAGATCGACTCATCTCTGACACGATTTTCACTTTCAATTTGCAAGTGAGTCAAGAACTTGTCAATAGAGAAACTATCTGATGAATGAAGAATTTTCCTTCTGTAATCATTCCAAGCGGGAGGAAGTTTTGACAGAATTGCTCCAACTTGGAGAGCATCAGGAATAGTAATCTGCAGTTCTCTCATTTGGGAAACCAGAATCTCCAATTCACGGATTTGATCCATGATTGGTATGTTATCAACAAACTTAAATTCAAAATATTTTAAGGCAAGAAAACGATCGGTACCTTCCTTCATGTGTTTGTATTTAGACTCAAGAGCAGACCATACCTCTTTTGGCATCTTATAATTTTGGTACACATCATACAGCCTGTCGGTGAGGGCGTTGAGAATATAGGCCCTGCATAGCTTTTCATCCGTCTCACGCTTCGCTTTGTCTGCCGCAATTTTCTTTTTAACTTCCTCAGTGGCGGTAGGCTTAGGATCTGCAATTGGTTGCAGCGAAGGATCGAGCAAGTAGTGAAGATTCAAAGATAGCAGAAGCCATGTCATTCTGTCTTGCCACCTAGTATAGTTTGTCCCATCAAACCTGTCAAGCCTGATGGATTCCTTTCCGTGAATTTGAAGTTGGACATTGGATTTCAGATCTGACTCCATTGCGGAAGATATTGTTTTCGATTGTTAAAGTAACAGAGAGGATGGAAATAGAGAATGATTGAAAGCCTTGAGGCGTGTTAAACACTGTCCGAAAACAATATTTCCGTAGCATAGGAAATTTGTTCGTAGGATACAACAAGGCTCGAGATTTCTTGTGAGAGAGAAGGAGAAGAGAGCAGTGCATTTTTTTGACTGTGCGGAGAGAGCCGCATTTTATAGAGAAGATGGTATCGTTTGGGAAGAGGCACGTCTGTTCAGAAAGATGCAACTATCACGTATTCGAATTTTAAAAAATAAAATTCGAAGTCTGGACCGAAGCGTCTTCGTACGAACAGTCAAGCCCCAAGATGCCCCAAGTGCCCAAGTGCCTATCTATGACTATTTAAATGTAAGCCCAATTAGTTAGCCCATCTCTTATTTACGGGCTTTGCTCAATTTGTTTATCATATTGGACAAAACAATATATACTTTCAATTTCCATCTTCTTCTATCATGTGGGACATTTGAACTTCTCCACTATACACAAATTACATAACATTCCCCCACTAATTTTGTATGATAATTTTTTTTCTTTGGATAAACGTTATCCATACAAAAAGGTATCTTTCGATTTGGACCTTTAATTAGTGTACATTAGTAAAACTTTTAACGAAGTTGTAGGTGTCTGTAAAAGATTGAACCACAACTCTTATCGTAAAACCGAATAGATGACACAGACAAGTTTATCCACTAGATCTCACAAGATTCTCAACACAAACTTAGCACTATTATATACGGCCATGTGCTAATCCTGAATTCATGAACATTTATAAATGTAACACATACATTTATTGAAGCGGCACCACTTCTATGTTCAAATTTGTAAAACCTAATAAATGCAAACTCTGCATTATGCATTTACTCACAAACTAGCCATGATCAATAAATCATATATGGAACTGTGCTAGTTCTTTTAAGCGCTTATCAATAACTTGTTGTTACCCATTTAACTTGAAAACTAACATATTAGTCTGAAGTTGGGTTCCCGTCATCGGCGCTTAGGATTTTAAGTCCCATAATTTTTGTTGTACTTTGCACTAAGTCTCTAGCAAGTGCTTTTGTGAGAGGATCCGCTAAGTTTTCGCCGGATTTTACATATATGATGGTGATCACCCCCTTAGTAATTAAATCTCTCACAAACGTATGTCTTAAACTAATATGTCTAGATTTTCCATTGTAAACATCACTATATGTTCTAGACAATGTTGTTGAACTGTCGCAGTAAATAGAAATAGCAGATAACGAGTGTGGCCATAATTCAATGTCTAATAACAAGTCTCGTAACCATTCTGCTTCCTTAGCTGCGGCGCCAAGAGCAATGAACTCTGATTCCATAGTTGAATGTGCTATACATGTTTGTTTCTTAGATGCCCAACTTATGGCTCCTCCCCCTAATGAGAATATCCATCCAGACGTTGATAAGCTCTCATTAGTACTAGACATCCAACTTGCATCGCAATACCCTTCTAGCACACTTGGATAATCAGCATAAACTAATTTCAATTCTTTTGTTCTTTTGAGATATCCAAGGATCCTATTAATTGCTTTCCAATGAAGTATGCTAGGTTTAGACGTAAATCTTGACATCATGTTAACAGCCAAAGCTATATCTGGCCTTGTGCAATATGTGACATACATAAGACATCCAATGGCACTGGCATATTCCAGTTGAGCAATGATTCGACCTTTATTTTCTTGCATTTTCACACTAGAATCAACTGGAGTACTAGCATCTTTGATATTAAGATGTTTGAACTTATCAAGTATTTTTTCAATATAATGGGCTTGGTTCAAGGCATATCCTTTTTCATGTTTTTCAACTTTGATTCCCAATATTGTATCTACCTCATTAAGGTCTTTCATTTTAAAAACTGAAGTTAGATACTTTTTGGTATCGATAATTCCTTTCATGTTGTTACTAGCAATTATCATGTCATCAACATATAAACATAATATCACTATGTAATCATTGGTTTTCTTACAATAAACACATTTATCAGCATTACTATGCCCAAAACCATTTGCCAAAATTGCCTCATCAAACTTCTTATGCCATTGCTTTGGAGCTTGCTTTAAGCCATATAATGACTTGACTAATTTGCATACTTTGTTCTCATTTCCTGGTAGGACAAAACCTTCAGGCTGTTCCATATATACTTCCTCGGTTAAGTCACCATTCAAAAAAGCCGTTTTAACATCCATCTGATGAATGTACAGTTTATATATAGATGCCAACGCAAACAGAACTCTTATGGATGTGGTTCTTGCAACTGGAGCATAGGTATCAAAATAATCTATGCCTTCTTTTTGTCTAAAGCCTTTTGCTACTAGTCTTGCTTTGTAAGTTTGTATAGAACCATATGTTCTATATATCTTTCGAAACACCCATTTACACCCGATTGCCTTTGAACCGGGTGGAAGATCTACTAAAACCCAAGTCTTGTTGGATAGTATAGAATCCATCTCATCATTTATTGCTTCTTGCCAAAAGGCAGAATCTCGTGAAGTCATAGCTTCTTTAAATGTTTTAGGATCGTCATTAATAGTGAGTACCATAGGTGTAACTTCTATTACTTTTGATCTAGTAGCCTCAACCAAAAAAGTAATTGAATCAGAGGAAATGAAATCAGAACTCAAGTGTTTTTCTTTTCTAGCACGCTGACTTCTCCTAGGCTCACTTGGTTCACTATGTACTCTTTTTCCTCCACCAATGTTTTTAGAAGTTTCTTCTTCTATAGACTCAACTGTGCTATGTAGAAATTTATCTTCAAAGAATTCCACATGTATGGATTCCACTATCACATTGGATTGTAAATCCAGTAATCTATATGCTTTTGAGTTTTGTGCATAGCCAACGAATACACTTTTAATACCCCTTCGTCCTAACTTTGTCTTATGGGGATCTTGGACTTTGTAAAATGCTAAACACCCCCATACTTTAAAATAATTTAAGTTAGGTTTTCTTCCATTATTCCAAAGTTCATAAGGTGAAGCCCCAAATTTCTTAAAAGGCACTTTATTATAAATATGACATGCTGTCAACAAAGCTTCACCCCACAAGTAAAACGGTAATTTTGCATTCATAAGCATTGAATTAACCATATCTACCAAGGATCTATTTTTTCTTTCAGCCACCCCATTTTGTTGGGGTGTGAATGGGGCTGTTCGTTGGTGAATAATTCCATTATCCTCACAAAACTGATTGAAGATATCTGAAAAATATTCACCTCCTCTATCACTTCGAAGCACTTTAATTCTTTTTTCTTTCTGATTTTCAACTTCAGATTTAAATTCTTTGAATTTGTCAAATGCTTCATCCTTGGTTTTCAACAAGTATACATAAGTGTATCTTGTATGGTCGTCAATGAAAGTGATAAAATATCGCTTTCCTCCTCTTGTTAGTTGACCATTCAATTCACAAATATCGGAATGCACAAGTTCTAGCAAATCACCGTTTCTTTCAACTTTAGAAAATGGTTTTTTAGTCATCTTGGCTTCAGTACAAATGTTACATTTTCTGAAATCGTTAACAGAATAGTTAATATAGCCATGTTTCGACATATACTTTAAGCAATTAAAATTTAAATGTCCTAATCTAGCATGCCATAAAGAACTAGGAGAATCAACAACATAAGCAACAGTAGCAATTTTATTAATTGACAACTTAAACATACCATCACATGAGTATCCCTTTCCTACGAATACTCCATTCTTAGATACAATAACTTTATCAGATTCTAGAACAACTTTAAATCCCTTCTTGCATAAAAGATTTGCAGAAACTAAGTTCTTTCTCAAGTCCGGAACATGGAGAACATTGACAAGGGTGAGTTTTTGGCCAGAAGTAAACTTCAATTCCACACTTCCCTTGCCTATAACCTTAGCCGAAGCATGATTTCCCATGAGGACTTCTTCAGGCTCTTTCAATTCATTATAGGACTTGAACAAATTCTTATCATTGCACACATGTACGGTAGCGCCAGAATCAAGCCACCAATCTGCAGATTTTGCCACAGAGGCCATATGAAGTTTTGTGATCATCGCAACAAATTCTTGTCCAGCATCTTCCACATCATTTGCTTTATTATTTCCAGAACCAGATTTGGAGTTCTTTTCTGCCTTTGCCTTGAATCGACAATCTTTGATAAGATGTCCTTTAATGCCACAATAAAAACAAGGCCGATTCTTAGATTTATTCTTGAAATCTTTCTTGTTAGGTTTCAAACTATTGTTTGAATTTACTGAATTTCCAGAAGTTGGTTCTTTGGAAGAAATGTGATGAACTTTCGATCCTAAGATCGACTCATCTTTGACACGATTTTCACTTTCAATTTGCAAGTGAGTCAAGAACTTGTCAATAGAGAAACTATCTGATGAATGAAGAATTTTCCTTCTGTAACCATTCCAAGCGGGAGGAAGTTTTGACAGAATTGCTCCAACTTGGAGAGCATCAGGAATAGTAATCTGCAGTTCTCTCATTTGGGAAACCAGAATCTCCAATTCACGGATTTGATC
This sequence comes from Allium sativum, assembly GCA_030737875.1. Lineage (NCBI taxonomy): Eukaryota > Viridiplantae > Streptophyta > Magnoliopsida > Asparagales > Amaryllidaceae > Allium > Allium sativum. The sequence goes on from CM060923.1 coordinate 276,125,198, forward strand.
CATGATTGGTATGTTATCAACGAACTTAAATTCAAAATATTTTTAGGCAAGAAAACGATCGGTACCTTCCTTCATGTGTTTGTATTTAGACTCAAGAGCAGACCATACCTCTTTTGGCGTCTTATAATTTCGGTACACATCATACAGCCTGTCGGTGAGGGCGTTGAGAATATAGCCCCTGCATAGCTTTTCATCCGTCTCACACTTCGCTTTGTCTACCGCAATTTTCTTTTTAACTTCCTCAGAGTCGGTAGGCTTAGGATCTGCAATTGGTTGCAGCGAAAGATCGAGCAAGTAGTGAAGATTCAAAGATAGCAGAAGCCATGTCATTCTGTCTTGCCACCTAGTATAGTTTGTCCCATCAAACCTGTCAAGCCTGATGGATTCCTTTCCGTGAATTTGAAGTTGGACATTGGATTTCAGATCTGTCTCCATTGCGGAAGATATTGTTTTCGATTGTTAAAGTAACAGAGAGGATGGAAATAGAGAATGATTGAAAGCCTTGAGGCGTGTTAAACACTGTCCGAAAATAATATTTCCGTAGCACAGGAAATTTGTTCGCAGGATACAACAAGGCTCGAGATTTCTTGTGAGAGAGAAGGAGAAGAGAGCAGTGCATTTTTTTGACTGTGCGGAGAGAGCCGCATTTTATAGAGAAGATGGTATCGTTTGGGAAAAGGCACGTCTGTTCAGAAAGATGCAACTGTCGCGTATTCGAATTTTAAAAAATAAAATTCAAAGTTTGGACCGAAGCGTCTTCGTACGAACAGTCAAGCCCCAAGATGCCCCAAGTGCCCAAGTGCCTATCTATGACTATTTAAATGTAAGCCCAATTAGTTAGCCCATTCTTATTTATGGGCTTTACTCAATTTGTTTATCATATTGGACAAAACAATATATACTTTCAATTTCCATCTTCTTCTATCATGTGGGACATTTGAACTTCTCCACTATACACAAATTACATAACATTCCCCCACTAATTTGTGTATGATAATTTTTTTTCTTTGGATAAACGTTATCCATACAAAAAGGTATCTTTCGATTTGGACCTTTAATTAGTGTACATTAGTAAAAGTTTTAACGAAGTTGTAGGTGTCTGTAAAAGATTGAACCACAACTCTTATCGTAAAACCGAACAGATGACACAGACAAGTTTATCCACTAGATCTCACAAGATTCTCAACACAACCTTAGCACTATTATATACGGCCATGTGCTAATCCTGAATTCATGAACATTTATAAATGTAACACATACATTTATTGAAGCGGCACCACTTCTATGTTCAAATTTGTAAAACCTAATAAATGCAAACTCTGCATTATGCATTTACTCACAAACTAGCCATGATCAATAAATCATATATGGAACTGTGCTAGTTCTTTTAAGCGCTTATCAATAACTTGTTGTTACCCATTTAACTTGAAAACTAACATATTAGTCTGAAGTTGGGTTCCTGTCATCGGCGCTTAGGATTTTAAGTCCCATAATTTTTTTTGTACTTTGCACTAAGTCTCTAGCAAGTGCTTTTGTGAGAGGATCCGCTAAGTTTTCGCCGGATTTTACATATATGATGGTGATCAACCCCTTAGTAATTAAATCTCTCACAAACGTATGTCTTAAACTAATATGTCTAGATTTTCCATTGTAAACATCACTATATGCTTTAGACAATGTTGCTGAACTGTCGCAGTAAATAGAAATAGCAGATAACGAGTGTGGCCATAATTCAATGTCTAATAACAAGTCTCGTAACCATTCTGCTTCCTTAGCTGCGGCGCCAAGAGCAATGAACTCTGATTCCATAGTTGAATGTGCTATACATGTTTGTTTCTTAGATGCCCAACTTATGGCTCCTCCCTCTAATGAGAATATCCATCCAGACGTTGATAAGCTCTCATTAGTACTAGACATCCAACTTGCATCGCAATACCCTTCTAGTACACTTGGATAATCAGCATAAACTAATTTCAATTCTTTTGTTCTTTTGAGATATCCAAGGATCCTATTAATTGCTTTCCAATGAAGTATGCTAGGTTTAGACGTAAATCTTGACATCATGTTAACAGCAAAAGCTATATCTGGCCTTGTGCAATATGTGACATACATAAGACATCCAATGGCACTGGCATATTCCAGTTGAGCAATGATTCGACCTTTATTTTCTTGCATTTTCACACTAGAATCAACTGGAGTACTAGCATCTTTGATATTAAGATGTTTGAACTTATCAAGTATTTTTTCAATATAATGGGCTTGGTTCAAGGCATATCCTTTTTCATGTTTTTCAACTTTGATTCCCAATATTGTATCTACCTCATTAAGGTCTTTCATTTTAAAAACTGAAGTTAGATACTTTTTGGTATCGATAATTCCTTTCATGTTGTTACTAGCAATTATCATGTCATCAACATATAAACATAATATCACTATGTAATCATTGGTTTTCTTACAATAAACACATTTATCAGCATTACTATGCCCAAAACCATTTGCCAAAATTGCCTCATCAAACTTCTTATGCCATTGCTTTGGAGCTTGCTTTAAGCCATATAATGACTTGACTAATTTGCATACTTTGTTCTCATTTCCTGGTAGGACAAAACCTTCAGGCTGTTCCATATATACTTCCTCGGTTAAGTCACCATTCAAAAAAGCCGTTTTAACATCCATCTGATGAATGTACAGTTTATATATAGATGCCAACGCAAACAGAACTCTTATGGATGTGGTTCTTGCAACTGGAGCATAGGTATCAAAATAATCTACGCCTTCTTTTTGTCTAAAGCCTTTTGCTATTAGTCTTGCTTTGTAAGTTTGTATAGAACCATATGTTCTATATTTCTTTCGAAACACCCATTTACACCCGATTGCCTTTGAACCGAGTGGAAGATCTACTAAAACCCAAGTCTTGTTGGATAGTATAGAATCCATCTCATCATTTATTGCTTCTTGCCAAAAGGCAGAATCTCGTGAAGTCATAGCTTCTTTAAATGTTTTAGGATCGTCATTAATAGTGAGTACCATAGGTGTAACTTCTATTACTTTTGATCTAGTAGCCTCAACCAAAAAAGTAATTGAATCAGAGGAAATGAAATCAGAACTCAAGTGTTTTTCTTTTCTAGCACGCTGACTTCTCCTAGGCTCACTTGGTTCACTATGTACTCTTTTTCCTCCACCAATGTTTTTAGAAGTTTCTTCTTCTATAGACTCAACTGTGCTATGTAGAAATTTATCTTCAAAGAATTCCACATGTATGGATTCCACTATCACATTGGATCGTAAATCCAGTAATCTATATGCTTTTGAGTTTTGTGCATAGCCAACGAATACACTTTTAATACCCCTTGGTCCTAACTTTGTCTTATGGGGATCTTGGACTTTGTAAAATGCTAAACACCCCCATACTTTAAAATAATTTAAGTTAGGTTTTCTTCCATTATTCCAAAGTTCATAAGGTGAAGCCCCAAATTTCTTAAAAGGCACTTTATTATAAATATGACATGCTGTCAACAAAGCATCACCCCACAAGTAAAACGGAAATTTTGCATTCATAAGTATTGAATTAACCATATCTACCAAGGATCTATTTTTTCTTTCAGCCACCAATTTTGTTGGGGTGTGTATGGGGCTGTTCGTTGGTGAATAATTCCATTATCCTCACAAAACTGATTGAAGATATCTGAAAAATATTCACCTCCTCTATCACTTCGAAGCACTTTAATTCTTTTTTCTTTCTGATTTTCAACTTCAGATTTAAATTCTTTAAATTTGTCAAATGCTTCATCCTTGGTTTTCAACAAGTATACATAAGTGTATCTTGTATGGTCGTCAATGAAAGTGATAAAATATCGCTTTCCTCCTCTTGTTAGTTGACCATTCAATTCACAAATATCGGAATGCACAAGTTCTAGCAAATCACTGTTTCTTTCAACTTTAGAAAATGGTTTTTTAGTCATCTTGGCTTCAGCACAAATGTTACATTTTCTGAAATCGTTAACAGAATAGTTAATATAGCCATGTTTCGACATACACTTTAAGCAATTAAAATTTAAATGTCCTAATCTAGCATGCCATAAAGAACTAGGAGAATCAACAACATAAGCAACAGTAGCAATTTTATTAATTGACAACTTAAACATCCCATCACATGAGTATCCCTTTCCTACGAACACTCCATTCTTAGATACAATAACTTTATCAGATTCTAGAACGACTTTAAATCCCTTCTTGCATAAAAGATTTGCAGAAACTAAGTTCTTTCTCAAGTCCGGAACATGGAGAACATTGACAAGGGTGAGTTTTTGGCCAGAAGTAAACTTCAATTCCACACTTCCCTTGCCTATAACCTTAGCCGAAGCATGATTTCCCATGGGGACTTCTTCAGGCTCTTTCAATTCATTATAGGACTTGAACAAATTCTTATCATTGCACACATGTACGGTAGCGCCAGAATCAAGCTAGCAATCTGCAGATTTTGCCACAAAGGCCATATGAAGTTCTGTGATCATCGCAACAAATTCTTGTCCAGCATCTTCCACAACATTTGCTTTATTATTTCCAGAACCAGATTTGGAGTTCTTTTCTGCCTTTGCCTTGAATCGACAATCTTTGATCAGATGTCCTTTAATGCCACAATAATAACAAGGCCGATTCTTAGATTTATTCTTGAAATCTTTCTTGTTAGGTTTCAAACTATTGTTTGAATTTCCTGAATTTCCAGAAGTTGGTTCTTTGGAAGAAATGTGATGAACTTTCGATCCTAAGATCGACTCATCTCTGACACGATTTTCACTTTCAATTTGCAAGTGAGTCAAGAACTTGTCAATAGAGAAACTATCTGATGAATGAAGAATTTTCCTTCTGTAATCATTCCAAGCGGGAGGAAGTATTGACAGAATTGCTCCAACTTGGAGAGCATCAGGAATAGTAATCTGCAGTTCTCTCATTTGGGAAACCAGAATCTCCAATTCACGGATTTGATCCATGATTGGTATGTTATCAACAAACTTAAATTCAAAATATTTTAAGGCAAGAAAACGATCGGTACCTTCCTTCATGTGTTTGTATTTAGACTCAAGAGCAGACCATACCTCTTTTGGCGTCTTATAATTTCGGTACACATCATACAGCCTGTCGGTGAGGGCGTTGAGAATATAGCCCCTGCATAGCTTTTCATCCGTCTCACGCTTCGCTTTGTCTGCCACAATTTTCTTTTTAACTTCCTCAGAGTCGGTAGGCTTAGGATCTGCAATTGGTTGTAGCGAAGGATCGAGCAAGTAGTGAAGATTCAAAGATAGCAGAAGCCATGTCATTCTGTCTTGCCACCTAGTATAGTTTGTCCCATCAAACCTGTCAAGCCTGATGGATTCCTTTCCGTGAATTTGAAGTTGGACATTGGATTTTAGATCTGTCTCCATTGCGGAAGATATTGTTTTCGATTGTTAAAGTAACAGAGAGGATGGAAATAGAGAATGATTGAAAGCCTTGAGGCGTGTTAAACACTGTCCGAAAACAATATTTCCGTAGCACTGGAAATTTGTTCGCAGGATACAACAAGGCTCGAGATTTCTTGTGAGAGAGAAGGAGAAGAGAGCAATGCATTTTTTTGACTGTGCAGAGAGAGCCGCATTTTATAGAGAAGATGGTATCGTTTGGGAAAAGGCACGTCTGTTCAGAAAGATGCAACTGTCGCGTATTCGAATTTTAAAAAATAAAATTCGAAGTCTGGACCGAAGCGTCTTCGTACGAACAGTCAAGCCCCAAGATGCCCCAAGTGCCCAAGTTCCTATCTATGACTATTTAAATGTAAGCCCAATTAGTTAGCCCATCTCTTATTTATGGGCTTTACTCAATTTGTTTATCATATTGGACAAAACAATATATACTTTCAATTTCCATCTTCTTCTATCATGTGGGACATTTGAACTTCTCCACTATACACAAATTACATAACATTCCCCCACTAATTTGTGTATGATAATTTTTTTTCTTTGGATAAACGTTATCCATACAAAAAGGTATCTTTCGATTTGGACCTTTAATTAGTGTACATTAGTAAAAGTTTTAACGAAGTTGTAGGTGTCTGTAAAAGATTGAACCACAACTCTTATCGTAAAACCGAACAGATGACACAGACAAGTTTATCCACTAGATCTCACAAGATTCTCAACACAACCTTAGCACTATTATATACGGCCATGTGCTAATCCTGAATTCATGAACATTTATAAATGTAACACATACATTTATTGAAGCGGCGCCACTTCTATGTTCAAATTTGTAAAACCTAATAAATGCAAACTCTGCATTATGCATTTACTCACAAACTAGCTATGATCAATAAATCATATATGGAACTGTGCTAGTTCTTTTAAGCGCTTATCAATAACTTGTTGTTACCCATTTAACTTGAAAACTAACATATTAGTCTGAAGTTGGGTTCCCGTCATCGGCGCTTAGGATTTTAAGTCCCATAATTTTTGTTGTACTTTGCACTAAGTCTCTAGCAAGTGCTTTTGTGAGAGGATCCGCTAAGTTTTCGCCGGATTTTACATATATGATGGTGATCACCCCCTTAGTAATTAAATCTCTCACAAACGTATGTCTTAAACTAATATGTCTAGATTTTCCATTGTAAACATCACTATATGCTCTAGACAATGTTGCTGAACTGTCGCAGTAAATAGAAATAGCAGATAACGAGTGTGGCCATAATTCAATGTCTAATAACAAGTCTCGTAACCATTCTGCTTCCTTAGCTGCGGCGCCAAGAGCAATGAACTCTGATTCCATAGTTGAATGTGCTATACATGTTTGTTTCTTAGATGCCCAACTTATGGCTCCTCCCCCTAATGAGAATATCCATCCAGACGTTGATAAGCTCTCATTAGTACTAGACATCAACCTTGCATCGCAGTACCCTTCTAGCACACTTGGATAATCAGCATAAACTAATTTCAATTCTTTTGTTCTTTTGAGATATCCAAGGATCCTATTAATTGCTTTCCAATGAAGTATGCTAGGTTTAGACGTAAATCTTGACATCATGTTAACAGCAAAAGCTATATCTGGCCTTGTGCAATATGTGACATACATAAGACATCCAATGGCACTGGCATATTCCAGTTGAGCAATGATTCGACCTTTATTTTCTTGCATTTTCACACTAGAATCAACTGCAGTACTAGCATCTTTGATATTAAGATGTTTGAACTTATCAAGTATTTTTTCAATATAATGGGCTTGGTTCAAGGCATACCCTTTTTCATGTTTTTCAACTTTGATTCCCAATATTGTATCTACCTCATTAAGGTCTTTCATTTTAAAAACTGAAGTTAGATACTTTTTGGTATCGATAATTCCTTTCATGTTGTTACTAGCAATTATCATGTCATCAACATATAAACATAATATCACTATGTAATCATTGGTTTTCTTACAATAAACACATTTATCAGCATTACTATGCCCAAAACCATTTGCCAAAATTGCCTCATCAAACTTCTTATGCCATTGCTTTGGAGCTTGCTTTAAGCCATATAATGACTTGACTAATTTGCATACTTTTTTCTCTTTTCCTGGTAGGACAAAACCTTCAGGCTGTTCCATATATACTTCCTCGGTTAAGTCACCATTCAAAAAAGCCGTTTTAACATCCATCTGATGAATGTACAGTTTATATATAGATGCCAACGCAAACAGAACTCTTATGGATGTGGTTCTTGCAACTGGAGCATAGGTATCAAAATAATCTATGCCTTCTTTTTGTCTAAAGCCTTTTGCTACTAGTCTTGCTTTGTAAGTTTGTATAGAACCATCTGCTCTATATTTCTTTCGAAACACCCATTTACACCCGATTGCCTTTGAGCCGGGTGGAAGATCTACTAAAACCCAAGTCTTGTTGGATAGTATAGAATCCATCTCATCATTTATTGCTTCTTGCCAAAAGGCAGAATCTCGTGAAGTCATAGCTTCTTTAAATGTTTTAGGATCGTCATTAATAGTGAGTACCATAGGTGTAACCTCTATTACTTTTGATCTAGTAGCCTCAACCAAAAAAGTAATTGAATCAGAGGAAATGAAATCAGAACTCAAGTGTTTTTCTTTTCTAGCACGCTGACTTCTCCTAGGCTCACTTGGTTCACTATGTACTCTTTTTCCTCCACCAATGTTTTTAGAAGTTTCTTCTTCTATAGACTCAACTGTGCTATGTAGAAATTTATCTTCAAAGAATTCCACATGTATGGATTCCACTATCACATTGGATTGTAAATCCAGTAATCTATATGCTTTTGAGTTTTGTGCATAGCCAACGAATACACTTTTAATACCCCTTGGTCCTAACTTTGTCTTATGGGGATTTGGACTTTGTAAAATGCTAAACACCCCCATACTTTAAAATAATTTAAGTTAGGTTTTCTTCCATTATTCCAAAGATCATAAGGTAAAGCCCCAAATTTCTTAAAAGGCACTTTATTATAAATATGACATGCTGTCAACAAAGCTTCACCCCACAAGCAAAACGGTAATTTTGCATTCATAAGCATTGAATTAACCATATCTACCAAGGATCTATTTTTACTTTCAGCCACCCCATTTTGTTGGGGTGTGTATGGGGCTGTTCGTTGGTGAATAATTCCATTATCCTCACAAAATTGATTGAAGATATCTGAAAAATATTCACCTCCTCTATCACTTCGAAGCACTTTAATTCTTTTTTCTTTCTGATTTTCAACTTCAGATTTAAATTCTTTGAATTTGTCAAATGCTTCATCCTTGGTTTTCAACAAGTATACATAAGTGTATCTTGTATGGTCGTCAATGAAAGTGATAAAATATCGCTTTCCTCCTCTTGTTAGTTGACCATTCAATTCACAAATATCGGAATGCACAAGTTCTAGCAAATCACTGTTTCTTTCAGCTTTAGAAAATGGTTTTTTAGTCATCTTGGCTTCAGCACAAATGTTACATTTTCTGAAATCGTTAACAGAATAGTTAATATAGCCATGTTTCGACATATACTTTAAGCAATTAAAATTTAAATGTCCTAATCTAGCATGCCATAAAGAACTAGGAGAATCAACAACATAAGCAACAGTAGCAATTTTATTAATTGACAACTTAAACATACCATCACGTGAGTATCCCTTTCCTACGAATACTCCATTCTTAGATACAATAACTTTATCAGATTCTAGAACAACTTTAAATCCCTTCTTGCATAAAAGATTTGCAGAAACTAAGTTCTTTCTCAAGTCCGGAACATGGAGAACATTGACAAGGGTGAGTTTTTGGCCAGAAGTAAACTTCAATTCTACACTTCCCTTGCCTATAACCTTAGCCGAAGCATGATTTCCCATGAGGACTTCTTCAGGCTCTTTAAATTCATTATAGGACTTGAACATATTCTTATCATTGCACACATGTACGGTAGCGCCAGAATCAAGCCACCAATCTGCAGATTTTGCCACAGAGGCCATATGAAGTTCTGTGATCATCGCAAGAAATTCTTGTCCAGCATCTTCCACAACATTTGCTTTATTATTTCCAGAACCAAATTTGGAGTTCTTTCCTGCCTTTGCCTTGAATCGACAATCTTTGATAAGATGTCCTTTAATGCCACAATAAAAACAAGGCCGATTCTTAGATTTATTCTTGAAATCTTTCTTGTTAGGTTTCAAACTATTGTTTGAATTTCCTGAATTTCCAGAAGTTGGTTCTTTGGAAGAAATGTGATGAACTTTCAATCCTAAGATCGACTCATCTCTGACACGATTTTCACTTTCAATTTGCAAGTGAGTCAAGAACTTGTCAATAGAGAAACTATCTGATGAATGAAGAATTTTCCTTCTGTGATCATTCCAAGCGGGAGGAAGTTTTGACAGAATTGCTCCAACTTGGAGAGCATCAGGAATAGTAATCTGCAGTTCTCTCATTTGGGAAACCAGAATCTCCAATTCACGGATTTGATCCATGATTGGTATGTTATCAACAAACTTAAATTCAAAATATTTTAAGGCAAGAAAACGATCGGTACCTTCCTTCATGTGTTTGTATTTAGACTCAAGAGCAGACCATACCTCTTTTGGCGTCTTATAATTTCGGTACACATCATACAGCCTGTCGGTGAGGGCGTTGAGAATATAGCCCCTGCATAGCTTTTCATCCGTCTCACGCTTCGCTTTGTCTGCCGCAATTTTCTTTTTAACTTCCTCAGAGTCGGTAGGCTTAGGATCTGCAATTGGTTGCAGCGAAGGATCGAGCAAGTAGTGAAGATTCAAAGATAGCAGAAGCCATGTCATTCTGTCTAGCCACCTAGTATAGTTTGTCCCATCAAACCTGTCAAGCCTGATGGATTCCTTTCCGTGAATTTGAAGTTGGACATTGGATTTCAGATCTGTCTCCATTGCGGAAGATATTGTTTTCGATTGTTAAAGTAACAGAGAGGATGGAAATAGAGAATGATTGAAAGCCTTGAGGCGTGTTAAACACTGTCCGAAAACAATATTTCCGTAGCACAGGAAATTTGTTCATAGGATACAACAAGGCTCGAGATTTCTTGTGAGAGAGAAGGAGAAGAGAGCAGTGCATTTTTTTGACTGTGCGGAGAGAGCCGCATTTTATAGAGAAGATGGTATCGTTTGGGAAAAGGCACGTCTGTTCAGAAAGATGCAACTGTCGCGTATTCGAATTTTAAAAAATAAAATTCGAAGTCTGGACCGAAGCGTCTTCGTACGAACAGTCAAGCCCCAAGATGCCCCAAGTGCCCAAGTGCCTATCTATGACTATTTAAATGTAAGCCCAATTAGTTAGCCCATCTCTTATTTATGGGCTTTACTCAATTTGTTTATCATATTGGACAAATCAATATATACTTTCAATTTCCATCTTCTTCTATCATGTGGGACATTTGAACTTCTCCACTATACACAAATTACATAACATTCCCCCACTAATTTGTGTATGATAATTTTTTTTCTTTGGATAAACGTTATCCATACAAAAAGGTATCTTTCGATTTGGACCTTTAATTAGTGTACATTAGTAAAAGTTTTAACGAAGTTGTAGGTGTCTGTAAAAGATTGAACCACAACTCTTGTCGTAAAACCGAACAGATGACACAGACAAGTTTATCCACTAGATCTCACAAGATTCTCAACACAACCTTAGCACTATTATATACGGCCATGTGCTAATCCTGAATTCATGAACAATTATAAATGTAACACATACATTTATTGAAGCGGCACCACTTCTATGTTCAAATTTGTAAAACCTAATAAATGCAAACTCTGCATTATGCATTTACTCACAAACTAGCCATGATCAATTAATCATATATGGAACTGTGCTAGTTCTTTTAAGCGCTTATCAATAACTTGTTGTTACCCATTTAACTTGAAAACTAACATATTAGTCTGAAGTTGGGTTCCCGTCATCGGCGCTTAGGATTTTAAGTCCCATAATTTTTGTTGTACTTTGCACTAAGTCTCTAGCAAGTGCTTTTGTGAGAGGATCCGCTAAGTTTTCACCGGATTTTACATATATGATGGTGATCACCCCCTTAGTAATTAAATCTCTCACAAACGTATGTCTTAAACTAATATTTCTAGATTTTCCATTGTAAACATCACTATATGCTCTAGACAATGTTGCTGAACTGTCGCAGTAAATAGAAATAGCAGATAACGAGTGTGGCCATAATTCAATGTCTAATAAAGAGTCTCGTAACCATTCTGCTTCCTTAGCTGCGGCGCCAAGAGCAATGAACTCTGATTCCATAGTTGAATGTGCTATACATGTTTGTTTCTTAGATGCCCAACTTATGGCTCCTCCCCCTAATGAGAATATCCATCCAGACGTTGATAAGCTCTCATTAGTACTAGACATCCAACTTGCATTGCAATACCCTTCTAGCACACTTGGATAATCAGCATAAACTAATTTCAATTCTTTTGTTCTTTTGAGATATCCAAGGATCCTATTAATTGCTATCCAATGAAGTATGCTAGGTTTAGACGTAAATCTTGACATCATGTTAACAGCAAAAGCTATATCTGGCCTTGTGCAATATGTGACATACATAAGACATCCAATGGCACTGGCATATTCCAGTTGAGCAATGATTCGACCTTTATTTTCTTGCATTTTCACACTAGAATCAACTGGAGTACTAGCATCTTTGATATTAAGATGTTTGAACTTATCAAGTATTTTTTCAATATAATGGGCTTGGTTCAAGGCATATCCTTTTTCATGTTTTTCAACTTTGATTCCCAATATTGTATCTACCTCATTAAGGTCTTTCATTTTAAAAACTGAAGTTAGATACTTTTTGGTATCGATAATTCCTTTCATGTTGTTACTAGCAATTATCATGTCATCAACATATAAACATAATATCACTATATAATCATTGTTTTTCTTACAATAAACACATTTATCAGCATTACTATGCCCAAAACCATTTGCCAAAATTGCCTCATCAAACTTCTTATGCCATTGCTTTGGAGCTTGCTTTAAGCCATATAATGACTTGACTAATTTGCGTACTTTGTTCTCATTTCCTGGTAGGACAAAACCTTCAGGCTGTTCCATATATACTTCCTCGGTTAAGTCACCATACAAAAAAGCCATTTTAACATCCATCTGATGAATGTACAGTTTATATATAGATGCCAACGCAAACAGAACTCTTATTGATGTGGTTCTTGCAAATGGAGCATAGGTATCAAAATAATCTATGCCTTCTTTTTGTCTAAAGCCTTTTGCTACTAGTCTTGCTTTGTAAGTTTGTATAGAACCATCTGTTCTATATTTCTTTCGAAACACCCATTTACACCCGATTGCCTTTGAACCGGGTGGAAGATCTACTAAAACCCAAGTCTTGTTGGATAGTATAGAATCCATCTCATCATTTATTGCTTCTTGCCAAAAGGCAGAATCTCGTGAAGTCATAGCTTCTTTAAATGTTTTAGGATCGTCATTAATAATGAGTACCATAGGTGTAACTTCTATTACTTTTGATCTAGTAGCCTCAACCAAAAAAGTAATTGAATCAGAGGAAATGAAATCAGAACTCAAGTGTTTTTCTTTTCTAGCACGCTGACTTCTCCTAGGCTCACTTGGTTCACTATGTACTCTTTTTCCTCCACCAATGTTTTTAGAAGTTTCTTCTTCTATAGACTCAACTGTGCTATGTAGAAATTTATCTTCAAAGAATTCCACATGTATGGATTCCACTATCACATTGGATTGTAAATCCAGTAATCTATATGCTTTTGAGTTTTGTGCATAGCCAACGAATACACTTTTAATACCCCTTCGTCCTAACTTTGTCTTATGGGGATCTTGGACTTTGTAAAATGCTAAACACCCCCATACTTTAAAATAATTTAAGTTAGGTTTTCTTCCATTATTCCAAAGTTCATAAGGTGAAGCCCCAAATTTCTTAAAAGGCACTTTATTATAAATATGACATGCTGTCAACAAAGCTTCACCCCACAAGTAAAACGGTAATTTTGCATTCATAAGCATTGAATTAACCATATCTACCAAGGATCTATTTTTTCTTTCAGCCACCCCATTTTGTTGGGGTGTGTATGGGGCTGTTCGTTGGTGAATAATTCCATTATCCTCACAAAACTGATTGAAGATATCTGAAAAATATTCACCTCCTCTATCACTTCGAAGCACTTTAATTCTTTTTTCTTTCTGATTTTCAACTCCAGATTTAAATTCTTTGAATTTGTCAAATGCTTCATCCTTGGTTTTCAACAAGTATACATAAGTGTATCTTGTATGGTCGTCAATGAAAGTGATAAAATATCGCTTTCCTCCTCTTGTTAGTTGACCATTCAATTCAAAAATATCGGAATGCACAAGTTCTAGCAAATCACTGTTTCTTTCAACTTTAGAAAATGGTTTTTTAGTCATCTTGGCTTCAGCACAAATGTTACATTTTCTAAAATCGTTAACAGAATAGTTAATATAGCCATGTTTCGACATGTACCCTAAGCAATTAAAATTTAAATGTCCTAATCTAGCATGCCATAAAGAACTAGGAGAATCAACAACATAAGCAACAGTAGCAATTTTATTAATTGACAACTTAAACATACCATCACATGAGTATCCCTTTCCTACGAATACTCCATTCTTAGATACAATAACTTTATCAGATTCTAGAACAACTTTAAATCCCTTCTTGCATAAAAGATTTGCAGAAACTAAGTTCTTTCTCAAGTCCGGAACATGGAGAACATTGACAAGGGTGAGTTTTTGGCCAGAAGTAAACTTCAATTCCACACTTCCCTTGCCTATAACCTTAGCCGAAGCATGATTTCCCATGAGGACTTCTTCAGGCTCTTTAAATTCATTATAGGACTTGAACAAATTCTTATCATTGCACACATGTACGGTAGCGCCAGAATCAAGCCACCAATCTGCAGATTTTGCCACAGAGGCCATATGAAGTTCTGTGATCATCGCAACAAATTCTTGTCCAGCATCTTCCACAACATTTGCTTTATTATTTCCAGAACCAAATTTGAAGTTCTTTTCTGCCTTTGCCTTGAATCGACAATCTTTGATAAGATGTCCTTTAATGCCACAATAAAAACAAGGCCGATTCTTAGATTTATTCTTGAAATCTTTCATGTTAGGTTTCAAACTATTGTTTGAATTTCCTGAATTTCCAGAAGTTGGTTCTTTGGAAGAAATGTGATGAACTTTCGATCCTAAGATCGACTCATCTCTGACACGATTTTCACTTTCAATTTGCAAGTGAGTCAAGAACTTGTCAATAGAGAAACTATCTGATGAATGAAGAATTTTCCTTTTGTAATCATTCCAAGCGGGAGGAAGTTTTGACAGAATTGCTCCAACTTGGAGAGCATCAGGAATAGTAATCTGCAGTTCTCTCATTTGGGAAACCAGAATCTCCAATTCACGGATTTGATCCATGATTGGTATGTTATCAACAAACTTAAATTCAAAATATTTTAAGGCAAGAAAACGATCGGTACCTTCCTTCATGTGTTTGTATTTAGACTCAAGAGCAGACCATACCTCTTTTGGCGTCTTATAATTTCGGTACACATCATACAGCCTGTCGGTGAGGGCGTTGAGAATATAGCCCCTGCATAGCTTTTCATCCGTCTCAAGCTTCGCTTTGTCTGCCGCAATTTTCTTTTTAACTTCCTCAGAGTCGGTAGGCTTAGGATCTGCAATTGGTTGCAGCGAAGGATCGAGCAAGTAGTGAAGATTCAAAGATAGCAGAAGCCATGTCATTTTGTCTTGCCACCTAGTATAGTTTGTCCCATCAAACCTGTCAAGCCTGATGGATTCCTTTCCGTGAATTTGAAGTTGGACATTGGATTTCAGATCTGTCTCCATTGCGGAAGATATTGTTTTCGATTGTTAAAGTAACAGAGAGGATGGAAATAGAGAATGATTGAAAGCCTTGAGGCGTGTTAAACACTATCCGAAAACAATATTTCCGTAGCACAGGAAATTTGTTCGCAGGATACAACAAGGCTCGAGATTTCTTGTGAGTGAGAAGGAGAAGAGAGCAGTGCATTTTTTTGACTGTGTGGAGAGAGCCGCATTTTATAGAGAAGATGGTATCGTTTGGGAAAAGGCACGTCTGTTCAGAAAGATGCAACTGTCGCGTATTCGAATTTTAAAAAATAAAATTCGAAGTCTGGACCGAAGCGTCTTCGTACGAACAGTCAAGCCCCAAGATGCCCCAAGTGCCCAAGTGCCTATCTATGACTATTTAAATGTAAGTCAAATTAGTTAGCCCATCTCTTATTTATGGGCTTTACTCAATTTGTTTATCATATTGGACAAAACAATATATACTTTCAATTTCCATCTTCTTCTATCATGTGGGACATTTGAACTTCTCCACTATACACAAATTACATAACATTCCCCCACTAATTTGTGTATGATAATTTTTTTTCTTTGGATAAACGTTATCCATACAAAAAGGTATCTTTCGATTTGGACCTTTAATTAGTGTACATTAGTAAAAGTTTTAACGAAGTTGTAGGTGTCTGTAAAAGATTGAACCACAACTCTTATCGTAAAACCGAACAGATGACACAGACAAGTTTATCCACTAGATCTCACAAGATTCTTAACACAACCTTAGCACTATTATATACGGCCATGTGCTAATCCTGAATTCATGAACATTTATAAATGTAACACATACATTTATTGAAGCGGCACCACTTCTATGTTCAAATTTGTAAAACCTAATAAATGCAAACTCTGCATTATGCATTTACTCACAAACTAGCCATGATAAATAACTCATATATGGAACTGTGCTAGTTCTTTTAAGCGCTTATCAATAACTTGTTGTTACCCATTTAACTTGAAAACTAACATATTAGTCTGAAGTTGGGTTCCCGTCATCGGCGCTTAGGATTTTAAGTCCCATAATTTTTGTTGTACTTTGCACTAAGTCTCTAGCAAGTGCTTTTGTGAGAGGATCCACTAAGTTTTCGCCGGATTTTACATATATGATGTTGATCACCCCCTTAGTAATTAAATCTCTCACAAACGTATGTCTTAAACTAATATGTCTAGATTTTCCATTGTAAACATCACTATATACTCTAGACAATGTTGCTGAACTGTCGCAGTAAATAGAAATAGCAGATAATGAGTGTGGGCATAATTCAATGTCTAATAACAAGTCTCGTAACCATTCTGCTTCCTTAGCTGCGGCGCCAAGAGCAATGAACTCTGATTCCATAGTTGAATGTGCTATACATGTTTGTTTCTTAGATGCCCAACTTATGGCTCCTCCCCCTAATGAGAATATCCATCCAGACGTTGATAAGCTCTCATTAGTACTAGACATCCAACTTGCATCGCAATACCCTTCTAGCACACTTGGATAATCAGCATAAACTAATTTCAATTCTTTTGTTCTTTTGAGATATCCAAGGATCCTATTAATTGCTTTCCAATGAAGTATGCTAGGTTTAGACGTAAATCTTGACATCATGTTAACAACAAAAGCTATATCTGGCCTTGTGCAATATGTGACATACATAAGACATCCAATGGCACTGGCATATTCCAGTTGAGCAATGATTCAGCCTTTATTTTCTTGCATTTTCACACTAGAATCAACTGGAGTACTAGCATCTTTGATATTAAGATGTTTGAACTTATCAAGTATTTTTTCAATATAATGGGCTTGGTTCAAGGCATACCCTTTTTCATGTTTTTCAACTTTGATTCCCAATATTGTATCTACCTCATTAAGGTTTTTCATTTTAAAAACTGAAGTTAGATAATTTTTGGTATCGATAATTCCTTTCATGTTGTTACTAGCAATTATCATGTCATCAACATATAAACATAATATCACTATGTAATCATTGGTTTTCTTACAATAAACATATTTATCAGCATTACTATGCCCAAAACCATTTGCCAAAATTGCCTCATCAAACTTCTTATGCCATTGCTTTGGAGCTTGCTTTAAGCCATATAATGACTTGACTAATTTGCATACTTTGTTCTCATTTCCTGGTAGGACAAAACCTTCAGGCTGTTCCATATATACTTCCTCGGTTAAGTCACCATTCAAAAAAGCCGTTTTAACATCCATCTGATGAATGTACAGTTTATATATAGGTGCCAACGCAAACAGAACTCTTATGGATGTGGTTCTTGCAACTGGAGCATAGGTATCAAAATAATCTATGCCTTCTTTTTGTCTAAAGCCTTTTGCTACTAGTCTTGCTTTGTAAGTTTGTATAGAACCATCTGTTCTATATTTCTTTCGGAACACCCATTTACACCCGATTGCCTTTGAACTGGGTGGAAGATCTACTAAAACCCAAGTCTTGTTGGATAGTATAGAATCCATCTCATCATTTATTGCTTCTTGCCAAAAGGCAGAATCTCGTGAAGTCATAGCTTCTTTAAATGTTTTAGGATCGTCAATAATAGTGAGTACCATAGGTGTAACTTCTATTACTTTTGATCTAGTAGCCTCAATCAAAAAAGTAATTGAATCAGAGGAAATGAAATCAGAACTCAAGTGTTTTTCTTTTCTAGCACGCTGACTTCTCCTAGGCTCACTTGGTTCACTATGTACTCTTTTTCCTCCACCAATGTTTTTAGAAGTTTCTTCTTCTATAGACTCAACTGTGCTATGTAGAAATTTATCTTCAAAGAATTCCACATGTATGGATTCCACTATCACATTGGATTGTAAATCCAGTAATCTATATGCTTTTGAGTTTTGTGCATAGCCAACGAATACACTTTTAATACCCCTTGGTCCTAACTTTGTCTTATGGGGATCTTGGACTTTGTAAAATGCTAAACACTCCCATACTTTAAAATAATTTAAGTTAGGTTTTCTTCCATTATTCCAAAGTTCATAAGGTGAAGCCCCAAATTTCTTAAAAGGCACTTTATTATAAATATGACATGCTGTCAACAAAGCTTCACCCCACAAGTAAAACGGTAATTTTGCATTCATAAGCATTGAATTAACCATATCTACCAAGGATCTATTTTTTCTTTCAGCCACCCCATTTTGTTGGGGTGTGTATGGGGCTGTTCGTTGGTGAATAATTCCATTATCCTCACAAAACTGATTGAAGATATCTGAAAAATATTCACCTCCTCTATCACTTCGAAGCACTTTAATTCTTTTTTCTTTCTGATTTTCAACTTCAGATTTAAATTCTTTGAATTTGTCAAATGCTTCATCCTTGGTTTTCAACAAGTATACATAAGTGTATCTTGTATGGTCGTCAATGAAAGTGATAAAATATCGCTTTCCTCCTCTTGTTAGTTGACCATTCAATTCACAAATATCGGAATGCACAAGTTCTAGCAAATCACTGTTTCTTTCAACTTTAGAAAATGGTTTTTTAGTCATCTTGGCTTCAGCACAAATGTTACATTTTCTGAAATCGTTAACAGAATAGTTAATATAGCCATGTTTCGACATGTACTTTAAGCAATTAAAATTTAAATGTCCTAATCTTGCATGCCATAAAGAACTAGGAGAATCAACAACATAAGCAACAGTAGCAATTTTATTAATTGACAACTTAAACATACCATCACATGAGTATCCCTTTCCTACGAATACTCCATTCTTAGATACAATAACTTTATCAGATTCTAGAACAACTTTAAATCCCTTCTTGCATAAAAGATTTGCAGAAACTAAGTTCTTTCTCAAGTCCGGAACATGGAGAACATTGACAAGGGTGAGTTTTTGGCCAGAAGTAAACTTCAATTCCACACTTCCCTTGCCTATAACCTTAGCCGAAGCATGATTTCCCATGAGAACTTCTTCAGGCTCTTTCAATTCATTATAGGACTTGAACAAATTCTTATCATTGCACACATGTACGGTAGCGCCAGAATCAAGCCACTAATCTGCAGATTTTGCCACAGAGGCCATATGAAGTTCTGTGATCATCGCGACAAATTCTTGTCTAGCATCTTCCACAACATTTGCTTTATTATTTCCAGAACCAGATTTGGAGTTCTTTTCTGCCTTTGCCTTGAATCGACAACCTTTGATAAGATGTCCTTTAATGCCACAATAAAAACAAGGCCGATTCTTAGATTTATTCTTGAAATCTTTCTTGTTAGGTTTCAAACTATTGTTTGAATTTCCTGAATTTCCAAAAGTTGGTTCTTTGGAAGAAATGTGATGAACTTTCGATCCTAAGATCGACTCATCTCTGACACGATTTTCACTTTCAATTTGCAAGTGAGTCAAGAACTTGTCAATAGAGAAACTATCTGATGAATGAAGAATTTTACTTCTGTAATCATTCCAAACGGGAGGAAGTTTTGACAGAATTGCTACAACTTGGAGAGCATCAGGAATAGTAATCTGCAGTTCTCTCATTTGGGAAACCAGAATCTCCAATTCACGGATTTGATCCATGATTGGTATGTTATCAACAAACTTAAATTCAAAATATTTTAAGGCAAGAAAACGATCGGTACCTTCCTTCATGTGTTTGTATTTAGACTCAAGAGCAGACCATACCTCTTTTGGCGTCTTATAATTTCGGTACACATCATACAGCCTGTCGGTGAGGGCGTTGAGAATATAGCCCCTGCATAGCTTTTCATCTGTCTCACGCTTCGCTTTGTCTACCGCAATTTTCTTTTTAACTTCCTCAGAGTTGGTAGGCTTAGGATCTGCAATTGGTTGCAGCGAAGGATCGAGCAAGTTGTGAAGATTCAAAGATAGCAGAAGCCATGTCATTCTGTCTTGCCACCTAGTATAGTTTGTCCCATCAAACCTGTAAAGCCTGATGGATTCCTTTCCGTGAATTTGAAGTTGGACATTGGATTTCAGATCAGTCTCCATTGCGGAAGATATTGTTTTCGATTGTTAAAGTAACAGAGAGGATGGAAATAGAGAATGATTGAAAGCCTTGAGGCGTGTTAAACACTGTCCGAAAACAATATTTCCGTAGCACAGGAAATTTGTTCGTAGGATACAACAAGGCTCGAGATTTCTTGTGAGAGAGAAGGGAAGAGAGCAGTGCATTTTTTTGACTGTGCGGAGAGAGCCGCATTTTATAGAGAAGATGGTATCGTTTGGGAAAAGGCACGTCTGTTCAGAAAGATGCAACTGTCGCGTATTCGAATTTTAAAAAATAAAATTCGAAGTCTGGACTGAAGCGTCTTCGTACGAACAGTCAAGCCCCAAGATGCCCTAAGTGCCCAAGTGCCTATCTATGACTATTTAAATGTAAGCCCAATTAGTTAGCCCATCTCTTATTTATGGGCTTTACTCAATTTGTTTATCATATTGGACAAAACAATATATACTTTCAATTTCCATCTTCTTCTATCATGTGGGACATTTGAACTTCTCCACTATACACAAATTACATAACATTCCCCCACTAATTTGTGTATGATAATTTTTTTTCTTTGGATAAACGTTATCCATACAAAAAGGTATCTTTCGATTTGGACCTTTAATTAGTGTACATTAGTAAAAGTTTTAACGAAGTTGTAGGTGTCTGTAAAAGATTGAACCACAACTCTTATCGTAAAACCGAACAGATGACACAGACAAGTTTATCCACTAGATCTCACAAGATTCTCAACACAACCTTAGCACTATTATATACGGCCATGTGCTAATCCTGAATTCATGAACATTTATAAATGTAACACATACATTTATTGAAGCGGCACCACTTCTATGTTCAAATTTGTAAAACCTAATAAATGCAAACTCTGCATTATGCATTTACTCACAAACTAGCCATGATCAATAAATCATATATGGAACTGTGCTAGTTCTTTTAAGCGCTTATCAATAACTTGTTGTTACCCATTTAACTTGAAAACTAACATATTAGTCTGAAGTTGGGTTCTCGTCATCGGCGCTTAGGATTTTAAGTCCCATAATTTTTGTTGTACTTTGCACTAAGTCTCTAGCAAGTGCTTTTGTGAGAGGATCCGCTAAGTTTTCGCCGGATTTTACATATATGATGGTGATCACCCCCTTAGTAATTAAATCTCTCACAAACGTATGTCTTAAACTAATATGTCTAGATTTTCCATTGTAAACATCACTATATGCTCTAGACAATGTTGCTGAACTGTCGCAGTAAATAGAAATAGCAGATAACGAGTGTGGCCATAATTCAATGTCTAATAACAAGTCTCGTAACCATTCTGCTTCCTTAGCTGCGGCGCCAAGAGCAATGAACTCTGATTCCATAGTTGAATGTGCTATACATGTTTGTTTCTTAGATGCCCAACTTATGGCTCCTCCCCCTAATGAGAATATCCATCCAGACGTTGATAAGCTCTCATTAGTACTAGACATCCAACTTGCAACGCAATACCCTTCTAGCACACTTGGATAATCAGCATAAACTAATTTCAATTCTTTTGTTCTTTTGAGATATCCAAGGATCCTATTAATTGCTTTCCAATGAAGTATGCTAGGTTTAGACATAAATCTTGACATCATGTTAACAACAAAAGCTATATCTGGCCTTGTGCAATATGTGACATACATAAGACATCCAATGGCACTGGCATATTCCAGTTGAGCAATGATTCGACCTTTATTTTCTTGCATTTTCACACTAGAATCAACTGGAGTACTAGCATCTTTGATATTAAGATGTTTGAACTTATCAAGTATTTTTTCAATATAATGGGCTTGGTTCAAGGCATATCCTTTTTCATGTTTTTCAACTTTGATTCCCAATATTGTATCTACCTCATTAAGGTCTTTCATTTTAAAAACTGAAGTTAGATACTTTTTGGTATCGATAATTCCTTTCATGTTGTTACTAGCAATTATCATGTCATCAACATATAAACATAATATCACTATGTAATCATTGGTTTTCTTACAATAAACACATTTATCAGCATTACTATGCCCAAAACCATTTGCCAAAATTGCCTCATCAAACTTCTTATGCCATTGCTTTGGAGCTTGCTTTAAGCCATATAATGACTTAACTAATTTGCATACTTTGTTCTCATTTCCTGGTAGGACAAAACCTTCAGGCTGTTCCATATATACTTCCTCGGTTAAGTCACCATTCAAAAAAGCCGTTTTAACATCCATCTGATGAATGTACAGTTTATATATAGATGCCAACGCAAACAGAACTCTTATGGATGTGGTTCTTGCAACTGGAGCATAGGTATCAAAATAATCTATGCCTTCTTTTTGTCTAAAGCCTTTTGCTACTATTCTTGCTTTGTAAGTTTGTATAGAACCATATGTTCTATATTTCTTTTGAAACACCCATTTACACCCGATTGCCTTTGAACCGGGTGGAAGATCTATTAAAACCCAAGTCTTGTTGGATAGTATAGAATCCATCTCATCATTTATTGCTTCTTGCCAAAAAGCAGAATCTCGTGAAGTCATAGCTTCTTTAAATGTTTTAGGATCGTCATTAATAGTGAGTACCATAGGTGTAACTTCTATTACTTTTGATCTAGTAGCCTCAACCAAAAAAGTAATTGAATCAGAGGAAATGAAATCAGAACTCAAGTGTTTTTCTTTTCTAGCACGCTGACTTCTCCTAGGCTCACTTGGTTCACTATGTACTCTCTTTCCTCCACCAATGTTTTTAGAAGTTTCTTCTTCTATAGATTCAACTGTGCTATGTAGAAATTTATCTTCAAAGAATTCCACATGTACGGATTCCACTATCACATTGGATTGTAAATCCAGTAATCTATATGCTTTTGAGTTTTGTGCATAGCCAACGAATACACTTTTAATACCCCTTCGTCCTAACTTTGTCTTATGGGGATCTTGGACTTTGTAAAATGCTAAACACCCCCATACTTTAAAATAATTTAAGTTAGGTTTTCATCCATTATTCCAAAGTTCATAAGGTGAAGCCCCAAATTTCTTAAAAGGCACTTTATTATAAATATGACATGCTGTCAACAAAGCTTCACCCCACAAGTAAAACGGTAATTTTGCATTCATAAGCATTGAATTAACCATATCTACCAAGGATCTATTTTTTCTTTCAGCCACCCCATTTTGTTGGGGTGTGTATGGGGCTGTTCGTTGGTGAATAATTCCATTATCCTCACAAAACTGATTGAAGATATCTGAAAAATATTCACCTCCTCTATCACTTCGAAGCACTTTAATTCTTTTTTCTTTCTGATTTTCAACTTCAGATTTAAATTCTTTGAATTTGTCAAATGCTTCATCCTTGGTTTTCAACAAGTATACATAAGTGTATCTTGTATGGTCGTCAATGAAAGTGATAAAATATCGCTTTCCTCCTCTTGTTAGTTGACCATTCAATTCACAAATATCGGGATGCACAAGTTCTAGCAAATCACTGTTTCTTTCAACTTTAGAAAATGGTTTTTTAGTCATCTTGGCTTCAGCACAAATGTTACATTTTCTGAAATCGTTAACAGAATAGTTAATATAGCCATGTTTCGACATATACTTTAAGCAATTAAAATTTAAATGTCCTAATCTAGCATGCCATAAAGAACTCGGAGAATCAACAACATAAGCAACAGTAACAATTTTATTAATTGACAACTTAAACATACCATCACATGAGTATCCCTTTCCTACGAATACTCCATTCTTAGATACAATAACTTTATCAGATTCTAGAACAACTTTAAATCCCTTCTTGCATAAAAGATTTGCAGAAACTAAGTTCTTTCTCAAGTCCGGAACATGGAGAACATTGACAAGGGTGAGTTTTTGGCCAGAAGTAAACTTCAATTCCACACTTCCCTTGCCTATAACCTTAGCCGAAGCATGATTTCCCATGAGGACTTCTTCAGGCTCTTTCAATTCATTATAGGACTTGAACAAATTCTTATCATTGCACACATGTACGGTAGCGCCAAAATCAAGCCACCAATCTGCAGATTTTGCCACAAAGGCCATATGAAGTTCTGTGACCATCGCAACAAATTCTTGTCCATCATCTTCCACAACATTTGCTTTATTATTTCCAGAACCAGATTTGGAGTTCTTTTCTGCCTTTGCCTTGAATCGACAATCTTTGATAAGATGTCCTTTAATGCCACAATAAAAACAAGGCCGATTCTTAGATTTATTCTTGAAATCTTTCTTGTTAGGTTTCAAACTATTGTTTGAATTTCCTGAATTTCCAGAAGTTGGTTCTTTGGAAGAAATGTGATGAACTTTCGATCCTAAGATCGACTCATCTCTGACACGATTTTCACTTTCAATTTGCAAGTGAGTCAAGAACTTGTCAATAGAGAAACTATCTGATGAATGAAGAATTTTCCTTCTGTAATCATTCCAAGCGGGAGGAAGTTTTGACAGAATTGCTCCAACTTGGAGAGCATCAGGAATAGTAATCTGCAGTTCTCTCATTTGGGAAACCAGAATCTCCAATTCACGGATTTGATCCATGATTGGTATGTTATCAACAAACTTAAATTCAAAATATTTTAAGGCAAGAAAACGATCGGTACCTTCCTTCATGTGTTTGTATTTAGACTCAAGAGCAGACCATACCTCTTTTGGCGTCTAATAATTTCGGTACACATCATACAGCCTGTCGGTGAGGGCGTTGAGAATATAGCCCCTGCATAGCTTTTCATCCGTCTCACGCTTCGCTTTGTCTGCCGCAATTTTCTTTTTAACTTCCTCAGAGTCGGTAGGCTTAGGATATGCAATTGGTTGCAGCGAAGGATCGAGCAAGTAGTGAAGATTCAAAGATAGCAGAAGCCATGTCATTCTGTCTTGCCACCTAGTATAGTTTGTCCCATCAAACCTGTCAAGCCTGATGGATTCCTTTCCGTGAATTTGAAGTTGGACATTGGATTTCAGATCTGTCTCCATTGCGGAAGATATTGTTTTCGATTGTTAAAGTAACAGAGAGGATGGAAATAGAGAATGATTGAAAGCCTTGAGGCGTGTTAAACACTGTCCGAAAACAATATTTCCGTAGCACAGGAAATTTGTTCGTAGGATACAACAAGGCTCGAGATTTCTTGTGAGAGAGAAGGAGAAGAGAGCAGTGCATTTTTTTGACTGTGCGGAGAGAGCCGCATTTTATAGAGAAGATGGTATCGTTTGGGAAAAGGCACGTCTGTTCAGAAAGATGCAACTGTCGCGTATTCGAATTTTAAAAAATAAAATTCGAAGTCTGGACCGAAGCGTCTTCGTACGAACAGTCAAGCCCCAAGATGCTCCAAGTGCCCAAGTGCCTATCTATGACTATTTAAATGTAAGCCCAATTAGTTAGCCCATCTCTTATTTATGGGCTTTACTCAATTTGTTTATCATATTGGACAAAACAATATATACTTTCAATTTCCATCTTCTTCTATCATGTGGGACATTTGAACTTCTCCACTATACACAAATTACATAACATTCCCCCACTAATTTGTGTATGATAATTTTT
This sequence comes from Allium sativum, assembly GCA_030737875.1. Classification (NCBI taxonomy): domain Eukaryota; kingdom Viridiplantae; phylum Streptophyta; class Magnoliopsida; order Asparagales; family Amaryllidaceae; genus Allium; species Allium sativum. Next base: position 276,151,147 of record CM060923.1, read on the forward strand.
TTTCTTTGGATAAACGTTATCCATACAAAAAGGTATCTTTCGATTTGGACCTTTAATTAGTGTACATTAGTAAAAGTTTTAACGAAGTAGTAGGTGTCTGTAAAAGATTGAACCACAACTCTTATCGTAAAACCGAACAGATGACACAGACAAGTTTATCCACTAGATCTCACAAGATTCTCAACACAACCTTAGCACTATTATATACGGCCATGTGCTAATCCTGAATTCATGAACATTTATAAATGTAACACATACATTTATTGAAGCGGCACCACTTCTATGTTCAAATTTGTAAAACCTAATAAATGCAAACTCTGCATTATGCATTTACTCACAAACTAGCCATGATCAATAAATCATATATGGAACTGTGCTAGTTCTTTTAAGCGCTTATCAATAACTTGTCGTTACCCATTTAACTTGAAAACTAACATATTATTCTGAAGTTGGGTTCCCGTCATCGGCGCTTAGGATTTTAAGTCCCATAATTTTTGTTGTACTTTGCACTAAGTCTCTAGCAAGTGCTTTTGTGAGAGGATCCGCTAAGTTTTCGCCGGATTTTACATATATGATGGTGATCACCCCCTTAGTAATTAAATCTCTCACAAACGTATGTCTTAAACTAATATGTCTAGATTTTCCATTGTAAACATCACTATATGCTCTAGACAATGTTGCTGAACTGTCGCAGTAAATAGAAATAGCAGATAACGAGTGTGGCCATAATTCAATGTCTAATAACAAGTCTCGTAACCATTCTGCTTCCTTAGCTGCGGCGCCAAGAGCAATGAACTCTGATTCCATAGTTGAATGTGCTATACATGTTTGTTTCTTAGATGCCCAACTTATGGCTCCTCCCCCTAATGAGAATATCCATCCAGCCGTTGATAAGCTCCCATTTGTACTAGACATCCAACTTGCATCGCAATACCCTTCTAGCACACTTGGATAATCAGCATAAACTAATTTCAATTCTTTTGTTCTTTTGAGATATCCAAGGATCCTATTAATTGCTTTCCAATGAAGTATGCTAGGTTTAGACGTAAATCTTGACATCATGTTAACAGCAAAAGCTATATCTGGCCTTGTGCAATATGTGACATACATAAGACATCCAATGGCACTGGCATATTCCAGTTGAGCAATGATTCGACCTTTATTTTCTTGCATTTTCACACTAGAATCAACTGGAGTACTAGCATCTTTGATATTAAGATGTTTGAACTTATCAAGTATTTTTTCAATATAATGGGCTTGGTTCAAGGCATATCCTTTTTCATGTTTTTCAACTTTGATTCCCAATATTGTATCTACCTCATTAAGGTCTTTCATTTTAAAAACTGAAGTTAGATACTTTTTGGTATCGATAATTCCTTTCATGTTGTTACTAGCAATTATCATGTCATCAACATATAAACATAATATCACTATGTAATCATTGGTTTTCTTACAATAAACACATTTATCAGCATTACTATGCCCAAAACCATTTGCCAAAATTGCCTCATCAAACTTCTTATGCCATTGCTTTGGAGCTTGCTTTAAGCCATATAATGACTTGACTAATTTGCATACTTTGTTCTCATTTCCTGGTAGGACAAAACCTTCAGGCTGTTCCATATATACTTCCTCGGTTAAGTCACCATTCAAAAAAGCCGTTTTAACATCCATCTGATGAATGTACAGTTTATATATAGATGCCAACGCAAACAGAACTCTTATGGATGTGGTTCTTACAACTGGAGCATAGGTATCAAAATAATCTATGCCTTCTTTTTGTCTAAAGCCTTTTGCTACTAGTCTTGCTTTGTAAGTTTGTATAGAACCATCTGTTCTATATTTCTTTCGAAACACCCATTTACACCCGATTGCCTTTGAACCGGGTGGAAGATCTACTAAAACCCAAGTCTTGTTGGATAGTATAGAATCCATCTCATCATTTATTGCTTCTTGCCAAAAGGCAGAATCTCGTGAAGTCATAGCTTCTTTAAATGTTTTAGGATCGTCATTAATAGTGAGTACCATAGGTGTAACTTCTATTACTTTTGATCTAGTAGCCTCAACCAAAAAAGTAATTGAATCAGAGGAAATGAAATCAGAACTCAAGTGTTTTTCTTTTCTAGCACGCTGACTTCTCCTAGGCTCACTTGGTTCACTATGTACTCTTTTTCCTCCACCAATGTTTTTAGAAGTTTCTTCTTCTATAGACTCAACTGTGCTATGTAGAAATTTATCTTCAAAGAATTCCACATGTATGGATTCCACTATCACATTGGATTGTAAATCCAGTAATCTATATGCTTTTGAGTTTTGTGCATAGCCAACGAATACACTTTTAATACCCCTTGGTCCTATCTTTGTCTTATGGGGATCTTGGACTTTGTAAAATGCTAAACACCCCCATACTTTAAAATAATTTAAGTTAGGTTTTCTTCCATTATTCCAAAGTTCATAAGGTGAAGCCCCAAATTTCTTAAAAGGCACTTTATTATAAATATGACATGCTGTCAACAAAGCTTCACCCCACAAGTAAAACGGTAATTTTGCATTCATAAGAATTGAATTAACCATATCTACCAAGGATCTATTTTTTCTTTCAGCCAGCCCATTTTGTTGGGGTGTGTATGGGGCTGTTCGTTGGTGAATAATTCCATTATACTCACAAAACTGATTGAAGATATCTAAAAAATATTCACCTCCTCTATCACTTCGAAGCACTTTAATTCTTTTTACTTTCTGATTTTCAACTTCAGATTTAAATTCTTTGAATTTGTCAAATGCTTCATCCTTGGTTTTCAACAAGTATACATAAGTGTATCTTGTATGGTCGTCAATGAAAGTGATAAAATATCGCTTTCCTCCTCTTGTTAGTTGACCATTCAATTCACAAATATCGGAATGCACAAGTTCTAGCAAATCACTGTTTCTTTCAACTTTAGAAAATGATTTTTTAGTCATCTTGGCTTCAGCACAAATGTTACATTTTCTGAAATCGTTAACAGAATAGTTAATATAGCCATGTTTCGACATATACTTTAATCAATTAAAATTTAAATGTCCTAATCTAGCATGCCATAAAGAACTAGGAGAATCAACAACATAAGCAACAGTAGCAATTTTATTAATTGACAACTTAAACATACCATCATATGAGTATCCCTTTCCTACGAATACTCCATTCTTAGATACAATAACTTTATCAGATTCTAGAACAACTTTAAATCCCTTCTTGCATAAAAGATTTGCAGAAACTAAGTTCTTTCTCAAGTCCGGAACATGGAGAACATTGACAAGGGTGAGTTTTTGGCCAGAAGTAAACTTCAATTCCACACTTCCCTTGCCTATAACCTTAGCCGAAGCATGATTTCCCATGAGAACTTCTTCAGGCTCTTTCAATTCATTATAGGACTTGAACAAATTCTTATCATTGCACACATGTACGGTAGCGCCAGAATCAAGCCACTAATCTGCAGATTTTGCCACAGAGGCCATATGAAGTTCTGTGATCATCGCAACAAATTCTTGTCCAGCATCTTCCACAACATTTGCTTTATTATTTCCAGAACCAGATTTGGAGTTCTTTTCTGCCTTTGCCTTGAATCGACAATCTTTGATAAGATGTCCTTTAATGCCACATTAAAAACAAGGCCGATTCTTAGATTTATTCTTGAAATCTTTCTTGTTAGGTTTCAAACTATTGTTTGAATTTCCTGAATTTCCAGAAGTTGGTTCTTTGGAAGAAATGTGATGAACTTTCGATCCTAAGATCGACTCATCTCTGACACGATTTTCACTTTCAATTTGCAAGTGAGTCAAGAACTTGTCAATAGAGAAACTATCTGATGAATGAAGAATTTTCCTTCTGTAATCATTCCAAGCGGGAGGAAGTTTTGACAGAATTGCTCCAACTTGGAGAGCATCAGGAATAGTAATCTGCAGTTCTCTCATTTGGGAAACCAGAATCTCCAATTCACGGATTTGATCCATGATTGGTATGTTATCAACAAACTTAAATTCAAAATATTTTAAGGCAAGAAAACGATCGGTACCTTCCTTCATGTGTTTGTATTTAGACTCAAGCGAAGACCATACCTCTTTTGGCGTCTTATAATTTCGGTACACATCATACAGCCTGCCGGTGAGGGCGTTGAGAATATAGCCCCTGCATAGCTTTTCATCCGTCTCACGCTTCGCTTTGTCTGCCGCAATTTTCTTTTTAACTTCCTCAGAGTCGGTAGGCTTAGGATCTGCAATTGGTTGCAGCGAAGGATCGAGCAAGTAGTGAAGATTCAAAGATAGCAGAAGCCATGTCATTCTGTCTAGCCACCTAGTATAGTTTGTCCCATCAAACCTGTCAAGCCTGATGGATTCCTTTCCGTGAATTTGAAGTTGGACATTGGATTTCAGATCTGTCTCCATTGTGGAAGATATTGTTTTCGATTGTTAAAGTAACAGAGAGGAAGGAAATAGAGAATGATTGAAAGCCTTGAGGCGTGTTAAACACTGTCCGAAAACAATATTTCCGTAGCACAGGAAATTTATTCGCTGGATACAACAAAGCTCGAGATTTCTTGTGAGAGAGAAGGAGAAGAGAGCAGTGCATTTTTTTGACTGTGCGGAGAGAGCCGCATTTTATAGAGAAGATGGTATCGTTTGGGAAAAGGCACGTCTGTTCAGAAAGATGCAACTGTCGCGTATTCGAATTTTAAAAAATAAAATTCGAAGTCTGGACCGAAGCGTCTTCGTACGAACAGTCAAGCCCCAAGATGCCCCAAGTGCCCAAGTGCCTATCTATGACTATTTAAATGTAAGCCCAATTAGTTAGCCCATCTCTTATTTATGGGCTTTACTCAATTTGTTTATCATATTGGACAAAACAATATATACTTTCAATTTCCATCTTCTTCTATCATGTGGGACATTTGAACTTCTCCACTATACACAAATTACATAACATTCCCCCACTAATTTGTGTATGATAATTTTTTTTCTTTGGATAAACGTTATCCATACAAAAAGGTATCTTTCGATTTGGACCTTTAATTAGTGTACATTAGTAAAAGTTTTAACGAAGTTGTAGGTGTCTGTAAAAGATTGAACCACAACTCTTATCGTAAAACCAAACAGATGACACAGACAAGTTTATCCACTAGATCTCACAAGATTCTCAACACAACCTTAGCACTATTATATACGGCCATGTGCTAATCCTGAATTCATGAACATTTATAAATGTAACACATACATTTATTGAAGCGGCACCACTTCTATGTTCAAATTTGTAAACCCTAATAAATGCAAACTCTGCATTATGCATTTACTCACAAACTAGCCATGATCAATAAATCATATATGGAACTGTGCTAGTTCTTTTAAGCGCTTATCAATAACTTGTTGTTACCCATTTAACTTGAAAACTAACATATTAGTCTGAAGTTGGGTTCCCGTCATCGGCGCTTAGGATTTTAAGTCCCATAATTTTTGTTGTACTTTGCACTAAGTCTCTAGCAAGTGCTTTTGTGAGAGGATCCGCTAAGTTTTCGCCGGATTTTACATATATGATGGTGATCACCCCCTTAGTAATTAAATCTCTCACAAACGTATGTCTTAAACTAATATGTCTAGATTTTCCATTGTAAACATCACTATATGCTCTAGACAATGTTGTTGAACTGTCGCAGTAAATAGAAATAGCAGATAACGAGTGTGGCCATAATTCAATGTCTGATAACAAGTCTCGTAACCATTCTGCTTCCTTAGCTGCGGCGCCAAGAGCAATGAACTCTGATTCCATAGTTGAATGTGCTATACATGTTTGTTTCTTAGATGCCCAACTTATGGCTCCTCCCCCTAATGAGAATATCCATCCAGACGTTGATAAGCTCTCATTTGTACTAGACATCCAACTTGCATCGCAATACCCTTCTAGCACACTTGGATAATCAGCATAAACTAATTTCAATTCTTTTGTTCTTTTGAGATATCCAAGGATCCTATTAATTGCTTTCCAATGAAGTATGCTAGGTTTAGACGTAAATCTTGACATCATGTTAACAGCAAAAGCTATATCTGGCCTTGTGCAATATGTGACATACATAAGACATCCAATGGCACTGGCATATTCCAGTTGAGCAATGATTCGACCTTTATTTTCTTGCATTTTCACACTAGAATCAACTGGAGTACTAGCATCTTTGATATTAAGATGTTTGAACTTATCAAGTATTTTTTCAATATAATGGGCTTGGCTCAAGGCATATCCTTTTTCTTGTTTTTCAACTTTGATTCCCAATATTGTATCTACCTCATTAAGGTCTTTCATTTTAAAAACTGAAGTTAGATACTTTTTGGTATCGATAATTCCTTTCATGTTGTTACTAGCAATTATCATGTCATCAACATATAAACATAATATCACTATGTAATCATTGGTTTTCTTACAATAAACACATTTATCAGCATTACTATGCCCAAAACCATTTGCCAAAATTGCCTCATCAAACTTCTTATGCCATTGCTTTGGAGCTTGCTTTAAGCCATATAATGACTTGACTAATTTGCATACTTTGTTCTCATTTCCTTGTAGGACAAAACCTTCAGGCTGTTCCATATATACTTCCTCGGTTAAGTCACCATTCAAAAAAGCCGTTTTAACATCCATCTGATGAATGTACAGTTTATATATAGATGCCAACGCAAACAGAACTCTTATGGATGTGGTTCTTGCAACTGGAGCATAGGTATCAAAATAATCTATGCCTTCTTTTTGTCTAAAGCCTTTTGCTACTAGTCTTGCTTTGTAAGTTTGTATAGAACCATCTGTTCTATATTTCTTTCGAAACACCCATTTACACCCGATTGCCTTTGAACCGGGTGGAAGATCTACTAAAACCCAAGTCTTGTTGGATAGTATAGAATCCATCTCATCATTTATTGCTTCTTGCCAAAAGGCAGAATCTCGTGAAGTCATAGCTTCTTTAAATGTTTTAGGATCGTCATTAATAGTGAGTACCATAGGTGTAACTTCTATTACTTTTGATCTAGTAGCCTCAACCAAAAAAGTAATTGAATCAGAGGAAATGAAATCAGAACTCAAGTGTTTTTCTTTTCTAGCACGCTGACTTCTCCTAGGCTCACTTGGTTCACTATGTACTCTTTTTCCTCCACCAATGTTTTAAGAAGTTTCTTCTTCTATAGACTCAACTGTGCTATGTAGAAATTTATCTTCAAAGAATTCCACATGTATGGATTCCACTATCACATTGGATTGTAAATCCAGTAATCTATATTCTTTTGAGTTTTGTGCATAGCCAACGAATACACTTTTAATACCCCTTGGTCCTAACTTTGTCTTATGGGGATCTTGGACTTTGTAAAATGCTAAACACCCCCATACTTTAAAATAATTTAAGTTAGGTTTTCTTCCATTATTCCAAAGTTCATAAGGTGAAGCCCCAAATTTCTTAAAAGGCACTTTATTATAAATATGACATGCTGTCAACAAAGCTTCACCCCACAAGTAAAACGGTAATTTTGCATTCATAAGCATTGAATTAACCATATCTACCAAGGATCTATTTTTTCTTTCAGCCACCCCATTTTGTTGGGGTGTGTATGGGGCTGTTCGTTGGTGAATAATTCCATTATCCTCACAAAACTGATTGAAGATATCTGAAAAATATTCACCTCCTCTATCACTTCGAAGCACTTTAATTCTTTTTTCTTTCTGATTTTCAACTTCATATTTAAATTCTTTGAATTTGTCAAATGCTTCATCCTTGGTTTTCAACAAGTATACATAAGTGTATCTTGTATGGTCGTCAATGAAAGTGATAAAATATCGCTTTCCTCCTCTTGTTAGTTGACCATTCAATTCACAAATATCGGAATGCACAAGTTCTAGCAAATCACTGTTTCTTTCAACTTTAGAAAATGGTTTTTTAGTCATCTTGGCTTCGGCACAAATGTTACATTTTCTGAAATCGTTAACAGAATAGTTAATATAGCCATGTTTCGACATGTACTTTAAGCAATTAAAATTTAAATGTCCTAATCTAGCATGCCATAAAGAACTAGGAGAATCAACAACATAAGCAACAGTAGCAATTTTATTAATTGACAACTTAAACATACCATCACATGAGTATCCCTTTCCTACGAATACTCCATTCTTAGATACAATAACTTTATCAGATTCTAGAACAACTTTAAATCCCTTCTTGCATAAAAGATTTGCAGAAACTAAGTTCTTTCTCAAGTCCGGAACATGGAGAACATTGACAAGGGTGAGTTTTTGGCCAGAAGTAAACTTCAATTCCACACTTCCCTTGCCTATAACCTTAGCCGAAGCATGATTTCCCATGAGGACTTCTTCAGGCTCTTTCAATTCATTATAGGACTTGAACAAATTCTTATCATTGCACACATGTACGGTAGCGCCAGAATCAAGCCACCAATATGCAGATTTTGCCATAGAGGCCATATGAAGTTCTGTGATCATCGCAACAAATTCTTGTCCAGCATCTTCCACAACATTTGCTTTATTATTTCCAGAACCAGATTTGGAGTTCTTTTCTGCCTTTGCCTTGAATCGACAATCTTTGATAAGATGTCCTTTAATGCCACAATAAAAACAAGGCCGATTCTTAGATTTATTCTTGAAATCTTTCTTGTTAGGTTTCAAACTATTGTTTGAATTTCCTGAATTTCCAGAAGTTGGTTCTTTGGAAGAAATGTGATGAACTTTCGATCCTAAGATCGACTCATCTCTGACATGATTTTCACTTTCAATTTGCAAGTGAGTCAAGAACTTGTCAATAGAGAAACTATCTGATGAATGAAGAATTTTCCTTCTGTAATCATTCCAAGCGGGAGGAAGTTTTGACAGAATTTCTCCAACTTGGAGAGCATCAGGAATAGTAATCTGCAGTTCTCTCATTTGGGAAACCAGAATCTCCAATTCACGGATTTGATCCATGATTGGTATGTTATCAACAAACTTAAATTCAAAATATTTTAAGGCAAGAAAACGATCGATACCTTCCTTCATGTGTTTGTATTTAGACTCAAGAGCAGACCATACCTCTTTTGGCGTCTTATAATTTCGGTACACATCATACAGCCTGTCGGTGAGGGCGTTGAGAATATAGCCCCTGCATAGCTTTTCATCCGTCTCACGCTTCGCTTTGTCTGCCGCAATTTTCTTTTTAACTTCCTCAGAGTCGGTAGGCTTAGGATATGCAATTGGTTGCAGCGAAGGATCGAGCAAGTAGTGAAGATTCAAAGATAGCAGAAGCCATGTCATTCTGTCTTGCCACCTAGTATAGTTCGTCCCATCAAACCTGTCAAGCCTGATGGATTCCTTTCCGTGAATTTGAAGTTGGACATTGGATTTCAGATCTGTCTCCATTGCGGAAGATATTGTTTTCGATTGTTAAAGTAACAGAGAGGATGGAAATAGAGAATGATTGAAAGCCTTGAGGCGTGTTAAACACTGTCCGAAAACAATATTTCCGTAGCACAGGAAATTTGTTCGCAGGATACAACAAGGCTCGAGATTTCTTGTGAGAGAGAAGGAGAAGAGAGCAGTGCATTTTTTTGACTGTGCGGAGAGAGCCGCATTTTATAGAGAAGATGGTATCGTTTGAGAAAAGGCACGTCTGTTCAGAAAGATGCAACTGTCGCGTATTCGAATTTTAAAAAATAAAATTCGAAGTCTGGACCGAAGCGTCTTCGTACGAACAGTCAAGCCCCAAGATGCCCCAAGTGCCTATCTATGACTATTTAAATGTAAGCCCAATTAGTTAGCCCATCTCTTATTTATGGGCTTTACTCAATTTGTTTATCATATTGGACAAAACAATATATACTTTCAATTTCCATCTTCTTCTATCATGTGGGACATTTGAACTTCTCCACTATACACAAATTACATAACATTCCCCCAATAATTTGTGTATGATAATTTTTTTTCTTTGGATAAACGTTATCCATACAAAAAGGTATCTTTCGATTTGGACCTTTAATTAGTGTACATTAGTAAAAGTTTTAACGAAGTTGTAGGTGTCTGTAAAAGATTGAACCACAACTCTTATCGTAAAACCGAACAGATGACACAGACAAGTTTATCCACTAGATCTCACAAGATTCTCAACACAACCTTAGCACTATTATATACGGCCATGTGCTAATCCTGAATTCATGAACATTTATAAATGTAACACATACATTTATTGAAGCGGCACCACTTCTATGTTCAAATTTGTAAAACCTAATAAATGCAAACTCTGCATTATGCATTTACTCACAAACTAGCCATGATCAATAAATCATATATGGAACTGTGCTAGTTCTTTTAAGCGCTTATCAATAACTTGTTGTTACCCATTTAACTTGAAAACTAACATATTAGTCTGAAGTTGGGTTCCCGTCATCGGCGCTTAGGATTTTAAGTCCCATAATTTTTGTTGTACTTTGCACTAAGTCTCTAGCAAGTGCTTTTGTGAGAGGATCCGCTAAGTTTTCGCCGGATTTTACATATATGACGGTGATCACCCCCTTAGTAATTAAATCTCTCACAAACGTATGTCTTAAACTAATATGTCTAGAATTTCCATTGTAAACATCACTATATGCTCTAGACAATGTTGCTGAACTGTCGTAGTAAATAGAAATAGAAGATAACGAGTGTGGCCATAATTCAATGTCTAATAACAAGTCTCGTAACCATTCTGCTTCCTTAGCTGCGGCGCCAAGAGCAATGAACTCTGATTCCATAGTTGAATGTGCTATACATGTTTGTTTCTTAGATGCCCAACTTATGGCTCCTCCCCCTAATGAGAATATCCATCCAGACGTTGATAAGCTCTCATTAGTACTAGACATCCAACTTGCATCGCAATACCCTTCTAGCACACTTGGATAATCAGCATAAACTAATTTCAATTCTTTTGTTCTTTTGAGATATCCAAGGATCCTATTAATTGCTTTCCAATGAAGTATGCTAGGTTTAGACGTAAATCTTGACATCATGTTAACAGCAAAAGCTATATCTGGCCTTGTGCAATATGTGACATACATAAGACATCCAATGGCACTGGCATATTCAAGTTGAGCAATGATTCGACCTTTATTTTCTTGCATTTTCACACTAGAATCAACTGGAGTACTAGCATCTTTGATATTAAGATGTTTGAACTTATCAAGTATTTTTTCAATATAATGGGCTTGGTTCAAGGCATATCCTTTTTCATGTTTTTCAACTTTGATTCCCAATATTGTATCTACCTCATTAAGGTCTTTCATTTTAAAAACTGAAGTTAGATACTTTTTGGTATCGATAATTTCTTTCATGTTGTTACTAGCAATTATCATGTCATCAACATATAAACATAATATCACTATGTAATCATTGGTTTTCTTACAATAAACACATTTATCAGCATTACTATGCCCAAAACCATTTGCCAAAATTGCCTCATCAAACTTCTTATGCCATTGCTTTGGAGCTTGCTTTAAGCCATATAATGACTTGACTAATTTGCATACTTTGTTCTCATTTCCTTGTAGGACAAAACCTTCAGGCTGTTCCATATATACTTCCTCGGTTAAGTCACCATTCAAAAAAGCCGTTTTAACATCCATCTGATGAATGTACAGTTTATATATAGATGCCAACGCAAACAGAACTCTTATGGATGTGGTTCTTGCAACTGGAGCATAGGTATCAAAATAATCTATGCCTTCTTTTTGTCTAAAGCCTTTTGCTACTAGTCTTGCTTTGTAAGTTTGTATAGAACCATCTGTTCTATATTTCTTTCGAAACACCCATTTACACCCGATTGCCTTTGAACCGGGTGGAAGATCAACTAAAACCCAAGTCTTGTTGGATAGTATAGAATCCATCTCATCATTTATTGCTTCTTGCCAAAAGGCAGAATCTCGTGAAGTCATAGCTTCTTTAAATGTTTTAGGATCGTCATTAATAGTGAGTACCATAGGTGTAACTTCTATTACTTTTGATCTAGTAGCCTCAACCAAAAAAGTAATTGAATCAGAGGAAATGAAATCAGAACTCAAGTGTTTTTCTTTTCTAGCACGCTGACTTCTCCTAGGCTCACTTGGTTCACTATGTACTCTTTTTCCTCCACCAATGTTTTAAGAAGTTTCTTCTTCTATAGACTCAACCGTGCTATGTAGAAATTTATCTTCAAAGAATTCCACATGTATGGATTCCACTATCACATTGGATTGTAAATCCAGTAATCTATATTCTTTTGAGTTTTGTGCATAGCCAACGAATACACTTTTAATACCCCTTGGTCCTAACTTTGTCTTATGGGGATCTTGGACTTTGTAAAATGCTAAACACCCCCATACTTTAAAATAATTTAAGTTAGGTTTTCTTCCATTATTCCAAAGTTCATAAGGTGAAGCCCCAAATTTCTTAAAAGGCACTTTATTATAAATATGACATGCTGTCAACAAAGCTTCACCCCACAAGTAAAACGGTAATTTTGCATTCATAAGCATTGAATTAACCATATCTACCAAGGATCTATTTTTTCTTTCAGCCACCCCATTTTGTTGGGGTGTGTATGGGGCTGTTCGTTGGTGAATAATTCCATTATCCTCACAAAACTGATTGAAGATATCTGAAAAATATTCACCTCCTCTATCACTTCGAAGCACTTTAATTCTTTTTTCTTTCTGATTTTCAACTTCATATTTAAATTCTTTGAATTTGTCAAATGCTTCATCCTTGGTTTTCAACAAGTATACATAAGTGTATCTTGTATGGTCGTCAATGAAAGTGATAAAATATCGCTTTCCTCCTCTTGTTAGTTGACCATTCAATTCACAAATATCGGAATGCACAAGTTCTAGCAAATCACTATTTCTTTCAACTTTAGAAAATGGTTTTATAGTCATCTTGGCTTCGGCACAAATGTTACATTTTCTGAAATCGTTAACAGAATAGTTAATATAGCCATGTTTCAACATGTACTTTAAGCAATTAAAATTTAAATGTCCTAATCTAGCATGCCATAAAGAACTAGGAGAATCAACAACATAAGCAACAGTAGCAATTTTATTAATTGACAACTTAAACATACCATCACATGAGTATCCCTTTCCTACGAATACTCCATTCTTAGATACAATAACTTTATCAGATTCTAGAACAACTTTAAATCCCTTCTTGCATTAAAGATTTGCAGAAACTAAGTTCTTTCTCAAGTCCGGAACATGGAGAACATTGACAAGGGTGAGTTTTTGGCCAGAAGTAAACTTCAATTCCACACTTCCCTTGCCTATAACCTTAGCCGAAGCATGATTTCCCATGAGGACTTCTTCAGGCTCTTTCAATTCATTATAGGATTTGAACAAATTCTTATCATTGCACACATGTACGGTAGCGCCAGAATCAAGCCACCAATCTGCAGATTTTGCCATAGAGGCCATATGAAGTTCTGTGATCATCGCAACAAATTCTTGTCCAGCATCTTCCACAACATTTGCTTTATTATTTCCAGAACCAGATTTGGAGTTCTTTTCTGCCTTTGCCTTGAATCGACAATCTTTGATAAGATGTCCTTTAATGCCACAATAAAAACAAGGCCGATTCTTAGATTTATTCTTGAAATCTTTCTTGTTAGGTTTCAAGCTATTGTTTGAATTTCCTGAATTTCCATAAGTTGGTTCTTTGGAAGAAATGTGATGAACTTTCGATCCTAAGATCGACTCATCTCTGACACGATTTTCACTTTCAATTTGCAAGTGAGTCAAGAACTTGTCAATAGAGAAACTATCTGATGAATGAAGAATTTTCCTTCTGTAATCAATCCAAGCGGGAGGAAGTTTTGACAGAATTGCTCCAACTTGGAGAGCATCAGGAATAGTAATCTGCAGTTCTCTCATTTGGGAAACCAGAATCTCCAATTCACGGATTTGATCCATGATTGGTATGTTATCAACAAACTTAAATTCAAAATATTTTAAGGCAAGAAAACGATCGATACCTTCCTTCATGTGTTTGTATTTAGACTCAAGAGCAGACCATACCTCTTTTGGCGTCTTATAATTTCGGTACACATCATACAGCCTGTCGGTGAGGGCGTTGAGAATATAGCCCCTGCATAGCTTTTCATCCGTCTCACGCTTCGCTTTGTCTGCCGCAATTTTCTTTTTAACTTCCTCAGAGTCGGTAGGCTTAGGATCTGCAATTGGTTGCAGCGAAGGATCGAGCAAGTAGTGAAGATTCAAAGATAGCAGAAGCCATGTCATTCTGTCTTGCCACCTAGTATAGTTTGTCCCATCAAACCTGTCAAGCCTGATGGATTCCTTTCCGTGAATTTGAAGTTGGACATTGGATTTCAGATCTGTCTCCATTGCGGAAGATATTGTTTTCGATTGTTAAAGTAACAGAGAGGATGGAAATAGAGAATGATTGAAAGCCTTGAGGCGTGTTAAACACTGTCCGAAAACAATATTTCCGTAGCACAGGAAATTTGTTCGCAGGATACAACAAGGCTCGAGATTTCTTGTGAGAGAGAAGGAGAAGAGAGCAGTGCATTTTTTTGACTGTGCGGAGAGAGCCGCATTTTATAGAGAAGATGGTATCGTTTGAGAAAAGGCACGTCTGTTCAGAAAGATGCAACTGTCGTGTATTCGAATTTTAAAAAATAAAATTCGAAGTCTGGACCGAAGCGTCTTCGTACGAACAGTCAAGCCCCAAGATGCCCCAAGTGCCCAAGTGCCTATCTATGACTATTTAAATGTAAGCCCAATTAGTTAGCCCATCTCTTATTTATGGGCTTTACTCAATTTGTTTATCATATTGGACAAAACAATATATACTTACAATTTCCATCTTCTTCTATCATGTGGGACATTTGAACTTCTCCACTATACACAAATTACATAACATTCCCCCACTAATTTGTGTATGATAATTTTTTTTCTTTGGATAAACGTTATCCATACAAAAAGGTATCTTTCGATTTGGACCTTTAATTAGTGTACATTAGTAAAAGTTTTAACGAAGTTGTAGGTGTCTGTAAAAGATTGAACCACAACTCTTATCGTAAAACCGAGCAGATGACACAGACAAGTTTATCCACTAGATCTCACAAGATTCTCAACACAACCTTAGCACTATTATATACGGCCATGTGCTAATCCTGAATTCATGAACATTTATAAATGTAACACATACATTTATAGAAGCGGCACCACTTCTATGTTCAAATTTGTAAAACCTAATAAATGCAATCTCTGCATTATGCATTTACTCACAAACTAGCCATGATCAATAAATCATATATGGAACTGTGCTAGTTCTTTTAAGCGCTTATCAATAACTTGTTGTTACCCATTTAACTTGAAAACTAACATATTAGTCTGAAGTTGGGTTCCCGTCATCGGCGCTTAGGATTTTAAGTCCCATAATTTTTGTTGTACTTTGCACTAAGTCTCTAGCAAGTGCTTTTGTGAGAGGATCCGCTAAGTTTTCGCCGGATTTTACATATATGACGGTGATCACCCCCTTAGTAATTAAATCTCTCACAAACGTATGTCTTAAACTAATATGTCTAGATTTTCCATTGTAAACATCACTATATGCTCTAGACAATGTTTCTGAACTGTCGTAGTAAATAGAAATAGAAGATAGCGAGTGTGGCCATAATTCAATGTCTAATAACAAGTCTCGTAACCATTCTGCTTCCTTAGCTGCGGCGCCAAGAGCAATGAACTCTGATTCCATAGTTGAATGTGCTATACATGTTTGTTTCTTAGATGCCCAACTTATGGCTCCTCCCCCTAATGAGAATATCCATCCAGACGTTGATAAGCTCTCATTAGTACTAGACATCCAACTTGCATCGCAATACCCTTCTAGCACACTTGGATAATCAGCATAAACTAATTTCAATTCTTTTGTTCTTTTGAGATATCCAAGGATCCTATTAATTGCTTTCCAATGAAGTATGCTAGGTTTAGACGTAAATCTTGACATCATGTTAACAGCAAAAGCTATATCTGGCCTTGTGCAATATGTGACATACATAAGACATCCAATGGCACTGGCATATTCCAGTTGAGCAATGATTCGACCTTTATTTTCTTGCATTTTCACACTAGAATCAACTGGAGTACTAGCATCTTTGATATTAAGATGTTTGAACTTATCAAGTATTTTTTCAATATAATGGGCTTGGTTCAAGGCATATCCTTTTTCATGTTTCTCAACTTTGATTCCCAATATTGTGTCTACCTCATTAAGGTCTTTCATTTTAAAAACTGAAGTTAGATACTTTTTGGTATCGATAATTTCTTTCATGTTGTTACTAGCAATTATCATGTCATCAACATATAAACATAATATCACTATGTAATCATTGGTTTTCTTACAATAAACACATTTATCAGCATTACTATGCCCAAAACCATTTGCCAAAATTGCCTCATCAAACTTCTTATGCCATTGCTTTGGAGCTTGCTTTAAGCCATATAATGACTTGACTAATTTGCATACTTTGTTCTCATTTCCTGGTAGGACAAAACCTTCAGACTGTTTCATATATACTTCCTCGGTTAAGTCACCATTCAAAAAAGCCGTTTTAACATCCATCTGATGAATGTACAGTTTATATATAGATGCCAACGCAAACAGAACTCTTATGGATGTGGTTCTTGCAACTGGAGCATAGGTATCAAAATAATCTATGCCTTCTTTTTGTCTGAAGCCTTTTGCTACTAGTCTTGCTTTGTAAGTTTGTATAGAACCATCTGTTCTATATTTCTTTCGAAACACCCATTTACACCCGATTGCCTTTGAACCGGGTGGAAAATCTACTAAAACCCAAGTCTTGTTGGATAGTATAGAATCCATCTCATCATTTATTGCTTCTTGCCAAAAGGCAGAATCTCGTGAAGTCATAGCTTCTTTAAATGTTTTAGGATCGTCATTAATAGTGAGTACCATAGGTGTAACTTCTATTACTTTTGATCTAGTAGCCTTAACCAAAAAAGTAATTGAATCAGAGGAAATGAAATCAGAACTCAAGTGTTTTTCTTTTCTAGCACGCTGACTTCTCCTAGGCTCACTTGGTTCACTATGTACTCTTTTTCCTCCACCAATGTTTTTAGAAGTTTCTTCTTCTATAGACTCAACTGTGCTATGTAGAAATTTATCTTCAAAGAATTCCACATGTATGGATTCCACTATCGCATTGGATTGTAAATCCAGTAATCTATATGCTTTTGAGTTTTGTGCATAGCCAACGAATACACTTTTAATACCCCTTGGTCCTAACTTTGTCTTATGGGGATCTTGGACTTTGTAAAATGCTAAACACCCCCATACTTTAAAATAATTTAAGTTAGGTTTTCTTCCATTATTCCAAAGTTCATAAGGTGAAGCCCCAAATTTCTTAAAAGGCACTTTATTATAAATATGACATGCTGTCAACAAAGCTTCACCCCACAAGTAAAACAGTAATTTTGCATTCATAAGCATTGAATTAACCATATCTACCAAGGATCTATTTTTTCTTTCAGCCACCCCATTTTGTTGGGGTGTGTATGGGGCTGTTCGTTGGTGAATAATTCCATTATCCTCACAAAACTGATTGAAGATATCTGAAAAATATTCACCTCCTCTATCACTTCGAAGCACTTTAATTCTTTTTTCTTTCTGATTTTCAACTTCAGATTTAAATTCTTTGAATTTGTCAAATGCTTCATCCTTGGTTTTCAACAAGTATACATAAGTGTATCTTGTATGGTCGTCAATGAAAGTGATAAAATATCGCTTTCCTCCTCTTGTTAGTTGACCATTCAATTCACAAATATCGGAATGCACAAGTTCTAGCAAATCACTGTTTCTTTCAACTTTAGAAAATGGTTTTTTAGTCATCTTGGCTTCAGCACAAATGTTACATTTTCTGAAATCGTTAACAGAATAGTTAATATAGCCATGTTTCGACATATACTTTAAGCAATTAAAATTTAAATGTCCTAATCTAGCATGCCATAAAGAACTAGGAGAATCAACAACACAAGCAACAGTAGCAATTTTATTAATTGACAACTTAGACATACCATCACATGAGTATCCCTTTCCTACGAATACTCCATTCTTAGATACAATAACTTTATCAGATTCTAGAACAACTTTAAATCCCTTCTTGCATAAAAGATTTGCAGAAACTAAGTTCTTTCTCAAGTCCGGAACATGGAGAACATTGACAAGGGTGAGTTTTTGGCCAGAAGTAAACTTCAATTCCACACTTCCCTTGCCTATAACCTTAGCCGAAGCATGATTTCCCATGAGGACTTCTTCAGGCTCTTTCAATTCATTATAGGACTTGAACAAATTCTTATCATTGCACACATGTACGGTAGCGCCAGAATCAAGCCACCAATCTGCAGATTTTGCCACAAAGGCCATATGAAGTTCTGTGATCATCGCAACAAATTCTTGTCCATCATCTTCCACAACATTTGCTTTATTATTTCCAGAACCAGATTTGGAGTTCTTTTCTGCCTTTGCCTTGAATCGACAATCTTTGATAAGATGTCCTTTAATGTCACAATAAAAACAAGGCCGATTCTTAGATTTATTCTTGAAATCTTTCTTGTTAGGTTTCAAACTATTGTTTGAATTTCCTGAATTTCCAGAAGTTGGTTCTTTGGAAGAAATGTGATGAACTTTCGATCCTAAGATCGACTCATCTCTGACACGATTTTCACTTTCAATTTGCAAGTGAGTCAAGAACTTGTCAATAGAGAAACTATCTGATGAATGAAGAATTTTCCTTCTGTAATCATTCCAAGCGGGAGGAAGTTTTGACAGAATTGCTCCAACTTGGAGAGCATCAGGAATAGTAATCTGCAGTTCTCTCATTTGGGAAACCAGAATCTCCAATTCACGGATTTGATCCATGATTGGTATGTTATCAACAAACTTAAATTCAAAATATTTTAAGGCAAGAAAACGATCGGTACCTTCCTTCATGTGTTTGTATTTAGACTCAAGAGCAGACCATACCTCTTTTGGCGTCTTATAATTTCGGTACACATCATACAGCCTGTCGGTGAGGGCGTTGAGAATATAGCCCCTGCATAGCTTTTCATCCGTCTCACGCTTCGCTTTGTCTGCCGCAATTTTCTTTTTAACTTCCTCAGAGTCGGTAGGCTTAGGATATGCAATTGGTTGCAGCGAAGGATCGAGCAAGTAGTGAAGATTCAAAGATAGCAGAAGCCATGTCATTCTGTCTTGCCACCTAGTATAGTTTGTCCCATCAAACCTGTCAAGCCTGATGGATTCCTTTCCGTGAATTTGAAGTTGGACATTGGATTTCAGATCTGTCTCCATTGCGGAAGATATTGTTTTCGATTGTTAAAGTAACAGAGAGGATGGAAATAGAGAATGATTGAAAGCCTTGAGGCGTGTTAAACACTGTCCGAAAACAATATTTCCGTAGCACAGGAAATTTGTTCGCAGGATACAACAAGGCTCGAGATTTCTTGTGAGAGAGAAGGAGAAGAGAGCTGTGCATTTTTTTGACTGTGCGGAGAGAGCCGCATTTTATAGAGAAGATGGTATCGTTTGAGAAAAGGCACGTCTGTTCAGAAAGATGCAACTGTCGCGTATTCGAATTTTAAAAAATAAAATTCGAAGTCTGGACTGAAGCGTCTTCGTACGAACAGTCAAGCCCCAAGATGCCCCAAGTGCCCAAGTGCCTATCTATGACTATTTAAATGTAAGCCCAATTAGTTAGCCCATCTCTTATTTATGGGCTTTACTCAATTTGTTTATCATATTGGACAAAACAATATATACTTTCAATTTCCATCTTCTTCTATCATGTGGGACATTTGAACTTCTCCACTATACACAAATTACATAACATTCCCCCACTAATTTGTGTATGATAATTTTTTTTCTTTGGATAAACGTTATCCATACAAAAAGGTATCTTTCGATTTGGACCTTTAATTAGTGTACATTAGTAAAAGTTTTAACGAAGTTGTAGGTGTCTGTAAAAGATTGAACCACAACTCTTATCGTAAAACCGAACAGATGACACAGACAAGTTTATCCACTAGATCTCACAAGATTCTCAACACAACCTTAGCACTATTATATACGGCCATGTGCTAATCCTGAATTCATGAACATTTATAAATGTAACACATACATTTATAGAAGCGGCACCACTTCTATGTTCAAATTTGTAAAACCTAATAAATGCAAACTCTGCATTATGCATTTACTCACAAACTAGCCATGATCAATAAATCATATATGGAACTGTGCTAGTTCTTTTAAGCGCTTATCAATAACTTGTTGTTACCCATTTAACTTGAAAACTAACATATTAGTCTGAAGTTGGGTTCCCGTCATCGGCGCTTAGGATTTTAAGTCCCATAATTTTTGTTGTACTTTGCACTAAGTCTCTAGCAAGTGCTTTTGTGAGAGGATCCGCTAAGTTTTCGCCGGATTTTACATATATGACGGTGATCACCCCCTTAGTAATTAAATCTCTCACAAACGTATGTCTTAAACTAATATGTCTAGATTTTCCATTGTAAACATCACTATATGCTCTAGACAATGTTGCTGAACTGTCGTAGTAAATAGAAATAGAAGATAGCGAGTGTGGCCATAATTCAATGTCTAATAACAAGTCTCGTAACCATTCTGCTTCCTTAGCTGCGGCGCCAAGAGCAATGAACTCTGATTCCATAGTTGAATGTGCTATACATGTTTGTTTCTTAGATGCCCAACTTATGGCTCCTCCCCCTAATGAGAATATCCATCCAGACGTTGATAAGCTCTCATTAGTACTAGACATCCAACTTGCATCGCAATACCCTTCTAGCACACTTGGATAATCAGCATAAACTAATTTCAATTCTTTTGTTCTTTTGAGATATCCAAGGATCCTATTAATTGCTTTCCAATGAAGTATGCTAGGTTTAGACGTAAATCTTGACATCATGTAAACAGCAAAAGCTATATCTGGCCTTGTGCAATATGTGACATACATAAGACATCCAATGGCACTGGCATATTCCAGTTGAGCAATGATTCGACCTTTATTTTCTTGCATTTTCACACTAGAATCAACTGGAGTACTAGCATCTTTGATATTAAGATGTTTGAACTTATCAAGTATTTTTTCAATATAATGGGCTTGGTTCAAGGCATATCCTTTTTCATGTTTCTCAACTTTGATTCCCAATATTGTGTCTACCTCATTAAGGTCTTTCATTTTAAAAACTGAAGTTAGATACTTTTTGGTATCGATAATTCCTTTCTTGTTGTTACTAGCAATTATCATGTCATCAACATATAAACATAATATCACTATGTAATCATTGGTTTTCTTACAATAAACACATTTATCAGCATTACTATGCCCAAAACCATTTGCCAAAATTGCCTCATCAAACTTCTTATGCCATTGCTTTGGAGCTTGCTTTAAGCCATATAATGACTTGACTAATTTGCATACTTTGTTCTCATTTCCTGGTAGGACAAAACCTTCAGGCTGTTCCATATATACTTCCTCGGTTAAGTCACCATTCAAAAAAGCCGTTTTAACATCCATCTGATGAATGTACAGTTTATATATAGATGCCAACGCAAACAGAACTCTTATGGATGTGGTTCTTGCAACTGGAGCATAGGTATCAAAATAATCTATGCCTTCTTTTTGTCTGAAGCCTTTTGCTACTAGTCTTGCTTTGTAAGTTTGTATAGAACCATCTGTTCTATATTTCTTTCGAAACACCCATTTACACCCGATTGCCTTTGAACCGGGTGGAAGATCTACTAAAACCCAAGTCTTTTTGGATAGTATAGAATCCATCTCATCATTTATTGCTTCTTGCCAAAAGGCAGAATCTCGTGAAGTCATAGCTTCTTTAAATGTTTTAGGATCGTCATTAATAGTGAGTACCATAGGTGTAACTTCTATTACTTTTGATCTAGTAGCCTCAACCAAAAAAGTAATTGAATCAGAGGAAATGAAATCAGAACTCAAGTGTTTTTCTTTTCTAGCACGCTGACTTCTCCTAGGCTCACTTTGTTCACTATGTACTCTTTTTCCTCCACCAATGTTTTTAGAAGTTTCTTCTTCTATAGAATCAACTGTGCTATGTAGAAATTTATCTTCAAAGAATTCCACATGTATGGATTCCACTATCGCATTGGATTGTAAATCCAGTAATCTATATGCTTTTGAGTTTTGTGCATAGCCAACGAATACACTTTTAATACCCCTTGGTCCTAACTTTGTCTTATGGGGATCTTGGACTTTGTAAAATGCTAAACACCCCCATACTTTAAAATAATTTAAGTTAGGTTTTCTTCCATTATTCCAAAGTTCATAAGGTGAAGCCCCAAATTTCTTAAAAGGTACTTTATTATAAATATGACATGCTGTCAACAAAGCTTCACCCCACAAGTAAAACAGTAATTTTGCATTCATAAGCATTGAATTAACCATATCTACCAAGGATCTATTTTTTCTTTCAGCCACCCCATTTTGTTGGGGTGTGTATGGGGCTGTTCGTTGGTGAATAATTCCATTATCCTCACAAAACTGATTGAAGATATCTGAAAAATATTCACCTCCTCTATCACTTCGAAGCACTTTAATTCTTTTTTCTTTCTGATTTTCAACTTCAGATTTAAATTCTTTGAATTTGTCAAATGCTTCATCCTTGGTTTTCAACAAGTATACATAAGTGTATCTTGTATGGTCGTCAATGAAAGTGATAAAATATCGCTTTCCTCCTCTTGTTAGTTGACCATTCAATTCACAAATATCGGAATGCACAAGTTCTAGCAAATCACTGTTTCTTTCAACTTTAGAAAATGGTTTTTTAGTCATCTTGGCTTCAGCACAAATGTTACATTTTCTGAAATCGTTAACAGAATAGTTAATATAGCCATGTTTCGACATATACTTTAAGCAATTAAAATTTAAATGTCCTAATCTAGCATGCCATAAAGAACTAGGAGAATCAACAACATAAGCAACAGTAGCAATTTTATTAATTGACAACTTAGACATACCATCACATGAGTATCCCTTTCCTACGAATACTCCATTCTTAGATACAATAACTTTATCAGATTCTAGAACAACTTTAAATCCCTTCTTGCATAAAAGATTTGCAGAAACTAAGTTCTTTCTCAAGTCCGGAACATGGAGAACATTGACAAGGGTGAGTTTTTGGCCAGAAGTAAACTTCAATTCCACACTTCCCTTGCCTATAACCTTAGCCGAAGCATGATTTCCCATGAGGACTTCTTCAGGCTCTTTCAATTCATTATAGGACTTGAACAAATTCTTATCATTGCACACATGTACGGTAGCGCCAGAATCAAGCCACCAATCTGCAGATTTTGCCACAAAGGCCATATGAAGTTCTGTGATCATCGCAACAAATTCTTGTCCACCATCTTCCACAACATTTGCTTTATTATTTCCAGAACCAGATTTGGAGTTCTTTTCTGCCTTTGCCTTGAATCGACAATCTTTGATAAGATGTCCTTTAATGCCACAATAAAAACAAGGCCGATTCTTAGATTTATTCTTGAAATCTTTCTTGTTAGGTTTCAAACTATTGTTTGAATTTCCTGAATTTCCAGAAGTTGGTTCTTTGGAAGAAATGTGATGAACTTTCGATCCTAAGATCGACTCATCTCTGACACGATTTTCACTTTCAATTTGCAAGTGAGTCAAGAACTTGTCAATAGAGAAACTATCTGATGAATGAAGAATTTTCCTTTTGTAACCATTCCAAGCGGGAGGAAGTTTTGACAGAATTGATCCAACTTGGAGAGCATCAGGAATAGTAATCTGCAGTTCTCTCATTTGGGAAACCAGAATCTCCAATTCACGGATTTGATCCATGATTGGTATGTTATCAACAAACTTAAATTCAAAATATTTTAAGGCAAGAAAACGATCGGTACCTTCCTTCATGTGTTTGTATTTAGACTCAAGAGCAGACCATACCTCTTTTGGCGTCTTATAATTTCGGTACACATCATACAGCATGTCGGTGAGGGCATTGAGAATATAGCCCCTGCATAGCTTTTCATCCGTCTCACGCTTCGCTTTGTCTGCCGCAATTTTCTTTTTAACTTCCTCAGAGTCGGTAGGCTTAGGATCTGCAATTGGTTGCAGCGAAGGATCGAGCAAGTAGTGAAGATTCAAAGATAGCAGAAGCCATGTCATTCTATCTTGCCACCTAGTATAGTTTGTCCCATCAAACCTGTCAAGCCTGATGGATTCCTTTCCGTGAATTTGAAGTTGGACATTGGATTTCAGATCTGTCTCCATTGCGGAAGATATTGTTTTCGATTGTTAAAGTAACAGAGAGGATGGAAATAGAAAATGATTGAAAGCCTTGAGGCGTGTTAAACACTGTCCGAAAACAATATTTCCGTAGCACAGGAAATTTGTTCGCAGGATACAACAAGGCTCGAGATTTCTTGTGAGAGAGAAGGAGAAGAGAGCAGTGCATTTTTTTGACTGTGCGGAGAGAGCCGCATTTTATAGAGAAGATGGTATCGCTTGGGAAAAGGCACGTCTGTTCAGAAAGATGCAACTGTCACGTATTCGAATTTTAAAAAATAAAATTCGAAGTCTGGACCGAAGCGTCTTCGTACGAACAGTCAAGCCCCAAGATGCCCCAAGTGCCCAAGTGCCTATCTATGACTATTTAAATGTAAGCCCAATTAGTTAGCCCATCTCTTATTTATGGGCTTTACTCAATTTGTTTATCATATTGGACAAAACAATATATACTTTCAATTTCCATCTTCTTCTATCATGTGGGACATTTGAACTTCTCCACTATACACAAATTACATAACATTCCCCCACTAATTTGTGTATGATAATTTTTTTTCTTTGGATAAACGTTATCCATACAAAAAGGTATCTTTCGATTTGGACCTTTAATTAGTGTACATTAGTAAAAGTTTTAACGAAGTTGTAGGTGTCTGTAAAAGATTGAACCACAACTCTTATCGTAAAACCAAACAGATGACACAGACAAGTTTATCCACTAGATCTCACAAGATTCTCAACACAACCTTAGCACTATTATATACGGCCATGTGCTAATCCTGAATTCATGAACATTTATAAATGTAACACCTACATTTATTGAAGCGGCACCACTTCTATGTTCAAATTTGTAAAACCTAATAAATGCGAACTCTGCATTATGCATTTACTCACAAACTAGCCATGATCAATAAATCATATAAGGAACTGTGCTAGTTCTTTTAAGCGCTTATCAATAACTTGTTGTTACCCATTTAACTTGAAAACTAACATATTAGTCTGAAGTTGGGTTCCCGTCATCGGCGCTTAGGATTTTAAGTCCCATAATTTTTGTTGTACTTTGCACTAAGTCTCTAGCAAGTGCTTTTGTGAGAGGATCCGCTAAGTTTTCGCCAGATTTTACATATATGACGGTGATCACCCCTTAGTAATTAAATCTCTCACAAACGTATGTCTTAAACTAATATGTCTAGATTTTCCATTGTAAACATCACTATATGCTCTAGACAATGTTGCTGAACTGTCGTAGTAAATAGAAATAGAAGATAACGAGTGTGGCCATAATTCAATGTCTAATAACAAGTCTCGTAACCATTCTGCTTCCTTAGCTGCGGCGCCAAGAGCAATGAACTCTGATTCCATAGTTGAATGTGCTATACATGTTTGTTTCTTAGATGCCCAACTTATGGCTCCTCCCCCTAATGAGAATATCCATCCAGACGTTGATAAGCTCTCATTAGTACTAGACATCCAACTTGCATCGCAATACCCTTCTAGCACACTTGGATAATCAGCATAAACTAATTTCAATTCTTTTGTTCTTTTGAGATATCCAAGGATCCTATTAATTGCTTTCCAATGAAGTATGCTAGGTTTAGACGTAAATCTTGACATCATGTTAACAGCAAAAGCTATATCTGGCCTTGTGCAATATGTGACATACATAAGACATCCAATGGCACTGGCATATTCCAGTTGAGCAATGATTCGACTTTTATTTTCTTGCATTTTCACACTAGAATCAACTGGAGTACTAGCATCTTTGATATTAAGATGTTTGAACTTATCAAGTATTTTTTCAATATAATGGGCTTGGTTCAAGGCATATCCTTTTTCATATTTTTCAACTTTGATTCCCAATATTGTATCTACCTCATTAAGGTCTTTCATTTTAAAAACTGAAGTTAGATACTTTTTGGTATCGATAATTCCTTTCATGTTGTTACTAGCAATTATCATGTCATCAACATATAAACATAATATCACTATGTAATCATTGGTTTTCTTACAATAAACACATTTATCAGCATTACTATGCCCAAAACCATTTGCCAAAATTGCCTCATCAAACTTCTTATGCCATTGCTTTGGAGCTTGCTTTAAGCCATATAATGACTTGACTACTTTGCATACTTTGTTCTCATTTCCTGGTAGGACAAAACCTTCAGGTTGTTCCATATATACTTCCTCGGTTAAGTCACCATTCAAAAAAGCCGTTTTAACATCCATCTGATGAATGTACAGTTTATATATAGATGCCAACGCAAACAGAACTCTTATGGATGTGGTTCTTGCAACTGGAGCATAGGTATCAAAATAATCTATGCCTTCTTTTTGTCTAAAGCCTTTTGCTACTAGTCTTGCTTTGTAAGTTTGTATAGAACCATCTGTTCTATATTTCTTTCGAAACACCCATTTACACCCGATTGCCTTTGAACCGGGTGGAAGATCTACTAAAACCCAAGTCTTGTTGAATAGTATAGAATCCATCTCATCATTTATTGCTTCTTGCCAAAAGGCAGAATCTCGTGAAGTCATAGCTTCTTTAAATGTTTTAGGATCGTCATTAATAGTGAGTACCATAGGTGTAACTTCTATTACTTTTGATCTAGTAGCCTCAACCAAAAAAGTAATTGAATCAGAGGAAATGAAATCAGAACTCAAGTGTTTTTCTTTTCTAGCACGCTGACTTCTCCTAGGCTCACTTGGTTCACTATGTACTCTTTTTCCTCCA
The DNA here is from genome assembly GCA_030737875.1 of Allium sativum. Lineage (NCBI taxonomy): Eukaryota > Viridiplantae > Streptophyta > Magnoliopsida > Asparagales > Amaryllidaceae > Allium > Allium sativum. The sequence goes on from CM060923.1 coordinate 276,178,267, forward strand.
CCAATGTTTTTAGAAGTTTCTTCTTCTATAGACTCGACTGTGCTATTTAGAAATTTATCTTCAAAGAATTCCACATGTATGGATTCCCCTATCGCATTGGATTGTAAATCCAGTAATCTATATGCTTTTGAGTTTTGTGCATAGCCAACGAATACACTTTTAATACCCCTTGGTCCTAACTTTGTCTTATGGGGATCTTGGACTTTGTAAAATGCTAAACACCCCCATACTTTAAAATAATTTAAGTTAGGTTTTCTTCCATTATTCCAAAGTTCATAAGGTGAAGCCCCAAATTTCTTAAAAGGCACTTTATTATAAATATGACATGCTGTCAACAAAGCTTCACCCCACAAGTAAAACGGTAATTTTGCATTCATAAGCATTGAATTAACCATATCTACCAAGGATCTATTTTTTCTTTCAGCCACCCCATTTTGTTGGGGTGTGTATGGGGCTGTTCGTTGGTGAATAATTCCATTATCCTCACAAAACTGATTGAAGATATCTGAAAAATATTCACCTCCTCTATCACTTCGAAGCACTTTAATTCTTTTTTCTTTCTGATTTTCAACTTCATATTTAAATTCTTTGAATTTGTCAAATGCTTCATCCTTGGTTTTCAACAAGTATACATAAGTGTATCTTGTATGGTCGTCAATGAAAGTGATAAAATATCGCTTTCCTCCTCTTGTTAGTTGACCATTCAATTCACAAATATCGGAATGCATAAGTTCTAGGAAATCACTGTTTCTTTCAACTTTAGAAAATGGTTTTTTAGTCATATTTGATTCTCGGTATTGCAGTACGCATGAAAGATTTAAGGCTTGAAACAGATGTGTGGATTTCGTATAACTTGAAATGATTCTTGCATTTGTTTGTTACGATTTGAGAACTCTAACTATGCTTCACAGAATATAAATTTCAGATACATTTGTACTACGTTTGTTGTATGCTCTACATAATTCAAATAGTTTCCGATACGAATATCCGTCCAATTATTCAAACCATTTTAAATTCTCAACTGCGTTTCACTATCACGTCCCCAACTTAGGTTATGTTGCTGTATTTTCTTCCTCTAACATACCTACTTACCCTTTCTTGATGGTGCCGACGATTCATAGGAATTCACTATTGTGCTCGCTTTACAAGATCAAGGAAGCGTAAATTTTGTTCTGATTGCAGGATCAATCGCACCATTGTGCGATTTAGAATTTGATTTTTTACTTACTGTTTCGCTCACCGGTTCCACTAACTGCAGGAATCAAATAGCCGGTGGACAAGTTGAGAGCGATGGACAAGTTGTGGAGCGTTCGACAAGATTTCGTTTTTCTTCCCATCATCTAACCCTCCAAACTTTTAAGGTAAGACTTCATAATTTGATATGCTATGACTGTGAAATAATGACTAAAGCTGGCTAAATCCTTTGTTTCTTATTTTGGCACTACAATATCAATGTCTACTGGAAACATATCATCTACCTGTCTTTGTTTTCCAAGTCATATACTTTTACAATTCCAAACACTAAAGGGTTGCCAGTTTTTTATTACATAGGTAATGAATTAAATACATGTTTTCTACAATTTTGAAGCTTTCTGAAAAAGAAAAAAAAAATTGGCCTGTTATGACAAGTTAACTGCCTTTTGGTGTATGTTTCCCAAACAGACAGACGTACGTTCGAAAACAAATTATTTTAGCTTTTTGATTTTATCATTTTCTGTGAAGCTAAACCTCGGTTCCTCAAAAATGTTTTCAGATGTATTGTGGTGAGCAAGGTTTCTAGCCTTAAGGTAACAACTAAGGCTCATACACATGCACACAACCCTCTTATCTTCTTCATTTACTATGCGCTACTTGGACTAATGAGATTATGTTCACTAATATCAATGCAGACATTATATTATTTCCAAAATGAAATTATGTTATAGTGGCAATCCATCATTCTAGAAAAAAAGCAGAAATTACTGGACCACGTAAGATGTCCAATTAAGCCATTAACTTTTACAGGGTTTAGTAAAAATACATACAGTACGGCGTATACTCTAATTTTCATGTATTATTTATTATGAGTTGTAGTACTGCGAACGCTTTGAGAGGTTCAACACCTGTTATGAAAAATATAGCTGTACAACTTTGCTCACTATAAGTACTTTGTTTGAATATCATTTTTATAAATGCGAAGACTTAGCCCAGTGTGCTCTAAGTTTAAAATATTCTATTATTTCAAGTTATTTTTATGAGAATGTAGATTTCACAAAATATTTCAAACTTCATCTATAATATATTAATATTATATTTTAGGCTTTCATACTCATATCCCTTTCCTGCATTAGTGAAATCAAGAAGACTTACCCTTTCCTGCATGTAATTTTTTTTTGGGCTGATTTTGAGAAGAATATCCCGGTATTATGAAATATTGTCACGTAAATTTATTCTAGAATATCGATGATTTCATTGTCATATAGTTTCCATGTGCTTTTGGTGCAAACGATAATACGAAAAATAATAATATGAAAAATAAATATTCAAAATTACATAGAATATTTTGTTAACCATTCACCAACATTTTAAAAAAAAATCTGTCTCATTCAGCATGCAATTTATTTAAGTTGATTCAGGCAAAGATTATGAACTAACACAAACAGCTGACATTGCTAAAAAACCGTTATAGATTTTGTTTACTCTTCCATATTACATTCTCAATGCCATAAACAAGACACTAAAATTTTATCTCCCTTCAAAAAAAATTGACTGCATCGTTGCCAAAATCTGATGAATCTTCAATAAAAATATATGCTACTTGATTAACATAGATAGTCAGTCCTCTATGCATTACAAATAAAGTAGCACATAACCTTGATATCTATATTGACGGTGGTTTAACTACGGCCATAAAAGTTCGATAAAGGATGGTTCAATTTCTAATTAATTATTAGTTAATCATTACGTGTTTGATTTAATTCTTATTATGAATATGTTATTTACTCCACATTATAACTTACCGATATATTAATGCATTATTTAACTATTTAAGGAAATATTAGCACCAACGATTTGATGTAGAGCACTTGCCAGCTTCACATATCTTTTACCTTTTACCAGTGCACATTTTTACCCATTACCGTGTTTGATGGGGCTTTAGCTATAAAATGTGCTTTCCGAATGTTGTGTGCATAATAATTTTGTCTTCCCTGTTTCCCGCTTGCTGATTATTAATACAGTAACTGCTGTTCTGCTTCGAGACATTCAATATTTTGATTTGTAAATAGTATAAAGATTCATGCGTTACCTGTGATCGTTCGTGTACTGTAACTAAGCGCTAAAGGATATATCTTGTGGTTACACTAGTAATACACAGATTTTTATGCTGTACATATCAGAAAACTTTTTCATGTTTCACACCTTTAGCCATTTCCACGTTCGAATGGCTGTCAATGCAAAACATGTGCTTTCACGGTTTGCTTTCTGCTTATTATTTTTTAACTTTCCACTCGCACTATCACTACTGTTTCCGGCTGCATAATTAGCTTTAATTCACTCACGCGTTTGTTCTAACATACTTGAAGCTTTAAATTTCCTGTTTGATGCACATAAGTTTGTTGCCTACAACTTGCTTTACTAACCGCTTAAAAATAAGACTGTATATACAGACAGTCAACGTAACCACTATTAAATGGGTGGTATAAAGCTGCATACTCTTAAACGTATAACACAGTTGTCCTTGTATCATACAGTTTAAAATAACTGTCTATTCGAATTGCTTGAATTTCTGATACGAATATCCGAATGTAACTTGTCTGCCGACACAGTTTTTTTAAGCAGTAAGTAGTATAACAAATATATCGAACTCTAAGAATAAGAGTACTAAAATTCCACATGTTTGTCAACTGACATTGGTTAATCGTATATTCGTATACAAACGTTAACATGTGACATCCACCTTACCTTAAAAATCATTCTTCCAACTCAAGTTTAAAATTTTGTACTTGAAGATCGGTTGAAAAGGTTTAACTTATGCATCCACGCGTCAGCATTTTGCAGTTATACGTGTTTTATTTGCTGATCACAGGTTCACCATTGCAATTGTATTAAGATTTGCCCTGTTCCAGACCCAACTCAATTACCAGACTCTGCCTGACAGGTATCTACTGCTCTTAATAACATTATTTACCATGTTGTATATTGTATTTAAGTACATTTTTATACCGGTTATATACAACTTGGCTGTTACAAAACATAAGTAGTGTGAGTTAAAAAAAATGGAATTGTGACGATATTTTAGTACCACATACAATTTGTTTAACACGACTGAATTCTGGTTTAATAATCTGCCCTACCTGGTGTTGCACTGGGTCCGCCTCTGGTTCCAAACGCTAAAGGGTTGTCAGTTTTTTTATTGCATAGGTAATGAATTAAATACATGTTTTCTACAATTTTGAAGCTTTCTGAAAAAAAACATTTGGACTGTTATGACAAGTTAACTGTCTTTTGGTGTATGTTTTCAGTTGTATTGTGGTGAGCAAGGTTTCTAGCCTTAAGGTAACAACTAAGGCTCATACACATGCACACAACCCTCTTATCTTCTTCATTTACTATGCGCTACTTGGAGTATTGAGATTGTGTTCACTGATATCAATGCAGACATTGTACTATTTCCAAAATGAAATTACGTTATAGTGGCAATCCATCATTCTAGAAAAAAAGCAGAAATTACTGGACCATGTTAGATGTCCAATTAAGCCATTAACTTTTACAGGGTTTAGTAAAAATACTTACAGTACGGTGTATACTCTAATTTTCATGTATTATTTCTACGTATCATTCCCCATTTTACGAGTATACGGTGCAATTTCATAGGATGTGAAACAGCATGTAGTCATAACCTGTCCATCACACAATTGTTCCTTCCGCTGCAAACAAGTTATTCCACCTTCAACGGTTCTCATACATTTCATTCCCCATTCTGATTTCTTACTCATCTTCCTCCTAATATATTTTTTTCTTCACACGGTATCTTACAGAAGCCCCAATGAATAATCTTCTGTTCCAAATGATTGCTTTTGTTACAGGCGTTGTTTGAACGGTGTTTGGATTTATCGCCTCCGTCCGGTTATCTCCAACCACCGCTACTCCGACGTCGAAGGCACCCATTTCAAGTAGATTTGTTAAAAATAAATTGTCACTTTACGCAATCCGTTAATTACTATGAGACGTTTTTTTTGGATGGTAAATTGCATGCTGAATATTTGATTTTTTATTATTCCGATTTCAGTCCGTATGTCCAGTTTTCAATTTACGACTGCCCTCAATGTTGGTTTGCTACATTCTGTTTGCATTTCAAAATGTTGAATTTTACTCTTCAACCAGTATACAGATTGATTGATTAAACTGTATTCAGATTGATTGATTAACCAGTATACAGATTGATTGATTGATTGATTAATCCACATTTCCAGATTTTGAAAACTCCACCTTAACCTGCCTTCCTACCGTGTGCACACTGTAAATTCATGTTTTAAGGTATTGTTGCCTATAGCCGTAAAAAAGTAGCACGAGCTGGCAAATCTCTTTGTGTTTTCTTTTTGAAGACTTGATAAATAGAAAATTTCACGGTCTATTTTCATGTACGTACTTTGCCGTTAAGTTTCTACATGATGGAAGTTTTGTTTGTAGATAGATTTGGCTGGAGGAGTATTACAAAATTCCTGATTTCTTAGATTCAACAATATCGCCATGTAAACTCTCACAGTCTGTGTTTCAAAATACACATAACCCCTTTCCGTGTCATAACTTCAATTTATGGTGCTTATGTATGCCATTAGTTCCTCGTTGTTTGTTATAATTATATATAACCAATTTGTATAGGGAATTGTTTGTAAACTGATGATTTAAATACACATTAAATTACAGGAATGTCTGTAATTATAAGTAGAAGACATTCACAGACAGGTATGAAGCAAAAGAAGCACGTGCGTGCTTGAGATCAATGTAGAAAGGAGCTAGCATGGAACTTGGAGAGAATTAAGGAAACTCATTTTCAGTATATATATAATATATATCATAGTTGCTGCGTACAACACACACACACTGATAAGTGATATCACCAAACCAATGCTATATAGAATAGCTTATTTACTCTTCATATATAAGAGCACGTACGGTTGCACCTAAACTAAACCATCCGACATGGTATCTCGCAACCGCATGTCTGGGTTTCAATGCAGACTCCATCGTCGTAACCGTGGAAGTGGCAGTAGGTATTACAATTGCTGGGAATACAGTCTCCAGCCGTTACTCGTTTATCAAAGCATGCTTCCTCTGCAACCAACGCAGCAACAAATAAAGAAACAAGTTGAATAAGACTGTCTTTAACGTAAAAACAAATATTTTAAAACACTGTATATATATTTACTCACCGGCGGCAGCGGAGACAACGATCGCTACGAATATTATAGCCAGTAGTGTCTTCTTCATCATTGTTAATTGCTATATATTGCAGTAAACAAACAAACGTAACTTAGTTATAACATCACGAAAGCCTTTTCGCTCTTATATAACTCTACGTGGTCTGCCTATTAGTTGGATATAATAATTACCACCCACCCTCCCTCTGAAAGTCAAGTCAGCACTATTAATTAATTCTGGAGTATTTACCCTGCTATATTGCGGAGTACTAAAAGTTAATACCAGCCACGCATTTGGTTTGCTTTTTACAGATTCCCTCATTATTGTCTACCTGTATTAAAAAACTACAGCTGCCGGCCCATCAAATTTGTCGTTACATGCACAAGGCTGCTCTTCCAATTCACACGTAACGTAATGATGGACCAGAATACATGATTTTGTGGAGGGTTAGCTTTTCTTCCATGTTAATTTGAATATATATTGTTATGCCTAACAACTATAGAATTTTTTTGAGAACATTATTAATGACACATCGTTTAATTATGATAAGAAATGTCAATTTTTTTTTAGGATTTTCACTATTACCATGGAGTGTACTGTTACAAACTGTCATCTCCTAACAATATCGTAAAATATAACTAAACTGTCCATTTAATTTTCGGCTAGAGATGCTCGTTTACACAACTAATTGTCCATTTAATTTTCGACCATATAACACCGAATATGCTCGTTTACACAACTAATTCTCGATGAAGTGTGGCTTAGTGATTTCATCATTACGTATGTATTCACTTAACCGTCGTTAATTTTTTTTCATACTTCATAAGGTCCCTGCGATGTTCGTTCGTAAACGCGAAGTTGGTTCGAGGTGGTTTTGGGTCTAGTTCCCATCTCGGTCTCTTCGAACTAACATGTCAAAGGTCCAAATAAACATTTCATCGATAGTTGATGTTTTAACTATCACATCAAAACAATATGACTAAGTACATCAGCAACTCAGGCCTTTTTATTCAAAACCATCCATTAAAACCCTTGTTTATAAACTTGGATTCATTATCAAATCCTTTCGCCAGACTTTTCACAAACTAATGTCCCATTAAAACCTGATTACTTTCTAAAAGTAATCACTTTAATTATTATTAATTAAAATAATAATTAACTTAAATCTTAACTATAATAAAGTAGTTAACTTCTGGATTAGCTTAAAATAGAATAGTTAATCATTTTAAATAGTTATTTAAATAATAATTAACTTAATTAATGATAACTAATTCAATAATTAGTTTAAACACAATTAATTAAAAGATTTGTCAACAGTTAAGAATATTCATTAAGTTTGAATAATTGTTCATCAAAACTATTACTATTAGATTAATTATAAAGAAATTAATCTAATAATAAAATTCAATTCCAAACGGTTAACTTGTTATGTTGAAAACCATCAGTTACTTGTTAACTGATTTCAACAAATTCCTTACTTTTGCATTAATTAAAAATATAATTAATTCAACAAAATCACTTAATTGTTTCATAAAAACAATTACTCCTAATTTTTTTAAACCGTAGGCTGATTTCCTGACTTACTTGCTTATTAAGCATAAGAATTTGCTATATAAAATATTTAATAACTAATTTGTTTTATAAATATCGACTTATTTTTAAAACTGTTAATTTCAATAACTTGTAAAGATATAAATCAAAACATTGCTTCAATTATAAAAATAATTTTTATAACTTCAAACTTGGTCAATTCGCCTAACGGCAAATCGACGTCTTTAAAAAAATTGGATGTCATATCATTCACTGTCAATCCCTTAATCAATATTGTCTATTGATTACAATATATCAACATTGGATATAATTCTACCGTTCAACATCCAATTCAAACAATCAACTTCCAAACAAGATTTAAGGTTAATTGAGATAAACCATTTATATGTAAATATATGGAACAAATAACATACAAATATTTGAGAAATCCGGTTTGATCCCTCAAACATGTTCTTCCCTACATCATAGATCATTATTTTATCAACACATATGAAATAAAATTTCTATTCTAAATCATCTAATTGACAGAATATAAATCACGATAATCAACGATTTAACAACGAACATCCAAAACAATCAACAACCAATACATCATTCAATTTATCCAATCACAGAATTTATATTATTAACGATAAATTTGAATTTAACCCATCATAGTATTTCAGAGAGTGTGAGAGTTACTCATAGTTCATTTCGATTTAAGGATTCTGGTTAATTTATACAATTTCAAATAGGAGTTTGAAATTATATAAAATTCCTATTGGCTCCAATTCATTCCGAATCAGCTCGGCTGGGTAGCCTCCGTCTCTACTATTCCAAGGAATTCGGTTTTGCGTAATTCTGATATCATATGAATAAGCTGCGGTTATTTCAAGATCCAACTCAGATTAAATAAATATGTGACTTAATAATTAATATTATTTACCTTTACTGAACTTTAAAACGTGATTAACGGCTAATCCCTTGTTATCACGTAAATCCTGCAATTAAATTCCTTCTTCCCCGATAGTTTTCAAAACACAGCTCCTCCACTACATCAAACTCGTCCAACACCATCCTCGCTTCATCGTCCTATCGACTGCCTGTGGCCCTGACTGACCCTGCACCTCAACCATTTCTACTATTTTCACGATTACCGCTTCCGGTAATTTTAGCTTCGGCACAATCAAACTTTCCCATACTGATTGGCCACCGCCGCCTCACCAAGCTGTCGGACGATGAGACTTCGCCACCACCGTGACTACCAGTAGCAACCTCCCCTTCGCCCCAATACTGGCCGCTCGCAATGCCCTATGTCAAAGTCGACATCGCCTTTCAAATCTAGAAATCTAGTCCGTTCTACTGTGTTTTGCACCACCAAATTGTTCATGAATTCACACCAATCTCCGTTTACATGTGCTCCTCCCCACCAGAATTGCGAAGCCACCACCGCGTTGGTCTCCGGCCCTCCAAATCGTGAGTAGCGGTCATCGCTACTGCGTTAAACTAGCACACCAGAATAGGGTCGAGCTGTGATATCTTTATACTTGCACGAAGCTTTTCATAAATCGATCTCAATAAATTCAAAATCGATTGGTGTCGTCAAAGGTTGCATTTATTTTAAATTTATGAAGATCGGAACGTTTTTGTTGTTGAAATGAGAAAACACGAACGATTTGATTTTTGGGGCTTAGGGATTCTTAGTGGGTGTTAATTTATAGAGAGTTTTATTAATATTTAACTCAAATATTTTATTGATTTTTAAAAATTCATGCCTATCGCCAATTCATTTATCATTTATTTTTTCGTATGATTCCATACGATATCCATTTGTGATAACAATGGACGTATAGCTATAGTTTGATATTGCGGTCTTAACGAAACTTGTTTCGTCGAAATCCGAGTCTGTTTGGAAAACTAGCGAAATTATAAATATTAAAATCGTTGATTAATTCACATTTCAACGCTCACATAACAACTCCAATTGGTTTGAAACCTAAAATCCAATAATAATTAAATATTTCAGACACGATGGAACTGGCTTCGTCAAATTCCGAGATCGTTTCGTTAAACTCCATTTTTAATTCACAACGTAAATCAATATGCGTTTATATCACGCACGATGATCAAGATTATTTCAATTGACCCCAAACCGAAAATCTTACAATAATTAACCATTACGGACTTTATAAAATTGATTTCGTTGAAATTGGAGGTCGTTTGAAAATTGACTATTTTTAAGTTCCATATTAAATTGATATAATAAAAACAATAAAAATCTATGTGTTTATCATTCCCACGATCAAATGGTAAGTCTGATCGATATGAAAATTGAAATCCTATAATAACTTGTTAATGCGAATCCAATGACATAAGTATTGTCGTATTCCGAGACTGTTCTTCTAAAATGATATTTTACAGGTAAAATGGCGTTATTTTGGACACCAAAATACATGATCTCAAAAAATAACGAATTATACATATCCTGACTCTAGACGTCAATTCGAATTCAACGGAATAAGTCATGCATCTTAACTCGATCATTATATCAAGATAGACACAAATTCCTTTTAAATCTAATTAAATTCATTTAATTAAGGGTAAATTTGTCTCGGTCCCTAATAGGTTTCAGAATATGGCTCACATCCACCCCTAAACTTTTTTAAATTAGGTCCCTATTTTTTGAAAATCCATCAAAAAAATCAAGTAAATTCATAATAAAATAAAACAACTAATCGTCATTAAATTTAGGCATTAAAACCACTAAAAATGCATCAAAAAAGCTAATCTCCAGTATATTGCATCAAAAAACGCATATAATCGAGAATAATTGCATACATTTCTACAACTATTGCAGTTATCACTAAAACAAAATGACCCTATTACAACGGTGGAAAACAGTTGTAAAAGACTTTTTACAACGGTGGAGCCACCGTCGTGTATTAAGAAGTTGTAATAGACTGAAATCTTTTACAACTTTTATACACCGTTGCGACACCGTTGTTAAATGTTTATTTTACAACTGTTTTCCACCGTTGTAGTAATACATATTACAACATTTTTGCACTGTTGTAGTAATACATATTACAACTTTTTTCACCGTTGTAGTAAGTCCTACTACAATTAATTATAATAATCTGATTTTTATTTCGTTATACATTACATTTCATATAAAAATAAATATTTATATTGAATAAAATGATACTACACAGAACTGAAATAATCAATTAAATATTTTATTTCAATATTTGAATTAGTACAACTTTGTGATCCACTACCGTACAACTCACTTTTACATAATACAGTCATAACAATACATACATTCTTCACTACAAACTGATTCTCAATACACTCAGTTACATACACACTTTCGTATAAATATACATACACACTGACATACACCGAGTCTTTATGCTCTAGCTTCCAATCTATCATCCATTTCAACATCATGCTTAGCATCAGTGAGCAACACACTGCATATTTCAAGCGACTTGAGATTCTTGAACCTGATAATATCAGGTAAGAACTTAGTCTGTAAGTAAAGAAGAAAACAAAGTAGAAGAGAAAGAGTACTTAAAACATCAAATGAATAGTAATTTGCAAAAAGTTATCACCTTTACTGGTTTCCTAGGAAATGACCAAGGCATGTTTGCTAGTTTCCCAGGAAATCAAATGAATGCTTAAAACATCAAAAAAAAGAAAGGCAAAAACTTGTGATATGTGCTTTGCCCTCTAACGTAACAGTGGACTTTTTGTAATGTAAGATATATAATATGGTTTCTGTTACAACTAACTTTTTTGGCTTATTACCTTCTTGCTGAATCCTTGTTTTCTCACAAGCTTACATTGTTAACTAGGCTTTTACGGATTTTAGTTGTAATATCATCTCTATTTCGAAACTACTAGTACTTATTTGAAGATTTTGAATGGTAGTAAATTGCTTTTAGTGTGTCAGTTAATTGGTCGCATTCGACTTGCTGAACCATATGTGCATCTATTGGTGTTTGAATGCTTAACCCATGATCATGACATAGCAGATAGAAAGCAAACATATGGTTCTAAGTTCTAACCGCACTAGAATGCATTTCTGTTTATTGTATGCGTTGCTCCATCTTGTCATTCCAATGCCAAGTTGTGATATAGGTCACATATTTGGGAACTGTATGCATACAATGGTATAAATGGTTTCTGAATCAAACAACAATCAGTTATCTTGTCTATTTTGAGTGACACAAATTTGACAAAATATGTTGTTTAAGTTACATTTCAAGCAAATAATGATATTTGTTTTCTACCATGGTACTTGTACATAGTAATGAACGTAAAACTGCATTAACTTTTGGAATTACAAGCCAGAAACACTTATTAAGTAACTGTTATAACAATAATACGACAGATCAGGAATTTTAAAATGAATCTGCTTTAAAATTTTGATGGTAACGCTGCAAACTATAACTTGACAGCCTCTGGCATAATAATTACTTACCAGCTTGGCTACAAAAAGCTTATTTTTTACCGTCAAGTTTATCCTTCAAACTATATCTATATTTAGCCCAACCAATTTTTTATCCTTCAAACTCGTATAACAGAGACTTAATTGAACCAAAAAAAGGGAATTAAGCCAATTGCTTATACAGTTCATGACAAAACCAAAGGAGAACGAACCAGGCAAATACAAGTGCTTTTGTGACATCTAAGTAGTGCAATATTTTGTGCAGTATTTCAATATAAAAAACTGAACAAGGAAAGATCAAAGAATACGTACCTTTCAAGCGATTTGTCCCTGCAACTGTAATCCGTGCTCCAAAAAAATCGACATGAGTCAAAGCAGCAAGGGCTGCAACATCGGAAGGGCGCAACATCGGATTCGTTGTAGATCGTCGTCGAAGAAGGAGGCGGTGCTGTTAGAAGTGATGTTGGGTATCGTGAGTTTAATTGGGGCGGTGATGTTGGGTATCGTAAGTTTAATTAGGGCGGTGGAGTTAGAGGCTGGTAGAGATCGCATGAGCCAGGGTTTTCATTGTTTGAGGCGGCCATTAAAGAATCGTGAGTTAGGGTTTATTGTTTGAGATGGATCTCGAAATTTAATTAGGTTATCTGGACCGTTCAGTTAGAAAAGCGGGCATGTGGAGGGAAGATGAAAATTTAGGGACATACTAGGTGGGCTGGTGGAGGGAAACAAAATCGGTGTACAGGAAACGAAAATTGCAGTGTACGTACAAGATATTACTTTATAATTATTGAATGTTATTTATTATTTTAATTATTGAACGGTAATTATTAATGTTAATTATTTCATGCTAGGGTGATCTAATTGGAAAAGAAGAGCGGAAGTGTTATGATTTTCGTTTGAAGCCAAAAAGCATTTTGTTTCGGAGCCTAAATGTTTTGATTTTCGAAGAAAAAAAGTATATTAAAAAAAAAAACGGGTACGGTCTATATTTGAAGAAAACGGCCTTTTTTTTTTTCGGGGGCGATGCCCCCGAACCCGTGCCGCAGCGCAGTGGCCAAAAATGATTATTAAGACTTTCAAAGAAAAAAAAATCGGCGACGAGCAGTGCAGTTGGAGAAATAGTGATCTGGATCAATCGAGCAGTGGCGATGTGAAGTGCAGGAGATCGCTATGGCGACCGGATTATCGAAAGGGGAGTTAGGGTTTGCGGTGGAATACGAGAAAAAGGAGAAAGGGAAATCGAACCGATGGAAAAGGAATAAATATTGGATTGAACCGATGTCAAAAGGCTTATGTTACTATTAATACTTATAAAAAGCTTATGTTACTATTAATTAATAAGTAGTTAACATACATTAACTATTAAAAATAAATTACTACTTATTAACTATTAATTATTTAATAATAATTGATAAATATTATTGATTCCCAAGATTATTATTAGTTATTATTATTAAGTATCAATATAATTAGTTATTAAATATAGATATTATAAACATGAAGTTTGCACTAGGCATCTCAATTACAACGAATAAAATGAAAAGTTGTGATATATATGTTTATTACAACAGTGCGTTTTGCAAGGTTGTAAAAAAGGATCTATTACAACGGTGCTTTTGCACCGTTGTAAAATTAAAGTTGTAATATGGTAATATATATGTTCTTTACAACAGTGATTATTGCACCGTTGTAAAAAAGAATCTATTACAACGGTTCTTAATGCACCGTTGTAAAATTAAAGTTGTGATATGGTAATATATATGTTCTTTACAACAGTGATTATTTTACCGTTGTAAAAAACATTTATTACAACAGTGCGTTTTGCACCGTTGTAAAAAAGGATCTATTACAACAGTGCTTTATGCACCGTTGTAAAATTAAAGTTGTAATATGGCGTTTTTGTTGTAGTGTATGCATATTAGTTCATCTTTATTTGCATGCATGTATGCAATAAAACTCAATAATTGCATACATGTATGCATATATTCATCCAGATTTTCAATAGAAACTCAGGATGAATATATGCGTTCATGTATGCATATGTTGAGAATAAATACATTTATTTCGGCCATAAATCGTAGCCCATGCATATTAGTTCATCTTTATTTGCATAAATATACGCAATAAAACTCAACTGCTGTATATATGTATGCAATAATTCATTCAGATTTTTCAATAAAAACTCTACAGGAATTGTTGCATTCATGTATGCATATATTGAGAATAATTGCATACATTTCTACAATAATTTATGCAGATTTTTCAATATAAACTCTTCATGAATTGTTACATACATGTATGTAATAAAACTTAATTATTGCATACATGTATGTAATTTTATTTCAAGATTTCTTTAGGGAATATTTACAAAAAAAATTATTGTGCAGCGCATAGTTTTCTTTGAAAACACATAAGGGATAAAATAGTGACCCGCTTTACATTTGAAAGTTGGGCTGGATACCGTTTATATTTCCAAACATTTTAAGGACGTGTGCTCAATTTTCACTTTAATTAACCGCTACGCAAACTAGTTGTGCGTTTAAGGCTACTATGGTCACATATAATATCGAAATGCCACGAAATTAATTTTCATAGAACAATTTAATATTACGGATCTAATGAAACTAATTTCGTCGAAAACGAAGCTCGTTAGAAAAAAGACTATTTTTAAGGCTTATATAAACTGATAAAATATAAATAAATTCAAAAACTATTCAATTTAATAATAATAAATATTATTATCGACATATCCGACTTGAACATTATATAGTTTCAAAAATAACATAATTAGATTTCAAACTCAATATTTTAAATTAAAATGTCGTTCGAATTATTCAAAATCGATTTATTTATATAATAAATCGTTATAATTTATAACGATTCCATAGTGGCTATTTGAAATAATGATTTGGATAACTTTCAATCTACAAGACGAAATCTCGATTTTTTTCTTCCATTAGAAATATATAGTTCAATAGATTCAAACGTTTTTTGTTTCAAAAAAATCCGACTTATATTGGATTACATATGTCAAATTGAAGTTCAAAACGTTAAATTACGAACTACTGCGACGTTACGAGCTTGTTTATAGTTAAATTATAAATTATACGTTCGAACATCGTTTAATTAAATAAATTCCTCATAAATTTTCATTCATATTTCCAATGCAACATTTATAAAAAAATTAAATGTTCAAAATTAAATGGCTAAAATGTGGGCCATTACAATATGCGTACATATATATCATCCTATAGATATGGTATGTATATTGCTTTAGTGTGTGTTTATAATATATCTTTAACCGTAGCTTAATTGCTGCTTTACTTTTCTGTTTTCCCAATTTTGTACTAACATTATTTCAGTACACACACATACACACATGCATATGAGCATGCACACACATCAATAAAGTGAGCATATTTTGATAAACGAACAAGTTTCTCAAAACATGTTATGCCTCTGTTTTCTTAAATCCTCTCATGTATAATGCTTTCAATTAGTTAAGAGAAGAAAGAGCTTAATAACGTTTACTACGTCAAACAAAAACTATGGATATTTTTAGCATACATGTGAGATATGTGTGTTTCATCATTTAATTGAATATACATATGTTCCCTGTTTTACATTGAATTTTCTTTGTTTTTGTATGCTATATAATTTTGTATTAATAATTATTAATCCCTGCCTCACATATACAATTTTTTTCCTATGACTGTTTTCTATCGTATGTAAGTGTCCTATGCCATATGCATTTCAATTGAAATATATCAATCCATGTAGATTTCATGCACATGATACCAGAGTCATTATTGTGCTTCCCACTTACTCTAGCTATATTAACTACTGAAGTTATTGATTATGCAAATTTATTTTAGGTCGAGGTAGGTTCACTGTTCATTCAAGTTGGGAGCCGATCCGTTAAACGATTTCATTAGAACTAATAATCAAGAAACTTCGAAAAATATTTCATTCCTTTTTTTTCTGAATTTCTTTATTTCATGGTCATTAAATTAAATATATTATATAAACTGTGGTGGTTTACTTTGCCTGTGCTGTGGAACTTAGAGCCTCTACCTAACATTACAGTGCATTTTTGGTTGACCTTTTTCTCAGCAGAGTTGATTAGCTTCCATCTTTATTTTTACATCGGTCTATCTCTAGACCGGTGTATACTACAAGCATATCAGGTTTGGTAATTTCTTATATAATCATTATAATTTATCTATCATTTAGTTTAGGATACTTTTAGGTTTTAGTAGCATGCATATACTTCTTCTTGTTAATCAAAAAATTCATTCCATATAAGTGATGTATTGGAAGCTAAGTTATTTGTCGATTTTGTTTTACTGAAAAGGGCATGTATATTTCATTTTACTTTACACCAACAACAGTAGCATCCAAATAACATCTAATAATTGATTAGTCATTGATGTTCATTTCAATATTTTCAGGGCTATTGAAAGAAATTATTTTATATAGAGAATTTTCTAAATACCTAAAAAGATGTATATTTTTTGATGAGCTTACAAAGTAATTTTATTCTCTTTTCCGATTCGATAATGTCTATGAATAACAATGTTCATTGTTTTTGTACCCATTAGGTTGAATTTTTTTTAGCAGTTCTCTTATTTTTGCATGCAATATTTTGTATCTTGACGTTGATGACCAATAATATTTTTGGCTGAAAGAGTTTTAACGTTATCGTTTTGTTTCTTTGTTGTGATTTTGTTCTGTTACATTGTTCGTCTATTACAGAATGTAACTCAAATATTTCCGAATGCATTCGTTATGCCTCTGTCTGTCTTTACGTTTCCTTTGTTTCAAACATTCAAGCATATGAGTAAATTGATGGAAAAAAGTATACGAGTAAATGAATATGTTAATTTTGCTACTACAAAATTTGAATTTAATTAGTGGATTCGCAACACCCTATGTGTTTTACTATGTATTAAACGTAGTTTGGTTCCAATAAGTTGTATCAGTCCTGAGCCCTTTTTTAGGGAATCACGTTTCCATAAGAACAAATAATTTATCATGAGATTAATCTTAGCCTTTTTTTATGGGTAATATTTGTTTAAACTAAAGTAAATTGGGGTTTGAAAATATAATTTTCATCTTCATAGAATGGTTTCTCTAGGATTACAAATTCAAGAGACAAAACAACAGGTTAAAATGACTTATTATTTGCTTAATATAATCCTTTTGCAGTTCATATGCCCTTGCATGTAAACAAATGAAGATCCGTAATTAGCATTTAATTAACAAAGGATTTGTTTGATATGAGCACGTTTATTATTTGCTCTTTTTTTAGCTTCTCATCATGTTTTAGACAAAAAACAACTTAGTAGGCCGTAATATTCAAGTAGTTTCAAGCAGAAGAATATTCTATATAGAACTTAAACCGGTCTCCTATCATTATATTAGCACGAGCTATATATACATTTTAAAAGCACTCATTTTACTATACTGACTCAGTAAGTATTGTCTACTAATTTATGATCTATATTAGAAGTGTATTGTAATAATATTTCTAATATCTTTTTGTTAACAGTATATGCTGATTAATTTTCAAAAATAATTTAATTTTCTAATTGGAAAAAAGCAATTTAATTTTATGTCTAATTAGTGGGTTTCTGTCATAAAAGCCCCCTTGCAATTTCGGGAACTCAAGAGTCCCGTTGTAACATCCCACAAATTTTGATCGTTTAATTATTGAATTAATTGAATTTAATCCTTGAATTTAAAATGGTTTGAAAATAAATTTTAGGATGTTATTAATAGGGTTTTTAAGCTTCAAGGACAAAATGAACAAAAAATTGTTCCACAAGGACAAGGGGCTAAAATTTTGTCCATAAGGATAAATTTTAGTATAAAGGGAGGAATTCAGGGGCCCACTATAATTCCTCTCTTTACACTAAAATTTGTCTGTATGGACAATATTTTAGCCTCTTGTCTTTATGGAACAATTTTTTGTTCATTTTGTCCTTCACACTATTTTCCTGTTATTTATTAATAAACGATTTCAAATTTATTTCTAATAAGCAGCAATTTATGATTAAATGAATGATGATTTATTACAATGGAAACAATTATTAATATTTGTCGAATTATTAACTTTGAAGAATTATTTATAAAAGGAAAGATAGTTGTCAATCGTGAAATGATAACCGTAATAATATTGAAATGGTTGGCGTTAGAATTCAAATTCAAACTTTAAGTAAATTTAAATTAAACATTAATAGTGGAAGTTTCAACGATTTTAATAATGAAGGATTTAAATGGTGCAGTTACTCGAAATAATATATAAAATTTTGCAGTCAAATTTAATTACGAAAATTTGATATTACGAATACGTGCAATTTAATATAGCAATGACGGAATTTTCGTAGTAATGTACAAAAGTTCGTTTCATTTGTAATATAGAGAAAATTTTAAATAAGTTAGACAATTACCAATAAATTGAATTTAATATAGCAATGAAGGAATTTTCGTACTAATGTACAAAAGTTTTTTCGTTTGTAATATAGAGAAAATTTTAAATAAATAAGACCGTTACCAATAAATTGAATTTAATATAGCAATTGAAACGGTAAACATTTGGATTGGAAACGTCACACTTAGTTTGAACCAGTAATATAAGTCTGTGGTTTCTTCGAAATTAATGTCGTCCCTTTCTCTGAATCTGGTCACGTTCATTCGTTTAAGAAATGAAATAAAGGAAAGTGAATCATTTGATTTACCTACCCTTTCCTCTAGGTTCTTTTTCTATTCCTTGCAATATTATATATAGTAAAGCAATGTGTCTTTACTGATCCATTTCAAATCTACTGCCTCCCTCCTCTTTTATCTCTTCTGCCTTTTTGCTCATTAGATTAGATCCAGATCCAAAAAAATGAATCCAAATTGTTTTCCCAATTCAGAAATAATGGCTCCATCCTCCAAAATAATCGATCTGCTTCGCCTTCCACCAAGTCGCCTTGACCTTGTCCCATCGTTTCCTCCTCGAATGATTCAACGTCCGCCCTCAACACCTGGAGCCACCGCCACTTTGCTCCACCGTGGTACACCTCTTCTCAAAGTCTGAATCCCTCTTGTCGCTTGCAATAGCCACCGTGTCACCAAATGGAAGCGCCGCCGCCCATCTCTGCTCACCAACGCCACTACGCCGAAGCTCTGTCCGATGCCGCCTGCTGCACCAATAATGATTGCCGAGTACTTTTTCTCCACTGACCGATTGTAAGTACTCTTACAATTAAAAATATTTCAAGCGTATGACTTCGGTTTTACACTGATATTGTTAGTTTATCAGTTGTTTTTGGCTGTCTTGAATTGATTTATCAATGCATGTTCTTTTTATTGTTATGTTTTCAAATTTGTAATTGGAAAAAGTTTTGATGCAAGGGTACGGTAATGATGTATAGGATCTGTATTGACAATTTGTGAATATTTTGGTCAGACTAATTCATTCAATGGTTTACTCTTGAATACGAGCATCAACATAACGAATGTCCTTATCTAAAACATTTTAGTGGTCGTATTAGCATCATACTCATGTAAATGATCTAACTCGTGAACTAAAACCATTTATCCCTTGGTATTTTCACCTCTTTTTCGTGTGTTAGCGTCATACCCATTTTTGTTCCATTTATTTTCGATAGTTCACTGAATTGGTATACTCAATTTATTTAATATATTACTATGAAATATACTGATTGCATTTATGTGTTTATCGAAGTATGCTAACTTGAAATAAGTTTAATCCCAACTCGGTGTTTTGTGTTTTGCATGGAATGCTTGGGCCAGGTCCTAAATGTTCCAGATTTAAAGATTCAACGCAAAACTGGAGAGGAATGTGAAGACGCATACGCGCGCGCAAGACGACTAAACCGTCACTTGGTTTAAAATTCATGTATATTTTTATATTTTTCCGCTGTACCAAAATTTTTGTATAAACTCTGATAATTTTTATAAAAATGTTTTCCGTTGTTAAATATTGTATAAAAATCTATTTGTGATTCTGTGTGATGTTCTGTTAAACCCTGTAAGCTAATAAAGAAATGTCATTTTGAACGTTCTAAGTTGGTTTAATTATCGATTTGGAGCGGTCAAAAATGGTAGGGCATTACAAGTGGTATCAGAGCTTTGGTTTGACAAAGTTTAGCTTATCGGGTTTAAAAGCTCATTAGAGATAGAGTAGCAATACTCTAGAATGAGCAGAATTATCACCAGAATCACTGTGGAGAGAGCGTAT
The DNA here is from genome assembly GCA_030737875.1 of Allium sativum. NCBI lineage: Eukaryota > Viridiplantae > Streptophyta > Magnoliopsida > Asparagales > Amaryllidaceae > Allium > Allium sativum. The sequence goes on from CM060923.1 coordinate 276,198,903, forward strand.
TTTGAAATTATAAATTATTTTGAAATTTAATAAATATTTTTGAAAAGCGTAATTATTTTGAAATATAATCTTTGACTAGAGTTTTTGTGTATTTTATCGACGTCGAAGTTGGACTGTCAAGTATGTACGGATTTTGAATATACGCCTAGCTAATGTATATACAAAGTCCAATATATATGAGACTGATATATAATCACAATCTATTCAGTTGGAAATAATATTGGAGAAGATCGCGACATCACAAGTATTCATTTTCTAGTTTCGAAAATGGGATGACTGTATGGTTCTGATTTAAACGTCGAGAAATACTTTAGACCGATTAGATGAGCGTGTTTGGATAAAATTTAATAAAACATTTTGATAAATTAATATGAACTAAAATAAATAAGCGAAATTTAAATAAGTGACATATTAAGTATTTTGTAAAGTATAAATTGAAATTGCAAATGAGTTGCAATGAAATTGGGAATAATTTGAATAAAGATTCAAACAGAAATGAATGTTTAAAAATATATTTTTGTCGTTTCACTTGTTTTGTTTATTGGCCTTGACCTGTCGTTATCGTTGCCTATCGTTCAAAGCATTCGTGCTTAAATTTTTGAAACTGTCTAAATCTTATCCCGATCCTTTGAATTGCTTTAACAAAATCTATGGACAAGTTGAAATTTGAAAATTGTCTTAAAACAAAGAACATGGAATGAATGAAAAATTCAAACTTCAGATGAAAATTTAAAATGAGAAATTTGGGTTTTGGTCTAACTTGAACACTTAATTCAAACTGAAATGTTTTCAATTGAACTTTTAGTTAAATTTGAGTTTGATTACGACATTGAAATCGATGTTAGCTAAATTTTGTAAAGTTTGAGAAATTTAGTTTGGACTGGAATATTTCCTAAAAATAATATTTATTTTATAACTATTATATGTTTTATTATTGTTTTATGTGAACTAAAGTATAACTTTTATCTATCTTATTTAATTATTCTCTATCAAATCTATTTTGATTTCAAACTATTCTGCAAACTATTTTGTATTAAAATATATTTAATTTATTCAAACCTATTATGTCAAACCTACTTAATTTACTTAAACTATTTTATATCATAACTTATCTAATTTATTCAAATTCTATTTTTCTAAATACTTATTTATTCGAACCTATTTTATTTCAAGATTACTATTTTAAAATTAATTTGAGATAAATTATTTATTCTTGATCCGAGCAATTTAGTTCGAAGTAATTGAATATGCGAATCTATTGTGAAATCAAAACTAAATTGGTATTGAAATGGAATTTTGTGAAATCTTATATAATGGAATTAATATAAGAATAATATGTTGAAACGTGATTTGGACAGAAAATCCTATGAAAATTGATATTTATGTAAGTGTGATATATGCGAAACGCGAAATGAAGTATTATATATATAGTATGTATGTTTGAAATGAAGATATGGAAATATCATTTATAAATGAAACTTACTTCATGGAATTGATAAATCTTACAGATAACTATGTAAGTACGTTGAACTCGAAATTGAGACTTGATAAAACAGAATTCGTACGAGTTATGTTGAAATTTACCTGTTGAGTATGGAAAATGATTTATTAGAGATAATTGAAAATATCAAGAACGAACGTTATTCAAACATGAAACAAAATCCAAACAGTTAATTCTAAGATGTTAGAATTTGAAAATTGATGATGTTATATTTATATAAGTGTGGAAATGAAATAGTTTTGAAAGCTATGACTATTAAAAATTTTGACTTCGGCAAAGATTCGATATTGAACAATTTGATTCTTATATAAATTTGGAAGTTATATAAATATGTGGTGAATTTGATATTACTGATTTGAATGAATCCCAATTGGAAAGGAAGAAAAACTTTTGTAAATGGAATTTTATATAAGCGCGATATATGCGATGTGCGAAATGAAAAATACTATATATAGTATTATCTATTTTGAAGTCGAAGATATGAAAGTGCTTTCTATCGAAAATCGTGATCCTACTTGATAAGGCTGCGTTGGAACTCTGCACGGGGTTTCCATCAAAATTCGCGAACATACTCGGTAGGGGCGGCGTCGGAACTCCACCCGACGGGAGTGTCCATCGGAAATCGGGGTCCTCCCCGGTAGGAACACGTACTGGAATCCCACTCAATGGGGTCACTTTGATTTATTTATATTCACTTGATGTTTCATAGCGTAATTCGAGGGGGGAGATGCCCACAGTTACAAGCGATTCCACTGCGATATTAGCGTAACCGCTGCATAACTGCGACCCATAACCATAGCGAAATTCGAGGGGCGAGATGCCTACAGTTACAAGCGATTCCACTGGGATAGTGGCGTAACTGCCGCGTAACTGCGATCTATGGCAACAACCATGGCGAAATTCGTTGGGTGTGATACCTACGGGCACAAGCTTTTCTACTGGGATAGTTGCGTAACCGTCACGTGTCCGCGATCCATGGGGGAATGTATTTTCCATATCTATTTTAAAAAGTTTTAAGTATTTTCACTGAAAGTTGAAACATGTATATTGAGCACTTGGAGATTTTTTGTCGTGCGTCTGATCAATGTATGTCTAAAACTTTAAAGAACGAAAATAAACTTGTTAAGCCTTCGAGTTAAAAAGCATTTTGACGTTAACTAAAAAATTAATTACATTAAAATTTAACATTGTATCACCTCAACATAGTAAAACAAGAAAGAGATTTTAAATGTTTTGCAAGCTCACAGCTTTGAAATAAATCAAAATACTAATTTTCGTCTCCAGAAAGGAAAAGAACTAATGGAATGAATATGTAGTTAAACATAAATCATTCTATTCGCATAACAATTTTGATTTAGTTTGAATATGAAATGTTGATTCTAAATAGAATTGTTTGCTCGATTTTAGACGATGAATTTTTATAAAGACATTTGGTATGAATCAGAAATTCTCTGTCATAACTTATTGCTATGCAAGGGGAATAAAAGTTTCATGTAAAGAAGTCGAATTTGAAGTTCGCACTAGAGTGATCGAGTTATCAATACAAATTGGAAGCATAATTTTGTATTTAAACAAGCAATTGAGGTTGATAAGCGAATGAATTTATATATCGTTAAATTACTAGTTCTTTAATACGTTCCTTTTCAAGGACGAAAAGTTCTGAGTGAGGGAGAATGTAACATCCCACAAATTTAGATCGTTTAATTATTGAGTTAATTGAATTTAGTCCTTGAATTTAAAATGGTTTGAAAATAAATTTTAGAATATTATTAATAAACGATTTCAAATTTATTTCTAATAAACAACAATTTATGATTAGATGAATGATGATTTATTACAATGGGAACAATTATTAAATTTTGTGGAATTATTAACTTTGAAGTATTATTTATAAAAGGAAAGAAAGTGGTTAATCGTGAAATAATAACCGTAAAAATATTGAAATGGTTGGCGTTAGAATTTAAATTCAAACTTTAATCCTGTACATGAAAATAAATATGTTTGTTTAGTTTAAATAAATTTAAATTAAACATTAATAATGGAAGTTTCAACGATTTTAATAATGTACGATTTAAATAGTGTAGTTACTCGAAATATTACGTAAAATTTTGCAGTCAAATTTAATTATGAAAATTTGATTTTAGAAATACGTGCAATTTAATATAGCAATGAAGGAATTTTTGTAGTAATGTACAAAAGTTCGTTTCATTTGTAATATAGAGAAAATTTTAAATAAGTTAGACCATTACCAATAAATTGAATTTAATATAACAATGAAGGAATTTTCGTAGTAATGTACAAAAGTTCGTTTCGTTTGTAAAATAAAGAAAATTTTAAATAAATTAGACCGTTACCAATAAATTGAATTTAATATAGCAATTGAAAAGGTAAACATTTGGATTGGAAATGTCACACCTAGTTTGAACCAGTAATATAAGTCTATGGTTTCTTCGAGATTAATGTCGTCCCTTTCTCTGAATCCGGTCACGCTCATTCGTTTAATAAATGAAATAAAGGAAAGTGAATCATTTGATTTACCTACCCTTTCTTCTACGTTCTTTTTCTGTTCCTTGCAATATTATATATAGTAAAGCAATGTGTCTTTCCTGATCCATTTCAAATCTACTGCCTCTCTCCTCTTTTATCTCTTCTGCCTTTTTCCTCATTAGATTAGATCCAGATCCAAAAAAAAAAGAATCCAAATCGTTTTCACAATTCAGAAATAATGGCTCCATCCTCCAAAATAATCGATCTGCTTCACCTTCCACCGAAATCGCCTTGACCTTGTCCCATCGTTTTCTCCTCGAATGATTCAACGTCCGCCTTCAACACCTGGAGCCACCGCCACTTTGCTCCACCGTGGTTCGCCTCTTCTTAAAGTATGAATCCCTCATGTCGCTCACAACAGCCAACCCATCACCAAATGGAAGCGCCGTCGCCTATCTCTGCCTACCAACGCCACTACGTCGAAACTCTGTCCGATGCCGCCTGCTGCACCCATAATAATTGCCGAGTCCTTTTTCTCCACTGACCGATTGTAAATACTCTTACGATTAAAAATATTTCAAGTGTATGACTTCGGTTTTAAACTGATATTATTAGTTTATCAGTTGTCTTTGGTTGTCTTGAACTGATTTATCAATGCAAGTCATTTTTATTGTTATGTTTTCAAATTTGTAATTGCAAAAAGTTTTGATGCAAGGGTACGGTAATGATGTATAGGATCTGTATTGACAATTTGTGAATATTTTGATTAGACTAATTCATTCAATGGTTTACTCTTGAATATGAGTATCAACACAACGAATGTCCTTATCTGAAACATTTTAGTGGTCGTATTAGCATCATACTTGTGTAAAGGATCTAACTCGTGAACTAAAACCGTTTATCCCTTGGCATTTTCACCTTTTTTTTTGTGTGTTAGCGTCATACCCATTTTTGTTAGAATGTGTATCAGGCTTTCAAATAATTTCTTAAGGATAACTCTTGGTGTCTACAAAATATAGTATAGTGAAAAAAGAAAGAAAACAACGTGCTTTAGTCATTTGATGTTGATTTACCATGAGATTTCCAAACCATTGGAAATTAAATAAACCATTTGCTGTGAAAAGTCACAAAATTTTGCATTTCATGTCTGACATAAATTGCACATGTTTATGAAATACACATGCATACCCGAGTCTGGTGGTGCATTCATTTATATTTTGGGCGAATGGGTTCATTTGAGATTTAACATATGAAATAATACCATGTTCCTTGGGCTTGAAACCCTCTCTCATTTTGCATGTCACATTCATGTATTATTATTCATGTTTGCCTAGTCAAGTTGCATTGTTTCTTCCAGAACTCTTTGCGCATGGAATTTACTCCACATACATGCTACACTTGAAATTTCCCTGCACTTTCCACCTTTGGTTGCCATGCATTTTTCTGTATGAATACATGCTTGGAAAATATGTGTACACTTGTACTTCGTCTTCATGTTAGCTTGTAATTTCACCTGTCTATATACTGTTGCTATTTGGGATTACTGCCATTGCATATATTTGAACTGGGTGATTTTCATATGCCTCTACTTTTCATGCTGCACCCTTAACTCAAGTTGTTGCCTGCCATTTATTACCTCACTTGATGTTTAATTATGGCGTGTGTCCCTTTCGTTATGACCGTAAAAATAGTTACTATAGTATTTTTGCTACACCCGCATCCTATTTGGAAATAGATGTTTGCCACATTGGATGCCATGTTTGTACCATTTATTTTTGATAGTTCACCGAATTGGTATACTCAATTTATTTAATATATTATTAGGAAATATACTGATTATATTTATGTGTTTATCGAAGTGTGCTAACTTGAAGTAAGTTTAATCCTGACTCGGGTGTTTTTTGTTTTGCATGTAACGCTCGGGGCAGGTCCTAAGTGTTCCAGATTTAAATATTTAGCGCAAAACTGGAGAGGAATGTGAAGACGCATAAGCGCGCGCAAGACGACAAAACCGTAACTTTATTTAAAATTCATGTATATTTTTATAGTTTTCTGTTGTACCAAATATTTTGTATAAACTCTGATAATTTTTATAAAAATGTTTTCCGCTGTTAAATATTGTATAAAAATATGTTTGTGATTATGTGTGATGTTCTGTTAAACCCTGTAAGCTAATAACTAACTGTCATTTTGAACATTCTAAGTTGGTTTAATTCTTGATTTGGAGCGGTCAAAAATGGCAGGGCGTTACACCCGTATGTCTCTTTACGCAGGTGTCTCTTACTTCCCCCAATCCATTTACGATTTTCTCTATTAACCTAATTTTTATCGTGGAGTTAGCAGCTCTTCAACTCGGCAACAATAGCAGCTCCACTCTCATTTCTCTCTTCTTCCTCCGTTTCAGTCCACCCACCCTAATATCTTGTACCTCCGATTGAATCTTTTCCTGGCAATCGCGGATTTACTTACGTCCCCCTTGCTTCTTCCTCCATTTCGGTCCGACTTATGTCTTCCCTAATTTTAAAATTAATGATTACACCAATTCCACTGTTACATCTGCAACCATCCTTGGATCCGCACCAACTTATGTGGAGCATCACAACAATGATCTTCTCATCAGGTATGCTTCAAAATTTACTGCTTTCTACTCCCTCCTACAGTGGTAACTAGAATTTCAAACTTTTTTGGGTTTCTGTGCCTTGGCAAAATAAAATATGTATGTAGATTCTTATAATAAAGTCTTTTTGTTGATTTTTTTATTATCTTTTGAGTCTGATGATAATTGATTGCCAAATTTAAAGGAGAGTTTGTTGTTTGCATATCTTATCAAGAAAAATTCCATGTTATATGACTAATATTGTTTTTAAAATGGTTTAATCATTGTAGACTGACATAAATTTCATAATGCTTACTATATTATGTTCAAAATAGATTTAGAAAAAATATACTAGGAGTCATTTTATGAAAGAGAATTGAAGTTGGTTGTATATAGCTTAGCTTTGTTTCTCCTATTTTACTATTTTATAAACCTTTGTACAGTTACGTTTTTTTTTCTTGTGCATTTATAATTAATACCCGAGATGTTACTTTCATTCCAGAATTCATTTTCTGGACTATGAAGTTATCAGTTGTGAGTTGGTACTTGCATATTATATGCTTATTAGCACAATATTATTTGATATCTACTAGATATCCGAAAGATTAATAACTGTATTTTTTGGAGTAGTTCAATTTTGACTTGCGTTTGACATTTTTACATACCAAAAAATGACGACTATGTCATTATTATAAGTAATCTTCCATACTTGCTCTATATTGGCGAGCTAATCAAAATAGTTTTTCCCTTTATCTACAGTGGTCTCTTCGCTATAGGTCTGTGCAGTTTGGAATTTTCCCTTCTTTTGTGGACCATTTAAGCCTTTTGTTTCTTAAATAAATAATTTGGAATAAATGTCCAAGTCATACATCTACAGAGTTACTTACATTTGGTAACTCCTTTTCTTCTATATTTTCATTGAGTATGAAACCTTATTGACATGAATAATTGTACGTGTATTAGATCTGAAGATCATTGATCTGGAAATTCAATATGTATAAGAATATTAAAAATAAATATAGGCATGAACAATTAGGTATGATCTTCTCATTCTCGGATACTGTGAAATTGTATTGTAGGTGTTTAGGAAGAAGGGAGAGATTATGGATGTGGAGATGAAGAAAAACTGAAGCTTTTGCTAACGCTGTAGCAACATTGTATGTCATTTAATTATGTGCAAATCCCTAATCTGCATACTTTACTATCACTGTGGCTGAAGTGATGTAGAACTGTGCAACAGAATAGTGCTTGACATATGATTTTGGTGGAGTCATTCCTTCATATAATGCAATATACTTGAGCTTTTTTGTTAAATGAAAAGGCGAATAATAAACAATTTTATACTGGCATTTAGTTAATATCCATCGCCTACTCTTGCTAAGATATTCACAGGTAAAAGAATTATATATCCCAAAATGCAGTTTTAATTGCTCAAGCAAAAATGGATTTATTTCCATCCAAAAATGCAGTTGTAATTGCTCAAGCAAAAATGGATTTATTTCCATCCAAACTTTCAAGAAGGTAAGAGTCGTACTTTAATTTAAGTACTATATGGGAAAAAATATGACTTGGTTGCAATGCGTGAAATGGAATACAGACAGGTACCGTTGAAGTACTCGACAGGGACGATGTTGTTATCAACGTTCCTCGAATATGTTGCTTCGATTTGTAACAACCTTTAATCGATATTTCTTAAACATTAACATGTTTTAGTTTAGTAATAAGAACTAATCGAGAGAAGCACTAACATAGATACAATCCCTTAAGCACAAGAAGTGGGAGTTTCAAATAATTAGTTGTACTGAATCAAGGCTATGTCAAGTAGTAAGCTTGGATTGTTGGGGGCAACGGTCACACAATGCATAACCATATCACGATAAGGATGGGAGCAACATATAGGTATGTACATGTATAATCTAAACATGCAAGTTGTATTTTCCATGTTGTAGTTTCAGACAATCGTCAGCATTTGCTAAACATCGGTTTTGATGATTTGATAATGTGGGGGTGTATAGATGATGCACAAAAGGGATTTTTAACGTCTGCTAAACATTAGTCTTGCGTCATGGTTTTATTATAAGAATAGAGAAATGTGACAGTCCGAAATAATAGTTTTTTTGAATGAAAAATGTGAAATTCATAGGTCCACCATTATAACATTAATGAATTTTCGTCAACTGAAAGAAGCCGACATTACAAATGATTTCCTCGCCCACTACTAACAAATTTTAACTGAAAGTATTTAACTTTTCATGTGTAGGATTGTTAAAAAAAATCCATGATGTTTTTTTAAATCTTGGTAAGCTGATATCATGATCAATAATTCTTTTGAAATATAATTTATAAGCAAAAAGACAAGATTTTTAAGGAATAAATGGTTAGTTGATAACTAAGAAAAAAAAAGTTGTTTGTACAAATTTGAATGAGTAAACACTTTAAGCATGCAAGGTCATTGCTAATATTTCTATTTTTTTAATATATATGATTTTCACATTACACACAGAAATTGATTGCCTTATAATATAACTCTTTTCAAATCCATTAGCAACCTCTTATAAAGGAAACCAGTGGTTTGGGAGTTGGGAGATGTAATAAAGGAAACAAGTGGTTTGGGAGTTGGGAGATGAGAATCTAAGCACTGTGTGCGGACAAGTTTGAATCTCGCTACAAACCACTTTAGGATCTGGACGTTATGCATCCGTGTGCGACGATTAAATAAAGCAGGGTAGACACACGACGTGGGGTTTACTTAAGTGAGTATCAATGTATACTATGATCTTAAGATTCCCCATGATTTAAATAAAAAAAACTTCTGTTGTCCTATGCTTCTGCAACTTTTCTTAGCATAACTCCGGCAATTATATTGTATGTAAAAATTCACTTGGACTTTATGGATGTTTACAAATGTGGTTCAATGGGTAAGCATGAGGATATACTTCAACGACTTTGAGTACTAAAGTAATTTAGTTAGTTACTTGTGTAGGATTGTATAATTATGCAATTTATTATTTATTTTAAAATATCTACCCATCTTTGTACTGTTGCAATAATCTTTTTTTTTCTACTCCATGGCAAATTAAGCTATTATTCTTCTCAAACTAAAATCTTGTAGATTTATGCTTTTTGAAAACAAAAATCCACTAATTTTCAAAGTTGATAGGAAACAATGACATGAGAAAAAGTAAGTGAATTCTATTGCATTATATGTCTACCCATATAACAAAAGTAGATATGTGTGACACCCCCACGTCCGTTAATGTCACTCACTAAGGAAATGCATTAAGTTTCGTGAAGCGTTATAAGTAAACAGACACAGAATATTACAAGGCAGATATAAATAAAATAGCAGCGGAATTTCAAATTTTTATTTCAAACTTAAATAATCACATCGTGGTCCAAAATACGTAAGTCACAAAAACCATTACAATAATATAACTTCTGTCTTGTACCATCAGAGTACATAAATATATAAAAAGCATAATTCACGAAAAAGTGCTAAGCCATAGTAGAGATAAGAACTTGAGCTACACTTCAAAAGCAGCTCCAAGAAGATGACGGCCGAGTCTTGACTAAACCTGAGAATTCCCTCCCTACGAACAAGGCTGGGGGGGAGGGGTGGGGGGAGGGGAGAAAGAATAGGAAACAAAAGGTCAGACATAAAGTCTGGCGAGGCCAGTTTGTTTCAGCAAGTAAATAAGTAAAAGTAGCAAGACAGGCATATAAGATGGATAAGATATATAACACTATAAGAGACAGGTATGACAAGGTAAACATGATAGAGTGATATGCTTCTCTAAAGATTCCTCTGCACAATGCTAGTATAACTAGAATGAGATGATCCCCAACATGTATGAAATGGTAGACTTAGGCATACTTCTAGTGGGAGGTTTTAACCCCACACAATCCACAGGCAGCCCCAATAACGGACCCCAAAACCTAGCAGAGTTTAGATGTACCCTAACTACTACCCTAATCGATTGGCTCCCTACTCCGTAGATACCCTGTGCTGGCCCCACAGTAGGCTGTATCACCCCCTAAAGTGGCAACCCTTCATTTTCAAGATGTGTACAACCATATCTACTGATGTCACAACATCTTATTTTCCCGCGAAAGAAGAGTCATGCACGCACATGACCCTAGTGGAATGCGCCATCATGACACCATCCCCCATGTTTAGATCTCTTACAGTCAATTCAGAAAAGTGTGCCCCACTCCGACCTAGTTCGGAGTAACCATTTGATACTTATTTAAGGTTTACTGACTGAAATGGGTCCCATACAAAATGATGCAAGATCACCCCTTTGTTTTGCATCCCCACTACTAGGTTTTCCACTGGTTATGTTTACCTAATAGTGCTTTTAATTACATAACCCTATCGGGTTAAGTTTGTGGGTCTATATGTAAATATTACCCACCCCCTCAGATTTACTTAACCTAACCACTATTCAACCGCAGTTTACTTATCCCCAACTTTAGTTTATATTCATACAATCCCTACGGATTCAACTAGGTTAAGTATTCAAGGTTTATTGCCATAATTTTATTTATGGTTACAGTATGCTAGACCTCCCACATTAAGCCTGCCATTTGTGGATGCAGGACATGCCGGGCGGTTCCGGGCAGACTTACTCCACAAACTGGGCTTAACCTTTTGTCTTAGCATGTCTCATATTTGTATACTTAGACCTCCCACATTAGATTCAACGCTTGCGGTTGCTGGATATGTCGGCCGGTTCTGGGCAGACTTCCACCGCAAGTGCAACTTAACCTCGTGTCATAAGTGTAATTATAGTTTCTAGCTACTACAATCCTTGACATTTCATTATTATCCAATTTTACTTATGTCTATATAGGTTTCGTGCCCCCTTTGTCCCCATATTGAATTATATGTCCAATTCATGTTTATAAGCATTATTCAGAATATGTCAATTCTAATATTTTTCCTCCGTCCCCTAACTAGCGCATTCACATAATTCGCGGCATGCCTAGGCTAGACAATAACCTAGTCATAAACGATAAAAGGGAAATGTGATGCGAAAATTACAAAAGTAGTTGTTCTAACATAACTAGCATAAACATATATGGTGATAAGGTGAACATATAGACATAGATCCGATGAACTTATGGTAGTTAACTAGTTCTAACATAACAAAGATGTTAAGATAAACATGACAAGATCTAAATATGAATTTAGATGTCCAACAGGTTCAAATCTAATATGATAAACATATGGGGATCTAAATAATAAGCTAGATCTGATTGATAATTTAAATGTCCATATAATCCAGACTTAGTAAAAGTAGATCTGACACAAATAGGGTTTAAGATCCACATTATAGAATGTCATAGAAGTTACAACAGATCCGACAAGATAGAGATTTAGATTCAGGTTATAACCAATTCAGAATGTCATACATTTATAATTTACAAAAAATCTAGTATAATTTATGCACAAGAACAAATCCAAACTATAGTCATATCAAGTTTACTTTTAAATATTTTAATCTAAAAGCAACTAAGAACTTACATTGTTTGGATTAGGAAATAAAAGAAGAATGGATCTTGAATCTCTAATCTTTTTAATTGCAGAAGAAGAAGAAAGGAATCCTATTCAATCCCAGTACTGACAGCATTTGGCCTCCATTAATTTCCAATGAAGAAATTAAGAGAAATGGACACACATATAGCTGCCAGCCCCCCTAAAATCGACTGCCACCTCATCCCTTGGGGTTTGCCCCCTATTAGGGGGTCGACCCATGGGTCGACACCCCCTCTTGAGTGGTCGACCTCGGGGTCGACACCCCTCCTATAGGGTCGACTCCCCTAGGCGGGATTTTTCCCGCTTCCCCTCGATTTCTGTGATTTTGAATTTTGAACTGAAATTTTGAATTCGTGGACCCTATATATATTTTTCTTGCGCGTATACAACCCTTCATAACTTCTTCATACGTTGTCCGTTTTACGCAAACCAAATGTCTATCTTGAGCAGAATTTCGAGATGGACGCAATGGCGCGCGCATTCCCTTAATTCTGAATATTAAATTAATTATTATTATTATTATTTAATTTATCCTCTTTTAGTTTTTTTAAAATTATGGGTTTTAGCGTTCCCCCTTACTTAAGGGATTTCGTCCCCGAAATCTCTAAGTTGAGAAGAATGTATATCCTACCATCCATTACCCATCTACTCATCCATCAATCATAGGATTTTAGTGAAACCATAAATATTTAATCCATTTAAGAATATCTTACTAACAAATCCGAAAAATCAAAATTTTATAGCGGGAATCAAAAGTAATGGTCAAATGAATTTTCAGAAAAGTCGCTATGAAGTTAATATAGCCCTTGAAAATAAACATTTTGCAAACGACCTCCGTTTTCGATGAAACCACTTTTGTTTGATCCGGAATGTCAAATTATTACAAGGTTCCAATTTTCATAAATTTTGAAATCAATATGTGAGCATGGCAAAGGAAAACGTGTTTTGACAGTTTTAGTCAATTTGGATCGATCAGAAAATAGCCATTTTCAAACAGTCTCCAAATTCGATGAAACTAGTTTTTTTTTGGACTATATCATCTAAACATAGCTAGATTTATTTTTATGGAATTTTTGGGATCAGTATGTGGCCCCAACAAATTGAAATGTACGTTCAAATCCATATTTGAATGTTTTATATTTTAATTTGAAGAAAAACTAAATGAAACGGTCGAATGGGCCTACAACACATATTCCTTTGTGTCCGGTATGGGGTTAATTAGCTGGGGATTACAGTCGTTGGGTTTGAATTGGAGTTTGTTTGGAGAAACAGATATTTTTGGAATTTATATAAATATCGGCGAATTAGAAAATTCTATTCATTAAATAAAAAATATCAAAATTACGGTTTTCTCTCTCCCTATATACGATCGAAGGCGGAAACCGTTTCCTCCATTTCCGACCAAATTCCGGCCAAACCACGCCATAGTACCCTTCGCCACAGCTGAAGTTTTTGGAGTACTCGACGAGATCTTCAAATTAATATAAGGAGCACCACCCCCCATTGCCCCATCGTCGAGAACGAGCTCCCCGAAGGTCGCAACTTCAAACCGCCGCCGCCGACTAGAGCCACCTAAGTGGACCCCACCACCATGAGTGGGTGCGCGACTCGACCCTCTTCGACGTTGCACCGCCCGATTCTCTCATCGCTACACGGATTGGATGTTATTCACTGACCTAGTTTTGAACCATTTGCTGAAAGGTATGGCCTTGGTTTATTTTAAATGATTTCGACAAATAAAAGCATTGCAAACTTATAAAAATCATATCTTTTTGCTATGTGGTCGAAATTCAGTGAAACAAGAGACGCCGAGACCGTGACATCGTCTTCTACATTCTAGAAGAGACCGAAGAATTTTTGGAGCTTCCTACAATTTTTGGAGGAGTGGAACCCAATGTGAGATTTCTAAATTATAAACGATTCAGAATGACGATGTATAAATTATATAATCGATGTATGAGTTATATAAGCGTTGTACACCTCATGTACAAGCATTGTATAAGTTGTATGTGCGATGTATAAGTTATATATACGTTGTAAAAATCATATGTGCGTTGAATGGAATTGAAATGATATTGAAATGAAATCGAAATATATTTATATACGTATATCTATATATATATACTCCCCTCGTCCACAGACAATGGACGATATATATTGGTTGTGATTGTTTGGATTTTGGTTGACGTGAAATTTAGTGAATATTACGAATGGTTGATTTGATTATGGTTGTTTGTGGTTGAAAACAAATAGGATTAGTTTGTGGAAAAATTCGTCTGCGTACGAACTAGATTATTGAAATCCCCATTGTCAAAAGCTGCGAGGCTTTAAGGTAGAGCGAGGAGCCGTACTCGGGACAGTGCCGGTTTTAACTACCCTGCCGCTATGCTGCCGAAATTTTCTGAAATAACATTTTTATTGAATGTATGAAATAAATTGTTTGAACGATAAAAATAACATTTTTATTGAATGTATGAAATAAATTGTTTGAATGATAAAAATTACATTTTTATTGAATGTATGAAATAAATGGATTGAACGATAAAAATAACATTTTTATTGAATGTATGAAATAAATGGTTTGAATGATAAAAATAACATTTTTATTGAATGTATGAAATGAAATGGTTTGAACGATAAAAATAACATTTTTATTGAATGTACGAAATAAATTGTTTTAACAATAAAAATCACACACACACACACACACACAGATATATATATATATATATATATATATGAAGTGTTAAAGATAGTCATATGTTGAAATGAATATTTATTGGCTAAAAAATATTATTTTTACCACATGTGTGAAATGAAAATGGTTTGGAAATCGAAGAATGAATTATATATATATATATAATTAAAATAAAACGAATAACAATACTGCAGTTCGTATTTTGAAATCGTGATGTTAACGATTATTGCAGAAGATCCGACCGTCGAATTTTCCGAAAACCGAAACTGTTGGGTCCGCTTTGAAAATTTCTTTCCAACGATACCAAATTTGTAAAGATCCAACGGTTAGATTTTGTGAAATGTTAAATTCAAATCTAAATGAAAACAGCGCCAGAATGGATTATATTTATATATGTAAATATAATTAAATTAAATCGAATAACGACGCTGTAGTTTGTATTTTGAAATTGCAACTTTAAACGATTGTACCGAGAGATCCGACCATCGTATTTTCCCCAAACTGGAACCGTTGGGTCCGCTTTGAAAAGATCATTCCAATGGTATAAAATTTGTAAAGATCCAATGGTTAGATTTTTAGAATTGTGTAAATCAAATTTGAAGAAAAATAGCGCCATGGCCGCGTTATGGCCTGAAGCGTCATTTGAATAAATTGGCTATTTTTAAATAAATAAAAATAGCGATAAATCGTTATAAAATATTATAAACGATATGGAATGGAAATAAACTGAATTTACTAGGTTTACTGGATATTTGATGGTTGATTGTGTTTGACGTGAAAATTACATTAATGAACAGAATTATTGATGTCAAATAATTTAACCATGGAAATGAATTGATTTTAAATTCTAAATAAACGTGAATTAATTGAAAAGGCCGAGTCAATTCTCATTTCAAATAATTGATCGACGGTTAGAAGTCGAGGATATGAAGACGGTGCAAGACCGATGATCTTCACATCGAATGGATGACTACTGATGCCTTTGATAGGAGTTACTACCCTGAAGGGGTTACAGTGGTGGTTGTCCGGACGTACTTGTTGATCGTTCGGATGTGCGAGGGCCTCTCTCCTGTATTGGACATACGGGAGAGGAATAAGATGCCTCCGGTTTCGTTCAGATCTAGAACGGACAAGTAAATGGATGTGTGTCTGACGTTGTAACTTGACAACGTGGCATGCAGAGATGCTGTGATCAAAGCTTTTGTTGAAAAGCAGAGCTTTGTGGTTGATGATTAAAGCACGACTTTGATATAGCTAGCTTTGTGTTTAGCATTGATTCGCGAGCCCCACACCCCGGTATAGACCAGAAACGGGAGAGGACTGCAGGGAGAGCATGCGTTTCACACGCCAAGACATTTTACTTATGTGGATGATGGATAGCGAGGCGCCTCGGTTATATCGGTCATTACAGGGCCGATGGTTTGGTCGGTATATGACCAGTTTACTCCCCATAGGGCAGGGAAACGTAGTGTTCAGGTATTTTAATCCACTCCGTGTGGATCGGCCCTGAAGATCCAAGGGTCGATGCACTCTGACCCTGAGGCTCGGGCTAGAGAGTCTCGAAGCGGTAAGGACGATCCCTTGCGTTGGTTCATGACGGAAATCCAATTTCCAAATACAACATCGTGCGGTTTTGATTGTATACCTATATTTGGTGACATAGTGGTATGGGGCATTTATGTCGTCTATGATTGATACTTATGATTGAAATTGTTTTTGAAACATATAGACAACTAGTAATAATATCAAATGATTTTGTTTTATTCGTACCAAGCATATTTTGGCCATCATAAGGTAAAACTCTATCCTCCGGTTTGCGTTGCATTGTGTGATGGGAATTGAGTATTATAATGGCTTCATTTTTTGTAAAAAGCATTGCGATGTTTAAATGATTTACTTATGTTGAACACTGGCAGTTCAATGGAGTAAACTGGCCTCATTTTGAAATAAGTTAAGTAGATTTCTCATACCAGTCCCATGACTGACTTGTAGTTTGTCTCACTTGCAAACTCGGGTTCCCCAATTTCTACACGGGCAGCCTTGTATTCAGGTTTTAGCAGGCTCTTTCTGGATAGCTATGGCGCTGGAGATGGATTCTATCACTTCTTTCTTTTTATGTTGTTCAGCTCCTATTGTACATATTATGTTTTGATTCCGTTGTAGACATTTTTATGTAAAGATGAACTGTATTTTGTACTAAGTATGATACTGTATACTGTGTAACTCTGATGATTATGTTTATCCAGTGTATTCTGTTGTACATTATCTGGTGTATATATATATTTCTATTCTGTTGTTAGTTGTTTATGTGTTATATTCCAAAGATGACCCTTGCCACCGTGGAACGGGGATTTGGGGTCGTCACACGTGGTATTAGAGCTTTGGTTAAGCTTAGTTCTGGAATATAACATATTAACGAAATCGTCAGAAATAAAACCAGTAGTGTTCTAAGATGGATAACTCATTTCAGATAGGATCGGTAATATCCTAGAATGAGTATATCAGAATGAAATACACCCAGTAGACACATTTACATTCAAGTATATGTCTCTATGCTTTAAAAATACCTTTTCTTTTGGCTTAACACTTTGTCTGCTATTTGCAGACATTGAAAAACGAGTAGTAGAAGAGGTAGATCAGAGCCAGATATTGAAGCTCTATTAAACAAGTATCGAAATCTGGGTGGAGTACCGCTCTCGGACAATGAATCCATTATTCAAACACAAGCATGGATGCACTCTACTGAGAAAATCTTTGAAGTTTCAAAGCTGAGAGAAAATCAGAAAAGATTACTGGCACCGTGGGCACTCAAAGACGAAGCTTTAACCTGGTGGGAAACCATTATTAAGGATAATCTAGAAGGTAATATTACCGGGGATAGATTTAAAGAAATTTTCAATGAAAGATTTATTCCTCCAGAAGCAACTGAGTGGTTAAGTGATGAATTCTACTATCTGATACAAAGAGATATGATCATTCCAGAATATCATAAGAAATTCAACGAACTTTCTCATTTCGCCTCGCATTTAATTCAAAATCCAAAGATGAAGAATCTGAGGTTTATTAACAGGATTTAAAGAAAGTACCAAAGTAGGGTAACTGCATATGTACAACAATTTTTTCAGAAATGATATACATGGCTTATCAGTATGAAGATCTCGATAAGCAAGGTCTTTTGAGAGACAAGAGCAATGTAGTTCTAGCAACAAAAGGAAACTTGAAACTGATAGCCCAGAGACAAGTACGCAGCTTGAGGCAAGTACGACGTTTGAGTTTAGTAAGGGGCCTAAATTCAATATGAAAAAGGTTAAATCTGAGAAAGAACCAATAATGACTGCTGTATGCAATAACTGCAATAAGCAGGGAAAATTGTCGATAAATTCCAGAGCTTTAAAGAAATAAAAAAAGGATGGATCAAAATCCATTCGAAAGCAGAAGAAGAAGGGGTTTAAACCCGATATCTAGTTTCAAGAGAATAGAAAATGCAATCAATGCCATCAGAATGGTCATCTAGCAAAGGATTGCCAACCATTAAAGAAATCCGAAAAAGTACATGTAAACGAAGTGGCAGAAACTTCAGCACCCTCAGCTAGTTAGGGAAGGCCAGATGTTTTAGAAGGCACGCTTAATGTCAAAAATATTCCGATTAAAGTGATGTTTGATACGGGCGCGTCACAAAGTTTTATTTCGACTAAGGTGGTAAAGAAGTTGGATTTGAAACCGAATAAGCTTAAAGAACCCATGACTGTCCATAATCCGGTTGGAGGTTCTCTCAATCTTAGTTGGATTTGTGGGGGTGTCTTTTTCCTTTTCTTGTTATGGGTTCCCTACAATCTCGATCATCATGAATTTCACAGAATTTGATCTTATTTTGGGATTGAATTGGTTAACCAAATATGAAGCGGAAGTTAACTGTGCAGAAAGAGTTGTTAAAGTTAAAACAAAGCTAGGATATATAACCATACCATGCAAAGGTCCGAATTCGGATAGAAAAGGCTTTTGGTCAGCTCTTGATGTTTCTCCTACTCAATTAGAACCTGTTCCTGTCGTTACGGAGAATATTCCGGTCGACATAGAAAATATTCCTGTCGTGAAGAATTATGCGGATGTGTTTGAAGAGGTCGTTAGCTTACCTCCTCATAGAAAAATTGATTTCAAAATCTCTTTAGTTCCGAATGCAAGGCCAGTAGTTCACTCTATTCGAAGAATGACCTTAAAGGAAAAAGAAGAGTTAGATAATCAAACTCGACAGCTTATATGTAAGGGTCTAATCAAGCCTAGTTTCTATGATTCGGAGCAACAGTGGTATTTGTTCCAAAGTCAGACGGTACTCTCCGACTATGTGTGTATTATTGTGACTTGAATAAGCAGACATTAAAGAATAAATATCCATTGTCGCGAATTGATGATTTGTTTGATCGATCGAATGACGCACAATTATTTTCACGAATGGACCTAGCTACATGTTTCCATCAGCTTCGTATTGCCGAAGAGTGTGTTCCTTTTATAGAAATCAGAGGTCCGGATTTATTCTATAAGTGGTTAGTAATGTTGTTCGGCTTATGTAATGCTCCAGCTTATTTTGTCGATCTAATGAACAGAGTATTCAGAAAAGTATTGAATAAATTCGTGCTGGTTTTCATTGATGACATATTGATCTTCTCTAAGTCAGAAAGCGAGCATGAAAAACATTTGGAACAAGTGTTAGAAATTCTCAGAAAGAATGTTTTAAAGGCAAAATTTTACAAATGTATATTTTTGCAAGAAGAGGTAAAATTCCTTGGTCACGACGTATCAAAAGAAGGAATTTCTGTGGATCCCAGTAAGATCTCAGCTATTCTGAATTGAAAGCAACCAACTATACTCTTAGAAGTCCGAAGTTTTCTTGGATTGGCTAGTTATTATCAGAAGTTCATTAAGGATTTTTTGAAGATATCTAGTTCCTTAACAAAGCTTACTAAGAAACATTCAAGGTCCAATTGGACTCCAAAATTTGAGATAGCTTTCCAAAAGCGGAAGTTAAGGCTAACAACTGCTCTAGTGTTAACAATTATTGATGGCAATCAAGACTTGAAAGTCTGGACAGATGCTTCTAAAGAAGGTCTCGGTGCAGTATTAATGCAAAGAAGCTAAGTAGTCGCTTATGCTAGCCATCAGTTGAAGCCATATGAGAAGAATTATGCAACTCATGATCTTGAATTGTTAGCCAACGTGTTTGCTATGAAAATCTGAGACATTTTCTATTGGGTGAGAAGTTCGAATTATATACCGATCATCAATCATTGAAGTATTTATTCACCTAGAAAGATCTGAATATGAGGCAACAACGTTGGTTAGAATTTCTTGCAGCATATGATCTTGATATTTTGTATACGCCGTGGAAAGCCAATGTTGTGGCTGATGCGCTCCGCAGAAAGAATGTGATCATCGCCAATCTTATCATTACACCATCGTTGATTGATAAAATATCTATTCTTCATAAAGACGATAGTTTTGTTAAAGAGATGATCAAAAGAATTCAAAGGGGCGAAGTCTCCAGTTTCCAAGTGGATAGCGCAGGAGTTCTGAGATTGAAAGGAAGAATTTGTTTTCCCGACAGCCTTAAGCTCAAAAGAGAAACAATGGACGAGTGTCACAAGTCCAAGCTGAGTATCCATCCAGGGGTTAGTAAAATGTATAATGACCTCAAGCGTACATTCTGGTGGAAGGCGATGAAAAGAGACATCTCTATATATGTTGGCAGGTGTTCTACTTTTCATCAAGTCAAAAGCGATCAGCAGAAGCTCGCCGGATTGTTGCAACCATTGGAAATTCCAGTTTGGAAGTGGGAACAAATTTCTATGGATTTCATAGATGGTCTGCCCGGAACCCGGAGAGGAAATGACAGTATTTGGGTGATCGTAGATCGTTTCATGAAGACCGCTCATTTCATACCTGTCAGATCAAATAGAACCGCTCAGAGTCTGGCGCAGATTTATTTCAAGGAAATTATTAAACTGCATGGAGTTCCCATGAGTATTGTTAGTGATCGTGACCCGATTTTTGCTAGTAAATTCTGGGAAGCATTCCAAGCAGAATTGGGAACCAAACTGAACTTGAGCATCGCTTATCATACTTAAACAGATGGTCAAACTGAGAGGGTGAAGCGTATTCTAGAAGATTTATTGCGGGCTTGTGTTATTGATTTGGCGGATCATGTGAAGACCACTTGCATTTGGCCGAGTTCTCATGCAACAACAGCTACCAAGCGAGCCCGGAAATGTCACCATTCGAAGTACTATATGGTAGACCGTGCAGATCTCTCGCTTGTTGGGTAGAACATGGCAATAGACTTGAATTGGGACCAGATATGATTTGCGAAGCTGCGAATAAAGTCGATTTCATTAAGAAATGATTACTAGCCGCTCAAAGCCGACAGAAGAGCTATGCAGATTCAAGAAGAAGAGATTTAGCATTTGTTGTTGGTGACTATGTGTATCTATGGGTTTCTCCGATGAGAGGAGTAGTCCGATTTGGCAAAATAGAGAAGTTGGCGCCCAGATTTGTTGGTCCATTTTCAATACTTGAACGGATTGGAACTCTTGCTTACAGGGTTCAGTTACCCGATTGGTTGCCTGGAGTACATGTTAGGTTTCATGTGTCTCAATTTCGATTGCATGTGCATGATCCAGACTTGGTCGTGGAAGAAGTCGCACAACAAGATTTGGAAATTACTCCAGAATTAGCTATGAAAAGAGAGCCGATAAAGATTATTTGCAAAGAAACTAAAGAGCTGATAACAAGAAGGTTCACTTAGTCAAAGTGCAATGGAGTGGAGATACGCGAGACTGTACTTGGGAAACTGAGGAGAGCATTAAGAAATCCTATCCCAATTGCAGGGTGGATATCTCTAATTAACTCTGGTGCAAGGTATATTTAACATATTTTGCATTTCCATATTGTTTTCTACTTGGTTGTTGTTTCCTTTTCATGGATGTAATTTTTCTAATTATATAGTCTGAATGATTTTAAAAGAGTATATAAATTAATTAGTGTGTGATTATGAATTTGACTAATCGAATTATTGGAATGATAGTTAATCAAATCAATAAGAGAATGAAGTTAAATTTATGCAATTGAATCAAATATTAAACTGGTTTAAAAATTGATTGGAATACATGCATGTACATTATATATGGTTCAATAGGTAAATGGATTTGCTGTTGAGTAAAGAATTTATTTGCGTGCCCGACAAATAGGTAAACCTTAATGAGTTGGATTCGCAGTTTTATTATTATATCAACTCATGTGAATGCCATTGGAAGCGGAGTACTGGTTGTTCTATGTGAAATAATAAACGTCGCCATAGGATAATAACAATTAATTTTGAACTACAGTACATGGCATACTTCTTGAAGATAGCATACTTTATCATATACCACCTAAGCATCTGGAGCTTATGTGACGAGGTTGAAGATTTACCATACGAGCGAGAGGCTTGTATGGCAATGACTATATTATAGGTTGAACCGAAGACTGATATGGACTATATAAAATGTAATGGTAAATTGCCAGATTAATAAAAACCCCACACGGGTCAGGAGATGACAATACACACGTCTCTCTGGTCATTAAGGCACAAAAAACCATTTATAGGGTAACGAGAATTTATTTTCTGGAGTTATGATCTATACACACTCCCCTACAGACACCGGAATATATCGCTATAAATATGTGTATGCTTATTAGGATTTATTGGGTAACTAATACCACCCAATAAATTTCCGAACCCCTCCCCGTACAAAGGAGGTTATGGCGAAATTTTTCAAAAATTTAGGGTATTAGCTAAATTTTTGAAGAATTAGGAAATTCTTAGAAACTAAAAAGTTGAAGAATGAAAGCCAAAATGAACGTTGAGTTGGTTAGTTAAACAACTTTCGGCTTCGTTCCTTTTCGGGACGAAAAGATTTTAAGTGCGGGAGATTGTAACAACTTGGAAAATCAGAACCAATTTAAATTTTTTAATTTGGCTATTTTAGTGGATTTTGAATATTTAAAATAATTTATTTTAAATAATAAGGACCAAAAATTTATTTGGATCGAAGTTATTGCGAATATATTTATTTTAATTATAAAACAAGGCCTGAAATGGAGCAACAGTTCGAAATTTTGAATTCGAACTTTGACTGACTGTATAGGATGCAAAATAAAACGGGTTTTAGTGAAACTAAAAATATTTAAATCTTTTTAAGAATATCTTTCTAAGAATCTGAAAAATCGAAATTTCATAGCGGTAATCAAAAGTTATGGCCAAATGAATTTTCAGAAAGGTCGCTATGGAGTTAATATAGTCCTTGAAAATAGACATTTTGCAAACTACCTCCGTTTTCGACGAAACCTATTTTGTTGGATCCGGAATGTCAAATTATTGCTAGGTTCCAATTTTAGTAATTTTTGAAATCAATATGTGAGCATAGCAAAGGAAAACGTGTTTTGACAGTTTCAGTTAATTTGGATCGACCAAAAAATGACCATTTTTCAAACGTTCTCCAAATTCGATGAAACTACTTTTGTTGGGATCGTATCGTCCAAACATAGCCAGATTTATTTTTCTGGAATTTTTGGGATCAGTATGTGGCCCCGACAAATTGAAATGTACGTTCAAATCCATGTTCGAATGTTTTATATTTTAATTTGAAGAAAAACTGACTGAAACAGTCAAATGGGCCTACGAAACATATTCCATTTTGTTCGGAATGGGGGTAATTGGCTAGGGATGATAGTCGTTGGGTTTGATTTGGAGTTCATTTGGAGAAACATATTTTTTTGGAATTTATATAAATATCGGCGAATCAGAAAATTCTATTCATTAAATTAAAAAAAATACGGTTTTCTCTCTCCCCATATACGATCGAAGGCGGAAACCATTTCTTCCCTTCTTGACCAAATTCCGGCCAAACCATGCCATATTACCCTTCGCCATAGTTGAAGTATTTGGAGTACTCGACGAGATCTTCAAATCCATATAAGGGACACCACCCCTCATCGCCCCATCGTCGAGAACGAGCTCCATGAAGGTCGCAACTTCGAACCGCCACCGCCGCCGATTGGAGCCACCGAAGTGGACCCCACCAACGCGCGCAGGTGCGCGACTCGACCCTCTTCGGCGCTGCACCTCCCGATCCTCCCATCACTACACTGATTGGAAGTTATTCGCAAACCTAGTTTAGAACCATTTGCTGAAAGGTACGACCTTGGTTTATTTTAACGGATTTCGACAAATAAAAGCGTTGCAAACTTTTAAAAATCATATCTTTTTGCTATCTGCTCGAAATTCAGTGAAACAAGAGACACTGGGACCGTGGCATCGTCTTCTACATTCTAGAAGAGACCGGAGAATTTTTGGAGCTTCCTACAATTTTTGGAGGAGGGGAACCCAATGTGAGATTTCTAAATTATAAACGATATGGAATGACGATGTATAAATTATATAATCGATGTATGAGTTATATAAGCGTTGTACACCTCATGTACAAGCGTCGTATAAGTTGTATGTGCGAGCATAAGTTATACATACGTTGTAAAAATCATATGTGCGTTGAATGGAATTGAAATGACATTGAAATGAAATCGAAATATATTTATATACGTATATATATATATATATACACACTCCCCTCGGCCACAGACCATGGGCGATATATATTGGTTGTGATTGTTTGGATTTTGGTTGATGTGAAATTTGGTGAATATTATGAATGGTTGGTTTGATTATGGTTGTTTGTGGTTGAAAACAAATAGGATTAGTTTGTGGAAAAATTCGTCTGCATACGAACAAGATTATTAAAATCCCCATTGTCAAAAGCTGCGAGGCTTTAAGGTAGAGCGAGGAGCCATACTCGGGACGGTGCCGGTTTTAACTACCCTGCCGTTATGCTGTCGAAATTTTCTAAAATATTCATATGCTTGATAAATATACATGTGTTGAAATAGATTCATGTGTTGGAAAAATATTCCTTTTCAAAATAAATTGTTTGAACAATAAAAATAACATTTTTATTGAATGTATGAAATAAATTGTTTGAACGATAAAAATAACATTTTTATTGAATGTATGAAATAAATTGTTTGAACGATAAAAAAAACATTTTTATTGAATGTATGAAATAAATGGTTTGAACGCTAAAAATAACATTTTTATTGAATGTATGAAATAAATGGTTTAAACGATAAAAATAACATTTTTATTGAATGTATGAAATGAAATGGTTTGAACGATAAAAATAACATTTTTATTGAAGGTATGAAATAAATTGTTTTAACAATAAAAATCACATTTATATATATATATTAAGTGTTAAAGTTAGTCATATGTTGAAATGAATATTTGTTGGCTAAAAAATATTATTTTTACCACATGTGTGAAATGAAAATGGTTTGGAAATCGAAGAAGGGATTATGTTTATTTATATATTAACACACACACACACACACGCACATATATATATATATATATATATATATATATATATATATATACATAATTAAAATAAAACGAATAACGATCTTGTAGTTCGTGTTTTGAAATCGTGATTTTAAACGATTATTGCGGAAAATCCGACCGTCGGATTTTCCCGAAATCGAAACCGTTGGGTCCGCTTTGAAAATATCTTTCCAAGATACCAAATTTGTAAATAACTAAAGGTTAGATTTTGTGAAATGTTAAGTTCAAATCTGATTGAAAACAGCGCCAGAATGGATTTTATCTATATACATAAATATATTTAAATTAAATCGAATAACGACGCTCCAATTCGTATTTTGAAATCGTAACTTTAAACGATTGTACCGAGAGATCCGACCGTCGGATTTTCGCAAAACTGGAACCGTTGGGTCCGCTTTAAAAAGATCTTTCCAATGGTATAAAATTTGTAAAGTTCCAAAGGTTAGATTTTTAGATTTGTGTAAATCAAATCTAAAGAAAAATAGCGCCATGGCCGCGTTATATCCTGAAGCGTCGTTTGAATAAATTAGCTATTTTTAAATTAAAAAAAAATAGCGATAAATCGTTATAAATATTATAAACGATATGGAATGGAAATAAATTGAATTTACTCGGTTTACTAGATATTTGATGGTTGAATGTGTTTGACGTGAAAATTACATTAATGAACAGAATTATTGATGTCAAATAACTTAACCATGGAAATGAATTGATCTGAAATTCTAAATATACGTGAATTAATTAAAAAGGCCAAGTTAATTCTCATTTCAAATAATTGATCGACGGTTAGAAGTCGAGGATATGAAGACAGTGCAAGACCGATGATCTTCACATCGAATGGAAGACTACTGATGCCTTTGATGGGAGTTGCTGCCCTGAAGGGCTTACATTGGTGGTGGTCCGGAGATACTTGTTGTTCGTTCGAACGTGCGAGGGCCTCTCTCCTGTATTGGACATATGGGAGAGGAATAAGGTGCCTCCGGTTTCGTTCAGACCCAGAACGGACTAGTAAATGGATGTGTGTCTGACGTTGTAACTTGACAACGTGGCATGCAGAGATGCTATGATCAAAGCTTTTGTTGAAAAGCAGAGCTTTGTGGTTGATGATCAAAGCACGGCTTTGATATAGCTATCTTTGTGTTTAGCATTGATTCGCGAGCCTCACACCCCGGTATGGACCAGAAACAGGAGAGGACTGCAGGGAGAGCATGCGTTTCCTTCTAGCTAGGAGTGGTGTTTTTGGTTTTACATGCCTGGACCTTTTACTTATGTGGATGATGGATAGCGAGGCGCCTCGGTTATATCGGTAGTTATAGGGACGATGGTTTGGTCGGTATATGACCAGTTTACTCCCTATCGGGCGGGGAAACACAGTGTTCAGGTATTTTAATCCACTTCGTGTGGATCAGCCCTGAAGATCCAAGGGTCGATGCGCTCTGACCCTGAGGCTCGGGCTAGAGAGTCTCGAAGCGGTAAGGACGATCCCTTGCCTTGGTTCATGACGGAAATCCAATTTCCAAATACGACATCGTGCGGTTTTGATTGTATACCTATATATGGCGACATAGAGGTATGGGGCATTTATGCCGTCTATGATTGATACTTATGATTGAAATTGTTTTTGAAACATATAAACACTAGTAATAATATCAAATGCTTTTATTTTATTCGTACCAAGCATATTTTGGCCATTATAAGGTAAAACTCTATCCTTCGGTTTGCGTTGCATTTTGTAATGGGAACTGAGTCTTATAATGGCTTCATTTTTTGTAAAAAGCATTGCGATGTTTAAATGATTTACTTGTGTTGAACATTGGCAATCCAATGGAGTAAACCCGTTCCGTGTTAGCGGCGTGGTCCTGTGATTGTCCTCATTGTAAAATAAGTTAAGTAGATTTCTCATACCAGTCCCATGACTGACTCGTAGTTTGTTTCACTTGCAAACTCGGGTGCCCCTATTTCTACACAGGCAGCCTTGTATTCAGGTTTTAGCAGGCTCTTTCTACATAGCTATGGAGCTGAAGATGGATTCTATCACTTCTTTCTTTTTTATGCTGTTCAGCTCCTATTGTACATATTATGTTTTGATTCCGCTGTAGACATTTTTATGTAAAGCTGAACTGTATTTTGTACTGAGTATGATCCTGTATACTGTGTAACTCTGATGATTATGTTTATCCTGTGTATTCTGTTGTACATTATCTGGTGTATTTATATATTTCTGTTCTGTTGTTAGTTGTTTATGTGTTATATTCCAAAGATTACCCTTACCACCGTGGAACGAGGATTTGGGGTCGTCACGACATCCATATGATGATACATCCATCTTCATCCATTAAAAGAAAGAAAAATGCACACACATCCATATGCTGTATGAGAGTGATTGAGCCGATCTAGTGCCTAAGGTGTGTGTATATGCATCCACGAGAAACCACTAGCAAACACTTGCATCCACTTGCATTCATCAAACATAACATGTCTCAAACACATGTTTACAATCATGGGATTCCAACCTAAAGGTCGAAGATTCGATCGATAGGACATACTTAGATGATAGAAACAAGTGTAGATAAAAGCTTTGGAAAAGGAGTTAAGAACATACCCTCGAAAAGGAAAGGGTACGAAGAATGAATTCTATCTTCAGTCTCTCAAGTTGCATCCTCTGGGTTATCTCCCCACTGAACCTTCATCAACTTGATCTCCTTATTGCGTAGCTTCTTAAGTTCTGATCCAAGAATACGGGTAGGAACTCGTCTGACTGTTGCCTCCCGTTCCACTACCACTTCTTTCATTGTACTTGGCTCAACCACTTCTACGGTGTCATGTAAGCATTTCCGCAGATGAGAAACATGGAAAACATCATGAACGCTAGATAATCTCTCAGGTAGCTTTATTCTATAGGCCATTTGGCCAATCCTTTCTGTAATGGGAAATGGCCCTATAAATCTTGGAGCCAACTTTCATATAGATCCAAAGCGTACCACATTTCTTAAGGGTGATACCTTAATAAAAACTAAAAAACCATGTCTCCTACTTCGAATTCAAGGTCAGTCCTTCTCTTGTTCGCATAGGATTTCTACCCATCTTGAGTGGTCTTCATTCGTCGTCTTATGAGATCAATCTTCTCAGATGTTTCTCTAACCATATCTGGCCCAAGTAATAGTCTTTCTGTAGATTCCCACCAATAAGTTGGTGATCTACAGGGTCATCCGTATAAGGCTTCAAAATGTGTCATGCCAATGCTAGCTTGGTAGCTATTGTTGTAGAAGAACTCCAATCAAGGAAGATTTTCTTCCCAAGTACCTCCAAAGCATAGGATATACAGCCTTAAAAGATCTTCTAGAACTCTGTTCACCCTCTCCGTCTGTCCATCGATCTGAGGATGATAAGCGGTGCTCAAACATAATTGTGTGCCTAATGCTTCTTGCAAGCTTCTCCAAAATTCACTAGTAAAGATGGGGTTACGATCACTTGTGATACAGAAGGGTATCCCTTAAAGACGAACTATCTCACGAACATAAAGTGCCGTTGGCCATGCTGTCGTCCTCTTGCTCTTTATGGGAATGAAATGGGCGCTCTTGGTTAGCCTGTCCACTATTACCCAAATATTGGTGTTGCCTTTCTTTGATCTAGGAAAACCATCTATGAAATCCATGGAAACGTTTTCCCATTTCCACTGCGGAACCTCAAATGGACGAAGTAAACCAGCGGGCTTCTTTTACTCAGCTTTAAATTGCTGGCAAATCAAACATTGAGAAACAAACTCCGCCACATCTCTTTTCATCCCAGCCCAAAAGTAAACCTGCTTCATATCCTTATACATCTTATCGCCACCTGGATGAGTGGTCATCTTAGAATAATGGGCTTCTTCTAGGACTGTCTTTATCAAGCTCCCAATTCTGGGGACACAAAGCCTCCCATATCGTCATAACCACCCTTTATCGTCGATGGAATATCTATTGAGGTGGCTAGAATTCGCCCTCTTACTGAGCCTATCCAAGATATCTAAAATCTGTGGATCCTCTCGCTGCGAAGCTCCTACTTGGTCCATAAGTGTAGGTTGTATCTCCTTCGATGCAAACAAACCAGGCAAAAGCTCGATGAAGGGTCTTAAGTCAAAAGCCGATATAAACTCCAAGCTTTTCCTTCCACGAACAAAGGACTTAAGACCATCCTTTGTCTACTCAGTGCGTCTGCCACTACATTACCCTTGCTAAGGGTATAAGAAATCTCGAAGTCGTGTGATGCTAAGAATTCCATCCACCTTTGCTACATCAAATTTAGATCCTTTTGTGAGTATAAGTACTTGGCAGATTTATGATCAGTGTACAACTCGAACTTCTCTCCAAGCAAATATTGACGCAACAACTTAAGTGCGAATACCGTGGCAGCTAGCTCTAAATCATGGGTAAAAGTTCTTTTCATGAACCCTTAGTTGTATCCCTCTATTACATACTATCCTTCCCTCTTGCATCAGAACCGCACCAAGCCCTATACCACACGCGTCGGTGTATACTGTGAACACTTTATTTCAATCTGGCAAGGTTAAAACCGGGGCCGTTGTCAGAGCTCTCTTCAGTTTTTGGAAAGCAACCTCACAATCTAGATCCCCTGCAAACACGATCGTCAACCTGGTGAGTGGGGCTGATATCTTTACGAAGTCCTTAATGAACTTCCAATAATAGCCTGCCTACCCCAAAAAGCTTCTCACCTCCATTGCATTCTTTGGGATCTTCCAATCTTGCACTGCAATGATCTTCGCGGGATCTACTGCTAACCCTTCTTTAGAAACCACGTGCCCTAAGAATCTCACTTCTGCTCTCCAAAAATGACAATTGGGGAACTTAGCCTTAAGCTGATGCGCACGTAGAGTCTTCAAAACTTCCGTTATATGCAAAGCATGCTCTTCCTCACTCTTTGAGAAGTTCAAGATATCATCAACAAAGACCACGACAAATTTATTTAGAAACTCCCGAAAATCCCTACTCATTAGGTCAACAAAATAGGCGGGTGCATTCGTCAACCCAAAAGGCATTACAAGACATTCAAAGAAACCATCTGGAGTCCTAAAAGCGGTCTTATCTATATTGTCTTCGGCCACCCTCAACTGATGAAACCCCATGGCCAAATCCAATTAAGAAAATACTGATGCACCAACAAGCTGGTCAAACAAGTCATCTATCCGCGGAAGTGGGTGTCTGTTTTTCTTAGTGAGTTTATTCAACTCCTTATAGTCTACACATAAGCGAAGCAAACCATCCGCCTTAGTTGCGAATACCACCGGAGCACCCCAATTAGATATGCTTTGCCTAATAAACCCTTTTTCGAGTAGTCCCCTACTTGTTTGCTAAGCTCCCTCCTTTCTCTTGGAGCCATATAACGCACAGGTAATGCAACTAGCTTCGCATTATCTACCAAATTTATGCGAAAGTCGTTTTCGCGCCTTGGGGGTAAACCCCGAACCTCCTCAAAGACATCAGGATATTTACGGACTACTAGAACAAATTGCAGATCATCGATAGTTGCATCAAGAGACTCTAGAAAACTAAGCATGACAAACCATTACGGGTCACAAGAAATCTCAAGGGTCCTCCCGTGACAGGTCAAGAGCCTAACGACCCTCCTCTCCTAATCTAGAATGACACCATACATGGTTTGCCAGTCCATTCCTAGAATCAACCCCTAGCCCATGAGCCCGAGCACATACGCGTCACACTCAAACTCGACGCCTAAAATAGATATTCTCAAACGCTGACAGATCATAGATAAGTGAGCCTAACCACCAATAGGGTTTGAGATAACTACAGGATCCACTACCATACTAGTATTTAAGTGCAGAGATTCAACTACAGAACTAGATATAAACGAATGTGAAGCACCAGAATTGAAAAGAGTTCTAATAGAGTGACTGGAAAGAGAAACCAAACCTTCCACGGAAACTTTCGTACCTCTGTCTTAAGCACCAATCGCGAGAACATTCACTTGGCCCTCGAAAATCCCTGCTCTTTGACCTTGTCCCTGTTTCTTCGGGCACTCCCTAGCAAGGTGTCCGACTTCCCCACAGTTAAAGGAAGCATTCTTCCTTTTCTTACAGTCTTTCATTAAGTGACCCTTACGTCCACAAACATGACACTTCCTCTTATCCTTAGCCTTGTCATTCTTTCCACCTTTCTTCTGTTGTTGTTGTTGTCCCTTACTAGGCCATACCTTCTTATTTTGCATCGTTGCCCCCACCATAGCTTCCTTTTTCTCTCCCTTCTCTTCCTCATGCATTAAAACCATATCAACAAGCCTTTCAAAAGTATCTCCCATAGAAATGTGGGACATAGCCAACCCATGAAGAGGTTCATTTAGTCCATTGAAAAACCGCAAGGCTTTCTTGTGCGGAGTGTCTACAAGCTCTAATCCAAATCTTGCCAGCTGGTTTAATTTGTTAACATATTCTTTAATAGTCATGCTCCCATGCTTGAGTGTCAAGAACCTCTCCATTTGCATGCTTTTCTCAGCTTGGGAAAGAAAATTCATTTCGAAACTCATCCTAAAATCTTCCCAAGTTTCCACCGGACGTCCACCTTGGGTTACTTCCCACCAAAACGAGGTTTCATCTTTCAGTAGCCAAGTAGCTAACTGAATCTACCTTCGGTCTTCCATTCAAAGATTTCAAACAAGTCCTCAGTCTCCTTGAGCCAATTCCTTGCCTCTACGAATATTTCAGTTCCACGGAATGGCTTCCCTCCCATGGCACAAAAATCTTTGCAGATCTTAGCGAAAATATCAGCTCTGGAGGAGGAGGAGGAGGAAAGATAGGTGCAGCTGGGGAAGGAATGTCAGCTTGACCTCCGGCAGGAGCCGTGGCTTCTAGATACCTACGGAACCAGCCTGGTATCGTAACGCCCTCAGGGATATTCGTTCCCCAGACATGCTGAAAAGAAAAGCAAAGAGATTTAGATAAAGGACCGAGGGATATTACATATGGCTTTGGGGGAATATGTTTTTAAAATAGACTTTTCTTTTTGGAAAAAATGCTTCTTAAAAATTCTTTTGAAAATAATTTTCAAAAACTTTTATCTAATATGGTAACCTTCAGCTCTGATACCAAATGTGACACCCCACGTCCGTTAATGTCACTCACTAAGGAAATGCATTAAGTTTCGTGAAGCGTTATAGGTAAACAGACACAAAATATTACAAGACAGATATAAATAAGATAGCAGTGGAATTTCAAACATAAATAATCACATCGTGGTCCAAAAAACCATAAGTCACAAAAACCATTACAATAATATAACTTCTGTCTTGTACCATCAGAGTACATAAATATATAAAAAGCATAATTCCCCAAAAAGAGCTAAGCCATAGTAGAGATAAGAACTTGAGCTATACTTCAAAAGCACCTCCAAGAGGATGACAACTGAGTCTTAACTAAGCCTTAGAATTCCCTCCCTACGAACCTGTGAGGGGGGGAAGGAAGAAAGAAGAGGAAACAAAAGGGTCAGACATAAAGTTTGGCGAATACAGTTACTTTTAGCAAGTAAATAAGTAAAAGTAGCATGATAGACATATAAGATGGATAATATAGATAACACTATAAGAGACAAATATGACAAGGTAAACATGATAGAGTGATATGCTTCTCTAAAGATTCCTCTGCACAATACTAGTATAACCAGAATTAGATAATCCCCAACATGTATGAAATGGTAGATTTAGGCGTACTTCTAGTGTGAGGTTTTAACCCGATAAAATCCACAGGCAGCCCCAATAAAGGACTCCTAAACTTACCAGAGTCAAGATGTACCCTAACTACTACCCTAAATGATCGGCTCCCTACTCCGTAAATACCTTGTGCTGGCCCCACAATAGGGTGTATCACTCCCTAAAGTGGCAACCCTTCATTTTCAAGATGTGCACAACCATATCTATTGATGTCACGACATCTTGCTTTCTCAGGCAAGCGGAATCATGCACCCACATGACCCCGATGGAATGCGCCGTCATGGCACCATCCCCCGCGTTTAGATCTCTTACCATCATTTCAATAAGCGTGCCCCACTCCGACTTAGTTCAGATTACCCATTTGATACCTATTTAAGGGTTATTGGCTGAAATGGGTCCCACACAAAAGGATGCAAGCTCTCTCCTTTGTCTTGCATCCCCAATACTAGGTTTTCCACTGGTTATTTTACCTAAAAGTGTTTTTAATTACATAACCTTATCGGGTTAAGTTTGTGGGCCTATATGTAAATATCACCCACCCCCTCGGATTTACTTAACCCACCCACTGTTCAACCACTTTTTACTTAACCCCAACTTTAGTTTATATTCATACAATCCCTATGGATTCAACTAGGTTAAGTATTCAAGGTTTATTACCATATTTTTATTTATGGTTACAGTATGCTAGACCTTCCACATTAAGTCTTCCATTTTTGAATGCTGGACATGCTAGGCGGTTACGGGCAGACTTATTCCACAAACTGGGCTTAGCCTCGTGTCTTAGCATGTCTCATATTTGTACACTTAGACCTCCCACATTAGATTCAACACTTGCGGTTGCTGGATATGTCGGTCAGTTCCAGGCAGACTTCCACCGCAAGTGCAACTTAACCTCGTGTCATAAGTGTAATTATAGTTTCTAGTTACTGTATTCCTTGACATTTCATTATTATCCAATTTTACTTATGTCTATATAGGTTTTGTGCCCCTGTGTCCCCATATTGAATTATATGTCCAATTCATGTTTATAAGAATTATTCAGAATATGCCAATTCTAATATTTTTCCTCCGTCCCCTAACTAGCGCATTGATATAATTCATGGCATGCCTAGGCTAGACAATTGCCTAGTCATAAACGATAAAAGGGATAGGTGATGGGAATATGACAAAAACGGTTGTTCTAACATAACTGGCATAAACGTATATGGTGATAAGGTGAACATATAAACATAAATCCAATGAACTTGTGGCAGTTAGCTAGTTCTAACAAAATAAAGATGTTAAGATAAACATGACAAGATCTAAATATGAATTTAGATGTCCAACAGGTTTAGATCTAATATAATAAGCACACGGGGATCTAAATAATAAGCTAGATCTGATTAATAATTTAAATGTCCACATAATTCAGATCTAGTAGTTAAAAATAGATCTAACTCAAATAGGGTTTAAGATCCACATTATAGAATGTCACAGAAGTTACAACATATCCGACAAGATAGAGATTTAGATTCAGGTTATAACCAATTCAGAATGTCATACGTTCATAATTTACAACGGATCTAGTATAATTTAGTCATAGGAACAAATCCAAACTATAGTCATATCAGGTTTACTTTTAAATATTTAAATCTAAAAGCAACTAAGAACTTACAGTGTTTGGATTAGAAAATAGAAGAAGAATGGACCTTGAATCTCTAATCTTTTTAATTGTAGAAGAAGAAGAAAGGAATCCTATTCGATCCCAGTACTGACAGCATTTGGCCTCCATTGATTTCCAATGAACAAAACAAGAGAAATGGACACGTAGATATAGTTTCCAGTCCCCTAAATCGACTGCCACCTCAGCCCTAGGGGGTCGACCCATGGGTCGTCACCCCCTTGAGGGGTCGACCCCGGGGTCGACACCCCTCCTATGAGGTCGACTCCCCTATGCGGGATTTTTCGCGCTTCCCCTTGATTTCTGTGATTACGAATTTTGATCTGAAATTTTGTATTCTTGGGCATGTATATATATATATATATATATATATATATATATATATGTCTTGCGCGTATACAAACTTCAAAACTTCATAACTTCTTCATATGGTGTCTGTTTTACGCCAACCAAATGTCTATCTTGACCATAATTTCGAGACGGACGCAATAGTGCAGTCCATTTCCCTTAATTCTGAATATTAAATTAATTATTCTTATTATTTAAATTATCCTTTTTAGTGTTGTTGAAATTACGGGGTGTTACAATGTGTATACTTCAAATATCTTAGAAATTTGTTAATCAATGTTTTGTCCTTTATAGCCTGACATTTTTAGAAATAGTGTCCTTCTTTTTTAATATACATAAACAAATTTCCGCTATTTGCCAATTATATCACTACATCTACACAACTAAATTATCACCTTCATTTTTTAAAGCAAATTACAGTATCGCTACTCTTGAAAGTATTGATAAAAGCAAAGATAACAAAAAATATGCAATGGTTGTAAAACCTCTAGTTCCAAACTTAGTCCACTAGAATGAGATCTTAGTTTTTCCAAAACAAATAACTTTTAATTTCGTCATTTAAACTATTTATTTCTCCACTGTGTACATATTAATATTATCACATATTAAAATTGTAACAGGGCTTGCTGCTAAGTTTATAGTTTTATTATGACTATTTATCTAAGAGTAGCTATCACAAGCCCTTGTCTTCTTTCAATTTCCTATTTTGTAGTTACTCTATATTATCAAATGATAGGCTATATATTATTAATAATCAAATTCCGCTATTAAAATGAAGGATGCAAGCACATTTTTAATAGTTGGTACAGTATAAAGGGCCATACCTTATAGGAGAGAAGATTATGCTAAACTTTAATCCAAAATTGATATATGCATGATGTTTATGATAAATGAAGTAGAATCTGTGCACATGCATCTCATCATTGATGAGAGCCTGGCTTTCTTTACTCCTACGACAAAAAATTGCTATCAATTTGTAACCAATAAAAATAAATTCAAAAAGTTGGTATGGGAGTTTGAGAAAATATAATAGTTATTTATCAAGCATCTCCTGATGAGGCCGCTTAAAGGTTGCATAATTTGTCTTGCAATTTGGTATGGATTACATGTTAGGTCAGTCGAGTATAAAGGACAAAGTTATGAAATCTGAGCTATCCAGCAAATATTTGTGTGTACATTTCATGGTTTTGTGTTTTGAAATTGAACTTTTATTGCAATTGATCAAACACTAAGTTTTTCTTTCAAAAAATAATAGTTGCCGACTGATTAACAACATAAATTTATCCTTGAAAGAGTTTGTAAAGAGAACATCATATGCTTTGGTGCTAAAGACTCTAGATGAAATGCCACATCTGCAATACTGTTAGATCTGAAAGTAATATTAGTTTACATGACGGTCTCATTCACCACAAATTTTGCCAACATGCAAACTGTAGGAAGCATGGCTTCCTAGCATCATACTCGGTTGAACATATATGATACGAACTAGATGTTAGAACATATTTTGAAATAAAGAAGGTAAATGTTTTGGCATGTGTTCAGGTTTGGGCTTAGTGTACAGCAGCAGTGCAATAACTTTTTTTTTTTTTTGGTTGTTGTTGTGATCATTGAACATACCATTTGAAATCCTGTCTAACCAAACTTTTTTTTCCAGTAACATTCTGCAACTTGGTATCAAATTTGTTTTTTTAACCTCTATATTTCATGTTAACCTCTAGATGTTAAATGTACAAGGTGCGATTTTCATTCAAACATTTTTGTTATCCTACCATAATATTTGGATTTATGTTTCTGACGCATGTACACTCACACATCCCTTTGGTTTTATATTTTCCATAAATATACGTTAAGCTTTTGATCTGGTAATGGTCTCAGGACTTTTAGTTGTTTTCTTGGTCAGGCATTTCAATTTAGTGGTTGGAGTCTTTTCTGTATCTAGGTTTCAAGTTAAACTCTTTGTATCGAATATGAACTGAGATAATGATTTTTTTTTCTTTCATCGATTGCTTTTTAATACGCTTGAACATAAATTAATTGCATTTGAGTTTTTAACAAATATGAGCCTAAATTTCAGTAGTGTAGCCAATTATCCAATCGAACCACCCCCCCCCCCCCCTCCCTCTCCTCCCAAAAAAAGAAGGAAAAAGAACAATGAAAAAAAAATCACCTTTGCCACATGCGATCGGAAACCAGAATGCAACAGTTTTGTGTGCGAATGATTACCTCATGTATAATATCACGAATTAGAAAGAACCTTCATTGCCTTATCCATTAAATAAATTACTTCAGTTTTTTTGGATGATGTTGTTTTGTTTGGAGCATTGCCGCACTAAAAAATCTCTAGGAATGGGTTATTGTACATGGTAGACAAGATTTTTGATCTTGGAGAAGTTACTACTACTGATTATTTAACTCTACCTTAATTTTATACATTCACAGAAACTACATGATACTAAAGGAAAACATGTAAAAGAAATGATTTATACTATTTATGTGATTCATGTATATTATGATGTACACAATTTTGTACATACATGCATATAATATAAATATTTGGAATTTAATCGCGGTTCGTTAGCCACGGATTGATCTTAGCATACTGCGTTTATCTCTACAATCTATATTTATCTTCTTTATCCACACAAATATTTTCATATATGCGTATAATACGAGTATAGTAATTTATATAAAAGCCGATAGTACTTATTTGAGACATGCATATTTTGATACACATTATTTTGTGTGTATATGCATATACTACAAGTATTTGGAGGCCAACACAATTCATTTTCTACACATCGATCATAGCATAAGGTGTTTGTTACTATAATTCTATAGTTATCCTTTTCAGCTGCATAAATATTTGCATATATTTGTTCAATTGGATCATCGATTAAGTCAATTTCTTGGAAAATTCCAATGATACATTCCAGTCTAAATCTGCTGAGATTACAGGCTGTTTTGGTGTCTACATACTGGCCAACTTTCCGATATCCTCAACTATAGACCCCTTGTTATTGGGGAAACTTAACTATACTTTAGCATACTGAATCTTCCTTTAGATGCATTTATAAAATCTTAATGTGCATCAATGTTGATTGGAATTCTACAAAATAATATAAGCTCAGACTACTAATGTATACTTATATAGCATACTTCATGGTGCTTTGTTTCCATAAAAGGTGATTAACTTTTGATTTGTAATAAAAGCTTATCCAGTTTTGAAGTTATGGGTTTGATTATATATATAGGTTTTGTAAAGGGTTGTTTCAAAGGACATTATTGTCCAAAAAATTAACTACGACTCAATACTCTTAAGAACCCGCTTTGCCATTTACCTAAATATTATATTGTGCTCCAGGTTTGGATTTAAACATATTTTAAAAACATTACTTTGTTTCAATATAATTAGGGTTTCAGCTAAAAATACCAAAATTATATTCTTTGCATGTTACGATACAGTAATTATGCATTGCTATAATAGTGAAAATAACTTAATAGTTCTTAGAAACAACTATCACTTCCACTGAATTATTACGTATATGGACTTCCATCACACTTTTCCTATATTAGAACATAATCTCAATTTCGAACCTTATGAAATTAGACCTATTCATTTTTGCATTGTATGCCCAAGAAAATGGATGGTTTTAAATATGATGCTTCAACTGCGTCATTTTAACCTGCTACAAACTATATGCTTTGACCACTTTTACTGGCCTTTTTATAGCTAAGAATTTTAAAAATCTTTACCAATAACGATCTTCAAAAATCATTTTGTCATAATACAGGTTTCATTATGATCATAATTTCTTCTTATTTGTTTTTATCTAATTTCATATGATTTTTTTAGCCCATAAAATTTCTCCATTTGATTTACGTTTTAAGCATGTGAATTTAAGGGTGCGTTTTTGATGAACTGTAATGGGGCATTTGAGCGTGGCATTTGAGCATGGTATTTGAGCGCGGTAATGTGGCGAATAGGGAATGTGTTTTTTTGCTACGAACGTGGTATTTGTATACTAATTTTTTATTTTTTTTATTTTTATGTTTGGTTTGAAAATTAAATACGAATTGCATATAAAAAAACTAGTACATTTCAAATAAAAACCAATACAAAAATAAAATGACATGAACAGTCTACTTGCTGGCACCACTTTGTTTTACCAGATAAGTTTGGTATTCTTTTGTGTGACGTTTTTTTGTAAGCCCTGATATCAACCAATTTTTCGTTATTTCGTCAGGAAGAACAGTGAATACCTCTTTCTTGTCGGGTTTCATAGCAAATAATAATGCTTATGCAATATCAATTTCACCTCCTTCTCCACGACGTTGACTGCGGGTAACCATATTTGCAAAATTTGTAGAACTTCCCGTTGATTATACGCTGGTACCGCTATTCGGACTATCAAAATGCGTGCGAGATTTTTTCATCTGTCTCTCATGCATTAGGTCAATGAGTGTAGTCATATTGACTTCATTTTCACCGCGTCGTCTCCTTCTACCTTGACGTGAAGTTGGTTGCGAAAGAGGATTCATTGGATTTTGGTTCGGAGGAGGGTTGATTGAAGTTTCGTAAAATGGCTGTTTCGTTGAAGTTTGTTGCAATGGAGGATTTGATGGCGAATTCAAATTTGGAATATTATCATTTTATGTTTCATCCAATGGATTAAAAAATCCATTAAAAGGCCGTGTTCTATCAAATGTGCTCTGTGTTGAAGGCGGCTTACCAGTCTGAGACGGTTGTACGGTAGCAGCAGGCGTGTACAACGATTGACCAGTAACATTAGTTCCACGAAATAATTATTGCATCATCTCCAAGTTTTCTAGCGGACGTTTCCTATGTTTTATAATAACCGATCCAAATTCCTAAAAGTAAGAAATAAATTGTAAAAAAATATCTACAGATAAACAGTAAAAATTAAAGTTCACGGACCTTAAAACGATATCCGTACCATTCGTCGCTTCCAGAAACCATTACTTTACAAGAGTCCCAACCAGCACGAATCTTGTTCATCAGCGCATCCTATTTCATTCACTCTCGTCGAAGACAATTGTTTTTATTTCTGATCTTGCTTTCGTCTATCGGTGCGATGTCCGGATAGTTTTGTATGGCGTTGTTGAACTTTTTTGCAATTTCTTTGTGAACACCTTTTTTGTTGTTGCCACAATCATTGTATCCTTCAATAACAC
This sequence comes from Allium sativum, assembly GCA_030737875.1. Lineage (NCBI taxonomy): Eukaryota > Viridiplantae > Streptophyta > Magnoliopsida > Asparagales > Amaryllidaceae > Allium > Allium sativum. The sequence continues at coordinate 276,239,124 of CM060923.1, forward strand.
ATTGCAACATATTCTGAGTTGTGTTAAAGACCAGTTATGTGCATATTTTTGTTTGGCCATACTGAAAAATGAAAATGCATTATTTATCAGAAAGAAAAAACAATGAAAAAACTATGTTGAATAATGGGAAATAACATAAACAACGTATTGTAAAAAAAAACTGATAGGTGCTCAGATTCGGTTGGAAGAAAAATAGAAGAGGAGGAAGATTGTGTAGTTTGTAAGTGAAGAGGTAGAAGGAAGGAGCGAAAATATAGGGGAGGAATCAGAACGTTAGAAATTGGACCATTGGCGTCTGACACGTTCGACGACAACGGTCCAATTTCTAACTTCACAAGCGTGCTTTCTGGCTGTATGTGGAAGTTGCTCGTGTCCGACGCGTCGGATGCTAACTCAACGGTAACATGCTTGGAATTGTCTACGAATGAGGCCTAATTACATTGATAACAAAGTCAATCTGATTCAATGTATTGCATAAACTTAAAGTTAATATCTAAATATCTGTATTTTGCAGGTTTCTCCTAATGGACAAATGGAGCTCCACATATGGTATTTAAAGTAAAGGAGCTAACTAGAACATGTATGTTGTCAACTTAGTTTGTATGTAATTAGAAAAGAAAATACAAGAGCATGTTTAGTATCTTAAAATGAATAGTTGGAAAAAGACCGAACCTTTTAATATAAATTGCATAGATCAAGACTTCTACATGTTGGAGAACAAGGGATACATGCTGGAAAAAATAAATCATACAATGTCTTACTAAAAGAAGATATAGGCTATATGACGGATAATGTTGCGTTTGACTATGTTTCTGATTTTCTATTTTCAATAACTAACTGATTTTACCCTATATAATAAGGTTTTATCGTCTTGGATTTCTCTCCTTCCTACATTTGTAGTAGCCTTTATGTCACATCCTGCACGTTATTGGTAAAAAGTGGTATGCGTACTATCTTTAAGTAGAATGTACAGTAGAATGATCTTCAAGGTGCAAACAATGAAAAGTTTTCAACTCCAGCTGAAAATGATTTTAATTTGTTACGTGTACTATCTACTATTGCAATAGTTCATATGCTTCATTGAGTTATGAAAATATATAATACTTGGTAGGATTTGGAAGTTTTTATTTACCTTAATCCAAGTTTTACCATAAAGAACTTTAAATCCATTTTGATTCTATAAAATATATCTATATATTATACATAAGTGATACTAACCCATCCAACCTTTTTTTACTTTGCAGCTGAAAGTTAATGAATTAACATGTTCAGATATGGTGAGCAGTGAAATTTGGTATTATCTTTTAACCTTGCTGCAGTTATCTTATCGTTCCTTAAGTATGAATTCTAACTAAAGCTATCTCTATATACGCTGACTCTGTTGATTAGATATTATGCATTGGATTTTTTAACAGTTTAAATTTTGCCATGAATTTTTTTTGAGCTTATTATTAGTATAGATATCTCAAAATTTTGTTATAAGCTTTACTTATAGTATATGTCACTACAAGAAAAAATGTCTATTACAATGATGTATAAACATTGTTAAAGCACATTAACAACGATTATCGTACCATTGTCATATGCATAGTTGCAAAAACACATCTTTCATAATATTTACCTTACTGGTAAGGCCTGTTGTAAATGATATGTATACAACACATTTAAACCGTGGTATATACCCCGTATGTCGATTAAAAATAACATTAACCAAACTTCTTCCACGTTGATCGTAAGATATTGTATTTAGCTTTCTTAGTATTGTCTACAGGTTGTGAATACAATTATATAACAACACTAAAACATTGCAAAAAATAGCATATATCTTGTTTGAAAAACGTTTTGCACAAATTTTGTACTTTTGATACAACCGTATAGCATTTTCCAATCGTTGTGTTTGTTATTTAACCGCTTTTAGCAATTCATTCAAATCGTTGTCAAGAAAAATATTACAATATTCCCTAAGAGTATAACACATTTTGTAGAGAATTCCACAAATGCTATTAGCATTATTTTTCAACAACGATATACTTTTACCTATACTCTAATACTCAAAATAATTTGCGTATATTGTTAGTATACATACATACATACATTCTATTATGGTTACATCGCATTCTTCCCAAAAAAATTGTCACATTCTATACACGATTTAATTTTAATTACAACAGAAAAACAAAAGATTTTGAATTATCTAGTCTTCCACATCTAAGCCTTCGTCTGAAGTATCATCTGGACTTGGAGAATCATTTTGTTCTCTCCAGCTCACTGCCAGTGGGAATTCATATGAATTTGTCAGACAATGAACTCCTATCATTACCCCAAAACAGAAATGGTCATGGCTAAGTCAACAAGAGTCTTTATAACAACTTTATTACCATGATAGTAGCTATTAGCGCTATTATATGAATACACAAAGTGCAAAAATAAATCATCCGTTAGCATGCAGTTTAAAATAGGAAGGCCTAATATGCCTGTAGAGAAACAAAAATAAATCCTCTAAAATTATATATTTTGCCAACCTGAAATAATTTATGCATAACTCAAAAGAGTGTAGTATATAGGTCTAGGTTAAACCTAACATTTTCCACAAAAATAGCAAGCCTATGAACGACAAATATAGTTTACTTTATCCGAGGTATCATGTCATTAAATATTGCAATTAAAGTGTACCAGTGAAGAAACTGAGAATCTTATTAGGATGAATGAAGAAAGCCATGTATATTAAAGAAGTCAACTACGTTCAAGAATAAAAATTTCAACATATCAATCTAAAGTATTAAGGCAAAAGCATTCTAAACTGAAGGTTAACATTAAATTGAAAAAACCAAATTGAAATATGTACCGCCTAGTTACTTCTAAGTTGTGAATAACAAAATATAAAAAAAATTCTAAATTGAAACATATTTTGACTAATCCACAATATTATTGCCAGATGATATTTCTTCGATGCCAATTAACTTTTTTTAACATTTGCAAAACAAAAGTACGATGTAAAATGTATATGTAAATACGCAACAGAGATTGTGCACTACAAATAGAAATAACGAAGCATGCATATGATGGTAACTATTGAAGATGGTTATGATTGGTGTTCGTCTCGAGAAAAATATACATCAAATTCGAAAACCTTCAAAAACCTGTGTACCAAACAACATTACAACAATTTTAAATACGACGATTAGAGCAAAGAGTTTAACCAATAACTATATCTGATAGGTTTATCATCAAAATATATTTCTATCACGAAGCAGATTCTCATGAAGCGGGTTCTCTTTATGGTAAACTATATTAAACACTGAGATATTTTGGTCTAAGTTTTTTAAGAATAAAGGAAAATCAAGGTGCATTTTTCACATTTGAAGCAAAAGTATACGAGCAATTTTTCTTTCTTAGATCAAAAATTCATATGTTACATCATATATCACAATTATCATTTAACTAAGATACAATAGACTGTTGTATATGATCACTTCAAATATTTTAACTAAAAAATCTAGTTAACTCTGTTTTTGAAATAGTTTCAAAACGATCGACGCGACACTATCACCATCAAAAATAATATCTTCTTGCTCTTCAAGATATTTTCTGACTTATGTTGAATAATAAAATGGAAAAGCAAGATTATCGACATTTTTTAAGCCAGCAATAACTTCCACAGAGTGTTAGTTAAAGGGGTCACGATTATTGTCATTTCACCAGCAATAACTTCCATGAAGTACAGACAATTGCTAAACTAGAGTGTAGCGTGTAGCACGCTAAAAGATCTTTTTATGTCTTTGTGTTGATTTTTTGCATTGAGCAAACCTTTCCATATTCAAAATAAAAAATTATGCTACCTTGTTAATAGAACTCCATTTGAAATATTGCATATCATCAAAAAACAAATAGTATCCCTATAGTCATGATTATCATTTCCATGAGCAAATGGAACACAAGCTGAATTACATAGAGTAAGACCGTTAAATAAATGAAAAATCTGATCATATTGAGATTTTTATTAAACCTATCAACATATACTTTAAAAATAGACAATACTAGACAAAAAATTTCAAAAAGAATGTAATATTGTGCTCTTTTTCATATGCATGTAATAGTCAACTGCACAATATGTAAACATTCTAAATCCAATCGCTGTATAAGGACCTGAACGACTTCATGTATTTAAAGTGTTCGTTTTGCATATAAAGTATTATCACGTGCTTATATCAAGAACTCAAGGTCACCTTCATAGGAAAATATCAAAGTGGTAAGTTTGATTTTACATGAAATATCCTTTTACCAATCAAATATAATACTTTGAATGTTCACAATGATGTACACATAGCTCCACTTTCAGTAGAAGATTCTTTTATATTGTTGCTAATGCAAGATAGGCTAGAACTTAATTTCATCGAATTTTGAAAAAATTGCTTAGGAATTTGATAATCAAAATCGCCATCTAATTCAAAAAAAGATGTGTTTATGAAAGTTTATGTGCAAACTACGATATGCAAACAAATTTAAGGAAGTTAAGAGAAGATGCTTTATGCGCTTATGAGAAGCACCTAATTCAGATAATTGCCCATCTTAACTCATTAACATGAAACATCTAGACGATGATGTGTAATATAGTCGTTTTCTTATGTAATAGGCCGTAATCTGTCGGAAGTTGTTAGACATGCACCAAAGGTGTGCTGTGACGGCCGGGAATTTCGCTCGATCCGAATCAGTCGTTAAACCGATCTAGACCGTTCGAAACCCCTGATCGTTTGAGAACAGGACAAATCAGAACGCAGACGGAAGAACATTTCATTGCTATTACAACAATTCCATCAGATACAAGAATATATAGAGTATGAATAATTACAATAAATTACATAGCAGCGGAAAATAATACAAAGCACAACTGAAGGTGATATACGGATACAGAGCTTTCCGGATATCATTCCAGCTGTAAACCAGGATCCTATGAATATAAATCTGCAAAACCAAAACTACTAGCTGCCCGTGTCAAAATAAGGGCACCCAGAGTTTAGGTTAAAACAATAAACTCCAGGTCAGTCAAGTGACTGGTGTGAGAACTAAAACAGTTATTAATTTGACTTTAAAAGAGTGTAATTCAAGGGATCATGCCGTATAACACGGAACGGGTTTCCTCCCAAGAATACCAGTGCATAGAATAAACAACGCAATGCTTTTTCGAAAAATGAAGCTATTATAAGACCCAGGTCCCAACACACAATGCAACGCAAGCCAGAGGATAGGGTTTTCCTTTATAATAGCCAAACGTGCTTGGTACGTTTAAAACAAATCATTTGATATTATAATAAGTGTATAGTGTCAAAACAATTTCAATCATAAATATAAATCATAGACGGCATGGGTACCATATATCATGTCGCCATACTAGTTCTACAATTAAAACCGCAATACACGTATTGGAAATTGGATTTCCGTCATGAGTCGAGGCAAGGGGCAAGCTCCTCTCCGCTTCGAGACACTCTAGCAAATGCTCAGGATTACGCACACTGGGTAACCCTTGGATCGGTTGGGCCGGTCCTCTCTTACGTTTGAGGATTGGCAATTCCTGAACACACGTTTCCCGGTCCTTACAGACCTAATATCGAGGCGCCTCATTCCAACAACCACAAAGGTGAAGAGTATATAAATGTCAGGGCTGGTAAGTCACTGACACCACCAAAGCTAGAAAGAAACGTCGTGTTCTCTCAACGGCCCGTATCCCGTTTTTAACTCATACCGAGGTGTGAGGCTCGCGAATTCACGTTATACACGAAGCTACGCCACAAAGGCCATGATTTGATCATCAACCACAAGACTTTGCTTTTCAACAAAAGCTTTGATCTATGCAACTCAGCGTGCCACACAGGCAATTCATGCCATGCGATTGATGTCTATCGATATATAACCTCTAAGCTCGTACGTCTCAGAGAAGGGCGTTAAGCAAGAGAACAAATTCTCTGCCACCAAACAGATATATATTTAACAGAAATCAATCAACACAGAATAAAATCCAATGTCAGACACACAATCCATTTACAAGTTCGTTCTGGGTCTAAACGAAACCGGAGGCACTTTCCTCACATATCCATCCATCTCGAAGTACGTCTGGACGACCACCAACTATTTCCATCCTCTTGGGTGTATAGCCCAATCAGGATCGTCAGTAATTATCCCAACGATGTGAAGATTTCCGGTCTTCAACCACCGTCTTCATCTTCGACTTATCGTCGAATCGGTTATTCAGAATGGGTGTAAACCCGGCCTTTCCGAATAACCCGCGTATATTAAAAAAAAATGTTACACAAACACAACATACGCCTCATTCCAATTCAGAATATCCTTTTATTCACGAAATCACATTCTTAGGGAAAGGTTCCCATTAATTTTATCCAAGATAAATTCTTTAAAACTTATCCTTTAATCTTCCTTTGGATGTCGTTTCAAAACCAAATTATGGTTTTCTAAACTAGTCGAGATTAGCGAACCACACCGAAGTAATTATTTATTTTATTTCCCAACCCAACCTATTCATCCCATGAAGCAAAACTGGTAATACTCCATATCTAACACCTCAGTGTTGTCGGTAAAATTAATTACCATTTCACGTTCAAATCTAATTAAAGATTTAACTACCGCTTTGGAGCAAAACTGGTGATACTCCATTCTCGCTCACCTTCTAAATTTGATAATTTAGATTTATAGATTCACATTTCAATCTAATTGCAGATTCGTTAAAACTCCTTTAGCTGGGTTAAAGAACTAGTGTTATTTAAAACACAGTTCACGAAAAACCCCAATCACATTCTATTTATTATCGGGTTAAAGAACTAGTGTTATTTAAAACACCGTTCACGATAAACCCATTTCATATCCAATCAAATATTTTAGAAATTCCGATTATTTAAAACCCCTTTTTAAATCTAATTTATTTATTTAAAAATAATTGGGTTTTAAATTTGGTTCAAAACTAGTTCATTTCGATAAAAAACTATTTTTATCTTTTCGAATATGGAGTTTTTCATCCCAATTTTACGCAAATCATTTCTTATGATTTTACACAAATTATTACTATTTTTAAAAATTTTATCAAGGCCAGTACAGTAGATTTCCATCAACGGCCGTCGAACTGCACTTATAGCGACCTTTTTCAAATTTGATTTGGACGTATCTCCAAATCCAACCGTTAGATTTCAAATTTCTAATATTCGTTGGAAATCTCTTTTCGATACGAACCCAACAGTTCCGGTTTTAGGAGAATCCGACGGTCGGATCTCCCGTAATGTCCGTTTGAAATATATGGTCGAAATTCACGAACTGTCGCGGCGTGGCGCGTTCTATTCAGGCCATTATATATATAATATATATTTCGTCGATTCCCATTTAAAACGAATTATATGAATAGTTTTGAATTCGTTTCAAAAACAATTTCAACTTCTATTTCGATTCAAATCAAAATTGAATTTTTCCTTATAAATTCGTTTTAAAATTCATTTCTATTCAATTCAATTTGAATTCATTTCAATTTGTTTCCAATTCAATTCGAATTCGTTTTCAATTCAATTCGAATTGGTTTTATATTCAATTCAATTCAAATTCGTTATCTATTCAATTCAATTCGAATTCGTTAACTATTCAATTCAATTCGAATTCGTTATCTATTCAATTCAATTCGAATTCGTTATTTATTCAATTCGAATTCAATTTGTTATTTATTCAATTCAAATTCAATTGGCTTTCTTTTCTATTCAAATTCAATTGGTTTTCTATTCGTTTCAATTTAAATTGGTTTTCTATTCGATTCAATTCAAATTGGTTTTCTATTCGATTCCATTCAAATTGCATTTCAAAATATTCGATTTCGAAATCATTTTTCAATATTCATTTTAAAATGAATAAAATCGATATAGATATCGTTCACGTCAAAATAGCGCATCACTAATCAACACGGCTTTATATTCAACAAATGGACCTATATTTTTTCAATACGCGACTCTATATCTTTGTCAGCACACGACTAATCTCACCGAATGAGTACTGTCCACGTGTGACTATTTTTGTTATTTAATATATTTTATGAAAATTAAGGTATCTATCGTTTGATATTAAATCAGACTCCAACCGTAAATTAGTAAGAGAACGATTCCCTGAATATTAACCCCGAAGGCCGAAACCAACATCAGATTAATATCCAGGAGACCACTCATCTCATCTATTTTCCAGTTGATTTCTAATTCTATATATGATAAAGATGTAAATTTTATTGATAAAATATTTCGTTCAACACATGACTAATCTCAACGGATGAGTACAGTCAACACATGAACCTTTATTTTATATTGATAAAGATGTAAATTTTATTATTAAAATATTTCGTTCAACACATGACTAATCTCAACAGATGAGTACAGTCAACACATGAACCTTTATATTATAATATTCTTTATTTTCTAAATTGGAATGAGGCCCAATCAATCACCATACAATGTTAATTATATGGATTTTCATACATCACACGTATATAATAGCATTAAAAAAATAATCAACCATCAACCAAGGTGCACTACACTGTATAAGCATCAAATATAAATATCTAACGCTTATAACAGCCTGTCAATCAATCGATCGACATATTTAATCAATCAGGATAAGTGAACTTCAAGTTTCATCCCAACACCCGTGTGGGGTTTCAAATCAACAAACACAGATTTTTATTTGTGCAGTTGGGCGATGTGTAAAATTTATCGACCCAATCAATGTCCTTCAAATAGGTGTACATAAACAAACCGTCCGGTTTGTTAATGAATATTTATTTATTCACATTCACGTTAAAACTATATTTTTAACGAAAAAACAATTTATTTCAACACATGAATTTTTATTCAGTTCGTTTACACAATAAAAATGATATTTTTATTTTTCTAACATATTTTAGAAAATTTCAGCGGCATAACGGCACGATACTAGAAACGGGACAAGGCCTAGCCTTATCCTCGGTCTAGTGAAGGCCCACGCCATTCACACATCAATCAAATCCATTCGTTTCACCAAACAATTCAATTCAAACCAAATAAACTAACTGACTACACAACCAAACAATTTAACAAACAAGCCATCCATGGTCTGTGGATGACGGGTGTCGGGTGCTACTAAACACCGTCTGCATCCTAGTATATATATATATAACTAGAAAAGGAAATTTTGAGTGAGGAGTTCTCACCGATAGCTATCCAATACCACGACTATTCATTTATAGAAATCTTCACCGTTCTCGCCTTTTTGTCATCTTCGTTGCCCGTATTCACTACATATGTAAAAACCGAATTTTTACTTCGCTTTTCAATTTATAAAAACCGAATTTTTATTATGCTATTCAATATATAAAAATCGAATTTTTACTTTGTTATGCAATATATAAAAATCGAATTTTTATAATCACGCTATATGGATAAAAATTTCTATTCTTACATTGCTACTATATAGGTAAAAATTATATTTTTACCTCGCTATTCTCTATATAAAGATGATATTTCTAATATTCCTATCATGTAAAAATTATATTTTTAATTCTCTACATAAACGAAAATCATATTTTTACATCTTCTATATAGTAAAGATTATATTTTTAATACTTTAAAAATATAAAAATCATATTTTTATTACTTTAAAATATAAAAATCATATTATTAACTCTCCGATCGAATAAAAATTCTATTGCTAATTTTCCTATCGAATAAATTCAGTTTTAAAATCAAATAAAATGGTAACTGAAAATAGAAAAACAAAATAAAGACTTACATAGAAATAGAAGGGGGAAGAGCAGCGTTCACTGTCGGAGGGGGGGGGGTGTCGCTGTGGTCGAGGCAGAGGGTTTCGGGGGGGGGAGGGGGTCGGCGCGAGGCAGAAAAAGGGGGGGTCTTCGGAGGTGGCGCGTCGATCGATTGGGGGGGGGGTATCGCGTCGCCTCTGGCGCCTGGGGGGGGGGGTCTCCGATCTGACGAGGAGGGGGGGTGTCGTTCGAGGTGGCGGCGGTTTAATGGGAGGGGCGATGCTCCTCTCCGCTTTCTTAATTTTTTTTCCTGAAAAATGATTTTGAACTGGGGGGGGCAGAGAAAGATAAAGGAGAGGGGAGAGGAAGTTTATTTTTAATTTATTTAATTATTTTATTTACCAAAAAGTTGACTTTTTATTTTGACCTTGAAACGAGGCCCACCGCCTGTCGTCCATAGCTAATTACCCTCATTCCGAGCACAATGGGATATGTATCGTAAGCTGATTCGGCTGTTACAATCAGTTTTTGTCAAAATCAACATATACTTCTATATATTGAATTTGAACACGCATTTCAATTTACCGGGGTCACATACTGACAAGAAAAATTCCAGAAAAATATTTTCTAGCTTCGCATTGACGATACGGTCCTAACAAAACTAGTTTCGTCAAATTCTGAGACCGTTAGAAAAATGGCCATTTTCCGGTCGATTAAAATCAACTAAAACTGGTCAAACGCGTTTTCCTTTGCCACGCTCACATATTGAAGCGAAAAATTATGAAATTTGAAACCTAGCAATAATTTGACATCACGGACCCAACAAAAGTGGTTTCGTCGAAATCTGAGGTCGTTTGCAAAATTTCCATTTTTAAGGGCCTGAATTCCATAGCGACTATTCAAAATTTTCAACTGGACATATCTTTTGATTCCCGCTATGAAATCTCAATTTTTTGGATTCGTTGGAAAGATATCATCAATTAGATCCTAATGTTTTTGGTTTCACTAAAATCCGGATTGTTTTGTACCCGGTATGTTCAATTGAAGTTTGAAATCGAATTATCGAACTACCGCACCATTTTCAATTCCTTTTATAATTATATATAATTATTTATATGCTAACGACGACGTATATAATATATACATTCGAATTATATTTAAATTAAATTTCTCGTCGATATTACTTAAAATAATTCATTTTAAATATTCAAAATTCGTTAAAATTTCCAAAATAAAATTTTTAAACTGGCCCAGATTTTCCGGGTTATTACATGTGCCTCCTGAAATATGTCATTCACGGACACACCAAAACACAAGTAAGCATACAGCCTGGCTGTTCTTGTGAATTACGCCCTTGTTTTAGATTCCCTAAATCATTTGCCTTGTAAAATTCATGAATCGATATAATTTATGTTGCCAATTTATAGATGAAAGGTTTATCAAGCCCCCGCCCTATCTCATTAACATTGGATTTATAGATGATGACACATTGCTATTTTCTAATGTAACAAGTCAAATTTGTTGTGATGCAATAAGGCCTACAACATAGGTATGGTGTACCTTTGGAAATCTATCCTTCGTAGATAAGCAAAAGTGTAAGTGTGCACAAAGCCCGACCATGCCATTGATAAGTATGCCCAAATAATGTCGCATTCTCCAACTTAATTGCCATGTGATATTTATGAATGAAGATAATTTATTCCAATTCATCTGTGTTCTCTTAAAAATACGAGCATAATATGGAGTTTATTAACCATATTCTTAATGCATAGACATAAACATTGAAACAAACTAAATTAATTGGTAATATCTATCCATCATGTCAACAAAAGAACTGGTCTTTTAAGCAACTGCAATGAATTAATGTTGGGCTCGGTTGTGGGGAGGTGTTTGAGCAATGTCGAAGATTGCAAATTAGTTGGAGATGTTTGAGCAATGTCGAAGATTGCAAATGGCAGCCCTTCGGGGGAGAAAAATTGATCTCTTTAATGTGTGGGGAGGTGGTGTATTTATAGGCGAATGATGGAGTGAAATGACGGTTTTAAAATGGTGTGTGCAGTCCTTTGGTTCAGCAACCGATCCATAGAATTAATTGCTAACTGATCCATCAGAATATTTGTGGAGCCGATCCATTCTTTAAACCCTTGCCGATCCATAGATGTACAACTACCATTAAGCCACACTCCATCTCCTTTCCAATATGAACAATCCATCCTCCTGTTATATTAAAATAATCGGTCCTCATCTATTTCTCATGTCCACTATTTAAGCTTTATCTTCCTGAAGCAAACAATCCATTCTTTCAAGTAAACATGACCAAAACCAATCCATCAATTATGGAAGCCCGATCCATACTTTAGAGTTGCTGGCGATCATATTGAGCAGCTATCGATCCATCCATATGCGCCGCCGATCCATCCAGATTCGTTGTCGACCCATCCATCAATGCCTGTCGATCCATCATGGATCGTGTGCCAGCGCCTGCCGGTCCATCGTGCTTCAGGATTTTGCCAACCCATGAATGCTTTGCTTGTGATCCATCTATTTGGGCTACCGATCCGTGCATGGATCATAGTATGCCGACCTATATTTTTGACAACATATGACCGATCCATGTATATTCTTACTATGATATATTAGAATGACTTCGATATACTCTCCAGATTGCTAATGCATAATTTGATCCAGTGTAAGAAATTGGTGTTCGAGTATGAACCAATAATTCTTGCAAATGATGAGAAGTTTGTAGAGACAAATAATGAGAAGTTTGTAGAGACAACTGACATATGTGATGCTCTTCGTGTATGCAAAGCTGGTGGATAGGCTACTTCGCTTAAAGATGTATTTGCTTTATCTGCATGAAAGCTTAAGTTTGTACAGAGGAAACAATATATTCAACCACATTTCTCTTTCTAGAATGCTTCCATATATAGCAGCATCATGACTTATATATACTTCAACTTGGCACGATCCACCTATATGTTAGATGGACGACGAAATGCTGCTATGTTTATTTGTACCTAATACATGCAGCTTTGTGTGCTTTGTCTTCATGTGCGTGTTAATAGACTTGAGTCGAAAACTTCCTTGTTGTTATTTCATGGTTCATGGTGTATAACTCCATGTTGATGTTACACACTGAATTAAGAGATTAAACTGGTCCCGTGTTGTTGTGCACATTTTGTATATGTATTTACGCTTAAACTTTGCTGTGCTAGCATTTGATTTGTCATGAGTTACACCAGACTTGAAACGATCCCTACCATGTATTATGTATATCTCCATATGCACACACGCCAACATAGTATATCTGTATGTGACTTGGTTTTCTTGTGCTTACAGTGTTTGACATAATGTCTAAGTGGGCTACGACATCTTTAGAACCGTGCATTTTTTATAACATTTTGCTCGAGTAGTTTGAATGGAGTTAACATTTGCCACTTGAAGCTTATGTTTTTTTTGAAGAGAAATGTGGACTTTGAAATGAACGTGTTAGGTTACTTCGGATGGATTGTCTATGCGCTGCCTTTATGAGCCATGAGCAATTTTTATCTTGATTTGAATTCAATGATTTCAGATTTGGGGTAGCAGATCTCGGTTGCACTTTCTTTATGAATCGAATACTTCAGTCGATCATGATATTTCAGGTCTTTGACCGAATCGAGTCTTGGTTGTGATTTAGATTGGATTCGATGATTTGTACTTGAAATCAGATCTGACCGAGCTGTGGTCCACACTTGAAATAAGATTTGATATTTTTGTTATTTGTTGAAACAGGGATTGATCTCTGATTCTTTTATATCATATACTTCGAGTAACTCTTCGAACTTTGTATACACCGATTTGCGATGTATGAATTCCCATTGTTTATGTAATTTCTCGTTGATTAGTGCTTTAGTAGATCATACTTTGAACTGGATTCGGCCACTACCTTCATGTATCGTACATTCTGCTTGATCGTCAATAACCCGTGGATCGCGAGATATGATTCTTCATCGATCGAGTGCTTTGTTTGGCTAATGGATCGTGACCTTTATAGGTTGCCTTCTTTGATTGAATTATTGGATCAGGGTCAACAATTCCTTGATCGCTGAGCTTTGCTTTGTTCATGGATTGCTAGGCTCGATCAAATGTTCGATCGACGACACAATTCATGGTCTTTGACCCGCACACGATCGATGAATCGCCACTTTCTAGGTTGATCGTTAAAGTGACCGAACCTGAGAACGATCAACAATTTGTTGGTTATAAACTGAATGTGCCTCTGATAGCTAATTGTCCTGTAACCAGACAAGCACTGACAAAGTTTTGGGTGAATATTCTGCCATCGATTGCAACATTAATGACAGATTGGTTTAATCATAAAAAATGAACTATAGCATTTTTTTTGACTCGAACTGAATGAAGTGCCCATATAAGATAGTTTTGTTCAACCACTTATAACTTCTCGATTATCACTTGCATGAATACATCATTCTAATCGAATTCGCGACAGCGCTTGAGATCAACTAACTAACACATGCCGACTGTAGATTTTAAGCTTCGTTTTTTAATGATTTATAAAATTTTGCATGAAGATTCTCATTTTATGAAACGTGTTCATGTATGTTGTTTTTAAATGAGATTCCATGTGTAGAGTGAATACCAGACGTACGTGCAGTTATCATTCTGAAAAGGAAACCATTTCTACTCAAATTGGAACTTCAATTTGAGTTTCCGAGGCTAGAGCGATTGCAGCTTCAAGGTCGGAAGTAGATCGGTCCTTTCCTGTTCCCTGTCATCTTGACAACCCCTTGGAGAAATGCCATTATGTGCTACTTAATGTGTTTTACATTAATCATTCATTCAGTTTGGCATTTCCGAATCTGGCGTAAAATTCTCAGAGAAAGAGGGATTTGACGATCGTCCGCCTTTTGGCTTTATTGCAGTAGTTTGGTCAGACTGAGAAATTTTGAGTTTGAATTTGCACATGGCTTTGAACTAGTCGATGATGCACACCGGACTCGTTTGGACCCTTTGCCTCATTTCGATGAACATTTGTGCAACATTGACCCAATTTTATTGGAAGGTTACACTTGATATATGTGTTCTTCCAAAGAACCTATAATGAAGAGCTTTTGCGTTTATTTGGCTGCGAATTCATTGTCAATTGCTCAAGACGACAACCGGTAAGTCCAATAAGAAGAAATAAATTATGAAAATTATCTACAAAATCAAATGTGTTATCAATCTGAAACTGTTTCCTCTGAGAGTTTATAACTCACTGGATGCAGTTCACGCTGGTAACACACTTCGTCTCCTTATTAACGACACTTGAGATTCGTCAGTCAAGATTTTGACCGCGAGTTCTAAGCATCATCTTTTTTTTTGAACTGTTATCACGCAACATTCGATATTTATGAAAGATGCATACCAGACAATTATGTGATAAGAATTTTGAGTCTAGTCTAACTCGTATAATTATTATGATGCCTTAGTCAGCATAACTCATGTTCTCTGTCAATCTCTTTGTGTGACAATGACCATATGATTTTCGTGAAATCGAGTAGCTTATGTGCATCGCTTAATAAACTGTACTAAGCCGACATTTTATATTCTTCTTCTGCAGCATACTTGGATCTCAACTTCATAGCGGCTTTCCCTAGTGTATGAATATTGCTTGATATTCTTTTTATATCTCATGTTGACACCGTCAATGGATATTAGCTTCAATTCCTTGGGGAAGCGTTATCGCTATGTTGGATTCGAGTTATGTCATGTTCGCATAGTCGTCTTTTGAACATCGCTTATCTTTAGGTTTGATGTAGAACACCATCAGGTTCTTTGTGTTATTTATGATTAGAGCATTGCAGGGGGAAGCCTTTGTGTTGAGAGATACTAGATTTGCTTAGTGAAGGAATTCACTTTCGTAGGAGATTGCTTTTGATTCGACTTAACCGATGTATCCGTCGCTCCTAATTTCTGAGACTCGTAGCTGATCAACGATTACCAGTTAGGTTTCCAAGGTTGATCTTTATTGGTGTAATGAGTCTTACGGACATATCTAGCGTATCGATTTTGTTAAATTTTCAGCTGCCTCACTTTCCAAGGCGAGGTCCTTTTACCAATATTTTCAAGGCATAGTCTTGTTTTCTACACTCTAGCTCACGTCTTTCCAAGTGTATTTTCTTTTTTTTTTGAGTGCAAATTATTTTTATTTATTTATTTGCGATGTCGTGATGAACCCGTGGTATGTTTTCTGAGCATCGTCCAACTTTGATGTGGTTGTTTTGCCCCTATACCATGGGTCATCACGAATTGCATATGATAGATGTGATCAACTTGTCGAGTTTCCTTGATTGTGGTTAACATGCTAGAAGCTTCAACTTTGTCGGTGAGAGCACTTTAAACTTGCCAACATGTATGGAGCTTCTAAGGTTGTCAATGCAATAGGAATCCTAGCTTTATTGCTGGTCCAATGTTTCTTTTTGGAGAGATCTTTGACTTATGTGCCTTGGAGATGACCTTAACTTATTTCAACTTTATCAACGTATCGAACGGATTGATGTATCGATTTCATTGGATGCCCCCGGAGAGGACTTTGATTTATATGGTGCCCCAGAGAGAATTTTTACTTTCATGTGCCCCCGGAGAGGACTTTTACTTAGGTGGTGCCCCGGAGAGGACTTTTACTTATTTGGTGCCCCCAGAGAGGACTTTTACTTATTTGGTGCCCCCGGAGAGGACATTTACTTAGGTGGTGTCCTCGGAGAGGACTCTTACTTATGTGGTACCCCAAGAGAGGACTCTTACTTAGGTGGTGCCCCTGAAGAGGATTTTTACTTATGTGTGCCCCTAGAGAGGTTTTTGCATTTATGTGTTCCCCGGGAGAGGACTTTGTATTTAGGTGTTCCGCGGTGAGGACTTTGCATTTAGGTGTACCCCTAGAAAGGACTTTCATTTAGGTGCGCCCCTAGAGAGGACTTTTACTTAGGCCAACGTCATCGATGTACCGAGCGGATCGACATATCGAGTTTATTGGATGACTCCAGAGATGACTTGATCATAATCCAACTTCATCGATGTACCAAATGGGTCAACTTCGTTGGATGACTCTGGAGAGCTCTTTTTCTTTAGAATGCCTGCTTGCTTCTTTTTTTCATCGCTTGACTCTTAGTAATTCCCCCTTTTAGTCTATAGGGCGGTGAATTATATCCTCGCGTATGTGCAGGATATGTTTGTGGCATTCGACACTTAAGCTATCTTTATCGGGATGCATTGTAAAGGTCACCAGGTCTTATCGGATTGTGAGCAAGAAAACATCTTTCAGGTAGCCTTCAAGGTTAAATCAATTTTTTTAGCAAATTTTTAGTTGTTGATACAATCGAAATAAAGCCGATGCAGACTCCATATAAATGCAGATCAAAATGTTCGATTGCAACACCCCCCTTAAGCATGGGAGGTTTATACTTGTAAAAGAAAACTACATCAATTTTTAACAAAAATGAGCAATGCTCAGGTAAGATATTGACGCCCATGGTCATTATTCGATGCTCTAGATATTTAAACTCTATCAATGGTTATTGGCTTGATTTTTCCCTTGAGCGGCTGTAGAGGTGTCCATTGCTTATGGTTTCCTCACTTTTTGTTGCAGCTTATTCTACCTGATTAACTCTTCGGTCAGATTCTTTAGATATCAGCACTAATTAGTATCATTCCCGGACTGATTGTGAAAGCAATAGAATTTTCCAGAATTTGCGGCCTTTTCCCTATCTTGATTGACTGTGGCAGTTTTGGATGATACCATGCACCTTTGATGGAAAAAGGATGTTTTCTGGGGTTTTGTTTAATGGGGTCAACTCGTCGGGTTTGAAAAGTGAAGCTTTTTGTTGTCATTCTCCCATTTTTCATTGTCCTTGTTTTCCCTCTTCAGACCTTGTACATCCTTCTTATCAACTTGATAATCATTGATTTTCTTATCTTCCACGATACCGCTTCCAACAAAATTCTGGATAGAAGGATCTGCCTCCACTCTGATGAACTCTCTGGCCTTCTTGTAGAATTTGTCAAGTGTGACCCATTTTCTAAATTCAGTCTTCTTGTCCACAGCTCGGACTAGTGCCATTAATCTCATCCGGGACTCTGGATTTCCAACCTCCGCTATAGCAACATTGAAACGAGTGAGAAAGGCCTTTACTGACTCTCCAGAATTTTCCTTAAGCCCTGATAGCGACATAATATCCTTAGCTTTTGAGGCATGCAACCTGAACTGCTCTTGAACTTCTTTGCCAAGTCAGAGAATTGGTCTACGGACTTTGTTGGTAACTTGGTGAACCATAGCGAAGCCACGCCTTCCAGGTAGAAAGGAAAGTACAAACACCTGATCTCATCCGTCGTCCTTGCAGCATCCATATGGTAATTATACTTGAACAAGAACAGATTGAGATCACTGGTTCCGCTATACGTGGGAATGGTTAGAGGGATGAACTTCTTCGGAAATTCAGCCTTTTGAATCCTTTCTGTGAAAGGAGTTGTACTCGGAGCAGGGTCTCATACACTTTCGTCTTCATTTATAGCCAAGTTATCCTTTATGATCTGCTTGATCATTTTCGAAATATACTCCTCAGTAGGACTTGTATTTTGTAGAGCGTGTTTGGGACATGTTTGAGCACTTTTGCATTCTATTTGGAGTCCTCGATGTCGGCTCTATCCCTGCCACCTGACAATTTTCCACTTTCTCAACATTGTGTTCACGTTTACAATCCGAGGTCGAGGAATATGCATTCTCATCTCATTCAATCTCAACTCTAGGTTTGGTAGGATTGACTTGAGTGGTAAAAAAAAAGCATCTACCTTATCCATCAATATTTCGTTCGAAGTCTCCATTCGTTGATCCATACCGACCACAACTGCATCTAATTCATTTTGGGTACACCAACTCCAACTCACGTAGATTGGACAACATTTGGATGATTGGTTTGAGGAGTTGTTGGATCATTAGCAACATTACCTGAAGCTCTAACAGATTTACTACCACCTTTCTTCGATGGCGTCATTATTTCAGATAAGCTTCTAAACATTGTAGACAACCTTTCAATTGGCCTGAATTTTAGATCATGTGGATCTATCGTAAAATGCATGTTTCAATCTTCAAAATCCACAAAGGCTCTTAATATAGTGGTCGTGGGTTCGAGCCCTACGGTGGGCACCAAAAATATTTACCACCAAAACGGATGCTAACACCCTAAGAGGTGAATCAACACTTTAGATCTATGAAAAACAAGGTTAAGAGCCAGCAAGTATAGGAAATAGCAAAAGTAGAGAGCGTTTATAGTGGTTTGGCCTCAGATTTAGCCTACGTCCACTTTAATCGAGGATTTCATTATCATTATCTTCATAAGGTACACATTCAATCTCATTTTATACATTTTCTATCTCTTTTACAATAAATCTCTCTTTTCTCTTTACAACTACTCGATTTGCATCGTTATCTTTCAATCTCTTTGGAAAAACACTGAAATTCAAACTAGTAGCAACGATTGTTGATGTAGATCTTCGATGGTCATGCATGTCGATGATTGAGATGATTTGTGGATGAAGATGTTGATGGAGATGCTTAAATCTCTCTTAAATATGCTTTAATGGAGTTGGAGATGCTTGAGCAATGTAGAGGTTTGAAAATGGAAGCACTTCGGGAGAGAAAAATCGATCCCTTTAATGTTTGAGGAGGTGGTGTATTTATAGGCGAAGGATGGAGTGAAGTGATGGTTTTAAAATCGTGCGTGTGCAGTCCTATGGGTCGACAACCGATCCATGGAGTTAATTGCTAACCAATCCATCAGAATATTTGCGGAGCCGATCAATTCTTTAAACCCTTTCTAATGCATAGATGTACAGCTGTGTATAACTGGCATTAAGCCATGGTCCATCTCCTTTTCGATATGAACGATCCATCCTCCTGTTGTATTAAAATAATCGGTCCTCATCTATTTCATGTGTCCACTGTTTATGCTTTATCTTCCTAAAGAAAACAATCCATTTGTAATGACCAGAGATTTTCAGCCCGGAAATCGACATAAATACCTTTACTGTAACTTATGCCGACCTTCCAACCACCAAAAAACACTGGAACGTTTATAGGAAGAAATTAGAGGGTGAGATAAGAAAGAAAGAAATATTAGAATAGAATAAGAACACGTATCAACACAACACAGAGTCTCACATCGCAGCGGAACAAAATATAATACTGAAATAAATCTTTATTGAGAGCTTTTGAAAATAATTACAATATCAGAGTACAACATACATCTGGACAGTTTTAATAGCCTGTCCCATATACAGCACGCAGCGGAATAGTAATCCTATCATACATCTGAACACCTGCAGCTTGTCACTAGACTTTACGGTACCTGATAACCTGAACCTGTATACCCGGGCTAACCCGAGCATTTATAAAACACCGGGTCAGTCTGGTGAACCAGAGTGAGAAAAACTGCACAGCATTAAGGGTATCATTCAACTTGATTTTAAAGTTAAAATCCTTTCGAAAGAAAAGGATAATCATAAGACCAAATCCACACATAAATACGGACGGTTTTTACCTTACGATAACCCAAAACAGTTTTTTCGAAATCAATATCTTTTCTGATGTTATACTAGTGTCTAAATACAAGTAAATATCAATCTAGTGGAATGCTTGCAACTCACGCTCCACATACATAGTATACTATCAAAAACTACAGACGCTTATTGGAGATTGGATTCCAACTATGACAAGGTATGGGACCACCTGCCGATCGTGTATCTCTAGAGGCGAATACACTGGGTTCAACAAGAACATCTTGCAACCCGGCCCTCACATGACTGACCACTCATTTCGCTTAAGTGTGTCAAATGTATATCACCAACGGCTGGACTCAAACCACCATTTCCCGGAAAGGGACAACATCGAGTATATTGAAGAATGAAATGGATTTTCTCTAGATAGGTGATTATACACCCTAATGGGAGCGACCCACATAGTCATGCTGCCTGCCCGATTTTTGTCATTTTCCTGGGTGATGAGGCTTGAGGTCAGAACACATCTGGTCATCATACACTTTGAATGCCACATCGTCAGATCCGCCAGATCACACTGATTGACGTCCACAAAAGTACTCTAGTTTATTTGGCTAGGGAATAACCATTTCTCCGCCATCAACTATGGTACGTTTGGAGAAATCAACGCATGTAATTCCTTTGGAAATACTCTGTCAAACATCCGTCCATACAAGTCATCCAGGAACAAGATGAACCGAAGGTACCCTCCTACTGCATCCAACATAGGAATCACCCCATGGATCAATAGTGATAGTCCTTGCAATCCACAGATCTCAACCACGACAGAACCTCAGTATATCTCCGGGCGAATTAGAGATTTTAAGTGGTTCTTCCATTTTTTGAAGATCTATGGTCTTCACATGCTCCATCTCGATCGTCGTCTGATCTTTTCAATATATTCGTATTTGTTGGTTGGAATGGTTTTCGAATATATATTCGATCCCGGTCTTTCCATACCAACAATCGTAAAGGTCAGACTTGATAGTCGGTTATTTAACTATCAAGTAAACATCAATGAAAACATTCATGAAATCATACAAATAGATTTCACTGCTTTAGTACTCAGCATCACTTAGCTTTTAAAATTTATCGCTCAATCTCCTTTTAATCCCGTTACTAGGTAAAATATCATCTCATATCATTTCCACTATTTTGGAAATCTTAACATACATTCTTGCCATTGCCAACTGGTATTACCCTTGGATAGTCCCGAAGCCGTTCAAGTTGGGGTATTTTAATTACCTCTCAGACCTTGCTCAACAACATTCTTATCTCTAGATAAATACGAGTTGTAATTCAAGAACCAATATTTAATCTTACCTCAAACACATTTCACCAGTTTAAAATATGGCTTTACAATACTTTTTTTCTTTTGGAAATTTCTCTTTAAATATAATTAATATCACTTAATTTGTTATTTAAATAATCTTTTACGAAACATCACTTTATTTACTCTCGACTTGTTCAAATGGCTTCGTTTCACAAATTGAATTATTATTCCAAATCCTATTTTCCACTTTGTTTACCAAGTTTGATTTCAATCCCTTTTCCAATCTTCTTTCTTTCGGGAAATCCTTTTTCAATCCTATTAATTTAACTTAATACCATCCTCAAGTATTTCCCATTTAAAACGACATTTAACTCACATTCCATTTATAACCTTGTTTATATATTTCAGGTTTAACATAAACCCTTTACATCTTCGTCTCCTTTTACTAAATCTAACGTTAAATAATGTTTCGATTTAAGTTATTGTGTATAGTTAGAACTCTTTAACTACTTCATTTTAAACTCGAGTTCAGTTAGGAACTTATTCACAATTCCTTACTCAAATCTCCATTATATTCCCTTTCCAAAAAGTTAATTACTTAAATATATTTTATCAAAGGAGCAATCAATTAAACTAAAACAAACAATTTACTTTTACAATTATCATTGTAAAATCAGTTAAGTACTTTATTTACAAAGATCAATAATAAAATCTCTTTAAAATCTTCTTAAAATTTAAACACTATTCGTTAAGTGATTTCACTTGGGTCACTCATGACAAACTAATTTAAAAGTCAATCTCAGTTAAAATGATTAACTCGATCAATTTCAACATGATTATTTTCTTAACCAATTTCCAAACAAATAATATAATTAATTTAAATAATTGTTTCTTAGATGCGATAATTTCAATACATAACTGCTAGGTCATTTCTCACTTACTCGCATACAATTCTTATCAACATAAGAAACAATTTCATAATTTCCTATAAATTTTAAATAAATAACTAATATTTATTTCCTTTTCAAATAACTTTCACCTAAAGTAACAGCTTTCAGAAACTTTTTCCATTATATCATATATTTAAAATTTCGATACTGTCGATCCACGGTCGACGAAATCTTTATTTTATAAATCGATTGATTTATATACCAGGTGATGCCAATTACCCAACCATACTACCCCTCAAAACAAATATTGAAACATGGTTTAATAATCAACAACAATCAATCATTTCTTTTTATTTAACTTGAAATTTCTATAACGATCAGCAATCAATCAACAGCCAATTCAAACAATTCACACAATTTCAAACACGTCCATAAACGTGACCAATCAAGGGAAATTTCTTTATTTGGGTCAAATCAAAGTGATTGGTATTTTTTTGAAATTTGACGACCGTTTAATTTCAGAATTTGAATCAACAATAAATATATTTAACTAGCAGACGGTCAATCACTAAAAATCAGAACACGGAAAAATAAAAACCCAATTTATATAAAATATAAATGGGAAGAGCTGAGTGAGTTTAACTCACCTTGATTTAAATCCGTCGATAAACAGTATGTTTTAGTCAAATTAAACTGACGTTTAATTCGACTAAAATTCCCAGTTATTCTTGATCCTGACCAACTCTGCTCCATCTCGAAGTCCTTGTTTTTACGGTCTCAACGCAACTGATCGTGCCAAAATCTGATATTGTATGTTCGAGAAATTATTCAGGCAAGTTTTATAACAATTAAATTAAAACATAATTTTCTTTTAGATTTTAGGTGGGCTTTTTACCTTAACCCTTGGCCCAAAAAGAACCTGACCCGCCTGCCTCCCTTAAAAACCTTATCCGATCCTTTACTCCCATTCAAGAGCCGCCTCCACTAATTTTCCCTATAGCCGAATCAAACCCTAAGCCGAAAATCAAATCCTTAATTCCTAATTCCCCCATTTTGATCCTCAGCCGCTTCCATATACATGGTGTCGCAACCGTTTCCGCCCTTCGATCCACCACCATGGCTTCGCAATCGAGCCCACCCCATCGTCATCACGTGGCATCGAGCGAACCAGATCGAGGCCTAGGTCTTCGACTGCGAACGGCTTCAACCGATAAGACCCTTCAAATCGAAAGCTAAGTTTCTTTTTACCTGATTTTTCCATTACTGCGGTATTATTTGTTTGATTTTCCCTGGTTTCGAATGGGGTTGTTTCTGGATTGTTGTGTTATTCGAAAATGGTTCTGGTATGGTTGAAGCACCACTGTATTCAAAGTGGTGATTCGGTTTAGACTAGATCAACGTCTATCGGTATAGGTTCTAGCTTAGGCCATTGGTTTATATTTTCGATCCTGTGTACTGTGATGGATTGTGGCCGAGATTTGGTTGGGTTTTGTGTAGGAATGTACAGTATTGTTGTAAGGAAAGTGATGAATCTGCTGTGAGTTGTTTTAAATCAATTTCTGTGATTGGCAAATTGTATCATAGATTTTTGTTCAGATTTTTAGTACAGGATTTTCAGCATTCTTGTTCAAATAGGATATTATATAGGTTAGGTATAGGATATTATATAGGTTAGGTGACAGTAAGGTTATGAATTTTCGATTCAAATCAGAGATTCTAGGAACTGTAATATAGATTTGATTTTTTTTTTCATTTTTAAATATATGGGAACAGTGAATTTGTATCACAGATTCACTGTACATACATGTGCGTTTACTGTTCGATAAGGATTTTATATTCGAAATTGATTTTATACATATATATGAATATATATATATATATATGTTAGCAGTTATGTCTAGCTTGGTTGTAAAAAGATATACAGATTTTGCTTTGCTTTAGCATGTGCGTTGCACTGATAGAATTTAATGTATGAATGTACATACATACCTATTTTTACCAGCTACACATTGTACTGCTTACTTAGCTGTTCATCTCACCTCACAAAATTGATGTTTACATATCTGTTTCAATTCGGCTATGTATTGTCTTAGCTATTTAGTCGTGAATACATATAGCTGTTCATATGAGTGTATATATTTGAATTTAGTTGTTCATACCAATTTACTATAGCTGTATGTAACCTATTTTATAGAGGCTCATTTTCTACTTTTTAGCTGTGCATTTCACTACTTTCTTGATTTAGTTGTTTCATGAATTTCTTTTTTTTCTTTCTGTTTATTTCAATCATGAGATCATCCCTTTTAATTGGTTTTTTTTTCTTCTTTTCTTTTCAGATTCTGATTGTACTGGATGGAGACTTTTTGTTGATTTCATTGTGTTTGGGAAGCAAGGTTGGGGTGCTCGGCTGTATACCTTCACATGAACCTACATAGATTAGGTTCAAGCTATGGAATTGATAGTTCAGAGATCTATAAATTTATATTGTGGATTCTATGTATTATTTTTTTTTAGTGTATTGTAGAATGATTTGCAAGGGTTTGTACTTGAAATAATTGTATATATATTCTCTTTGCTTTCCTAGCTGTTACGGTAGCCCTGTGTTTGTGTTTTCTTGGAACTCAAAGAGTGGTTATTTGTGTGTAACAAACAAATGAGAAAGAAAAGAGAATAGCCGTGCTATTGCTAGCCAGGTATAGCATCCAAACATTTAAGATATCTAGTTAATTAGTTGTTGTACCATTCTATTTTGAGTTATTAAAATGTAATTGCTTTTGATAAAAATTTGCTGGATATTGTTTCACCTAAAAGAATGCTTATTTCCGGTTAATCAATGAGACAACGCCTAAATGGTATTAGCCCAATATATCAATCACTGAATCTTTACTTGTGTGGTCTATGTTATCCCACCTATTTATTTGTTGGCCTACATCCTTAGTAGGAGAAAATGTAGGTTGGTATTGTTTTTATTTTCTTTTAGTTGGGATAGAAGTCATACGACCGAAAAGAAATCTATGATAGACTTACACATTATCGATATATTGTGTATTGAATTCCAAATAATTAGATTTAACAATAATGAACTATTGTCATCCTATATATATTCCAAATAAAATAATACAACACTCCAAATTGAATCGATATGAAATTATAACATTACAATTTTTTAGTTAAAAGATACTCGAATTATATTAAAAGTCGTTATTAGTTATTAAATAATGTTATCGTTCATTAACGATTTCCATAGCGACTATTTTAAATTTGAATCGGACGTAACTTGAAATTTACAAGCCGAAAACTCGATTTTTCTCTTTCATTAGAAATTATCATCAAGTCGGTTCAAATGTTTTTCGTTTCACGAAAATCCTACTTATATCGGATCCTGTATATCCAGTTAAAGTTCAAATTGAAAATTTCGAACTACCGCGTCGTTTCGAGCTCGTTTTAATATATATATATATATAAATACATATATTCGAACTCCATTTAAATAAATAAATTCATTAAAAACCCATTATATTTCCAACATAATATATAAACAAATTTAAATATTCGAATTTAAATGGCCGAAAAACCCGGGACGTTACATTCTTCCCCCTTAGAATAATTTCGTTCTCGAAATTGCAAAGTAAGAAGAATATTTTGACCCATATTATTTTAAAATCATTACTTATGCAAAATAAATTTAAACTTTAAAAAATTTCTAAAAATTTTCTAGCATATTCTCTGCATGGCTCGATCGGTACAACTGCAATTGTCGGCCTCAACTTCTTCGTAAAGAAAATTCAAAATCCAAATGGCTACCCCCTCAGGGTATAAAATTAATCGCTTAACCCATAATATAAGGTTTACCTTTCTTTCAAGCATTCGAACTAAAATTCCAATTTCCAAAGCATATCCAGTAACCGTTCATCGTCTGCATTTGTAGTCTGTATAACCAAATCATCTCTATAGTCTTCAGGATTCTGCACTTACTCCACTTATAATGACAATAAAAATCTGGGTTAAATAATTTCGTTTCCACTTTACAACCAATCTTATTTCCAATCCACTACACCAGGATTTATCCATCCATACTATTCCTTATTAACTCAACTGGTTAAATTCGATTACTGTTCAATATCTGGTTCGCATCTGCTTTGGTTTCACATTCATTAATATCGATCGATTAATATCAATTTAATTCCTATTATTTATCCTTTAAACTTTCAAAATCTCAATTTATTTAAGTTCATCCCATTTGAATTCATTCTTAACTTGATTTTACTTAACCAGGTTCAGTTTCACTTTCAAATTTGATTCAATAGACGTACTAATTCTCTAATCAGTTCAATTTTATTTCATATTTCAAATTTGATTTCAAATCAAATTAATCAGAACAACATATCAACCTACATATAAAATAATTTCCTTTTCTATATAAAAAGTACGTTGGGTAAAATTATTTCATTTACCCTCTTTATAAAACAATATTGTATCCACTCGCTAGTTCAATGCTTCTCAACACTTGAACCAGTCAAATAACACAATACAAAACATTTGTATATAAAATATTACAAATACGCTCTCTCTCACATATATATATAGATATATATATATATATATACTCAACTCAATCTAGGGTGTTACTAACCCAATCTCAATTGAGTTACGCCACAGAGCCAAGGTTACTACTCAACCAGTAGCTCTGATACCACTGTAACGACCAGAGATTTTCGGCCCGGAAATCGACATAAATACCTTTACCGTAACTTATGCCGACCCTCCAACCACCAAAAAACACTGGAACGTTTATTGAAAGAAATTAGAGGGTGAGATAAGAAAGAAAGAAATATTAGAATAGAAGAAGAAGAAGTATCAATACAACACAGAGTCTCACATCGCAGCGGAACAAAATATAATACTGAAATAAATCTTTATTGAGAGCTTTTGTAATACTTACAATATCAGAGTACAACATACATCTGGACAGTTTTAATAGCCTGTCCCATATACAACACACAACGGAATAGTAATCCTATCATACATCTGAACACCTGCAGCTTGTCACTGGACTTCACGGTACCTGATAACCTGAACCTGTATACCCGGGCTAACCCGAGCATTTACAAAACACCGGGTCAGTCTGGTGAACCAGAGTGAGAAAAACTTGCACAACATTAAGGGTATCATTCAACTTGATTTTAAAGTTAAAATCCTTTCGAATAAAAAGGATAATCGTAAGACCAAATCCATACATAAATACGGACGGTTTTTACCTTACGATAACCCAAAACAGTTTTTTTGAAATCAATATCTTTTCTGATATTATACTAGTGTCTAAATATAAGTAAATATCAATCTAGTGGAACGCTTGCATCTCACGCTCCACATACATAGTATACAATCAAAAACCGCGGGCGCTTATTGGAGATTGGATTCCAACTATGATAAGGTATGGGACCACCTGCCGATCGTGTATCTCTAGAGGCGAATACACTGGGTTCAACAAGAACGTCTTGCAACCCGGCCCTCACATGACCGACCCTTCATTTCGCTCGAGTGTATCGAATGTATATCACCAACGGTTGGACTCAAACCACCGTTTCCCGAAAAGGGACATCATCGAATAAATTGAATAATGAAATGGATTTTCTCTAGATAGGTGATTATACACCCTAATGGGAGCGACCCACATAGCCATGCTGCCTGCCCAATTTTTGTCATTTTCCCGGGCGAGGAGGCTTGAGGTCAGAACACATCTGGTCATCATACACTTTGAATGCCACATCGTCAGATCCGCCAGATCACACTGATTGATGTCTACAAAAATACTAGTTTATTTGGCTACAGAATAACCATTTCTCCACTATCAACTATGGTATGTTTGGAGAAATCAACGCATGTAATTCCTTTGGAAATACTCTGTTAGACATCCGTCCATACAAGTCATCCAGGAACAAGATGAACCGAAGGTACCCTCCTACTGCATCCAATATAGGAATCACCCCATGGATCAGTAGCGATAGTCCTTGCAATCCACAGATCTCAACCACGATAGAACCCCAGTATATCTCCGGGTCGAATCAGAGATTTTAAGTGGTTCTTCCGTTTTATGAAGATCTATGGTCTTCATATGCTCCATCTCGATCGTCGTCTGATCTTTTCTATATATTCGTATTTGTTGGTTGGAATGGTTTTCAAATATATATTCGATCCCGGTCTTTCCATACCAACAATCGTAAAGGTCAGACTTGATAGTCGGTTATTTAACTATCAAGTAAACATCCATGAAATCATACAAATAGATTCACTGCTCTAGTACTCAGCATCACTTGGCTTTTAAAATTTATCGCTCAATCTCCTTTTAATCCCATTACTAGGAAAAATATCATCTCATATCATTTCCACTACTTTGGAAATCTTAACATACATTCTTGCCGTTAACAACTGGTATTACCCTTGGAAAGTCCCGAAGCCGTTCAAGTTTGGGTATTTTAATTACCTCTTAGATCTTGCCCAACAACGTTCTTATCTCCAGATAAATACGAGTTGTAATTCAAGAACCAATATTTAATCTTACCTCAAACACATCTCACCAGTTTAAAATATGGCTTTACAGTACTTCTTTTCTTTTGGAAATTTCTCTTTAAATATAATTAATATCACTTAATTTGTTATTTAAATAGTCTTTTACGAAGCATCACTTTATTTACTCTCGACTTGTTCAAATGGCTTCGTTTCACAAACTGAATTATTATTCCAAATCCTATTTTCCACTTTGTTTACCAAGCTTGATTTCAATCCCTTTTCCAATCTCCTTTCTTTTGGGAAATCCTTTTTCAATCCTATTGATTTAACTTAATATCATCCTCAAGTATTTCCCATTTAAAATGACATTTAACTCACATTATAACCTTGTTTATATATTTCAGGTTTAACATAAACCCTTTACATCTTCATCTCCTGTTACTAAATCTAACGTTAAATAATGTTTCGATTTAAGTTATTGTATCTAGTTAGAGCTCTTTAACTACTTCATTTTAAACTCGAGTTCAATTAGGAACTTATTCACAATTTATTACTCAAATCTCCATTATATTCCCTTTCCAAAAAGTTAATTACTTAAATATATTTTATCAAAGGAGTAATTAATTAAACTAAAACAAACAATTTACTTTTACAATTATCATTGTAAAATTAGTTAAGTACTTTATTTACAAAGATCAATAATAAAATCTCTTTAAAATCTTCTTAAAATTTAAACACTATTCGTTATGTGAGTTCACTTAGGTCACTAATGACAAACTAATTTAAAAGTCAATCTCAGTTAAAATGGTTAACTCGATCAATTTCAACACGATTATTTTCTTAACCAATTTCCAAACAAATAATATAATTAATTTAAATAATTGTTTCTTAGATGCGATAATTTCAATACATAACTGCTAGGTCATTTCTCACTTGTTCGCATACAATTCTTATCAACATAAGAAACAATTTCATAATTTCCTATAAATTTTAAATAAATAAATAACTAATATTTATTTCCTTTTCAAATAACTTTCATCTAAAGTAACAGCTTTCAAAATCTTTTTCCGTTATGTCATATATTTAAAATTTCAATACTGTCGATCCACGGTTGACGAAATCTTTATTTTATAAATCGATTGATTTATATACCAGGTGATGCCAATTACCCAACCACACTACCCCTCAAAACAAATATTGAAACATTGTTCAATAATCAACAACAATCAATCATTTCTTTTTATTTGACTGGAAATTTCTATAACGATTACAATCAATCAATAGCCAATTCAAACAATTCACACAATTTCAAACACGTCTATAAACGTGACCAATCAAGGGAAATTTCTTTATTTGAGTCAAATCAAAGTGATTGGTATTTTTTTGAAATTTAATGACCGTTTAATTTCAGAATTTGAATCAACAATAAATATATTTAACTAGCAAACGGTCAATCACTAAAAATCAGAACACGGAAAAATAAAAACCCAATTTATATAAAATATAAATGGGAAGAGTTGAGTGAGTTTAACTCACCTTGATTTAAATCCATCGATAAACAGTCTGTTTTTGTCAAATTAAATTGACGTTTAATTTGAATAAAATTCCCAGTTGTTCCAGATCCTGACGAACTCTGCTCCATCTCGAAGTCCTCGTTTTTACGGTCTCAACGCATCTGACCGTGCCAAAATCTGATATCGTATGTTCGAGAAATTATTCAGACAATTTTTATAATAATTAAATTAAAACATAATTTTCTTTTAGATTTTATGTGGGCTTTTTACCATAACCCTTGGCCCAAAAAGAACCCGACCCGCCTGCCTCCTTTAAAACCCTTATCCGATCCTTTACTCCCATTCAATAGCCGCCTCCACTAATTTTCCCTATAGCCGAATCAAACCCTAAGCCGAAAATCAAATCCCTAATTCCTAATTCCCCCTTTTGATCTTCAGCCGCTTTAAGATACATGGCGTCGCAACTGTTTCCGCCATTCGATCCACCACCATGGCTTCGCGATCAAGCCCCCCCCCATAGTCATCACGTGGCATCGAGCGAACCAGATCGAGGCCTAGGTCTTCGACTGCGAATGGCTTCAACCGATAAGACCCTTCAGATCAAAAGCTATGTTTCTTTTTACATGATTTTTCCATTACTACGGTATTATTTGTTTGATTTTTCCTGGTTTCGAATGGGGTTGTTTCTGATTTGTTGTGTTGTTCGAAAATGGTTCTGGTATGGTTGAGCACCACTGTATTTATAGTGGTGATTTGGTTTAGATTAGATCAACGTCTATCAATATAGGTTCTAGCATAGGCCATTGGTTTATATTTTTGATCCTGTGCACTGTGATGGATTGTGGCTAAGATTTGGTTGGGTTTTGTGTAGGGTTGTACAGTATTGTTGTAAGGAAAGTGATGAATCTGCTATGAGTTGTTTTAAATCAATTTCTGTGATTTGCAAACTGTATCGTAGATTTTTGTTCAAATTTTTAGTATAGGATTTTTAGCATTCTTGTTCGAATAGGATATTATATAGGTAAGGTGACAGTAAGGTTATGAATTTTCGATTCAAATCAGAGATTTTAGGAACTGTAATATAGATTTGATTTTTTTTCATTTTTAAATATATGGGAATAGTGAATTTGTATCACAGATTCACTGTACATACATGTGCATTTACTGTTCGATAAGGATTTTATATTCGAGATTGATTTTATACATACATATGAATATATATATGTTAGCAGTTCTGTCTAGCTTGGTTGTAAAAAGATATACAGATTTTGCTTTACTTTAGCATGTGCATTGCAATGATAGAATATAATGTATGAATGTACATACATACCTAATTTTACCAGCTACACATTGTACTGATTCCTTAGCTGTTCATCTCACCTCACAAAATTGATGTTTACATATCTGTTTCAATTCGGCTATGTATTGTCTTAGCTATTTAGTCGGGAATACATATAGCTGTTCGTATGAGTGTATATATTTGAATTTAGTTGTTCATACCTATCTACTATAGCTGTATGCAACCTATTTTATAGAGGCTCATTTTCTACTTTTTAGCTGTGCATTTCACTGTTTTCTTAATTTAGTTGTTTCATGAATTTCTTTTTTTTCTTTCTTTTTATTTCAATCATGAGATCATCCCTTTTAATGGTTTTTTTTTCTTTTCTTTTCTGATTCTGATTGTACTAGATGGAGACTTTTTGGTGACTTCATTGTGTTTGGGAAGCAAGGTTGGGGTGCTCGGCTGTATACCTTCAGATGAACCTACATATATTAGGTTTAGGCTATGAAATTGATAGTTCAGAGATCTGTAAATTTATATTGTGGATTCTGTGTATTAATTTTTTATAGTGTATGGTAGAATGGTTTGCAAGGGTTTGTACTTGAAATAATTGTATATATATTCTCTTTCCTTTCCTAGCTGTTACGGTAGCCCTGTATTTGTGTTTTCTTGGAACTCAAAGAGTGACTATTTGTGTGTAACAAACAAAAGAGAAAGAAAAGAGAATAGCCGTGCTATTGCTAGCTAGCTATAGCGTCCGAGCATTTAAGATATCTAGTTAATTAGTTGTTGTACCATTCTATTTTGAATTATTAAAATGTACTTGCTTTTGATAAAAATTTGCTGGATATTGTTTCACCTAAAAGAATGCTTATTTCCAGTTAATCAATGAGACAACGCCTAAATGGTATTAGCCCAATATATCAGTCACTGAATCATTACTTGTGTTGTCTATGTTATCCCACCTATTTATTTGTTGGCCTACATCCTTAGTAGGAGAAAATGTAGGTTGGTATTGTTGTTATTTTCTTTTAGTTGGGATAGAAGTCATACGGCCGAAAAGAAATCTATGATAGACTTACACATTAACGATATATTGTGTATTGAATTCCAAATAATTAGATTTAACAATAACGAACTATTGTCATCCTATATATATTCCAAATAAAATAATACAACACTCCAAATTGAATCGATATGAAATTATAACATTACAATTTTTGAGTTAAAAGATGCTCGAATTATATTAAAATTTGTTATTAGTTATTAAATAACGTTATCGTTCATTATCGATTTCCATAGCGACTATTTTAAATTTGAATTGGACGTAACTTGAAATTTACAAGCCGAAATCTCGATTTTTCTCTTTTATTAGAAAAATATCATCAAGTCGGTTCAAACGTTTTTCGTTTCATGGAAATCCGACTTATATCGGATCCTGTATATCCAGTTAAAGTTCAAATTGAAAATTTCGAACTAACGCGTCGTTTCGAGCTCGTTTTAATATATATATATATATATATATATATATATATATATACTCGTACTCCATTTAAATAAATAAATTTGATTAAAACCC
The DNA here is from genome assembly GCA_030737875.1 of Allium sativum. Lineage (NCBI taxonomy): Eukaryota > Viridiplantae > Streptophyta > Magnoliopsida > Asparagales > Amaryllidaceae > Allium > Allium sativum. The sequence goes on from CM060923.1 coordinate 276,272,516, forward strand.
ATTTTATTTCCAACATAATATATAAACAAATTTAAATATTCGAATTTAAATGGCCGAAAAACCCGGAACGTTACACCATTCTTTCATGTAAACATGACCACAACCGATCCATCATTTATAGATGCCCGATCCAAATTTTAGGGTTGCTACAGATCCATACTGAGCAGCTCCCGATCCATTGAGAAAAGCACTGCCGATCCATCCAGATTCGCTGCCGACCCATCCATCATCGCCTGCCGATCCATCATGGATCGTGTGTCAGCGCCTACCTACTGCTTTGCCGACCCACTACTGCTTTGCCGACGATCCATTTATTTTGGCTACCGATCCGTGGATGGATCGTATTATGCCGACCCATTTTTTTGACAATACGTGACTGATGCATGTATATTCTTACTGTGATATATCAGAATGACTTCGTTATACTTTCTAGATTGCTAATGCATAATTTGATCCAGTGTAAGAAATTGGTGTTCGAGTATGGACCAATAATTCTTGCAAATGTAGAGAAGTTTGTAGAGACAACTGACATATCTGCATCTCTTCGTGTAGGCAAAGCTGGTAGATAGGCTACTTCACTTAAAGAAGTACTTGTTTCATCGCATGAAAGCTTAAGTTTGTACAGAGGAAACTGCTAATATATTCAACCACGTTTCTCTTTCTAGAATGCTTCCATATATACAACGGCAACATAACTTATATATACTTCAACTTGGCACGAACCACCCATATGTTTGATGCATGCTTTATGTATAATGAAATGTTGTTGTGTTCATCTGTACCTAATACATGCAGCTTTGTCTGATTTTCTTCATGTGAAGTTTTAAAGCCCATTAAAACTGCAGACTTCTGATCATAGCAAACTGAAGGAGAGAAAAGAGGTGCAGATCTAGTAGTGTTCAGAGGAGCAGCATGTAATAGTATTTTCGTTCTAGCATGGTGTTTTGGCGATGGTGATGTTTGTTGTGGGGTAGCTTGTATTTGAGTTGGCATAGCAGATCTAGCTGTTCCTGCTGCAACACCAGTTACCGGAGCAGTGCTAGGAGGTAAACTGCTGGTACAGTGCTGATGTAGCAAACATTAGAGGAGTTGGAGGTGGTTGGTTGTCTAATTTTTGGTGGAGATCGACCACTTGCTCGGTGAGGTGCTGAAGTGTTGCTTTAATGTTGATGGTGTCGGCACATAGGTTTCTCAGCATGGTAGTTTGGCTGGTTAGAATGGTGTTCATGGTGTTTTGGTGGTGGATGGGTTGTTCGAAGATTGCATCTACTTGGGTCATTGTAATGGGATTGTTTGGATATATAGAGAGAAGGGAAGGAGAGGCCAATCAGCGAAAGCACCAATTGATATGACTATATCAGGTTATAGGCAAGAAGGAAGAAGAATCAGTGGAGAAGAGGAAGAAAGGGCTGGAAAAGAAAGGATAAAAGAGATAGAAAGAGTTCACAATTTAATTCTTCTATATATTTATACTAGCAAAGGTACAATTATATAGCAGTACATCCTAACAACTTGCAATACGTGGCTGGCTTTTAGGCGCCAAAAACAATAGCAGAGTTGTAAAAAGTAACATGGCTGCCACTACTAACAACTTTATGGTGCCATTTTGATATGCCTAATCCATAAGCCTCCTATGTATTATTATTACCATATCAGTTTCAGTCGGAATCCTGGTTTAATTTTAATTTAAAGACCAGTCAATTATTAGTAATCAAATATGTATAAGATTTTTTTTAAGGATGATGATTATAATAGTAATAGCCCAATCAGACAGAAAAGAATTAACAAGTGCAGTCTTCTTCATTTTCCGATAAGTTGACTGTGTTGAATATAGTCCAAATGGTAATTATAAGATCGTGAAAGTTGCACAGACTTGGGAATTAAGATGGTAGTGGGATATTTTTTCTCTACAATAAAACTACAAGACCCGAAATGAGGGTAACAATAATTACCTGCTTAATTGTAGTGGATATGGAGCATCCTGAGAGGTGCCATATATAATCTGAAAAAAGGTAATATATATGCCTAGTTGGTCTCTTAGATCCATTAAACGTTATTAGTTAACTCAAATCATCAGATATTGTTTTCATATCATGCTTAGTTGCCTGTAATCGAACAATTGTAGACCGATGCTAACCTCCTATCAAAAAAACTAACGCTTAGTGCACCAAAAACACATGGTACACAAAGACATTTATCTCTTATTAGATTTAAGTATGAAACTAGTCTGCCTTAAATTCATGTACATACTGCTCATATTCCTCTCTAGCCAACCAATCACTTGACAATGTCTCCTAACCGGAACCACTGGCCCGTCAGTTCCGGTTAACTCACTATTGCATACTGCTCTAAAAATCCCATCAATAATAACCATCAAACATTCTACCATCTGCCATCCCAACCCTTTCCTCCACCCCTTCATCTCCGCAAACACTATCGTTAACAGTTACACATGCTAAGATCGGGTTCCTTGTTTACTGGTAAATAATAGATTCAAGGATCGCAGTGTTATAGGAATACTTAGAAAATGCAAGAAGTTAAGGTGTAGTGTCAATTAGCAACCATATTCCTCTCATATCTGAATTCAGACGTAATGGAACTGAAACCATTTCCAGATTCCTATTTGTTATTGATTCAATGTTTTGATGTTTATGTGCTGAGGTAGTTGCAAAATTGACTTCATTTGCTACTAAAACCAAAATCTCTGATGTAGATCTCCATATAAAATGCTCTTGAAGTGAATTCCTCTTTGTTGTAGTGAATTCCTCTTTGTTGTCTTTTCCTAGCCTTTGAGTTCGAAAAACCAAGTAGATAAGCCAATACAGTATTAATTCCAGCACATAAAACAAATGTACCTTCGTGGTTAGAACATTGTGTATGATCATCAAATTTGCAATAAGATCAAGTTTAAATTGCATATCCTAGAAGAAAAAAAATCCACATCGCTTTTTTCACAATCAGACCTTGGAATCATTTAATAGTTGCCATATTAGAGATTGAGATATTGCATTTGTCATAGTCAAACACTAATTGAAGATGACTAAAACAAATTAATAATAAACTAGGCACAATAGGTCAAAAGCACAATGCCAAACTAGACTCAAAACACACTAAAAAAATCAAAATTCAAAGGGTTGAAACAAATCAAATTCCATATTCACCATGTAAAAATCCATAGTCATTTGTGGAGACTAACTAATCTTGGGTAGATCAAAAACTAGATTGATATGCCATAAACATTGAAGGAATTAATAAAAGAAGTTGATTCTTGAATCGTGATTTCACCAACACTCCTTTTTCGTGAATTGAAGAATGGATTAGGAGTGGATTGGCATAGGAAATGGAAGGAGAAAAAGCAGTTTTCTAGAATGCGAAGTGAATCGCCAGCTCCTCTCCCCATAGAATTGATAAACAACCCATCCAAACTAAAGCAAATATAATTACAAAGTTTAGTATAATGGCATATATCACCTGATACATGTTGTTAAGTGGATTCACACAATACCATTTTCGGCAATTTATCAAGTAGATTCACAACACTGCTAAAAATTAATGCCTTAGTCAAATATTTTTTGAGATAGCTATTTTTCCACAAAGAGAGACATCAACAATTATGAACAATTATTTTAGTTATAAGTTAATAGTTAAATGACACTATTGTAGTGCAAAATCAGAGATTTGGGCAGCGGAATACGAATAAACCCAATGATCTAGTCTGTCAACTATTTCAATAATGCCAAAAAAATAAAATCAAGTGGCACAAAATAGAGAGAACAAAAAACAAAAAAAAACATAGGAAAGAACACACCAATTTTAATGTGGTTCGGCTTTACCTACGTCCACGGAGACCCAACAACTTTTAGTTCTTAATGAAGAAATGAGTACAAAAAGATTACAATAGAGAGAAGACTAATTGTGGATTACTTCATACAATAACATGACCCCTATTTATACAGAGGGATTTCTTGGGGATAAAAAAGAGAAGTTTCTAGATTGCTTGGACATGAAGGAAAAATAAATAATATTTTCCTTGATTTGATTGGAGCATAAATGGATGGTGCAATTATGGTTCCAATCTCTTTTGTCCTATCTCGATTCGGTATGGAGAATGCTAAACCGATGGCTACTCCATTAGGCTCTCAATTCAAACTATCCAAAGATATGTGACCCACATCGGATGAAGACAAAAGGGATATGCGTAATATACCTTATTCTAGTGTTGTTGGTAGTCTCATGTATGCAATGGTGTGCACGAGACTAGATTTGGCCCATGCAGTTGGCGTTGTCAGTCGATATATGTCTAACCCAGGTAAAGAGCATTGGCAAGCAGTGAAGTGGATACTCAGATATCTTCGTGGCACTTCTTCAATTGGCTTGTTATATGGTGGAGTAGATAGAGACATCTCTCTTAGAGGATACTGTGATTCAGATTACGCTGGGGATAAAGATGGACGGAAGTCGGTGTTGGGCTATGTTTTTACACTTGGCATAGGCCCGATTTCGTGGAGATCAAAGTTGTAGTCTATCGTAGCTTTGTCGATTACCGAAGTAGAGTTGATATCGATTGTGGAAGCAACAAAGGAAGGATTGTACTTACTTCAGTTGTTGGATGATCTTTCAATGGCGCAACAGACAGTGAAGCTATTTTCAGACAGTCAGAGTGCGATTCATCTTGTTGAGAATCAGGCTTATAGTTCACGGACGAAGCACATTGATGTTAGAGGCTTCTTTCTTATGCTTGAGGAAGAACGAAGCAAGATTAAATTATTGAAGGTGGGTACTTCGAATAATCCTTCAGATATGATGACCAAGTCACTTCCAAAAGACAAGTTTGAGCATTTCTCAAACTTGATCAGTTTGCTTCCTATTACTTGAGCGCCATAGGGCACTGGGCCCAACAACTTCTATGTTGATTGCTGAAGATGAGATAATGAAGGAAGATTGCCATATTTGAATCAAGGTGGAGTGTTTAAATTAATGATTCAAATATTTGTAGAGAAGGAAAGAAATTGATTGATTGTCAATTAATTAATTGGCTCGTATATGCAAAGATATAAGAGTAAGTTTTTGGAAAAAAAATAAAAGGCCAATCAATCAATTAATGTAGAATCAATTTCAACAACTGTAAGATCTGGTAGAAAATAAAGATAAATAGCACATGTAATTGAAACTAATTCCTCGATCGGTAGTGTCCAAATGCTTAAAAGTATCACAGTGCTCAACTTTTTGAACGTTTTAGCTTTTCTGTTAAAATAACTTTTAATTTAGTAAAATAGAAAAATAGAACATTAGTGTTATAGCAAAATACTAGTAAAGCACATATTGTTTAGGAATTATGCAATAATTGTTTCATTTCTTACTATCGTCACTTACAAGACTATGGTAGAACTATAAGCTAGAAGCATAGGCAGATATACAATAAAGGCGGATGTGGACAGGAGATAACCACACTTATGTCCATTTAATCCAAATAACCAAACCAATAAACCAACTAGTAATTATTATTAGGTTTTCAAGAATTAAAAATGGGTTTTTGGCTCAGCCTTTTCAATGAGGCTATCTGGGCAAAACAAGTTACTTCTAGTAAGCTAATTATAACTTACCAATGCTACTGTTATATAATAGAAACAACCGTGGCTACTAGCATTTAAAGTTAGAAAATTTTGGTTGTAGAATTCATGTAAGCGACACAAGCATGCAAATAGAAAAATATCTATTCTAATGCAAAAAAAATTAGCAACTCAAGGAACTTCTTAAAAACAACAAACAAACAATATATCAACTCAAAAAGCATTCTCATCTGCTAACATACTTCTAATATATGTTAAATAGTTGACATCATCTTTCCAGTATATTATGCAGCTTATCAAAGAAGCACTCAAGATTCTTACTTGCGGTTGCTATTTTCTACACATAGTTTATACGTAAGCATTTTCAACTTTACTTGTTTTTAGATAAGCTCCTGAAGCCATAATCATTCGTCTTTAATGACTTGATATGTACTTCAACACACACTTCCCTCTATGGTGTATACTTCTCTTTATGACTTGATATAATATAAAACTAATTTGCTAAATTATGTATTTACCTATCATCATAATAATACCAAGTATTTTATGTATGACCATAAGCAAGAATCGTAGAAACAGTGCTTTTTCATTAGTAGAATTTGTAGTTGGAGTGAATCGATGTTTTTGAGGTTTGTAGCCTAAATATTATACATAATAGTTATTGGCTAAGGATTAATTTTGTTATCTTAAATTCTTAATCATGGTTTGAGGTCTCGTCCGACACCACGAAATCCCGTCGATCTCGTCTCGGTTTTGACGGTCACCGGGACGAAACAACGACAAAATCTCGTACCGCTTCTACAAAGGGGAAGAAAAAAAACCTAAATCGCGAAGTCATTAAACACCAATTGAAGAAAATAAATTAGTGTATTGTTTTTTCACCATTCAGAAATCTTGACAGCCAACTCAAGGTTCAAAATCTTGCCGATTCGAAGTAACCACGCTCTGGAGATGCAAAATCCAGTTGCAAATCGATGGTCGGCTTGGACGTGATTAATCGATATGTGAATTCTCACCAAAAAAAAAAATACCGCCTTACGCTATTTTTTGGGTTTTCCTCTTTTTTTTTTGAATGTTTGTTGATTGGAGGGGGGGGGGAATCAAATGTATTCCCCCTTTTTTCTTCCTAAACGAAAGTGCAGCGTACAGTAGAACTTTGAGAGTTTGACTGGCCTCTTTTTCTTTTATCTTTTGTTTTATTTGCTGCTTTCCTATTGGCGTGTGCAGCACGGTACTGATCTGAAACAAGTTGGAGTCCATTTGCTTCTTATTTTACTGCGTTACTTGAATAGTCCTGTTGAATGCATATAAATATGTTGTGCGGACCTGAGCCCATAAAGTGACTTCTGCATAGTAATTTGTTGTTGGCTAGTCATATTGAATGCATATGGATCTGAATACGTCATGGTAAATTGACATTAACTTTTTCAAAAAATATACAAAAATATGATATTTGGACCGAAACCGGAAAAAAAATCGAAACCATCGAAATTGCCGAAACCGTCGGAAACTAGTAAATTTTCAAATAACCGAAACCGAGTTTTCGAATCTTGATCTTAATATACACATTATGTTTTCTTTCATAATGTTTTTTATTTATAATATCCGAAGAATGGTTATTGGTACGACAATTTTAATTCTATAATTATTTGTCCTTTGATAAGATGATTTATACTCTATTGTTACCAAGATTTTACTATGAAAGTTGTCTTATTAAGATGCTTCATGCATGCTTTTACCAAATAAAATCACCTTAGAAAGTGCATCTAAGAAAATAGAATGTTAATCTAAGCTTCAAACCTATGTGTATGCCCTTTGGTTTATGTTTAATAAAGTGCATCTAAGAAAGTGCATTTTCAACTTTACATGCTTTTAGATATGCTCCTGAAGCTACAATCATTCATCTCTAATGACTTAATATGTACTTCAACACATACTTCCCACTATGGTGTATACTTCTCTTTATGACTTGATATATATATTATAAAACTAATTTGCTGAATTATATGTTTACCTCTCATCGTAAGAATACCAAGTATTTTATGTGTGACCATAAGCAAGAATCGTAGATACAGTGCTTTTCCATTAGTAGAATTTGTAGTTGGATTGAATCGATGTTATTGAGGTTTGTAGCCTAACTATTATACATAATAGTTATTGGCTAAGGTTTAATTTAGTTATCTTAATATACATATTATGTTTTTTTTTCAAATGTTTTTTATTCGTAATATCCGAAGAATGGTAATTGGTAAATTTTAATTAGATAATTATTTGTCTTTTGATAAGATGATTTATACTCTATTGTTACCAAGATTTTACTATGAAAGTTGTCCTATTAAGATGCTTCATGCATGCTTCTATCAAATAAAAGCACCTTAGAAAGGGCATCTAAGAAAATAGAATGTTAATCTATGCTTCAAACCTGTGTGTATGCCCTTTGGTTTATGTTTCAATTTTGTCTTTGTTCGAGTTGCTAAATTATATCAATGATGTTTTGAACGTACATATACCCACGGGGTGTTTTCCATCAACAAACCCTAAGTTTAGTCATTCGCTCGTATACAAGTAAAAATAGCCAAATGGGAGGATACCACGGTAACATTCTAAAGTTATAGTTTTAAGTAAACAAAAAAGAAATGAACAGTGTAAAAAAGAATAGAAGCTTAATAACAATGAAAAGTCCATGAGAAATTTTGTTTGAGAAGGTAATGTTATCTATTATCTATTATTTAATTTCAATGGGAAAACAGGAACTAGGTCATGCTTATGTGTCATATCCCTCTGTCCAACGTTTTCCCATATCTCTTTCCCCGTCAGATTTACGAACAAATATTTGTTTCTACTTATTTTTTTAATTTTGTGTGCTGCTAAAAGCACCCAAAAATGTGCTTCCTAAAACCATACTTAATTTAATCACTCTTAATTAATTTAATTTTAATGTACTTCCTAACACCAGTTTAATTCCTCCACTCATTCCCTAATCATCGAACGTATTCCATCTCTCGCAATTAGTTCAAACGTAAACCCTATTTTTTTTTATCATCTTATCTCGATCGATAAAAAATAAACGTTGACTTGATATGCTTCCTAACATGATCCGCCGTCTACTTATTCCCCAATTGATTCTTCTTAAACCCTGATTCTCAATTTTATTGTAATTCGAGGAAAACTTATTAATCATTACAGTTGGATTTCTTAGCAATGAAGGGCGAGAACTTATACACGAACGAAGATCTCGCAACAGCGAATGCTCTAATGAAGAAGATGAGGTTATTTATCTTAAATTATTTTTGTATGGTTGGGTGCCTATTTTTTATTTCGTGGTGGCCAGAGGCATATGTGTATTGGAAGGATGGTGGTGTTTAGTTATGGTGTTAGGAAGCGTATTTCAGGGTGATTTTAGCAGCACACTTAATTTTCCTCCAACCGCCTCCCAAAACTTAACCAAATCTCCTCCTTTTTCATCCTCCATATATAATCGACATCACGCATTCTCACTTTACCCTACGTCTCCGTGAACACCGCCGTTAGTAACAGCGCCAGTCAATATCACATCGTTCATTTACTCGCAAAGCCCGACCCTTATGTCACCGATTTGGATGGCAGAACACCCATCTTTCCCGTCGGCATATTCATCAATCGGTGATTAGGTAACTCTTCTTTTGTTCTTACTGACTTCTTCAAACCGCCTCCTCATCTGCTCGCTGTCTTCACCGAACCGTAGTTGAAATTGTTAACGTCAAGCTCAGTCTGCAAATACGAAAACATGTTTTGTTTTTATAGCCTTGCCAATTGCGTCTTGTGTGTTCAAATTTGCTGAATAATACCGTTGCCGTTCCTTTAATGCCTACGGTAATACCGGTGTTTACATTTGTAAACTCATGTACTGCACCACCATTTTCAGTCAGTAACAGTATAACATATGCTCTTTCTCCTACTTTTGACGAATACTGCAAACTTATTGCTCTGTCTGTTAACTGCATCCGTAAAACATATGTTGGTTACATATTACTTTGACGCACCATGAGTGACAACTGTACCTGGATGCTGTGCCAATGCCATTTAACCTTACCATCATTTGATTATACCCCACTTATTTGGAACTTGAAAACTCGCTGCAACAAATTAGCGCTCAACGTACACACCATTTGTTTTTCCTACGTCAGTATGCTCCACTCGCTTTTGTGCCTCTTAAATACGTATTTTTCCATTCTCTTACATTTATTCTTCTGATTTTATTATATAAACCTGCTTATGTGATTGTTAAACTGATTTACTACGCAGATAAGTAGCACTTACTACCAGCGACGAAACCAGGATATTTGTTTGTATTGTGCGAAACTATGCAAGTGAATTCATGGAAAGTTGTTAAGTTTTAGGGCATTACTAAAGCGTGACAGTTTGTACCGCAGGCTACCATGCATTAGTCAGTCATTTACCGACGAACCCGATATTTCATCGTTCGGTGGAAAAAGTTAGTTGTAGACATCGAATGATGATCTGCAGTTGACCATCGTACAGTAACCTCAAGCTTAATAGTTTAGAAAGTTAACATGCTACCATGCTACATGCTACCATCGTACGCTAAACAGATAAGTGACTCAACTATAAAATTTTCTGATTTTCTTGGGTGGGGCAGTTGCCCACCCCACCTTGTGGCTGGATACGTCACTACTTATTACACACATCTTTGGAAAGAGAGATTAAGCTAGTTCATGAGATTAAAAGGTATTAAAATTCCATTGTATTCTTGCATTATTTTTGTTCACATGCGATATTCGGTATTACGGTATGCATGCAAGATTTAAGGTTTGAAACAAATGTGTAACGATCCGGATTATTAACCGTTGAATTTTGAATATTTAAATTTGTTTTAAATATTTTATTTGAATTATATATATGAATTTATTTAATAAAACGATATTTAAATGTATAATTTATAATATAATTTAAAACGAGTTTAAAATGGCGCGGTAGTTTGATTATTCGATTTCAGTTTTCAGCAGAACGTACAGGATTCAAAATAAATCGGATTTTAGCGAAATAAGAAATATTTGAATCTATTTGAAAATATCTTTCCAACGAATGTGAAAAATCCAGATTTCACAGCGGGAATAAAAAGTTATGTCCAAATCAAATTTTCAGAAAGTCGTTGTGGAATCATATATAGGCCATAACGGTTATTTAACTATATTTAAATATCGGTCTTGAATTTGGACAAGGTTCTTTTGAGGCGTAGTTATAATTTAATTTTTAGAATTTTACTGTAATTTTTAATTAATTAAATACACAACTTTTTATTTGGAGTATTTTGCACACTATATCAATATTTTAAGGTTCCACAATATGAGTTAAACTACCGATATTATTATATTTTTGGGATCGTGGTACCTCGCCGGACACGACCGTACTTTTATTTCTGTCTGTACCATTTCGGACATGAAACGAAAGCCATATGTACCCAACATAACAAATAAACAAAAAGGTAAGAAAAAAAGAAACCATGATACAAAGTTACACGCACGTTTTTCCCCTTTATTCGATTAATACTTTAATGCTCACTAGCCCTCCTGTGGCCATACTTTTGTTACCTTTAAATTTCATGGTCACGCATGGTATATTATATAATAAACCATATACTATATATCACAAAACGATGTCAATGGGTTTGCTTTTACAGGGTTGAGTGATTTTGTTCATGGGAAGATAAATGTTTAGCATCTACTTTAGCAGATGGGTCTAAACTTGCTTCTTGGTGGAAGACCGCTGGTATCTAATGGAGACGTTCTACAATATATGAAGGAAGCACACTCATATATCACTACATAGCACCAGTGCATACACTATACGTATATTGTTTTAAATTGATGCATCCAAATTATATCTTACTACAAGAGAAAAAAATATAATATAAAATAAATCACCTTTCCGCGTATAAGCTTGCGGATAGCGTGCTCTCCACGATATTCAACCCGTGCATGCAAAGTAAATGATATCGTGAGACCCAAGCTTTGAAACCGTGACTGCCACGACATTTCATCGCTTTAAATACTACTGTTCTCTCCTCATTATTTCTCGTTTACCTCAGATCCAAACCAAAACAATTGCCTCTTTTATAAATCAACTGTAAGTCAAATATGTAAATCCCATTATTACACCAAACAGGACCCCCTCCATTTGTACCATTTAGTTCATATCCAGAACTTTACCATCTGCATCATCAATAGCAACCAAATAAGGATGTTCATTTACACCAATTAAACTGCCTCCTTCCTTGTCAATCACTGGTGCAAAACTTACCCGAGAACAGCTGAGTTTGAAAGGAAATTTGTGGCAAACGGTGTAGGCGGGTTGGGCGAGGCAGGGTTCGAAAGGAGGGGAAGTGAAGGCGCTCGTATTGGAGGCCGTTGATCTGGTTTCGACTGTTAGAGGGGGTGTGCGGCGATTGAAAACAGTGATCGATGTATAGGGTTTTACGGTTACGGGTTTGGAGGAATTGCCGGCGTTAGGATCTATTTTAAGGGAAGGGACTTGAAGTGAAACGGATCTATGGTGGAGGAGGAGGGAACTGTGGAGGTGATGGTTGTGTATCACGTGAATGGGGGAGGAGTGAGTGGAGTTGCTGAAGAGAGAGAGGGGGACCAAAGAAAGGGGCGGAAATGGTTATCGATTATGAGCAGGCTTCATATTTGTTTCAGTGAGGAAGATAATTGGGGGAACGATTACATCAATATGGTAATTAATTAAGTTATACCCTTTGTTAATGACTTTAAGATTTAAAATATATAACTAAACTCGTAACAGCTATACCGGGTTCAAGCAGCTGCATACACCAGGAAGACGAATCATGGAACATGGCTAATGCGGTAATGAAAATTTGCAATAATAAATTAAATATAACAATACTATTGATTTGTTTCAAATTGTTTAGCCGGTAATGAAATAACCATTTCAAACGTTAGTTGTAGTTTTGGTGGACATTGTGGAATTGTGGAAAAGGAGCTCATGCGTGGTGATCATTAGAAATGGCCAGGTTGCGTTGTTGCTAACGGCATGGTGAAGATAGGCTACTGGAAATCGGATGTGTATCTGGGAAGACAAAAGGTGAAAACATAGGCTAATCATTTAGCTAATAATTTATTTAAAGTTAATTTAGTTATAAGAAATGAAATAAAATAAAATAACGTTCTCAGTTGTTGGTCGTAGACAGAAGCATGGTTGGAGGAACGGGATCTTCGTATTACGTTGGGATGAGAGTATGGTGGTGAAGAAAATCGGTGTACTTGGAGAGAGAAACTCATGTTTTGCTGGAGTTAAAAGTAATTAATGGTGGGTTACTATAACTAACCAAGGTAATTAGTTTGAACAGTTTAATTAATGAAATTTTAATACTCAAGTTTAATTAGAAATTTGTAGTGATCATATATTATTCATTAATGAAACAGAATCAGATGAAACAAACAGTGTTGAGATCGTATTAACATTGCGTACGCAACCGTAACTGAGAACAGAGCCACTGGAAATTCGTAGAAACTAGAACGTCTATTTCATTTTTAATGAAACAAAAACAGAACCGTCAACTGCAAACAGAGGTGAGTAAACTCACTCACTCTGACTCCTTTTATATCTTTATATAATCGAGTTTAAATCTATTTATAGTAATTTTATACTGTGTGGTGGCTGTTTGGTTGCATGGTTGATAAAATTGGTTGAAATGGTTGATATAGTTAATCATTGATCGATTATTAATTCTATTCACCATGATATTTCGTATTGATGTGAAATCAATATTATTGATGTTGATTAACATCTGTGGATGCAGGGAAACAGGTTGGAGGAATCCAACTGGATTCCTCAACATTTATATTATTGTTTATTCTTTATCATGATATATGTTGTGATACACATATACTGTGATTGATTCTGTTGTGATGAATTACACTGGCCCTATAATTTTAGTGTTTAACACCATGAAGTATTCCCAACTGTAGGAAAGAAATTTAAGAAGAAAATTTATTTTCGAAATTAGAAATAGAATTTCAAATAGATTTGAAGGACCAAAAATTGTTAAAGTTATGAACGATAATTATTGAAAAAGGGAAAAAATTATTATTGGAAACTAGTATTTGACATGAAATCGGTATTTATTGAATGTAAAATCGCTATAAGATTTTAAGAATAGATTTTACATAGAAATTTGTTTTTACCAATTAACTAAGAGGATCAAATTATGATTCAACGGTTTAAAAATTTAATGAAGTATTTATACTGGGAAAAATTGAAAAGTGATAAAAGGTTTTGAAACCATTATTTGTAAATTAGTTTTAACCTTTGCAGCTATAAAAGAAATTGTGAACGATATTATAAATATTTAGGACCTAGAAATGAGATTTTCTATGGACAAATTTTAATAGAAGTTATAGATGAAATTGGACTTGAAATGATAAAATTGAATGGATTTGATGTATTACCAGTTAAAGTGAATAATGGTTAAAGCAAATATGTTGCAAACGAGATATCTAAAAGAAATTTAGATTTGAAATATGAAATCAAATTGGAATGGAAATGGATAATCGTTTAAAATGAAAACGATGAGTTTTATTCCAACATTTGGAATATAAATTGTAATAAATGTTTTGTAAATTGTAGTTAGCGATTTTAACGCTACTGTAATAATAAGTGTTGGTAAATTCTAGACAGCGATTTTAATGGTGCTGTTATAAAAGATGTTTTGTAAATCTTAACAGCGGTCTTAACGCTATTGCTATAATAGATGTTCTATAATTCTACACAGCGGTTGTAACGTTGTTGTTAAAAGCAATGTTTTATAAATCAATTATTTGGAAACAGCGATTATAACGCTATCGTTATAATCAATATTTTTCTGCAAAGGAAGTGTGTTCTTAGATTGAATCCGAGAGTCGCGTAAGCGATGGTTTGTTAAAGTTGTGAGCTTTGACTGTTTCAAAGTTGAGAATGTTGTTCAGTTAAGGTCTGAGAGATAATTATACCCCAACTTGATTGACTTCATGATCGATGGAGGAACGGTTAAAGTTCGATGGTGAAACTTGGTTGACCAATATGGTTAGCTAATAAAGGATTAGTGGGTTGAGTTATAATAACGATGTTTATAACATCGCGTTAATTTGAAATGTTTTTCCCAACTAAATTGAGAGATATTTTCTACACATAGAAAATGAAATGAATTGTCAACGAGGAATTAGGAGACATGAATTGGAAATATTAATTAAATTAAAAGGGGCCTAGTGTTGTTTGATGCTTGATCGGTAGAAATTTCCAATTAGAAATAGAACCGTTGATTGTGTGGGTGTTTCTTTGATAGTTAAATCACCGACTATCAAAGTTTTATTTTATTTTATACCACCGTTATCAGTATGGAGAGACCGGGATCAGATTTAATATATGAAACCCACTCTGTATTGATATAAGCATTATGAATCATCTTATGATGAAAATAATTGAAGACGGAGTTATGCAAGGGCTATCCTGTTACGGGATAGTGCCTTCGGTTTGTCTAGACCCAGGACAACTTGTATGGACGAGTGTCTGACAGAGTATTTCCAAAGGGATTACGTACGTTGATTCCTTCAAACGTATGAAGTTGGTGGCATAGAAGGGAAACTTCTTTAGCCTAACAATCTGAGTATTTTTGTGGGAATCAACTAGTGATTTCCGATGGATTTGACGATTTGGCATTCAAAGTGAATGGTGGCCAGATGTTCTGGAAGATTATTCAAACCTCAAGCCTCACAACCCAGAATTGACAAAAATCGGGCAGGTAGCATGGCTATGTGGGTCGCACCCATTAGGATGTGTAATCACCTATCTAGAGAAATTCCATTTACTTCTTTAATCTATCGATGCTGTCCCTTCCGAGAAACGGTTGTTGATCCCAACCGTTGGTGATATACATTCGATACACTAAAGGGAAATGAGTGGTCGGTCATGTGTGGGCTGGGTTGCAAGACGTTCTTGTTGAACCCAGTGTATTCGTCTCTAGAGATACACTATCGGCAGGTGGTCCCTTACCTTGTCATACTGAAAATTCAATCTCCAATAAGCGCCCTGCGGTTTTTGATTTAATATTATATATGGAGCGTGAGATGCAAGCGTTCCGCTAGATTCTATTAATTTGTTGTAGACACTATTATAATATCACTGGATTTGATATCAAAAATGTTTTGGGTTATCGTAAGGTAAAAACCATCCGTGTTTATGTGTGGATCGGTATTACGATTATCATTACTTTCGAAAGGACTTTTGAAAGTTAAACAAATGGTTGGAGTTTACTCACACCAGTCCCATGACTGACCCAGAGTTTATTTTGTTGTTTTTCCCTAAACTCTTGGGTGCCCAAAATTTGTACGGGCAGTCAAGTAGTCGGGATTTTTCAGATTCACTTGGAGGAGCTCGAAGCAGGAGGCTTCACCAGTTAGCTATAGACTATCATATTTTCCGCTTTGTACTATGTTGTATCTGGAAACAGGTGTTTATAACTGTTCCAGGGATAACCATTGTGCTTTGATAATGGTATGTATATACACTTACCGATTTGTATTTCAAAAGTTTATGTTCTCTAATATATTTTACTCGTTCCGCTGTGAGTTTGTGATCTTCACCTTCTTCTATTCTAATATTTCTTTCTATTTCTCATCCTCTAACTTCTTTCTAATAATGATTCGTGTTTCTGTGTAATTTGGGTTGGACGTGTGGTGTTATTAGTCGACTCAAAGATTACGGAAATTCGGGTCATTACAGTTGGTATCAGAGCTGAAGGTTGAGTGATAACCTTGGCTCTGTGGCGTAACTCAATAGAGAATGGGTTAGTAGCACCCTAGATTGAGTTTGAGTGTATATATATGAGCGCGTATTTGTATATTGATATAAAAATTGCTTTATATTGTGTTGACTAGTTTGTTGAGGGGTTTATGAATTCTGGTCGATACAGGAAGTACAACTGTATCGATAGGTGTTTCTAAACGCTCGAAGAGAACAATTTGACATAGTATCGTTTTAAGGTGGGTAAATGTTATAATTTTGCCCAACAGATATTTTTGATACAAAAGGAATAATTTTTTGAAATTATTGAATGTGTTGATTGTTATTACAATAAAATGGAATTGTGAAATATTGAAATAATTATATAATTTGTATACGGATAATGTACACAAATGAGATAAGCCAAGATTTAGTTCAAACCAGAATGGGAATTCAAATTCCAGGTGATTAGAAGTATTTTCTAAAGTATTTTTAAAGTAATATAACGTTACTTTGAAGGACTTTTCAATAGAATTTTTTTTAAATAGATTTTGAAAATGATTAAGCACTGAACTCACTTTAGTCGCTGGAAAATAATTCTGATGATTATCCGGACATCATCGGTGTTCATTTTCAAGTTTCTAAGTGACAGATTGCTACCGTAAAGGTCGTTATGAATTGTTTCAAGAAAAGAAAACCATGATTTGATTTAAAATTCCAATTGAGATTTGATATTTATATAATTGATTTCAAACTGATCTTGAAATAAACCCCTAGAATTTAAAAGTCTAAATTTAGATTTAACTTATGAAGATAAATAGTTTTAAAAGTGAACCAAATAAATTAAAATTCACCTTGAGATAAGTGAAAAGAAACTCGATTCGATTAGATATAATCACGGATGAAATATAGAGAAAAGAAGGATATGAATTATTAGGATGAATTCGACTTATACGAAACAAGTTGAATATATATTGGATGTTGTTGTTTGGAATTAAACTGTGATGGAATTGAACTCAAGCAGAATAAGAGTTTTGATTTTGGGAAATAGAACTCAGTTTGGATTGAGGGATAGAAGTGAACTAATCAGAAGTTGATCAAAGAGTTAAAAATTGGAAGCTGGATTGGATTTTCAATTTTCTTTTGGATTGAAGAAGGCCTAGAAAGGCGAGTTGGGGTTGTACCGATTGAGCCATGCAGTGGAGAGGCTGCCGAAATTTTTCAGAATTTAAAGTGTTAGAAATCTTTCAGAATTTTTGAAAATTTTGTTAGTAAGAATAAATTTATATTTTAGTTGAAATAAATTGGTCCAGTTAAACTAAAGTTAAAAAGTAAACTAAAGGAATTTTGGACCCAGTTAATAGGGTATGTAGCATCTTTTCCTACCTTAGCAATTTCGAGGACGAAATTATTTTAAGGGGAAAGGAATGTAACGACCCGGATTTTTAGCCGTTTAATTTTGAATATTTAAATTTGTTTTAAATATTTTATTTGAATTATATATATGAATTTATTTAATAAAACGATATTTAAATGTATAATTTATAATATAATTTAAAACGAGTTTAAAATGGCGCGGTAGTTTGAATATTCTATTTCAATTTTCAACTAAACGTACAGGATTCAAAATAAATCGGATTTTAGTGAAACAAGAAATATTTGAATCTGTTTGAAAATATCATTCCAACGAATGTGAAAAATCCAGATTTCATAGCAGGAATTAAAAAGTTATGTCCAAATCAAATTTTCAGAAAGTCGTTGTGGAATCATATATAGGCCATAACCGTTATTTAACTATATTTAAATATCGGTCTTGAATTTGGACAAGGTTCTTTTGAGGTGTAGTTATAATTTAATTTTTAGAATTTTACTGTAATTTTTAATTAATTAAATACGCAACTTTTTATTTGGAATATTTTGCACCCTATACCAATATTTTAGGGTTCCACGATATGAGTAAAACTATCGATATTATTATATTTTTGGGATCGTGGTACCACGCCGGACACGACCGTACTTTTATTTATGTCCGTAGCATTTCGTACATGAAACGAAAGCCATATGTACCCAACATAACAAATAAACAAAATGGTAAGAAAAAAAGAAACCATAATACAAAGTTACACGCACGTTTTTCCCCTTTATTCGATTAATACTTTAATGCTCAGTAGCCCTCCTGTAGCCATACTTTTGTTACCTTTAAGTTTCATGGTCACGCATGGTATACTATATAATAAACCATATACTATATATCACAAAACGATGTCAATGGGTTTGCTTTTACAGGGTTGAGTTATTTTGTTCATGGGAAGATAAATGTTTAGCATCTACTTTAGCAGATGGGTCTAAACTTGCTTCTTGGTGGAAGACCGATGGTATCTAATGGAGACGTTCTACAATATATGAAGGAAGCACACTCATATATCACTACATAGCACCAGTGCATACACTATATATATATATATATATATATATATATATATATATATATATATATATATTGTTTTAAATCGCTGCATCCAAATTATATCTTACTACAAGAGAAAAAATATAATATAAAATAAATCACCTTACCGTATAAGCTTGCGGACAGCGTGCTCTCCACGATATTCAACCCGTGCATGCCAAGTAAATGATACCGTGAGACCCAAGCTTTGAAACCGTGATTGCCACGACATTTCATCGCTTTAAATACAACTGTTCTCTCCTCATTATTTCTCGTTTACCTCAGATCCAAACCAAAACAATCGCCTCTTTTATAAATCAACTGTAAATCAAATATGTAAATCCCATTATTACACCAAACAGGACCCCCTCCATTTGTACCATTTAGTTCATATCCAGAACTTTACCATCTGCATCATCAATAGCAACCAAATAAGGATGTTCGTTTACACCAATTAAACTGCCTCCTTCCTTGTCAGTCACTGGTGCAAAACTTACCCGAGAACAGCAGAGTTCGAAAGGAAATTTGTGGCAAACGGTGTAGGCGGGTTGGGCGAGGCAGGGTTCGAAAGGAGGGGAAGTGAAGGCGCTCGTATTGGAGGCCATTGATCTAGTTCCGACTGTCAGAGGGGGTGTGCGGCGATTGAAAACTGTGATCGATGTATGGGGTTTTGCGTTTACGGGTTTGGAGGAATTGCCGGCGTTAGGATCTATTTTAAGGGAAGGGACCTGAAGTGAAACGGATCTATGGTGGAGGAGGAGGGAACTGTGGAGGTGATGGTTGTGTATCACGTGAATGGGGGAGGAGTGAGTGGAGTTGCTGAAGAGAGAGAGGGGGACCAAAGAAATGGGCAGAAATGGTTATCGCTTATGAGCAGGCTTCATATTTGTTTCAGTGAGGAAGATAATTGGGGGAACGATTACATTAATATGGTAATTAATTAAGTTATACCCTTTTTTAATGACTTTAAGATTTAAAATATATAACTAAACTCATAACAACTATACCGGGTTCAAGCAGCTGCATACACCAGGAAGATGGATCATGGAACTTGGCTAATGCGGTAATGAAAATTTGCAATAATAAATTAAATATAACAATACTATTGATTTGTTTCAAATTTTTTAGCCGGTAATGAAATAACCATTTCAAACGTTAGTTGTAGTTTTGGTGGACGTTGTGGAATTGTGGAAAAGGAGCTCATGCGTGGTGATCATTAGAAATGGCCAGGTTGCGTTGTTGCTAACGGCATGGTGAAGATAGGCTACCGGAAATCGGAGGTGTATCTGGGAAGACAAAAGGTGAAAACATAGGCTAATCATTTAGCTAATAATTTATTTAAAGTTAATTTAGTTATAAGAAATGAAATAAAATAAAACAACGTTCTCAGTTGTTGGTCGTAGACAGAAGCATGGTTGGAGGAACGGGATCTTCGTATTATGTTGGGATGAGAGTATGGTGGTGAAGAAAATCGGTGTGCTTGGTGAGAGAAACTCCTGTTTTGCTGGAGTTAAAAGTAATTAATGGTGGGTTACTATAACTAACCAAGGTAATTAGTTTGAACGGTTTAATTAATGAAATTTTAATACTCAAGTTTAATTAGAAATTTGTAGTGATCATATATTATTCATTCGTGAAACAGAATCAGATGAAATGAATAGTGTAGAGATCGTATTAACATTGCATACGCAATCGTGACTGAGAACAGAGCCAGTGGAAATTCGTAGAAACTAGAACGTCTGTTTCATTTTTGATGAAACAAAAATAGAACCGTCAACTGCAAACAGAGGTGAGTAAACTCACTCACTCTGACTCCTTTTATATCTTTATATAATCGAGTTTAAATCTATTTATTGTAATTTTATACTGTGTGATGGCTGTTTGGTTGCATGGTTGATACAATTGGTTGAAATGGTTGATATAGTTAATCATTGATCGATTATTAATTCTATTCACCATGATATTTCGTATTGATGTGAAATCAATATTATTGATGTTGATTAACATCTGTGGATGCAGAGAAACAGGTTGGCGGAATCCAACTGGATTCCTCAACATTTATATTACGGTTTATTCTTTATCATGATATATGTTGTGATACACATATACTGTGATTGATTTTGTTGTAATGAATTACACTGGCCCTATAATTTTGGTGTTTAACACCATGAAGTATTCCCAACTGTAGGAAAGAAATTTAAAAAGAAAATTTATTTTCGAAATTAGAAATAGAATTTCAAACAGATATGAAGGAAGAAAACTTGTTAAAGTTATGAACGATAATTATGGAAAAAGGGAAAAATTTATTATTGGAAACTAGTATTTGACATGAAATCGGTAT
Organism: Allium sativum; assembly: GCA_030737875.1. Taxonomy (NCBI): domain Eukaryota; kingdom Viridiplantae; phylum Streptophyta; class Magnoliopsida; order Asparagales; family Amaryllidaceae; genus Allium; species Allium sativum. Next base: position 276,293,652 of record CM060923.1, read on the forward strand.
TTATTGAATGTAAAATCGCTATAAGATTTTAAGAAGAGATTTTAAATAGAAATTTGTTTTTACCAATTAACTGAGAGGATCAAATTATGATTCAATGGTTTAAAAATTTAATGAAGTATTTATACTGTGAAAAATTGAAAAGTGATAAAAGGTTTTGAAACCATTATTTGTAAATTAGTTTTAACCTTTGCAGTTATAAAAGAAATTGTGAATGATAATATAAATATTTAGGACATAGAAATGAGATTTTCAATGGATAAATTTTAATAGAAGTTATAGATGAATCTGGACTTGAAATGATAAAATCGAATGGATTTGATTTATTACCGGTTAAAGTGAATAATGGTTAAAGCAAATATGTTGCTAACGAGATATCTAAAAGAAATTTAGATTTGAAATATGAAATCGAATTGGAATGGAAATGGATAATCGTTTAAAATGAAAACGATGAGTTTTATTCCAACATTTGGAATATAAATTGTAATAAATGTTTTGTAAATTCTAGTTAGAGATTTTAACGCTACCGTAATAATAAGTGTTGGTAAATCCTAGACAGCGATTTTAACGCTGTTGTTATAAAAGATGTTTTGTAAATCTTAATAGCGGTCTTAACGCTATTGCTATAATAGATGTTCTATAATTCTACATAGCGGTTGTAACGCTGTTGTTAAAAGCAATGTTTTATAAATCAAATATTTGGAAACAGCGATTATAACACTGTCGTTATAATCAATATTTTTCTGCAAAGGAAGTGTGTTCTTAGATTGAATCCGAGAGTCGCGTAAGCGATGGTTTGTTAAAGTTGTGAGCTTTAACTGTTTCAAAGTTGAGAATGTTGTTCAGTTAAGGTCTGAGAGGTAATTATACCCCAACTTGATTGACTTCATGTTCGATGGAGGAATGGTTAAAGTTCGATGGTGAAACTTGGTTGACCAATATGGTTAGCTAATAAAGGATTAGTGGGTTGAGTTATAATAACGATGTTTATAACATCGCGTTAATTTGAAATGTTTTTCCCAACTAAATGGAGAGATATTTTCGACACATAGAAAATGAAATGAATTGTCAATGAGGAATTAAGAGACAGGAATTGGAAATAATAATTAAATAAGAAATTAAATTAAAAGGGGCCTAGTGTTGTTTGATGCTTGATCGGTATAAATTTCCAATTGGAAATAGAACTGTTGATTGTGTGGGTGTTTCTTTGATAGTTAAATTACCGACTATCAATGTTTTGTTTTATTTTATACCTCCGTTATCAGTATGGAGAGACCGGGATCAGATTTAATATCTGAAACCCACTCTGTATTGATATAAGCGTTATGAATCATCTTATGATGAAAATAATTGAAGACGGAGTTATGCAAGGGCTATCCTGTTACGGGATAGTGCCTTCGGTTTTTCCAGACCCAGGACAACTAGTATGGACGAGTGTCTGACAGAGTATTTCCAAAGGGATTACGTACGTTGATTCCTTCAGACATACGAAGTTGGTGGCATAGAAGGGAAACTTCTTTAGCCTAACAATCTGAGTATTTTTGTGGGAATCAATTAGTGATTTCCGATGGATCTGACGATGTGTCATTCAAAGTGAATGGTGGCCAGATGTTCTGGAAGATAATTCAAACCTCAAGCCTCACAACCCGAAATTGACAAAAATCGGGCAGGCAGCATGGCTATGTGGGTCGCACCCATTAGGATGTATAATCACCTATCTAGAGAAATTCCATTTACTTCTTTAATCTATCGATGCTGTCCCTTCCGGGAAACGGTTGCTGATCCCAACCGTTGGTGATATACATTCGATACACTCAAGGGAAATGAGTGGTCGGTCATGTGTGGACCGGGTTGCAAGACGTTCTTGTTGAACCCAGTGTATTCGTCTCTAGAGATACACTATCGGTAGGTGGTCCCATACCTTGTCATGTTGAAAATTCAATCTCCAATAAGCGCCCTGCGGTTTTTGATTTAATATTATATACGGAGCGTGAGATGCAAGCGTTCCGCTAAATTCTATTAATTTGTTGTAGACACTATTATAATATCACTGGATTTGATATCAAAAATGTTTTGGGTTATCGTAAGGTAAAAACCATCCGTGTTTATGTGTGGATCGGTCTTACGATTATCATTACTTTCGAAAGGACTTTTGAAAGTTAAACAAATGGTTGGAGTTTACTCACACCAGTCCCATGACTGAACCAGAGTTTATTTTGTTGTTTTTCCCTAAACTCTTGGGCACCCAAAATTTGTACGGGCAGTCAAGTAGTCGGGATTTTTCAGATTCACTTGGAGGAGCTCGAAGCAGGAGGCTTCACCAGTTAGCTATAGACTATCATAGTTTCCGCTGTGTACTATGTTGTATCTGGAAATAGGTGTTCATAACTGTTCCAGGGATAACCGTTGTGCTCTGATAATGGTATGTATATACACTTACCGATTTGTATTTCAAAAGTTTATGTTCTCTAATATATTTTACTCATTCCGCTGTGAGTTTGTGATCTTCGCCTTCTTCTATTCTAATATTTCTTTCTTTCTATTTCTCATCCTCTAACTTCTTTGTAATAATGATTCGTGTTTCTGTGCAATTTGGGTTGGACGTGTGGTGTTATTAGTCGACTCAAAGAGTACGGAAATTCGGGTCATTACAAAATGAGATTTTTTTTACTACCTACACTCAGTCTTCCCTGTGTCTGGTATAAGAAGGATGTGGCAACTTGGACTGAATAATTCAAGCTGTTTATGAGAAATCGAAATTAATGGATGGATATATATAGTTTAAGCCGCATGATTTCAACATTTCCAACGCTTTCAAGGGTGGTTTAAAGAAGTTCACCAAATTCATATTTAGTATACAGTCACAAAATGTCCATTTATAACCCTATTAAGAAATGCGTTTATCAACATAATGTTGCTTAAGCATATAGCAAATAATTAAATTTCAAAGTTTTTAGCTTAAGCAGCACGTAAATTTTTCGAACCCGTTGCAGTAATGCAAAGGAATAGTCTCATGTCCAAATAAGTGCTTGAAACTACATTTGCTTAGAAAGAGTTTCGTACTTTGTTCCTGAACAGTGGCCTTTGATCAATTAATAAATTTATCCAGTCCATCAATTAATAACACCGCCTCCAAGTGTAAAAATCCATCCAGTAGTTCCTCTATATCCATTTTCGAGTGTTGAACCACTTGCATCTGAATATCCTTCTACAACTGCTGGAAAATTTCCATAATTGAGTCCTAATTCCATGGTTCTTTTAAGGTAACCCAGAATTCTGCGTATCGCTTTCCAATGTTCAGTACTTGGTCTGTGTGTATATCTGGATAATTAGCACACATCAAAAGTAATATCTAGACGAGTGCAATGCATTGCATACATAAGACATCCAATAACACTTGCATATTCTAATTGAGGTACTGCCCTTTTAGAATTTGGAAATAGTTTAATGGAAGAATCGTAAGGACTGTTTGCTTCCTTGTTTATATTTAAGGAGCAATTTCTCAATATAATGAGACTGACATAATGCATATCCACTATTATGTTTCTTTACCTTAATTCCCAATATAGTATCAACTTCATTTAAATCCTTCATTTTAAAACATGAAGTTAGATAATTTTTTGTTTCATTAATGCCTTCCATATTAGTGCCAAATATGACTAAATCATCCACATATAAACATATAATGATACCATATCTATCAGTAAATTTTGAATAGATACACTTATCAAAATTATTATGTCTAAAACCATTGGATAGAATAAGAGAGTCAAACTTTTCATACCATTGCTTTGGGCCTATTTTAATCCATATAAAGGTTTAACGAGTTTGCAAACTTGGTGTTCATTCCCAGGCATAACAAAACCTTCTGGTTGTTCCATATATAGTTCTTCATCCAGATTTCCATTAAGAAAAGCAGTCTTTATGTCCATTTGATGTACATGCAATCTGTGAATGGAAGCAAGAGAAAATGGAACTCTAATGGACATTAGCCTTGCAATAGGGTCATATGTATCAAAGAAATCAATACCTTCCTTTTGTCTGAATCCCTTAGCAACTAATCTTGCCTTGAAAGTTTGTAGCGATCCATCTGTATTGTATTTCTTACGAAATACCCATTTAGATCCAATTGGTTTTGATCCATAAGGTAAGTCTGTTAATTCCCAAGTATTATTAGACAGGATTGAATCCATTTCATCTTGTATAGATTCTTTCCAGAAACCGCAACCCTAGAGGCCACAGCCTCTTTAAAAGTTTTAGGATCACTTTCTGTATTTAGGTCATAAATAATATCATCGATAATATTCTCTCTATCACCTATTACTAGATGAATTACATCATCAAGTGAAATAAAATGTGGTCCTAAATACTTAGCTATCCTTTCTCTTTGACTTCTTCTAGGTTCTTCTGGCATATTTGAAGATTTCCTTTTGTTAGAAGAAGTTTGTTGAGACATCCCCTTTTCTTTTTCGGGAAATTACTGAGTAGGAGATAAGATTTGACTGGAATCACATATAAACTTATTTTCAATGAATTCTACATCCCTTGATTCTATTATAATATTATAATCTAGGTATAGTATCTGATATGCTTTTGAATTCTCAGCGTATCCTACGAATACACCTTTCAAAGCCCTTGGTCCTAATTTAACTCTTTTTGGATCTATTATTCTATAAAAGGTTAAACAACCCCAAACTCTCAAGTATTTTAAACTTCGTTTTCTTCCCTTCCATAACTCGTAAGGAGATAATTTTATTTTCCTTGATGGAATTCTATTATGCAAATGACATGCTATTAAAAGTGCTTCTCCCCACAAATTTATATTTTGCTTTGCATTCAGAATCATTACATTAGTCATTTCTACTAATGTTCTATTTTTACGTTCGGCTAGACCATTCTGTTGTGGGGTATATGGTGCGCTTGATTGGTGTAAGATTCCATTTTCTTCACAAAAATGCGGAAAATTCCATAGAGAAATATTCTCCACCTCTATCACTACGCAACACCTTAATTTTCTTTTCCTTTTGATTTTCAACCGTAGTTTTGAAAAGTTTAAATATATCAAATGCTTGGTCTTTTATTTAAGCAAGTAAACATGTGTGTATCTAGAATAATCATCTATAAAAGTAATGAAATATCTATTCCCTCCTCTAGTTAAAATACCAATTAATTCACATATATCAGAGTGAATTAACTCAAGTAATTTTGTATTTTTTTCAGATTTGGGAAAAGGCTTTTTGCACATTTTGGCTTCAATACATATTTCACATTTTGATACATCTTTATTTTTATATGAGATCAATCCATCCTTAGACATAAATTTTAAAGATTTAAAATTAAAATGCGCTAATCTATTATGCCATAAAGCAAATGAATCAAGAACATAAGAAAATTCAGTCATTTTATTAATACTTAATTTGAACAACCCGTTACAAGCATATCCTTTTCCAACAAATTTACCTCCTTTTGTTAATATGAGACTGTTGTCGTCTAGTACACATTTTACACTTTTACTACTAAGAAGACTTGCGGAGACAAGGTTCTTCCTCATATCTGGAACATGTAGAACACTTAGGAGTACTAGTTTCTTTCCAGAAGTAAATTCCAACTCCATGGTCCCTTTTCCTATGACATTTGATGTATTATGATTTCCCATCAGAACTTTGTTGTCATCAGAAACTTTTTCATAGAAACTAAACATTGACTGATTATTGCAGACATGTATTGTAGCACTAGAATCATACCACCAGTTAGTATCCCTGGTGTTATCGGCCAAGTTCAATTCCGTCACCATTGCAACAATCGGTGATCCCTCATGTTGCACCATATTCGCAGAATCTGATTTATTGTTTCCATGATTGGAGTTCTGTCCTTGTTCCGTCTTTGCCTTTTTGTAGAATCTGCAGTCTCTTTTGAAATGCCCTGTCTCTCCGTAGAAATAACAGTCCTTCCCTCTAGCCTTGTTCTGATTGTTATCCCTTTTCCGCTTTCCAGATTCCTTATGCCCTTTTTTATTGGTATGAACTTCATGTATATTTGAATCAGATTCAAATACTTTCTTTTCACAATTTCTTGTTTCTTCTTCGATACGAAGATGCTTTTGAATCAGTTCCATGGAGAAATCCTTCGTTGAGTGCATAAGTTTCTTTCTATAGTCACTCCATCCACGAAGGAGTTTGGCCATAACAGCGCCAACTTGTAGCGGTTCAGGAATACCAATCTTAACATTTTTCAATTTATTGAAAATAACCTGTAACTCATGGACTTGAGCTAGTACCGATGCATTGCCAAACATTTTAAATTCGAAGAATTCGTAAATTAGAAACTTATCTATGCCTTGCTTATCGTTGCTATACTTACTCTCCAGCGCCTTCCAGATTTCCCTCGAAGATTTGACTGAAGTAAAAAGATTATATAAACGATCCGAGAGTGTGTTGAGAATATGGCCTCTGCATACAATTTCGTCTTCCTCGTGTTTCTTTCTATGGGCCTTAATTTTTGCATTATCCTTGTCAGTTGGGGGGTGGGAGGGGGTATCGGACCTATGTTATCATCAAGGACATATGCAATGTTCAGTGTGGTTAGGAGGAATATAATTTTGTCTTGCCATCGGGTGTAATTTGGGCCATCAAAACGATCTAGTTTAGCAAACTCCTGTTTCATAATTTTGTACGTCGATTCGGACGTGGTAGCCATATTAATTCCTTAAGATTGTTGTTTATTCACTGCGATGAATCAGTCATCCGGGGAAACAACGTTTGAGGCACATACAAAACGCTTTCCTTAAGGAATTATTCGCCCCCACAGTTTGCAGAGAAGAATAAGGCGTAATCCCTCCAGGATACAACAAATAGAGTATATTTACAAAAGAACAGAAGAAGAAAGAAGAAGAGAAATTTCCAAGTGGTCTGGAAAAATGAAAACGAGGAGTACATATAACGGTTGAAGAGGTATGACTGTTGGCAGTGGTTGTGCGCGGGCGGATGCGCCCGTTCATTTAAAGACACGACCGTTTGAAATGGCTGAACCCTTCCTCTATGGTCGCACCTACGCCTACGTGCCCAAAGTGCCCATCTTTGACCTATAATAATATTTTTTATAGGCCTAAATACTACAAGCCCAAGCCATCATTTCCAAGCCCATGTTATTTCAATTCACAATATCTAATCCAAAGGATTAGTATTTATCTAGAATTGCTCCTCATTATTTGCCGATGTGGGACAAATTGTCATTACAATATTTCCAACAACAACCCACAATATTGTAATATTATTTATTTATGTATACAAGAATGTACCTTTTAGGTTTAAACTTTTCTTCTTAGTCCATATATTTAAGTTTCAACAGAATATTTGGTAGTTAATATCTTAAACCAAAATCCTTTGTGATGATACGAAATATATAAACACATAAATATCATTATTCTTCTGTAAAATATCATAACCATATATCGGTTACTGATTTTCTCCTGGTTTTTCATGAACATTTATAAAGTTTCTACCGGCTTTATTAGATACTATATCTTATGTTCATATAGGTGTTCATTTTTTCCATCTTTGTTACTATAGACAAATGATCACCACCACGTAATAATACAAACATTGATATTCAATGTTTATCAACCACTTTTATGCAACTTGTTCTTATCTTTTAAAACTTGAACAAATTATGGTTTGGTTTCCATTGCAGGTGATTAGAATGGCTTCAGACCCATTGCACTACTAGCAGTTTTCACCATTTCTCTTGGTAAGTCTTTGGTGAGTGGGTCTGCTAAGTTTTCTTTTGATTTAACAAGTATAATAGTAATGATTCCATCTACAATTAATTCTCTGACATATGCATGTCTTAAACTTAAATGTCTAGACTTTCCACTATAGATTTTATTATAAGCTCTAGACAGTGTAGCTTCACTATCACAATACATAGAAATGGCTAACATTGGTTGTGGCCACATTTCTATATCTAGGAATAAGTTTTTTAGCCATTCTGCCTCCTTGCCTAATGCATCTAAAGCAACAAATTCAGCTTCCATTGTAGAATGTGTTATAACTGTCTGTTTCTTAGAGGCCCAAGATATAGAACCGCCTCCAAGTGTAAAAATCCATCCAGTAGTTCCTCTATTTTCATTTTCAGGTATTGAACCACTTGCATCTGAATATCCTTCAAGAATTGCTGAAAAATTTCCATAGTTGAGACCTAATCCCATGGTTCTTTAAAGGTAACCCAGAATTCTGTGTATCTGTTTCCAATGTTCAGTACTTGGTTTGTGCGTATATCTGGATAATTTGCACACAACGAAAGTAATATCTGGACAAGTGCAATGTATTGCATACATAAGACTTCCAATAACACTTGCACATTCTAATTGAGCTACTGCCCTTTTAGAATTTGCAAACAGTTTAATGGAAGAATCGCAAGGACCGTTTGCTTCCTGAATATTTAAGTGTTTATATTTAAGGAGCAATTTCTCAATATAATGAGACTGACATAATGCATATCCACTATTATGTTTCTTTACCTTAATTCCCAACATAGTATCAACTTCATTTAAATCCTTCATTTTAAAACATGAAGTTAGATAATTTTTTGTTTCGTTAATGCCTTCCATATTAGTGCCACATATAAGTAAATCATCCACATATAAACATATAATGATACCATATCTATCAATAAATTTTGAATAGATACACTTATCAGCATTATTATGTTTAAAACCATTGGATAGAATCACAGAGTCAAACTTTTCATACCATTGCTTTGGGGCCTGTTTTAATCCATTTAAAGATTTAACAAGTTTGCAAACTTTGTGTTCATTCCCAGGCATAACAAAACCATTTGGTTGTTCCATATATACTTCTTCATCCAGATTTCCATTAAGAAAAGCAGTTTTTACATCCATTTGATGTACATGCAATCCGTGAATGGAAGCAAGAGAAAATAGAACTATAATGGACGTTAGCCTTGCAACAGGGGCATATGTATCGAAGAATTCAATACCTTCCTTTTGTCTGAATCCCTTAACAACTAATCTTGCCTTGAAAGTTTGCATCGATCCATCTGTATTGTATTTCTGACGAAATACCCATTTAGATCCAATTGGTTTTGATCCATAAGGTAAAGTCTATTAATTCCCAAGTATGATTAGACAGGACTGAATCCATTTCATCTTGCATAGCTTCTTTCCGGAAAGCCGCATCCCTAGAGGCCATTGCCTCTTTAAAAGTTTTAGGATCACTTTCTGTATTTAGGGTATAAATAATATCGTCGATAATATTCTCTCTATCACCTATTGCTAGATGAATTACATCATCAGGTGAAATAAAATCTGGTTCTAAATCTTTAGCTTTCCCTTCACTTTGACTTCTTCTAGGTTCTTCTGGTATATTTGAAGAATTCCTTTTGTTAGAAGAAGTTTGTTGAGACATCTCATTTTATTTATTAGGAATTTCTTGAGTAGGAGATGAGATTTGACTGGAATCATATATAAACTTATTTTAAATGAATTCTATATCCCTTTATTCTATAATGATACTAGAATCTAGGTCTAGTATCCGATATACTTTTGAATTCTCAGCGTATCCTATGAATACACCTTTCAAAGCCCTTGGTCCTAATTTAACTCCTTTTGGATATGTTATTCTATAAAAGGTTAGACAACCCCAAACTCTCAAGTATTTTAAACTTGGTTTTCTTCCCTTCCTTAACTCGTAGGGAGATAATTTTGTTTACCATGATGGAATTCTATTATGCAAATGACATGCTGTTAAAAATGCTTCTCCCCACAAATTTATATTTTGCTTTGCTTTCAGAATCATAGCATTAGTCATTTCTACTAATGTTCTATTTTTACGTTCGCCTAGACCATTCTGTTGTGGGGTATACGTTGCGCTTGATTGGTGTAAGATTCCATTTTCTTCACAGAATGAGGAAAATTCCGTAGAGAAATATTCTCCACCTCTATCACCACGCAACACCTTAATTTTCTTTTCCTTTTGATTTTCAAACGTAGTTTTTACAAGTTTAAACATATCATCTGCTTGGTCTTTTTTTTAAGCAAGTAAACATGTGTGTATCTATAATAATCATCTATAAAAGTAATGAAATATCTATTCCCTCCTCTAGTTAAAATACCATTTAATTCACATATATCAGAGTGAATTAACTCGAGTAATTTTTGTTTCTTTCAGATTTGGGAAAAGGCTTTTTGCACATTTTGGCTTCAATACATATTTCACATTTTGATACATCTTTATTTTCATATAAGATCAAGCCATCCTTAGACATAAATTTTAAAGATTTAAAATTTAAATGCGCTAATATATTATGCCATAAATCAAAAGAATCAAGAACATAAGCAAATTCAGTCATTTTATTAATACTTAATTTGAACAACCTGTTACAAGCATATCCTTTTCCAACAAATTTTCCTCCTTTTGTTAATATGAGGCTGTTGCCATCTAGTACACATTTTACACTTTTACTACAAAGAATACTTGCGGTGACAAGGTTCTTCCTCATATCTGGAACATGTAGAACATTTTGGAGTACTAGTATTTTTCCAGAAGTAAATTCCTACTCCACGGTCCCTTTTCCAATGACATTTGATGTATTATGATTGCCCATCAGATCTTAGTTGTCATCAGAAACGTTTTCATAGAAAATAAACATTGACTGATTATTGCAGACATGTATGGTAGCAGCAGAATCATACCACCAGTCGGTATCCTTTGTGTTATCGGCCATGTTCAATTCTATCACCATTGCAATAATCGGTGATCCCTCATGTTGCACCATATTCGCAGAATCTGATTTATTATTTCCATGATTGGAGTTCTGTCCTTGTTCCTTCTTTGCCTTTTTGTAGAATCTGCAGTCTCTTTTGAAATGCCGTGTCTTTCCGCAGAAATAACAGTCCTTCCCTATAGCCTTGTTTTGATTGTTATCCCTTTTCCGCTTTCCAGATTCCTTATGCCCTTTTTTATTGGTATAAACTGCATGCATATTTGAATCAGATTCAAATATGCTCTTTTCACGATTTCTTGTTTCTTCTTTGATACGAAGATGCTTTTGAATCTGTTCCATGGAGAAATCCTCCGTTCAGTGCATAAGTTTCTTTCTACAGTCACTCCATCCGCGAGGGAGTTTGGCCATAACAGCGCCAACTTGTAGCGGTTCAGGAATATCAATCTTAACATTTTTCAATATATTGAAAATAACCTGTAACTCATGGACTTGATCTAGTACCGATGCATTGTCAAGCATTTTAAATTTGAAGAATTCGTAAATTAGAAACTTATCTGCGCCTTGCTTTTCGTTGTTATACTTGTTCTCCAGCACCTTCCAGATTTCCCTCGGAGATTAGACTGAAGTAAAAAGATCATACAAAAGATTCGAGAGTGTGTAGAGAATATGGCCTCTGCATAAAATTTCGTCTTCCTCGCGTTTCTTTTTCTGGTCCTTAATTTCTGCATTATCCTTGTCAGTTGGGGGTGGTATCGGTGCTAAGTTATCATCAATGACATATGCAATCTTCAGTGTGGTTAGGAGGAACATAATTTTGTCTTGCCATCGGGTGTAATTTGTGCCATCAAAACGATCTAGTTTAGCAAACTCCTGATTCATAATTTTGTACGTCGATTTGGACGTGGTAGCCATATTAATTCCTTATGATTGTTGTTTATTCACTGCGATGAGTCAGTAATCCGGGGAAACGGCGTTTGAGGCACGTACAAAACGCTTTCCTTAAGGAATTATTCGCCCCCACAGTTTGCATAGAAGAAGAAGGCGAAATCCCTCCAGGATACAACAAACAGAGTATATTTACAGAAGAACAGAAGAAGAAACAAGAAGAGCAATTTCAAAGTGGTCTGGAAAAATGAAAACGAGGAGTATATATAGTGGCTGAAGAGTCATGACTGTTGGCAGTGGTTGTGCACGAGCGGATGCGGCCGTTTGTATAAGGACGCGACCGTTTGAAATGGTTGAAACCTTCCTGTACGGTAGCACCCACGCCCATGTGCCCCAAGTGCCCATCTGTGACCTATAATAATATTTTTTTATTGGTCCAACTCCTACAAGCCCAAGCAATCATTTCCAAGCCCATGTTATTTCAATTCACAATATCTAATCCAAAGGATTAGTATTTATCTAGCATTGCTCCTCATTATTTGCCGATGTGGGACAAATTGTCATTAAAATATTTCCAACATTCCCCCAATATTGTAATATTATTTCTGTATGCATTCAAGAAAGTACCTTTCAGGTTTAAACTTTTCTTCTTAGTTCATATATTTAAGTTTCAATAGAATATTTGGTAGTTAATATCTTAAACCAAAATCCTTTGTGATGAAAAGAAATATATAAACGCATAAATATCATGATTCATTTGTAAAATATCTTAACCACATATCGGTTACTGATTTCCTTCTGATTTTTCATGAACATTTATAAAGTTTCTACCAGCTTTATTAGATACTATATCTTATGTTCATATAGGTGATCATTTTTTCCGTCTTTGTTACTATAGACAAATGATTACCACCACGTAACAATACAAAAATTGATATTCAATGTTTATCAACAATTTTTCTGCACTTGTTCTTGCCTTTTAAACCTTGAATAAATTAAGTTTTGGTTTCAATTGCATGTGATTAGAATGGCTTCAGACCCATTGCACTACTAGTAGTTTTCACCATTTCTTTTGGTAATCCTTTGGTTAGTGGGTCTGCTAGGTTTTCTTTTGATTTTACAAATATAATAGTAATGACTCCATCTACAATTAATTCTCTGACATATGCATGTCTTAAACATACATGTCTAGACTTTCCATTATAGATTTTATTATAAGCGCTAGACAGTGTAGCTCCACTATCACAATACACAGAAATGGTTGACATTGGTTGTGGCCACAACTCTATATATAGCAATAAATTTCTTAGCCATTCTCCCACCTTGCCTGATGCACCTAAAGCAACAAATTCAGCTTCCATTGTAGAATGTGTTATAACTGTCTGTTTCTTAGAGGCCAAAGATATAGCATCGCCTCCAAGTGTAAAATTCCATCTAGTATTTCCTCTATTTTCATTTTCAGGTGTTGAACCATTTGCATCTGAATATCCTTCTAGAACTGCTGGAAAATTTCCATAGTTGAGTCCTAATCCCATGGTTCTTTTAAGGTAACCCAGAATTCTGCGTATCGCTTTCCAATGTTCAATACTTGGTCTGTGCGTATATCTGGATAATTTGCATACAGCGAAAGCAATATCTGGATGAGTGCAATGCATTGCATACATAAGACTTTCAATAACACTTGCATATTCTAATTGAGCTACTGCCCTTTCAGAATTTGCAAACAGTTTAATGGAAGAATCGCAAGGACTGTTCGCTTCCTTAATATTTAAGTGTTTATATTTAAGGAGCAATTTCTCAATATAATGAGACTGACATAAAAGCATATCCACTATTATGTTTCTTTACCTTAATTCCTGATATGGTATCAACTTCATTTAAATCCTTCATTTTAAAACTTGAAGTTAGATAGTTTTTTGTTTCATTAATGCCTTCCATATTGGTGCCAAATATGAGTAAATCAGCCACATATAAACACATAATGATACCATATCTATTAGTAAATTTTGAATAGATACACTTATCAACATTATTATGTTTAAAACCATTGGATAGAATCATATAGTCAATCTTTTCATGCCATTGCTTTGGGGCCTGTTTTAATCCATATAAAGATTTAACAAGTTTGCGAACTTTGTGTTCATTCCCAGGCATAACAAAACCTTCTGGTTGTTCCATATATACTTCTTCATCTAGATTTCCATTAAGAAAAGCAGTCTTTACATCCATTTGATGTACATGCAATCCGTGAATGGAAGCAAGAGAAAATAGAATTCTAATGGACGTTAGCCTTGCAACAGGGGCATATGTATCGAAGAAATCAATACCTTCCTTTTTTCTGAATCCCTTAGCAAATAATCTTTCCTTGAAAGTTTGTATCGATCCATCTGTATTGTATTTCTTACGAAATACCCATTTAGATCCAATTGGTTTTGACCCATAAGGTAAGTCTGTTAATTCCCAAGTATTATTAGACAGGATTGAATCCATTTCATCTTGTATAGCTTCTTTCCAGAAAGCCGCATCCTTAGAAGCCATTGACTCCTTGAAAGTTTTAGGATTACTTTCTGTATTTAAGACATAAATAATATCATCAATAATATTTCCTCTATCACCTATTACTAGATGAATTACATCATCAGGTGAAATAAAATCTGGTCCTAAATCTTTAGCTATCCATTCTCTTTGACTTCTTCTAGGTTCTTCTGGTATATTTGAAGATTTCCTTTTGTTAGAAGAAGTTTGTTGAGACATCTCATTTTCTTTATCTGGAATTTCCTGAGTAGGAGATGAGATTTGACTGGAATCACATATAAACTTATTTTAAATGAATTCTACATTCCTTGATTCACTTATAATATTAGAATCTAGGTCTAGTATCCGATATGCTTTTGAATTCTCAGCGTATCCTACGAATACGCTTTTCAAAGCCCTTGGTCCTAATTTAACTCTTTTTGGATCTGTTATTCTATAAAAGGTTAGACAACCCCAAACTCTCTAGTATTGTAAACTTGGTTTTCTTCCCTTCCATAACTCGCAAGGAGATAATTTTGTTTTCCTTGATGGAATTCTATTATGCAAATGACATGCTGTTAAAAGTGCTTCTCCCCACAAATTTATATTTTTCTTTGCATTCAGAATCGTAGCATTAGCCATTTCTACTAATGTTCTATTTTTATGTTCGGCTAGACCATTCTGTTGTGGGGTATACGGTGTGCTTGATTGGTGTAAGATTCCATTTTCTTCACAGAATGAGGAAAAATCCATAGATAAATATTCTCCCCCTCTATCACTACGCAACACCTTAATTTTCTTTTCCTTTTGATTCTCAACCGTACTTTTGAAAAGTTTAAACCTATCAAATGCTTGGTCTTTTCTTTTAAGCAAGTAAACATGTGTGTATCTAGAATAATCATCTATAAAAGTAATGAAATATCTATTCCCTCCTCTAGTTAAAATACCATTCAATTCACATATAACAGAGTGAATTAACTCAAGTAATTTTGTATTTCTTTCAGATTTGGGAAAAGGCTTTTTGCACATTTTGGCTTCAATACATATTTCACATTTTGATACATCTTTATTTTCATATGAGATTAAGCCATCCTTAGACATAAATTTTACAGATTTAAAATTTAAATGCGCTAATCAATTATGTCATAAATCAAAAGAATCAAGAACATAAGCAAATTCAGTCATTTTGTTAATACTTAATTTGAACAACCCGTTACAAGCATATCCTTTTCCAACAAATTTTCCTCCTTTGGTTAATATGAGACTGTTGCCATCTAGTACACATTTTCCACTTTTACTACAAAGAAGACTTGCAGAGACAAGGTTCTTCCTCATATCTAGAACATGTAGAACAATAGGAGTACTAGTTTCTTTCCAGAAGTAAATTCCAACTCCACGGTCCCTTTTCCAAAGACATTTGATGTATTATGATTGCCCATCAGAACTTTTTGTCATCAAAAACTTTTTCACAGAAACTAAACATTGACTGGTTATTGCAGACATGTACGGTAGCACCAGAATCATACCACTAGTCGGTATCCTTGGTGTTATCGTCCATGTTCAATTATGTCACCATTGCAACAATCGATGGTCCCTCATGTTGCACTATATTCGCAGAATCTGATTTATTATTTCCATGATTGGAGTTTTGTCCTTGTTCCTTCTTTGCCTTTTTGTAGAATCTGCAATCTCTTTTGAAATGCCCTGTCTTTCCACAGAAATAACAATCCTTCCCTTCAGCCTTGTTCTGATTATTATCCCTTTTCCGCTTTCCAAATTCCTTATGCCCTTTTTTTATTGGGATCAACTGCATGTATATTTGAATCAGATTCAAATACTTTCTATTCACGATTTCTTGTTTCTTCTTCGATATGAAGATGCTTTTGAATCCGTTCTATGGATAAATCCTCCGTTGAGCGCACAAGTTTCTTTCTATAGTCACTCCATCCACGAGGGAATTTGGCCATAACAACGCCAACTTGTAGCGGTTCAGGAATATCAATCTTAACATTTTTCAATTTATTGAAAATGACCTGTAACTCATGGACTTGATCTAGTACCGATGCATTGTCAAGCATTTTAAATTCAAAGAATTCATAAATCAGAAACTTATCTGCGCCTTGCTTTTCATTGCTATACTTAGTCTTCAGCGCCTTCCAGATTCCCTCGGAGATTTGACTGAAGTAAAAAGATCATATAAACGATCCGAGAGTGTGTTGAGAATATGGCCTCTGCGTACAATTTCATCTTCCTCACGTTTCTTTCTCTGGGCCATAATTTCTGCATTATCCTTGTCAGTCGGGGGCGGTATCGGTGCTAAGTTATCATCGAGGACATATGCATTCTTCAGTGTGGTTAGGAGGAACATAATTTTGTCTTGCCATCGGGTGTAATTTGTGCCATCAAAACGATCTAGTTTAGCAAACTCCTGATTCATAATTCTGTACGTCGATTCGGACGTGGTAGCCATATTAATTCCTAAAGATTGTTGTTTATTCACTGCGATGAATCAGTAATCCGGGGAAACGGCGTTTGACGCACATACAAAACACTTGCCTTAAGGAATTATTTGCCCCCACAGTTTGCAGAGAAGAAGAAGGCGAAATCCCTCTAGGATACAACAAACAGAATATATTTACAAAAGAACGGAAGAAGAAAGAAGAAGAGAAATTTCGAAGTGGTCTGGAAAAATGAAAACGAGGTGTAAATATAGCGGCTGAAGAGTCATGACTGTTGGCTGTGGTTTTGCGCGAGCGGATGCGCCCGTTCGTTTGAAGACGCGACCGTTTGAAATGGCTGAACCCTTCCTGTACGGTCGCAGCCACGCCCACGTGCCCCAAGTGCCCATCTTTGAGCTATAATAATATTTTTTATAGGCCCAACTCCTACAAGTTCAAGCTATCATTTCCAAGCCCATGTTATTTCAATTCACAATATCTAATCCAAAGGATTAGTATTTATCTTGAATTGCTCCTCATTATTTGCTGACATGGGACAAATAATCATTACAATATTTCTAACAATCCCCCACAATATTGTAATATTATTTATTTAGCATACAAGAAAGTACCTTTTAGGTTTAAACTTTTCTTCTTAGTTCATATATTTAAGTTTCAATAGAATATTTGGTAGTTAATATCTTAAACAAAAATCCTTTATGATGAAACGAAATATATAAACACATAAGTATCATGATTCTTTTGTAAAATATCATAACCACATATCAGTTATTGATTTCCTCCTAGTTTTTCATGAACATTTATAAAGTTTCTACCAGCTTTATTAGATACAATATCTTATGTTCATATAGGTGTTCATTTTTTCCGTCTTTGTTACTATAGACAAATGATCACCACCACGTAACAATACAAACATTGATATTCAATGTTTATCAACCACTTTTGTGCAACTTGCTCTTACCTTTTAAACCTTGAATAAATTAAAGTTTGGTTTCCATTGGAGGTGATTAGAATGGCTTCAGACCCATTGCACTACTTGTAGTATTCACCATTTCTCTTGGTAATCCTCTGGTTAGTGGGTCTGCTAAGTTTTCTTTTGATTTAACAAATATAATAGTAATGATTCCATATACAATTAGTTCTCTGACATATACATGTCTTAAACTTATATGTCTAGACTTTCCATTATAGATTTTATTATAAGCTCTAGAAAGTGTAGCTTCACTATCACAATACGCAGAAATAGCTGACATTGGTTGTGGCCACAACTCTATATCTAGCAATAAATTTCTTAGCCATTCTGCCTCCTTGCCTGATGCATCTAAAGCAACAAATTCAGCTTCCATTGTAGAATGTGTTATAACTGTCTGTTTCTTAGAGGCCCAAGATATAACACCGCCTCCAAGTGTAAAAATCCATCCAGTAGTTCATCTATTTTCATTTTCAGGTGTTGAACCACTTGCATCTGAATATCCTTCTAGAACTGCTGGAAAATTTCCATAGTTGAGTCCTAATCCTGTGGTTCTTTTAAGGTAACCCAGAATTCTGCGTATCACCTTCCAATGTTCAGTACTTGGTCTGTGCGTATAGCTGGATAATTTGCATACAGCGAAAGCAATATCTGGATGAATGCAATGCATTGCATACATAAGACTTCCAATAACACTTGCATATTCTAATTGAGCTACTGCCCTTTCAGAATTTGTAAACAGTTTAATGGAAGAATCGTAAGGACTGTTTGCTTCCTTAATATTAAGTGTTTATATTTAAGGAGCAATTTCTCAATATAATGAGACTGACATAATGCATATCCACTATTATGTTTCTTTATCTTAATTTCCAATATAGTATCAACTTCATTTACATCCTTCATTTTAAAACATGAAGTTAGATAGTTTTTTGTTTAATTAATGCCTTCCATATTAGTGTCAAATATGAGTAAACCAACCACATATAAACATATAATGATACCATATCAGTCAGTAAATTTTGAATGGATACACTTATCATCATTATTATGTTTAAAACCATTGGACAGAATCACAGAGTCAAACTTTTCATGCCATTGCTTTGGGGCCTTTTTTAATCCATACAAAGATTTGACAAGTTTGCAAACTTTGTGTTCATTCCTGGGCATAACAAAACCTTATGGTTGTTCCATATATACTTTTTCGTCCAGATTTCCATTAAGAAAAACAGTCTTTACGTCCATTTGATGTACATGCAATCCGTGAATGGAAGCAAGAGAAAATTGAACTCTAATGGACGTTAGCCTTGCAACAGGGGCATATGTATCGAAGAAATCAATACCTTCCTTTTGTCTGAATCCATTTGCAACTAATCTTGCCTCGAAAGTTTGTATCGATCCATCTTTATTGTATTTTTTACAAAATACCCATTTAGATCCAATTGGTTTTGATCCATAAGGGAAGTTTGTTAATTCCCAAGTATTATTAGACAGGATTGAATCCATTTCATCTTGTATAGATTCTTTCCAAAACGCCGCATCCCTAGAGGCCATTACCTCTTTAAAAGTTTTGGGATCACATTCTGTATTTAGGACATAAATAATATCATTGATAATATTTTCTATATCACCTATTACTAAATGAATTACATCATCAGGTGAAATAAAATCTGGTCCTAAATCTTTAGTTATCCTTTCTCTTTGACTTCTTCTAGGTTCTTCTAGTATATTTGAAGATTTCCTTTTGTTAGAACAAGTTTGTTGAGACATCTCATTTTCTTTATCAGGAATTTCCTGAGTAGGAGATGAGATTTGACTGGAATCACATATAAACTTATTTTCAATGAATTCTACATCCCTTGATTCTATTATAGTATTAGAATCTAGGTTTAGTATCCGATATGCTTTTGAATTCTCAGTGTATCCTACGAATACAACTTTCAAAGCCCTTGGTCCTAATTTAACACTTTTTGGATTTGTTATTCTATAAAAGGTTAGACAACCCCAAACTCTCAAGTATTTTAAACTTGGTTTTCTTCCCTTTCATAACTCGTAAGGAGATAAAAAAATTTCCTTGATGGAATTCTATTATGCAAATGACATGCTGTTAAAAGTGCTTCTCCCCACAAATTTATATTTTGCTTTGCATTGAGAATCATAACGTTAGCCATTTTTACTAATGTTCTATTTTTATGTTCGGCTAGACCATTCTGTTGTGGGGTATACGATGCGCTTGATTGGTGTAAGACTCCATTTTCTTCACAAAATGAGGAAAATTCCATAGAAAAATATTCTCCACCTCTATCACTACGCAACACCTTAATTTTCTTTTCCTTTTGATTTTCAAATGTAGTTTTGAAAAGTTTAAACTTATCAAATGCTTGGTATTTTCTTTTAAGCAAGTAAACATGTGTGTGTCTAGAATAATCATCTATAAAAGTAATGAAATATCTATTCCCTCCTCTAGTTAAAATACCATTTAATTTACATATATCAGAGTGAATTAACTCAAGTAATTTTGTATTTCTTTCAGATTTGGGAAAAGGCTTTTTTGCACATTTTGGCTTCAATACATATTTCACATTTAGATACATCTTTATTTTCATATGAGATAAATCCATCCTTAGACATAAATTTTAAAGATTTAACATTTAAATGCGCTAATCTTTTATTCCATAAATCAAAAGAATCAAGAACATAAGCAAATTCAGTCATTTTATTAGTACTTAATTTGAACAATCCGTTAAGAGCATATCCTTTTCCAACAAATTTTCTTCCTTTTGTTAATACGAGACTGTTGCCATCTAGTACACATTTTACACTTTTACTGCAAATAAGACTTGCGGAGACAAGGTTCTTCCTCATATCTGTAACAGTAGAATATTTAGGAGTACTAGTTTCTTTCCAGAAGTAAATTCCAACTCCACGGTCCCTTTTTCAATGACATTTGATGTATTATGATTGCCCATCAGAACTTTGTTGCCATCAGAAACTTTTTCATTGAAACTAAACATTGACTGATTATTGCAGACATGTACGGTAGCACCAAAATCATACCACCAGTCGGTATCCTTGGTGTTATCAGCCATGTTCAATTCTGTCGTCATTGCAACAATCGGTGATGCCTCATGTTGCACCATATTTGCATAATCTGATTTATTGTTCCCATGATTGGAGTTCTGTCCTTGTTCCTTTTTTTCCTTTTTGTAGATTGTGCAGTCTCTTTTGAAATGCCCTGTCTTTCCACAGAAATAACAGTCCTTCCCTTTAGCCTTGTTCTAATTGTTATCCCTTTTCCGCTTTCCAGATTCCTTATGCCCTTTTTTATTGGTATCAATTGCATGTATATTTGAATCAGATTCAAATACTTTCTTTTCATGATTTCTTGTTTCTTCTTCGATACGAAGATGCTTTTGAATCTGTTCCATGGAGAAATCCTCCGTTGAGTGCATAAGTTTCTTTCTATAGTTAGTCCATCCGCGAGGGAGTTTGGCCATAACAGCGCCAAGTTGTAGCAGTTCAGGAATATCAATCTTAACATTCTTCAATTTATTGAAAATAACCTGTAACTTATGGACTTGATCTAGTACCAATGCATTGTCAAGAATTTTAAATTCGAAGAATTCGTAAATTAGAAGCGTATCTGCGCCTTGCTTTTCGTTGCTATACTTGGTCTCCACCGCCTTCCATATTTCCCTCGGAGATTTGACTGTAGTAAAAAGATCATATAAACGATCCGAGAGTGTGTTGAGAATATGGCCTCTGCATACAATTTCGTCTTCCTCGCATTTCTTTCTCTAGGCCTTAATTTCTGCATTATCCTTGTCAGTTGGGGGTGGTATCGGTGCTAAATTGTCATCAAGGACATATGCAGTCTTCAGTGTGGTTAGGAGGAACATAATTTTGTCTTGCCATCAGGTGTAATTTTTGCCATTAAAACGATCTAGTTTAGCGAACTCCTGATTCATAATTCTGAACGTCGATTCAGACGTGATAGCCATATTAATTCCTTAAGATTGTTGTTTATTCACTGCGATGAATAAGTAATCCAAGGAAACAGCGTTTGAGGCACGTATAAAATGCTTTACTTAAGGAATTATTCGCCCCCACAGTTTGCAGAGAAGAAGAAGGCGAAATCCCTCCAGGATACAACAAACAGAGTATATTTACAGAAGAACAGAAGAAGAAAGAAGAAGACCAATTTCGAAGTGGTATGGAAAAACGAAAACGAGGAGTATATATATAGCGGCTGAAGATCCATGATTGTTGGCACTGGTTGTGTGCGAGCGGATGCGCCCGTTCATTTGAAGACGCGACCGTTTAATATGGCTGAACCCTTCCTGTACAGTCGCACCCGCGCCCATGTGCCCCAAGTTCCCATCTTTGACCTATAATAATATTTTTTATAGGCTCAACTCCTACAAGCCCAAGCCATTATTTCCAAGCCCATGTTATTTCAATTCACAATATCTAACCCAAAGGATTAGTATTTATCTAGAATTGCTCCTCATTATTTGCCGATATGGGATAAATAACCATTAAAATATTTCCAACTTATCGGTACTCCCATTTGCAATCATCCTTTGTCTTCAACTAATTCAAAGTCTTGTGATCCTTGTTAATTAATTTGAACAAGCAGAAGTTTCACAGTAACACAAGAGGAAAACAAACTTAGTTTTTTTATTACTTTTTCTTTCGTTTCCTTTTTCTTGATACAAATAAGGAGAGAGCTCTTCTATTTATAGCATACAATGGACCATTCTAGATTTGCAATATTCTAGGAATATATCTAAATGTATGTGAAAAAATATCTTTTCCTAAATAATAGCAACTTTAAAAGCTCTCTTAATAAAAATAGGATCATGAATCTGAATTATTACTAATCATGCTATAATAGAGATTTGACTCTTTCTATTCCTAAAAACTTGGCTAAAATGCTTGAGATTAATTCTCAATAATCCTATCTAAGGTAGAAAAGAGATGCCAAAGCAAGAGATACCTCTACTCCTTTGGCAGGAAAACATCTCCGTATGTGAATAAAACCCATGTAGCTAGTTGCCTTCAAATTAAGCTGCTTATCTGGAGGACAAAATCTTGTCAAAAGCAACAAAGTGTGGCCAACTCTTTTGGCCATTCTCATCGGTTTTAACGTCCTAAAAACAAGAAAGTTTCTAATCATATCAACTATGAGTCGAAGAAAACAGTAAAAGGTTGATTAAGAAACATGATTCAACTGCGCATCCTTTTCCTTGACATGCTCCCGGATGAAGTGAAAAGGAACATCTATGTGCTTGCTCCTTTCATGATGAATTGGATTCTTTGCTAACTAGATTGCAGATTTGTTATCGACCCGTATCTCAGTCGGCTCATATTGTGCGAGCTGTAACTTGGATAACAATTTTCTCAGCCATATTGCATGGCATACACAGGAAGAGGCTGCAATATACTCTGCTTCGCAAGTTGACAGTGCTGCTACTGGCTGCTTCTTTGAGATCCATGTAAAAGCTATGCCGCCGATGTAAAACACATATCCGGATGTGCTTTTTCGATCATCAATATAACCACACCAATCACTATCTGAATAACCGACCAGTCTGTTTTAATTTGTTTTCGAGTAAGATAGCCCGAGTGACTTTGTTCCTTGAATGTATTGAAGAATTCTCTTAATAGCTTTCCAATGCGAGTAGCACGGGTTTTCCATAAATCGACTTACAATGCCAACACTATATGCTTTGTCCGGTCTTGTACACACGAGGTATCGCAGACTTCCAACTAAACATTGATATCTGCTTGCATCGACTTTATCTCCTCCATCAAATTTAGAGAGCTTTGCACCTTGTTCCATTGGTGTTGCAACTGGATTGCAATTTTTCATTTTGAATCTCCTCAAAATATCTTTAGCATAAGCTTCCTACGACACAAAAATTCTTGATTTTCCTTGTTTGATTTCAAGACCAAGGAAATACTTCATTAGCCCCAACTCCATCGTCCCAAACTCACGAGTCATGGCGCTTTTAAAATCTTTGATCATCTCCTCATTATTTCCCATGAAGATGAGATCATCAACATAGAGAGCAACAAACAAAAAATTATTATTTTTTCTTTTTCACATACAACGCATGCTCGTAAGGGCATTGCATAAATCCATTCTCCTTGAAGTAAGTGTCAATTCGAGTATTCCATGATCGTGGTGCTTGCTTCAGTCCATATAGCGCCTTCCTCAACTTCAAAGCTTTTCTCTCTTCGACGGCTTTCATGTACCCGGGTGGTTGCTCTACATATACCTCTTCCTCGAGCATACCGTTCAGAAATGAATCTTTCACATCCATCTGATAGATTGGCCATTGGAACAGTGCTGCTTGGGATATGATAAGTCGAATTGTTTCCAACCTTGCAACTGGAGCAAAAACCTCATCATAATCGATCCCTGCCTTTTGCCTATAGCCTTTAGCAATAAGTCGCACCTTGTATCTTTCTATCTTACCTTAGGCATTCATCTTTTTCTTGCATACCCATTTCACTCCGATCGGACTATGTCCTTCTAGTAACTCAATCAACTCCCAAGTTTCATTTTTCTGAATGGATTTGATCTCCTCATCCATCGCTGCTTGCCATTTCTTGTCCCACACTGCCTCTTCAAATCTAATATTTTCTACATCTGCCAAAAGGCATACTAAGTGAACCTCTGGCGCTGATTCATACAGATCTTGTAAAGTCTGCATTCTTGGTTGTCTTTGCCGATCCTCGTCATCGGATGTACATGGGCTGGCAGGTGTAAATGTTGGTACAGGAACAAATGCTTCATCTTTTTCTTCCTTGCACGTTATTTCCTTTTGATTATTCCAATCCCACGCACTTTCTTAATTAACATGTACATCTCGGCTTACATCTACTTTATTCTCAATCGGATCAAACAACTTAAAAGCCTTTGTCGTTGTGTCATATCCGATAAACACAAACTTCTTTCTTTTATCATCTAGCTTAGTTCTCTTCTGATCTGGTACATGTGCATAAGCCACACAGCCAAATATCTTTAGATGTGACACAGTTGGCTTCTGTCCACTCTAAGCTTCTTGTGGTATTTGATTCGCCAATTTTGCATGTGGGCAACGATTTTGTACATACACAGCACCCTGTACCGCCTTAGCCCAAAACTCCTTTGGCATGCCTTTAGTTTTCAACATTGACCGAACCATATCAAGAATAGTCCGATTCTTCCTCTCGGCCACACCGTTTTGTTGTGGTGAGTAGGCTGCAGTCAAGAACCGCTTTATGCCTTGCTCTTCGCATAACCTTATGAACAGTGTTGACATGTACTCTCCTCCTCTGTCTGATCGTAAAGCCTTTATATAACAGCCGGTTTCCTTCTCCACTGGCAACTTGAACTTCTTGAATGCCTCCAAAGCCTCAGACTTTTCTTTCAGATAATAAACCCATCCCTTCCTCGTGTAGTCATCTATGATCGTGGTAAAATATCTCTTCTTGCTAAATGACTTAGGTGTGATCGGACCACATATGTCGGTATGTATTGTCTCAAGAGGTTTCCGTGCTTGATATCCGACCTTCCTTTGGAAAATACTCCTTGCATGCTTGCCAATCACACAGCCTTCACAAAATTTTCCAGTATAGTTTATAGCAGGTAGCCCATGGACCATGTCCTTCTTGACTAACTCTCTTAGCCCGCCAAAGTGTAAGTGCCCAAACCGCAAATGCCATAGCAAAGATTTGTCCTCTAGGTCAACTTGTAGGCATTTTTCTCGTACGCTTCTCAAGTTGATTTTGAACATACGATTATTGGCCATTTTTACACGTGCGATCATTCGACCTTTCTTGTTCTTCAAATACATAAACCTGTCTTTCATGATAAATAGATATCCCTTTTCATGTAGTTGCCCCATGCCGATAATATTATTCTTCATGTCTGGAACGTAATACACATCATCGATCAATAATACTCGGCCATCTCCTTGGAAAAAATGAATTTTTCCTCGACCCTTTACTTGGATCTTTGAAGCGTCTCTGAACGATACTTCTCCGCACTCTATGTCTTGCATCTCCATAAATAGATGTTTGTGTCCACACATGTGATTGCTCGTTCCGGTGTCTAGAAACCAGACCGTGTCGCTGAGTTGGTCAGTATCCCTATAGGCCATCATCAGAACACCATCTTCTATTGTCTCCTCTTTCTCGACTAGATTAGCATCTTCTTTAAACTTCTTACCTGACCAACACTCTCTAGCATAATGTACATACTTTCTGCAAATATAGCATAGAATAACTGATCGATCCGGCCAGCCACCACTTCCACGTCCGAGTCCTCGATTTTGCAAACTTTGTTCGCTCGGCTGTCCCCTTTGCTCAGAATTGTTGTCTCCACATCCACGACCACGGCCTCTCCCGCGATCCAAACTATAACCTCCACAGCCGCGTCCTCTTCTTTGGTTCTGCTGTGCAAGTAACGACTCCTCATGTTTGATTTTCACATTGGCCTATAAAGCTTCCTCAAGTGACTCATGTTTCTTCTTTTTACGTTGCTCCTGTGCCTTGAGAGAACCCGTGAGTTCATCGATGGTTAACTCTCCTAAATTTTTCGACTCCTCAATAACACAGACGACATTCTCAAAATTCTCGGTTAATGACTGCAAGATCTTTTCCACAACTCAAGCAACGGTCATAGTCTCTCCATTACGTTTGAGTTGATTCACCACCGTTTGAACTCGGGTGATGTAATCAGATACTTCAGACTCCTTCATCTTCATGGTTTCCAATTCTCCCCATAGAGTTTGAACTCTAGTTTGTTTAACACTTTAACACGATCGGCACCCTTGTAGGCCTTTTGCAAAGTCTCCCATGCTTCCTTTGACGTTTTTGCATCGGCAGTTTTTTCAAAACCCGACTCATCCACTGCTTGATACATGATATAAAGAGCCATTTTGTCTTTCATATGTGACTCTTTCAATGCAGTTAACTGGCTGCCGTGTAGTTAGCGGTATTCTCTGATTCCATGTAGCCATTCTCTACTACCTCCCATGCATCCTGTGCACCGGGCAATGCTCGCATTTGTATACTCCAATTATCATAGTTTGCCTTTGTAAGCCAAGGCAGTGGCATATGCCCCAATGACGTGCCTCCGGAACTTGCCATTAGCTCTGAAACCAATTTGTTAATTTATTTGAACAAGCAGAAGTTTCATAGTAAAACAGGAGGAAAACAAACTTAGTTTTTTATTTATTACTTTTTCTTTTGTCTCCTTTTTTTGATACAAATGAGGAGAGAGCTCTTCTATTTATAGAATACAATGAATCATTCTAGATTTGCAATATTCTAGGATATATCTAAATATATGTGAAAAAATATCTTTTTTTAAATAATAGCAACTTTAAAAGCTCTCTTAATAAAAATAGGATAATAAATTTGAATTATTACTCATCACGCTATAATAGATATTTGACTCTTTCTATTCCTAAAAAATTGGCTAAAATGCTTGAGATTAATTCTCAACAATTCTATCTAAGGTAGAAATGAGATGCCAAAGTAAGAGATACCTCTACTCCTTTGGCAGGAAAACATCTCCGTATGTGAGTAAAAGCCATGTAGCTAGTTGCCTTCAAATTAAGCTGCTTATCTGGAAGACAAAATCTTGTCCAAAGAGACAAAGTGTGGCCAACTCTTTTGGCCATTCTCATCGGTTTTAACGTCCTAAAAACAAGAAAGTTTCTAATCATATCAACTATGAGTCGAAGAAAACAGTAAAAGGTTGTTTAAGAAACGGGGCTTGGTTTACCATAAGCACTCAATATCTATCTACCATTGCGCGCGTGTGCGTATGTGTGTTGAATTGGGAAGTAAAAGAATAGTCACCTCGTACTTCTAAACCAATGACGCCCAAAGAGATTTGCATTGCCCTGGACTCCGGTTAACCCCTTGTTCAGACAAACTAGATGACACCTCTTCCCTAAGGATCATTCTTCCTTTAACTGCCTGAAATCGATCATCCAACACTCTGCCCGTTTTCTAATTAATTTCTTTACCTCTTCAGGCTTCCATTTATTTATTTTGATGGATTTATGTGTCTCTGCCTTCTGTTTTGTTGTTTTACTCTCCTCTGTCGGTAACACCAGATCTTCACTGGTATATACGCTTTTGCCGCACCCATTTCTGGCCTTATCTTTGGGCTTTCTAGCATTTTAAAACTCCACCTTAACCTGTCTTCCTACAGTGTGCACACTATAAATTCATGTTTTAAGGTATTGTTGCCTATAGCCGTAATAAAGTAGCACGAGTTGGCAAATCTCTTTGTGTTTCCTTTTTGAAGACTTAACAAATAGAAAATTTCACGGTCTATTTTCATGTACATACCTCGCCGTTAAGTTTCTACATGATGGAATTATAATAGATCTATATTCCTTTTGAAGCTTTGGGTAATTTAGGACAGTATAAAAGTTTTTATGAAACACAGTACACACTGGAAGTTTTGTTTGTAGATAGATTTGGCTGGAGGAGTCATACAAAATTTGTGATTTCTTAGATTCAATAATATCGCCATGTAAACACTCACAGTCTGTGTTTCAAAATACACATAACCCCTTTCCTTTGTTGGGAATGGGTCCTTTCCTATGTGGAAAAACTCATATTTAATTAATTGGAGCAATAAGTGTTGCTACGGTATTTCCTGCTTTTATTTGAATAGGTGACTATTTGACCTTTTGGTGTGCTTTGTTATTTGCACCTTGTTGGGAATAGTGACCTTATTAATTATGGTGGTTGAATGGAGACTTCAAGGTGGCTCTTTGGTGGCTATATATATACATACATTCTGGGGTAGCAAATATACACAGAAGATACAAGATAACAACATCAAAACTTTGTCAGTTTCTCCAAGACTTTGTGCGCTGCTTCTACTACTTTGAGATTGCCCTTTGCTGGAGTGTTTGTGCGAGATCTCTTAGCTTTACTAAGCTCTATTTCCCGGTGATATTTTTCACTTTTCTCGCTTTTGTTTTGATGTTGTTATTACTAGCTATTGTTGGATAATTTGTGTATCCACTTTGTAACTTGTATTTGGATTTGTGTACCACTCCATTATCATAGTAAGAGAAGTTTGGGAGGACCTCCGTCACTGGTCCCGTTGTTTTTACTCTTCACGTCGAAGAGGTTTTCCATGTTAAAGATTCGTGTGTTCTTAATTTATTATTATCTCTTATTCTGTGGATTATTTACATTAATCATTGGTGATTGTGGTGCATTTTGGTGGGTTTGTCTGTGTCATTCATAATAAACTAGTATCAAAGTAAGGTTGGTTAATTTGTAATATCCCCTGTTAAATTCTAGTAATATCAACATTAGTAGAATGATTAGTTTGAATGGAGCTAACTATCATAATTTGAAGAGAAAAATGAGAGACTTGTTGTATGTCAAAAGTTGGCATTTACCCGTGTTTAGTGATGAAAAACCAGAAGGTAAAACTGATGATCTATGGCAATTTGAACATGAACAGGTGTGTGGGTTTATTCGTCAGTGGGTTAATGATAATGTTTTGAATCATATAAATAATGATGTTCATGTTAGATCACTATGGCAAAAACTCGAATCTCTTTATGCTAATAAGTCTGGAAATAATAAATTGTACCTTATTAAGCAATTGATGGGCTTGAAGTACAATTCAAGCAAGTCACTTTCTGATCACCTGAATGATTTTCATGGTATTATTCAGCAATTATCAGCTATGGATATAAATTTTGATGATGAAATTCAGGGACTTTTGTTACTTGGCACTCTTCCTGATTCATGGGACACTTTCAAAATGACACTTTGCAACTCAGCACCACATGACAAAGTTACACTGGATATTGCCAAAGTTGGTATTTTGAATGAGGAGATGAGGAAGAAATCTCATGGTGTGTCTTCTTCATTTGAGGAAGCATATGTTGTTGAAAACAGAGGAAGAAGCAAGAGTAAAGGTCCAGTTTCCAGAGACAAAAGCAGAAGCAAATCTCGTAGAAGATACGCAAATATAAAGTGCCATTATTGTGATAAATCCGGTCACATAAAGAAATATTTCTACAAGTGGAAAAGAGACAACAAGGGTGGTAAAGGCATGGAAGATAAGAAGCAAGATCAAAAGGATTCCAATAATGATAATAGAGCTGCTACTGCAACTGGCGGTGATCTTATCATTGTACATGATGAGAGCTATGTGAACCTTGCTAAATATGAGTCTAGTTGGGTCATTGACAGTGGATCATCACTACATGTGACATCGCGGAAGGAATTTTTCACATCTTATACACCTGGAGACTTTGGGGTGTTGAAGATGGGTAATGATGGTGTGGCTCAGGTTATGGGCATTGGAGATGTATGTTTGGTGACCAACATTGGAGCAAAGTTAACGCTTAAAAATGTAAGACATGTTCCAAAAATTTGATTAAACTTGATCTCTACTGGAAAACTCGATGTTGATAGGTACTGCAACACTTTCCATGATGGTCAATGGAAGCTTACTAAAGGAAACATGGTGCTAGCTCGTGGGAAGAAGCACACAAGCCTGTACTTGCTGCAAGCCTCAATTCCCACTGATTCTGTAAATGTGGCAAATGACGATCTTGCAAAATTGTGGCATAGAAGACTTGGTCATATAAGTGAAAAGGGGATAAGTTGTTTGATGAAGAAAAATGCACTTCCTGATTTGAAGTATGTAAAATTGGATAAATTTCCTCATTGTTTTGCAGGAAAGCAAAACCGGGTCTCCTTTAAGAGATATCCCCCTTCAAGAAAATCAGGTTTGCTTGATCTTGTTCATTCTGATGTTTGTGGTCCGTTAAAAGTTAAGACCTTTAGTGGTGCACTTTAGTTTGTTACTTTTATTGATGATTGTTCAAAGAAATTGTGGATATATGCTTTAAAAACAAAAGATCAGGTTCTTGATGTTTTTAAGCAGTTTCAAGCCTTGGTTGAAAGGCAATTTGGTAAAAAGCTAAAATGTTTACTTTATGACAATGGTGGTGAGTACATCGGTCCACTTGATGAATATTGTAAGGCTTAAGGTATTCGACATCAGTTTACACCAAAGAAGACTCCACAGCTAAATGGTGTAGCAGAGAGAATGAATACGACTTTGTTAGAGAGAATGAGGAGCATGCTTTCAGAGGCCATGTTGCCAAAACACTTCTGGGGTAAAGCTTTATTTACAGCTACACGTGTGATTAATTTGTCCCCTTGTTTTTCTTTAAATGGTGATGTTCCAAATAAGGTTTGGCTTGGCAAGGAGGTTTCTTATAGTCATTTACGTGTCTTTGGCTGTAAGGCGTTTGTGCATGTGCCTAATGATGAATGATCGAAGCTGGATTCCAAGACTCACCAATGCATCTTTGTGGGCTATGGTCTTGACAACTTTGGCTATAGGTTTTATGATCCTATAGAGAAGAAATTGATTTGTAGCAAGAATGCAGAATTTGTTGAAGACCAAGCAATTGAAGCTATTTAGAAACCACAAGAATATGCATCTCATAGTGGCTTTGATCTAGTAGATTTAGAACTCCCTCCATTGACTCCTGCAATTCCTGCAATTCCTGTACCAGCTCCAATTGAACAAGTACAAGAAAACGACAATGAAGTTCATGTACCTGAGGAAGATGAACCCCATGATGAAGATGCTGAAATTGATCATCATGCTTCTCCTGGAACTCAAACAACCTTTGTAAGGCGATCTACTAGGAAACGACGTCCTTCCACTAGGTATCCTTTTTCCGAGTATGTTCTCTTAACCGACAGAGGAGAACCTGAGACCTTTAAGGAATCTATAGACAGTGATGATAAGCAACTTTGGTTGGATGCAATGAAAGAAGAGATGGAGTCGTTGCATGATAATGAAACTTTTGATCTAGTGAAACTACCGAAGGAAAAGAAGGCTTTGAAGAATTGTTGGGTTTACAAGCTGAAGCAAGATGAAAATGCAAAAACGATTCGGTACAAAGCAAGGCTTGTTGTCAAGATGTTTGCACCGGTTGTCAAGAAGTTGAGCAGTTAGATGTGAAGACCGCATTTCTTCATGGTGACCTTGAAGAAGACATTTACATGGAACAAACAGAGTGCTTCAAAGTTAAAGGGAAGGAAGAATATGTGTGCAAATTAAAGAAGAGTTTGTACGGTCTAAAACAAGCTCCAAGGCAATAGTATCGCAAATTTGATTCTTTTATGGGGGAGCAAGGCCACAAAAAGACATATAATGATCATTGTGTTTTCTTGAAGAAATTTGCTAACGGTGGTTTTATCATTTTTCTACTTTATGTTGATGACATGCTTATTATAGGGCAAAATGTAGATCGGATTGCTTGTTTGAAGCAACAGTTGAGCAAGACATTCTCCATGAAGGAACTTGGTCCGGTGAAGAACATTTTAGGAATGAGAATTATTCGTGATCGCAAGGCTCGAAAGTTATGGCTATCACAGGAAACATATATTCAGAGAGTGCTTAAAAGGTTTAATATGGAGAAAGCAACGCCTGTGAGTACTCCACTTGCTATGCATTTTAAGTTGTGTTCTCAACATTGTCCTTCCACAAAAGAAGAGAAGGAGAAGATGACGCATGTTCCTTATGCTTCCGCCGTCGGTAGTTTGATGTATGCAATGGTTTGCACTCGGCCTGATATAGCTCATGTTGTAGGTTTGGTTAGTAGATTTCTTTGTAATCCAGGTAAAGAGCATTGGAATACTGTGAAGTGGATTATGCGATACTTATAGGGTACTGCTGATATGAAGCTTTGTTTTGGGAGTGACAAGCTTTGTCTTGTTGGTTATTCAGATTCTGATATGGCTGGTGATATTGACTCGAGAAAATCTACTTCGGGTTATTTGATCACTTTTATAGTGGGAGCAGTGTCTTGGCAATAGGCTACAAAAATGTGTGGCTTTGTCTACTACTGAGTCGGAGTTTATTGCAGCAACAGAGGCATGTAAGGAGTAATTGTGGATGAAGCAGTTTGTTTGTCAGCTTGGATTTTCACAAAAGAGGTATGTGTTGTATTGTGATAATCAAAGTGCAATCCATCTTGCTAAGAATTCCACTTTTCATGCAAAGTCGAAGCATATTGATATGAGATATCATTGGATACGTGATGTTCTTGATGATAAGTTAATTGAGCTTGAGAAAATTCATACCGATAATAATGGTTCCGACATGATGGCTAAAGCTTTGTCAAAAGACAAATTTGAGACTTGCCGTTCAATTGCTGGAATGGCAACCACCCCCACATAGTCGGGAGGGGGAGATTTGTTGGGAATGGGTCCCTTCCTATGTGGAAAAACTTATATTTAATTAATTGGAGCAATAAGTGTTGCTACGTATTTCGTGCTTTTATTTGAATAGAGGTGACTATTTGACCTTTTGGTGTGCTTTGTTATTTGCACCTTGTTAGGAATAGTAACCTTATTAATTATGGTGGTTGAATGGAGACTTCAAGGTGGCTCTTTGGTGGCTATATGTATACATCCATTCTTGGGTAGCAAATACACACATAAGATACAAGATAACAACATCAAAACATTGTCAGTTTCTCCAAGACTTTGTGGGCTGCTTCTACTACTTTGAGATTGCTCTTTGCTGGAGTGTTTATGCGAGATCTCTCAGTTTTTCTAAGCTCTGTTTCCCGATGATATTTTTCACTTTTCTCGCTTTTGTTTTGATGCTATTATGGCTAGCTATTGTTGGATAATTTGTGTATCCACTTTGTTACTTGGATTTGGATTTGTGTACCACTCCATTATCATAGTAAGAGAAGTTTGGGAGGACCTCCATCACTGGTCCCGTGGTTTTTACTCTTCACATCGAAGAGGTTTTCGACGTTAAAAATTCGTGTGTTCTTAATTTATTATTATCTCTTGTTCTGTGGATTATTTGCATTAATCATTAGTGATTGTGGTGCATTTTGGTGGGTTTGTCTGTGTCATTCATAACATCCTTCCCCCCTTTTTTTGTCTCTCAATCGATTTACAAACAAACTGGCGTTACCAACAAAATATGACTGGAAATAGAAAACACTATCTATTTTCCATCCTACACTGATCCCATGTGTTATTTCCATAAAGCTTGAACAAAAAATTGATCATTTAGCGTTAGTAGTCCGTGTCATAACTTCAATTTATGGTGCTTATGTATGCCATTAGTTCCTCATTCTTTGTTTTAATTATATAACCAATTTGTATAGGGAATTGTTTGTAAACTGATGATTTAAATAGACATTTAATTATATAACCAATTTGTATAGGGAATTGTTTGTAAACTGATGATTTAAATACACATTTAATTATATAACCAATTTGTATAGGGAATTGTTTGTAAACTGATGATTTAAATACACATTTGATTATATAACCAATTATGTAACCAATTTGTATAGAGCACGTTGATATAAACATTCAACTAAAACTGCATATTTGTTCGAAAATAATGTATAAAGCAAATTCGAAACATGGCTCTAAACTGCATATTTGTCCAAAAATAAAGTATAAAGAAAAATTTGAAACATGGCTCTAAACTGCATATTTGTTCAAAAATAAAGTATAAAGCAAATTTAAAACATGGCTCTAAGCTGCATATTTGTTCAAAAATAAAGTATAATACAAATTTGGAACATGGCTCGACATATTGGTATTGGAAATAAAAAATAAGAATGGGAAGAAAATGCATGCTCGGCGGTTCTGGGACTGTTTTAGAAGATGTACTGTCAAAGGCAACCATGGCTGATGAATGACATTATATTTAATGGTGGACTAAAAAATTTGTTGTGCTCCAACATCATTGCCAGTGAATCCACAGTTTAGCGAGAGAAGTAAGACACGGTTGTGTGTATAACAGTTCAAAATAAAGTAGAAATGATAAAATTATGTGTGTACAGAGTTTATGTTAGACCAAATTATGCCTCTAACACCCCAAATTGTCTGAATTTGCAGAGATTAATGACTAGAAATGAAAGGAATATTGAAAACACACCAGATTTATAGGGGTTCGGCGTTAACGAGTCTATGTCCACTTTATGTGTGTACAGAGTTTATGTTGCGCAGGAAAGATAGCCGATAGAGGTATATTGAACTAAGTAAAGCAGTTAGCTGCTAAAATCAATAATAGAAGAACCTGCTTTCCTTTGAAGCCTGTCAAATGTAACAAATTAGGGTTTCTGAAATTAAAAAAAGGAAGACTGTATATATTATAAAACGTAGAATAAGCACATAAAAAATGTTCCAAAGAACATAGAAGTCCTAATTTTAGGCATTAACTAAACATTAATTAACTAAATAGAATAACTTAGAAATTAGGGTTACTAACTTCAGAGTTCAGACTCCTCAAATTCCTCTTCTTTACTGCGATATAAGGCCTGTTTCTTTCCTAGCTATCCTCAAACAATTCGTCCGACCATCCTTCTTCTTCCCTACATGCTCGAGAATTCAGCTTTTTTCTTTTTCGGTTGTGCGATTTATGCTAGCGCAACTTGATTTTGATGCCCTACAACTGCTGCCCCGTGCAATGGTCCAGTTAGCACTCGGCCAGGGCTGGGTCTGGTTGGATAATAGCTGAAGCACTTGTGGCAAATAAATCTGCAATTTGTGGAATGTCATTTACCAAGAAACAAACATAAGGTTCATGGCATTGGATAGAAAGTTGTTATCGAAAAATAGACAACCGAAGCAGCTAATAAAACAACCAACTGAATATTTGAAATGACATCGTCACATCAATCAGTTCAGTAGTGTTAATATTGAACATGTTATTGTTGAATCGATATATTGGAATCGGCTGCCACACAGTTATCTTATTAGCACAGAATGTCATATTTGATTCACGGTATTGCAGTACGCATGAAAGATTTAAGGCTTGAAACAGATGAGTGGATTTCGTATAACTTGAAATGATTCTTGCATTTGTTTGTTACAATTTGAGAACTCTAACTATGCTTCACAGAATATAAATTTCAGATACATTTGTACTACGTTTGTTGTATGCTCTAAATAATTCAAATAGTTTCCGATACGAATATCCGTCCAATTATTCAAACCATTTTAAATTCTCAACTGCGTTTCACTATCACGTCCCCAACTTAGGTTATGCTGTTGTATTTTCTTCCTCTAGCATACCTACTTACTCTTTCTTGATGGTGCCGACGATTCATAGGAATTCGCTATTGTGCTCGCTTTACAAGATCAAGGAAGCGTAAATTTTGTTCTGATTGCTGGATCAATCGCACCATTGTGCGATTTAGAATTTGATTATTTACTTACTGTTTCGCTCACTGGTTCGACTAACCGTAGGAATCAAATAGCCGGTGGACAAGTTGAGAGCGATGGACAAGTTGTGGAGCATTCGACAAGATTTCGTTTTTCTTCCCATCATCTAAACCTCCAAACTTTTAAGGTAAGACTTCATAATTTGATATGCTATGACTGTGAAATAATGACTAAAGCTGGCTAAATCCTTTGTTTCTTATTTTGGCACTACAATATCAATGCTGGAAACATATCATCTACCTGTCTTTGTTTTCCAAGTCATATACTTTTACAATTCCAAACGCTAAAGGGTTGTCAGTTTTTTATTGCATAGGTAATGAATTAAATACATGTTTTCTACAATTTTGAAGCTTTCTGAAAAAAAAAAATTTGGACTGTTATGACAAGTTAACTGCCTTTTGGTCTATGTTTCCCAAACAGACAGACATACATTCGAAAACAAATTATTTTAGCTTTTTTATTTTATCATTTTCTGAGAAGCTAAACCTCGGTTCCTCAAAAATGTTTTTATATGTATTGTGGTGAGCAAGGTTTCTAGCCTTAAGGTAACAACTAAGGCTCATACACATGCACACAACCCTCTTTTCTTCTTCATTTACTATGCGCTACTTGGACTAATGAGATTATGTTCACTAATATCATTGCAGACATTATATTATTTCCAAAATGAAATTACGTTATAGTGGCAATCCATCATTCTAGAAAAAAGGCAGAAATTACTGGACCATGTAAGATGTCCAATTAAGCCATTAACTTTTACAGGGTTTAGTAAAAAATACATACAGTACGGCGTATACTCTAATTTTCATGTATTATTTATTATGAGTTGTAGTACTGCGAACGCTTTGAGAGGTTCAACTCCTATTATGAAAAATATAGCTGTTCAACTTTGCTCACTATAAGTACTTTGTTTGAATATCATTTTTATAAATGCGAAGCCTTAGCCCAGTGTGCTCTAAGTTTAAAATATTCTATTATTTCATGTTATTTTTATGAGAATGTAGATTTCACAAAATATTTCAAACTTCATCTATAATATTATATTTTAGGCTTTCATACTCATATCCCTTTCCTGCATTAGTGAAATCAAGAAGACTTACCCTTTCCTGCATGTAATTTTTTTTGGGCTGATTTTGAGAAGAATATCCCGGTATTATTAAATATTGTCATGTAATTTATTATAGAATATCGATGATTTCATTATCATATAGTTTCTATGTGCTTTTGGTGCAAACGATAATACGAAAAATAATAATATGAAAAATAAATATTCAAAGTTACATAGAATATTTTGTTAACCATTCACCAACATTTTAAAAAAAAATCTGTCTCATTCAGCATGCTATTTATTTAAGTTGATTTAGGCAAAGATTATGAACTAACACAAACAACTGACATTGCTAAAAAACCGTTATAGATTTTGTTTACTCTTCCATATTACATTCTCAATGCCATAAACAAGACACTAAAATTTTATCTTCCTTAAAAAAAAATTGACTGCATCGTTGCCAAAATCTGATGAATCTTCAATAAAAATATATGCTACTTGATTAACATAGATAGTCAGTCCTCTATGCATTACAAATAAAGTAGCACATAACCTTGATATCTACATTGACGGTGGTTTAACTACGGCCATAAAAGTTCGATAAAGGATGGTTCAATTTCTAATTAATTATTAGTTAATCATTACGTGTTTGATTTAATTCTTATTATGAATATGTTATTTACTCCACATTATAACTTACCGATATATTAATGCATTATTTAACTATTTAAGGAAATATTAGCACCAACGATTTGACAAAGAGCACTTGCCAGCTTCACATATGTTTTACCTTTTACCAGTGCACATTTTTACCCATAACCATGTTTGATGGGGTTTTAGCTATAAAATGTGCTTTCCGAATGCTATGTGCATAATAATTTTGTCTTCCCTGTTTCCCACTTGCTGATTATTAATACAGTAACTGTTGTTCTGCTTCGAGACATTCAATATTTTGATTTGTAAACAGTATAAAGATTCATGCATTACCTGTGATCGTTCGTGTACTGTAACTAAGCGCTAAAGGATATATCTTGTGGTTACACTAGTAATACACAGATTTTTATGCTGTACATATCAGAAAACTTTTTCATGTTTCACACCTTTAGCCATTTCCACGTTCGAATGGTTGTCAACGCAAAACATGTGCTTTCACGGTTTGCTTTCTGCTTATTATTTTTTAACTTTTCACTCGCACTATTACTACTGTTTCCGGCTGCATAATTAGTGTTGGAAAACAATGGCTGAGTCGAGGACCAGGTCACTTTCTTGAAGACGATTCGGCGATCTGGTCGGTGGTGCAAAACCAGTTCCTACTTTCGCCGCTGCCTCTAGGATAAAACAGCCTCTCTGAAATTAATAACTGATCTGCTTTGCACAAACAGATCAGTGCAGATTTGCACTTTCGGATTTAACTACTCGAAAAGTTTAATGGCGGTGGAAGAGAAAAACAGTCTTTTTTATCTGTACTCATCTCGTCTAATCTGAAGATAATAATATATAGACGAGGATTAGGTTATTCGAAAATACTGGTCAGTGGAGGAAAATAGGATCTGCGAAATACTTGGTCAAAAGTTTTCCGTTTCAAATTAAATTCGGTTCAGAAATATTTTCCGTAATTAAAAAACGGTTCGAAAAAATCAAGTTTTTCTGGTCTGAAAATATAAGTGTCTACACCACATAGCCAAGGCCCAAAGCCCAAGCCCAAGCCCGAACCGAACCGAGCCGGGCTGGGTCGGTCGGTCGGTCGCGCGCGCGTGTGTGGTGGTCATGATGCATGGGCTCCCTCCTCACAACAAAGCATGTATTGGGAGCCCCAAGGCCCCATCAAAGCTTCTTAGAAACAAGTATAAATACTTGCTTCTTTCATATAATCCCATGATGTGGGACTATTCACATTTAGGAGCCATCATACACTTATTTCTATATTTTAAACAATTCACATAAATTTCCAACAATCCCCCACTTGAATTTTTTAAAATATTATCGAGCAGTTTCTAAAAACATAAGACTGTGCATAAACAAAGGTGTCATCCGACTTGAACCTTTGCGTGGTGAATAAGATTCAGTTTTTACTAGAGTGACACGTAGTTTTGAACTCTATTCCTGACATCAAACCACACACAATTTTTTCCATAGTGCAATCAAATAAGCCCGTGCGTTTATGGCCATGCACGTCTATCCCAGTTTAGTGAACGCTCTAGAAGTTCTGCCCAAAACTCCATTGGAAACGGCCACATTTCCACATTCACATAGGTGAGTCTATCAAGAGTACTCCTGAAGGTAGGTACTCCACTCCAAATAGAGTATAGATCTCATTAAGAGTTTCTATTAACTCATCCTCTAATCACTTTAGGAATACATGCTTCTTAATATACAAATTTAGCATGTTTATCTACTATCACTACACAACTTGTTTTTACCCATTAAACCTAGTTCTTGGGATCTCCATTCATTTAGGTCGGGTTACCATTGTGCGTGATTCCACTATCTCAGGGCAGTAGTCCCATACTTTTAGAATTATTAAGGACTCTCTTTCTGGTCAGTCCTTTCGTCAAAGGATCTGCCAAATTATCATCACCTTATATGTGATGTTCTCTAACAATACTGTGTATACGACTATCATTTCTTACCGTTGTAATATCGATTCTGTTTTCCTTTCAATAGTCGTCGAATTTTTCATCACTATGTATGTGATGTCCTTTTACAGTATTGTGCTTACGACGTCGTTTTCTACCGTTGTTATAATGGTTCTATACTTTTTGTAATAGCCGCGGAACTATCACAATCGATTACACCACTGGTGTCTATTTTTCCATATAGGGATCTCAACTAGCAGATTTCTTTAGTTTTTCTGCTTCTTTACTAGCTGTGGCTAGTGCTATTATCTCAGTCACTATAGTATACTGAGTCAAGATATCCTGTTTCTTAGATTTCCAAGAAACAGTTCTTCCAGCGATGCTAAATATATAGCCACTGGTCGCAATAGAGTCATCAGATAAAGTATTCCAGTCTGCATCAGAATATCCTTAAGTACAACTGGAAACTTTTCATAATGTAATCCAAGGTTCATAGTTTGTTTAAGGTATCTCATGACCTTTTCAATAGCATGTCAGTGCTCTACACTAGATCTACTAATAAACCTGCACAATTATCCCACGACATAGGCAATGTCGGGTCTAGTACAATCAATGGCATATCAAAGATTGCCAATGATGCTCGCATAATCAGACTGTCTTACACCTTCATCAGTGTTCTTAAATAACTTTACACTGTGATCATATGGGGTATTTGCATATTTACAGTCTAAATAATTGTATTTCTTTAGTATCTTCTCAATGTAATAAGATTGATCCAAAGAAATTCTCTTTTCTGGCCTAGTAATTTCAATACTAAGGATTACACTCGTCTCACCTAGATCTTTCATATCAAAATTGACACTCAATAAGGATTTGACTTAATTTATGGCATGAATGTTTGACCCAAAGATGAATAGGTCATCTACATAATAGTGCAATTGTCATTCTCAGATTTGTAATAAATGCATTTGTCTCTTTCGTTAGCTTTAAAACCATGTGGAATGATTAAAGTTCTCAAATTTTTCATGCCATTGTTAAAGTTCTTGTTTTAAACCATATAATGATTTATCTAATTTACATACTTTATGTCTTTAACCATGTACTAAAAATCCTTCAGA
Organism: Allium sativum; assembly: GCA_030737875.1. Lineage (NCBI taxonomy): Eukaryota > Viridiplantae > Streptophyta > Magnoliopsida > Asparagales > Amaryllidaceae > Allium > Allium sativum. The sequence goes on from CM060923.1 coordinate 276,334,235, forward strand.
CTGGTCTATATAAATTTCTTCGTCTAATTCACCGTTTAAAAAAAACCGTTTTAACATTCATTTGGAGTCTTAGTAAATTATAAATGCAAGGAAGTGAAATTAATACCCGAATGTATGTTATTCTAGGCACATGTGAGAAATTGTCGAAGAAATGTATATTTTCTTTTTATTTAAAACCTTTAGCTACTGATCGTGCTTTATATTTATTAACAGTGCCATCAGGTTTTAATTTTCCTTTAAATACTCATTTACAGCCTATAGATTTACAACCAGAGGGTAAATCTGTCAAATGCCAAGTTTTATTGGATTCTAGAGAATCCATCTCATCATTTATAGCCTCTCGCCAAAAATCGGCATCTTAAATAAGATAAGGCCTCTTAGAGGTTTAAGTGATCCTCCTCTATAGTGAAAGCACAAAAATCTGAATCAAATCTTTTACGATTCTCGCTCTTTTACTTCTTCTAGGTTCAACTTCAGAACTTTTTTTAAGTTCTGTTCTAATAGGCATACTTGATGTGCCCCCACTGTTCCTTAATTTAAAAGGAAATTTCGTTTCATAAAAAATTGACATCATTTGATTCAGATTATATTATGTGTATTTAGATTATAAATCCTGTATGCTTTGCTATTAACAGCATAGCTAATAAATACACATTCGTATGATTTACTTGCCAATTTTATTTTCTTAGGGTCTGGAATGCGAACATATGCTAAGCAAGCCCAAGTTCTAAAGTATGACATATTGGATTTATATTTCTTTTAAAATTTCATAATGCGAAATTTTATTCTTAAATATGGGGATTCTATTCAGAACATAACGTACAGTTTATAAAATATCCCCCCACTAATGTTATGCTGCACCAAAATTTAATAAAATGACAATTATTAATTCGGTAAAGGTCCAATTTTTTCAGCTTTACCATTCATTTCAGGTGAATAGGGTGAAGTTCTCTTATGTACAATATACCACATAAAAAATGCAGAATAGAATTTGATTCGTATTCTGTTCCTCTATCACTATGTAGTCTCTTAATTTTCTTATTTACTTGATTTCAATTTTGAATGTTTCCAAACATATCAAATGCATCACATCTTTAAGAATCAATGTCTTTCCAATCATATGTTTTATTTTCATATTACCAGTCTCTTCAGCTTAAGTGGTGCGAGGATCTCACAACACACTTTCTGATCCTCAGCAACCGTGTATATTGTGAATATATCACGATCATAGCAAACATGGAGAGAAACACCAATGTCTACCCACCAACCCTCTAATTCACCAACAAGGCGAATCTCAGTAATCATAGCCATAAGAGGCTCCTCAGTCAGGTTATCCTGCGGTGCAGTGCCTGGCCTGTTCCAAAACATTCGTGTCATATGATCTGGTTTTCTACAGTTGTATTCTAGAATAACTATCCAGAATCGTTCATTTGGGTTGATTGCTACTGTCAATTATGGTTTCCTTGCGGATTCCATTCTGTTATTTACTGGTCGGTTGTTGATGCTTACTAAAGATGTTCATATGTTAATAATTTATATTTTTTCATAGGAAAATATTCATAAACTCAGAGACTAACATAAATTGTTCACATGTATGCAACAAAGGTGTTCTATATTCTACCTTTTCTCTTGTATGCATATAAACTATGTCAATTTATTTGATGCAAAAAAGCCATTCATCCAATTAATGTCAATTCTTAAGGACATTATCAAATAACATACACATTCTATTAATGTCAAAATTTTAGTGACATTTCCCAATATTATATGTGTTCTATTAATGTCAATTTTAATGACATTTCTATATAATCATATGCATTTCTCTAATGCCCAAATTTTAATGACATTTTCCAAATAAGATGCATATATGTGCCATGGATTTGTTGGCAATTTTTTTTTATAACTTTAGAGAGCTATATAGTTTTCATCTAGGATCTTAGTGGATTATTTCCCAATGTGGGACTATTATTTTCATCACTCCCCCTTCACGTGTGGCGTATTTTGAGCCATCTACGTGAAAATAGTATTTTGGATGGAGTGGGGAACGTATGGCGGTTAAGCACATACGTATTTTTTGCATTGGCTCTAATCCTGAGCTCTGATACCATGTTGGCATTTTTTTATATAATTTTAGAGAGCTATATAGTTTTCATCTAGGATCTTAGTTGATTATTTCCCGATGTGGGACTATTATTTTCATCAGGATTTCCATAATAATTCATTTTAAATGCACATATTCAACAAAATTATCATGGTGAAAAAGAATTATTTGAATTTGCACACAGAATGTAATTCGTCCTTTGAGTGATCATTATTGCTTGTCATCATAATTGCAATATCATCAGCTAGTCATTTCTATTTCTTCTACCCTACATCAATAATCTCCAAACTGCTTAATTAGATTGATCTGCAAACATATTTAAATGTAAAAACAAGCCTGCATAATTTATCCACATTCTTCATGACATGTAGGACTCTACACTGCATTAAACAGTAAGTCCTCATGACATCCTATTAAATAAATGTAGTGAACCTAGTGCTTTGATGTCATGAAGTTCTAAGCATAGCAGGTTATGAGTTTTACTAAAAGCATGGAGTTATTAGATGTCAAAGTTACCAAGATAAGCTAGGTTCAGAATATGCAATAACTTCGATGGGTAGAATAAAAATTAGGAGTAAATAAATAAATGACTTCAGTCTTTGCTTAGAACCGCCACACCACAATGTTGAGAGCAACCAGCGGAACTAGAATCGCCAGTCTGAGAAAAGATCATGTTCTTCTGAAGTAGCTAAAACCAAAGCGAGCTTCGTCTCATCATAAGCCAGACCGGAACTACCTCTGAATTCGGCGAACTCTTTCCCATCTGAACAAGCATGTCTATTTCTTCAAAGGACCGAAGTGCGCTGGATTTGTTGGTCGACAAATCTGAACGAGGGCAACCGAAGCCATTGTTTCACGAATCGTCTTCAAATTGTTGGAAAACAATGGCTGAGTCGCGGACCAGGTCGCTTTCTTGAAGACGATTCGGCGATCTGGTCGGTGGTGCAAAACCAGTTCGTACTTTCGCCGCCGCCTCTAGGATAAAACAGCCTCTCTGAAATTAATAACTGATCTGCTTTGCACAAACAGATCAGTGCAGATTTGCACTTTCGGATTTAACTGCTCGAAAAGTTTAATGGCGGTGAAAGAGAAAAACAGTCTTTTTTTTATCTGTACTCATCTCGTCTAATCTGAAGATAATAATATATAGACGAGGATTAGGTTATTCGAAAATACTGGTCAGTAGAGGAAAATAGGATCTGCGAAATACTTGGTCAAAAGTTTACCGTTTCAAATTAAATTCGGTTTAGAAATATTTTCCGTAATTGAAAAACGGTTCGAAAAAATCAAGTTTTTCTGGTCTAAAAATATAAGTGTCAACACCACATAGCCAAGGCCCAAAGCCCAAGCCCAAGCCCGAACTGAACCGAGCCGGGTCGGGCCGGATCGGTCGGTCGGTCGCGTGCGCGTGTGTGGTGGTCATGATGCATGGGGCTCCCTCCTCACAACAAAGCATGTATTGGGAGCCCCAAGGCCACATCAAAGCTTCTTAGAAATAAGTATAAATACTTGCTTCTTTCATATAATCCCATGATGTGGGACTATTCACATTTAGGAGTCATCATACACTTATTTCTATATTTTAAACAATTCACATAAATTTCCAACAATTAGCTTTAATTCACTCACGCGTTTGTTCTAACAAACTTGAAGCTTTAAATTTCCTGTTTGATGCACATAAGTTTGTTGCCTACAACTTGCTTTACTAACCGCTTAAAAATAAGACTGTATATACAGACAGTCAACGTAACCACTATTAAATGGGTGGTATAAAGCTGCATACTCTTAAACGTATAACACAGTTGTCCTTGTATCATACAGTTTAAAATAACTGTCTATTCGAATTGCTTGAATTTCTGATATGAATATCCGAACGTAACTTGTCTGCCGACATAGTTTTTTTAAGCAGTAAGTAGTATAACAAATATATCGAACTATAAGAATAAGAATACTGAAATTCCACATGTTTGTCAACTGACATTGGTTAATCGTATATTCGTATACAAACGTTATCATGTGACATCCACCTTACCTTAAAAGTCATTCTTCCAACTCAAGTTTAAAATTTTGTACTTGAAGATCGGTTGAAAAGGTTTAACTTATGCATCCACGCACCAGCATTTTGCAGTTATACGTGTTTTATTTGCTGATCACAGGTTCACCATTGCAATTGTATTAAGATTTGCCATGTTCCAGACCCAACTCAATTACCAGACTCTGCCTGACAGGTATCTACTGCTCTCTATAACATTATTTACCATGTTGTATATTGTATTTAAGTACATTTGTATACCGGTTATGAGAAATAAATTTGGTAAAATCAAAACTGTTTTTTACTTCAACTCAACACTATGACTGAACTGGCTACCCTTTCGTTGAAAGACTATTTTTGCGCATGCTGATCTTTGGATTAGGAACTCAGCTGCCTACTGCAACTTGCTAATGTTATTACTAAATTTTTAGAAAAAAGAAATATCATGCAAGGTATAAATGATGTTCACGTACTATATATTTTATTGGTGCATAAAGGTAGCCTATGCAGAAAATCATTTTCTCCATCTAATCAAGTCAACATCCACCAGCACGTTCTCATAATTCAAACAGTTGATTTTATGAGTATACGGTGCAATTTCTTTAATCCTCCACTACAAATTTAGACATGGCGACAATTCTACATATCATAACATATGCTTGGTTTGTGTGTTTTTACATGCTCATGTCCGCAGATCTGTTCACACAACAGGTTGATTCTGTAACCGATCTCGACGGTTCCTAGCCGCTACCAGAATACAAAATGAGAGGATTACAAGGGTTCTCAACCCACGACCATTGCTGCACATTGTTGGTATGAATTTACCCTTATCCTGTCCTTTGTTTTTTATTATTATTTTAAGATCAATAACTTAGCCAACTTGTCCCTATTCACTACTTCTGACCGCATCTACTTCTATGTTTTTAAGGACATACATATTCACTATTATGACCATTGTTACTCTCCACACATTTAGTTATGTAGGCAAGTCCGGACAAAAAGAAGGTTGATTCTTTTGGGTAAAAGAACTGTTATAAAACTACAAATCTTGACGGGCAGTTGCAGTCAATGTCAGCCAGCCATTTTGGATTCGGCATACAAGAATCGTACCCACCGTATGTGTAGCAAGCGCATTGCTGAATGTGAAAAATTAATCAACTTAATGCACTGCCAACGACGTGGAGGTATAAATATATTTTGTGCATTTGACATGTCCGATCAAGTAACACCTTATTTAACTGTTAATTGTTAATATCGATTAACTATGATTATGAGCAGTGCTAGAAAGCCCGAAGGAAAAGGGTGCGGGTTTGTGCGGAAAGGAGGAGATACGTTGGATTGAGAAACACATTTCACGCGATGCATGCCACATGCCACGCTTCTTCCGCACCCATTTCTGGCCTTATATTCGGGCTTTCTAGCATCTTTTCGGAACAGACGCGTCCGTCTGTTTCCCGTCCAATCCGGTACCATTTGAATTCGAATGGTAACGGGTTGCATCTGTTTGCTCTACGCGGGTCGCATCCATCCAAAAAGTTGTTGAGTTTTTCGATGTAAAAATATGTTTTTATCCAAGGCCCAAGGCCAAGCAGCCCAAGTCGGCCCGGTTCGGTTGGACGGGCGGACGGCGCACGCGCGCGTGTTCATCAGATATAGATGCTTCCCATCGCACAAAATTACCTGACCCTAAGGGCCAATTAAGAGAATGATGATATCAACTATGAGTCGAAGAAAGTTTCTAATAATATCAACTATGAGTCGAAGAAAACGGTAAAAGGTTGATTAAGAAACGGGACTTGGTTTACCATAAGCACTCAATATCTATCTACCATTGCACGCGTGTGTGTATGTGTGTTGAATTGGGCAGTAAAAGAATAATTACCTCGTACTTCTGAACCAATGACGTGTTATTTTTCTGTACTCAAAATAGATTGCAACAGAGTAGTATGATTACAATATACGCAAATCAGTATACTCAATTAGTATGGCTATTCTTAATCAGAATAAGTTAGTCAACGGCACAAACTTCCAGTACAAGTTTGTCTCAATTTCTTACAAAATAAGAAGACACTATATATGAATACCGTACACGGTATAGTACTGAATTGAAGTAAAAAACAGTAAGGAATACCGATATCGTCTGAGGCTTGAAACTTGTCAGTTTCCTTAAGACTTTCAATCGAAGCCTCCTAGGATACAACAGACACGAAGGGAAAGGGAATAAAAACTTAATTGATTTGATCAGAATCATGTAGTTTATATAGCCTATTCGCATCTTTTCGGAACAGACGCGTCTGTCTGTTTCCCGCCCAATCCGGTACCATTTGAATTCGAATGGTAACGGGTTGCATCTGTTTGCTCTACGCGGGTCGCACCCGTCCAAAAAATTGTTGAGTTTTTTGGTGCAAAAATATGTTTTTATCCAAGGCCAAGCAGCCCAAGCCGGCCCGGTTCAGTCGGACGGGCGGACGGTGCACGCGCGCGTGTTCATCAGATATAGATGCTTCCCATCGCACAAAATTACCTGACCCTAAGGGCCAATTAAGGGAATGATGATTCTATATATGTACACATTATTAACCCACTATTTTGCCAATGTAGGACTAAATATATTTCATTCAACTCTTTAGGAATTTCAACAATCCCCCACACAAATTGAAATATCACTGACTACATATGGAATAATGTTTTATTTAGAATAAGTAGATATTTCACTTTGAACTTTTCTTAGTTAAAATTCATTAGATATAGTTGGCTAATCGGTGAATTATTTTATCTTGACCGTCACCCTCAAGTTTACTTCTGGGAAAACTAGTAAATTGAATGATGTCCTTCATGTTTCAGAGATCCACAAGAATCTGATTTCTGGATCCGTGCTTTCGAAAAACACGGATATATCTGGAAGTTTACTGATTTGTGCGGAAAACTCTATTAAACTTGTCAAAGAGATTTGCATTGCCCTAGACTCCGGTTAACCCCTTGTTCAGACAAACTAGATGACACCTCTTCCAAAGGATCATTCTTCCTTTAAGTGCCTGAAATCGATCATCCAACTCTGCCCGATTTCTAATTAATTTCTTTACCTCTTCAGGCTTCCATTTATTTCTTTTGATGGATTTACGTGTCTCTGCCTTCTGTTTTGTTGTTTTAGTATCCTCTGCCGGTACCACGAGATCCCTACTGGTATATACGCTTCTGCCGCACCCATTTGTGGCCTTATATTCGGGTTTTCTAGCATTTGAAAACTCCACCTTAACCTGCCTTCCTACCGTGTGCACACTATAAATTCATGATTGTTAAAGTAACAGAGAGGATGGAAATAGAGAATGATTGAAAGCCTTGAGGCGTGTTAAACACTGTCCGAAAACAATATTTCCGTAGCACAGGAAATTTGTTCGCAGGATACAACAAGGCTCGAGATTTCTTCTGAGAGAGAAGGAGAAGAGAGCAGTGCATTTTTTTGACTGTGCGGAGAGAGCCGCATTTTATAGAGAAGATGGTATCGTTTGGGAAAAGGCACGTCTGTTCAGAAAGATGCAACTGTCGCGTATTCGAATTTTAAAAAATAAAATTCGAAGTCTGGACCGACGCGTCTTCGTACGAACAGTCAAGCCCCAAGATGCCCCAAGTGCCCAAGTGCCTATCTATGACTATTTAAATATAAGTCCAATTAGTTTGCCCATCTCTTATTTATGGGCTTTACTTAATTTGTTTATCATATTGGACAAAACAATATATACTTTCAATTTCCATCTTCTTCTATCATGTGGGACATTTGAACTTCTCCACTATACAAAAATTACATAACATTCCCCCACTAATTTGTGTATGATAATTTTTTTTCTTTGGATAAACGTTATCCATACAAAAAGGTATCTTTCGATTTGGACCTTTAATTAGTGTACATTAGTAAAAGTTTTAACGAAGTTGTAGGTGTCTGTAAAAGATTGAACCACAACTCTTATCGTAAAACCAAACAGATGACACAGACAAGTTTATCCACTAGATCTCACAAGATTCTCAACACAACCTTAGCACTATTATATACGGCCATGTGCTAATCCTGAATTCATGAACATTTATAAATGTAACACATACATTTATTTAAGCGGCACCACTTCTATGTTCAAATTTGTAAAACCTAATAAATGCAAACTCTGCATTATGCATTTGCTCACAAACTAGCCATGATCAATAAATCATATATGGAACTGTGCTAGTTCTTTTAAGCGCTTATCAATAACTTGTTGTTACCCATTTAACTTGAAAACTAACATATTAGTCTGAAGTTGGGTTCCCGTCATCGGCGCTTAGGATTTTAAGTCCCATAATTTTTGTTGTACTTTGCACTAAGTCTCTAGCAAGTGCTTTTGTGAGAGGATCCGCTAAGTTTTCGCCGGATTTTACATATATGATGGTGATCACCCCCTTAGTAATTAAATCTCTCACAAACGTATGTCTTAAACTAGTATGTCTAGATTTTCCATTGTAAACATCACTATATGCTCTAGACAATGTTGCTGAACTGTCGCAGTAAATAGAAATAGCAGATAACGAGTGTGGCCATAATTCAATGTCTAATAACAAGTCTCGTAACCATTCTGCTTCCTTAGCTGCGGCGCCAAGAGCAATGAACTCTGATTCCATAGTTGAATGTGCTATACATGTTTGTTTCTTAGATGCCCAACTTATGGCTCCTCCCCCTAATGAGAATATCCATCCAGACGTTGATAAGCTCTCATTAGTACTAGACATCCAACTTGCATCGCAATACCCTTCTAGCACACTTGGATAATCAACATAAACTAATTTCAATTCTTTTGTTCTTTTGAGATATCCAAGGATCCTATTAATTGCTTTCCAATGAAGTATGCTAGGTTTAGACGTAAATCTTGACATCATGTTAACAGCAAAAGCTATATCTGGCCTTGTGTAATATGTGACATACATAAGACATCCAATGGCACTGGCATATTCCAGTTGAGCAATGATTCGACCTTTATTTTCTTGCATTTTCACACTAGAATCAACTGGAGTACTAGCATCTTTGATATTAAGATGTTTGAACTTATCAAGTATTTTTTCAATATAATGGGCTTGGTTCAAGGCATATCCTTTTTCATGTTTTTCAACTTTGATTCCCAATATTGTATCTACCTCATTAAGGTCTTTCATTTTAAAAACTGAAGTTAGATACTTTTTGGTATCGATAATTCCTTTCATGTTGTTACTAGCAATTATCATGTCATCAACATATAAACATAATATCACTATGTAATCATTGGTTTTCTTACAATAGACACATTTATCAGCATTACTATGCCCAAAACCATTTGCCAAAATTGCCTCATCAAACTTCTTATGCCATTGCTTTGGAGCTTGCTTTAAGCCATATAATGACTTGACTAATTTGCATACTTTGTTCTCATTTCCTGGTAGGACAAAACCTTCAGGCTGTTCCATATATACTTCCTCGGTTAAGTCACCATTCAAAAAAGCCGTTTTAACATCCATCTGATGAATGTACAGTTTATATATAGATGCCAACGCAAACAGAACTCTTATGGATGTGGTTCTTGCAACTGGAGCATAGGTATCAAAATAATCTATGCCTTCTTTTTGTCTAAAGCCTTTTGCTACTAGTCTTGCTTTGTAAGTTTGTATAGAACCATCTGTTCTATATTTCTTTCGAAACACCCATTTACACCCGATTGCCTTTGAACCGGGTGGAAGATCTACTAAAACCCAAGTCTTGTTGGATAGTATAGAATCCATCTCATCATTTATTGCTTCTTGCCAAAAGGCAGAATCTCGTGAAGTCATAGCTTCTTTAAATGTTTTAGGATCGTCATTAATAGTGAGTACCATAGGTGTAACTTCTATTACTTTTGATCTAGTAGCCTCAACCAAAAAAGTAATTGAATCAGAGGAAATGAAATCAGAACTCAAGTGTTTTTCTTTTCTAACACGCTGACTTCTCCTAGGCTCACTTGGTTCACTATGTACTCTTTTTCCTCCACCAATGTTTTTAGAAGTTTCTTCTTCTATAGACTCAACTGTGCTATGTAGAAATTTATCTTCAAAGAATTCCACATGTATGGATTCCACTATCACATTGGATTGTAAATCCAGTAATCTATATGCTTTTGAGTTTTGTACATAGCCATCGAATACACTTTTAATAACCCTTGGTCCTAACTTTGTCTTATGGGGATCTTGGACTTTGTAAAATGCTAAACACCCCCATACTTTAAAATATTTTAAGTTAGGTTTTCTTCCATTATTCCAAAGTTCATAAGGTGAAGCCCCAAATTTCTTAAAAGGCACTTTATTATAAATATGACGTGCTGTCAACAAAGCTTCACCCCACAAGTAAAACGGTAATTTTGCATTCATAAGCATTGAATTAACCATATCTACCAAGGATCTATTTTTTCTTTCAGCCACCCCATTTTGTTGGGGTGTGTATGGGGCTGTTCGTTGGTGAATAATTCCATTATCCTCACAAAACTGATTGAAGATATCTGAAAAATATTCACCTCCTCTATCACTTCGAAGCACTTTAATTCTTTTTTCTTTCTGATTTTCAACTTTAGATTTAAATTCTTTGAATTTGTCAAATGCTTCATCCTTGGTTTTCAACAAGTATACATAAGTGTATCTTGTATGGTCGTCAATGAAAGTGATAAAATATCGCTTTCCTCCTCTTGTTAGTTGACCATTCAATTCACAAATATCGGAATGCACAAGTTCTAGCAAATCACTGTTTCTTTCAACTTTAGAAAATGGTTTTTTAGTCATCTTGGCTTCAGCACAAATGTTACATTTTCTGAAATCGTTAACAGAATAGTTAATATAGCCATGTTTCGACATATACTTTAAGCAATTAAAATTTAAATGTCCTAATCTAGCATGCCATAAAGAACTAGGAGAATCAACAACATAAGCAACAGTAGCAATTTTATTAATTGACAACTTAAACATACCATCACATGAGTATCCCTTTCCTACGAATACTCCATTCTTAGATACAATAACTTTATCAGATTCTAGAACAACTTTAAATCCCTACTTGCATAAAAGATTTGCAGAAACTAAGTTCTTTCTCAAGTCCGGAACATGGAGAACATTGACAAGGGTGAGTTTTTGGCCAGAAGTAAACTTCAATTCCACACTTCCCTTGCCTATAACCTTAGCCGAAGCATGATTTCCCATGAGGACTTCTTCAGGCTCTTTCAATTCATTATAGGACTTGAGCAAATTCTTATCATTGCACACATGTACGGTAGCGCCAGAATCAAGCCACCAATCTGCAGATTTTGCCACAGAGGCCATATGAAGTTCTGTGATCATCGCAACAAATTCTTGTCCAGCATCTTCCACAACATTTGCTTTATTATTTCCAGAACCAGATTTGGAGTTCTTTTCTGCCTTTGCCTTGAATCGACAATCTTTGATAAGATGTCCTTTAATGCCACAATAAAAACAAGGCCGATTCTTAGATTTATTCTTGAAATCTTTCTTGTTAGGTTTCAAACTATTGTTTGAATTTCCTGAATTTCCAGAAGTTGGTTCTTTGGAAGAAATGTGATGAACTTTCGATCCTAAGATCGACTCATCTCTGACACGATTTTCACTTTCAATTTGCAAGTGAGTCAAGAACTTGTCAATAGAGAAACTATCTGATGAATGAAGAATTTTCCTTCTGTAATCATTCCAAGCGGGAGGAAGTTTTGACAGAATTGCTCCAACTTGGAGAGCATCAGGAATAGTAATCTGCAGTTCTCTCATTTGGGAAACCAGAATCTCCAATTCACGGATTTGATCCATGATTGGTATGTTATCAACAAACTTAAATTCAAAATATTTTAAGGCAAGAAAACGATCGGTACCTTCCTTCATGTGTTTGTATTTAGACTCAAGAGCAGACCATACCTCTTTTGGCATCTTATAATTTCGGTACACATCATACAGCCTGTCGGTGAGGGCGTTGAGAATATAGCCCCTGCATAGCTTTTCATCCGTCTCACGCTTCGCTTTGTCTGCCGCAATTTTCTTTTTAACCTCCTCAGAGTCGATAGGCTTAGGATCTGCAATTGGTTGCAGCGAAGGATCGAGCAAGTAGTGAAGATTCAAAGATAGCAGAAGCCATGTCATTCTGTCTTGCCACCTAGTATAGTTTGTCCCATCAAACCTGTCAAGCCTGATGGATTCCTTTCCGTGAATTTGAAGTTGGACATTGGATTTCAGATCTGTCTCCATTGCGGAAGATATTGTTTTCGATGGTTAAAGTAACAGAGAGGATGGAAATAGAGAATGATTGAAAGCCTTGAGGCGTGTTAAACACTGTCCGAAAACAATATTTCCGTAGCACAGGAAATTTGTTCGCAGGATACAACAAGGCTCGAGATTTCTTGTGAGAGAGAAGGAGAAGAGAGCAGTGCATTTTTTTGACTGTGCGGAGAGAGCCGCATTTTATAGAGAAGATGGTATCGTTTGGGAAAAGGCACGTCTGTTCAGAAAGATGCAACTATCACGTATTCGAATTTTAAAAAATAAAATTCGAAGTCTGGACCGAAGCGTCTTCGTACGAACAGTCAAGCCCCAAGATGCCCCAAGTGCCCAAGTGCCTATCTATGACTATTTAAATGTAAGCCCAATTAGTTAGCCCATCTCTTATTTATGGGCTTTACTCAATTTGTTTATCATATTGGACAAAACAATATATACTTTCAATTTCCATCTTCTTCTATCATGTGGGACATTTGAACTTCTCCACTATACACAAATTACATAACATTCCCCCACTAATTTTGTATGATAATTTTTTTTCTTTGGATAAACGTTATCCATACAAAAAGGTATCTTTCGATTTGGACCTTTAATTATTGTACATTAGTAAAAGTTTTAACGAAGTTGTAGGTGTCTGTAAAAGATTGAACCACAACTCTTATCGTAAAACCGAATAGATGACACAGACAAGTTTATCCACTAGATCTCACAAGATTCTCAACACAACCTTAGCACTATTATATACGGCCATGTGCTAATCCTGAATTCATGAACATTTATAAATGTAACACATACATTTATTGAAGCGGCACCACTTCTATGTTCAAATTTGTAAAACCTAATAAATGCAAACTCTGCATTATGCATTTACTCACAAACTAGCCATGATCAATAAATCATATATGGAACTGTGCTAGTTCTTTTAAGCGCTTATCAATAACTTGTTGTTACCCATTTAACTTGAAAACTAACATATTAGTCTGAAGTTGGGTTCCCGTCATCGGCGCTTAGGATTTTAAGTCCCATAATTTTTGTTGTACTTTGCACTAAGTCTCTAGCAAGTGCTTTTGTGAGAGGATCCGCTAAGTTTTCAACGGATTTTACATATATGATGGTGATCACCCCCTTAGTAATTAAATCTCTCACAAACGTATGTCTTAATCTAATATGTCTAGATTTTCCATTGTAAACATCACTATATGCTCTAGACAATGTTGCTGAACTGTCGCAGTAAATAGAAATAGCAGATAACGAGTGTGGCCATAATTCAATGTCTAATAACAAGTCTCGTAACCATTCTGCTTCCTTAGCTGCGGCGCCAAGAGCAATGAACTCTGATTCCATAGTTGAATGTGCTATACATGTTTGTTTCTTAGATGCCCAACTTATGGCACCTCCCCCTAATGAGAATATCCATCCAGACGTTGATAAGCTCTCATTAGTACTAGACATCCAACTTGCATCGCAATACCCTTCTAGCACACTTGGATAACCAGCATAAACTAATTTTAATTCTTTTGTTCTTTTGAGATATCCAAGGATCCTATTAATTGCTTTCCAATGAAGTATGCTAGGTTTAGACGTAAATCTTGACATCATGTTAACAGCAAAAGCTATATCTGGCCTTGTGCAATATGTGACATACATAAGACATCCAATGGCACTGGCATATTCCAGTTGAGCAATGATTCGACCTTTATTTTCTTGCATTTACACACTAGAATCAACTGGAGTACTAGCATCTTTGATATTAAGATGTTTGAACTTATCAAGTATTTTTTCAATATAATGGGCTTGGTTCAAGGCATATCCTTTTTCATGTTTTTCAACTTTGATTCCCAATATTGTATCTACCTCATTAAGGTCTTTCATTTTAAAAACTGAAGTTAGATACTTTTTGGTATCGATAATTCCTTTCATGTTGTTACTAGCAATTATCATGTCATCAACATATAAACATAATATCACTATGTAATCATTGGTTTTCTTACAATAAACACATTTATTAGCATTACTATGCCCAAAACCATTTGCCAAAATTGCCTCATCAAACTTCTTATGCCATTGCTTTGGAGCTTGCTTTAAGCCATATAATGACTTGACTAATTTGCATACTTTGTTCTCATTTCCTGGTAGGACAAAACCTTCAGGCTGTTCCATATATACTTTGTAACAACCCGGAAAATCTGGGCCAGTTTAAAATTTTTATTTTGGCAATTTTAGTGAATTTAGATTATTTAAAATAGATTATTTTAAATAATATCGACAAGAAATTTATTTAGAATAGAATTCGACGTATATATTATATACGTCGTCGTTAGAATATAAAAATTTATATATAAATATAAAAGGAATTGAAAAAGGCGCGGTAGTTCGATAATTCGATTTCAAACTTCAATTGAATGTACCGGGTGCAAAACAATCCGGATTTTAGTGAAACCAACAACATTAGGATCTGATTGATAATATCTTTCTAACGGATGTAAGAAACTGAGATTTCACTTTAAAAATTGAAAGATATGTCCAGTTGAAAATTCTGAATAGTCGCTATGGAATTCAGGCCCTTAAAAATGGACATTTTGCAAACGACCTCGGATTTCGACGAAACCAGTTTTGTTGGGTCCGTGATGTCAATTTATTGCTAGATTCCAAATTTCGTAATTTTTCGAATCGATATGTGACCGTGGCATAGGAAAACGCGTTTGACCATTTCAGTTGATTTTAATCGACTGGAAATTGGCCATTTTTCCAACGGTCTCAGAATTCGACGAAACTAGTTTTGTTAGGACCGTATCGTCAATACGAAGCTAGAAAATATTTTTCTGGGATTTTTAAAGTTCGTATGTGACTCCGGTAATTTGAAATGTACGTTTAAAATTCAATATATTGATTTAAATGTAAGTTAAACGGAAACTGATTATAACGGCCGAATCAGCTTGCGATACATATCCCATTGTGTTCGGAATGGGGGTGAAACGCTATGGGCGACAGTCGGTGGGCCTCGTTTCGAAGTCGAATAAAAAGTCAACTCTAAGGAGAAAATAAATTAAAATAAAATTAAATATTAATAACCTTTTACATTTAAACCCCCCCCCCCCCCCCCCGATTCATATCAGAGCAAAATCGAAGAGGAAAAAAAAAAAAAAAAAAAAGGATTAAACCTAATCGATCGACGGGGAGAGCAGCCGCCGCCTCCATCGCGCCCCCCCCCTGGCGTTCGCCACCGCCCTCCGTCCCCTTCTCCCTTCGCCTGCGACGCCCGAAACCCCCCCCCCCCTCTCCTCAAGCGACGCGACAACATTTCCCCCCCGACCCGCATCCAACCGACGCCGCCAGGACCCGCGCCACCTTCGCCTAGCACCACCGCGAGCAAGGAGGAACCCTAGCGGTTGAAGGCTTATCGACGGTGAGCAGGAAGAAAAGAGGCGGGTTTCCAGCAGAAAAACAGTGAAGGTAATTAACTTTATTTAAATTTCAGTTTTAATTTAATTCACTTTATTTAAATTTGCATTGTTTTTCAATTTAAATCTGAAAATAGAATGTTTTTAAATCTGAAAATAGATATGTTTTTAAATCTGAAAATAGATATGCTTTTAAAAATCTGAAAATAGAATGTTTTTAAATCTGAAAATAGATATGTTTTTAAATCCGAAAATAGATATGTTTTTAAATCTGGAAATAAATTGTTTTTAAATTTGAAAAATGTATAAACATGATTTTTGAAAAATGTATAAACATGATTTTTGAAAAATGTATAAACATGATTTTTGAAAAATGTATAAACATGATTTTTGAAAAATGTATAAACATGATTTTTTGAAAAATGTATAAACATCAGTTTTGAAAAATATATAAACATGAGATTTGAAAATATAAAATAAAATTGGATTTGGAAAATATGATTTTTATTCATAGGCAAACGAAGTAAAAATAGGATTTTTATATGTTGAACTTCGAATTAAAAATATGATTTTTATATATTGAACTTCGATAGAAAAATATGATTTTTATATATTGAACTTCGATAGAAAAATGGAATTTTTATATATTGAACTTCGATAGAAAAATGGAATTTTTATATATTGAACTTCGATAGAAAAATGGAATTTTTATATATTGAACTTCGATATAAAAATATGATTTTTATATATTGAACTTCGCAATAAAAATATGATTTTTATATATTGAACTTCGCAATAAAAATATGATTTTTATATATTGAACTTTGAAGTAAAAATTCGATTTTTACATATGTAGTGGCTATGGGCAACGAAGACGACGAGGATGTGATAGCGATGAAGATTTCTATCATTGAAGTGCCGTGGAGCTAGGATAGCTAAAGGTGAGAATTTCTCACCTTTCTATTTTATTTCTAGTTATATATATATACTAGGATGCAGACGGTGCTTAGTAGCACCCGACACAATCGTCCACAGACCATGGACTTGTTTGTTTGATTGATTGGTGATTGATTGCGATATTGGTTTGAATGTGATTTGTGGTATGAAAAAAATCGAATCGATGAATTGGTTAGGATTAGACGTGCGCCGTTATAAGGCGAAGGAGTAAGGCTAGGTTAGACCCTTACTCCAAATTTTGTGGTTTGCATAACGAAAGTGAATTTGATTGATGTGTGAATGGCGTGGGCCTTCACTAGACCGGGGATAAGGCTAGGCCTTGTCCCGTTTCTAGTATCGTGCCGTTATGCCGCCGAAATTTTCTAAAATAAGTTAGAAAAATAAAAATAGCATTTTATTTAAAGAATGAACTGAATAGAAATTCATATGTTAAAATAAAATGTGTTATCGTTAAAAATATAATTTTTAACGTGAATGTGAATAAATAAATATTCATTTACAAACCAGACGGTTTGTTTATGTACACCTATTTGAATGACGTTGATTGGGTCGATAAATTTTACACATCGCCTAACTGCACAAATAAAATATGTGTTTGATTGTTTGAAACCCCACACGGGTGTTAGGATGAAATTTGAAGTTCACTCATCCTGATTGATTAAATATGTCGATCGATTGATTGACAGGCTGTTATAAGCGTTGGATATCTATATTTGATGCTTATACAGTGTAGTGCACTTTGGTTGATGGTTGATTATTTTCAATGTTATTATATACATGTGTTGTATGAAAATCCATATAATTAATTTTATATGGTAATTGATTGGGCCTCATTCCAATCGTGAAAATAAAGAATATTTTGATGATAACAAATATTTTGATAATAGGAAATATTTGAAATAGAATATTTGAAAATAGAAATTTATGAAGCCGTGTTGATTAGATTGACGCCATTTTGACGTAAACGATATTTATATCGATTTTATTCATTTTAAAATGAATATTGAAAAGTAATCTCGAAATCGAATTTTTCGAAATGAAATGAATTGAAAACGATTTCGAAATGAATTGAATTGAAAACGATTTCGAAATGAAATGAATTGAAAACGATTTCGAAATGAATTGAATTGAAAACGATTTCGAAATGAATTGAATTGAAAACGATTTCGAAATGAAATGAATTGAAAACGATTTCGAAATGAATTGAATTGAAAACGATTTCGAAATGAATTGAATTGAAAACGATTTCGAAATAAATTGAATTGAAAACGATTTCGAAATGAAATGAATTGAAAACGATTTCGAAATGAAATGAATTGAAAACGATTTCGAAATGAAATGAATTGAAAACGATTTCGAAATGAATTGAATTGAAAACGATTTCGAAATGAAATGAATTGAAAACGATTTCGAAATGAATTGAATTGAAAACGATTTCGAAATGAATTGAATTGAAAACGATTTCGAAATAAATTGAATTGAAAACGATTTCGAAATGAATTGAATTGAATATGAATTCAAATTGAATTGAAATTTGAATTGAATAGAAATGAATTTTAAAACGAATTTATAAAGAAGAATTCAATTTTGCCTTGAATTGAAATGGAAGTTGAAATAGATTTTGAAACGAATTTTAAAAACTATTTATATAATTCGTTTTAAATAGAAATCGACGAAGTATATATTATATATATTATATATATAATATAATGGCCTGAATAGAACGCGCCGCGGCAGTTCGCGAATTTCGACCATTTATTTCAAACGGACATTACGGGAGATCCGACCGTCGGATTCTCCTAAAACCGGAACCGTTGGGTTCGTATCGAAAAGAGCTTTCTAACAAATGTTAGAAATTTGAAATCTAACGGTTGGATTTGGAGATACGTCCAAATCAAATTGGAAAAAGGTCGCTGTAAGTGCAGTTCGATGGCCATTGTTGGAAATCGACTGTACGGGCCTTGATAAAATTATTAAAAATAGTAATAATTTGTGTAAAATCATAAGAAATGATTTAGAAAGAATTGGGATGAAAAACTCCCTATTTGAAAAGATACAAATAGATTTTTATCGAAATGAACTAGTTTTGAACTAGAATTATAATTCTATTTATTTTTTAAATAAATAAATTGAATTTGAAAAGGGTTTTGAAAATAACCAAAATTTCCAATGATTGCATTGGAGTGGATTTGAATCGAAATTGTCTTCGGAATATTTCGATGTTGGAATTTGTGATTATACGGATGTTGTTACGGAAATTTGAAAGATATATATTTATATCGTTATTTCCAATACGACATTTGTTAATCGTAGAATTTGATATTGAATATAAGCCGATATATTTTCTATTCAGAGCCTTATATTGAATATCAAATGGGATTTGGGTTTGTCGTGAATGGTGTCTTCACTAACACTGTTCTTGAACCCAGTTGAGAAAAGATTAAATCTTTTTATTTAGATTTAATGAAGTGTACCAATTAAATAATATTTAATTGGAATTGAATCGATATTGATTTTTGGGTTTATCGTGGACAGTGTTTTAAATAACACTCGTTCTTTAACCCGACGATTAATGAATGTGATTTTGGGTTTATCGTGAACCGTGTTTTTAAATGACACTGATTCTTTAACCCAGTCAAAAGATTAAAACTAAGTGGAGTTTTAATGAATCTTTAATTAGATTGAAAAGATCGAGAATGGAGTATCACCAGTTTGGCTCCAGGCGATAGTTAAATCTTTAATTAGATTTGAATGTGAAATTTAGAAACTAACTGGCGGTTAGCCAAGCAGAATGGTTTTCTGGATATTGATCTGATGTTGGTTTCGGCCTTCGGGGTTAATATTTGGGGAATTATTCTCTTGATTAATTTACGGTTAGTGACTAATGAATTGGAATGAGGCGTATGTTGTGTTTGTGTAACACTTTTATAATATATACGCGAGTTATTCGGAAAGGCCGGGTTTATCCCATTCTGAATAACTGATACGACGATAAGTCGAAGATGAAGACGATGGTCGAAGACCGGAGGTCTTCACGTCGTTTGGGTGATAACTGATGATCTTGATTGGGCTGTACACCCAAGAAGATGGAAACAGTTAGTGATCGTCCAGACGCACTTGGAGATCGATGGATATGCGGGGTACTAGGTGCCTCCGGTTTCGTTCAGACCCAGGACGGACTTGTAAATGGACTGTGTGTCTGACATAGGATGGTTTGCCTGTGTGGCATGCTAAGATGCAAATGATCAAGGCTTCTGTTGAAAAGCAAAGTCTTGTGGTGATGATCAAAGCACGGCCTTTGTGGCGTAGCTTTGTGTAACGTTTACCTCGCGTGTTTCACACCAGGTATGAACCAAAAACGGGAGACGGACCTCAGGGAGGGCATGCGTTTCCTTCTAGATAAAAAGTGGCGTCAGTGGTTTTACACGCCCTGACGAGTTTGACTTATGTGGTTGTTGCTGTTGCGAGGCGCCTCGGATTGATCGGTCGTTCTCGAACCGATGGAGTCATTTGGTTGGCTCATTTACGCCCCAAAGGGCGGGGAAACGTAGTGTTCAGGCATTTTAATCCACATCGGTGGACCGGCCCTGTCGCTCCAAGGGACGATGCGTTCTGTTCCTGAGACATGGGCTAGATTGTCTCGAATCGGTTGAGGATCTTGCCCCTAGCCTCGGTTCATAGTTGGAAACCCAATTTCCAAATACGTGACTTTGCGATTTTGATTGTATAACCTATATATGGCGACATAGTGGTATGGGGCATTCATGCCGCCTATGATTGATACTTATGATTTGAAGTGTTTTATACACTATGCACTTATAATAGTATCAAATGATTTGTTTTAAACGTATCAAGCATTCTTTGGCTGTTATAAGGTAAAAACCCTATCCCCCGGCTTGCGTTGCATTGTGTGATAGGACCTGGGTCTTATAACAGCTTCATTTTTCTTTATTTAGCATTGCGCTGTTTGTTTTATGCACTGGTATTCTTGGGAGGAAACCCGTTCCGTGTTATACGGCGTGGTCCCTTGATTTACCTAACTTTGAAAATAAAGATTTATAACTGTTTTAGTTCTCACACCAGTCACATGACTGACCTGGAGTTTATTGTTTTAACCTAAACTCTGGGTGCCCCTATTTTGACACGGGCAGCTAGTAGTTTTGGTTTTGCAGATTTATATTCACAGGATCCTGGTTTACAGCTGGAACGATATCCGGAAAGCTTTGTATCCGTATATCTCTTCTAGTTGTGTATTGTATTATTTTCCGCTGCTATGTATTTAAATATAATTTAAATCTCTGATATTTCTGTGTAATATTCTTTTATACTCTGTATATTCTTGTAATCTGATGCATTGTTGTAATATACAATGAAACGTTCTTCTGTATGCGTTCTGATTTGTCGTGTTCTCAAACGATAGGGCGTTTCGAACGGCCTGAATCGGTTTAGCGACTGGTTCGGACCGAGCGAAATTTCTTTGCCGTCACATTTGGTATCAGAGCTTTGGTTTACAAAGCAGAGAACAAGGCACATTAGAACCATACGAAAGAATTCATCAGATATTAGATTAGTAAAATCCAATGGGAATGACTCGTTAGAGATGGGATCAGTAGTATCCTAGAACGAGTGTGAAGAGTATATTTTTAACGTGAAAACAAATTTTGTTTTGAAAATTTAAATCAATTATTCGTATTTGAAAATCTATTTATATTGAGTTGGACAATCCAGTATATATAGGTTTTGCGTATACGTCTGATCCGCGTGTATTCAAAGTTTTAATATATTGGGTAGATATAGAATCACATTCTAGTTGCCCGGGGATGGTTCTGATAATGCTGCAGCGTTACCAGTATTTATTTTCGAGTGACGAAGGTGTGATATCTATATATTTCCATTAGACTGGTGTGAGAACCAAAACTTATATAGTTAGAACACCTTGTTGTGAATTGGCATCAAAAACAAGATTTTCAGTATATATATCAAAATTATGAATTTGAAACGTTAAATTCACTAATTGATTGATGATTGTGTTGTTTGTTTAATTGTTTGATAATCTTGAACCATTATGCCTAACTGCATCACATTTTGAACTGTATTGAAAATTGGTCGCATTTGCTTGCATACATATACTCACATTGAACAGGTCATAGCAAGGAGGCTAGAGCCAGAGAATAAAATTTGTTTGCCCGACAAATAGGTACATGTTTACTACATAATTTCCTGTTTTGTTTGGGTGATGATGATTTTGTGAGCCTATTGGCTAGCCGCTTGGCTTTTTCTTTTTCTTTTTGAAATCTGAAGGACCGGGGAAGCTATTTGAAATTCCCCGATGCTCCCGGTGCAGGGGAGGTTATGGCGAAATTTTTCAAAAATTTAGGGTGTTAGCCAAATTTTTGAAGTTTTAAAAATTCTCAGAAACTAAAGAGTTGGAGAATGGAAGCCAGATCGAGCGTAGAGCTGAATAATCAAACCACTTTCGACTTTGTTCCTTTTCGGGGACGAAAAGTTTTAAGTGGGGGAGATTGTAACAACCCGGAAAATCTGGGCCAGTTTAAAATTTTTATTTTGGCAATTTTAGTGAATTTAGATTATTTAAAATAGATTATTTTAAATAATATCGACAAGAAATTTATTTAGAATAGAATTCGACGTATATATTATATACGTCGTCGTTAGAATATAAAAATTTATATATAAATATAAAAGGAATTGAAAAAGGCGCGGTAGTTCGATAATTCGATTTCAAACTTCAATTGAATGTACCGGGTGCAAAACAATCCGGATTTTAGTGAAACCAACAACATTAGGATCTGATTGATAATATCTTTCTAACGAATGTAAGAAACTGAGATTTCACTTTAAAAATTGAAAGATATGTCCAGTTGAAAATTCTGAATAGTCGCTATGGAATTCAGGCCCTTAAAAATGGACATTTTGCAAACGACCTCGGATTTCGACGAAACCAGTTTTGTTGGGTCCGTGATGTCAATTTATTGCTAGATTCCAAATTTCGTAATTTTTCGAATCGATATGTGAGCGTGGCATAGGAAAACGCGTTTGACCATTTCAGTTGATTTTAATCGACTGGAAATTGGCCATTTTTCCAACGGTCTCAGAATTCGACGAAACTAGTTTTGTTAGGACCGTATCGTCAATACGAAGCTAGAAAATATTTTTCTGGGATTTTTAAAGTTCGTATGTGACTCCGGTAATTTGAAATGTACGTTTAAAATTCAATATATTGATTTAAATGTAAGTTAAACGGAAACTGATTATAACGGCCGAATCAGCTTGCGATACATATCCCATTGTGTTCGGAATGGGGGTGAAACGCTATGGGCGACAGTCGGTGGGCCTCGTTTCGAAGTCGAATAAAAAGTCAACTCTAAGGAGAAAATAAATTAAAATAAAATTAAATATTAATAACCTTTTACATTTAAACCCCCCCCCCCCCCCCCCCCGATTCATATCAGAGCAAAATCGAAGAGGAAAAAAAAAAAAAAAAAAAAGGATTAAACCTAATCGATCGACGGGGAGAGCAGCCGCCGCCTCCATCGCGCCCCCCCTGGCGTTCGCCACCGCCCTCCGTCCCCTTCTCCCTTCGCCTGCGACGCCCGAAACCCCCCCCCCCCCCTCTCCTCAAGCGACGCGACAACATTTCCCCCCCGACCCGCATCCAACCGACGCCGCCAGGACCCGCGCCACCTTCGCCTAGCACCACCGCGAGCAAGGAGGAACCCTAGCGGTTGAAGGCTTATCGACGGTGAGCAGGAAGAAAAGAGGCGGGTTTCCAGCAGAAAAACAGTGAAGGTAATTAACTTTATTTAAATTTCAGTTTTAATTTAATTCACTTTATTTAAATTTGCATTGTTTTTCAATTTAAATCTGAAAATAGAATGTTTTTAAATCTGAAAATAGATATGTTTTTAAATCTGAAAATAGATATGCTTTTAAAAATCTGAAAATAGAATGTTTTTAAATCTGAAAATAGATATGTTTTTAAATCCGAAAATAGATATGTTTTTAAATCTGGAAATAAATTGTTTTTAAATTTGAAAAATGTATAAACATGATTTTTGAAAAATGTATAAACATGATTTTTGAAAAATGTATAAACATGATTTTTGAAAAATGTATAAACATGATTTTTGAAAAATGTATAAACATGATTTTTTGAAAAATGTATAAACATCAGTTTTGAAAAATATATAAACATGAGATTTGAAAATATAAAATAAAATTGGATTTGGAAAATATGATTTTTATTCATAGGCAAACGAAGTAAAAATAGGATTTTTATATGTTGAACTTCGAATTAAAAATATGATTTTTATATATTGAACTTCGATAGAAAAATATGATTTTTATATATTGAACTTCGATAGAAAAATGGAATTTTTATATATTGAACTTCGATAGAAAAATGGAATTTTTATATATTGAACTTCGATAGAAAAATGGAATTTTTATATATTGAACTTCGATATAAAAATATGATTTTTATATATTGAACTTCGCAATAAAAATATGATTTTTATATATTGAACTTCGCAATAAAAATATGATTTTTATATATTGAACTTTGAAGTAAAAATTCGATTTTTACATATGTAGTGGCTATGGGCAACGAAGACGACGAGGATGTGATAGCGATGAAGATTTCTATCATTGAAGTGCCGTGGAGCTAGGATAGCTAAAGGTGAGAATTTCTCACCTTTCTATTTTATTTCTAGTTATATATATATACTAGGATGCAGACGGTGCTTAGTAGCACCCGACACAATCGTCCACAGACCATGGACTTGTTTGTTTGATTGATTGGTGATTGATTGCGATATTGGTTTGAATGTGATTTGTGGTATGAAAAAAATCGAATCGATGAATTGGTTAGGATTAGACGTGCGCCGTTATAAGGCGAAGGAGTAAGGCTAGGTTAGACCCTTACTCCAAATTTTGTGGTTTGCATAACGAAAGTGAATTTGATTGATGTGTGAATGGCGTGGGCCTTCACTAGACCGGGGATAAGGCTAGGCCTTGTCCCGTTTCTAGTATCGTGCCGTTATGCCGCCGAAATTTTCTAAAATAAGTTAGAAAAATAAAAATAGCATTTTATTTAAAGAATGAACTGAATAGAAATTCATATGTTAAAATAAAATGTGTTATCGTTAAAAATATAATTTTTAACGTGAATGTGAATAAATAAATATTCATTTACAAACCAGACGGTTTGTTTATGTACACCTATTTGAATGACGTTGATTGGGTCGATAAATTTTACACATCGCCTAACTGCACAAATAAAATATGTGTTTGATTGTTTGAAACCCCACACGGGTGTTAGGATGAAATTTGAAGTTCACTCATCCTGATTGATTAAATATGTCGATCGATTGATTGACAGGCTGTTATAAGCGTTGGATATCTATATTTGATGCTTATACAGTGTAGTGCACTTTGGTTGATGGTTGATTATTTTCAATGTTATTATATACATGTGTTGTATGAAAATCCATATAATTAATTTTATATGGTAATTGATTGGGCCTCATTCCAATCGTGAAAATAAAGAATATTTTGATGATAACAAATATTTTGATAATAGGAAATATTTGAAATAGAATATTTGAAAATAGAAATTTATGAAGCCGTGTTGATTAGATTGACGCCATTTTGACGTAAACGATATTTATATCGATTTTATTCATTTTAAAATGAATATTGAAAAGTAATCTCGAAATCGAATTTTTCGAAATGAAATGAATTGAAAACGATTTCGAAATGAATTGAATTGAAAACGATTTCGAAATGAAATGAATTGAAAACGATTTCGAAATGAATTGAATTGAAAACGATTTCGAAATGAATTGAATTGAAAACGATTTCGAAATGAAATGAATTGAAAACGATTTCGAAATGAATTGAATTGAAAACGATTTCGAAATGAATTGAATTGAAAACGATTTCGAAATAAATTGAATTGAAAACGATTTCGAAATGAAATGAATTGAAAACAATTTCGAAATGAAATGAATTGAAAACGATTTCGAAATGAAATGAATTGAAAACGATTTCGAAATGAATTGAATTGAAAACGATTTCGAAATGAAATGAATTGAAAACGATTTCGAAATGAATTGAATTGAAAACGATTTCGAAATGAATTGAATTGAAAACGATTTCGAAATAAATTGAATTGAAAACGATTTCGAAATGAATTGAATTGAATATGAATTCAAATTGAATTGAAATTTGAATTGAATAGAAATGAATTTTAAAACGAATTTATAAAGAAGAATTCAATTTTGCCTTGAATTGAAATGGAAGTTGAAATAGATTTTGAAACGAATTTTAAAAACTATTTATATAATTCGTTTTAAATAGAAATCGACGAAGTATATATTATATATATTATATATATAATATAATGGCCTGAATAGAACGCGCCGCGCCGCGGCAGTTCGCGAATTTCGACCATTTATTTCAAACGGACATTACGGGAGATCCGACCGTCGGATTCTCCTAAAACCGGAACCGTTGGGTTCGTATCGAAAAGAGCTTTCTAACAAATGTTAGAAATTTGAAATCTAACGGTTGGATTTGGAGATACGTCCAAATCAAATTGGAAAAAGGTCGCTGTAAGTGCAGTTCGATGGCCATTGTTGGAAATCGACTGTACGGGCCTTGATAAAATTATTAAAAATAGTAATAATTTGTGTAAAATCATAAGAAATGATTTAGAAAGAATTGGGATGAAAAACTCCCTATTTGAAAAGATACAAATAGATTTTTATCGAAATGAACTAGTTTTGAACTAGAATTATAATTCTATTTATTTTTTAAATAAATAAATTGAATTTGAAAAGGGTTTTGAAAATAACCAAAATTTCCAATGATTGCATTGGAGTGGATTTGAATCGAAATTGTCTTCGGAATATTTCGATGTTGGAATTTGTGATTATACGGATGTTGTTACGGAAATTTGAAAGATATATATTTATATCGTTATTTCCAATACGACATTTGTTAATCGTAGAATTTGATATTGAATATAAGCCGATATATTTTCTATTCAGAGCCTTATATTGAATATCAAATGGGATTTGGGTTTGTCGTGAATGGTGTCTTCACTAACACTGTTCTTGAACCCAGTTGAGAAAAGATTAAATCTTTTTATTTAGATTTAATGAAGTGTACCAATTAAATAATATTTAATTGGAATTGAATCGATATTGATTTTTGGGTTTATCGTGGACAGTGTTTTAAATAACACTCGTTCTTTAACCCGACGATTAATGAATGTGATTTTGGGTTTATCGTGAACCGTGTTTTTAAATGACACTGATTCTTTAACCCAGTCAAAAGATTAAAACTAAGTGGAGTTTTAATGAATCTTTAATTAGATTGAAAAGATCGAGAATGGAGTATCACCAGTTTGGCTCCAGGCGATAGTTAAATCTTTAATTAGATTTGAATGTGAAATTTAGAAACTAACTGGCGGTTAGCCAAGCAGAATGGTTTTCTGGATATTGATCTGATGTTGGTTTCGGCCTTCGGGGTTAATATTTGGGGAATTATTCTCTTGATTAATTTACGGTTAGTGACTAATGAATTGGAATGAGGCGTATGTTGTGTTTGTGTAACACTTTTATAATATATACGCGAGTTATTCGGAAAGGCCGGGTTTATCCCATTCTGAATAACTGATACGACGATAAGTCGAAGATGAAGACGATGGTCGAAGACCGGAGGTCTTCACGTCGTTTGGGTGATAACTGATGATCTTGATTGGGCTGTACACCCAAGAAGATGGAAACAGTTAGTGATCGTCCAGACGCACTTGGAGATCGATGGATATGCGGGGTACTAGGTGCCTCCGGTTTCGTTCAGACCCAGGACGGACTTGTAAATGGACTGTGTGTCTGACATAGGATGGTTTGCCTGTGTGGCATGCTAAGATGCAAATGATCAAGGCTTCTGTTGAAAAGCAAAGTCTTGTGGTGATGATCAAAGCACGGCCTTTGTGGCGTAGCTTTGTGTAACGTTTACCTCGCGTGTTTCACACCAGGTATGAACCAAAAACGGGAGACGGACCTCAGGGAGGGCATGCGTTTCCTTCTAGATAAAAAGTGGCGTCAGTGGTTTTACACGCCCTGACGAGTTTGACTTATGTGGTTGTTGCTGTTGCGAGGCGCCTCGGATTGATCGGTCGTTCTCGAACCGATGGAGTCATTTGGTTGGCTCATTTACGCCCCAAAGGGCGGGGAAACGTAGTGTTCAGGCATTTTAATCCACATCGGTGGACCGGCCCTGTCGCTCCAAGGGACGATGCGTTCTGTTCCTGAGACATGGGCTAGATTGTCTCGAATCGGTTGAGGATCTTGCCCCTAGCCTCGGTTCATAGTTGGAAACCCAATTTCCAAATACGTGACTTTGCGATTTTGATTGTATAACCTATATATGGCGACATAGTGGTATGGGGCATTCATGCCGCCTATGATTGATACTTATGATTTGAAGTGTTTTATACACTATGCACTTATAATAGTATCAAATGATTTGTTTTAAACGTATCAAGCATTCTTTGGCTGTTATAAGGTAAAAACCCTATCCCCCGGCTTGCGTTGCATTGTGTGATAGGACCTGGGTCTTATAACAGCTTCATTTTTCTTTATTTAGCATTGCGCTGTTTGTTTTATGCACTGGTATTCTTGGGAGGAAACCCGTTCCGTGTTATACGGCGTGGTCCCTTGATTTACCTAACTTTGAAAATAAAGATTTATAACTGTTTTAGTTCTCACACCAGTCACATGACTGACCTGGAGTTTATTGTTTTAACCTAAACTCTGGGTGCCCCTATTTTGACACGGGCAGCTAGTAGTTTTGGTTTTGCAGATTTATATTCACAGGATCCTGGTTTACAGCTGGAACGATATCCGGAAAGCTTTGTATCCGTATATCTCTTCTAGTTGTGTATTGTATTATTTTCCGCTGCTATGTATTTAAATATAATTTAAATCTCTGATATTTCTGTGTAATATTCTTTTATACTCTGTATATTCTTGTAATCTGATGCATTGTTGTAATATACAATGAAACGTTCTTCTGTATGCGTTCTGATTTGTCGTGTTCTCAAACGATAGGGCGTTTCGAACGGCCTGAATCGGTTTAGCGACTGGTTCGGACCGAGCGAAATTTCTTTGCCGTCACATACTTCCTCGGTTAAGTCACCATTCAAAAAAGCCGTTTTAACATCCATCTGATGAATGTACAGTTTATATATAGATGCCAACGCAAACAGAACTCTTATGAATGAGGTTCTTGCAACTGGAGCATAGGTATCAAAATAATCTATGCCTTCTTTTTGTCTAAAGCCTTTTGCTACTAGTCTTGCTTTGTAAGTTTGTATAGAACCATCTGTTCTATATATCTTTCGAAACACCCATTTACACCCGATTGCCTTTGAACCGGGTGGAAGATCTACTAAAACCCAAGTCTTGTTGGATAGTATAGAATCCATCTCATCATTTATTGCTTCTTGCCAAAAGGCTGAATCTCGTGAAGTCATAGCTTCTTTAAATGTTTTAGGATCGTCATTAATAGTGAGTACCATAGGTGTAACTTCTATTACTTTTGATCTAGTAGCCTCAACCAAAAAAGTAATTGAATCAGAGGAAATGAAATCAGAACTCAAGTGTTTTTCTTTTCTAGCACGCTGACTTCTCCTAGGCTCACTTGGTTCACTATGTACTCTTTTTCCTCCACCAATGTTTTTAGAAGTTTCTTCTTCTATAGACTCAACTATGCTATGTAGAAATTTATCTTCAAAGAATTCCACATGTATGGATTCCACTATCACATTGGATTGTAAATCCAGTAATCTATATGCTTTTGAGTTTTGTGCATAGCCAACGAATACACTTTTAATACCCTTGGTCCTAACTTTGTCTTATGGGGATCTTGGACTTTGTAAAATGCTAAACACCCCCATACTTTAAAATAATTTAAGTTAGGTTTTCTTCCATTATTCCAAAGTTCATAAGGTGAAGCCCCAAATTTCTTAAAAGGCACTTTATTATAAATATGACATGCTGTCAACAAAGCTTCACCCCAGAAGTAAAACGGTAATTTTGCATTCATAAGCATTGAATTAACCATATCTACCAAGGATCTATTTTTTCTTTCAGCCACCCCATTTTGTTGGGGTGTGTATGGGGCTGTTCGTTGGTGAATAATTCCACTATCCTCACAAAACTGATTGAAGATATCTGAAAAATATTCACCTCCTCTATCACTTCGAAGCACTTTAATTCTTTTTCTTTCTGATTTTCAACTTCAGATTTAAATTCTTTGAATTTGTCAAATGCTTCATCCTTGGTTTTCAACAAGTATACATAAGTGTATCTTGTATGGTCGTCAATGAAAGTGATAAAATATCGCTTTCCTCCTCTTGTTAGTTGACCATTCAATTCACAAATATCGGAATGCACAAGTTCTAGCAAATCACTGTTTCTTTCAACTTTAGAAAATGGTTTTTTAGTCATCTTGGCTTCAGCACAAATGTTACATTTTCTGAAATCGTTAACAGAATAGTTAATATAGCCATGTTTCGACATATACTTTAAGCAATTAAAATTTAAATGTCCTAATCTAGCATGCCATAAAGAACTAGGAGAATCAACAACATAAGCAACAGTAGCAATTTTATTAATTGACAACTTAAACATACCATCACATGAGTATCCCTTTCCTACGAATACTCCATTCTTAGATACAATAACTTTATCAGATTCTAGAACAACTTTAAATCCCTTCTTGCATAAAAGATTTGCAGAAACTAAGTTCTTTCTCAAGTCCGGAACATGGAGAACATTGACAAGGGTGAGTTTTTGGCCAGAAGTAAACTTCAATTCCACACTTCCCTTGCCTATAACCTTAGCCGAAGCATGATTTCCCATGAGGACTTCTTCAGGCTCTTTCAATTCATTATAGGACTTGAACAAATTCGTATCATTGCACACATGTACGGTAGTGCCAGAATCAAGCCACCAATCTGCAGATTTTGCCACAGAGGCCATATGAAGTTCTGTGATCATCGCAACAAATTCTTGTCCAGCATCTTCCACAACATTTGCTTTATTATTTCCAGAACCAGATTTGGAGTTCTTTTCTGCCTTTGCCTTGAATCGACAATCTTTGATAAGATGTCCTTTAATGCCACAATAAAAACAAGGCCGATTCTTAGATTTATTCTTGAAATCTTTCTTGTTAGGTTTCAAACTATTGTTTGAATTTACTGAATTTCCAGAAGTTGGTTCTTTGGAAGAAATGTGATGAACTTTCGATCCTAAGATCGACTCATCTTTGACACGATTTTCACTTTCAATTTGCCAGTGAGTCAAGAACTTGTCAATAGAGAAACTATCTGATGAATGAAGAATTTTCCTTCTGTAACCATTCCAAGCGGGAGGAAGTTTTGACAGAATTGCTCCTACTTGGAGGGCATCAGGAATAGTAATCTGCAGTTCTCTCATTTGGGAAACCAGAATCTCCAATTCACGGATTTGATCCATGATTGGTATGTTATCAACAAACTTAAATTCAAAATATTTTAAGGCAAGAAAACGATCGGTACCTTCCTTCATGTGTTTGTATTTAGACTCAAGAGCAGACCATACCTCTTTTGGCGTCTTATAATTTCGGTACACATCATACAGCCTGTCGGTGAGGGCGTTGAGAATATAGCCCCTGCATAGCTTTTCATCCGTCTCACGCTTCGCTTTGTCTGCCGCAATTTTCTTTTTAACTTCCTCAGAGTCGGTAGGCTTAGGATCTGCAATTGGTTGCAGCGAAGGATCGAGCAAGTAGTGAAGATTCAAAGATAGCAGAAGCCATGTCATTCTGTCTTGCCACCTAGTATCGTTTGTCCCATCAAACCTGTCAAGCCTGATGGATTCCTTTCCGTGAATTTGAAGTTGGACATTGGATTTCAGATCTGTCTCCATTGCGGAAGATATTGTTTTCGATTGTTAAAGTAACAGAGAGGATGGAAATAGAGAATGATTGAAAGCCTTGAGGCGTGTTAAACACTGTCCGAAAACAATATTTCCGTAGCACAGGAAATTTGTTCGCAGGATACAACAAGGCTCGAGATTTCTTGTGAGAGAGAAGGAGAAGAGAGCAGTGCATTTTTTTGACTGTGCGGAGAGAGCCGCATTTTATAGAGAAGATGGTATCGTTTGGGAAAAGGCACGTCTGTTCAGAAAGATGCAACTGTCGCGTATTCGAATTTTAAAAAATAAAATTCAAAGTCTGGACCGAAGCGTCTTCGTACGAACAGTCAAGCCCCAAGATGCCCCAAGTGCCTAAGTGCCTATCTACGACTATTTAAATGTAAGCCCAATTAGTTAGCCCATTCTTATTTATGGGCTTTACTCAATTTGTTTATCATATTGGACAAAACAATATATACTTTCAATTTCCATCTTCTTCTATCATGTGGGACATTTGAACTTCTCCACTATACACAAATTACATAACATTCCCCCACTAATTTGTGTATGATAATTTTTTTTCTTTGGATAAACGTTATCCATACAAAAAGGTATCTTTCGATTTGGACCTTTAATTAGTGTACATTAGTAAAAGTTTTAACGAAGTTGTAGGTGTCTGTAAAAGATTGAACCACAACTCTTATCGTAAAACCGAACAGATGACACAGACAAGTTTATCCACTAGATCTCACAAGATTCTCAACACAACCTTAGCACTATTATATACGACCATATGCTAATCCTGAATTCATGAACATTTATAAATGTAACACATACATTTATTGAAGCGGCACCACTTCTATGTTCAAATTTGTAAAACCTAATAAATGCAAACTCTGCATTATGCATTTACTCACAAACTAGCCATGATCAATAAATCATATATGGAACTGTGCTAGTTCTTTTAAGCGCTTATCAATAACTTGTTGTTACCCATTTAACTTGAAAACTAACATATTAGTCTGAAGTTGGGTTCCCGTCATCGGCGCTTAGGATTTTAAGTCCCATAATTTTTGTTGTACTTTGCACTAAGTCTCTAGCAAGTGCTTTTGTGAGAGGATCCGCTAAGTTTTCGCCGGATTTTACATATATGATGGTAATCACCCCCTTAGTAATTAAATCTCTCACAAACGTATGTCTTAAACTAATATGTCTAGATTTTCCATTGTAAACATCACTATATGCTCTAGACAATGTTGCTGAACTGTCGCAGTAAATAGAAATAGCAGATAACGAGTGTGGCCATAATTCAATGTCTGATAACAAGTCTCGTAACCATTCTGCTTCCTTAGCTGCGGCGCCAAGAGCAATGAACTCTGATTCCATAGTTGAATGTGCTATACATGTTTGTTTCTTAGATGCCCAACTTATGGCTCCTCCCCCTAATGAGAATATCCATCCAGACGTTGATAAGCTCTCATTAGTACTAGACATCCAACTTGCATCGCAATACCCTTCTAGTACACTTGGATAATCAGCATAAACTAATTTCAATTCTTTTGTTCTTTTGAGATATCCAAGGATCCTATTAATTGCTTTCCAATGAAGTATGCTAGGTTTAGACGTAAATCTTGACATCATGTTAACAGCAAAAGCTATATCTGGCCTTGTGCAATATGTGACATACATAAGACATCCAATGGCACTGGCATATTCCAGTTGAGCAATGATTCGACCTTTATTTTCTTGCATTTTCACACTAGAATCAACTGGAGTACTAGCATCTTTGATATTAAGATGTTTGAACTTATCAAGTATTTTTTCAATATAATGGGCTTGGTTCAAGGCATATCCTTTTTCATGTTTTTCAACTTTGATTCCCAATATTGTATCTACCTCATTAAGGTCTTTCATTTTAAAAACTGAAGTTAGATACTTTTTGGTATCGATAATTCCTTTCATGTTGTTACTAGCAATTATCATGTCATCAACATATAAACATAATATCACTATGTAATCATTGGTTTTCTTACAATAAACACATTTATCAGCATTACTATGCCCAAAACCATTTGCCAAAATTGCCTCATCAAACTTCTTATGCCATTGCTTTGGAGCTTGCTTTAAGCCATATAATGACTTGACTAATTTGCATACTTTGTTCTCATTTCCTGGTAGGACAAAACCTTCAGGCTGTTCCATATATACTTCCTCGGTTAAGTCACCATTCAAAAAAGCCGTTTTAACATCCATCTGATGAATGTACAGTTTATATATAGATGCCAACGCAAACAGAACTCTTATGGATGTGGTTCTTGCAACTGGAGCATAGGCATCAAAATAATCTACGCCTTCTTTTTGTCTAAAGCCTTTTGCTACTAGTCTTGCTTTGTAAGTTTGTATAGAACCATCTGTTCTATATTTCTTTCGAAACACCCATTTACACCCGATTGCCTTTGAACCGAGTGGAAGATCTACTGAAACCCAAGTCTTGTTGGATAGTATAGAATCCATCTCATCATTTATTGCTTCTTGCCAAAAGGCAGAATCTCGTGAAGTCATAGCTTCTTTAAATGTTTTAGGATCGTCATTAATAGTGAGTACCATAGGTGTAACTTCTATTACTTTTGATCTAGTAGCCTCAACCAAAAAAGTAATTGAATCAGAGGAAATGAAATCAGAACTCAAGTGTTTTTCTTTTCTAGCACGCTGACTTCTCCTAGGCTCACTTGGTTCACTATGTACTCTTTTTCCTCCACCAATGTTTTTAGAAGTTTCTTCTTCTATAGACTCAACTGTGCTATGTAGAAATTTATCTTCAAAGAATTCCACATGTATGGATTCCACTATCACATTGGATCGTAAATCCAGTAATCTATATGCTTTTGAGTTTTGTGCATAGCCAACGAATACACTTTTAATACCCCTTGGTCCTAACTTTGTCTTATGGGGATCTTGGACTTTGTAAAATGCTAAACACCCCCATACTTTAAAATAATTTAAGTTAGGTTTTCTTCCATTATTCCAAAGTTCATAAGGTGAAGCCCCAAATTTCTTAAAAGGCACTTTATTATAAATATGACATGCTGTCAACAAAGCTTCACCCCAGAAGTAAAACGGTAATTTTGCATTCATAGGCATTGAATTAACCATATCTACCAAGGATCTATTTTTTCTTTCAGCCACCCCATTTTGTTGGGGTGTGTATGGGGCTGTTCGTTGGTGAATAATTCCATTATCCTCACAAAACTGATTGAAGATATCTGAAAAATATTCACCTCCTCTATCACTTCGAAGCACTTTAATTCTTTTTTCTTTCTGATTTTCAACTTCAGATTTAAATTCTTTGAATTTGTCAAATGCTTCATCCTTGGTTTTCAACAAGTATACATAAGTGTATCTTGTATGGTCGTCAATGAAAGTGATAAAATATCGCTTTCCTCCTCTTGTTAGTTGACCATTCAATTCACAAATATCGGAATGCACAAGTTCTAGCAAATCACTGTTTCTTTCAACTTTAGAAAATGGTTTTTTAGTCATCTTGGCTTCAGCACAAATGTTACATTTTCTGAAATCGTTAACAGAATAGTTAATATAGCCATGTTTCGACATATACTTTAAGCAATTAAAATTTAAATGTCCTAATCTAGCATGCCATAAAGAACTAGGAGAATCAACAACATAAGCAACAGTAGCAATTTTATTAATTGACAACTTAAACATACCATCACATGAGTATCCCTTTCCTACGAATACTCCATTCTTAGATACAATAACTTTATCAGATTCTAGAACAACTTTAATCCCTTCTTGCATAAAAGATTTGCAGAAACTAAGTTCTTTCTCAAGTCCGGAACATGGAGAACATTGACAAGGGTGAGTTTTTGGCCAGAAGTAAACTTCAATTCCACACTTCCCTTGCCTATAACCTTAGCCGAAGCATGATTTCCCATGAGGACTTCTTCAGGCTCTTTCAATTCATTATAGGACTTGAACAAATTCTTATCATTGCACACATGTACGGTAGCGCCAGAATCAAGCCAGCAATCTGCAGATTTTGCCACAGAGGCCATATGAAGTTCTGTGATCATCGCAACAAATTCTTTTCCAGCATCTTCCACAACATTTGCTTTATTATTTCCAGAACCAGATTTGGAGTTCTTTTCTGCCTTTGCCTTGAATCGACAATCTTTGATAAGATGTCCTTTAATGCCACAATAAAAACAAGGCCGATTCTTAGATTTATTCTTGAAATCTTTCTTGTTAGGTTTCAAACTATTGTTTGAATTTCCTGAATTTCCAGAAGTTGGTTCTTTGGAAGAAATGTGATGAACTTTCGATCCTAAGATCGACTCATCTCTGACACGATTTTCACTTTCAATTTGCAAGTGAGTCAAGAACTTGTCAATAGAGAAACTATCTGATGAATGAAGAATTTTCCTTCTGTAATCATTCCAAGCGGGAGGAAGTTTTGACAGAATTGCTCCAACTTGGAGAGCATCAGGAATAGTAATCTGCAGTTCTCTCATTTGGGAAACCAGAATCTCCAATTCACGGATTTGATCCATGATTGGTATGTTATCAACAAACTTAAATTCAAAATATTTTAAGGCAAGAAAACGATCGGTACCTTCCTTCATGTGTTTGTATTTAGACTCAAGAGCAGACCATACCTCTTTTGGCGTCTTATAATTTCGGTACACATCATACAGCCTGTCGGTGAGGGCGTTGAGAATATAGCCCCTGCATAGCTTTTCATCCGTCTCACACTTCGCTTTGTCTGCCGCAATTTTCTTTTTAACTTCCTCAGAGTCGGTAGGCTTAGGATCTGCAATTGGTTGCAGCGAAGGATCGAGCAAGTAGTGAAGATTCAAAGATAGCAGAAGCCATGTCATTCTGTCTTGCCACCTAGTATAGTTTGTCCCATCAAACCTGTCAAGCCTGATGGATTCCTTCCCGTGAATTTGAAGTTGGACATTGGATTTCAGATCTGTCTCCATTGCGGAAGATATTGTTTTCGATTGTTAAAGTAACAGAGAGGATGGAAATAGAGAATGATTGAAAGCCTTGAGGCGTGTTAAACACTGTCCGAAAACAATATTTCCGTAGCACAGGAAATTTGTTCGCAGGATACAACAAGGCTCGAGATTTCTTGTGAGAGAGAAGGAGAAGAGAGCAGTGCATTTTTTTGACTGTGCGGAGAGAGCCGCATTTTATTGAGAAGATGGTATCATTTGGGAAAAGGCACGTCTGTTCAGAAAGATGCAACTGTCGCGTATTCGATATTTAAAAAATAAAATTCGAAGTCTGGACCGAAGCGTCTTCGTACGAACAGTCAAGCCCCAAGATGCCCCAAGTGCCCAAGTGCCTATCTATGACTATTTAAATGTAAGCCCAATTAGTTAGCCCATCTCTTATTTATGGGCTTTACTTAATTTGTTTATCATATTGGACAAAACAATATATACTTTCAATTTCCATCTTCTTCTATCATGTGGGACATTTGAACTTCTCCACTATACACAAATTACATAACATTCCCCCACTAATTTGTGTATGATAATTTTTTTTCTTTGGATAAACGTTATCCATACAAAAAGGTATCTTTCGATTTGGACCTTTAATTAGTGTACATTAGTAAAAGTTTTAACGAAGTTGTAGGTGTCTGTAAAAGATTGAACCACAACTCTTATCGTAAAACCGAACAGATGACACAGACAAGTTTATCCACTAGATCTCACAAGATTCTCAACACAATCTTAGCACTATTATATACGGCCATGTGCTAATCCTGAATTCATGAACATTTATAAATGTAACACATACATTTATTGAAGCGGCACCACTTCTATGTTCAAATTTGTAAAACCTAATAAATGCAAACTCTGCATTATGCATTTACTCACAAACTAGCCATGATCAATAAATCATATATGGAACTGTGCTAGTTCTTTTAAGCGCTTATCAATAACTTGTTGTTACCCATTTAACTTGAAAACTAACATATTAGTCTGAAGTTGGGTTCCCGTCATCGGCGCTTAGGATTTTAAGTCCCATAATTTTTGTTGTACTTTGCACTAAGTCTCTAGCAAGTGCTTTTGTGAGAGGATCCGCTAAGTTTTCGCCGGATTTTACATATATGATGGTGATCACCCCCTTAGTAATTAAATCTCTCACAAACGTATGTCTTAAACTAATATGTCTAGATTTTCCATTGTAAACATCACTATATGCTCTAGACAATGTTGCTGAACTGTCGCAGTAAATAGAAATAGCAGATAACGAGTGTGGCCATAATTCAATGTCTAATAACAAGTCTCGTAACCATTCTGCTTCCTTAGCTGCGGCGCCAAGAGCAATGAACTCTGATTCCATAGTTGAATGTGCTATACATGTTTGTTTCTTAGATGCCCAACTTATGGCTCCTCCCCCTAATGAGAATATCCATCCAGACGTTGATAAGCTCACATTAGTACTAGACATCCAACTTGCATCGCAATACCCTTCTAGCACACTTGGATAATCAGCATAAACTAATTTCAATTCTTTTGTTCTTTTGAGATATCCAAGGATCCTATTAATTGCTTTCCAATGAAGTATGCTAGGTTTAGACGTAAATCTTGACATCATGTTAACAGCAAAAGCTATATCTGGCCTTGTGCAATATGTGACATACATAAGACATCCAATGGCACTGGCATATTCCAGTTGAGAAATGATTCGACCTTTATTTTCTTGCATTTTCACACTAGAATCAACTGGAGTACTAGCATCTTTGATATTAAGATGTTTGAACTTATCAAGTATTTTTTCAATATAATGGGCTTGGTTCAAGGCATATCCTTTTTCATGTTTTTCAACTTTGATTCCCTATATTGTATCTACCTCATTAAGGTCTTTCATTTTAAAAACTGAAGTTAGATACTTTTTGGTATCGATAATTCCTTTCATGTTGTTACTAGCAATTATCATGTCATCAACATATAAACATAATATCACTATGTAATCATTGGTTTTCTTACAATAAACACATTTATCAGCATTACTATGCCCAAAACCATTTGCCAAAATTGCCTCATCAAACTTCTTATGCCATTGCTTTGGAGCTTGCTTTAAGCCATATAATGACTTGACTAATTTGCATACTTTGTTCTCATTTCCTGGTAGGACAAAACCTTCAGGCTGTTCCATATATACTTCCTCGGTTAAGTCACCATTCAAAAAAGCCGTTTTAACATCCATCTGATGAATGTACAGTTTATATATAGATGCCAACGCAAACAGAACTCTTATGGATGAGGTTCTTGCAACTGGAGCATAGGTATCAAAATAATCTATGCCTTCTTTTTGTCTAAAGCCTTTTGCTACTAGTCTTGCTTTGTAAGTTTGTATAGAACCATCTGTTCTATATTTCTTTCGAAACACCCATTTACACCCGATTGCCTTTGAACCGGGTGGAAGATCTACTAAAACCCAAGTCTTGTTGGATAGTATAGAATCCATCTCATCATTTATTGCTTCTTGCCAAAAGGCAGAATCTCGTGAAGTCATAGCTTCTTTAAATGTTTTAGGATCGTCATTAATAGTGAGTACCATAGGTGTAACTTCTATTACTTTTGATCTAGTAGCCTCAACCAAAAAAGTAATTGAATCAGAGGAAATGAAATCAGAACTCAAGTGTTTTCCTTTTCTAGCACGCTGACTTCTCCTAGGCTCACTTGGTTCACTATGTACTCTTTTTCCTCCACCAATGTTTTTAGAAGTTTCTTCTTCTATAGACTCAACTGTGCTATGTAGAAATTTATCTTCAAAAAATTCCACATGTATGGATTCCTCTATCACATTGGATTGTAAATCCAGTAATCTATATGCTTTTGAGTTTTGTGCATAGCCAACGAATACACTTTTAATACCCCTTGGTCCTAACTTTGTCTTATGGGGATCTTGGACTTTG
This sequence comes from Allium sativum, assembly GCA_030737875.1. Lineage (NCBI taxonomy): Eukaryota > Viridiplantae > Streptophyta > Magnoliopsida > Asparagales > Amaryllidaceae > Allium > Allium sativum. Next base: position 276,373,962 of record CM060923.1, read on the forward strand.
TAAAATGCTAAACACCCCCATACTTTAAAATAATTTAAGTTAGGTTTTCTTCCATTATTCCAAAGTTCATAAGGTGAATCCCCAAATTTCTTAAAAGGCACTTTATTATAAATATGACATGCTGTCAACAAAGCTTCACCCCACAAGCAAAACGGTAATTTTGCATTCATAAGCATTGAATTAACCATATCTACCAAGGATCTATTTTTTCTTTCAGCCACCCCATTTTGTTGGGGTGTGTATGGGGCTGTTCGTTGGTGAATAATTCCATTATCCTGACAAAACGGATTGAAGATATCTGAAAAATATTCACCTCCTCTATCATTTCGAAGCACTTTAATTCTTTTTTCTTTCTGATTTTCAACTTCAGATTTAAATTCTTTGAATTTGTCAAATGCTTCATCCTTGGTTTTCAACAAGTATACATAAGTGTATCTTGTAAGGTCGTCAATGAAAGTGATAAAATATCGCTTTCCTCCTCTTGTTAGTTGACCATTCAATTCACAAATATCGGAATGCACAAGTTCTAGCAAATCACTATTTCTTTCAACTTTAGAAAATGGTTTTTTAGTCATCTTGGCTTCAGCACAAATGTTACATTTTCTGAAATCGTTAACAGAATAGTTAATATAGCCATGTTTCGACATATACTTTAAGCAATTAAAATTTAAATGTCCTAATCTAGCATGCCATAAACAACTAGGAGAATCAACAACATAAGCAACAGTAGCAATTTTATTAATTGACAACTTAAACATACCATCACATGAGTATCCCTTTCCTACGAATACTCCATGCTTAGATACAATAACTTTATCAGATTCTAGAACAACTTTAAATCCCTTCTTGCATAAAAGATTTGCAGAAACTAAGTTCTTTCTCAAGTCCGGAACATGGAGAACATTGACAAGGGTGAGTTTTTGGCCAGAAGTAAACTTCAATTCCACACTTCCCTTGCCTATAACCTTAGCCGAAGCATGATTTCCCATGAGGACTTCTTCAGGCTCTTTCAATTCATTATAGGACTTGAACAAATTCTTATCATTGCACACATGTACGGTAGCGCAAGAATCAAGCCACCAATCTGCAGATTTTGCCATAGAGGCCATATGAAGTTCTGTGATCATCGCAACAAATTCTTGTCCAGCATCTTCCACAACATTTGCTTTATTATTTCCAGAACCAGATTTGGAGTTCTTTTCTGCCTTTGCCTTGAATCGACAATCTTTGATAAGATGTCCTTTAATGCCACAATAAAAACAAGGCCGATTCTTAGATTTATTCTTGAAATCTTTCTTGTTAGGTTTCAAACTATTGTTTGAATTTCCTGAATTTCCAGAAGTTGGTTCTTTGGAAGAAATGTGATGAACTTTCGATCCTAAGATCGACTCATCTCTGACACGATTTTCACTTTCAATTTGCAAGTGAGTCAAGAACTTGTCAATAGAGAAACTATCTGATGAATGAAGAATTTTCCTTCTGTAATCATTCCAAGCGGGAGGAAGTTTTGACAGAATTGCTCCAACTTGGAGAGCATCAGGAATAGTAATCTGCAGTTCTCTCATTTGGGAAACCAGAATCTCCAATTCACGGATTTGATCCATGATTGGTATGTTATCAACAAACTTAAATTCAAAATATTTTAAGGCAAGAAAACGATCGGTACCTTCCTTCATGTGTTTGTATTTAGACTCAAGAGCAGACCATACCTCTTTTGGCGTCTTATAATTTCGGTACACATCATACAGCCTGTCGGTGAGGGCGTTGAGAATATAGCCCCTGCATAGCTTTTCATCCGTCTCACGCTTCGCTTTGTCTGCCGCAATTTTCTTTTTAACTTCCTCAGAGTCGGTAGGCTTAGGATCTGCAATTGGTTGCAGCGAAGGATCGAGCAAGTAGTGAAGATTCAAAGATAGCAGAAGCCATGTCATTCTGTCTTGCCACCTAGTATAGTTTGTCCCATCAAACCTGTCAAGCCTGATGGATTCCTTTCCGTGAATTTGAAGTTGGACATTGGATTTCAGATCTGTCTCCATTGCGGAAGATATTGTTTTCGATTGTTAAAGTAACAGAGAGGATGGAAATAGAGAATGATTGAAAGCCTTGAGGCGTGTTAAACACTGTCCGAAAACAATATTTCCGTAGCACAGGAAATTTGTTCGCAGGATACAACAAGGCTCGAGATTTCTTGTGAGAGAGAAGGAGAAGAGAGCAGTGCATTTTTTTGACTGTGCGGAGAGAGCCGCATTTTATAGAGAAGATGGTATCGTTTGGGAAAAGGCACGTCTGTTCAGAAAGATGCAACTGTCGCGTATTCGAATTTTAAAAAATAAAATTCGAAGTCTGGACCGAAGCGTCTTCGTACGAACAGTCAAGCCCCAAGATGCCCCAAGTGCCCAAGTGCCTATCTATGACTATTTAAATGTAAGCCCAATTAGTTAGCCCATCTCTTATTTATGGGCTTTACTCAATTTGTTTATCATATTGGACAAAACAATATATACTTTCAATTTCCATCTTCTTCTATCATGTGGGACATTTGAACTTCTCCACTATACACAAATTACATAACATTCCCCCACTAATTTGTGTATGATAATTTTTTTTCTTTGGATAAACGTTATCCATACAAAAAGGTATCTTTCGATTTGGACCTTTAATTAGTGTACATTAGTAAAAGTTTTAACGAAGTTGTAGGTGTCTGTAAAAGATTGAACCACAACTCTTATCGTAAAACCGAACAGATGACACAGACAAGTTTATCCACTAGATCTCACAAGATTCTCAACACAACCTTAGCAATATTATATACGGCCATGTGCTAATCCTGAATTCATGAACATTTATAAATGTAACACATACATTTATTTAAGCGGCACCACTTCTATGTTCAAATTTGTAAAACCTAATAAATGCAAACTCTGCATTATGCATTTACTCACAAACTAGCCATGATCAATTAATCATATATGGAACTGTGCTAGTTCTTTTAAGCGCTTATCAATAACTTGTTGTTACCCATTTAACTTGAAAACTAACATATTAGTCTGAAGTTGGGTTCCCGTCATCGGCGCTTAGGATTTTAAGTCCCATAATTTTTGTTGTACTTTGCACTAAGTCTCTAGCAAGTGCTTTTGTGAGAGGATCCGCTAAGTTTTCACCGGATTTTACATATATGATGGTGATCACCCCCTTAGTAATTAAATCTCTCACAAACGTATGTCTTAAACTAATATGTCTAGATTTTCCATTGTAAACATCACTATATGCTCTAGACAATGTTGCTGAACTGTCGCAGTAAATAGAAATAGCAGATAACGAGTGTGGCCATAATTCAATGTCTAATAACAAGTCTCGTAACCATTCTGCTTCCTTAGCTGCGGCGCCAAGAGCAATGAACTCTGATTCCATAGTTGAATGTGCTATACATGTTTGTTTCTTAGATGCCCAACTTATGGCTCCTCCCCCTAATGAGAATATCCATCCAGACGTTGATAAGCTCTCATTAGTACTAGACATCCAACTTGCATTGCAATACCCTTCTAGCACACTTGGATAATCAGCATAAACTAATTTCAATTCTTTTGTTCTTTTGAGATATCCAAGGATCCTATTAATTGCTATCCAATGAAGTATGCTAGGTTTAGACGTAAATCTTGACATCATGTTAACAGCAAAAGCTATATCTGGCCTTGTGCAATATGTGACATACATAAGACATCCAATGGCACTGGCATATTCCATTTGAGCAATGATTCGACCTTTATTTTCTTGCATTTTCACACTAGAATCAACTGGAGTACTAGCATCTTTGATATTAAGATGTTTGAACTTATCAAGTATTTTTTCAATATAATGGGCTTGGTTCAAGGCATATCCTTTTTCATGTTTTTCAACTTTGATTCCCAATATTGTATCTACCTCATTAAGGTCTTTCATTTTAAAAACTGAAGTTAGATACTTTTTGGTATCGATAATTCCTTTCATGTTGTTACTAGCAATTATCATGTCATCAACATATAAACATAATATCACTATATAATCATTGGTTTTCTTACAATAAACACATTTATCAGCATTACTATGCCCAAAACCATTTGCCAAAATTGCCTCATCAAACTTCTTATGCCATTGCTTTGGAGCTTGCTTTAAGCCATATAATGACTTGACTAATTTGCGTACTTTGTTCTCATTTCCTGGTAGGACAAAACCTTCAGGCTGTTCCATATATACTTCCTCGGTTAAGTCACCATTCAAAAAAGCCGTTTTAACATCCATCTGATGAATGTACAGTTTATATATAGATGCCAACGCAAACAGAACTCTTATGGATGTGGTTCTTGCAACTGGAGCATAGGTATCAAAATAATCTATGCCTTCTTTTTGTCTAAAGCCTTTTGCTACTAGTCTTGCTTTGTAAGTTTGTATAGAACCATCTGTTCTATATTTCTTTCGAAACACCCATTTACACCCGATTGCCTTTGAACCGGGTGGAAGATCTACTAAAACCCAAGTCTTGTTGGATAGTATAGAATCCATCTCATCATTTATTGCTTCTTGCCAAAAGGCAGAATCTCGTGAAGTCATAGCTTCTTTAAATGTTTTAGGATCGTCATTAATAATGAGTACCATAGGTGTAACTTCTATTACTTTTGATCTAGTAGCCTCAACCAAAAAAGTAATTGAATCAGAGGAAATGAAATCAGAACTCAAGTGTTTTTCTTTTCTAGCACGCTGACTTCTCCTAGGCTCACTTGGTTCACTATGTACTCTTTTTCCTCCACCAATGTTTTTAGAAGTTTCTTCTTCTATAGACTCAACTATGCTATGTAGAAATTTATCTTCAAAGAATTCCACATGTATGGATTCCACTATCACATTGGATTGTAAATCCAGTAATCTATATGCTTTTGAGTTTTGTGCATAGCCAACGAATACACTTTTAATACCCCTTGGTCCTAACTTTGTCTTATGGGGATCTTGGACTTTGTAAAATGCTAAACTCCCCCATACTTTAAAATAATTTAAGTTAGGTTTTCTTCCATTATTCCAAAGTTCATAAGGTGAAGCCCCAAATTTCTTAAAAGGCACTTTATTATAAATATGACATGCTGTCAACAAAGCTTCACCCCACAAGTAAAACGGTAATTTTGCATTCATAAGCATTGAATTAACCATATCTACCAAGGATCTATTTTTTCTTTCAGCCACCCCATTTTGTTGGGGTGTGTATGGGGCTGTTCGTTGGTGAATAATTCCATTATCCTCACAAAACTGATTGAAGATATCTGAAAAATATTCACCTCCTCTATCACTTCGAAGCACTTTAATTCTTTTTTCTTTCTGATTTTCAACTCCAGATTTAAATTCTTTGAATTTGTCAAATGCTTCATCCTTGGTTTTCAACAAGTATACATAAGTGTATCTTGTATCGTCGTCAATGAAAGTGATAAAATATCGCTTTCCTCCTCTTGTTAGTTGACCATTCAATTCACAAATATCGGAATGCACAAGTTCTAGCAAATCACTGTTTCTTTCAACTTTAGAAAATGGTTTTTTAGTCATCTTGGCTTCAGCACAAATGTTACATTTTCTGAAATCGTTAACAGAATAGTTAATATAGCCATGTTTCGACATGTACTTTAAGCAATTAAAATTTAAATGTCCTAATCTAGCATGCCATAAAGAACTAGGAGAATCAACAACATAAGCAACTGTAGCAATTTTATTAATTGACAACTTAAACATACCATCACATGAGTATCCCTTTCCTACGAATACTCCATTCTTAGATACAATAACTTTATCAGATTCTAGAACAACTTTAAATCCCTTCTTGCATAAAAGATTTGCAGAAACTAAGTTCTTTCTCAAGTCCGGAACATGGAGAACATTGACAAGGGTGAGTTTTTGGCCAGAAGTAAACTTCAATTCCACACTTCCCTTGCCTATAACCTTAGCCGAAGCATGATTTCCCATGAGGACTTCTTCAGGCTCTTTAAATTCATTATAGGACTTGAACAAATTCTTATCATTGCACACATGTACGATAGCGCCAGAATCAAGCCACCAATCTGCAGATTTTGCCACAGAGGCCATATGAAGTTCTGTGATCATCGCAACAAATTCTTGTCCAGCATCTTCCACAACATTTGCTTTATTATTTCCAGAACCAAATTTGGAGTTCTTTTCTGCCTTTGCCTTGAATCGACAATCTTTGATAAGATGTCCTTTAATGCCACAATAAAAACAAGGCCGATTCTTAGATTTATTCTTGAAATCTTTCATGTTAGGTTTCAAACTATTGTTTGAATTTCCAGAAGTTGGTTCTTTGGAAGAAATGTGATGAACTTTCGATCCTAAGATCGACTCATCTCTGACACGATTTTCACTTTCAATTTGCAAGTGAGTCAAGAACTTGTCAATAGAGAAACTATCTGATGAATGAAGAATTTTCCTTTTGTAATCATTCCAAGCGGGAGGAAGTTTTGACAGAATTGCTCCAACTTGGAGAGCATCAGGAATAGTAATCTGCAGTTCTCTCGTTTGGGAAACCAGAATCTCCAATTCACGGATTTGATCCATGATTGGTATGTTATCAACAAACTTAAATTCAAAATATTTTAAGGCAAGAAAACGATCGGTACCTTCCTTCATGTGTTTGTATTTAGACTCAAGAGCAGACCATACCTCTTTTGGCGTCTTAGAATTTCGGTACACATCATACAGCCTGTCGGTGAGGGCGTTGAGAATATAGCCCATGCATAGCTTTTCATCTGTCTCATGCTTCGCTTTGTTTGCCGCAATTTTCTTTTTAACTTCCTCAGAGTCGGTAGGCTTAGGATCTGCAATTGGTTGCAGCGAAGGATCGAGCAAGTAGTGAAGATTCAAAGATAGCAGAAGCCATGTCATTCTGTCTTGCCACCTAGTATAGTTTGTCCCATCAAACCTGTCAAGCCTGATGGATTCCTTTCCGTGAATTTGAAGTTGGACATTGGATTTCAGATCTGTCTCCATTGCGGAAGATATTGTTTTCGATTGTTAAAGTAACAGAGAGGATGGAAATAGAGAATGATTGAAAGCCTTGAGGCGTGTTAAACACTATCCGAAAACAATATTTCCGTAGCACAGGAAATTTGTTCGCAGGATACAACAAGGCTCGAGATTTCTTGTGAGTGAGAAGGAGAAGAGAGCAGTGCATTTTTTTGACTGTGCGGAGAGAGCCGCATTTTATAGAGAAGATGGTATCGTTTGGGAGAAGGCACGTCTGTTCAGAAAGATGCAACTGTCGCGTATTCGAATTTTAAAAAATAAAATTCGAAGTCTGGACCGAAGCGTCTTCGTACGAACAGTCAAGCCCCAAGATGCCCCAAGTGCCCAAGTGCCTATCTATGACTATTTAAATGTAAGTCAAATTAGTTAGCCCATCTCTTATTTACGGGCTTTACTCAATTTGTTTATCATATTGGACAAAACAATATATACTTTCAATTTCCATCTTCTTCTATCATGTGGGACATTTGAACTTCTCCACTATACACAAATTACATAACATTCCCCCACTAATTTGTGTATGATAATTTTTTTTTCTTTGGATAAACGTTGTCCATACCAAAAGGTATCTTTCGATTTGGACCTTTAATTAGTGTACATTAGTAAAAGTTTTAACGAAGTTGTAGGTGTCTGTAAAAGATTGAACCACAACTCTTATCGTAAAACCGAATAGATGACACAGACAAGTTTATCCACTAGATCTCACAAGATTCTCAACACAACCTTAGCACTATTATATACGGCCATGTGCTAATCCTGAATTCATGAACATTTATAAATGTAACACATACATTTATTGAAGCGGCACCACTTCTATGTTGAAATTTGTAAAACCTAATAAATGCAAACTCTGCATTATGCATTTACTCACAAACTAGCCATGATAAATAAATCATATATGGAACTATGCTAGTTCTTTTAAGCGCTTATCAATAACTTGTTGTTACCCATTTAACTTGAAAACTAACATATTAGTCTAAAGTTGGGTTCCCGTCATCGGCGCTTAGGATTTTAAGTCCCATAATTTTTGTTGTACTTTGCACTAAGTCTCTAGCAAGTGCTTTTGTGAGAGGATCCACTAAGTTTTCGCCGGATTTTACATATATGATGTTGATCACCCCCTTAGTAATTAAATCTCTCACAAACATATGTCTTAAACTAATATGTCTAGATTTTCCATTGTAAACATCACTATATACTCTAGACAATGTTGCTGAACTGTCGCAGTAAATAGAAATAGCAGATAATGAGTGTGGGCATAATTCAATGTCTAATAACAAGTTTCGTAACCATTCTGCTTCCTTAGCTGCGGCGCCAAGAGCAATGAACTCTGATTCCATAGTTGAATGTGCTATACATGTTTGTTTCTTAGATGCCCAACTTATGGCTCCTCCCCCTAATGAGAATATCCATCCAGACGTTGATAAGCTCTCATTAGTACTAGACATCCAACTTGCATCGCAATACCCTTCTAGCACACTTGGATAATCAGCATAAACTAATTTCAATTCTTTTGTTCTTTTGAGATATCCAAGGATCCTATTAATTGCTTTCCAATGAAGTATGCAAGGTTTAGACGTAAATCTTGACATCATGTTAACAACAAAAGCTATATCTGGCCTTGTGCAATATGTGACATACATAAGACATCCAATGGCACTGGCATATTCCAGTTGAGCAATGATTCGACCTTTATTTTCTTGCATTTTCACACTAGAATCAACTGGAGTACTAGCATCTTTGATATTAAGATGTTTGAACTTATCAAGTATTTTTTCAATATAATGGGCTTGGTTCAAGGCATACCCTTTTTCATGTTTTTCAACTTTGATTCCCAATATTGTATCTACCTCATTAAGGTCTTTCATTTTAAAAACTGAAGTTAGATACTTTTTGGTATCGATAATTCCTTTCATGTTGTTACTGGCAATTATCATGTCATCAACATATAAACATAATATCACTATGTAATCATTGGTTTTCTTACAATAAACACATTTATCAGCTACTATGCCCAAAACCATTTGCCAAAATTGCCTCATCAAACTTCTTATGCCATTGCTTTGGAGCTTGCTTTAAGCCATATAATGACTTGACTAATTTGCATACTTTGTTCTCATTTCCTGGTAGGACAAAACCTTCAGGCTGTTCCATATATACTTCCTCGGTTAAGTCACCATTCAAAAAAGCCGTTTTAACATCCATCTGATGAATGTACAGTTTATATATAGATGCCAACGCAAACAGAACTCTTATGGATGTGGTACTTGCAACTGGAGCATAGGTATCAAAATAATCTATGCCTTCTTTTTGTCTAAAGCCTTTTGCTACTAGTCTTGCTTTGTAAGTTTGTATAGAACCATATGTTCTATATTTCTTTCGAAACACCCATTTACACCCGATTGCCTTTGAACCGGGTGGAAGATCTACTAAAACCCAAGTCTTGTTGGATAGTATAGAATCCATCTCATCATTTATTGCTTCTTGCCAAAAGGCAGAATCTCGTGAAGTCATAGCTTCTTTAAATGTTTTAGGATCGTCATTAATAGTGAGTACCATAGGTGTAACTTCTATTACTTTTGATCTAGTAGCCTCAATCAAAAAAGTAATTGAATCAGAGGAAATGAAATCAGAACTCAAGTGTTTTTCTTTTCTAGCACGCTGACTTCTCCTAGGCTCACTTGGTTCACTATGTACTCTTTTTCCTCCACCAATGTTTTTAGAAGTTTCTTCTTCTATAGACTCAACTGTGCTATGTAGAAATTTATCTTCAAAGAATTCCACATGTATGGATTCCACTATCACATTGGATTGTAAATCCAGTAATCTATATGCTTTTGAGTTTTGTGCATAGCCAACGAATACACTTTTAATACCCCTTGGTCCTAACTTTGTCTTATGGGGATCTTGGACTTTGTAAAATGCTAAACACCCCCATACTTTAAAATAATTTAAGTTAGGTTTTCTTCCATTATTCCAAAGTTCATAAGGTGAAGCCCTAAATTTCTTAAAAGGCACTTTATTATAAATATGACATGCTGTCAACAAAGCTTCACCCCACAAGTAAAACGGTAATTTTGCATTCATAAGCATTGAATTAACCATATCTACCAAGGATCTATTTTTTCTTTCAGCCACCCCATTTTGTTGGGGTGTGTATGGGGCTGTTCGTTGGTGAATAATTCCATTATCCTCACAAAACTGATTGAAGATATCTGAAAAATATTCACCTCCTCTATCACTTCGAAGCACTTTAATTCTTTTTTCTTTCTGATTTTCAACTTCAGATTTAAATTCTTTGAATTTGTCAAATGCTTCATCCTTGGTTTTCAACAAGTATACATAAGTGTATCTTGTATGGTCGTCAATGAAAGTGATAAAATATCGCTTTCCTCCTCTTGTTAGTTGACCATTCAATTCACAAATATCGGAATGCACAAGTTCTAGCAAATCACTGTTTCTTTCAACTTTAGAAAATGGTTTTTTAGTCATCTTGGCTTCAGCACAAATGTTACATTTTCTGAAATCGTTAACAGAATAGTTAATATAGCCATGTTTCGACATGTACTTTAAGCAATTAAAAGTTAAATGTCCTAATCTAGCATGCCATAAAGAACTAGGAGAATCAACAACATAAGCAACAGTAGCAATTTTATTAATTGACAACTTAAACATACCATCACATGAGTATCCCTTTCCTACGAATACTCCATTCTTAGATACAATAAATTTATCATATTCTAGAACAGCTTTAAATCCCTTCTTGCATAAAAGATTTGCAGAAACTAAGTTCTTTCTCAAGTCCGGAACATGGAGAACATTGACAAGGGTGAGTTTTTGGCTAGAAGTAAACTTCAATTCCACACTTCCCTTGCCTATAACCTTAGCCGAAGCATGATTTCCCATGAGGACTTCTTCAGGCTCTTTCAATTCATTATAGGACTTGAACAAATTCTTATCATTGCACACATGTACGATAGCGCCAGAATCAAGCCACCAATCTGCAGATTTTGCCACAGAGGCCATATGAAGTTCTGTGATCATCGCAACAAATTCTTGTCCAGCATCTTCCACAACATTTGCTTTATTATTTCCAGAACCAGATTTGGAGTTCTTTTCTGCCTTTGCCTTGAATCGACAATCTTTGATAAGATGTCCTTTAATGCCACAATAAAAACAAGGCCGATTCTTAGATTTATTCTTGAAATCTTTCTTGTTAGGTTTCAAACTATTGTTTGAATTTCCTGAATTTCCAGAAGTTGGTTCTTTGGAAGAAATGTGATGAACTTTCGATCCTAAGATCGACTCATCTCTGACACGATTTTCACTTTCAATTTGCAAGTGAGTCAAGAACTTGTCAATAGAGAAACTATCTGATGAATGAATAATTTTACTTCTGTAATCATTCCAAGCGGGAGGAAGTTTTGACAGAATTGCTACAACTTGGAGAGCATCAGGAATAGTAATCTGCAGTTCTCTCATTTGGGAAACCAGAATCTCCAATTCACGGATTTGATCCATGATTGGTATGTTATCAACAAACTTAAATTCAAAATATTTTAAGGCAAGAAAACGATCGGTACCTTCCTTCATGTGTTTGTATTTAGACTCAAGAGCAGACCATACCTCTTTTGGCGTCTTATAATTTCGGTACACATCATACAGCCTGTCGGTGAGGGCGTTGAGAATATAGCCCCTGCATAGCTTTTCATCTGTCTCACGCTTCGCTTTGTCTACCGCAATTTTCTTTTTAACTTCCTCAGAGTTGGTAGGCTTAGGATCTGCAATTGGTTGCAGCGAAGGATCGAGCAAGTAGTGAAGATTCAAAGATAGCAGAAGCCATGTCATTCTGTCTTGCCACCTAGTATAGTTTGTCCCATCAAACCTGTAAAGCCTGATGGATTCCTTTCCGTGAATTTGAAGTTGGACATTGGATTTCATATCTGTCTCCATTGCGGAAGATATTGTTTTCGATTGTTAAAGTAACAGAGAGGATGGAAATAGAGAATGATTGAAAGCCTTGAGGCGTATTAAACACTGTCCGAAAACAATATTTCCGTAGCACAGGAAATTTGTTCGCAGGATACAACAAGGCTCGAGATTTCTTGTGAGAGAGAAGGAGAAGAGAGCAGTGCATTTTTTTGACTGTGCGGAGAGAGCCGCATTTTATAGAGAAGATGGTATCGTTTGGGAAAAGGCACGTCTGTTCAGAAAGATGCAACTGTCGCGTATTCGAATTTTAAAAAATAAAATTCAAAGTCTGGACCGAAGCGTCTTCGTACGAACAGTCAAGCCCCAAGATGCCCCAAGTGCCCAAGTGCCTATCTATGACTATTTAAATGTAAGCCCAATTAGTTAGCCCATCTCTTATTTATGGGCTTTACTCAATTTGTTTATCATATTGGACAAAACAATATATACTTTCAATTTCCATCTTCTTCTATCATGTGGGACATTTGAACTTCTCCACTATACACAAATTACATAACATTCCCCCACTAATTTGTGTATGATAATTTTTTTTCTTTGGATAAACGTTATCCATACAAAAAGGTATCTTTCGATTTGGACCTTTAATTAGTGTACATTAGTAAAAGTTTTAACGAAGTTGTAGGTGTCTGTAAAAGATTGAACCACAACTCTTATCGTAAAACCGAACAGATGACACAGACAAGTTTATCCACTAGATCTCACAAGATTCTCAACACAACCTTAGCACTATTATATACGACCATGTGCTAATCCTGAATTCATGAACATTTATAAATGTAACACATACATTTATTGAAGCGGCACCACTTCTATGTTCAAATTTGTAAAACCTAATAAATGCAAACTCTGCATTATGCATTTACTCACAAACTAGCCATGATCAATAAATCATATATGGAACTGTGCTAGTTCTTTTAAGCGCTTATCAATAACTTGTTGTTACCCATTTAACTTGAAAACTAACATATTAGTCTGAAGTTGGGTTCCCGTCATCGGCGCTTAGGATTTTAAGTCCCATAATTTTTGTTGTACTTTGCACTAAGTCTCTAGCAAGTGCTTTTGTGAGAGGATCCGCTAAGTTTTCGCCGGATTTTACATATATGATGGTGATCACCCCCTTAGTAATTAAATCTCTCACAAACGTATGTCTTAAACTAATATGTCTAGATTTTCCATTGTAAACATCACTATATGCTCTAGACAATGTTGCTGAACTGTCGCAGTAAATAGAAATAGCAGATAACGAGTGTGGCCATAATTCAATGTCTAATAACAAGTCTCGTAACCATTCTGCTTCCTTAGCTGCGGCGCCAAGAGCAATGAACTCTGATTCCATAGTTGAATGTGCTATACATGTTTGTTTCTTAGATGCCCAACTTATGGCTCCTCCCCCTAATGAGAATATCCATCCAGACGTTGATAAGTTCTCATTAGTACTAGACATCCAACTTGCATCGCAATACCCTTCTAGCACACTTGGATAATCAGCATAAACTAATTTCAATTCTTTTGTTCTTTTGAGATATCCAAGGATCCTATTAATTGCTTTCCAATGAAGTATGCTAGGTTTAGACGTAAATCTTGACATCATGTTAACAGCAAAAGCTATATCTGGCCTTGTGCAATATGTGACATATATAAGACATCCAATGGCACTGGCATATTCCAGTTGAGCAATGATTCGACCTTTATTTTCTTGCATTTTCACACTAGAATCAACTGGAGTACTAGCATCTTTGATATTAAGATGTTTGAACTTATCAAGTATTTTTTCAATATAATGGGCTTGGTTCAAGGCATATCCTTTTTCATGTTTTTCAACTTTGATTCCCAATATTGTATCTACCTCATTAAGGTCTTTCATTTTAAAAACTGAAGTTAGATACTTTTTGGTATCGATAATTCCTTTCATGTTGTTACTAGCAATTATCATGTCATCAACATATAAACATAATATCACTATGTAATCATTGGTTTTCTTACAATAAACACATTTATCAGCATTACTATGCCCAAAACCATTTGCCAAAATTGCCTCATCAAACTTCTTATGCCATTGCTTTGGAGCTTGCTTTAAGCCATATAATGACTTGACTAATTTGCATACTTTGTTCTCATTTCCTGGTAGGACAAAACCTTCAGGCTGTTCCATATATACTTCCTCGGTTAAGTCACCATTCAAAAAAGCCGTTTTAACATCCATCTGATGAATGTACAGTTTATATATAGATGCCAACGCAAACAGAACTCTTATGGATGTGGTTCTTGCAACTGGAGCATAGGTATCAAAATAATCTATGCCTTCTTTTTGTCTAAAGCCTTTTGCTACTAGTCTTGCTTTGTAAGTTTGTATAGAACCATCTGTTCTATATTTCTTTCGAAACACCCATTTACACCCGATTGCCTTTGAACCGGGTGGAAGATCTACTAAAACCCAAGTCTTGTTGGATAGTATAGAATCCATCTCATCATTTATTGCTTCTTGCCAAAAGGCAGAATCTCGTGAAGTCATAGCTTCTTTAAATGTTTTAGGATCGTCATTAATAGTGAGTACCATAGGTGTAACTTCTATTACTTTTGATCTAGTAGCCTCAACCAAAAAAGTAATTGAATCAGAGGAAATGAAATCAGAACTCAAGTGTTTTTCTTTTCTAGCACGCTGACTTCTCCTAGGCTCACTTGGTTCACTATGTACTCTTTTTCCTCCACCAATGTTTTTAGAAGTTTCTTCTTCTATAGACTCAACTGTGCTATGTAGAAATTTATCTTCAAAAAATTCCACATGTATGGATTCCACTATCACATTGGATTGTAAATCCGGTAATCTATATGCTTTTGAGTTTTGTGCATAGCCAACGAATACACTTTTAATACCCCTTGGTCCTAACTTTGTCTTATGGGGATCTTGGACTTTGTAAAATGCTAAACAACCCCATACTTTAAAATAATTTAAGTTAGGTTTTCTTCCATTATTCCAAAGTTCATAAGGTGAATCCCCAAATTTCTTAAAAGGCACTTTATTATAAATATGACATGCTGTCAACAAAGCTTCACCCCACAAGCAAAACGGTAATTTTGCATTCATAAGCATTGAATTAACCATATCTACCAAGGATCTATTTTTTCTTTCAGCCACCCCATTTTGTTGGGGTGTGTATGGGGCTGTTCGTTGGTGAATAATTCCATTATCCTGACAAAACGGATTGAAGATATCTGAAAAATATTCACCTCCTCTATCGCTTCGAAGCACTTTAATTCTTTTTTCTTTCTGATTTTCAACTTCAGATTTAAATTCTTTGAATTTGTCAAATGCTTCATCCTTGGTTTTCAACAAGTATACATAAGTGTATCTTGTAAGGTCGTCAATGAAAGTGATAAAATATCGCTTTCCT
The DNA here is from genome assembly GCA_030737875.1 of Allium sativum. Lineage (NCBI taxonomy): Eukaryota > Viridiplantae > Streptophyta > Magnoliopsida > Asparagales > Amaryllidaceae > Allium > Allium sativum. The sequence goes on from CM060923.1 coordinate 276,389,399, forward strand.
CCTCTTGTTAGTTGACCATTCAATTCACAAATATCGGAATGCACAAGTTCTAGCAAATCACTGTTTCTTTCAACTTTAGAAAATGGTTTTTTAGTCATCTTGGCTTCAGCACAAATGTCACATTTTCTGAAATCGTTAACAGAATAGTTAATATAGCCATGTTTCGACATATACTTTAAGCAATTAAAATTTAAATGTCCTAATCTAGCATGCCATAAAGAACTAGGAGAATCAACAACATAAGCAACAGTAGCAATTTTATTAATTGACAACTTAAACATACCATCACATGAGTATCCCTTTCCTACGAATACTCCATTCTTAGATACAATAACTTTATCAGATTCTAGAACAACTTTAAATCCCTTCTTGCATAAAAGATTTGCAGAAACTAAGTTCTTTCTCAAGTCCGGAACATGGAGAACATTGACAAGGGTGAGTTTTTGGCCAGAAGTAAACTTCAATTCCACACTTCCCTTGCCTATAACCTTAGCCGAAGCATGATTTCCCATGAGGACTTCTTCAGGCTCTTTCAATTCATTATAGGACTTGAACAAATTCTTATCATTGCACACATGTACGGTAGCACCAGAATCAAGCCACCAATCTGCAGATTTTGCCATAGAGGCCATATGAAGTTCTGTGATCATCGCAACAAATTCTTGTCCAGCATCTTCCACAACATTTGCTTTATTATTTCCAGAACCAGATTTGGAGTTCTTTTCTGCCTTTGCCTTGAATCGACAATCTTTGATAAGATGTCCTTTAATGCCACAATAAAAACAAGGCCGATTCTTAGATTTATTCTTGAAATCTTTCTTGTTAGGTTTCAAACTATTGTTTGAATTTCCTGAATTTCCAGAAGTTGGTTCTTTGGAAGAAATGTGATGAACTTTCGATCCTAAGATCGACTCATCTCTGACACGATTTTCACTTTCAATTTGCAAGTGAGTCAAGAACTTGTCAATAGAGAAACTATCTGATGAATGAAGAATTTTCCTTCTGTGATCATTCCAAGCGGGTGGAAGTTTTGACAGAATTGCTCCAACTTGGAGAGCATCAGGAATAGTAATCTGCAGTTCTCTCATTTGGGAAACCAGAATCTCCAATTCACGGATTTGATCCATGATTGGTATGTTATCAACAAACTTAAATTCAAAATATTTTAAGGCAAGAAAACGATCGGTACCTTCCTTCATGTGTTTGTATTTAGACTCAAGAGAAGACCATACCTCTTTTGGCGTCTTATAATTTCGGTACACATCATACAGCCTGTCGGTGAGGGCGTTGAGAATATAGCCCCTGCATAGCTTTTCATCCGTCTCACGCTTCGCTTTGTCTGCCGCAATTTTCTTTTTAACTTCCTCAGAGTCGGTAGGCTTAGGATCTGCAATTGGTTGCAGCGAAGGATCGAGCAAGTAGTGAAGATTCAAAGATAGCAGAAGCCATTTCATTCTGTCTTGCCACCTAGTATAGTTTGTCCCATCAAACCTGTCAAGCCTGATGGATTCCTTTCCGTGAATTTGAAGTTGGACATTGGATTTCAGATCTGTCTCCATTGCGGAAGATATTGTTTTCGATTGTTAAAGTAACAGAGAGGATGGAAATAGAGAATGATTGAAAGCCTTGAGGCGTGTTAAACACTGTCCGAAAACAATATTTCCGTAGCACAGGAAATTTGTTCGCAGGATACAACAAGGCTCGAGATTTCTTGTGAGAGAGAAGGAGAAGAGAGCAGTGCATTTTTTTGACTGTGCGGAGAGGGCCGCATTTTATAGAGAAGATGGTATCGTTTGAGAAAAGGCACGTCTGTTCAGAAAGATGCAACTGTCGCGTATTCGAATTTTAAAAAATAAAATTCGAAGTCTGGACCGAAGCGTCTTCGTACGAACAGTCAAGCCCCAAGATGCCCCAAGTGCCCAAGTGCCTATCTATGACTATTTAAATGTAAGTCAAATTAGTTAGCCCATCTCTTATTTACGGGCTTTACTCAATTTGTTTATCATATTGGACAAAACAATATATACTTTCAATTTCCATCTTCTTCTATCATGTGGGACATTTGAACTTCTCCACTATACACAAATTACATAACATTTCCCCACTAATTTGTGTATGATAATTTTTTTTCTTTGGATAAACGTTATCCATACAAAAAGGTATCTTTCGATTTGGACCTTTAATTAGTGTACATTAGTAAAAGTTTTAACGAAGTTGTAGGTGTCTGTAAAAGATTGAACCACAACTCTTATCGTAAAACCGAACAGATGACACAGACAAGTTTATCCACTAGATCTCACAAGATTCTCAACACAACCTTAGCACTATTATATACGGCCATGTGCTAATCCTGAATTCATGAACATTTATAAATGTAACACCTACATTTATTGAAGCGGCACCACTTCTATGTTCAAATTTGTAAAACCTAATAAATGCAAACTCTGCATTATGCATATACTCACAAACTAGCCATAATCAATAAATCATATATGGAACTGTGCTAGTTCTTTTAAGCGCTTATCAATAACTTGTTGTTACCCATTTAACTTGAAAACTAACATATTAGTCTGAAGTTGGGTTCCCGTCATCGGCGCTTAGGATTTTAAGTCCCATAATTTTTGTTGTACTTTGCACTAAGTCTCTAGCAAGTGCTTTTGTGAGAGGATCCGCTAAGTTTTCGCCGGATTTTACATATATGACGGTGATCACCCCCTTAGTAATTAAATCTCTCACAAACGTATGTCTTAAACTAATATGTCTAGATTTTCCATTGTAAACATCACTATATGCTCTAGACAATGTTGCTGAACTGTCGTAGTAAATAGAAATAGAAGATAACGAGTGTGGCCATAATTCAATGTCTAATAACAAGTCTCGTAACCATTCTGCTTCCTTAGCTGCGGCGCCAAGAGCAATGAACTCTGATTCCATAGTTGAATGTGCTATACATGTTTGTTTCTTAGATGCCCAATTTATGGCTCCTCCCCCTAATGAGAATATCCATCCAGACGTTGATAAGCTCTCATTAGTACTAGACATCCAACTTGCATCGCAATACCCTTCTAGCACACTTGGATAATCAGCATAAACTAATTTCAATTCTTTTGTTCTTTTGAGATATCCAAGGATCCTATTAATTGCTTTCCAATGAAGTATGCTTGGTTTAGACGTAAATCTTGACATCATGTTAACAGCAAAAGCTATATCTGGCCTTGTGCAATATGTGACATACATAAGACATCCAATGGCACTGGCATATTCCAGTTGAGCAATGATTCGACCTTTATTTTCTTGCATTTTCACACTAGAATCAACTGGAGTACTAGCATCTTTGATATTAAGATGTTTGAACTTATCAAGTATTTTTTCAATATAATGGGCTTGGTTCAAGGCATATCCTTTTTCATGTTTTTCAACTTTGATTCCCAATATTGTATCTACCTCATTAAGGTCTTTCATTTTAAAAACTGAAGTTAGATACTTTTTGGTATCGATAATTCCTTTCATGTTGTTACTAGCAATTATCATGTCATCAACATATAAACATAATATCACTATGTAATCATTGGTTTTCTTACAATAAACACATTTATCAGCATTACTATGCCCAAAACCATTTGCCAAAATTGCCTCATCAAACTTCTTATGCCATTGCTTTGGAGCTTGCTTTAAGCCATATAATGACTTGACTAATTTGCATACTTTGTTCTCATTTCCTGGTAGGACAAAACCTTCAGGCTGTTCCATATATACTTCGTCGGTTAAGTCACCATTCAAAAAAGCCGTTTTAACATCCATCTGATGAATGTACAGTTTATATATAGATGCCAACGCAAACAGAACTCTTATGGATGTGGTTCTTGCAACTGGAGCATAGGTATCAAAATAATCTATGCCTTCTTTTTGTCTAAAGCCTTTTGCTACTAGTCTTGCTTTGTAAGTTTGTATAGAACCATCTGTTCTATATTTCTTTCGAAACACCCATTTACACCCGATTGCCTTTGAACCGGGTGGAAGATCTACTAAAACCCAAGTCTTGTTGGATAGTATAGAATCCATCTCATCATTTATTGCTTCTTGCCAAAAGGCAGAATCTCGTGAAGTCATAGCTTCTTTAAATGTTTTAGGATCGTCATTAATAGTGAGTACCATAGGTATAACTTCTATTACTTTTGATCTAGTAGCCTCAACCAAAAAAGTAATTGAATCAGAGGAAATGAAATCAGAACTCAAGTGTTTTTCTTTTCTAGCACGCTGACTTCTCCTAGGCTCACTTGGTTCACTATGTACTCTTTTTCCTCCACCAATGTTTTTAGAAGTTTCTTCTTCTATAGACTCAACTGTGCTATGTAGAAATTTATCTTCAAAGAATTTTACATGTATGGATTCCACAATCACATTGGATTGTAAATCCAGTAATCTATATGCTTTTGAGTTTTGTGCATAGCCAACGAATACACTTTTAATACCCCTTGGTCCTAACTTTGTCTTATGGGGATCTTGGACTTTGTAAAATGCTAAACACCCCCATACTTTAAAATAATTTAAGTTAGGTTTTCTTCCATTATTCCAAAGTTCATAAGGTGAAGCCCCAAATTTCTTAAAAGGCACTTTATTATAAATATGACATGCTGTCAACAAAGCTTCACCCCACAAGTAAAACGGTGATTTTGCATTCATAAGCATTTAATTAACCATATCTACCAAGGATCTATTTTTTCTTTCAGCCACCCCATTTTGTTGGGGTGTGTATGGGGCTGTTCGTTGGTGAATAATTCCATTATCCTCACAAAACTGATTGAAGATATCTGAAAAATATTCACCTCCTCTATCACTTCGAAGCACTTTAATTCTTTTTTCTTTCTGATTTTCAACTTCAGATTTAAATTCTTTGAATTTGTCAAATGCTTAATCCTTGGTTTTCAACAAGTATACATAAGTGTATCTTGTATGGTCGTCAATGAAAGTGATAAAATATCGCTTTCCTCCTCTTGTTAGTTGACCATTCAATTCACAAATATCGGAATGCACAAGTTCTAGCAAATCACTGTTTCTTTCAACTTTAGAAAATGGTTTTTTAGTCATCTTGGCTTCAGCACAAATGTTACATTTTCTGAAATCGTTAACAGAATAGTTAATATAGCCATGTTTCGACATGTACTTTAAGCAATTAAAATTTAAATGTCCTAATCTAGCATGCCATAAAGAACTAGGAGAATCAACAACATAAGCAACAGTAGCAATTTTATTAATTGACAACTTAAACATACCATCACATGAGTATCCCTTTCCTACGAATACTCCATTCTTAGATACAATAACTTTATCAGATTCTAGAACAACTTTAAATCCCTTCTTGCATAAAAGATTTGCAGAAACTAAGTTCTTTCTCAAGTCCGGAACATGGAGAACATTGACAAGGGTGAGTTTTTGGCCAGAAGTAAACTTCAATTCCACACTTCCCTTGCCTATAACCTTAGCCGAAGCATGATTTCCCATGAGGACTTCTTCAGGCTCTTTCAATTCATTATAGGACTTGAACAAATTCTTATCATTGCACACATGTACGGTAGCGCCAGAATCAATCCACCAATCTGCAGATTTTGCCACAGAGGCCATATGAAGTTCTGTGATCATCGCAACAAATTCTTGTCCATCATCTTCCACAACATTTGCTTTATTATTTCCAGAACCAGATTTGGAGTTCTTTTCTGCCTTTGCCTTGAATCGACAATCTTTGATAAGATGTCCTTTAATGCCACAATAAAAACAAGGCCGATTCTTAGATTTATTCTTGAAATCTTTCTTGTTAGGTTTCAAACTATTGTTTGAATTTCCTGAATTTCCAGAAGTTGGTTCTTTGGAAGAAATGTGATGAACTTTCGATCCTAAGATCGACTCATCTCTGACACGATTTTCACTTTCAATTTGCAAGTGAGTCAAGAACTTGTCAATAGAGAAACTATCTGATGAATGAAGAATTTTCCTTCTGTAATCATTCCAAACGGGAGGAAGTTTTGACAGAATTGCTCCAACTTGGAGAGCATCAGGAATAGTAATCTGCAGTTCTCTCATTTGGGAAACCAGAATCTCCAATTCACGGATTTGATCCATGATTGGTATGTTATCAACAAACTTAAATTCAAAATATTTTAAGGCAAGAAAACGATCGGTACCTTCCTTCATGTGTTTGTATTTAAACTCAAGAGCAGACCATACCTCTTTTGGCGTCTTATAATTTCGGTACACATCATACAGCCTGTCGGTGAGGGCGTTGAGAATATAGCCCCTGCATAGCTTTTCATCCGTCTCACGCTTCGCTTTGTCTGCCGCAATTTTCTTTTTAACTTCCTCGGAGTCGGTAGGCTTAGGATCTGCAATTGGTTGCAGCGAAGGATCGAGCAAGTAGTGAAGATTCAAAGATAGCAGAAGCCATGTCATTCTGTCTTGCCACCTAGTATAGTTTGTCCCATCAAACCTGTCAAGCCTGATGGATTCCTTTCCGTGAATTTGAAGTTGGACATTGGATTTCAGATCTGTCTCCATTGCGGAAGATATTGTTTTCGATTGTTAAAGTAACAGAGAGGATGGAAATAGAAAATGATTGAAAGCCTTGAGGCGTGTTAAACACTGTCCGAAAACAATATTTCCGTAGCACAGGAAATTTGTTCGCAGGATACAACAAGGCTCGAGATTTCTTGTGAGAGAGAAGGAGAAGAGAGCAGTGCATTTTTTTGACTGTGCGGAGTGAGCCGCATTTTATAGAGAAGATGGTATCGTTTGGGAAAAGGCACGTTTGTTCAGAAAGATGCAACTGTCGCGTATTCGAATTTTAAAAAATAAAATTCGAAGTCTGGATCGAAGCGTCTTCGTACGAACAGTCAAGCCCCAAGATGCCCCAAGTGCCCAAGTGCCTATCTATGACTATTTAAATGTAAGCCCAATTAGTTAGCCCATCTCTTATTTATGGGCTTTACTCAATTTGTTTATCATATTGGACAAAACAATATATACTTTCAATTTCCATCTTCTTCTATCATGTGGGACATTTGAACTTCTCCACTATACACAAATTACATAACATTCCCCCACTAATTTGTGTATGATAATTTTTTTTCTTTGGATAAACGTTATCCATACAAAAAGGAATCTTTCGATTTGGACCTTTAATTAGTGTACATTAGTAAAAGTTTTAACGAAGTTGTAGGTGTCTGTAAAAGATTGAACCACAACTCTTATCGTAAAACCGAACAGATGACACAGACAAGTTTATCCACTAGATCTCACAAGATTCTCAACACAACCTTAGCACTATTATATACGGCCATGTGCTAATCCTGAATTCATGAACATTTATAAATGTAACACCTACATTTATTGAAGCGGCACCACTTCTATGTTCAAATTTGTAAAACCTAATAAATGCAAACTCTGCATTATGCATTTAGTCACAAACTAGCCATGATCAATAAATCATATAAGGAACTGTGCTAGTTATTTTAAGCGCTTATCAATAACTTGTTGTTACCCATTTAACTTGAAAACTAACATATTAGTCTGAAGTTGGGTTCCCGTCATCGGCGCTTAGGATTTTAAGTCCCATAATTTTTGTTGTACTTTGCACTAAGTCTCTAGCAAGTGCTTTTGTGAGAGGATCCGCTAAGTTTTCGCCGGATTTTACATATATGACGGTGATCACCCCCTTAGTAATTAAATATCTCACAAACGTATGTCTTAAACTAATATGTCTAGATTTTCCATTGTAAACATCACTATATGCTCTAGACAATGTTGCTGAAATGTCGTAGTAAATAGAAATAGCAGATAACGAGTGTGGCCATAATTCAATGTCTAATAACAAGTCTCGTAACCATTCTGCTTCCTTAGCTGCGGCGCCAAGAGCAATGAACTCTGATTCCATAGTTGAATGTGCTATACATGTTTGTTTCTTAGATGCCCAACTTATGGCTCCTCCCCCTAATGAGAATATCCATCCAGACGTTGATAAGCTCTCATTAGTACTAGACATCCAACTTGCATCGCAATACCCTTCTAGCACACTTGGATAATCAGCATAAACTAATTTCAATTCTTTTGTTCTTTTGAGATATCCAAGGATCCTATTAATTGCTTTCCAATGAAGTATGCTAGGTTTAGACGTAAATCTTGACATCATGTTAACAGCAAAAGCTATATCTGGCCTTGTGCAATATGTGACATACATAAGACATCCAATGGCACTGGCATATTCCAGTTGAGCAATGATTCGACCTTTATTTTCTTGCATTTTCACACTAGAATCAACTGGAGTACTAGCATCTTTGATATTAAGATGTTTGAACTTATCAAGTATTTTTTCAATATAATGGGCTTGGTTCAAGGCATATCCTTTTTCATGTTTCTCAACTTTGATTCCCAATATTGTGTCTACCTCATTAAGGTCTTTCATTTTAAAAACTGAAGTTAGATACTTTTTGGTATCGATAATTCCTTTCATGTTGTTACTAGCAATTATCATGTCATCAACATATAAACATAATATCACTATGTAATCATTGGTTTTCTTACAATAAACACATTTAACAGCATTACTATGCCCAAAACCATTTGCCAAAATTGCCTCATCAAACTTCTTATGCCATTGCTTTGGAGCTTGCTTTAAGCCATATAATGACTTGACTAATTTGCATACTTTGTTCTCATTTCCTGGTAGGACAAAACCTTCAGGCTGTTCCATATATACTTCCTCGGTTAAGTCACCATTCAAAAAAGCCGTTTTAACATCCATCTGATGAATGTACATTTTATATATAGATGCCAACGCAAACAGAACTCTTATGGATGTGGTTCTTGCAACTGGAGCATAGGTATCAAAATAATCTATGCCTTCTTTTTGTCTGAAGCCTTTTGCTACTAGTCTTGCTTTGTAAGTTTGTATAAAACCATCTGTTCTATATTTCTTTCGAAACACCCATTTACACCCGATTGCCTTTGAACCGGGTGGAAGGTCTACTAAAACCCAAGTCTTGTTGAATAGTATAGAATCCATCTCATCATTTATTGCTTCTTGCCAAAAGGCAGAATCTCGTGAAGTCATAGCTTCTTTAAATGTTTTAGGATCGTCATTAATAGTGAGTACCATAGGTGTAACTTCTATTACTTTTGATCTAGTAGCCTCAACCAAAAAAGTAATTGAATCAGAGGAAATGAAATCAGAACTCAAGTGTTTTTCTTTTCTAGCACGTTGACTTCTCCTAGGCTCACTTGGTTCACTATGTACTCTTTTTCCTCCACCAATGTTTTTAGAAGTTTCTTCTTCTATAGACTCAACTGTGCTATGTAGAAATTTATCTTCAAAGAATTCCACATGTATGGATTCCCCTATCGCATTGGATTGTAAATCCAGTAATCTATATGCTTTTGAGTTTTGTGCATAGCCAACGAATACACTTTTAATACCCCTTGGTCCTAACTTTGTCTTATGGGGATCTTGGACTTTGTAAAATGCTAAACACCCCCATACTTTAAAATAATTTAAGTTAGGTTTTCTTCCATTATTCCAAAGTTCATAAGGTGAAGCCTCAAATTTCTTAAAAGGCACTTTATTATAAATATGACATGCTGTCAACAAAGCTTCACCCCACAAGTAAAACGGTAATTTTGCATTCATAAGCATTGAATTAACCATATCTACCAAGGATCTATTTTTTCTTTCAGCCACCCCATTTTGTTGCGGTGTGTATGGGGCTGTTCGTTGGTGAATAATTCCATTATCCTCACAAAACTGATTGAAGATATCTGAAAAATATTCACCTCCTCTATCACTTCGAAGCACTTTAATTCTTTTTTCTTTCTGATTTTCAACTTCAGATTTAAATTCTTTGAATTTGTCAAATGCTTCATCCTTGGTTTTCAACAAGTATACATAAGTGTATCTTGTATGGTCGTCAATGAAAGTGATAAAATATCGCTTTCCTCCTCTTGTTAGTTGACCATTCAATTCACAAATATCGGAATGCATAAGTTCTAGCAAATCACTGTTTCTTTCAACTTTAGAAAATGGTTTTTTAGTCATATTTGATTCTCGGTATTGCAGTACGCATGAAAGATTTAAGGCTTGAAACAGATGTGTGGATTTCGTATAACTTGAAATGATTCTTGCATTTGTTTGTTACGATTTGAGAACTCTAACTATGCTTCACAGAATATAAATTTCAGATACATTTGTACTACGTTTGTTGTATGCTCTACATAATTCAAATAGTTTCCGATACGAATATCCGTCCAATTATTCAAACCATTTTAAATTCTCAACTGCGTTTCACTATCACGTCCCCAACTTAGGTTATGTTGCTGTATTTTCTTCCTCTAGCATACCTACTTACCCTTTCTTGATGGTGCCGACGATTCATAGGAATTCACTATTGTGCTCGCTTTACAAGATCAAGGAAGCGTAAATTTTGTTCTGATTGCAGGATCAATCGCACCATTGTGCGATTTAGAATTTGATTTTTTACTTACTGTTTCGCTCACCGGTTCCACTAACTGCAGGAATCAAATAGCCGGTGGACAAGTTGAGAGCGATGGACAAGTTGTGGAGCGTTCGACAAGATTTCGTTTTTCTTCCCATCATCTAACCCTCCAAACTTTTAAGGTAAGACTTCATAATTTGATATGCTATGACTGTGAAATAATGACTAAAGCTGGCTAAATCCTTTGTTTCTTATTTTGGCACTACAATATCAATGTCTACTGGAAACATATCATCTACCTGTCTTTGTTTTCCAAGTCATATACTTTTACAATTCCAAACACTAAAGGGTTGCCAGTTTTTTATTACATAGGTAATGAATTAAATACATGTTTTCTACAATTTTGAAGCTTTCTGAAAAAGAAAAAAAAATTGGCCTGTTATGACAAGTTAACTGCCTTTTGGTGTATGTTTCCCAAACAGACAGACGTACGTTCGAAAACAAATTATTTTAGCTTTTTGATTTTATCATTTTCTGTGAAGCTAAACCTCGGTTCCTCAAAAATGTTTTCAGATGTATTGTGGTGAGCAAGGTTTCTAGCCTTAAGGTAACAACTAAGGCTCATACACATGCACACAACCCTCTTATCTTCTTCATTTACTATGCGCTACTTGGAGTATTGAGATTGTGTTCACTAATATCAATGCAGACATTATACTATTTCCAAAATGAAATTACGTTATAGTGGCAATCCATCATTCTAGAAAAAAAGCAGAAATTACTGGACCATGTTAGATGTCCAATTAAGCCATTAACTTTTACAGGGTTTAGTAAAAATACTTACAGTACGGTGTATACTCTAATTTTCATGTATTATTTATTATGAGTTGTAGTACTGCGAACGCTTTGAGAGGTTCAACACCTGTTATGAAAAATATAGCTGTACAACTTTGCTCACTATAAGTACTTTGTTTGAATTTCATTTTTATAAATGCGAAGCCTTAGCCCAGTGTGCTCTAAGTTTAAAATATTCTATTATTTCAAGTTATTTTTATGAGAATGTAGATTTCACAAAATATTTCAAACTTCATCTATAATATATTAATATTATATTTTAGGCTTTCATACTCATATCCCTTTCCTGCATTAGTGAAATCAAGAAGACTTACCCTTTCCTGCATGTAATTTTTTTTGGGCTGATTTTGAGAAGAATATCCCGGTATTATGAAATATTGTCACGTAAATTTATTCTAGAATATCGATGATTTCATTGTCATATAGTTTCTATGTGCTTTTGGTGCAAACGATAATACGAAAAATAATAATATGAAAAATAAATATTCAAAATTACATAGAATATTTTGTTAACCATTCACCAACATTTTAAAAAAAATTCTGTCTCATTCAGCATGCAATTTATTTAAGTTGATTTAGGCAAAGATTATGAACTAACACAAACAGCTGACATTGCTAAAAAACCGTTATAGATTTTGTTTACTCTTCATATTACATTCTCAATGCCATAAACAAGACACTAAAATTTTATCTCCCTTCAAAAAAAATTGACTGCATCGTTGCCAAAATCTGATGAATCTTCAATAAAAATATATGCTACTTGATTAACATAGATAGTCAGTCCTCTATGCATTACAAATAAAGTAGCACATAACCTTGATATCTATATTGACGGTGGTTTAACTACGGCCATAAAAGTTCGATAAAGGATGGTTCAATTTCTAATTAATTATTAGTTAATCATTACGTGTTTGATTTAATTCTTATTATGAATATGTTATTTACTCCACATTATAACTTACCGATATATTAATGCATTATTTAACTATTTAAGGAAATATTAGCACCAACGATTTGATGTAGAGCACTTGCCAGCTTCACATATCTTTTACCTTTTACCAGTGCACATTTTTACCCATAACCGTGTTTGATGGGGCTTTAGCTATAAAATGTGCTTTCCGAATGTTGTGTGCATAATAACTTTGTCTTCCCTGTTTCCCGCTTGCTGATTATTAATACAGTAACTGCTGTTCTGCTTCGAGACATTCAATATTTTGATTTGTAAACAATATAAAGATTCATGCATTACCTGTGATCGTTCGTGTACTGTAACTAAGCACTAAAGGATATATCTTGTGGTTACACTAGTAATACACAGATTTTTATGCTGTACATATCAGAATACTTTTTCATGTTTCACACCTTTAGCCATTTCCACGTTCGAATGGCTGTCAATGCAAAACATGTGCTTTCACGGTTTGCTTTCTGCTTATTATTTTTTAACTTTCCACTCGCACTATCACTACTGTTTCCGGCTGCATAATTAGCTTTAATTCACTCACGTGTTTGTTCTAACATACTTGAAGCTTTAAATTTCCTGTTTGATGCACATAAGTTTGTTGCCTACAACTTGCTTTACTAACCGCTAAAAAAAAAGACTGTATATACAGACAGTCAACGTAACCACTATTAAATGGGTGGTATAAAGCTGCATACTCTTAAACGTATAACACAGTTGTCCTTGTATCATACAGTTTAAAATAACTGTCTATTCGAATTGCTTGAATTTCTGATACGAATATCCGAATGTAACTTGTCTGCCGACACAGTTTTTTTAAGCAGTAAGTAGTATAACAAATATATCGAACTCTAAGAATAAGAATACTAAAATTCCACATGTTTGTCAACTGACATTGGTTAATCGTATATTCGTATACAAACGTTAACATGTGACATCCACCTTACCTTAAAAATCATTCTTCCAACTCAAGTTTAAAATTTTGTACTTGAAGATCGGTTGAAAAGGTTTAACTTATGCATCCACGCGCCAGCATTTTGCAGTTATACGTGTTTTATTTGCTGATCACAGGTTCACCATTGCAATTGTATTAAGATTTGCCCTGTTCCAGACCCAACTCAATTACCAGACTCTGCCTGACAGGTATCTACTGCTCTTAATAACATTATTTACCATGTTGTATATTGTATTTAAGTACATTTTTATACCGGTTATATACAACTTGGCTGTTACAAAACATAAGTAGTGTGAGTTAAAAAAAATGGAATTGTGACGATATTTTAGTACCACATACAATTTGTTTAACACGACTGAATTCTGGTTTAATAATCTTCCCTACCTGGGGTTGCACTACGTCCGCCCCTGGTTCCAAACGCTAAAGGGTTGTCAGTTTTTTTATTGCATAGGTAATGAATTAAATACATGTTTTCTACAATTTTGAAGCTTTCTGAAAAAAAACATTTGGACTGTTATGACAAGTTAACTGTCTTTTGGTGTATGTTTTCAGATGTATTGTGGTGAGCAAGGTTTCTAGCCTTAAGGTAACAACTAAGGCTCATACACATGCACACAACCCTCTTATCTTCTTCATTTACTATGCGCTACTTGGAGTATTGAGATTGTGTTCACTGATATCAATGCAGACATTGTACTATTTCCAAAATGAAATTACGTTATAGTGGCAATCCATCATTCTAGAAAAAAAGCAGAAATTACTGGACCATGTTAGATGTCCAATTAAGCCATTAACTTTTACAGGGTTTAGTAAAAATACTTACAGTACGGTGTATACTCTAATTTTCATGTATTATTTCTACGTATCATTCCCCATTTTACGAGTATACGGTGCAATTTCATAGGATGTGAAACAGCATGTAGTCATAACCTGTCCATCACACAATTGTTCCTTCCGCTGCAAACAAGTTATTCCACCTTCAACGGTTCTCATACATTTCATTCCCCATTCTGATTTCTTACTCATCTTCCTCCTAATATATTTTTTTCTTCACACGGTATCTTACAGAAGCCCCAATGAATAATCTTCTGTTCCAAATGATTGCTTTTGTTACAGGCGTTGTTTGAACGGTGTTTGGATTTATCGCCTCCGTCCGGTTATCTCCAACCACCGCTACTCCGACGTCGAAGGCACCCATTTCAAGTAGATTTGTTAAAAATAAATTGTCACTTTACGCAATCCGTTAATTACTATGAGACGTTTTTTTTGGATGGTAAATTGCATGCTGAATATTTGATTTTTTATTATTCCGATTTCAGTCCGTATGTCCAGTTTTCAATTTACGACTGCCCTCAATGTTGGTTTGCTACATTCTGCTTGCATTTCAAAATGTTGAATTTTACTCTTCAACCAGTATACAGATTGATTGATTAAACTGTATTCAGTTATCGATTTTATGTTCACTGCCTTATCCTCCAGTGAACACAAATCGTTGCATTTGGCTGTTCCTCCAGGTTATCACTACATGATGTTTCACATCCTATGAAATCCACATTTCCAGATTTTGAAAACTCCACCTTAACCTGCCTTCCTACCGTGTGCACACTGTAAATTCATGTTTTAAGGTATTGTTGCCTATAGCCGTAAAAAAGTAGCACGAGCTGGCAAATCTCTTTGTGTTTTCTTTTTGAAGACTTGATAAATAGAAAATTTCACGGTCTATTTTCATGTACGTACTTTGCCGTTAAGTTTCTACATGATGGAAGTTTTGTTTGTAGATAGATTTGGCTGGAGGAGTATTACAAAATTCCTGATTTCTTAGATTCAACAATATCGCCATGTAAACTCTCACAGTCTGTGTTTCAAAATACACATAACCCCTTTCCGTGTCATAACTTCAATTTATGGTGCTTATGTATGCCATTAGTTCCTCGTTGTTTGTTTTAATTATATATAACCAATTTGTATAGGGAATTGTTTGTAAACTGATGATTTAAATACACATTAAATTACAGGAATGTCTGTAATTATAAGTAGAAGACATTCACAGACAGGTATGAAGCAAAAGAAGCACGTGCGTGCTTGAGATCAATGTAGAAAGGAGCTAGCATGGAACTTGGAGAGAATTAAGGAAACTCATTTTCAGTATATATATAATATATATCATAGTTGCTGCGTACAACACACACACACTGATAAGTGATATCACCAAACCAATGCTATATAGAATAGCTTATTTACTCTTCATATATAAGAGCACGTACGGTTGCACCTAAACTAAACCATCCGACATGGTATCTCGCAACCGCATGTCTGGGTTTCAATGCAGACTCCATCGTCGTAACCGTGGAAGTGGCAGTAGGTATTACAATTGCTGGGAATACAGTCTCCAGCCGTTACTCGTTTATCAAAGCATGCTTCCTCTGCAACCAACGCAGCAACAAATAAAGAAACAAGTTGAATAAGACTGTCTTTAACGTAAAAACAAATATTTTAAAACACTGTATATATATTTACTCACCGGCGGCAGCGGAGACAACGATCGCTACGAATATTATAGCCAGTAGTGTCTTCTTCATCATTGTTAATTGCTATATATTGCAGTAAACAAACAAACGTAACTTAGTTATAACATCACGAAAGCCTTTTCGCTCTTATATAACTCTACGTGGTCTGCCTATTAGTTGGATATAATAATTACCACCCACCCTCCCTCTGAAAGTCAAGTCAGCACTATTAATTAATTCTGGAGTATTTACCCTGCTATATTGCGGAGTACTAAAAGTTAATACCAGCCACGCATTTGGTTTGCTTTTTACAGATTCCCTCATTATTGTCTACCTGTATTAAAAAACTACAGCTGCCGGCCCATCAAATTTGTCGTTACATGCACAAGGCTGCTCTTCCAATTCACACGTAACGTAATGATGGACCAGAATACATGATTTTGTGGAGGGTTAGCTTTTCTTCCATGTTAATTTGAATATATATTGTTATGCCTAACAACTATAGAATTTTTTTGAGAACATTATTAATGACACATCGTTTAATTATGATAAGAAATGTCAATTTTTTTTTAGGATTTTCGCTATTACCATGGAGTGTACTATTACAAACTGTCATCTCCTAACAATATCGTAAAATATAACTAAACTGTCCATTTAATTTTCGTTTACACAACTAATTTTCGACTATATAACACCGAATATAATAAACCTGTGAAACGACCACCATTTACCGTTTCAAACTATTAAATTCGGCTAAACGCTACCATTTTCCTAGAGCTAATTTTTTTCGAAACGTTGAAATTTATAATAGGCACGTCGATATCGAACTAGTGGATCTTGGCCAAGCGCAATTTGTTTATATGCAACAATTAACAATTATTATACACAAGAAATTATTATTCATACACTTCTCGATGAAGTGAGGCTTAGTTATTTCATCAGTACGTATATATTCACTTAACCGTCGTTAATTTTTTTCATACTTCATCAGGTCCCTGCAATGTTCGTTCGTAAACGCGAAGTTGGTTCGAGGTGGTTTTGGGTCTAGTTCCCATCTCGGTCTCTTCGAACTAACATGTCAAAGGTCCAAATAAACATTTCATCGATAGTTGATGTTTTAACTATCACATCAAAACAATACGACTAGGTACATCGGCAACTCATGCCTTTTTATTCAAAACCATCCATTAAAACTCTTCCATCGATTCTTACAAATCGATTTCATATACTTATCTCAACTAGATAAGAATATTCATAAATCCCTTGTTTTCATTACTTTGGAGACAACATTCATTCACTTATCTTTTATAAAAACCCTTTTATTTCCTTTACCTTGAAAATATCGCTATATTATCACAAACCTAGTCTTATTTCCTTTAATTTGGAAATATCCATAAATATGTATTCACAAAATCTCTTTTATTTCCTTATCTTGGATTTTCTTTCAAAAATTCTTTTATCATCTATACACAAATCCCTTCTTGTAACTTATTATTCTTAACTTGACTTGGCTTCATTTAACAATCTATTTACTACATCTTTTGCAAAAAACATTCATCCTTTGCATTCTGAAATCTCCTTTTAGTTTCAGTCGTTTCGCTTAATTCAGTTTTAAGGAAATTCCCATTTAAACCATTATATCAGCTTTTATTATCTTTTATAACCCTTGTTTATAAACTTGGATTCATTAGCAAATCCTTTCCTAGACTTTTCACAAACTTCACTTAATGTCCCATTAGAACCCGATTACTTTCTAAAAGTAATCACTTTAATTATTATTAATTAAAATAATAATTAACTTAAATCTTAACTACAATAAAGTAGTTAACTTCTGGATTAGCTTAAAATAGAATAGTTAATCATTTTAAATAGTTATTTAAATAATAATTAACTTAATTAATGATAACTAATTCAATAATTACTTCAAACACAATTAATTAAAAGATTTGTCAACATTTAAGAATATTCATTAAGTTTGAATAATTGTTCATCAAAACTATTACTATTAGATTAATTATAAAGAAATTAATCTAATAATAAAATTCAATTCCAAACAGTTAACTTGTTATGTTGAAAACCATCAGTTACTTGTTAACTGATTTCAACAAATTCCTTACTTTTGCATTAATTAAAAATATAATTAATTCAACAAAATCACTTAATTGTTTCATAAAAACAATTATTCCTAATTTTTTTAAACCGTAGGCTGATTTACTGACTTACTTGCTTATTAAGCATAAGAATTTGCTATATAAAATATTTAATAACTAATTTGTTTTATAAATATCGACTTATTTTTAAAACTGTTAATTTCAATAACTTGTAAAGATATAAATCAAAACATTGCTTCAATTATAAAAATAATTTTTATAACTTCAAACTTGGTCAATTCGCCTAACGGCAAATCGACGTCTTTAAAAAAATTGGATGTCATATCATTCACTGTCAATCCCTTAATCAATATTGTCTATTGATTACAGTATATCAACATTGGATATAATTCTATCGTTCAACATCCAATTCAAACAATCAACTTCCAAACAAGATTTAAGGTTAATTGAGATAAACCATTTATATGTAAATATATGGAACAAGTAACATACAAATATTTGAGAAATCCGGTTTGATCCCTCAAACACGTTCTTCCCTACATCATAGATCATTATTTTATCAACACATATGAAATAAAATTTCTATTCTAAATCATCTAATTGACAGAATATAAATCACGATAATCAACGATTTAACAACGAACATCCAAAACAATCAACAACCAATACATCATTCAATTTATCCAATCACAGAATTTATATTATTAACGATAAATGTGAATTTAACCCATCATAGTATTTCAGAGAGTGTGAGAGTTACTCATAGTTCATTTCGATTTAACGATTCAGGTTAATTTATACAATTTCAAATGGGAGTTTGAAATTATATAAAATTCCTGTTGGCTCCAATTCATTCCGAATCAGCTCGACTGGGTAGCCTCCGTCTCTACTATTCCAAGGAATCCGGTTTTGCGTAATTCTGATATCATACGAATAAGTTGCGGTTATTTCAAGATCCAACTCAGATTAAATAAATATGTGACTTAATAATTAATATTATATACCTTTACTGAACTTTAAAACGTGATTAACGGCTAATCCCTTGTTATCACGTAAATCCTGCAATTAAATTCCTTCTTCCCCGATAGTTTTCAAAACACAGCTCCTCCACTACATCAAACTCGTCCAGCACCATCCTCGCTTCATCGTCCTACCGACTGCCTGTGGCCCTGACTGACCCTGCACCCCAACCACTTCTACTATTTTCGCGATTACCACTTCCAGCAATTTCAGCTTCAGCACAATCAAACTTTCCCATACTGATTGGCCACCGCCGCCTCACCAAGCTGTCGGACGATGAGACTTCGCCACCACCGTGACTACCAGTAGCAACCTCCCCTTCGCCCCAATACTGGCTGCTCGCAATGCCCTAAGTCAAAGTCGACATCGCCTTTCAAATCCAGAAATCTAGTCCGTGCTACTGTGTTTCGCACCACCAAATTTTTCATGAATTCACACCAATCTCCGTTTACATGTGCTCCTCCCCACCAGAATTGCGAAGCCACCACCGCGTTGGTCACCGGCCCTCCAAATCGTGAGTAGCGGTCATCGCTACTGCGTTAAACTAGCACACCAGAATAGGATCGAGCTGTGATATCTTTATACTTGCACGAAGCTTTTCATAAATCGATCTCAATAAATTCAAAATCGATTGGTTTCATCAAAGGTTGCATTTATTTTAAATTTATGAAGATCGGAACGTTTTTGTTGTTGAAATGAGAAAACACGAACGATTTGATTTTTGGGGCTTAGGGATTCTTAGTGGGTGTTAATTTATAGAGAATTTTATTTATATTTAACTCAAATATTTTATTTATTTTTACAAATTCATGCCTATCACCAATTCATTTATCATTTATTTTTCCGTATGATTCCATACGATATCCATTTGTGATAACAATGGACGTATAGCTACAGTTTGATATTGCGGTCTTAAAGAAACTTGTTTCGTCGAAATCCGAGTCTGTTTGGAAAACTAGCGAAATTATAAATATTAAAATCGTTGATTAATTCACATTTCAGCGCTCACATAACAACTCCAATTGGTTTGAAACCTAAAATCCAATAATAATTAAATATTTCAGACACGATGGAACTGACTTCGTCAAATTCCGAGATCGTTTCGTTAAACTCCATTTTTAATTCACAACGTAAATCGATATGCGTTTATATCACGCACGATGATCAAGATTATTTCAATTGACCCCAAACCGAAAATCTTACAATAATTAACCATTACGGACTTTATAAAATTGATTTCGTTGAAATTGGAGGTCGTTTGAAAATTGACTATTGTTAAGTTTCATATTAAATTGATATAATAAAAACAATAAAAATTTATGTGTTTATCATTCCCACGATCAAACGGTAAGTCTGATCGATACGAAAATTGAAATCCTATAATAACTTGTTAATGCGAATCCAATGACATAAGTATTGTTGTATTCCGAGACTGTTCTTCTAAAATGATATTTTATAGGTAAAATGGCGTTATTTTGGACACCAAAATACATGATCTCAAAAAATAACGAATTATACATATCCTGACTCTAGACGTCAATACGAATTCAACGGAATAAGTCATGCATCTTAACTCGATCATTATATCAAGATAGACACAAATTCCTTTTAAATCTAATTAAATTCATTTAATTAAGGGTAAATTTGTCTCAGTCCCTAATAGGTTTCAGAATTAGGCTCACATCCACCCCTAAACTTTTTTAAATTAGGTCTATATTTTTTGAGAATTCATCAAGAAAATCAAGTAAATTCATAATCAAATAAAACAACTAATCGTCATTAAATTTAGGCATTAAAACCACTAAAAATGCATCAAAAAAAAGCTAATCTCCAATACATTGCATCAAAAGATGCATATAATCGAGAATAATTGCATACATTTCTACAACTATTGCAGTTATGCATATTAGTTCATCTTTATTTGCATGCATGTATGCAATAAAACTCAATAGTTGCATACATGTATGCATATATTCATCAAGATTTTCAATAGAAACTCTGGATGAATATATGCGTTCATGTATGCATATGTTGAGAATAAATACATGTATGCAATAATTCATTCAGTTTTTTCAATAAAAACTCTACAGGAATTGTTGCATACATGTATGCATATATTGAGAATAATTGCATATATTTCTACAATAATTTATGCAGATTTTTCAATATAAACTCTTCATGAATTGTTGCATACATGTATGTAATAAAACTTAATTATTGCATACATGTATGTAAAAAATTTTTGTAACACCCCGCCTCCGCTAGGGTCACTCGCAAAGGAATGCATTAGCTTTAGAGGGGCATTATTGGTAAACATGCACAGAAATATCATAAGACAGAACATATATAAATAGCGGAAGTAAAATCAAACTTTCATAACATGAATAAATAAGTTCTAAAGCCTTTTACATCAGAGTACATCAAAACCTGTCTAGCAATAGTAAAGAAGCATAAAGACTTTTTAATAAATTATTCCCCAAGGAAAACAGTAAAGTAGCCATAGCCAAGAGAAGTCCAAGCCATCCATGATGACCTTCAAGCAGAAGAAGTCCGAACTAAACAGCATTGTTTCCTCCCTGAAACCTGGGGGGGGGGAAACGGAAGAAAAGAGGCGAAACAAAACGGGTCAGTCAAAAAGACTGAGGAAGTCCTATCTACTTCCAGTATAAAAACAGGTAAAGGTAACATGACATGCATAAACTGAAAGTAAACATAAGGATAACTACAAGATAGATAAACCAGGGTAGCCGGTTGAACTACTGCGGCAAGGTAAACTAAGGTATCATGATAAACTACGGTGTTATGATAAGTCAAGGTATCACATCGTCGGATTTCTATCGAGTACATTATCCCAAGGTATCTACCCCGTCTAACATCCCACGGTATCTATTATGTATATTCTTCCTAGTTCTAACATGTATATTTGCTCTGCACCTCTCGTACTAGTATCCCTACCCGCGTCATGTGTTAACCATGAATGTCCCTTGCTCAAAGTTGTGTAATGGTCCATGTCAACCTAATATATCGCATATATAGGTTACTCAAATCATATGTTTCTTTCCATGTATATAAGTTCAGTCCTTTGCCGTACCTCGTACGGGCTTCCTCATGTCGTATTATCCTTGAAATCGTTTGGACTGTCACCCTTGTTCTAGCTAGGCTCTTCCATATGAATCATCGTTTGAACTACTAGGACTTACGCCACCTAGCACCACTAGGGATTACGCTTACCTATTGCACGCTTTCGTATTTCGGTTTGGGTTAAACCACCTAGGCCACCAGGGATTACGCTAACCCTCAACCGCGCCCTTTTTCCCACGCATTCATCGTGAATCGTTTTTCTATAACTGTATGCACATGTATCACATCGTGCCATCCGAGTCCTGTCACAGGGAAAAACAAGAAATACAGGACTCGGTCGGGAGCTTTAGATTTATCTGCCGATGCAGATACTAAGGTCTGCTTTTCTACACGTGGCTATGGTCCCACGAGACCCCTCCCTCAACTAGTGAAAGGCAACACAAGAGAAAATCTTGCATGAGAACTACACTCCGGCCAGCCCACATCCTACGGCCTACCTCACCCATAATTAGATAGCAATTATGGTCTGTTGGGTGTTCCCTGCCTTTCCGTACGTACACGCTTGACTCAAGATGGTAGATGATCGACGAACTTGCTATCTAGGGCACTATCATGTATTCGTTGACTCACTGCTATCCATCCCAGTCTTTAGGTCGCTCGTATAGCAACCAAGGCATACTCTTGGTTCTTCTAACGCAGACCTTAACCTCTTGTGAGCCCAGGATGATCATCTGCGACCTCACAGAGGGATCCCAAGAATATCCTCACGTTCCCTGAAGCCGCTGCTTCGTTACCCAGTTCGTTGGAGCCTTTATCTAAATCAGATAGCCTGCTCCTACACGCATACTTAAACGTTGACCTAACGTATCGGGTTACTAATCTATCTAAGAAGTGGTCCAAATTTCCTTGGCTAAGAATTATTACTTAGTTTCCCTTAACTAAGGTTTACCACTTAGCCTTATTTCCATAATCCTTGTTAACTATGGTTATTTACCTAATCCTCCGATTTAGGGTTTATCTAATGGGTTAGGTGTCACTTAAGTTCATAACTTAGCCCGTCTACAAACCATGTCAAAATTGGCTAAGTATCCAAGTCCAAGACTTAACCCTACAAACCATGTGTCAAGTTGGCTAAGTATATTAAGCAATCCATAACTTAACCTCGTCTAATTATCATTTTAGATTGGTTAATTATATAAATTAACTCGACCTTGTCAAATTACCGAGTCAAATCGGTCAAGCGTATTCAAGTGATTCGTGACTTAGCCTTATCATGTTTTCACGTTAGATTGGTTAAGTATAGGTTAACTTAACCTCATCAAATTAACGAGTTAGATTGGTTAAGTATAGATCACTTAACCTCATCAGATCATCGTGTTAAATTAGTTAAGTGTTTAACTTAACCCCATTAAATTACCACGTTAAGTTGGTTAAGTATGGGTTACTTAACCTCATTGAATTACCAAGTTTAAATTGGTTAAGTGTTTAACTTAACCCCGTCGAATTACCGTGTTTAGATTAGTTAAGTGTGGATTACTTAACCCCATCTAATTACCGTGGTTAGGTTAGTTAAGTCTTAATTACTTAACCTCATCTAATTTCCCAGTCGGATTAGTTAAGTGTAAATTACTTAACCCCATCTCCTAATCATCTTGCATGGTTAAGTGTCATTAAGGAAATCAAGCCCGGTCCCACTTAACCTACCCATTCGTGTCATATCGGTTAAGTGTCATTAGTCAAATTTACTTAACCTTATCATGTGGCATTAATTTAATTAATGCACTCTTAACCTCTCACATTAGACCTTGTTGTGGTTACTAGTTAAGCCGGGCGGGTCCGGGTAGATTTACACCACAACCTAGTCTAACCTCGGGTCTTAAGCGCGACATGACCAACTTCTCACATTGGGTCCTATTGTTTGCAACTACTAGTTAGGCCGGTCGGTTCCGGGTAGCTTTACGTTGCAAACTCAACCCAACCTCGAGTTGGCCACACTTATATTATCTAAGTTCATCATGTTTCCTAAAACATGTTACAAGTTTTCAAGCATTTGGGTAGACCTAACTTAATAGGTAAATTCCCAAAGGGTAGACCTAACTTAATAGGTAAATTCCCAAGCTCATGTTTTTATGCATACTTACATGCCAACTTCCATGCTATCTTTCAAGTCATATTTTCAAGTATAAACACATGTCATAATCAAGTTAGGATTTCGTGACATGTTCCTGTTTATCTAACTACCCAAAATCGTGTTTTCCCAACGCAAACAAAAGCGAGTCAACATAGTAAGGATACTACGTCACATATTGGCCTCAAAACATGCATGATGCCAAAAAGGGATTGGCTTCCACATGCACAACCTTGGCCAAAAACATGCATAGTGTCATAAAGTAATTTGGCCCCAAACATGCGTATTATCAAAAAGGGTTTAGCCATAAACATGCACAACTTAAAAGAGGGGATTGGCCACGAGCATGCATAATCTCATAAAGGATTTGGCCACAAACTTGCATGTTACCATAAGGGGTTTGGGTTCATAAACATGCATAAGCCCCAAAATCTTGTCTTAGCCAATGTTTCACACGTAAAGTGGTTCCTAAAGGTTCATGCTAGCATTTCATGCATAAAGATCCAAACTTGCAAGTTAAACTAGGTTATGCATAGCATGAGAGGCATGATTAAGTCACTCACATGGCCTAAAATCATAAACATGAACACAAGAGGCAAGGTAAGGTTCATATAGGTTCGCATAATCATGTTTAGCCTCATTTTATCCCATGTCATTATCAAAACTACCGTTTCCATCTAAAAGTAGCTAGAACTTACATAGTTAGGCCTTGGGAAAGAAGCATGAATCATCTTGGCTAAGAAAGGTGCCTCCTTTGTTGAAGAATCGTCATGGAACTCGCATAGCAACGTTGATTTTGCCTCTCTTTGGTGTAGCAAGCTTGCATCTTTTGATTTGAACCCGATTTGAATGCATAGGCTCTAGGGATTTGAGATGGAGGCCATGAGAGTAGAAATTTGGCCATAGTTTAGTTACATGAGTGAATAATGAGGGTTTAGGGGTAGGTTTAGGGTCTTTTTATAGAGATTAGGATAGTTTTAGGCCCTTAGATTAACCCTAGGACCAACCTGAACCGTCAGATTTCAAACCAGGCCAAAAAACCTAGCCAAGATAGAAAATAGGTGCACCAGGCCAGAATCAGCCGACAGGGCAAGTCGACAGCCCTGTCGACATGCCTGTCGACATGCCTGTCGACATGTCTGTCGACTTGCAAGTCGACAGCCCTGTCGACATGCCTGTCGACATGCCTGGGCGGGAATTTTCCCGCCTGGCCCCATTTCTGCATGTTTCGAAATTCAAATTTCCCGGAAACTTCTTTGGGCCTTAACCGGTCATACGGACTCCGATTTTCGAAAACTCGGACTCTATTTCGCGTATTTTTCCGAGACGAACGCAATGGCAAAGCCCGTTTTACTTGATTCAGAATTTAAAATTAAATTCTGCCTTGATTCTCGTTTTAACATGTTATTGAAATACGGGTTGTTACATTCTCCCCACCTTTTAGGATTTCGTCCCCGAAATCTCTAAGTTAGGAAGAACATATCCTACCATCCATCATCCATCTACTCAAAACATCATCCACAAGCAATCATTGTCTTTAGATGATTTATAATGCTATATGAATATATGCAAAACGTGTGTGTACATGTTCCTTAGCTAATGCTAATGATCAGGCCTGAATAATCTTTCTAATGCAAAAATATGTATAGTGCCATGAATCCAACATGTATGCAAATAATCCTAGTCATATAGATACTATATGCGTGGACAATCATTCATTCATATGCAACAACCGCATGATAACACATTCGATTTCATCCATAAACAAGTATAAATACTCGTGCATATGCAATCTGAAATGTGACCGAGTCGAGCTAGTATCTAATGTGTATTCGCGCATCCACGAGCAACCACTTGCAACCACTTGCAACCATATCAATCATAACATGTTTCAAATACATGTTTACATCCATAGGGTTCTACCTAGGATTCCCTGAAATAGGGTCGAGAAGATAAACAAGACAAACTCCTTATGGGGTTTGTAACAGAAAATAGGACCAAGAGGATGTCCACAAAAGATAGCCTACAACTAAGCTCTACAGAAAACATGGATCAAGGATATACTCCCAAAAAGAGATATCATGCGCGTATCTAGTCTTTAACCATCAAAGTCGTATTTCCTTGAGCTCAATTCCATTGTGCCTTGACAGTCCTTTAACTTCGCGATTTCGTAGCTTCTTATTTCCTGTTTCCATAACATGAGCTGGAACTCATTTCTTCGTCGCCTCTCGTTCCACTCGCACACTTAGCGCAAACATGACTGCGTACTCATGATCTCATGCAAGCTTTCCAAAATTCACTAGTGAATCTCGGACCTCGTACCATAAGGTATTCCACGTAGTAGAACTTTCTCTTGAAAGTAAACAGATGCCAACCGGGTTATCAATTGCACTTACTAGGGTGATTTCCATAACCCATGCATAAGTGAAATAAACCATCCGTCTTATCGGCGAACACCACTCGATCGGGCTTCAAATTTCCAATAAAGGTATCAAGGGATTCTAGGTAACTAATCATGACCGAACCCAAAAGGTTCCACGAGACTTCGAGGGTATTACCAAGGCTAGTCAAGAGTCTGACTACCCTCCTATCAAAACCGAGAGTGGCATCCCTTACTGGATAACCACTTCATCCCTAGAATCCATCCATAACCGAGGCATGTCATTCTCAAATCCAAAACAAGTCATGAATAAATGGACCGATTCTCCACAGGACTTGAGACAAAAATGGGATTCTCTATTACGCTAGTACTTAAGGTGCAGAGACTCAACTATCGAAGCAGACTTAAATGATACGATGATCAAACCAAAGTCCTAACGGGATGATAGAGAAGAAAAGCTAAACCTTTAACAAGATCGTCACCCTCCTTCCGGGGTACCCTAGAAATGAGAGCATACTGCTGCCCTCTCGATGATCTTGTCCTTTTCCCATAATACTTAACTATCCATCCCGTTTTACCATGCCAAAGGTACTCTCTCGTCATGGGTTTCATTGTTCATCCTTCTCTCTCGTCCTGGGCTGAGCCATACCAACAAGTTGCTCATCCTTAAGCTCGTATCCTTTATCCTCTTCCTCACTATCCTTTCTTATAACGCGGCCACTGGTCTCTCGAGAACCACCTCCATCGTAAGGAAAACACTTTCGTAGATAGAAAAGACTAGTCGCAGTTAAAACCACTGTGACTACAGATGGAGGAAAGAAAGGAAAAGAGATTCAATTAAGGAAACAAGGATAGTGCTAATGGCCTTTGGGGAATAGTCTTTTTCTTTTAAAAGAAAATTTTCTTGAAAAAATGCTTCTTTATAAACGATTTTCAAATAGTTTTCAGAAGGTCTTTAAAAACTTTTGCCCAGTCTGGTAACCTTCTGCTCTGATACCAAATGTAACACCCCGCCTCCGCTAGGGTCACTCGCAAAGGAATGCATTAGCTTTAGAGGGGCATTATTGGTAAACATGCACAGAAATATCATAAGACAGAACATATATAAATAGAGGAAGTAAAATCAAACTTTCATAACATGAATAAATAATTTCTAAAGCCTTTTACATCAGAGTACATCAAAACCTGTCTAGCAATAGTAAAGAAGCATAAAGACTTTTTAATAAATTATTCCCCAAGGAAAACAGTAAAGTAGCCATAGCCAAGAGAAGTCCAAGCCATCCATGATGACCTTCAAGCAGAAGAAGTCCGAACTAAACAGCATTGTTTCCTCCCTGAAACCTGGGGGGGGGGGGAACGGAAGAAAAGAGGCGAAATAAAACGGGTCAGTCAAAAAGACTGAGTAAGTCCTATCTACTTCCAGTATAAAAACAGGTAAAGGTAACATGACATGCATAAACTGAAAGTAAACATAAGGATAACTACAAGATAGATAAACCAGGGTAGCCGGTTGAACTACTGCGGCAAGGTAAACTAAGGTATCATGATAAACTACGGTGTTATGATAAGTCAAGGTATCACATCGTCGGATTTCTATCGAGTACATTATCCCAAGGTATCTACCCCGTCTAACATCCCACGGTATCTATTATGTATATTCTTCCTAGTTCTAACATGTATATTTGCTCTGCACCTCTCGTACTAGTATCCCTACCCGCGTCATGTGTTAACCATGAATGTCCCTTGCTCAAAGTTGTGTAATGGTCCATGTCAACCTAATATATCGCATATATAGGTTACTCAAATCATATGTTTCTTTCCATGTATATAAGTTCAGTCCTTTTCCGTACCTCGTACGGGCTTCCTCATGTCGTATTATCCTTGAAATCGTTTGGACTGTCACCCTTGTTCTAGCTAGGCTCTTCCATATGAATCATCGTTTGAACTATTAGGACTTACGCCACCTAGCACCACTAGGGATTACGCTTACCTATTGCACGCTTTCGTATTTCGGTTTGGGTTAAACCACCTAGGCCACCAGGGATTACGCTAACCCTCAACCGCGCCCTTTTTCCCACGCATTCATCGTGAATCGTTTTTCTATAACTGTATGCACATGTATCACATCGTGCCATCCGAGTCCTGTCACATGGCAAAACAAGAAATACAGGACTCGGTCGGGAGCTTTAGATTTATCTGCCGATGCAGATACTAAGGTCTGCTTTTCTACACGTGGCTATGGTCCCACGAGACCCCTCCCTCAACTAGTGAAAGGCAACACAAGAGAAAATCTTGCATGAGAACTACACTCCGGCCAGCCCACATCCTACGGCCTACCTCACCCATAATTAGATAGCAATTATGGTCTGTTGGGTGTTCCCTGCCTTTCCGTACGTACACGCTTGACTCAAGATGGTAGATGATCGACGAACTTGCTATCTAGGGCACTATCATGTATTCGTTGACTCACTGCTATCCATCCCAGTCTTTAGGTCGCTCGTATAGCAACCAAGGCATACTCTTGGTTGTTCTAACGCAGACCTTAACCTCTTGTGAGCCCAGGATGATCATCTGCGACCTCACAGAGGGATCCCAAGAATATCCTCACGTTCCCCGAAGCCGCTGCTTCGTTACCCAGTTCGTTGGAGCCTTTATCTAAATCAGATAGCCTGCTCCTACACGCATACTTAAACGATGACCTAACGTATCGGGTTACTAATCTATCTAAGAAGTGGTCCAAATTTTCTTGGCTAAGAATTATTACTTAGTTTCCCTTAACTAAGGTTTACCACTTAGCCTTATTTCCATAATCCTTGTTAACTATGGTTATTTACCTAATCCTCCGAATTAGGGTTTATCTAATGGGTTAGGTGTCACTTAAGTTCATAACTTAGCCCGTCTACAAACCATGTCAAAATTGGCTAAGTATCCAAGTCCAAGACTTAACCCTACAAACCATGTGTCAAGTTGGCTAAGTATATTAAGCAATCCATAACTTAACCTCGTCTAATTATCATTTTAGATTGGTTAATTATATAAATTAACTCGACCTTGTCAAATTACCGAGTCAAATCGGTCAAGCGTATTCAAGTGATTCGTGACTTAGCCTTATCATGTTTTCACGTTAGATTGGTTAAGTATAGGTTAACTTAACCTCATCAAATTAACGAGTTAGATTGGTTAAGTATAGATCACTTAACCTCATCAGATCATCGTGTTAAATTAGTTAAGTGTTTAACTTAACCCCATTAAATTACCACGTTAAGTTGGTTAAGTATGGGTTACTTAACCTCATTGAATTACCAAGTTTAAATTGGTTAAGTGTTTAACTTAACCCCGTCGAATTACCGTGTTTAGATTAGTTAAGTGTGGATTACTTAACCCCATCTAATTACCGTGGTTAGGTTAGTTAAGTCTTAATTACTTAACCTCATCTAATTTCCCAGTCGGATTAGTTAAGTGTAAATTACTTAACCCCATCTCCTAATCATCTTGCATGGTTAAGTGTCATTAAGGAAATCAAGCCCGGTCCCACTTAACCTACCCATTCGTGTCATATCGGTTAAGTGTCATTAGTCAAATTTACTTAACCTTATCATGTGGCATTAATTTAATTAATGCACTCTTAACCTCTCACATTAGACCTTGTTGTGGTTACTAGTTAAGCCGGGCAGGTCCGGGTAGATTTACACCACAACCTAGTCTAACCTCGGGTCTTAAGCGCGACATGACCAAATTCTCACATTGGGTCCTATTGTTTGCAACTACTAGTTAGGCCGGTCGGTTCCGGGTAGCTTTACGTTGCAAATTCAACCCAACCTCGAGTTGGCCACACTTATATTATCTAAGTTCATCATGTTTCCCAAAACATGTTACAAGTTTTCAAGCATTTGGGTAGACCTAACTTAATAGGTAAATTCCCAAAGGGTAGACCTAACTTAATAGGTAAATTCCCAAGCTCATGTTTTTATGCATACTTACATGCCAACTTCCATGCTATCTTTCAAGTCATATTTTCAAGTATAAACACATGTCATAATCAAGTTAGGATTTCGCGACATGTTCCTGTTTATCTAACTACCCAAAATCGTGTTTTCCCAACGCAAACAAAAGCGAGTCAACATAGTAAGGATACTACGTCACATATTGGCCTCAAAACATGCATGATGCCAAAAAGGGATTGGCTTCCACATGCACAACCTTGGCTAAAAACATGCATAGTGTCATAAAGTAATTTGGCCCCAAACATGCATATTATCAAAAAGGGTTTAGCCATAAACATGCACAACTTAAAAGAGGGGATTGGCCACGAGCATGCATAATCTCATAAAGGATTTGGCCACAAACTTGCATGTTACCATAAGGGGTTTGGGTTCATAAACATGCATAAGCCCCAAAATCTTGTCTTAGCCAATGTTTCACACGTAAAGTGGTTCCTAAAGGTTCATGCTAGCATTTCATGCATAAAGATCCAAACTTGCAAGTTAAACTAGGTTATGCATAGCATGAGAGGCATGATTAAGTCACTCACATGGCCTAAAATCATAAACATGAACACAAGAGGCAAGGTAAGGTTCATATAGGTTCGCATAATCATGTTTAGCCTCATTTTATCTCATGTCATTATCAAAACTACCGTTTCCATCTAAAAGTAGCTAGAACTTACATAGTTAGGCCTAGGGAAAGAAGCATGAATAATCTTGGCTAAGAAAGGTGCCTCCTTTGTTGAAGAATCGTCATGGAACTCGCATAGCAACGTTGATTTTGCCTCTCTTTGGTGTAGCAAGCTTGCATCTTTTGATTTGAACCCGATTTGAATGCATAGGCTCTAGGGATTTGAGATGGAGGCCATGAGAGTAGAAATTTGGCCATAGTTTAGTTACATGAGTGAATAATGAGGGTTTAGGGGTAGGTTTAGGGTCTTTTTATAGAGATTAGGATAGTTTTAGGCCCTTAGATTAACCCTAGGACCAACCTGAACCGTCAGATTTCAAACCAGGCCCAAAAACCTAGCCAAGATAGAAAATAGGTGCACCAGGCCAGAATCAGCCGACAGGGCAAGTCGACAGCCCTGTCGACATGCCTGTCGACATGCCTGTCGACTTGCAAGTCGACACCCCTGTCGACATGCCTGTCGACATGCCTGGGCGGGAATTTTCCCGCCTGGCCCCATTTCTGCATGTTTCGAAATTCAAATTTCCCGGAAACTTCTTTCGGCCTTAACCGGGTCATACGGACTCCGATTTTTGAAAACTCGGACTCTATTTCGCGTATTTTTCCGAGACGAACGCAATGGCATAGCCCGTTTTACTTGATTCAGAATTTAAAATTAAATTCTGCCTTGATTCTCGTTTTAACATGTTATTGAAATACGGGTTGTTACAATTTTCAAGATTTCTTTAAGGAATATTTACAATTTTTTTTATTGTACAGCGCATAGTTTTCTTTGAAAACACATAAGGGACAAAATAGTGACCCGCTTTACATTTGAAAGTTGGGCTGGATACCGTTTATATTTCCAAACATTTTAAGGACGTGTGCTCAATTTTCACTTCAATTAACCGCTACGCAAACTAGCTGTGCGTTTAAGGCTACTATGGTCACATATAATATCGAAATGCCATGAAATTAATTTTCATAGAACAATTTAATATTACGGATCTAATGAAACTAATTTCGTCGAAAACGAAGCTCGTTAGAAAAAAGACTATTTTTAAGGCTTATATAAACTGATAAAATATAAATAAATTCAAAAACAATTCAATTTAATAATAACAAATATTATTATCGACATATCCGACTAGAACATTATATAGTTTCAAAAATAACATAATTAGATTTCAAACTCAATATTTTAAATTAAAATGTCGTTCGAATTATTCAAAATCGATTTATTTATATAATAAATCGTTATAATTTATAACGATTCCATAGTGGCTATTTGAAATAATGATTTGGATAATTTTCAATCTACAAGACGAAATCCCGATTTTTTTCTTCCATTAGAAATATATAGTTCAATAGATTCAAACGTTTTTTGTTTCAAAAAAATCCGACTTATATTGGATTACATATATCCAATTGAAGTTCAAAACGTTAAATTACGAACTACTGCGACGTTACGAGCTCGTTTATAGTTAAATTATAAATTATACGTTCAAACATCGTTTAATTAAATAAATTCCTCATAAATTTTCATTCATATTTCCAATGCAACATTTATAAAAAAAATTAAATGTTCAAAATTAAATGGCTAAAATGTGGGCCGTTACAATATGCGTATATATATATATATCATCTTATAGATATGGTATGTATATTGCTTTAGTGTGTGTTTATAATATATCTTTAACTGTAGCTTAATTGCTGCTTTACTTTTCTGTTTTCCCAATTTTGTACTAACATTATTTCAGTACACACACATACACACATGCATATGAGCATGCACACACATCAATAAAGTGAGCATATTTTGATAAACGAACAAGTTTCTCAAAACATGTTATGCCTCTGTTTTCTTAAATCCTCTCATGTATAATGCTTTCAATTAGTTAAGAGAAAAAAGAGCTTAATAACTTTTACTACGTCAAACAAAAACTATGGATATTTTTAGCATACATGTGAGATATGTGTGTTTCATCATTTAATTGAATATACATATGTTCCCTGTTTTACGTTGAATTTTCTCTGTTTTTGTATGCTATATAATTTTGTATTAATAATAATCCCTGCCTCACATATACATTTTTTTCCTATGACTGTTTTCTATCGTATGTAAGTGTCCTATGCCATATGGATTTCAATTGAAATATATCAATCCATGTAGATTTCATGCACATGATACCAGAGTCATTATTGTGCTTCCCACTTACTCTAGCTATATTAACTACTGAAGTTATTGATTATGCAAATTTATTTTAAGTCGAGGTAGGTTCACTGTTCATTCAAGTTGGGAGCCAATCCGTTAAACGATTTCATTAGAACTAATAATCAAGAAACTTCGAAAAATATTTCATTCCTTTTTTTTTGAATTTCTTTATTTCATGGTCATTAAATTAAATATTTTATATAAACTGTGGTGGTTTACTTTGCCTGTGCTGTGGAACTTACAACCTCTAACTAACATTACAGTGCATTTTTGGTTGACCTTTTTCTCAGCAGAGTTGATTAGCTTCCATCTTTATTTTTACATCGGTCTATCTCTAGACCGGTGTATACTACAAGCATATCAGGTTTGGTAATTTCTTATATAATCATTATAATTTATCTATCATTTAGTTTAGGATACTTTTAGGTTTTAGTAGCATGCATATACTTCTTCTTGTTAATCAAAAAATTCATTCCATATAAGTGATGTATTGGAAGCTAAGTTATTTGTCGATTTTGTTTTACTAAAAAGGGCATGTATATGTCATTATACTTAACACCAACAACAGTAGCATCCAAATAACATCTAATAATTGATTAGTTTAACATTGATGTTCATTTCAATATTTTCAGGGCTATTGAATGAAATTATTTTATATAGAGAATTTTCCAAATACCTAAAAAGATATATATTTTTTGATGAGCTTACAAAGTAATTTTATTCTCTTTTCCGATTTGATAATGAATATGAATAACAATGTTCATTATTTTTGTACCCATTAGGTTGAATTTTTTTTAGCAGTTCTCTTATTTTTGCATGCAATATTTTGTATCTTGACGTTGATGACCAATAATATTTTTGGCTGAAAGAGTTTTAACGTTATCATTTAGTTTCTTTGTTGTGATTTTGTTCTTTTACATTGTTCGTCTATTACAGAATGTAACTCAAATATTTCCGAATGCATTCGTTATGCCTCTGTGTGTCTTTACATTTCCTTTGTTTCAAACATTCAAGCATATGAGTAAATTGATGGAAAAAAGTATACGAGTAAATGAATATGTTAATTTTGCTGATGCAAAATTTGACTTTAATTAGTGGATTCGCAACACCCTATGTGTTGTACTATATATTAAATGTAGTTTGGTTCCAATAAGTTGTATCAGTCCTGAGCCCTTTTTTAGGGAATCACGTGTCCATAAGAACAAATAATTTATCATGAGATTAATCTTAGCCTTTTTTTATGGGTAATATTTGTTTAAACTAAAGTAAATTGGGGTTTGAAAATATAATTTTCATCTTCATAGAATGGTTTCTCTAGGATTATAAATTCAAGAGACAAAACAACAGGTTAAAATGACTTATTATTTGCTTAGTATAATCCTTTTGCAGTTCATATGCCCTTGCATGTAAAAAAATGAAGATCCGTAATTAGCATTTAATTAACAAAGGATTTGTTTGATATGAGCACGTTTATTGTTTGTTCTTTTTTTAGCTTCTCATCATGTTTTAGACAAAAAACAACTTGGTAGGTCGTAATATTCAAGTAGTTTCAAGCAGAAGAATATTCTATATAGAACTTAAACCATTCTCCTATCATTATATTAGCACGAGCTATATATACATTTTAAAAGCACTCATTTTACTATACTGACTCAGTAAGTATTGTCTACTAATTTATGATCTATATTAGAAGTGTATTGTAATAATATTTCTAATTTCTTTTTGTTAACAGTATATACTGATTAATTTTCAAAAATAATTTAATTTTCTAACTGGAAAAAAGCAATTTAATTTTATGTCTAATTAGTGGGTTTCTGTCACAAAAGCCCCCTTGCAATTTCGGGAACTCAAGAGTCCCGTTGTAACATCCCACAAATTTAGATCGTTTAATTATTGAATTAATTGAATTTAATCCTTGAATTTAAAATGGTTTGAAAATAAATTTTAGGATATTATTAATAGGGTTTTTTAGCTTCAAGGACAAAATGAACAAAAAATTGTTCCATAAGGACAAGGGGCTAAAATTTTGTCCATAAGGACAAATTTTAGTATAAAGGGAGGAATTCAAGGGCCCACTATAATTCCTCTCTTTACACTAAAATTTGTCCGTATGGACAATATTTTAGCCTCTTGTCTTTATGGAACAATTTTTTGTTCATTTTGTCCTTCACACTATTTTCCTGTTATTTATTAATAAACGATTTCAAATTTATTTCTAATAAACAGCAATTTATGATTAGATGAATGATGATTTATTACAATGGAAACAATTATTAAATTTTGTGGAATTATTAACTTTGAAGTATTATTTATAAAAGGAAAGATAGTTGTCAATTGTGAAATAATAACCGTAATAATATTGAAATGGTTGGCGTTAGAATTTAAATTTAAACTTTAATTCCGTACAAAAAAATACATATGTTTGTTTACTTTAAGTAAATTTAAATTAAACATTAATAGTGGAAGTTTCAACGATTTTAATAATGAAGGATTTAAATGGTGCAGTTACTCGAAATAATATATAAAATTTTGCAGTCAAATTTAGTTACGAAAATTTGATATTACGAATATTTGCAATTTAATATAGCAATGACAGAATTTTCGTAGTAATGTACAAAAGTTCATTTCATTTGTAATATAGAGAAAATTTTAAATAAGTTAGACAATTACCAATAAATTGAATTTAATATAGCAATGAAGGAATTTTCGTACTAATGTACAAAAGTACGTTTCGTTTGTAATATAGAGAAAAATTTAAATAAATAAGACCGTTACCAATAAATTGAATTTAATATAGCAATTGAAACGGTAAACATTTGGATTGGAAACGTCACACCTAATTTGAACCAGTAATATAAGTCTGTGGTTTCTTTGAAATTAATGTCGTCCTTTTCTCTGAATCTGGTCACGTTCATTCATTTAATAAATGAAATAAAGGAAAGTGAATCATTTGATTTACCTACCCTTTTCTCTAGGTTATTTTTCTATTCCTTGCAATATTATATATAGTAAAGCAATGTGTCTTTACTGATCCATTTCAAATCTACTGCCTCCCTCATCTTTTATCTCTTCTTCCTTTTTGCTCATTAGATTAGATCCAGATGCAAAAAAAGGAATCCAAATTGTTTTCCCAATTCAGAAATAATGGTTCCATCCTTCAAAATAATCGATTTGCTTCGCCTTCCACCAAGTCGCCTTGACCTTGTCCCATCGTTTCCTCCTCGAATGACTCAACGTCCGCCTTCAACACCTGGAGCCACCGCCACTTTGCTCCAACGTGGTACACCTCTTCTCAAAGTCTGAATCCCTCTTGTCGCTTGCAATAGCCACCGTGTCACCAAATGGAAGCGCCACCGCCCATCTCTGCTCACCAACGCCACTATGCCGAAGCTCTGTCCGATGCCGCCTGCTGCACCAATAATGATTGCCGAGTACTTTTTCTCCACTGACCGATTGTAAGTACTCTTACAATTAAAAATATTTCAAGCGTATGACTTCGGTTTTACACTGATATTGTTAGTTTATCAGTTGTTTTTGGCTGTCTTGAATTGATTTATCAATGCATGCTCTTTTTATTGTTATGTTTTCAAATTTGTAATTGGAAAAAGTTTTGATGCAAGGGTACGGTAATGATGTATAGGATCTGTATTGACAATTTGTGAATATTTTGGTCAGACTAATTCATTCAATGGTATACTCTTGAATACGAGCATCAACATAACGAATGTCCTTATCTAAAACATTTTAGTGGTCGTATTAGCATCATACTCATGTAAATGATCTAACTCGTGAACTAAAACCATTTATCCCTTGGTATTTTCACCTCTTTTTTGTGTGTTAGCATCATACCCATTTTTGTTAGAATGTGAATCAAGCTTTCAAATAATTTATTAAGGATAACTCTTGGTGTTTACAAAGTATAGTATAATGAAAAAAAAAAACAACGTGCTTTAGTCATTTGATGTTGATTTACCATGAGATTTCCAAACCGTTGGAAATTAAATAAACCATTTGCTATGAAAAGTCACAAACTTTTCCATTTCATGTCTAACATAAATTGCACTGTTTATGAAATACACATGCATACCGGAGTCTGGTGGTGCATTCCTTTATATTTTGGGCGAATGGGTTCATTTAAGATTTAACATATGAAATAATTACTATGTTCCTTGGGCTTGAAACACTCTCTCATTTTGCATGTCGCATGCATGTCTTATTATTCATGTCTACCTAGTCAAGTTGCATTGTTTCTTCCAGAACTCTTTGCGCATGGAATTTACTCCGCATACATGCTACACTTGAAATTTCCTTGCACGTTCCCCCTTTGGTTTCCATGCATTTTTATTTATGAACACATGCTTGGAAAATATGTGTACACTTGTACGTTGTCTTCATGTTAGCTTGCAATTTCACTTGACTATATACTGTTGCTATTTGGGGTTACTGCCATTGCAAATATTTGAACTGGGTGATTTTCATATGCCTTTACTTTTCATGCTGCACCCTTAACTCAATCTGTTGCCTGCTATTTATTACCTCACTTGATGTTTAATTATGGCATGTGTCCTTTCATTGTGACCATAAAAATAGTTACTGTAGTATTTTTGCTACACCCGCTTCCTACTATTTGGAAATAGATGTGTGCCACATTGGATGCCATGTTTGTTCCATTTATTTTCGATAGTTCACTGAATTGGTATACTCAATTTATTTAATATATTACTATGAAATATACTGATTACATTTATGTCTTTATCGAAGTGTGCTAACCTGAAATAAGTTTAATCCCAACTCGGTGTTTTGTGTTTTGGATGGAATGCTTGGGTCAGGTCCTAAATGTTCCAGATTTAAATATTCAACGCAAAACTGGAGAGGAATGTGAAGACGCATACGCGCGCGCAAAATGACAAAACCGTCACTTGGTTTAAAATTCATGTATATTTTTATATTTTTCCGCTGTACCAAATTTTTTGTATAAACTCTGATAATTTTTATAAAAATGTTTTCCGTTGTTAAATATTGTATAAAAATCTATTTGTGATTCTGTGTGATGTTCTGTTAAACCCTGTAAGCTAATAACGAAATGTCGTTTTGAACGTTCTAAGTTGGTTTAATTATCGATTTGGAGCGGTCAAAAATGGTAGGGCGTTACAAGTGGTATCAGAGCTTTGGTTTGACAAAGTTTTGCTTATCGGGTTTAAAAGCTCATTAGAGATAGAGTAGCAATACTCTAGAATGAGCAGAATTATCACCAGAATCACTTTGGAGAGAGCGTATTTTGAAATTATAAATTATTTTGAAATTTAATAAATATTTTTGAAAAGCGTAATTATTTTGAAATATAATCTTTGACTAGAGTTTTGTGTATTTTATCGACGTCGAAGTTGGACTGTCAAGTATGTACGGATTTTGAATATACTCCTAGCTAATGTATACACAAAGTCCAACATATACGAGACTGATATATAATCACATTCTAGTCACTTGGAAATAATATTGGAGAAGATCGCGACATCACAAGTATTCATTTTCTAGTTTCGAAAATGGGATGACTGTATGGTTCTGATTTAAACGTCGATAAATACTTGAGACCGATTAGATGAGCGTGTTTGGATAAAATTTAATAAAACATTTTGATAAATTAATATGAACTAAAATAAATAAGCGAAATTTAAATAAGTGACATATTAAGTATTTTGTAAAGTATAAATTGAAATTGCAAATGAGTTGCAATGAAATTGGGAATAATTTGAATAAAGATTCAAACATAAATGAATGTTTAAAAATATATTTTTGCTGTTTCACTTGTTTTGTTTGTTGGCCTTGACCTGTCGTTATCGTTGCCTATCGTTCAAACCATTCGTGCTTAAATTTTTGAAACTGTCTAAATCTTATCCCGATCCTTTGAATTGCTTTAACAAAATCTATGGACAAGTTGAAATTTGAAAATTGTTTTAAAACAAAGAACATGGAATGAATGAAAAATTCAAACTTCAGATGAAAATTTAAAATGAGAAATTTGGGTTTTGATCTAACTGGAACACTTAATTCAAACTGAAATGTTTTCAATTGAACTTTTAGTTAAATTTGAGTTTGATTACGACATTGAAATTGATGTTAGCTAGATTTTGTAAAGTTCGGGAAATTTAGTTTGGACTGGAATATTTCCTAAAAATAATATTTATTTTATAACTATTATATGTTTTATTATTGTTTTATGAGAACTAAAGTATAACTTTTATCTATCTTATTTAATTATTCTCTATCAAATCTATTTTGATTTCAAACTATTCTGCAAACTATTTTGTATTAAAATGTATTTAATTTATTCAAACCTATTCTGTCAAACCTACTTAATTTACTTAAACTATTTTATATCATAACTTATCTAATTTATTCAAATTCTATTTTTCTAAATACTTATTTATTCGAACCTATTTTATTTCAAGATTACTATTTTAAAATTAATTTGAGATAAATTATTTATTCTTGATTCGAGCAATTTAGTTCGAAGTAATTGAATATACGAATCTATTGTGAAATCAAAACTAAATTGGTATTGAAATGGAATTTTGTGAAATCTTATATAATGGAATTAATATAAGAATAATATGTTGAAACGTGATTTGGACAGAAAATCCTATGAAAATTGATATTTATGTAAGTGTGATATATGCGAAACGCGAAATGAAGCATTATATATATAGTATGTATGTTTGAAATGAAGATATGGAAATATCATTTATAAATGAAACTTACTTCATGGAATTGATAAATCTTACAGATAACTATGTAAGTACGTTGAAATCGAAATTGCGACTTGATAAAACAGAATTCGTACGAGTTATGTTGAAATTTACCTGTTGAGTATGGAAAATGATTTATTAGAGATAATTGAAAATATCAAGAACGAACGTTATTCAAACATGAAACAAAATCCAAACAGTTAATTCTACGATGTTAGAATTTGAAAATTGATGATCTTATATTTATATAAGTGTGGAAATGAAATAGTTTTGAAAGCTATGACTATTAAAAATTTTGACTTCGGCAAAGATTCGATATTGAACAATTTGATTCTTATATAAATTTGGAAGTTATATAAGTATGTGGTGAATTTGATATTACTTATTTGAATGAATCCCAATTGGAAAGGAAGAAAAACTTTTGTAAATGGAATTTTATATAAGCACGATATATGCGATGTGCGAAATGAAAAATACTATAAATAGTGTTATCTATTTTGAAGTCGAAGATATGAAAGTGCTTTCTATCAAAAATCGTGATCCTACTTGATAAGGCTGCGTTGGAACTCCGCACGGGGTTTCCATCGGAATTCGCGAACATACTCGGTAGGGGCGGCGTCGGAACTCCACCCGACGGGAGTGTCCATCGGAAATCGGGGTCCTCCTCGGTAGGAACACGTACTGGAATCCCACTCGGTGGGGTCACTTTGATTTATTTATATTCACTTGATGTTTCATAGCGTAATTCGAGGGGGGAGATGCCCACAGTTACAAGCGATTCCATTGCGATAGTAGCGTAACCGCTGCGTAACTGCGACCCATAACCATAGCGAAATTCGAGGGGCGAGATGCCTACAGTTACAAGCGATTCCACTGGGATAGTGGCGTAACCGCCGCGTAACTGCGATCTATGGCAACAACCATGACGAAATTCGTTGGGTGTGATACCTACGGGCACAAGCTTTTCTACTGGGATAGTTGTGTAACCGTCACGTGTCCGCGATCCATGAGGGAATGTATTTTCCATATCTATTTTAAAAAGTTTTAAGTATTTTCACTGGAAGTTGAAACATGTATATTGAGCACTTGGAGATTTTTTGTCGTGCGTCTGATCAACGTATGTCTAAAAGTTTAAAGAACGAAAATAAACTTGTTAAGCCTTCGAGTTATAAAGCATTTTGACGTTAACTAAAAAATTAATGACATAAAAATTTAACATTGTATCACCTCAACATAGTAAAACAAGAAAGTGATTTTAAATGTTTTGCAAGTTCACAGCTTTGAAATAAATCAAAATACTAATTTTCGTCTCCAGAAAGGAAAAGAACTAATGGAATGAATATGTAGTTAAACATAAATCATTCTATTCGCATAACAATTTTGATTTAGTTTGAATATGAAATGTTGATTCTAAATAGAATTGTTTGCTCGATTTTAGACGATGAATTTTTATAAAGAATTTTGATATGAATCAGAAATTCTCTATCATAACTTATTGCTATGCAAGTGGAATAGAAGTTTCATGTAAAGAAGTCGAATTTGAAGTTCGCACTAGAGTGATCGGGTTATCAGTACAAATTGGAAGCATAATTTTGTATTTAAACAAGCAATTGAGGTTGATAAGCGAATGAATTTATATATTGTTAAATTACTAGTTCTTTAATACGTTCCTTTTCAAGGACGAAAAGTTCTGAGTGAGGGAGAATGTAACATCCCCCAAATTTAGATCGTTTAATTATTGAGTTAATTGAATTTAATCCTTGAATTTAAAATGGTTTGAAAATAAATTTTAGAATATTATTAATAAACGATTTCAAATTTATTTCTAATAAACAGCAATTTATGATTAGATGAATGATGATTTATTACAATGGGAACAATTATTAAATTTTGTGGAATTATTAACTTTGAAGTATTATTTATAAAAGGAAACAAAGTGGTTAATCATGAAATAATAACCGTAAAAATATTGAAATGGTTGGCGCTAGAATTTAAATTCAAACTTTAATTCTATACATGAAAATAAATATGTTTTTTTAGTTTAAGTAAATTTAAATTAAACATTAATAATGGAAGTTTCAACGATTTTAATAATGTACGATATAAATGGTGCAGTTACTCGAAATATTATGTAAAATTTTGCAGTCAAAATTAATTATGAAAATTTGATATTAGAAATACGTGCAATTTAATATAGCAATGAAGGAATTTTCGTAGTAATGAACAAAAGTTCGTTTCATTTGTAATATAGAGAAAATTTTAAATAAGTTAGACCATTACCAATAAATTGAATTTAATATAGCAATGAAGGAATTTTCGTAGTAATGTACAAAAGTTCGTTTCATTTGTAATATAAAGAAAATTTTAAATAAATTAGACCGTTACCAATAAACTGAATTTAATATAACAATTGAAAAGGTAAACATTTGGATTGGAAACGTCACACCTAGTTTGAACCAGTAATATAAATCTATGGTTTC
Organism: Allium sativum; assembly: GCA_030737875.1. NCBI lineage: Eukaryota > Viridiplantae > Streptophyta > Magnoliopsida > Asparagales > Amaryllidaceae > Allium > Allium sativum. The sequence continues at coordinate 276,431,963 of CM060923.1, forward strand.
TTCGAGATTAATGCCGTCCCTTTCTCTGAATCCGGTCACGTTCATTCGTTTAATAAATGAAGTAAAGGAAAGTGAATCATTTGATTTACCTACCCTTTCCTCTACGTTCTTTTTCTGTTCCTTGCAATATTATATATAGTAAAGCAATGTGTCTTTTCTGATCCATTTCAAATCTACTGCCTCTCTCCTCTTTTATCTCTTCTGCCTTTTTCCTCATTAGATTAGATCCAGATCCAAAAAAAAAAAAACAAGAATCCAAATCGTTTTTCCAATTCAGAAATAATGGCTCCATCCTCCAAAATATTCGATCCGCTTCACCTTCCACCGAAATCGCCTTGACCTTATCCCATCGTTTTCTCCTCGAATGATTCAACGTCCGCCTTCAACACCTGGAGCCACCGCCACTTTGCTCCACCGTGGTTCGCCTCTTCTTAAAGTCTGAATCCCTCATGTCGCTCGCAACAGCCAACCCGTCACCAAATGGAAGCGCCGTCGCCTATCTCTGCTCACCAACGCCACTACGTCGAAACTCTGTTCGATGCCGCCTGCTGCACCCATAATAATTGCCGAGTCCTTTTTCTCCACTGACCGATTGTAAATACTCTTACGATTAAAAATATTTCAAGTGTATGACTTCGGTTTTAAACTGATATTATTAGTTTATCAGTTGTCTTTGGTTGTCTTGAACTGATTTATCAATGCATGTCATTTTTATTGTTATGTTTTCAAATTTGTAATTGCAAAAAGTTTTGATGCAAGGGTACGGTAATGATGTATAGGATCTGTATTGACAATTTGTGAATATTTTGATTAGATTAATTCATTCAATGGTTTACTCTTGAATATGAGTATCAACATAACGAATGTCCTTATCTGAAACATTTTAGTGGTCGTATTAGCATCATACTTGTGTAAAGGATCTAACTCGTGAACTAAAACCGTTTATCCCTTGGCATTTTCACTTCTTTTTTGTGTGTTAGCGTCATACCCATTTTTGTTAGAATGTGTATCAGGCTTTCAAATAATTTCTTAAGGATAACTCTTGGTGTCTACAAAATATAGTATAGTGAAAAAAGAAAGAAAACAACGTTCTTTAGTCATTTGATGTTGATTTACCATGAGATTTCCAAACCATTGGAAATTAAATAAACCATTTGCTGTGAAAAGTCACAAAATTTTGCATTTCATGTCTGACATAAATTGCACGTGTTTATGAAATACACATGCATACCCGAGTCTGGTAGTGCATTCATTTATATTTTGGGCGAATGGGTTCATTTGAGATTTAACATATGAAATAATACCATGTTCCTTGGGCTTGAAACCCTCTCTCATTTTGCATGTCACATTCATGTATTATTATTCATGTTTGCCTAGTCAAGTCGCATTGTTTCTTCCAGAACTCTTTACGCATGGAATTTACTCCACATACATGCTACATTTGAAATTTCCCTGCACGTTCCACCTTTGGTTGCCATGCATTTTTCTGTATGAACACATGCTTGGAAAATATGTGTACACTTGTACTTCGTCTTCATGTTAGCTTGCAATTTCACCTGTCTATATACTGTTGCTATTTGGGGTTACTGCCATTGCATATATTTGAACTGGGTGATTTTCGTATGCCTCTACTTTTCATGCTGCACCCTTAACTCAAGTTGTTGCCTGCCATTTATTACCTCACTTGATGTTTAATTATGGCGTGTGTCCCTTTCATTGTGATCGTAAAAATAGTTACTATAGTATTTTTGCTACACCCGCTTCCTATTTGGAAATAGATGTTTGCCATATTGGATGCCATGTTTGTACCATTTATTTTCGATAGTTCACCGAATTGGTATACCCAATTTATTTAATATATTATTAGGAAATATACTGATTATATTTATGTGTTTATCGAAGTGTGCTAACTTGAAGTAAGTTTAATCCTGACTCGGGTGTTTTTTGTTTTGCATGTAACGCTCGGGGCAGGTCCTAAGTGTTCCAGATTTAAATATTCAGCGCAAAACTGGAGAGGAATGTGAAGATGCATAAGCGCGCGCAAGACGACAAAACTGTAACTTTATTTAAAATTCATGTATATTTTTATAGTTTTCTGTTGTACCAAATATTTTGTATAAACTCTGATAATTTTTATAAAAATGTTTTCCGCTGTTAAATATTGTATAAAAATATGTTTGTGATTATGTGTGATGTTCTGTTAAACCCTGTAAGCTAATAACTAACTGTCATGTTGAACATTCTAAGTTGGTTTAATTATTGATTTGGAGCGGTCAAAAATGGCAGGGCGTTACACCCGTATGTCTCTTTACGCAGGTTTCTCTTACTTCCTCCAATCCATTTACAATTTTCTCTCTTAACCTAATTTTTATCGTGGAGTTAGCAGCTCTTCAACTCGGCAACAATAGCTGCTCCACTCTCATTTCTCTCTTCTTCCTCCATTTCAGTCCACCCACCCTAATATCTTGTACCTCCGATTGAATTTTTTCTTGGCAATCGCGGATTTACTTACGCCCCCCTTGCTTCTTCCTCCATTTCGGTCCGACTTATGTCTTCCCCTAATTTTAAAATTAATCATTACACCCATTCCACTGTTACATCTGCAACCATCCTTGGATCCGCACCAACTTATGTGGAGCATCACAACAATGATCTTCTCATCAGGTATGCTTCAAAATTTACCGCTTTCTACTCCCTCCTACAGTGGTAACTAGAATTTCAAACTTTTTTGGGTTTCTGTGCCTTGGCAAAATAAAATATGTATGTAGATTCTTATAATAAAGTCTTTTTGTTGATTTTTTTTATTATTTTTTGAGTCTGATGATAATTGATTGCCAAATTTAAAGGAGAGTTTGTTGTTTGCATATCTTATCAAGAAAAATTCCATGTTATATGACTAATATTGTTTTTAAAATGGTTTAATCATTGTAGACTGACATAAATTTCATAATGCTTACTATTTTATGTTCAAAATAGATTTAGAAAAAATATACTAGGAATCATTTTATGAAAGAGAATTTAAGTTGGTTGTATATAGCTTAGCTTTGTTTCTCCTATTTTACTATTTTATAAACCTTTGTACAGTTACGTTTTTTTTCTTGTGCATTTATAATTAATACCCGAGATGTTACTTTCATTCCTGAATTCATTTTCTGGATTATGAAGTTATCAGTTGTGAGTTGGTACTTGCATATTATATGCTTATTAGCACAATATTATTTGATATCTACTAGATATCCGAAAGATTAATAACTGTATTTTTTGGAGTAGTTCAATTTTGACTTGCGTTTGACATTTTTACATACCAAAAAATGACGACTACGTCATTATTATAAGTAATCTTCCATACTTGCTCTATATTGGCGAGCTAATCAAAATAGTTTTTCCCTTTATCTACAGTGGTCTCTTCGCTATAGGTCTGTGCAGTTTGGAATTTTCCCTTCTTTTGTGGACCATTTAAGCCTTTTGTTTCTTAAATACATAATTTGGAATAAATGTCCAGGTCATACATCTACAGAGTTACTTACATTTGGTAACTCATTTTCTTCTATATTTTCATTGAGTATGAAACCTTATTGACATGAATAATTGTACGTGTATTAGATCTGAAGATCATTGATCTGGAAATTCAATATGTATAAGAATATTAAAGATAAATATAGGCATGAACAATTAGGTATGATCTTCTCATTCTCGGATACTGTGAAATTGTATTGTAGGTGTTTTGGAAGAACGGAGAGATTATGGATGTGGAGATGAAGAAAAATTGAAGCTTTTGCTAATGCTGTTGCAACATTGTATGTCATTTAATTATGTGCAAATCCCTAATCCGCATACTTTATTATCACTGTGGCTGAAGTGATGTAGAACTGTGTAACAGAATAGTGCTTGACATATGATTTTGGTGGAGTCATTCCTTCATATAATGCAATATACTTGAGCTTTTTTGTTAAACGAAAAGACGAATAATAAACAATTTTATACTGGCATTTAGTTAATATCCATCGCCTACTCTTGCTAAGATATTCACAGGTAAAAGAATTATATATCCCAAAATGCAGTTTTAATTGCTCAAGCAAAAATGGATTTATTTCCATCCAAAAATGCAGTTTTAATTGCTCAAGCAAAAATGGATTTATTTCCATCCAAACTTTCAAGAAGGTAAGAGTCGTACTTTAATTTAAGTACTATATGGGAAAAAAATATGACTTGGTTGCAATGCGTGAAATGGAATACAGACAGGTACCGTTGAAGTACTCGACAGGGACGATGTTGTTATCAACGTTCCTCGAATATGTTGCTTTGATTTGTAACAACCTTTAACCGATATTTCTTAAACATTAACATGTTTTAGTTTAGTAATAAGAACTAATCGAGAGAAGCACTAACATAGATACAATCCCTTAAGCACAAGAAGTGGGAGTTTCAAATAATTAGTTGTACTGAATCAAGGCTATGTCAAGTAGTAAGCTTGGATTGTTGGGGGCAGCGTGCGCACAATGCATATGCATATCACGATAAGGATGGGAGAAACATATAGGTATGTACATGTATAATTTAAACATGCAAGTTGTATTTTCCATGTTGTAGTTTCAGACAATCGTCAGCATTTGCTAAACATTGGTTTTGATGATTTGATAATGTGGGGGTGTATAGATGATGCACAAAAGGATTTTTTAACGTCTGCTAAACATTAGTCTTGCGTCATGGTTTTATTATAAGAATAGAGAAATGTGACAGTCCGAAATAATAGTTTTTTTGAATGAAAAATGTGAAATTCATAGGTCCACCATTATAACATTAATGAATTTTCGTCAACTGAAAGAAGCTGACATTTCAAATGATTTCTGTAACACCCCGCCTCCGCTAGGGTCACTCGCAAAGGAATGCACTAGCTTTAGAGGGGCATTATTGGTAAACATGCACAGAAATATCACAAGACAGAACATATAAAATAGCGGAAGTAAAATCAAACTTTCGTAACATGAATAAATAAGGTCTAAAGCCTTTTACATCAGAGTACATCAAAACCTGTCTTGCAATAGTAAAGAAGCATAAAGACATTTTCATAAATTATTCCCTAAGTAAAAACAGTAAAGTAGCCATTAGCCAAGAAAAGTCCAAGCCATCCATGATGACCTTCAAGCAGAAGAAGTCCGAACTAAACAACAGTATTTCCTCCCTGTAACCTGGGGAGGGGGGGAAACGGAAGAAAAGAGGCAAAACAAAACGGGTCAGTCAAAAAGACTGAGTAAGCCCTATCTACTATTAGCATAAAAACTAGTAAAGTTAACTGACATGAGAAACTGAGATGAACATAAGCATGATAACAAGATAGATAAGCTAAATCAAAATAACAGGATGAACTACTGAACTCAGATAAACTAAGGTGTCATGATAAATTACGATGTCAAGATAAAACAAGGTATCACATCGTCAGGTTTCTTTCAAGTATAATATTCCCAAGATATCTGTCACGTATAACGCCCCGTGATATCTATCCTGTATTTTAGCTCTGCACCTACCGTACTAGTATCCCCACCGTGTCATGTGTTAACCAAGAATGACCCTCACTCAAAAGTCGTGTAATGGTCCATGTCAACCTAATATATCGCATATATAGGTTACTCAACTTGTATGTTTTATTCCATGTAAATGTTCAGTCCCTTGCCGTAGACCATATGGGCTTTCCCATGAGATTCTATATTACTTTAACATAGTTCCATGATCCTTAAGATCGGTTTGGACTGTTACCCAAAACCTAGCTAGGGTCTTCCAACATGAATTATCGTTTGTACGACTAGGACTTATGCTACCTAGGGCTACTAGGGATTATGCTTACTTATTGCACGTTTTCGTATCTCGGTTTGGGTTCAACCACCTAGGGCCACTAGGGATTACGCTAACCGCCAACCGCGCCCTTTTTCTGTAACAACCCGAAAATCTGGGCCAGTTTAAAATTTTTATTTTGGCCATTTTAGCGAATTTTGATTATTTAAAATGAATTATTTTAAATAATATCGACGATAAATTTATTCTGAATATAAATCAAACGTATATTTTATACGCGTCGTCGTTAGAATATAAATATTTATATATAATTATAAATAGTATTGAAAATGGCGCGGTAGTTCGATAATTCGATTTCAAACTTCAATTGAATGTACCAGGTGCAAAACAATCCGGATTTTAGTGAAACCAAAAATAATGGAATCTAATTGATAATATCTTTCCAACGAATGCGAAAAATCAAGATTTCATATCGGGAATCAAAAGATATGTCCAGTTGAAAATTCTGAATAGTCGCTATGGAATTCAGGCCCTTAAAAATGGACATTTTGCAAACGACCTCGGATTTCGACGAAACCAGTTTGGTTGGGTCCGGGATGTGAAGTTATTGCTAGATTCCAAATTTCATAATTTTTAGAATCAATATGTGAGCGTGGAAAAGGAAAACGTGTTTTGACCATTTCAGTTGATTTTAATCGACTGAAAATTGGCCATTTTTCCAACGGTCTCAGAATTCGACGAAACTAGTTTTGTTAGGACCGTATCGTCAATACGAAGCTAGAAAATATTTTTCTGGAATTTTTAGAGTTAGTATGTGACCCCGGTAATTTGAAATGTACGTTTAAAATTCACTATAGTGATTTAAATGTAAATTAAAAGGAAACTGATCGAAACTGTCGATCCAGCTTACGATACATATCCCATTGTGTTCAGAATGGGGGTAAAACGCTATGGACGACAGGCGGTGGGCCTCGTTTTGAGGTCGAAAATAAAGGTTGCTTTATAAAGTAAAATTTAAAATAAAAAAAAAAAAAAAAATAAATAAATATCTCTCATCCCCTTTTAACCAGGCCCCCCCCCGTAGTTTTTTCAATTGAGTTTTCGAAGAAAAAAAAAAAAAAAAAAGAAGATCGAATCGAGAGCGACGGGGGGGAAGGGAAGCCGCCGCCCCTCCCCGATGAACCGCATCCCCCTCCGACCAGCTCGCCGCCCTCCCCTCCTCCTCCAGCCTCCACCTCCCTCGCGCGCGAAGATGAAGCCGCCGACCGCCACCAGCAAACCCCCCCCCCAGCCGACGATCCTTCCACCGCCGACCTACCACCTGAGATGAACCCCGACCCCCCCCTGCGCCCTTTCCCCCTTCTTCTTCGAGATTGAGCAGTAAGTATTTTAATTTCTTTTCTTTTATATATATATAATGTTTTGTTTTAAAAAAAAAAAAGGGATTTTAAAAACCTGAGCTGTTGTTTTTTTTATATATATAAAGTAAAACTGATTTTTATATAATGATTAACTGATTTATATATAATGTTAAAACTGAATTTTAAAAATGTTAAAACTGAATTTTAAAAATATAAAACCTGATTTTATAAAAAAATGTAAAACCTGATTTTATAAAAAAAATGTATGTAAAACTGATGTAAAAAAAAATATATAAAACTGATTTTATGTAAAAGTAGAAAACTGATTTTTTGTAAAAGTAGAAAACTGATTTTTTGTAAAAGTAGAAAACTGATTTTTTGTAAAAGTAGAAAACTGATTTTTTGTAAAAGTAGAACACTGATTTTTTGTAAAAGTAGAAAACTGATTTTATTTTAAGGTTTAAAATAGGAAAAATGTTTAAACTTTAAAAAGAAAAGGTTTAAACTTGAAAAAGAAAATGGTTTGAACTTGAAAAAGAAAATGGTTTGAACTTTAAAAAGAAAATGGTTTGAACTTTAAAAAGGAAAAGATTTGATCTTTAAAATAGGAAAGCAAGAAGGCGATATTTTTAAATATGAAAAGACGATATTTTGATATGAGTAGCGAAATAAAAATTTGATTTTTATATAGAAGTTAACGAGGTAAAAATTCGATTTTTATATATTGAACTTTGAAATAAAAATTCGATTTTTATATATTGAACTTTGAAATAAAAATTCGATTTTTATATATTGAACTTTGAAATAAAAATTCGATTTTTATATATTGAACTTTGAAATAAAAATTCGATTTTTATATATTGAACTTTGAAATAAAAATTCGATTTTTATATATTGAACTTTGAAATAAAAATTCGATTTTTATATATTGAATAGCGAAGTAAAAATGGGATTTTTACATATGTAGTGAAAGCGGACAACGAAGGTGACAATAAGGCGAAACGACGAAGACTTCTGCAAAGGAAGAGCCGTGGAGCTAGGATAGCTATATGTGAGAACTTCTCACCTTTCAATTTATTTTTCTAGTTATATATATATATACTAGGATGCAGACGGTGCTTAGTAGCACCCGACACCCGTCCACAGACCATGGACTTGTTTGTTTGACTGTTTGGTGATTGATTGCGATATTGGTTTGAATGTGATTTGTGGTGTGAAAAATCGAATCGATAAATTGGTTAGGATTAGACGTGCGCCGTTATAAGGCGAGGGAGTAAGGCTAGGTTAGACTCTTACTCCAAATTTTGTGGTTTGCATAACGAATTGATTTGATTGATGGGTGAATGGCGTGGGCCTTCACTAGACCGGGGATAAGGCTAGGCCTCGTCCCGTTTCTAGTGTCGTGCCGTTATGCCGCCGAAATTTTCTAAAATATGTTAGAAAAAAATAAAAATATCATTTTATTGAATAAATGAATTGAATAGAAATTCATAGGTTGAAATAAAATGTTTTATCGTTAAAAATATAATTTTTAACGTGAATATGAAAATAGGGAAGTGAATAAATAAATATTCATTTACAAACCAGATGGTTTGTTTATGTACACTTATTTGAATGACATTGATTGGGACGATAAATTTTACACATCGCCCAACTGCACGAATAAAATATTTGTTTGATTGTTTGAAACCCCACACGGGTGTTGGGATGAAATTTGAAGTTCACTCATCCTAATTGATTAAATGTGTCGATCGATCGATTGACAGGCTGTTATAAGCGTTGAATATCTATATTTGATGCTTATACAGTGTAGTGCACTTTGGTTGATGATTGATTATTTTTCAATGCTATGATATACATGTGTTGTATGAAAATCCATATAATTAACTTTATATGGTAATTGATTGGGCCTCATTCCAATTTGAAAAATAAATAATATTATAAAATAAAAGTTCATGTGTTGACAGTACTCATTCATTGAGATTGGTCATGTGTTGAACGAAATATTTTGATAATAACAACTATTTTGAAAATAGAAATTTATGAAGCCGTGTTGATTAGATTGACGCCATTTTGACGTGAACGATATTTATATCGATTTTATTGAATTCAAAATGAATTGAAAACGATTTCGAAATAAATTGAATTGAAAACGATTTCGAAATGAATTGAATTGAAAACGAATTCAAAATGAATTGAATTGAAAACGATTTCGAAATAAAATGAATTGAAAACGATTTCGAAATGAATTGAATTGAAAACGATTTCGAAATGAATTGAATTGAAAACGATTTCGAAATGAATTGAATTGAAAACGAATTCAAAATGAAATGAATTGAAAACGATTTCGAAATGAATTGAATTGAAAACGATTTCGAAATAAATTGAATTGAAAACGATTTCGAAATGAATTGAATTGAAAACGAATTCAAAATGAATTGAATTGAAAACGATTTCGAAATAAAATGAATTGAAAACGATTTCGAAATGAATTGAATTGAAAACGATTTCGAAATGAATTGAATTGAAAACGATTTCGAAATAAATTGAATTGAAAACGATTTCGAAATGAATTGAATTGAAAACGAATTCAAAATGAATTGAATTGAAAACGATTTCGAAATAAAATGAATTGAAAACGATTTCGAAATGAATTGAATTGAAAACGATTTCGAAATGAATTGAATTGAAAACGAATTCAAAATGAAATGAATTGAAAACGATTTCGAAATGAATTGAATTGAAAACGATTTCGAAATGAATTGAATTGAAAACGATTTCGAAATAAATTGAATTGAAAACGATTTCGAAATAAATTGAATTGAAAACGATTTCGAAATGAATTGAATTGAATATGAATTCAAATTGAATTGAAATTTGAATTGAATAGAAATGAATTTTAAAACGAATTTATAAAGAAGAATTCAATTTTGCCTTGAATTGAAATGGAAGTTGAAATAGATTTTGAAACGAATTTTAAAACTATTTATATAATTCGTTTTAAATAGAAATCGACGAAGTATATATTATATATATTATATATATAATATAATGGCCTGAATAGAACGCGCCGCGCCGCGGCAGTTCGCGAATTTCGACCATTTATTTCAAACGGACATTACGGGAGATCCGACCGTCGGATTCTCCTAAAACCGGAACCGTTGGGTTCGTATCGAAAAGAGCTTTCTAACGAATGTTAGAAATTTGAAATCTAACGGTTGGATTTGGAGATACGTCCAAATCAAATTGGAAAAAGGTCGCTGTAAGTGCAGTTCGATGGCCATTGTTGGAAATCGACTGTACGGGCCTTGATAAAATTATTAAAAATAGTAATAATTTGTGTAAAATCATAAGAAATGATTTGGGAAGAATTGGGATGAAAAACTCCATATTTGAAAAGATAAAAATAGATTTTTATCGAATTGAACTAGTTTTGAACTAGAATTATAATTCTATTTATTTTTAAATAAATAAATTGAATTCGAAAAGGGTTTTAAAAATAACCAAAATTTCCAATGATTGCATTGGAGTGGATTTGAATCGAAATTGTCTTCGGAATATTTCGATGTTGGAATTTGTGATTATACGGATGTTGTTACGAAAATTTGAAAGATATATATTTATATCGTTATTTCCAATACGACATTTGTTAATCGTAGAATTTGATATTGAATATAAGCCGATATATTTTCTATTCAGAGCCTCATATTGAATATCAAATGGGATTTGGGTTTGTCGTGAATGGTGTCTTCACTAACACTGTTCTTGAACCCAGTTGAGAAATGATTAAATCTTTTTATTTAGATTTAATGAAGTGTACCAATTAAATAATATTTAATTGGAATTGAATTGATATTGATTTTTGGGTTTATCGTGAACAGTGTTTTAAATAACACTTGTTCTTTAACCCGATAATTAATGAATGTGATTTGGGTTTGTCGTGAATGGTGTCTTCACTAACACTGTTCTTGAACCCAGTTGAGGAAAGATTAAATCTTTTTATTTTGATTTAATGAAGTGTACCAATTAAATAATATTTAATTGGAATTGAATTGATATTGATTTTTGGGTTTATCGTGAACAGTGTTTTAAATAACACTTGTTCTTTAACCCGATAATTAATGGATGTGACTTTGGGTTTATCGTGAACCGTGTTTTAAATGACACTGATTCTTTAACCCAGTCACAGATTAAAACTAAGTGGAGTTTTAATGAATCTTTAATTAGATTGAAAAGATCGAGAATGGAGTATCACCAGTTTTGCTCCAGGCGATAGTTAAATCTTTAATTAGATTTGAATGTGAAATTTAGAAACTAACTGGCGGTTAGCCAAGCAGAATGGTTTTCTGGATATTGATCTGATGTTGGTTTCGGCCTTCGGGGTTAATATTTGGGGAATTATTCTCTTGATTAATTTACGGTTAGTGACTAATGAATTGGAATGAGGCGTATGTTGTGTTTGTGTAACACTTATTTAAAATATACGCGAGTTATTCGGAAAGACCGGGTTTATCCCATTCTGAGTAACTGATACGACGATAAGTCGAAGATGAAGACGATGGTCGAAGACCGGAGGTCTTCACGTCGTTTGGGTGATAACTGATGATCTTGATTGGGCTGTACACCCAAGAAGATGGAAACAGTTAGTGATCGTCCAGACGTACTTGGAGATCGATGGATATGCGGGGTACTAGGTGCCTCCGGTTTCGTTCAGGCCCAGAACGGACTTGTAAATGGACTGTGTGTCTGACATTGGATTTCATTCTGTGTGACTGATATCGGTTGCATAGAGTGGTTTGCCTGTGTGGCATGCTAAGATGCAAATGATCAAGGCTTCTGTTGAAAAGCAAAGTCTTGTGGTGATGATCAAAGCACGGCCTTTGTGGCGTAGCTTTGTGTAACGTTTACTTCGCGAGTTTCGCACCCGGTATGAACCAAAAACGGGAGACGGACCTCAGGGAGGGCATGCGTTTCTTTCTAGTTAGAAGTGGCGTCAGTGGTTTTACACGCCCTGACGAGTTTGACTTATGTGGTTGTTGCTGTTGCGAGGCGCCTCGGTTATATCGGTTTCGGCCGAATGCATTCTGGTCGGCTGACGGACCAGACTTACACCCCATAGGGTGGGGAGACGTATTGTTCAGGCATAATAATCCACTCCGTGTGGACCGGCCCTGACGATCCAAGGGGCAGTTGCGGCTGTTCCTGTGGCTCGGGCTAGAGAGTCACAAATCGGTTGAGGATCTTGCCCCTAGCCTCGGTTCATAGACGGAAATCCAATTTCCAAATACGTGACATTTGCGGTTTTAATTGTAATCCTATATATGGCGACATAGTGGGATGGGGCGCTTATGCCGCCTATGATTGATACTTATGATTTGAAGTTGTTTTACACACTTATAATAGTATCAAATGATTTGTTTTAAAACGTATCAAGCATTCTTTGGCTGTTATAAGGGAAAACCCTATCCTCGACTGCGTTGCATTGTGTGATGGGACCTGGGTCTTATAACAGCTTCATTTTTCTTTATTTAGCATTGCGCTGTTTGTTTTATGCACTGGTATTCTTGGGAGGAAACCCGTTCCGTGTTATACGGCGTGGTCCCTTGATTTACCTAATGATTTAAAATAAAGATTAATAACTGTTTTAGTTCTCACACCAGTCACATGACTGACCTGGAGTTTATTGTTTTAACCTAAACTCTGGGTGCCCTTATTTTGACACGGGCAGCTAGTAGTTTTGGTTTTGCAGATTTATATTCACAGGATCCTGGTTTACAGCTGGAACGATATCCGGAAAGCTTTGTATCCGTATACCTCCTTCTAGTTGTGTATTGTATTATTTTCCGCTGCTATGTATTTAAATGTAATTTAAATCTCTGATATTTCTGTGTAATATTCTTTTTACTCTGTATATTCTTGTATTCTGATGCGTTGTTGTAATATACAATGAAATGTTCTTCTGTATGCGTTCTGCTGTGGTTTGTTCTCGAACTATCCGTCGCTTTCCTTTACGGGGAAGTTACGGGTCTTCACATTTTCCCACGCATATATCGTGAATCGTTTTCCCATAACTGTATGCACATGTATCACATCGTGCCATCCGAGTCCTGTCACAGGGCAGACCAGGAAATACAGGACTCGGTCGGGAGCTTTCAATTTATCTGCCAATGCAGATGCTAAGGTCTATTTTTTCCTATACGTGGCTATGGTCCCATGAGACCACTCCCTCAACTAGTGAAAGACAAGACAGGATAAATCCTGTATGAGAACACAACACTGGCCAACACACATCCAAGCCTTACCGCAACCATAATTAGATAGCAATTATGGTCTATTGGGTGTTCTCTGCCTTTCCGTACGTACACGCTTGACCAAAGATGGTAGGTAGCCTGACGAAATGCTATCTAGGGTACGACCGTGTATTGTCGACTATCCCCTATCCATCCCCGTCTTTAGGTCGCTCGTATAGCAACCAAGGCATACTCTTGGTTCTTCTAACGCAGACCTTAACCTCTCATGAGCCTAGTATAATCACCTGGCAGCTCATAGAGGGATACCAAAAATACCCTCACATTCCCCGAAGCCGCTGCTTCGTTACCCAGTTCGCTGGAGCCTTTATCCAAATCAGATACTTGCTCCTACTCGTATACTTAAACGATGACCTACCGTATTAGGTTACTCATCTATCTATGAACTGGTCTAAACTTCCTTGACTAAGAATCATTACTTAGTTATTCTTCAACTAAGGTTTACCACTTAGCATTGTTCCCGTTATCCTTGTTAACTACGGTTATCCACCTAATCCTCAGAACTAGGGTTTACATAATGGATTAAGTGTCACTTAAGTTCATGACTTAACCCGTCTACAAATCCTGTCAAAATTGGCTAAGTATCCAAGTTCAAGGCTTAACCCTACAAACCATGCTCAAGTTGGTTAAGTATATTAAGCAATTCATGACTTAACCTCGTCCAATTATCATTCTAGATTGGTTAAGTATATATTAACTTGACCCTATCAATTTACTTAGTCAAATCGGTCAAGTGTATTCAAGCGATTCGTGACTTAGCCTTATCATGTTTTCACGTTATATTGGTTAACTTAACCACAATAAATTAACGAGTTAGATTGGATAAGTATAGGTCACTTAACCACATCAATTCATCACGTTTAGATTAGTTAAGTGTTTAACTTAACCCTATTAAACTACCAAGTGGGATTAATTAAGTCTAGGCTAACTTAACCCCATCCGATTTCCATGTTTAGACTAGTTGAGTCTAATCTTAACCCCATTCGTTAACCGTATTTTTCGGTTAAGCGTCATTAAGAAAACTTACTTAACCTTACCAAGTTATCGCGTTGGATTGATTAAGTGTTGGTTAACTTAACCCCATCCACTAGTCATATAAAAATGGTTAAGTGTCATTAGGCAAATCAAGTTACTTAACCTACCCAACCTTGTCATGTTTTGTTAAGTATCATTAGCCTAATCAAATTACTTAACCCATTTGTCCATGTCATATTTGGTTAAGAGTCATTAATCAAATTAACTTAACCCTATCATGTGGCATTAATTACTTAATGCACCTTCACCTCTCACATTAGACTTTGTTGTGGTTACTAGTTAAGCCGGTCGGTTCCGGGTAGCTTTACACCACAACTTGGTCTAACCTCGGGTTCAAGCACAACATGAACAACTTCTCACATTGGGTCCTATTGTTTGCAACTACTAGTTAGGCCGGTCGGTTCCGGGTAGTTTTACTTTGCAAACTCAACCCAACCTTGAGTTGGCCACACTTATATTATCTAAGTGTCATGTCCATCATGTTTCCCAAAACATGTTACAAGTTTTCAAGCATTTGGGTAGACCTAACTTAATAGGCAAATTCCCAAAGGGTAGACCTAACTTAATAGGTAAATTCCCAAGCTTATGTTTTTTATGCATACTTACATGTCAACTTCCATGTTATATTTCAAGTCATGTTTTCAAGTTGTATTTTCATGTCATTAGAAATTACCCATAACATAACCCAACGCTTTTAAACTCGCATATACGTTCGCGACAACGTAATGGATTAAAAGAAGAGACTTGGCAAAGGCATGACAAAAATGGATATTAAGCCACAACTTAATCATGGTGGCAAATGAGGCACAAATGTGTTCATTAACTTGCATGTTACATTCTTAAGCCTCAAAACATGCATAAACCCAAACTTGGCACATAAGCGAATCATGGTGACAAAAGATATGGAATGATGACTAGTAACTCGCATATATCATCATATAAGGGTTATGACTTCATATGCAAGTTGACATAAAGGTTATGAGGGTTCTCATGTTGCCTAATGCAACATTTCAACATAAAGGTTGTAGCTTTTAGCTCACAAGATCAAGATAATGACTTCATAAACTTGCATGACATGATAGCATGTATCATACTCAATGATCAAACCCAAGCTTGCAACATGAACATTTAACTTCATAGTTAATATCTAAGAGTAGGGAAAGGGCTTACATTGCTATGAAGGCACAAAAGATATGACAAAGCCCTTATGCAATCAAATAGACCCAAAATGCAAGCTCTAACATAAAAACCCTTGAGCCAAAATGATCAAAACCCTTGCTTTATGATGCAAAGATAGAAACTTGACTTGAATGCAAGCTAATGATGCTCATACAAGTTTGAAAACACTTGTATGCATGGAAAATCACTTAGGAATTTATTTAGGAATTTTATGAAGAGAGTGGAGGCCATGAGAGGATTGATTTTGCCATAGTTTAGTTGTATGAATGAATAATGATGATTTAGGGTAGGTTAGGGTCTTATTTATAGATTAGGCAAGTGTTTTAGGCCATAGGATTAAACCTAGATTCAATCCAAGCCATCAAAGCATGTCTTGGGGAAGAAGTCAAGTGTAGGAACCATCTAGGGCCTTTAGATTAAAGATGAACCATGAGAACCATCCAAATGCAAAATCTGCATTTGAGCGAATCGG
The DNA here is from genome assembly GCA_030737875.1 of Allium sativum. Taxonomy (NCBI): domain Eukaryota; kingdom Viridiplantae; phylum Streptophyta; class Magnoliopsida; order Asparagales; family Amaryllidaceae; genus Allium; species Allium sativum. The sequence continues at coordinate 276,448,108 of CM060923.1, forward strand.
CCCACGGGTTGACAGCCAAACACCCTGGATTAACCCCTAGTCGACCCAGCAGGCTCGGGTCGACCTCAAAAATCGGCCAGTTCGGTTATTCCCCTCTCCCAATTCGCTGTTTTGAACATTTTTGCATATTTATTTATTTAATTTTCAATTATATATATATATATATATATATATCAATATATATATTTCTCTGCGCAACCCATTTCACTTAATTAAGTATACTTTAATTTGGGGATTTTTCGTGAAACTTCGCGAGGCCATATCTTGGTCATACGGACTCCGATTTTCGAAAACTCGGACTCTATTTTGCGTATTTTTCCGAGACGAACGCAATGGCATAGCCCGTTTCCCTTGATTCAGATTTTACAGTTTAATTCTGCCTCCATTTATGTTATAACATGTTATTCAAAAATACGGGTTGTTACAATTTCCTCGCCCAATACTAACAAATTTTAACTGAAAGAACTTTTCATGTGTAGGATTGTTAAAAAAAATCCATGACGTTATTTTAAATCTTGGTAAGCTGATATCATGATCAATAATTATTTTGAAATATAATTTATATGCAAAAAGACAAGATTTTTAAGGAATAAATGGTTAGTTGATAACTAAGAAAAAATAAGTAGTTTGTAAAAATTTGAATGAGTAAACGCTTTAAGCATGCAAGGTCATTGTTAATATTTCTATTTTTTTACTATATATTGTGACACCCCACTCCCGCTATAGTCACTCACTAAGGGAATGCCATAGCATCGGTGGAGTATTTTAGTGAATATAGAACAGAAAAATTACAACAAGACAGATATAAATAGTATTTGAAATTTAAAACATCATCTCATAACAGCGGAAGTAAAACATGTCTGGTTACATCATAAAACCACAATAAAAGTTAGGTACAATATCCATCAAAATAAAGAAGTACATAATCCCACTCTCATACAATAGCCAAAACAAAAGAAAAGATAACTAGATAACTGGAGCTTTACATCTATCCAAGCTCCTAAAGACTGGAACAGCAATCTGATCAAGCTCCACTACTGCTAGGATCCACCACAGGACCTGAGGGTTGGGAAAAAGATAAAAACAACGGGGTCAGACATAAGTCTGAGCGAGTCCTATAACTTTAACAATACAATCGTTAAAGTAAACAGAGAAGACATGACCTGATATACGGTAACTCATGGGGATGAATGGTTACACTAAGCAATCAACTAAGCTAAGATAAAAGATAAAGACGCATCTACCCTTCCTAAGGTAAATTACTAAACTGCACCACACCAGTCGTTCCTAACTTAAAGGTTGATCCCACCCATGAACTTACAAAATTAACTTAATAGTACTTGCGTACCCCTAGGTGACCAAGTAGACGCCACTGGGCCCTACAATCCACTAGGTGTACCCACTACTCCCCATTCGATCGGCTCCCTAACGTAGATACCCGTGCTGGCCCCACCGTGGGGTGTACCATTCCCCAACGTGGCAACCCGATATAATTAACGGTGCACGGCTTATATCTACACGATGCAACAACGGCTTACCTACCAGCCCGGGCCCACTCACGCATATGAAGCCCGTTGGACTTGCGTTGCCACCGCTAACCCGTTTTAGCCTCTTATAGTCAAGCCCAGTATGCGTGTCCCGTCCTCGACATGGGTCGAGCCCACTAAGATACGTATGGGTTACTGGTTGAAATGGGCCTCCCACAAGCTACCCACCTAAGCTTGTCCCCTTTTCTAGTGTATCCCACTTAACCCTTTAATCATGTTTTAATTACATGTTCCACTTTGGTTAAGTATTCTAATCGTATTTTCTATTGCCACCCAAGGCAACCCACTAGGTTCCTTATGCCACCCAAGGCACCCACTTAACCCCTCATGTCCCTCTACATGCTAATATGGTTAAGTGTTTCTTAATTAATTAATTAAGATCGTAACCTTTGTAAAGACCTCTCACATTAGACTGTCTTTTATGACCGCTGGTTAAGCCGGTTGGGTCCGGGCAGCCTTATGTCATAACCGAGTCTAACCTCGTGTCTTTACATTAATCACGTATTTAGTTTGTGCCTAAGACCTCTCACATTGGGCTAACATTTGTAGCAACTGGTTAAGCCGGTTGGGTCCGGGCAGTTTTACGCTACAACTGAGTCCAACCTCGTGTCTTAGTCAATTAATTACACCTAATTAATCACCCTCATAATTTTATATTAATTATCCCTAATTAATCAAGTTTTTCTTAACATGGGTAGACCTAACTCAATAGGTAAATTCCCATGGGGTAGACCTAACTCAATAGGTAAATTCCCAACACATAGTATGGGTACACCTAACTAAATAGGCAAATTCCCATACTATGTTCATTTATTTTATGTTATGCATAATTATATTAATTTCACACAATCTTATTAACTTATGCATTTAATTACCCCATCGTTCCCACGTAATTTCGTTCTCATGATATAACACATATAAAAGGTGTCAACTTGCATATGAATGAACATGTTTCAAAGGTGCCATCTTGCATATTAACAAACACATAACTTGCATATGAACTTGCATAATATGTCACATAACTTGCACATAATATGTCACATAACTTACATATTCACTTGCATAACATACTTGAATATTAACTCATGGACTTGCATAATGTGTCATCATGAACTTGCATATTAACAAACATGTAACTTGCATATTAACAAACATGTAACTTGCATATTTACATACATGTAACTTGCATATTAACAAACATGTAACTTGCATATTTACATACATGTAACTTGCATATTTAGCATCATGCAAACATGACATACATCATATTAAACTTGCATAAACTTGCATACTCAACATGCATAAACGTACATACTCAACATGCATAAACATAAGATTAATGCTAACATCATATCATATGATTCAAGACTCATTAATCCACATACAAAACCATAAATCCCATCACATCTCATCTACTTAGTTTACCAAAAGATCATCAAAGTGATAGAAACTCACCACTAGCAAACTTTGCACACCAAATGAAGAAGATTAAGATGCTAAGAAGGGATTAGAGGTTGATTAGAGAGTGATTAGCATGCAACCCTCTTCATACATTAGTGGAGGCCATGAGAGCTAGCATTTTGCCATAGTTTAGTTGTATGATAGATTAATGATGATTTAGGGCTAGTTTAGGGTCTTATTTATAGATTAGGTGAGTGTTTTAGGCCCTTAGATTAACCCTAGATTAGATTAGGACCCTTAGATTTCGGAACCCTCTAGAACACGGCCCTAGACTCAGCCAAGACCAGATCTGGTGCACCCAGATCCACAGAGCCGACACCCTGTGTCGACACCCCTGTCGACAGGGCTGTCGACACCCCTGTCGACACCCCTGTCGACATGCCTGTCGACACGGGGCTAGGCGGGAATTTTTCCCCCTTTCCCTCTTTTGGCTCCAAACTTATTTTAGAGCTGAATTTTAAATCCGTTTTTAAATTTTAAATTTTCTGAAAACTTCTTTGGGCCATAACCGGGCCATACGGACTCCGATTCTCGAAAACTCGGACTCTATTTCGCGTATTTTTCCGAGACGAACGCAATGACGCAGCCCGTTTCCCCTGGTTCTCATATCTGAGATTAATTATACTTTAATTTCCAACCATTAGTGTTAATTGAAATTCGGGGTGTTACATTCTCCCCTACTTAAAGGATTTCGTCCTCGAAATCTCTAAGTTAAGAAGAACGTATCCTACCAACCAAACAACCATCTACTAAACCATCAACCACAAGCAACCATTATCCTTAGAAACTTCTAATGATGTATGAACATATGCAGAAAGTGTGTGTATATGTCCGTATACTAATGCAAAATCAGGCGGTCTACTGATTCAGTCGACCTCCTTAATGCAAACCATGATAGTGCCATGCATCCAATATGTATGCGAAACCCTATTGACACATACAAATTTCTACATGCGTGCACAACCATACACAAAAATGCATCATCCGTATGATAACACAACCATGATACATCCACCAATCTAACTACCACATCCATTTATGCAATATGCAACATGAAGTGTCTGAGCCGATCTAGTGCCTAATGTGTGTGTATATGCATCCACAAGCAACCACTAGCAACCAATTGCATCCACATGCATCCATCAATCATAACATGTTTCAAACACATGTTTCAACCATAGGCTTACCCTATCTAAAGGTCAAATAGTACTAACGAGAGGACATACCAAAGATAAGATAAGTACTAGACAAGCGATAAAGGAGAAGTTAAAAGACATACTCTCAAAAAGAAATGGATACAAAGAACGCATCTTCGCTTCCGTCTCCCAAGTAGCATTGCTTTCGTCATCTCCCCATTGCACTTTCACTAGCTGAACTTCTCTGTTCCTCAACTTCCTAGTCTCTGACCCAAGGATGCGAGTAGGAGCTCGTCGAATCATCGCATCACGCTCTACCTCTACATCTCTAAGCAAGCTCGGCTCTACCACCTCCGCAGTCTCATGTAAGCACTTCCTCAGATGTGATACATGGAATACATCATGAACACCACTAAGTCTGTCGGGCAACTCCACCCTATATGCCATCCGTCCAATCCTTTCCTTAATAGGAAACGGCCCAACAAATCTCGGTGCTAACTTCCCAACGGACCCAAAGCGAACAACATTTCTCAATGGAGATACTTTGACAAAAACCATATCCCCAACCTCAAACTCAAGATCCGTCCTTCTCCGATCCGCATAAGATTTCTGTCTATCTTGCGCTGCCTTCATCCTTCTACGAATTAAATCAATCTTCTCTGAAGTCTCTCTAACCATATCTGGCCCAAGCAAGATCTTATCCGTAGATTCCCACCAACATGTAGGAGATCGACAAGGCCTTCCATAAAGAACTTCGAAAGGAGCCATACCAATACTGGACTGAAAGCTGTTATTATATGCGAACTCCACCAAAGGAAGATATTCTTCCCATGTACCTCCAAAATCCAAGATACAAAGCCTCAAGAGATCTTCTAAGATACGGTTCACCCTCTCGGTCTGACCGTCCGTCTGAGGATGATATGCGGTGCTCAAACACAACTGAGTCCCTACCGCCTCTTGCAAACTTCTCCAAAACTCACTAGTGAAGATAGGATCTCGATCACTCACAATGCTGGATGGTACGCCATGCAATCTAACAATCTCTCTAACATAGACTGAAGCAAGCCATGGAGCGGTCCTCTTACTCTTCACGGGTATAAAATGGGCACTCTTGGTAAGTCTGTCTACCACAACCCAAATTCCCGTATTACCCTTCCTCGATCTCGGTAACCCATCGACGAAATCCATCGAGACACTATCCCACTTCCATTGCGGAACTTCCAATGGGTGCAGCAACCCACCGGGTTTCCTTTGCTCCGCTTTAACTTGTTGGCATACTAAGCATCTAGCCACATACTCGGCCACATCTTTCTTCATACCGGCCCAGAAGAAAACTCTCTTCATGTCTTGGTACATTTTGTCCCCACCGGGATGAATAGTCATTCTTGAACGATGTGCATCATCCAAGATAGCCTTCTTCAAACCCTCATCTTGCGGTACACAAAGTCTACCGTCTCTATGCAACCATCCCTTATCATCTATGGTGTATCTACCCAAATGGCTGGACGACTCCCCCCTTATAAGCTTCTCTACCAACTCAACCAACTGTGGGTCGCCTCTCTGAGCCTCGCCAATCCGTCCCAAGAGAGTAGGTCTAACCTCCAAGGATGCCAACAAACCAGGTACAAAGTCAACAGAAGGTCTGAAGTCGAACAAAGAAAGAAACTCCAAGCTTCGCCGTTCCACGAACAATGGAATCAAAGATAGTCTTTTTCTACTCAAGGCGTCTGCCACCACGTTACCCTTGCCAGGGGTATACGCTATCTCGAAATCATAGGATGCTAAGAACTCCATCCACCTTTGCTGTCTTAAGTTTAAATCCTTCTGAGAGAATAAGTACTTCAATGATTTATGGTCAGTGAACAACTCGAATCTCTCACCAAGAAGATAATGGCGCCAAGACTTAAGTGCGAAAATAATCGCGGCCAACTCTAGATCATGGGTAGGGTAATTCTTCTCATGCACTCTCAATTGCCTTCCCCCATAGGCTATTACCCTTCCCTCCTGCATCAAGACTGCGCCTAATCCTGTCCCACAAGCATCGGTATAAACAACAAACGGCTTACTCCCATCTGGAAGCACTAAAACTGGAGCGGTGGTCAAAGCTCTCTTTAACCGTCGGAAAGCATCATCACAATCTACGTCCCACGAGAAAACCAGATTCTTCTTCGTCAAGCGAGTTAATGGGGCTGATATCTTCGCGAAGTCTTTAATGAACTTCCTATAATATCCTGCCAACCCCAAGAAACTTCTTACCTCGGTAGCATTTCTAGGAACTTTCCAATCCTGGATAGATACTATCTTTGCGGGATCCACAGCTATCCCTTCCTTAGAGACCACATGCCCTAAGAATCGCACTTCTCTTCTCCAAAAATGACATTTAGAGAATTTAGCTTTAAGACTATGTGCTCGAAGAGTCTCCAACACTTCCTTGAGATGAAAGGCATGCTCTTCTTCACTCTTGGAAAAGACCAAGATGTCATCCACAAAGACTACTACGAACTTATTCAGATACTTTCTGAACACTCTACTCATTAAATCAACAAAGTATGCAGGGGCGTTTGTCAACCCAAATGGCATCACTAGCCACTCATAAAAACCATCCGGAGTTCGGAAAGCAGTCTTTTCTATACTGTCCTCCGCCACTCTCAACTGATGAAACCCTGTAGCAAAGTCCATTTGCGAAAACACTGAGGCGCCAACCAACTGATCAAAGAGATCATCTATTCTTGGTAATGGGTGTCTATTCTTCTTCGTGAGCTTATTAAGTTCTCTATAATCCACACAAAGTCTGAGGGACCCATCCGCCTTCGTGGCAAACACTACTGGAGCTCCCCACTCCGATATACTTCGCCTTATGAACCCCTTCTCAAGCAACTCCCCTACTTGCTTATGAAGTTCTCTTCTCTCACGAGGAGCCATGTGGCGCACTGGCAAAGACACTGGTTTGGCATTATCCACCAAATAAATTCGGAAATCTATCTCCCGCTTCGAAGGCAAATCCTTCACTTCTTCAAACACATCCGGATATTCCCGGACTACTCTGACAGAACGCAAACTCTCGACTGAAGCATCGAGTGATTCGAGATAACTTAGCATAACAGATTCCATGGGATTACAAGAGATCTCGAGAGTATTACCCAAGCGGGTCATAAGCCTGACAACTCTCCTTTCACAATCGAGAACGGCACCATTGCTGGATAACCAGTCCATGCCCAAAATCAACCCATAGCCCGTGAAGCCCAATACAAAAGCATCACATCTAAACTCAACGCTAAGTATAGAAATCTTCAAACCCAAACATATCATAGACAGATATATGGAGCCCCCAATTGGGGTTGAGACAACCAAGGGATCATCAACTAGACTGGTGTCTAAGTGCAGTGACTCAACTAACGATGATGAGATAAAAGAATGCGATGCGCCAGAGTCAAACAAAGTACGAACTGGATGATCAAACAGAAAAACCAGACTTTCAACGGAAATATTTCTACCTCTCTGCTGAATCGGTGGAACTAAGAGAGCCTGAACTTGCCCCCCTTACTGAGGTGGTGCTACAAGAGCTTGCACCTGACCTCCTGAGGTAGACCCCGTCCTCTGCCCCTTCTTTGGGCAATCCTTCACAAGATGTCCTGCTTCACCACAATGAAAGCAACCGGTCTTCTTCTTTTTGCGACAATCCTTGCTGAGGTGGCCTGGTGTCCCACAATTGAAGCACTTCTTCTTCTTCTTCTTCTTGTCACCATTACCTTTTCCACCCTTGCCTTGTTGTTGTTGTTGTTGCGGTTTCTTCTGATACCCCTTCTTCTCTGATGCCTTAGAATTCTTATCATCCTCATGCATAAGTGCCATGTAGACAAGCTTCTCAAAGGTGGCCCCCATAGGAATGTGAGTCATAGCTATTCCTTGCAATGGTTCGTTCAAGCCTCTAACGAACCTCAAAGCCTTCTTCTCCGGTGTATTCACCAACTCTATGCCAAACCTTGCTAATTGATTGAATTTGTTGACATATTCTTTCACCGTGAGATTCCCTTGCTTCAAATTCAAGAACTTCTCCATAAACAGATTCTCTTCCGCCCTTGAGAGAAACTTAGCCCCAAACCTTTGCTTAAAATCTGCCCAAGAGTCAACAGGGCGTTCTCCATTAGTGACCTCCCACCAGAATGAGGCCTCTCCCTTCATTAACCAAGCCGCCAACTTGACTTTCTTTCCCTCTTCCACTTCAAAGATATCTAGCAACTCTTCCACTTCCTTAAGCCAATCTCTAGCCTCTACGAAAGTCTCTGAACCTAGAAAAGGTTTTCCTCCTATAGCCTTGAACTCCTTGCAAACCTTAGCAAAATTATCCACTCTAGGCTGAGGAGGAGGAGCGGTTGTCTCTGGTGTAGTAGCATTGGCTGGACCCGCAGCCGCGGCCCTAGCCTCTTGCAACCTCCTATACCATAGTGGTATAACTAAACCCTCTGGGATGTTAAGATCTTCAGCCATGCTGAAACGAAAGAGGAAAGATTCAAAAAGGAGATTCCGAAAGATAAAGATATGGCTATTGGGGATTATGCTTTTCTTTTTCAAAAACTTTTTCTCTTAGAAGACATGCTTTTGAAAATACTTTCTTCGAAAATACTCTTAGAAAATAGTTTTTCTCAAAAATTTTATCTGTTCTGGTAACCTTAAGCTCTGATACCACGTGTGACACCCCACTCCCGCTATAGTCACTCACTAAGGGAATGCCATAGCATCGGTGGAGTATTTTAGTGAATATAGAACAGAAAAATTACAACAAGACAGATATAAATAGTATTTGAAATTTAAAACATCATCTCATAACAGCGGAAGTAAAACATGTCTGGTTACATCATAAAACCACAATAAAAGTTAGGTACAATATCCATCAAAATAAAGAAGTACATAATCCCACTCTCATACAATAGCCAAAACAAAAGAAAAGATAACTAGATAACTGGAGCTTTACATCTATCCAAGCTCCTAAAGACTGGAACAACAATCTGATCAAGCTCCACTACTGCTAGGATCCACCACAGGACCTGAGGGTTGGGAAAAAGATAAAAACAACGGGGTCAGACATAAGTCTGAGCGAGTCCTATAACTTTAACAATACAATCGTTAAAGTAAACAGAGAAGACATGACCTGATATACGGTAACTCATGGGGATGAATGGTTACACTAAGCAATCAACTAAGCTAAGATAAAAGATAAAGACGCATCTACCCTTCCTAAGGTAAATTACTAAACTGCACCACACCAGTCGTTCCTAACTTAAAGGTTGATCCCACCCATGAACTTACAAAATTAACTTAATAGTACTTGCGTACCCCTAGGTGACCAAGTAGACGCCACTGGGCCCTACAATCCACTAGGTGTACCCACTACTCCCCATTCGATCGGCTCCCTAACGTAGATACCCGTGCTGGCCCCACCGTGGGGTGTACCATTCCCCAACGTGGCAACCCGATATAATTAACGGTGCACGGCTTATATCTACACGATGCAACAACGGCTTACCTACCAGCCCGGGCCCACTCACGCATATGAAGCCCGTTGGACTTGCGTTGCCACCGCTAACCCGTTTTAGCCTCTTATAGTCAAGCCCAATATGCGTGTCCCGTCCTCGACATGGGTCGAGCCCACTAAGATACGTATGGGTTACTGGTTGAAATGGGCCTCCCACAAGCTACCCACCTAAGCTTGTCCCCTTTTCTAGTGTATCCCACTTAACCCTTTAATCATGTTTTAATTACATGTTCCACTTTGGTTAAGTATTCTAATCGTATTTTCTATTGCCACCCAAGGCAACCCACTAAGTTCCTTATGCCACCCAAGGCACCCACTTAACCCCTCATGTCCCTCTACATGCTAATATGGTTAAGTGTTTCTTAATTAATTAATTAAGATCGTAACCTTTGTAAAGACCTCTCACATTAGACTGTCTTTTATGACCGCTGGTTAAGCCGGTTGGGTCCGGGCAGCCTTATGTCATAACCGAGTCTAACCTCGTGTCTTTACATTAATCACGTATTTAGTTTGTGCCTAAGACCTCTCACATTGGGCTAACATTTGTAGCAACTGGTTAAGCCGGTTGGGTCCGGGCAGTTTTACGCTACAACTGAGTCCAACCTCGTGTCTTAGTCAATTAATTACACCTAATTAATCACCCTCATAATTTTATATTAATTATCCCTAATTAATCAAGTTTTTCTTAACATGGGTAGACCTAACTCAATAGGTAAATTCCCATGGGGTAGACCTAACTCAATAGGTAAATTCCCAACACATAGTATGGGTACACCTAACTAAATAGGCAAATTCCCATACTATGTTCATTTATTTTATGTTATGCATAATTATATTAATTTCACACAATCTTATTAACTTATGCATTTAATTACCCCATCGTTCCCACGTAATTTCGTTCTCATGATATAACACATATAAAAGGTGTCAACTTGCATATGAATGAACATGTTTCAAAGGTGCCATCTTGCATATTAACAAACACATAACTTGCATATGAACTTGCATAATATGTCACATAACTTGCACATAATATGTCACATAACTTACATATTCACTTGCATAACATACTTGAATATTAACTCATGGACTTGCATAATGTGTCATCATGAACTTGCATATTAACAAACATGTAACTTGCATATTAACAAACATGTAACTTGCATATTTACATACATGTAACTTGCATATTAACAAACATGTAACTTGCATATTTACATACATGTAACTTGCATATTTAGCATCATGCAAACATGACATACATCATATTAAACTTGCATAAACTTGCATACTCAACATGCATAAACGTACATACTCAACATGCATAAACATAAGATTAATGCTAACATCATATCATATGATTCAAGACTCATTAATCCACATACAAAACCATAAATCCCATCACATCTCATCTACTTAGTTTACCAAAAGATCATCAAAGTGATAGAAACTCACCACTAGCAAACTTTGCACACCAAATGAAGAAGATTAAGATGCTAAGAAGGGATTAGAGGTTGATTAGAGAGTGATTAGCATGCAACCCTCTTCATACATTAGTGGAGGCCATGAGAGCTAGCATTTTGCCATAGTTTAGTTGTATGATAGATTAATGATGATTTAGGGCTAGTTTAGGGTCTTATTTATAGATTAGGTGAGTGTTTTAGGCCCTTAGATTAACCCTAGATTAGATTAGGACCCTTAGATTTCGGAACCCTCTAGAACATGGCCCTAGACTCAGCCAAGACCAGACCTGGTGCACCCAGATCCACAGAGCCGACACCCTGTGTCGACACCCCTGTCGACAGGGCTGTCGACACCCCTGTCGACACCCCTGTCGACATGCCTGTCGACACGGGGCTAGGCGGGAATTTTTCCCCCTTTCCCTCTTTTGGCTCCAAACTTATTTTAGAGCTGAATTTTAAATCCGTTTTTAAATTTTAAATTTTTTGAAAACTTCTTTGGGCCATAACCGGGCCATACGGACTCCGATTCTCGAAAACTCGGACTCTATTTCGCGTATTTTTCCGAGACGAACGCAATGACGCAGCCCGTTTCCCCTGGTTCTCATATCTGAGATTAATTATACTTTAATTTCCAACCATTAGTGTTAATTGAAATTCGGGGTGTTACATATATAATTTTCATATTACACATAGAAATTGATTGCCTTATAATATAACTCTTTTCAAATCCATTAGCAACCTCTAATAAAGGAAACCAGTGGTTTGGGAGATGTAATAAAGGAAACAAGTGGTTTGGGAGTTGGGAGATGAGAATCTAAGCACTGTGTGCGGACAAGTTTGAATCTCGCTACAAACCACTTTAGGATCTGGACGTTATGCATCCGTGTGCGACGATTAAATAAAGCAGGGTAGACACACGACGTGGGGTTTACTTAAGTGAGTATCAATGTATACTATGATCTTAAGATTCCCCATGATTCAAATAAAAAAAAACTTCTATTGTCCTATGCTTCAGCAACTTTTCTTAGCATAACTCCGGCAATTATATTGTGTGTAAAAATTCACTTGGACTTTATGGATGTTTACAAATGTGGTTCAATGGGTAAGCATGAGGATATACTTCAACGACTTTGAGTACTAAAGTAATTTAGTTAGTTACTTGTGTAGGATTGTATAATTATGCAACTTTATTATTTATTTTAAAATATCTACCCATCTTTGTACTGTTGCAATAATCTTCTTTTTTCTACTCCATGGCAAATTAAGCTATTATTCTTCTCAAACTAAAATCTTGTAGATTGATGCTTTTTGAAAACAAAAATCCATTAATTTTCAAAGTTGATAGAAAACAATGACATGAGAAAAAGTAAGTGTATTCTATTCATTATATGTCTACCCATATAACAAAAGTAGATGTGTGTGACACCCCCACGTCCGTTAATGTCACTCACTAAGGAAATGCATTAAGTTTCGTGAAGCGTTATAAGTAAACAGACACAGAATATTACAAGACAGATATAAATAAGATAGCAGCGGAATTTCAAATTTTTATTTCAAACTTAAATAATCACATCGTGGTCCAAAATACCATAAGTCACAAAAACCATTACAACAATATAACTTCTGTCTCGTACCATCAGAGTACATAAATATATAAAAAGCATAATTCACAAAAAAGTGCTAAGCCATAGTAGAGATAAGAACTTGAGCTATACTTCAAAAGCAGCTCCAAGAAGATGACCGCCGAATCTTGACTAAACCTGAGAATTCCCTCCCTACGAACCAGGCCGGGTGGGGGGGGGGAGGGTTAAGAAAGAATAGGAAACGTAAGGTCAGACATAGAGTCTGGCGAGGCCAGTTTCTTTTAGCAAGTGAATAAGTAAAAGTAGCATGACAGGCATATAAGATGGATAAGATATATAACACTATAAGAGTCAGGTATGACAAGGTAAACATGATAGAGTGATATGCTTCTCTAAAGATTCCTCTGCACAATGCTAGTATAACTAGAATGAGATGATCCCCAACATGTATGAAATGGTAGACTTAGGCATACTTCTAGTGGGAGGTTTTAACCCCACACAATCCACAGGCAGCCCCAATAACGGACTCCTAAACCTAGCAGAGTTTAGATGTACCCTAACTACTACCCTAATCGATTGGCTCCCTACTCTATAGATACCCTGTGCTGGCCCCACAGTAGGGTGTATCACCCCTTAAAGTGGCAACCCTTCATTTTCAAGATGTGTACAACCATATCTACTGATGTCACAACATCTTATTTTCCCGCGAAAGAAGAGACATGCACGCACATGACCCTAGTGGAATGCGCCATCATGACACCATCCCCCATGTTTAGATCTCTTACAATCAATTCAGAAAGTGTGCCCCACTCCGACCTAGTTTGGAGTAACCATTTAATACTTATTTAAGGGTTACTGACTGAAATGGGTCCCATACAAAATGATGCAAGATCACCCCTTTGTTTTGCATCCCCACTGCTAGTTTTTCCACTGGTTATGTTTACCTAATAGTGTTTTTAATTACATAACCCTATCGGGTTAAGTTTGTGGGCCTATATGTAAATATTACCCACCCCCTCAGATTTACTTAACCTAACCACTATTCAACCGCATTTTACTTATCCCCAACTTTAGTTTATATTCATACAATCCCTACGGATTCAACTAGGTTAAGTATTCAAGGTTTATTGCCATAATTTTATTTATGGTTACAGTATGCTAGACCTCCCACATTAAGCCTGCCATTTGTGGATGCAGGACATGCCGGGCGGTTCCGGGCAGACTTATTCCACAAAATGGGCTTAACCTCATGTCTTAGCATGTCTCGTATTTGTATACTTAGACCTCCCACATTAGATTCAACTCTTGCGGTTGCTGGATATGCCGGCCGGTTCTGGGCAGACTTCCACCGCAAGTGCAACTTAACCTCGTGTCATAAGTGTAATTATAGTTTCTAGTTACTATAATCCTTGACATTTCATTATTATCCAATTTTACTTATGTCTATATAGGTTTCGTGCCCCCTTTGTCCCCATATTGAATTATATGTCCAATTCATGTTTATAAGCATTATTCAGAATATGTCAATTCTAATATTTTTCCTCCATCCCCTAACTAGCGCAGTCACATAATTCGCGGCATGCCAAGGCTAGACAATAACCTAGTCATAAACGATAAAAGGGAAATGTGATGGGAAAATGACAAAAGCAGTTGTTCTAACATAACTAGCATAAACATATATGGTGATAAGGTGAACATATAAACATAGATCCGATGAACTTATGGTAGTTAACTAGTTATATCATAACAAAGATATTAAGATAAACATGACAAGATCTAAATATGAATTTAGATGTCCAACAGGTTCAGATCTAATATGATAAGCATATGGGGATCTAAATAATAAGCTAGATCTGATTGATAATTTAAATGTCCATATAATCCAGACTTAGTAAAAGTAGATCTGACACAAATAGGGTTTAAGATCCACATTATAGAATGTCATAGAAGTTACAACAGATCCGACAAGATAGAGATTTAGATTCAGATTATAACCAATTCAGAATGTCATACATTTATAATTTACAACAAATCTAGTATAATTTATGCACAAGAACAAATCCAAACTATAGTCATATCAAGTTTACTTTTAAATATTTAAATCTAAAGCAACTAAGAACTCACAATGTTTGGATTAGGGAATAAAAGACGAATGGATCTTGAATCTCTAATCTTTTTAATTGCAGAAGAAGAAGAAAGGAATCCTATTCAATCCCAGTACTGACAGCATTTGGCCTCCATTAATTTCCAATGAAGAAAATAAGAGAAATGGACACATACATATAGCTACCAACCCACCTAAAATCGACTGCCACCTCATCCCTTGGGGTTTGCCCCCCATTAGGGGGTCGACCCATGGGTCGACACCCCCTTGAGTGGTCGACCTCGGGGTCGACACCCCTCCTATAGGGTCGACTCCCCTAGGCGGGATTTTTCCCGCTTCCCCTCGATTTCTGTGATTTTGAATTTTGAACTGAAATTTTGAATTCGTGGACCTATATATATTTGTCTTGCGCGTATACAAACCTTCATAACTTCTTCATACGTTGTCCGTTTTACGCAAACCAAATGTCTATCTTGACTAGAATTTCGAGATGGACGCAATGGCGCGTTCCCTTAATTCTGAATATTAAATTAATTATTATTATTATTATTTAATTTATCCTCTTTTAGTGTTTTTTAAATTATGGGTTTTAGCATTCCCCCTTACTTAAGGGATTTCGTCCCCGAAATCTCTAAGTTGAGAAGAATGTATATCCTACCATCCATTACCCATCTACTCATCCATCAATCATAGGATTTTAGTGAAACCATAAATATATAAATTCATTTAAGAATATCTTACTAACGAATCTGAAAAATCGAAATTTTATAGCGGGAATCAAAAGTAATGGTCAAATGAATTTTCAGAAAAGTCGCTATGGAGTTAATATAGCCCTTGAAAATAAACATTTTGCAAACGACCTCCGTTTTCGATGAAACCACTTTTGTTTGATCCGGAATGTCAAATTATTACAAGGTTCCAATTTTCATAAATTTTGAAATCAATATGTGAGCATGGCAAAGGAAAACGTGTTTTGACAGTTTTAGTCAATTTGGATCGATCAGAAAATGGCCATTTTCAAACAGTCTCCAAATTGGATGAAACTAGTTTTTTTGGGACCGTATCATCTAAACATAGCTAGATTTATTTTTATCGAATTTTTGGGATCAGTATGTGGCCCCAGCAAATTGAAATGTACGTTCAAATCCATATTTGAATGTTTTATATTTTAATTTGAAGAAAAACTAACTGAAACAGTCGAATGGGCCTACAACACATAATCCTTTGTGTCCGGAATAGGGTTAATTAGTTGGGGATGATAGTCGTTGGGTTTGAATTGGAGTTCGTTTGGAGAAACAAATATTTTTGGAATTTATATAAATATCGGCGAATCAGAAAATTCTATTCATTAAATAAAAAAAATATCAAAATTACGGTTTTCTCTACGATCGAAGGCGGAAACTGTTTCCTCCATTCCCGACTAAATTCCGGCCAAACCACGCCATATTACCCTTCGCCACAGTTGAAGTTTTTCGAGTACTCGACGAGATCTTCAAATTAATATAAGGAGCACCACCCCTCATTGCCCCATCGTCGAGAACGAGCTCCCCGAAGGTCGCAACTTCAAACCGCCGCCGCCGACAAGAGCCACCTAAGTGGACCCCACCACCATGAGTGGGTGCGCGACTCGACCCTCTTCGACGCTGCACTGCCCGATTCTCTCATGGCTACACGGATTGGATGTTATTCACTGACCTAGTTTTGAACCATTTGCTGAAAGGTATGGCCTTGGTTTATTTTAAATGATTTCGACAAATAAAAGCATTGCAAACTTATAAAAATCATATCATTTTGCTATGTGGTCGAAATTCAGTGAAACAAGAGACGCCGAGACCGTGACATCGTCTTCTACATTCTAGAAGAGACCGAAGAATTTTTGGAGCTTCCTACAATTTTTGGAGGAGTGGAACCCAATGTGAGATTTCTAAATTATAAACGATTCAGAATGACGATGTATAAATTATATAATCGGTGTATGAGTTATATAAGCGTTGTACACCTCATGTACAAGCATTGTATAAGTTGTATGTGCGATGTATAAGTTATATATACGTTGTAAAAATCATATGTGCGTTGAATGGAATTGAAATGATATTGAAATGAAATCGAAATATATTTATATACGTATATCTATATATATATACTCCCCTCGTCCACAGACAATGGACGATATATATTGGTTGTGATTGTTTGGATTTTGGTTGACGTGAAATTTAGTGAATATTACGAATGGTTGATTTGATTATGGTTGTTTGTGGTTGAAAACAAATAGGATTAGTTTGTGGAAAAATTCGTCTGCGTACGAACTAGATTATTTAAATCCCCATTGTCAAAAGCTGCGAGGCTTTAAGGTAGAGCGAGGAGCCGTACTTGGGACAGTGCCAGTTTTAACTACCCTGGCGTTATGCTGCCGAAATTTTCTGAAATAAAATTTTTATTGAATGTATGAAATAAATTGTTTGAACGATAAAAATAACATTTTTATTGAATGTATGAAATAAATTGTTTGAATGATAAAAATAACATTTTTATTGAATGTATGAAATAAATGGATTGAACGATAAAAATAACATTTTTATTGAATGTATGAAATAAATGGATTGAACGATAAAAATAACATTTTTATTGAATGTATGAAATGAAATGGTTTGAACGATAAAAATAATTTTTTTATTGAATGTACGAAATAAATTGTTTTAACAATAAAAATCACATATATATATATATATGAAGCGTTAAAGATAGTCATATGTAGAAATGAATATTTATTGGCTAAAAAATATTATTTTAACCACATGTGTGAAATGAAAATGGTTTGGAAATCGAAGAACGAATTATATATATATATAATTAAAATAAAACAAATAACAATACTGCAGTTCGTGTTTTGAAATCGTGATTTTAACGATTATTGCGGAAGATCCGACCGTCGGATTTTCCGAAAACCGAAACTGTTGGGTCCGCTTTGAAAATTTCTTTCCAACGATACCAAATTTGTAAAGATCCAACGGTTAGATTTTGTGAAATGTTAAATTCAAATCTGAATGAAAACAGAGCCAGAATGGATTATATTTATATATGTAAATATAATTAAATTAAATCGAATAACGACGCTGCAGTTTGTATTTTGAAATTGCAACTTTAAACGATTGTACTGAGAGATCCGACCATCGTATTTTCCCAAAACTGGAACCGTTGGGTCCGCTTTGAAAAGATCATTCCAATGGTATAAAATTTGTAAAGATCCAATGGTTAGATTTTTAGAATTGTGTAAATCAAATTTAAAGAAAAATAGCGCCATGGCCGTGTTATGGCCTGAAGCGTCGTTTGAATAAATTGGCTATTTTTAAATAAATAAAAATAGCGATAAATCGTTATAAAATATTATAAACGATATGGAATGGAAATAAACTGAATTTACTCGGTTTACTGGATATTTGATGGTTGAATGTGTTTGACGTGAAAATTACATTAATGAACAGAATTATTGATGTCAAATAATTTAACCATGGAAATGAATTGATTTTAAATTCTAAATATATGTGAATTAATTGAAAAGGTCGAGTTAATTCTCATTTCAAATAATTGATCGACGGTTAGAAGTCGAGGATATGAAGACGGTGCAAGACCGATGATCTTCACATCGAATGGATGACTACTGATGCCTTTGATAGGAGTTGCTGCCCTGAAGAGGTTACAGTGGTGGTTGTCTGGACGTACTTGTTGATCGTTCGGATGTGCGAGGGCCTCTCTCCTGTATTGGACATACGGAAGAGGAATAAGGTGCCTCCGGTTTCGTTCAGATCTAGAACGAACTAGTAAATGGATGTGTGTCTGACGTTGTAACTTGACAACGTGGCATGCAGAGATGCTGTGATCAAAGCTTTTGTTGAAAAGCAAAGCTTTGTGGTTGATGATTAAAGCACGGCTTTGATATAGCTAGGTTTGTGTTTAGCATTGATTCGCGAGCCTCACACCCCGGTATAGACCAGAAACGGGAGAGGACTGCAGGGAGAGCATGCGTTTCACACGCCAAGACATTTCACTTATGTGGATGATGGGTAGCGAGGCGCCTCGGTTATATCGGTCATTACAGGGCCGATGGTTTGGTCGGTATATGACCAGTTTACTCCCCATAGGGCAGGGAAACGTAGTGTTCTGGTATTTTAATCCACTCCGTGTGGATCGGCCCTGAAGATCGAAGGGTCGATGCGCTCTGACCCTGAGGCTCGGGCTAGAGAGTCTCGAAGCGGTAAGGACGATCCCTTGCGTTGGTTCATGATGGAAATCCAATTTCCAAATACGACATCGTGCGGTTTTGATTGTATACCTATATACGTTGACATAGTGGTATGGGGCATTTATGCCGTCTATGATTGATACTTATGATTTAAATTGTTTTTGAAACATATAGACAACTAGTAATAATATCAAATGATTTTTTTTATTCGTACCAAGCATATTTTGGCCATCATAAGGTAAAACTCGATCCTCCGGTTTGCGTTGCATTGTGTGATGGAAATTGAGTCTTATAATGGCTTCATTTTTTGTAAAAAGCATTGCGATGTTTAAATGATTTACTTGTGTTGAACACTGGCAGTTCAATGGAGTAAACTGGCCTCATTTTGAAATAAGTTAAGTAGATTTCTCGTACCAGTCCCATGACTGACTTGTAGTTTGTCTCACTTGCAAACTCGGGTTTCCCTATTTCTATACGGGCAGCCTTGTATTCAGGTTTTAGCAGGCTCTTTTTGGATAGCTATGGTGCTGGAGATGGATTCTATCACTTCATTCTTTTAATGTTGTTCACCTCTTTTTGTACATATTATGTTTTGATTCCGTTGTAAACATTTTTATGTAAAGCTGAACTGTATTTTGTACTAAGTATGATACTGTATACTATGTAACTCTGATGATTATGTTTATCCAGTGTATTCTGTTGTACATTATCTGGTGTATTTATATATTTCTATTCTGCTGTTAGTTGTTTATGTGTTATATTCCAAAGATTACCCTTGCCACCGTGGAACGGGGATTTGGGGTCGTCACACGTGGTATTATAGCTTTGGTTAAGTTTAGTTCTGGAATATAACATATTAACGAAATCATCATAAATAGAACCAGTAGTGTTCTACGATGGATAACTCATTTCAGATAGGATCGGTAATATCCTAGAATGAGTATATCAGAATGAAATACACCCAGTAGACACATTTACATTCGAGTATATGTCTCTATGCTTTAAAAATACCTTTTCTTTTGGCTTAACACTTTGTCTGCTATTTGCAGACATTGAAAAATGAGTAGTAGAAGAGGTAGATCAGAGCCAGATATTGAAGCTCTATTAAACAAGTATCGAAATCTGGGTGGAGTACCGTTCTCGGACAATGAATCCATTATTCAAACACAAGCATGGATGCGCTCTGCTGAGAAAATCTTTGAAGGTTCAAAGCTGAGAGATAATCAGAAAAGATTACTGGCATCGTGGGCACTCAAAGACGAAGCTTTAATCTGGTGGGAAACCATTATTAATGATAATCTAGAAGGTAATATTACCGGGGATAGATTTAAAGAAATTTTCAATGAAAGATTTATTCCTCCAGAAGCAACTGAGCGGTTAAGTGATGAATTCTACTATCTGATACAAAGAGATATGACCATTCCAGAATATCATAAGAAATTCAACGAACTTTCTCGTTTCGCCCCGCATTTAATTCAAAATCCAAAGATGAAGAATCTGAGGTTTATTAACAGGATTTAAAGAAAGTACCAAAGTAGGGTAACTACATATGTGCAACAATTTTTTCAGAAATGATATACATGGCTTATCAGTATGAAGATCTCGATAAGCAAGGTCTTTTGAGAGACATGGGCAATGTAGTTCTAGCAACAAAAGGAAACTTGAAACTGATAGCCCAAAGACAAGTACGCAGCTTGAGGCAAGTACGACGTCTGAGTTTAGTAAGGGGCCTAAATTCAATATGAAAAAGTTTAAATCTGAGAAAGAACCAATAACGACTGCTGTATGCAATAACTGCAAAAAACAGGGAAAATTGTCAATAAATTTCAGAGCTTTAAAGAAATAAAAAAGGATGGATCAAAATCCATTCGAAAGAAGAAGAAGAAGGGGTTTAAACCCGATAACTAGTTTCAAGAGAATAGAAAATGCAATCAATGCCATTAGACTGGTCATCTAGCAAAGGATTGCCAGCCGTTAAAGAAACCCGAAAAAGTACATGTAAACGAAGTGGCAGAAACTTTAGCACCCTCAGCTAGTTAGGGAAGGCCAGATGTTTTAGAAGGCACGCTTAATGTCAAAAATATTCCGGTTAAAGTGATGTTTGATACGGGCGCGCCACGAAGTTTTATTTCGACTAAGGTGGTAAAGAAGTTGGATTTGAAACTAAAAAAGCTTAAAGAACCCATGACTGTCCATAATCCGATTGGAGGTTCTCTCAATCTTAGTTGGATTTGTGGGGGTGTCTGTTTCCTTTTCTTGTTATGGGTTCCCTACAATCTCGATCATCATGAATTTCACAGAATTTGATCTTATTTTGGGATTGGATTGGTTAACCAAATATGAAGAGGAAGTTAACTGTGCAGAAAGAGTTGTTAAGTTAAAACAAAGCTAGGATATATAACCATACCATGCGAAGGTCCGAATTCGGATTGAAAAGGCTTTTGGTCAGCTCTTGATGTTTCTCCTGCTCAATTAGAACCTGTTCCTGTCGTTACGGAGAATATTCCGGTCGACATAGAAAATATTCCTGTCGTGAAGAATTATGCGGATGTGTTTGAAGAGGTTGTTAGCTTGCCTCCGCATAGAAAAATTGATTTAAAAATCTCTTTAGTTCCGAATGCAAGGCCAGTAGTTCACTCTATTCGAAGAATGACCTTAAAGGAAAAAGAAGAGTTAGATAATCAAACTCGACAGCTTATATGGAAGGGTTTGATCAAGCCTAGTTTCTATGATTCGGAGCAACAGTGGTATTTGTTCCAAAGTCAGACGGTACTCTCCGACTATGTATGTATTATACTGACTTGAATAAGCAGACATTAAAGAATAAATATCCATTGTCACGAATTGATGATTTATTTGATCGATCGAATGGCGCACAAGTATTTTCACGAACGGACCTAGCTACATGTTTCCATTAGCTTCGTATTTCCGAAGAGTGTGTTCCTTTGACAGAAATCAGAGGTCCAGATTTATTCTACGAGTGGTTAGTAATGTTGTTCGGCTTATGTAATGCTCCAGCTTATTTTGTTGATCTAATGAACAGAGTATTCAGAGAAGTATTGAATAAATTCGTGCTGGTTTTCATTGATGACACATTGATCTTCTCTAAGTTAGAAAGCGAGCATGAAAAACATTTGGAACAAGTGTTAGAAATTCTCAGAAAGAATGTTTTAAAGGCAAAATTTTCCAAATGTATATTTTTGCAAGAAGTGGTAAAATTCCTTGGTCACGTCGTATCAAAAGAAGGAATTTCTATGGATCCCAGTAAGATCTCAGCTATTCAGAATTGAAAGCAACCAACTATGCCCTTAGAAGTCCGAAGTTTTCTTGGATTGGCTAGTTATTATCGGAAGTTCATTAAGGATTTTTCAAAGATATCTAGTTCCTTAACAAAGCTTACTAAGAAACATTCAAGGTTCAATTGGACTCCAAAATTTGAGATAGCTTTCCAAAAGCTGAAGTTAAGGCTGACAACTGCTCTAGTGTTAACAATTATTGATGGCAATCAAGACTTGAAAGTCTGGACAAATGCTTCTAAAGAAGGTCTCGGTGCAGTATTAATGCAAAGAAGCTAAGTAGTCGCTTATGCTAGCCATCAGTTGAAGCCATATGAGAAGAATTATGCAACTCACGATCTTGAATTATTAGCCAACGTGTTTGCTATGAAAATCTGAGACATTTTCTATTGGATGAGAAGTTCGAATTATATACCGATCATCAATCATTGAAGTATTTATTCACCTAGAAAGATCTGAATATGAGGCAACAACGTTGGTTAGAATTTCTTGCAGCATATGATCTTGATATTTTGTATACGCCGTGGAAAGCCAATGTTGTGGCTGATGCGCTCCGCAAAAAGAATGTGATCATCGCTAGTCTTATCATTACACCATCGTTGACTGATAAAATATCTATTCTTCATAAAGACGATAGTTTTGTTAAAGAGATGATCAAAAGAATTCAAAGGGGCGACGTCTCCAGTTTCCAAATGGATAGCGCAGGAGTTCTGAGATTGAAAGGAAGAATTTGTTTTCCCGACAGTCTTAAGCTCAAAAGAGAAGCAATGGACGAGTGTCACAAGTCCAAGCTGAGTATCCATCCAGGGGTTAGTAAAATGTATAATGACCTCAAGCGTACATTCTGGTGGAAGGCGATGAAAAGAGACATCTCTATATATGTTGGCAGGTGTTCTACTTTTCAACAAGTCAAAAGCGATCAACAGAAGCTCGCCGGATTGTTGCAACCATTGGAAATTCCAGTTTGGAAGTGGGAACAAATTTCTATGGATTTCATAGATGGTCTGCCCAGAACCCGGAGAGGAAATGACAGTATTTGGGTGATCGTAGATCGTTTCACGAAGACCGCTCATTTCATACCTGTCAAATCAAATAGAACCGCTCAGAGTCTGGCGCAGATTTATTTCAAGGAAATTATTAAACTGCATGGAGTTCCCATGAGTATTGTTAGTGATCGTGACCCGATTTTGCTAGTAAATTCTGGGAAGCGTTCCAAGCAGAATTGGGAACCAAACTGAACTTGAGCATCGCTTATCATACTCAAACAGATGGTCAAACTGAGAGGGTGAAGCGTATTCTAGAAGATTTATCGCGGGCTTGTGTTATTGATTTTGGCGGATCATGGCAAAACCACTTGCATTTGGCCGAGTTCTCATGCAACAACAGCTACCAAGCGAGCCCGGAAATGTCACCATTCGAAGCACTGTCTGGTAGACCGTGCAGATCTCTCGCTTGTTGGGTAGAACATGGCAATAGACTTGAATTGGGATCATATATGACTTGCGAAGCTGCGAATAAAGTCAATTTCATTAAGAAATGATTACTAGCCGCTCAAAGCCGACAGAAGAGCTATGCAGATTCAAGAAGAAGAGATTTGGCATTTGTTGTTGGTGACTATGTGTATATATGGGTTTCTCCAATGAGAGGAGTAGTCCGATTTGGAAAAATAGAGAAGTTGGCTCCCAGATTTGTTGGTCCAATTTCAATACTTGAACGGATTGGAACTCTCGCTTACAGGGTTCAATTACCCGATTGGTTGCCTGGAGTACATGTTATGTTTCATGTGTCTCAATTTCTAAAGCATGTGCATGATCTAGATTTGGTCGTGGAAGAAGTCGCACAACGAGATTTGGAAATTACTCCAGAATTAGCTGTGAAAAGAGAGCCGATAAAGATTATTGGCAAAGAAACTAAAGAGCTGAGGAACAAGAAGGTTCACATAGTCAAAGTGCAATGGAGTGGAGATCCGCGAAACTGTACTGGGGAAACTGAGGAGAGCATCAAGAAATCCTATCCCAATTGCAGGGTGGATATCTCTAATTAACTCTGGTTAACATATTTTGCATTTCCATATTGTTTTCTACTTGGTTGTTGTTTCCTTTTCATGGATGTAATTTTTTTAATTATATAGTCTGAATGATTTTAAAAGAGTATATAAATTAATTAGTGTGTGATTATGAATTTGACTAATCGAATTATTGGAATGATAGTTAATCAAATCAATAAGAGAATGAAGTTAAATTTATGCAATTGAATCAAATATTAAACTGGTTTAAAAATTGATTGGAATACATGCATGTACATTATATATGGTTGAATAGGTAAATGGATTTGTTGTTGAGTAAAGAATTTATTTGCGTGCCCGACAAATAGGTAAACCTTAATGAGTTGGATGCGCAGTTTTATTATTATATCAACTCCTGTGAATGCCATTGGAAGCGGAGTGCTGGTTATTCTGTGTGAAATAATAAACGTCGCCATAGGATAATAACAATTAATTTTGAACTACACAACACGGCATACTTCTTGAAGATAACATACTTTATCATATACCACCTAAGCATCTGGAGCTTATGTGACGAGGTTGAAGATTTACCATACGAGCGAGAGGCTTGTATGGCAATGACTATATTATAGGTTGAACCGAAGAATGATATGGACTATATAAAATGTAACAGTAAATTGCCAGATTAATAAAAACCCCACACGGATATGGAGATGACAATAAGCACGTCTCTCTGGTCATTAAGGCACCAAAAACCATTTATAGGGTAACAAGAATTTATTTTCTGGAGTTATGATCTATACACACTCCCCTGCAGGCACCGGAATATATCACTATAAATATGTGTATGCTTATTAGGATTTATTGGGTACCTAATACGACCCAATAAATTTCCGAACCCCTCCCCGTACAAAGGAGGTTATGGCGAATTTTTTCAAAAATTTTGGGTATTAGCCAAATTTTTGAAGAATTAGGAAATTCTTAGAAACTAAAAAGTTGAAGAATGAAAGCCAAAATGAACGTTGAGTTGGTTAGTTAAACAACTTTCGGCTTCGTTCCTTTTCGGGACGAAAAGATTTTAAGTGCGGGAGATTGTAACAACTCGGAAAATCCGAACCAATTTAAATTTTTTAATTTGGCTATTTTAGTGGATTTTGAATATTTAAAATAATTTATTTTAAATAATAAGGACCAAAAATTTATTTGGATCAAAGTTATTGCGAATATATTTATTTTAATTATAAAACAAGGCCTGAAATGGCGCAACAGTTCGAAATTTTGAATTGAACTTTGACTGACTGTATAGGATGCAAAATAAAACGCATTTTAGTGAAACTAAAAATATTTAAATCTTTTTAAGAATATCTTTCTAAGAATCCGAAAAATCGAAATTTCATAGCGGCAATCAAAAGTTATGGCCAAATGAATTTTCAGAAAGGTCGCTATGGAGTTAATATAGTCCTTGAAAATATACATTTTGCAAACTACGTCCGTTTTCGATGAAACCAATTTTGTTGGATCCGGAATGTCAAATTATTGCTAGGTTCCAATTTTCATAATTTTTGAAATCAATATGTGAGCGTAGAAAAGGAAAACGTGTTTTGACAGTTTCGGTTAATTTGGATCGACCAGAAAATGACCATTTTTCAAACGGTCTCCAAATTCGACGAAACTACTTTTGTTGGGATCGTATCGTCCAAACATAGCCATATTTATTTTTCTGTAATTTTTGGGATCAGTATGTGGCCCCGGCAAATTGAAATGTATGTTCAAATCCATGTTCGAATGTTTTATATTTTAATTTGAAGAAAAACCGACTGAAACAGTCAAATAGGCCTACAAAACATATTCCATTTTGTCCGCAATGGGGGTAATTAGCTAGGGATGATAGTCGTTGGGTTTGATTTGGAGTTCATTTGGAGAAACATATTTTTTTGGAATTTATATAAATATCGGCGAACCAGAAAATTCTATTCATTAAATTAAAAAAAATACGGTTTTCTCTCTCCACATATACGATCGAAGGCGGAAACCATTTCCTCCCTTCTTGACCAAATTCCGGCCAAACCATGCCATATTACGCTTCGCCATAGTTGAAGTATTTGGAGAACTCGACGAGATCTTCAAATCCATATAAGGACCACCACCCCTCATCGCCCCATCGTCGAGAACGAGCTCCATGAAGGTCGCAACTTCGACCCGCCACCGCCGCCGACTGGAGCCACCGAAGTGGACCCCGCCACCGCCCGCGGGTGCACGACTCGACCCTCTTCGGCGCTGCACCTCCCGATCCTCCGATCACTACACTGATTGGAAGATATTCGCAAACCTAGTTTGGAACCATTTGCTGAAAGGTACGACCTTGGTTTATTTTAACGGATTTCGACAAATAAAAGCGTTGCAAACTTTTAAAAATCATATCTTTTTGCTATCTGCTCGAAATTCAGTGAAACAAGAGACACCGGGACCGTGGCATCGTCTTCTACATTCTAGAAGAGACCGGAGAAATTTTGGAGCTTCCTATAATTTTTGGAGGAGTGGAACCCAATGTGAGATTTCTAAATTATAAACGATATGGAATGACGATGTATAAATTATATAATCGATGTATGAGTTATATAAGCGTTGTACACCTCATGTACAAGCATCGTATAAGTTGTATGTGCGAGCATAAGTTATATATACGTTGTAAAAATCATATGTGCGTTGAATGGAATTGAAATGATATTGAAATGAAATCGAAATATATTTATATACGTATATATATATATACACTCCCCTCGTCCACAGACCATGGACGATATATATTGGTTGTGATTGTTTGGATTTTGGTTGACGTGAAATTTGGTGAATATTATGAATGGTTGGTTTGATTATGGTTGTTTGTGGTTGAAAACAAATAGGATTAGTTCGTGGAAAAATTCGTCTGCATACGAACAAGATTATTAAAATCCCCATTGTCAAAAGCTGCGAGGCTTTAAGGTAGAGCGAGGAGCCATACTCGGGACGGTGCCGGTTTTAACTACCCTGCCGTTATGCTGCCGAAATTTTCTGAAATATTCATATGTTTGATTAATATACATGTGCTGAAATAGATTCATGTGTTGGAAAAATATTCCTTTACGAAATAAATTGTTTGCACGATAAAAATAACATTTTTATTGAATGTATGAAATAAATTGTTTGAACGATAAAAATAACATTTTTATTGAATGTATGAAATAAATTGTTTGAACGATAAAAAAACATTTTTATTGAATGTATGAAATAAATGGTTTGAACGCTAAAAATAACATTTTTATTGAATGTATGAAATAAATGGTTTAGACGATAAAAATAACATTTTTATTGAATGTATGAAATGAAATGGTTTGAACGATAAAAATAACATTTTTATTGAATGTATGAAATAAATTGTTTTAACAATAAAAATCATATTTTTATATATATATATGAAGTGTTAAAGATAGTCATATGTTGAAATGAATATTTGTTGGCTAAAAAATATTATTTTTACCACATGTGTGAAATGAAAATGGTTTGGAAATCGAAGAATGGGTTATGTTTATTTATATATTAACACATACACACACACACACACACACACACATATATATATATAATTAAAATAAAACGAATAACGATCTTGTAGTTCGTGTTTTGAAATCGTGATTTTAAACGATTATTGCGGAAAATCTGACCGTCGGATTTTCCCGAAACTGAAACCGTTGGGTCCGCTTTGAAAATATCTTTCCAAGATACCAAATTTGTAAATATCTAAAGGTTAGATTTTGTGACATGTTAAGTTCAAATCTGAATGTAAACAGCGCCAGAATGGATTTTATTTATATACATAAATATATTTAAATTAAATCAAATAACGACGCTCCAATTCGTATTTTGAAATCGTAACTTTAAACGATTGTACCGAGAGATCCGACCGTCGGATTTTCCCAAAACTGGAACCGTTGGGTCCTCTTTAAAAAGATCTATCCAATGGTATAAAATTTGTAAAGTTCCAACGGTTAGATTTTTAGATTTTTGTAAATCAAATCTGAAGAAAAATAGCGCCATGGTCGCGTTATATCCTGAAGCGTCGTTTGAATAAATTAGCTAATTTTAAATAAATAAAAATAGCGATAAATCGTTATAAATATTATAAACGATATGGAATGGAAATATACTGAATTTACTCGGTTTACTAGATATTTGATGGTTGAATGTGTTTGACGTGAAAATTACATTAATGAACAGAATTATTGATGTCAAATAACTTAACCATGGAAATGAATTGATTTGAAATTCTAAATATACGTGAATTAATTGAAAAGGCCGAGTTAATTCTCATTTCAAATAATTGATCGACGGTTAGAAGTCGAGGATATGAAGACGGTGCAAGACTGATGATCTTCACATCGAATGGAAGACTACTGATGCCTTTGATGGGAGTTGCTGCCCTGAAGGGCTTACAGTGGTGGTGGTCCGGAGATACTTGTTGTTCGTTCGAACGTGCGAGGGCCTCTCTCCTGTATTGGACATATGGGAGAGGAATAAGGTGCCTCCGATTTCGTTCAGACCCAGAACGGACTAGTAAATGGATGTGTGTCTGACGTTGTAACTTGACAACGTGGCATGTAGAGATGCTATGATCAAAGCTTTTGTTGAAAAGCAGAGCTTTGTGGTTGATGATCAAAGCACGACTTTGATATAGCTATCTTTGTGTTTAGCGTTGATTCGCGAGCCTCACACCCCGGTATGGACCAGAAACGGGAGAGGACTGCAGGGAGAGCATGCGTTTCCTTCTAGCTAGGAGTGGTGTTTTGGGTTTTACATGCCCAGACATTTTACTTATGTGGATGATGGATAGCGAGGCACCTCGGTTATATCGGTAGTTACAGGGACGATGGTTTGGTCGGTATATGACCAGTTTACTCCCTATCGGGCGGGGAAACACAATGTTCAGGTATTTTAATCCACTCCGTGTGGATCGGCCCTGAAGATCCAAGGGTCGATGCGCTCTGACCCTGAGGCTCGGGCTAGAGAGTATTGAAGCGGTAAGGACGATCCCTTGCCTTGGTTCATGATGGAAATCCAATTTCCAAATACGACATCGTGCGGTTTCGATTGTATACCCATATACGGCGACATAGAGGTATGGGGCATTTATGCCATCTATGATTGATACTTATGATTGAAATTGTTTTTGAAACATATAAACACTAGTAATAATATCTAATGCTTTTGTTTTATTCGTACCAAGCATATTTTGGCCATTATAAGGTAAAACTCTATCCTTCGGTTTGCGTTGCATTTTGTAATGGGAACACTACACCAAAACAGATGATTGCCAACGAGTATAACTGTCGCAAACAATTTCCGCAACACTTATTAGCGTTGCTATGGGAGCGTGGCAATGTATTACCAACGCATATAAGCGTTGGCAAATATTCATTCGCAACGCTTATATGCGTTGGCAAATATTCATTCGCAACGCTTATATGCGTTGGCTAATATTCATTTGCGACGCTTATAAGCGTTGGTAATATTATATTCGCAACACTTATAAGCGTTGGTAACATGCAACGCTAATATTTGCATATAAGATAGCACAAGCTCTATTTAATATGCATTCATTCAGCTATGGAATTATCTCAACATAGCAGCATGTAACCAAATGAATAAGGAAAAAAATCCATATTCATGACAACAGCACAGTATGAACTAATAAAAAAAATTCAATACATATAGATACTAAATTCAATACATATACAATATCCGATTCCATAGTAATAACAATACAGAATTAACATAATGCAAGACGTTTTTCATATTTGAAGTCTACAAGTACCAAACGTGAAACTCCATCCATGTAACAATTCTTACATCCAAAATTTTGCATAGCTTGTACCACCAAAATTTATCTTTTCCTCCGCTTCTACTGCTTCCTGCGTGCATTTAATCAAATAACATCAATTAAGTTTCAAATAATAGTAAATGTTGTAAGTTTAATGTCATACCTTTTTTATTTTGACACATCTTTTGTCTATTGAACTCGATGAAATTCTGCAACTTAAGCTCATTTTTAAGCCTTTTGTTTTCTTCAAGAACCTCCAATGCAAATTCCACACCACGATCACATAATGGTTTGTCAATCCAGTTGATGAATCCAAAATCTCTAAGAGTCCCTATGTTTGCACAAATAAAATATCGACAACCAACGTTTTTATTCAAATAGCATGTTCTGAATATTGGTTCAATGTTGCAACGGCATAACAACCTTCGAGATTGTGCTTCTTCAACATAGCATGTTGGTAGGGGTGGCAATCTTGTAGGTGTGGTCGATCTGGTAGGCGGTGTCACATTCTGAACACTTAATAATGCCAAATCCCTTTCTAAGCTTGACTCAATTCTCTCGTAGACGCTAAACGGAGTTGGTGTTTGAGATTCGGCTGAATAAACAATTTGAGGAGGATCGCCCGAATCGTTTGAATAAGACGATGGAGAATACCTTAGGAAATAATCACGATAATCGGTCGAAGGCCTTGAGTAGGAGGACATCTGCAGAAGATAGATAAATAGCAATAGTATCAAGATGGAAAAGGACCATAAGTGTATACATCAATTATGAAGAGGTTTCCCCAACTCTCACTTCTATCTCAAGTCTCACTAATAACTATTAGTAACAAGTGAAGTAAAAACATTGTAAGTGTTAAAAATAGTACCTTGCCAAAACGATTAGGAGAAAAGGATCCGGTAAGAAGTAAAAATTTGCAAACCTTCTACGTTCACTTATCTTTTGGTTCCATCCTTATTCCTAAATGTTAAAAATTGTAACTTGTCATAACTATAATTGTCACAGCATTTCCCTTTAACAGTACCCATAAACTTGTTATACTAACGCGAACTTCTTACATGTTAAACATGCCCAAAACCAATAGGATTAACCTCAGAAGCGAACATCGAACAATTGCACATTTCCTACTTAGCCAGAAACAAAGAACAGAAAAGCTAGTTTTGAAGACTGGGTTGAAGATTTCTTACTTAGCCAGAAATATTCTTCTGATATTTTTAGTGGAAGAGTCAAATATTTCAGCTCACAACTCAGTAAACCACAGATCTAATATGAACGGTAAGAGTCAAAGCATCGCTAGCACATGCTCCCTTCGCAGTAGTGACCATCCCAAGTTAATACTCGTACCAAATCTTTACCAAGAACTAGCACAAATTCTTCTAACAGGTTAATACTAAAAGCAGCATAAAAACAGATGAAGATGAGAATAAACTCAACATAAAGCAATTAGCCTCCATCTCCCAGGTTGCCTAAAAAAACGGATGAAGATGAGAATAAACTCAACATAACATGATGTGATAAATACTTAACACGATGTGATAAATACTTAAAAGCAGCATTTCAGTAAGATCGTTAAGCAGGCTCTCTCAATTCCTAGGCCAAAAGGTTGAGCTATATGCAAGCAAACTGCAGAAAATAAACAAGCAGGCTCCCATAATCTGGTGCATTGTAAGAACCAATCAAGTAGGTTCACATAATCTTCAAAATGCACTAAGCGTGATGAGGGTTATCGCTGCCCGAATGCTCAGTTAATCGCTGTATGCCACTACACCAACTGAATTTATAAACTCAGTTCCAACTGAGTTTACAAACTCAGTATGAATCTGAGTTTATAAACTCAGTTCCAACTGAGTTTATTAACTCAGTTAAACCGAGTTTATAAACTCAGTTAAACCGAGTCTATAAACTCAGTTAAACTGAGTCTATAAACTCAGTTAAACTGAGTTGCACTTAGTTCGAAACTGAGTTTAACTCAGCTACTTAGCATGCTTTAAATCAAAACATGTAAAGCTTCAATCCCATATAAGAACATATAGCAGCTTATCGGCAAGTCCACTAAAAGCAAGCAAACAAGTCTACTATATTAAGACACATCCACATAGCTAAGGCTGACAACACCTAAACACACAGGGGACACACAAAAGCAGCTGTTGCACCATCGCAACAGCTGTCCTTCTCCTTCTGCTGCTTGCAAAAACCAATAATTTTAAAAAATATATATCATGTCAGTTTTATTTAGATGCACATACTTTGGTCTCATATATAACTCAAATAACGTCATATTTTAATTTTCTCTGAACATTTAATTAGTCACACATATGAGTCAACATTTTATTTTATGTAAATTTAAGTTTTCCAGTATTTATTCCTATTGTTATTATTGAGCATGTTTCAAATTTCCTGGGTGATTCCTACTGAATATCAATTTTAAACTAGTAATTCCAGAATATTCAAGCTTCAATCAACCAATAGATTTTTCAGTTTCACAATTAATTAGATATAAACTACTTATCACTCTCTACTTTATAACTATTAACAGCATAGAAACTTCTTTTATTCTTCAGCATTTCTATTTCGTGGATACCACTGGCTTTATCAATAATTGGATTTACCCAAGTTGAAGGGAAATTAACACTTCTTTTAGTGTTAATGTCTTATTCAATTTCATAATTCAAACTAAATATAAACAAAACAGCCATTGCTGCAAATGACACTCCTTCCAGTCAAGTAACAAATAATCGCCTTTAGCAGAATGCTAACATTACGGCTACTGCTTTTACAAAAGGAGCAGGTCTTGCTTTTGCTTTGAAAATTCTACACCCCCTTCCATTCTATTTTGTCTAGCTTTGAAAGACAACAAACAACGTTGCCTTCACTTGTTAAACTTTTACCATTTAAGGATACTATACCTTATACTATTATCATAAAATGCACTCCATTCTTCTTTCTATGTAGGACATCATGATGAATAACATACGGGAATTTCAAAGAAATCCATATGGAAAAGATAGGCCAAGTATTCTTCAAAACTCAATTTGCTTATGGTTGCATTCGGCTGTTTTGCCATCCCAATTTCTTTATGCTTTAAACTACAAGTTCCCTTAAAGTGTTTCATGGTGAAACATTTTCCAAATGCAAACATATGAGACATTGGCCCACTTTTCCTAGTTCATCTTGGAACCTTTAAACGCGAATGATGTCAAAATAGGGTGTTATCTTTCAATGGTGATATCATTCTCTATAATACAACGTAATCACATGTCTATTACTTTCTAATTCCTATGACTGTCCACAAATTAGCTGTAAAGTATTCACAGGTAAAATGTCATAACAAATGCTGGAGCTTATCCGTATGACAAATGGAGTGCTGGGAAGGCTTGATTGGAAGATATTCGACCAAATCCACTTTCCATACATGTGCCAATAATGTCATGGTGACCTAAAATGTCATATATAATGTCTTACACGTCGCATCCAAGTATACAATATCAAATCCAACAAACTCAAATATAAATGCACAAGCTACCTTACCAACACATGTAGCCTTAAGACTAATAGCTTAAGGTATCGTGGTTGAGTTTAACTCAGTTCAAAACTGAGTTTATAAACTCAGTTACAACTGAGTTTATAAATTTTATTATATTAACTCAGTATACTTCCATAATAAAAAGTCACTAACACTTAATCTAACCATCTACTTTATTATATTAAATTTACAGAGAATGACGATCCTGGTAATGTCAATATAAGTACGGGGACTACATCCATTAAGCCGCGCAAACAATTCCAAATAGGATAGTTATGGGAGCAACAAAACTAACCTTCACTTTGCACCCATGGATTCAAATCTTTAGGATTGAAGAAAGCCAAAAAGAAATATCGATGAAGGAAGGGGAAGAAAGCCAGAGAGTAATATCAAATCGCTTGAAGCAGAAGCCGATTCACTTGAAGGAGAATCGATTGAAGGAGAGGCCGATTTCGTCGCCTGAAGGAGTGGAGATCTCTGGTTCGTTTGGAGGAGAAAACGGTTTGAATGAGAAAGTGATTTTTTTAGTTATTTTAGAGCTGTGTAATTTGATTTCTAGGCGGCCGAAGAATGGAATGAGTGTTTACAAGCGTTGAGAAGATGAGAATTAGGGTTATACATGATCTTTTACATTTCTGCCCCCAAGAACGAAAGTTACCAACCGAAATATGCGTTGGCCAAAAAAAATTTATGGAAATGTATTTTCAGTAACACTTTTTTAATTTAGCAACGCTTATTTTGGTGATTACTCTACAACGTGAATAAGTGTTGGCGTCTAGAAAAAATAAGTGTTACCAAATGACTATTTTGGTGTAGTGGAACTGAGTCTTATAATGGCTTCATTTTTTGTAAAAAGCATTGCGATGTTTAAATGATTTACTTGTGTTAAACATTGGCAATCCAATGGAGTAAACCCGTTCCGCGTTAGCGGCGTGGTCCTGTGATTGTCCTTATTGTAAAATAAGTTAAGTAGATTTCTCATACCAATCCGATGACTGACTCGTAGTTTGTTTCACTTACAAACTCTGGAGCCCTATTTCTACACAGACAGCCTTGTATTCAGGTTTTAGCAGGCTCTTTCTACATAGCCATGGAGCTGAAGATGGATTCTATCAATTCTTTCTTTTTATGCTGTTCAGCTCCTATTGTACATATTATGTTTTGATTCCGCTGTAGACATTTTTATGTAAAACTGAACTGTATTTTGTACTGAGTATGATCCTGTATACTGTGTAACTCTGATGATTATGTTTATCCTGTGTATTCTGTTGTACATTATCTGGTGTATTTATATATTTCTGTTCTGTTGTTAGTTGTTTATGTGTTATATTCCAAAGATTACCCTTACCACCGTGGAACGGGGGTTTGGGGTCGTCACGACATCCATATGATGATACATCCATCTTCATCCATTAAAAGAAAAAATAATGCACACACATCCATATGCTGTATGAGAGTGATTGAGCCGATCTAGTGCCTAAGGTGTGTGTATATGCATCCACGAGCAACCACTAGCAAACACTTGCATCCACTTGCATTCATCAAACATAACATGTCTCAAACACATGTTTACAATCATGGGATTCCAACCTAAAGGTCGAAGATTCGATCGATAGGACATACTTAGATGATAGAAACAAGTATAGATAAAAGCTTTGGAAAAGGAGTTAAGAACATACCCTCGAAAAGGAAAGGGTACGAAGAATGAATTCTATCTTCGGTCTCTCAAGTTGCATCCTCTGGGTTATCTCCCCACTGAACCTTCATCAACTTGATCTCCTTATTGCGTAGCTTCTTAAGTTCTGATCCAAGAATACAGGTAGGAACTCGTTTGACTATTGCCACCCGTTCCACTACCACTTCTTTCAGTGTACTTGGCTCAACCACTTCTACGGTGTCATGTAAGCATTTCCGCAGATGAGAAACATGGAAAACATCATGAACGCTAGATAATCTCTCGGGTAGCTTTATTCTATAGGCCATTTGGCCAATCCTTTCTGTAATGGGAAATGGCCCTATAAATCTTGGAGCCAACTTTCATATAGATCCAAAGCGTACCACATTTCTTAAGGGTGATACCTTAATAAAAACTAAAAAACCATGTCTCCTACTTCGAATTCAAGGTCAGTCCTTCTCTTGTTCGCATAGGATTTCTGCCCATCTTGAGTGGTCTTCATTCGTCGTCTTATGAGATCAATCTTCTCAGATGTTTCTCTAACCATATCTGGCCCAAGTAATAGTCTTTCTGTAGATTCCCACCAATAAGTTGGTGATCTACAGGGTCATCCGTATAAGGCTTCAAAAGGTGTCATGCCAATGCTAGCTTGGTAGCTGTTGTTGTAGAAGAACTCCAATCAAGGAAGATTTTCTTCCCAAGTACCTCCAAAGCATAGGATACACAGCCTTAAAAGATCTTCTAGAACTCTGTTCACCCTCTCTGTCTGTCCATCGGTCTGAGGATGATAAGCGGTGCTCAAACATAACTGTGTGCCTAATGCTTCTTGCTAGCTTCTCCAAAATTCACTAGTAAAGATGGGGTTACGATCACTTGTGATACAGAAGGGTATCCCTTAAAGATGAACTATCTCATGAACATAAAGTGCCGTTGGCCATGCTGTCGTCCTCTTGCTCTTTAATGAAATGGGCGCTCTTGGTCAGCCTGTCCACTATCACCCAAATATTGGTGTTGCCTTTCTTTGATCTAGGCAAACCATCTATGGAAACATTTTCCCATTTCCACTGCGGAACCTCAAATGGACGAAGTAAACCACCGGGCTTCTTTTACTCAGCTTTAAATTGCTGGCAAATCAAACATTGAGAAACAAACTCCGCCACATCTCTTTTCATCCCAGCCCAAAAGTAAACCTGCTTCATATCCTTATACATCTTATTGCCACCTGGATGAGTGGTCATCTTAGAATAATGGGCTTCTTCTAGGACTGTCTTTATCAAGCTCCCAATTCTGGGGACACAAAGCCTCCCATCTCGTCATAACCACCTTTTATTGTCGATGGAATATCAATTGAGGTGGCTAGAATTCTCCCTCTTACTAAGCCTATCCAAGATATCTAAAATCTGTGGATCCTCTCGCTGCGAAGCTCCTACTTGGTCCATAAGAGTAGGTTGTATCTCCTTCGATGCAAACAAACCAGGCAAAAGCTCGATGGAGGGTCTTAAGTCAAAAGCCGATATAAACTCCAAGCTTTTCCTTTCCACGAATAAAGGACTTAAGACCATCCTTTGTCTACTCAGTGCGTCTGCCACTACATTACCCTTGCTAAGGGTATAAGAAATCTCGAAGTCGTGTGATGCTAAGAATTCCATCCACCTTTGCTACCTCAAATTTAGATCCTTTTGTGAGTATAAGTACTTGACAGATTTATGATCAGTGTACAACTCGAACTTCTCTCCAAGCAAATATTGACGCAACAACTTAAGTGTGAATATGGTGGCAGCTAGCTCTAAATCATGGGTAAAAGTTCTTTTCATGAACCCTTAGTTGTCTCCCTCAATAACATACTATCCTTCCCTCTTGCATCAGAACCGCACCAAGCCCTATACCACACGCGTCGGTGTATACTGTGAACACTTTATTTCAATCTGGCAAGGTCAAAACCGGGGCCGTTGTCAGAGCTCTCTTTAGTTTTTGTAAAGAAACCTCACAATCTAAATCCCCTGCAAACACGATCGTCAACCTGGTGAGTGGGGCTGATATCTTTACGAAGTCCTTAATGAACTTCCGATAATAGCCTGCCTACCCCAAAAAGCTTCTCACCTCCATTGCATTCTTTGGGATCTGCCAATCTTGCACTGCAATGATCTTCACGGGATCTACTGCTATCCCTTCTTTAGAAACCACGTGCCCTAAGAATCTCACTTCTGCTCTCCAAAAATGACAATTGGGGAACTTAGCCTTAAGCTGATGCACACGTAGAGTCTTCAAAACTTCCGTTATATGCAAAGCATGCTCTTCCTCACTCTTTGAGAAGATCAAGATACCATCAACAAAGACCACGACAAATTTATTTAGAAACTCCCGAAAATCCCTACTCATTAGATCAACAAAATAGGCGGGTGCATTCGTCAACCCAAAAGGCATTACAAGCCATTCAAAGAAACCATCTGGAGTCCTAAAAGCGGTCTTATCTATATTGTCTTCGGCCACCCTCAACTGATGAAACCCCATGGCCAAATCCAATTAATAAAATACTGATGCACAAACAAGTTGGTCAAGCAAGTCATCTATCCGCGGAAGTGGGTGTCTGTTTTTCTTAGTGAGTTTATTCAATTCCTTATAGTCTACGCATAAGCGAAGCGAACCATCCGCCTTAGTTGCGAATACCACCGGAACACCCCAATCAGATATGCTTTGCCTAATAAACCCTTTTTCGAGCAGTCCCCTACTTGTTTGCTAAGCTCCCTCCTTTCTCTTGGAGCCATATAGCGCACAGGTAATGCAACTAGCTTCACATTATCTACCAAATTTATGCGAAAGTCGATTTCGCGCCTTGGGGTAAACCCCGAACCTCCTCAAAGACATCAGGATATTCGTGGACTACTAGAACAAATTGTAGATCATCGATAGATGCATCAAGAGACTCTAGAAAACTAAGCATGACAAACCCTTACGGGTCACAAGAAATCTCAAGGGTCCTCCCGTGACAGGTCAAGAGCCTAACGACCGTCCTCTCCTAATCTAGAATGACACCATACATGGTTTGCCAATCCATTCCTAGAATCAACCCCTAGCCCATGAGCCCGAGCACATACACGTTACACTCAAACTCGACGCCTAAAATAGATATTCTCAAATGCTGACAGATCATAGATAAGTGAGCCTAACCACCAATGGGGTTTGAGACAACTACAGGATCCACTACCATACTAGTATTTAAGTGCAGAGATTCAACTACAGAACTAGATATAAACGAATGTGAAGCACCAGAATCGAAAAGAGTTCTAATAGAGTGACTGGAAAGAGAAATCAAACCTTCCACGGAAACTTTCGTACCTCTATCTGAAGCACCAATCGCGAGAACATTCACTTGGCCCTCGAAAATCCCTGCTCTTTGACCTTGTCCCTGTTTCTTCGGGCACTCCCTAGCAAGGTGTTCGACTTCCCCGCAGTTAAAGGAAGCATTCTTCCTTTTCTTATAGTCTTTCACTAAGTGACCCTTACGTCCACAATTGTGACACTTCCTCTTATCCTTAGCCTTGTCATTCTTTCCACCTTTCTTCTGTTGTTGTTGTTGTCCCTTACTAGGCCATACCTTCTTATTTTGCATCGTTGCCTCTACCTTAGCTTCCTTTTTCTCTACCTTCTCTTCCTCATGCATTAAAACCATATCAACAAGCCTTTCAAAAATATCTCCCATAGAAATGTGGGACATAGCTAACCCATGAAGAGGTTCATTTAGTCCATTGACAAACCGCAAGGCTTTCTTGTGCGGAGTGTCTACAAGCTCTAATCCAAATCTTGCCAGCTGGTTTAATTTGTTAACATATTCATTAATAGTCATGCTCCCTTGCTTGAGTGTCAAGAACCTCTGCATTTGCATGTTTTTCTCAGCTTGGGAAAGAAAATTCATTTCGAACCTCATCCTAAAATCTTCCCAAGTTTCCACCGGACGTCCACCTTGGGTTACTTCCCACCAAAACGAGGTTTCATCTTTCAGTAGCCAAGCAGCTAACTGAATCTTCCTTCGGTCTTCCATTCAAAGATTTCAAACAAGTCCTCAGTCTCCTTGTGCCAATTCCTTGCCTCTACGAATGTTTCGGTTCCACGGAATGGCTTCCCTCCCATGGCACAAAAATCTTTGCAGATCTTAGCGAAAATATCAGCT
The DNA here is from genome assembly GCA_030737875.1 of Allium sativum. Lineage (NCBI taxonomy): Eukaryota > Viridiplantae > Streptophyta > Magnoliopsida > Asparagales > Amaryllidaceae > Allium > Allium sativum. The sequence continues at coordinate 276,487,696 of CM060923.1, forward strand.
CTGCAGGAGGAGGAGGAGGAAAGATAGGTGCAGCTGGGGGAGGAATGTCAGCTTGACCTCTGGCAGGAGCCGTGGCTTCTAGATACCTACGGAACCAGCCTGGTATCGTAACGCCCTCAGGGATATTCGGTTCCCCAGACATGCTGAAAAGAAAAGCAAAGAGATTTAGATAAAGGACCGTGGGATATTACATATAGCTTTGGGGGAATATGTTTTTAAAATAGACTTTTCTTTTTGGAAAAAAATGCTTCTTAAAAATTCTTTTGAAAATAATTTTCAAAAACTTTTATCTAATCTGGTAACCTTCAGCTCTGATACCAAATGTGACACCCCACGTCTGTTAATGTCACTCACTAAGGAAATGCATTAAGTTTCGTGAAGCGTTATAGGTAAACAGACACAAAATATTACAAGACATATATAAATAAGATAGCCGTGGAATTTCAAACATAAATAATGACATCGTGGTCCAAAATACCATATGTCACAAAAACCATTACAATAATATAACTTCTGTCTTGTACCATCAGAGTACATAAATATATAAAAATCATAATTCCCTAAAAAAAGCTAAGCCATACTAGAGATAAGAACTTGAGCTATACTTCAAAAGTACCTCCAAGAGGATGACAACTGAGTCTTGACTATGCCTTAGAATTCCCTCCCTACGAACCTGTGAGGGGGGGGGGGGGGAGGAAGAAAGAAGAGGAAACAAAAGGGTCATACATAAAGTTTGGCGAGTACGGTTACTTTTAGCAAGTAAATAAGTAAAAGTAGCATGATAGACATATAAGATGGATAAGATAGATAACACTATAAGAGACAAATATGACAAGGTAAACATGATAGAGTGATATGCTTCTCTAAAGATTCCTCTGCACAATACTAGTATAACCAGAATTAGATAATCCCCAACATGTATGAAATGGTAGATTTAGGCGTACTTCTAGTGTGAGGTTTTAACCCGATACAATCCACAGGCAGCCCCAATAAAGGACTCCTAAACTTACCAGAGTCTAGATGTACCCTAACTACTACCCTAATTGATCGGCTCCCTACTCCGTAAATACCTTGTGCTGGCCCCATAGTAGGGTGTATCACTCCCTAAAGTGGCAACCCTTCATTTTCAAGATGTGCACAACCATATCTATTGATGTCATGGCATCTTACTTTCTCTGGCAAGCGGGATCATGCACCCACATGACCCCGATGGAACGCGCCGTCATGACACCATCCCCCGCGTTTAGATCTCTTACAATCATTTCAATAAGCGTGCCCCACTCCGACTTAGTTCGGATTACCCATTTGATACCTATTTAAGGGTTATTGGCTGAAATGGGTCCCACACAAAATGATGAAAGCTCTCCCCTTTGTCTTGCATCCCCAATACTAGGTTTTCCACTGGTTATTTTACCTTAAAGTGTTTTTAATTACATAACCTTATCGGGTTAAGTTTGTGGGCCTATATGTAAATATCACCCACCCCCTCGGATTTACTTAACCCACCCACTGTTCAACCACCTTTTACTTAACCCCAACTTTAGTTTATATTCATACAATCCCTATGGATTCAACTAGGTTAAGTATTCAAGGTTTATTACCATATTTTTATTTATGGTTACAGTATGCTAGAACTTCCACATTAAGTCTTCCATTTTTGAATGCTGAACATGCCAGGCGGTTCCGGGCAGACTTATTCCACAAACTGGGCATAGCCTCATGTCTTAGCAAGTCTCATATTTGTACACTTAGACCTCCCACATTAGATTCAACACTTGCGGTTGCTGGATATGCCGGTCAGTTCCGGGCAGACTTCCACCGCAAGTGCAACTTAACCTCGTGTCATAAGTGTAATTATAGTTTCTAGTTACTGTATTCCTTGACATTTCATTATTATCCAATTTTACTTATGTCTATATAGGTTTTGTGCCCCTGTGTCCCCATATTGAATTATATGTCCAATTCATGTTTATAAGAATTATTCAGAATATGCCAATTCTAATATTTTTCCTCCGTCCCCTAACTAGCGCATTCACATAATTCATAGCATGCCTAGGCTAGACAATTGCCTAGTCATAAACGATGAAAGGGATAGGTGATAGAAATATGACAAAAACGGTTGTTCTAACATAACTAGCACAAACATATATGGTGATAAGGTGAACATATAACCATAGATCCAATGAACTTGTGGCAGTTAACTAGTTCAAACAAAATAAAGATGTTAAGATAAACATGACAAGATCTAAATATGAATTTAGATGTCCAACAGGTTTAGATCTAATATAATAAGCACACGGGGATCTAAATAATAAGCTAGATATGATTAATAATTTAAATGTCCACATAATTCAGATCTAGTAGTTAAAAATAGATCTGACACAAATAGGGTTTAAGATCCACATTATAGAATGTCACAGAAGTTACAACATATCCGACAAGACAGAGATTTAGATTCAGGTTATAACCAATTCAGAATGTCATACGTTCATAATTTACAACGGATCTAGTATAATTTAGGCATGGGAACAAATCCAAACTATAGTCATATCAGGTTTACTTTTAAATATTTAAATCTAAAAGCAACTAAGAACTTACAGTGTTTGGATTAGAAAATAGAAGAATAATGGACCTTGAATCTCTAATCTTTTTAATTGCAGAAGAAGAAGAAAGGAATCCTATTCGATCCCAGTACTGACAGCATTTGGCCTCCATTAATTTCCAATGAACAAAACAAGAGAAATGGACACGTAGATATAGTTTCCAGTCCCCTAAATCGACTGCCACCTCAGCCCTAGGGGGTCGACCCATGGGTCGTCACCCCCTTGAGGGGTCGACCCCGGGGTCGACACCCCTCCTATGAGGTCGACTCCCCTATGCGGGATTTTTCGCGCTTCCCCTTGATTTCTGTGATTACGAATTTTGATCTGAAATTTTGTATTCTTGGACATGTATATATATATATATGTCTTGCGCGTATACAAATTTCAAAACTTCATAACTTCTTCATACGGTGTCTGTTTTACGCCAACCAAATGTCTATCTTGACCATAATTTTGAGAAGGACGCAATAGTGCAGTCCGTTTCCCTTAATTCTGAATATTAAATTAATTATTGTTATTATTTAAATTATCCTTTTTTAGTGTTGTTAAAATTACGGGGTGTTACAATGTGTATACTTCAAATATCTTAGAAATTTGTTAATCAATGTTTTGTCCTTTATAGCCTAACATTTTTAGAAATAGTGTCCTTCTTTTTTAATATACATAGACAGATTTCCGCTATTTGCCAATTACATCACTACATCTACACAACTAAATTATCACCTTCATTTTTTAAAGCAAATTACAGTATCGCTACTCTTGAAAGTATTGATAAAAGCAAGGATAACAAAAAGTATGCAATGGTTGTAAAACCTCTAGTTCCAAATTTAGTTCACTAGAATGAGATCTTAGTTTTTCAAAAACAAATAACATTTAATTTAGTCATTTAAACTATTTATTTCTCCACTGTACATATTAATATTATCACATATTAAAATTGTAACAGGGCTTGCTACTAAGTTTATAGTTTTATTATGACTATTTATCTAAGAGTAGCTATCACAAGCCCTTGTCTTCTTTCAATTTCCTATTTTGTAGTTACTCTATATTATCAAGTGATAGGCTATATATTATTAATAATCAAATTCCGCTATTAAAATGAAAGATGCAAGCACTTTTTTAATAGTTGGTACAGTATAAAGGGCCATACCTTATAGGGGAGAAGATTATGCTAAACTTTAATCCAAAATTGATATATGCATGATGTTTATGATAAATGAAGTAGAATATGTGCACATGCATCTCATCATTGATGAGAGCCTGGCTTTCTTTACTCCTACGACAAAAAATTGCTATCAGTTTGTAACCAATAAAAATAAATTCAAAAGGTTGGTATGGGAGTTTGAGAAAATATAATAGTTATTTATCAAGCATCTCCTGATGAGGCCGCTTAAAGGTTGCATAATTTGTCTTGCAATTTGGTATGGATTACATGTTAGGTCAGTCGAGTGGACAAAGTTATGAAATCTGAGCTATCCAGCAAATATTTGTGTGTACATTTCATGGTTTTGTGTTTTGAAATTGAACTTTTATTGCAACTGATCAAACACTAAGTTTTTCTTTCAAAAAATAATAGTTGTCGACTGATTAACAACATAAATTTATCCTTGAAAGAGTTAGTAAAGAGAACATCATATGCTTCAGTGCAAAAGACTCTAGATGAAATGCCACATTTGCAATACTGTTAGATCTGAAAGTAATATTAGTTTACATGACGGTCTCTGTCACCACCAATTTTGCCAACATGCAAACTGTAGGAAGCATGGCTTCCTAGCATCATACTCGGTTGAACATATATGATACGAACTAGATGTTAGAACATATTTTGAAATAAAGAAGGTAAATGTTTTGGCATGTGTTCAGGTTTGGGTTTAGTGTACAGCAGTAGTGCAATAACTTTTTTTTGTTGTTGTTGTTGTTGTTGTGATCATTGAACATACCATTTGAAATCCTGTCTAACCAAACTTTTTTTTCCAGTAACATTCTGCAACTTGGTATCAAATGTGTTTTTTTAACATCTATATTTCATGTTAACCTCTAGATGTTAAATGTACAAGGTGCGATTTTCATTCAAACATTTTTGTTATCCTACCATAATATTTGGATTTATGTTTCTGACGCATGTACACTCACACATCCCTTTGGTTTTATATTTTCCATAAATAGACGTTAAGCTTTTGATCTGGTAATGGTCTCAGGACTTTTAGTTGTTTTCTTGGTCAGGCATTTCAATTTAGTGGTTGGAGTCTTTTCTGTATCTAGGTTTCAAGTTAAACTCTTTGTATCGAATATGAACTGAGATAATGATTTTTTTTCTTTCATCGATTGCTTTTTAATACGCTTGAACATAAATTAATTGCATTTGAGTTTTTAACAAATATGAGAATAAATTTCAGTAGTGTAGCCAATTATCCAATCGAATCCCCCCCTCTCCTCCCAAAAAAAGAAGGAAAAAGAACAATGAAAAAAAAATCACCTTTGCCACATGCGATCGGAAACCAGAATGCAACAGTTTTGTGTGCGAATGATTACCTCATGTATAATATCACGAATTAGAAAGAACCTTCATTGCCTTATCCATTAAACAAATTACTTTAGTTTTTTTGGAAGATGTTGTTTTGTTTGGAGCATTGCCGCACAAAAAAATCTCTAGGAATGGGTTATTGTACATGGTAGACAAGATTTTTGATCTTGGAGAAGTTACTACTACTGATTATTTAACTCTACCTTAATTTTATACATTCACAGAAACTACATGATACTAAAGGAAAACATGTAAAAGAAATGATTTATACTATTTATGTGATTCATTTATATTATGATGTACACAATTTTGTACATACATGCATATAATATAAATATTTGGAATTTAATCGCGGTTCGTTAACCACGGATTGATCTTAGCATACTGCGTTTATCTCTACAATCTATATTTATCTTCTTTATCCACACAAATATTTTCATATATGTGTATAATACGAGTATTGTAATTTATATAAAAGCTTGATAGTACTTATTTGAGACATGCATATTTTGATACACATTATTTTGTGTGTATATGCATATACTACAAGTATTTGGAAGCCAACACAATTCATTTTCTACACATCGATCATAGCATAAGGTGTTTGTTACTATAATTCTATAATTATCCTTTTTAGCTGCATAAATATTTGCATATATTTGTTCAATTGGATCATCGGTTAAGTCGATTTCTTGGAAAATTCCAATGATACATTCCAGTCTAAATCTGCTGAGATTACAGGCTGTTTTGGTGTCTACTTACTGGCCAACTTTCCGATATCCTCAACTACAGACCCCTTGTTATTTGGGAAACTTAACTATACTTTAGTATACTGAATCTTCCTTTAGATGCATTTATAAAATCTTAATGTGCATCAACGTTGATTGGAATTCTACAAAATAATATAAGCCCAGACAACTAATGTATACTTATATAGCATACTTCATGGTGCTTTGTTTCCATAAAAGGTGATTAACTTTTGATTTGTAATAAAAGCTTATCCAGTTTTGAAGTTATGGGTTTGATTATATATATAGGTTTTGTAAAGTGTTGTTTCAAAGGACATTATTGTCCAAAAAATTAACTACGACTCAATACTCTTAAGAACCCGCTTTGCTATTTACCTAAATATTATATTATGCTCCAGGTTTGGATTTAAACATATTTTAAAAACATTACTTTGGTTCAATATAATTAGGGTTTCAACTAAAAATACCAAAATTATATTCTTTGCATGTTACGATACAGTAATTATGCATTGCTATAATAGTGAAAATAACTTAATAGTTCTTAGAAACAACTATCACTTCCACTGAATTATTGCGTATATGGACTTCCATCACACTTTCCTATATTAGAACATAATCTCAATTCCGAAACTTATGAAATTAGACCTATTCATTTTTGCATTGTATGCCCAAGAAAATGGATGGTTTTAAATATGATGCTTCAACTGCGTCATTTTAGCCTGCTACAAACTATATGCTTTGACCACTTTTACTGGCCTTTTTATAGCTAAGAATTTTAAAAATCTTTACCAATAACGATCTTCATAAATCATTTTGTCATAATACAGGTTTCATTATGATCATAATTTCTTCTTATTTGTTTTTATCTAATTTCATATGATTTTCTTAGCCCATAAAATTTCTCCATTTGATTTACGTTTTAAGCATGTGAATTTAAGGGTGCGTTTTTGATGAACTGTAATGGGGCATTTGAGCGCGGCATTTGAGCATGGTATTTGAGCGCGGTAATGTTGCGAATAGGGAATGTGTTTCTTTGCTACGAACATGGTATTTGTATACTATTTTTTTATTTTTATGTTTGGTTTGAAAATTAAATACGAATTGCATATAAAAAAACTAGTACATTTCAAATAAAAACCAATACAAAAATAAAATGACATGAACAATCTACTTGCTGGCACCACTTTGTTTTACCAGATAAGTTTGATATTCTTTTGTGTGACGTTTTTTTGTAAGCCCTGATATCAACCAATTTTTCGCTATTTCGTCAGGAAGAACAGTGAATACCTCTTTCTTGTCGGGTTTCATAGCAAATAATATTGCTTATGCAATATCAATTTCACCTCCTTCTCCACGACGTTGACTGCGGGTAACCATATTTGCAAAATTTGTAGAACTTCCCGTTGATTATACGCTGGTACCGCTATTCAGACTATCAAAATGCGTGCGAGATTTTTTCATCTGTCTCTCATGCATTAGGTCAATGAGTGTAGTCATATTGACTTCATTTTCACCGCGTCGTCTCCTTCTACCTTGACGTGCAGTTGGTTGCGAAAGAGGATTCATTGGATTTTGGTTCGGAGGAGGGTTGATTGAAGTTTCGTAAAATGGCTGTTTCGTTGAAGTTTGTTGCAATGGAGGATTTGATGGAGAATTCAAATTTGGAATATTATCATTTTATGTTTCATCCAATGGATTAAAAAATCCATTAAAAGCCCGTGTTCTATCAAATGTGCTCTGTGTTGAAGGCGGCTTACCAGTCTGAGACGGTTGTACGGTAGCAGCAGGCGTGTAAAACGATTGACCAGTAACATTAGTTCCACAAAATAATTATTGCATCATGTCCAAGTTTTCTAGCGGACGTTTCCTATATTTTATAATAACCGATCCAAATTCCTAAAAGTAAGAAATAAATTGTAAAAAAATATCTACAGATAAACAGTAAAAATTAAAGTTCACGGACCTTAAAACGATATCCGTACCATTCGTCGCTTCCAGAAACCATTACTTTAAAAGAGTCCCAACCAGCACCAATCCTGTTCATCAGCGCATCCTATTTCATTCACTCTCGTCGAAGACAATTGTTTTTATTTCTGATCTTGCTTTCGTCTATCGGTGCGATGTCCGGATAGTTTTGTATGGCGTTGTTGAACTTTTTTGCAATTTCTTTGTGAACACCTTTTTTGTTGTTGCCACAATCATTGTATGCTTCAATAACACATTGCAACATAATCTGAGTTGTGTTAAAGACCAGTTATGTGCATATTTTTGATTGGCCATACTGAAAAATGAAAATGCATTATTTATCAGAAAGAAAAAACAATGAAAAAATTATGTTGAATAATGGGAAGTGTGCTGCTAAAAGCACCCTAAAATGTGCTTCCTAACACCATGCTTAATTTAATCACTCTTAATTAATTTAATGTACTTCCTAACACCAGTTTTATTCCTCCACTCAATCCCTAATCACCGAACGTATTTCATCTCCCGCCATTAGTTCAAACGTAAAAACTATTTCTTTTTATCGTCTTATCTCGATCGATCAAATATAAATGTCGACCCGATTTGCTTCCTAACATGATCCACCATCTACTTCTTCCCCAATTGATTCCACTTAAACCCTAATTCTCAATTTTATTGTAATTCAAGGAAAACTTATTTTAGTAATCATTACTGTTGGATTTCTTAACAATGAACGGAGAGAACATATACACAAACGAAGATCTCGCGAATAGCCAATGCTCTAATGAAGAAGATGAGGTTATTTATCTTAAATATTTTTTGTACGGTTGGGTGCCTATTTTTTATTTGGTGGTGGTCAGAAGCATTTGTGTATAGGAAGGATGGTGGTGTTTAGTTATGGTGTTAGGAAGCACATTTCAAGGTGCTTTAGCAACACACTAATGGGAAATAACATAAACAACGTATTGTAAAAAAAAAAACTGATAGGTGCTCAGATTCAGTTGGAAGAAAAATAGAAGAGGAGGAAGATTGTGTAGTTTGTAAGTTAAGAGGTAGAAGGAAGGAGCGAAAATATAGGGGAGGAATCAGAACGTTAGAAATTGGACCATTGGCGTCCGACACGTTCGACGCCAACGGTCCAATTTCTAACTTCACAAGCGTGCTTTCTGGCTGTATGTGGAAGTTGCTCGTGTCTGACGCGTCGGATGCGAACACAAAGGTAACGTGCTTGGAATTGTCTACGAATGAGGCCTAATTACATTGATAACAAAGTCAATCTGATTCAATGTATTGCATAAACTTAAAGTTAATATCTAAATATCTGTATTTTGCAGGTTTCTCCTAATGGACAAATGGAGCTCCACATATAGTATTTAAAGTAAAGGAGCTAACTAGAACATGTATGTTGTCAACTTAGTTTGTATGTAATTAGAAAAGAAAATACAAGAGCATGTTTAGTATCTTAAAATGAATAGTTGGAAAAAGACCGAACCTTTTAATATAAATTGCATAGATCAAGACTTCTACATGTTGGAGAACAAGGGATACATGTTGGAAAAAATAAATCATACAATGTCTTACTAAAAGAAGATATAGGCTATATGACGGATAATGTTGCGTTTGACTATGTTTCTGATTTTCTATTTTCAATAACTAACTGATTTTACCCTATGTAATTAGGTTTTATCGTCTTGGTTTTCTCTCCTTCCTACATTTGTAGTAGCCTTTATGTCACATCCTGCACGTTATTGGTAAAAAGTGGTATGCGTAATATCTTTAACTAGAATGTACAGTAGACTGATCTTCAAGGTGCAAACAATGAAAAGTTTTCAACTCCAGCTGAAAATGATTTTAATTTGTTATGTGTACTATCTACTATTGCAATAGTTCATATGCTTCGTTGAATTATGAAAATATATAATACTTGGTAGGATTTGGAAGTTTTTATTTACCTTAATCCAAGTTTTACCATAAAGAACTTTAAATCCATTTTGATTCTATAAAATATATCTATATATTATACATAAGTGATACTAACCCATCCAACCTTTTTTTACTTTGTAGCTGAAAGTTAATGAATTAACATGTTCAGATATGGTGAGCAGTGAAATTTGGTATTATCTTTTAACCTTGCTGCAGTTATCTTATCGTTCCTTAAGTATGAATTCTAACTAAAGCTATCTCTATATACGATGACTCTGTTGATTAGATATTATGCATTGGATTTTTTAACAGTTTAAATTTTGCCATGAATTTTTTTTGAGCTTATTATTAGTATAAATATCTCAAAATTTTGTTATAAGCTTTACTTATAGTATATGCCACTAAAAGAAAAAATGTCTATTACAATGATGTATAAACATTGTTAAAGCACATTAACAACGATTATAGTACCATTGTCATATGCATAGTTGCAAAAACACATCTTTCATAACATTTACCTTACTGGTAAGGTCTGTTGTAAATGATATGTATACAACACATTTAAACCGTGGAACATACCTCGTATGTCGATTAAAAATAACATTAACCAAACTTCTTCCACGTTGATCGTAAGATATTGTATTTAGCTTTCTTAGTATTGTCTACAGGTTGTGAATACAATTATATAACAACACTAAAACATTGCAAAAAATAGCATATATCTTGTTTGAAAAACGTTTTGCACAAATTTTGTACTTTTGATACAACCGTATAGCATTTTCCAATCGTTGCGTTTGTTATTTAACCGCTTTTAGCAATTCATTCAAATTGTTGTCAAGAAAAATATTACAATATTTCCTAAGAGTATAACACAATTTTTAGAGAATTCCACAAATGCTATTAGCATTATTTTTCAACAACGATATACTTTTACCTATACTCTAATACTCAAAATAATTTGCGTATATTGTTAGTATACATACATACATACATTCTATTATGGTTACACATACATACATTCTATTATGGTTACATAGCATTCTTCCCAAAAAAATTGTCACATTCTATACACGATTTAATTTTAATTACAACAGAAAAACAAAAGCTTTTGAATTTTCTAGTCTTCCACATCTAAGCCTTCGTCTGAAGTATCATCTAGACTTGGAGAATCATTTTGTTCTCTCCAGCTCACTGCCAGTGGGAATTCATGTGAATTTGTCAGACAATGAACTCCTATCATTACCCCAAAACAGAAATGGTCATGGCTAAGTCAACAAGAGTCTTTATAACAACTTTATTACCATGATAGTAGCTATTAGCGCTATTATATGAATACAAAAAGTGCAAAAATAAATCATCCGTTAGCATGCAGTTTAAAATAGGAAAGCCTAATATGTCTATAGAGAAACAAAAATAAATCCTCTAAAATTATATATTTTGCCAACCTGAAATAATTTATGCATAACTCCAAAGAGTGTAGTGTATAGATCTAGGTTAAACCTAACATTTTCCACAAAAATAGCAAGCCTATGAATGACAAATATGGTTTACTTTATCCGAGGTATCATGTCATTAAATATTGCAATAAAAGTGTACCAGTGAAGAAACTGAGAATCTTATTAGGATGAATGAAGAAAGCCATGTATATTAAAGAAGCCAACTACGTTCAAGAATAAAAATTTCAACATATCAATCTAAAGTATTAATGCAAAAGCATTCTAAACTAAAGGTTAACATTACATTGAAAAAACCAAATTGAAATATGTACCTCCTAGTTACTTCTAAGTTGTGAATAACAAAATATATAAAAAATTCTAAATTGAAACATATTTTGACTAATCCACAATATTATTGCCAGATGATATTTCTTCGATGCCATTTAACTTTTTTTTAACATTTGCAAAACAAAAGTACGATGTAAAATGTATGCGTAAATACACAACAGAGATTGTGCACTACAAATAGAAATAACGAAGCATGCATATGATGGTAACTATTGAAGATGGTTATGATTGGCGTTCGTCTCTAGAAAAATATACATCAAATTCGAAAACCTATGTACCAAACAACATTACAACAATTTTCAATACGACGATTAGAGCAAAGAGTTTAACCAATAATTATATCTGATAGGTTTATCATCAAAATATATTTCTATCACGAAGCAGATTCTCATGAAGCGGATTCTCTTTATGGTAAACTATATTAAACACCGAGATATTTTGGTCTAAGTTTTTTAAGAATAAAGGAAAATCAAGGTGCATTTTTCACATTTGAAGCAAAAGTATACGAGCAATTTTTCTCTCTTAGATCAAAAATTCATATGTTACATCATATATCACAATTATCATTTAACTAAGATACAATAGACTGTTGTATATGATCACTTCAAATATTTTAACTAAAAAGTCTAGTTAACTCTGTTTTTTGAAATACTTTAAAAACGATCGACGCGACACTATCACCATCAAAAATAATATCTTCTTGCTCTTCAAGATATTTTCAGACTTATGTTGAATAATAAAATGGAAAAGCAAGATTATCAACATTTTTTAAGCCAGCAATAACTTCCACAGAGTGTTAGTTAAAGGGGTCATGATTATTGTCATTTCACCAGCAATAACTTCCATGAAGTACAGACAATTGCTAAACTAGAGTGTAGCGTGTAGCACGCTAAAAGATCTTTTTATGTCTTCGTGTTGATTTTTTGCATTGAGCAAACCTTTCCATATTCAAAATAAAAAATTATGCTACCTTGTTAATAGAACTCCATTTGAAATATTGCATATCATCAAAAAACAAATAGTATCCCTATAGTCATGATTATCATTTCCATGAGAAAATGGAACACGGGCTGAATTACATAGAGTAAGACCGTTAAATAAATGAAAAATCTGATCATATTGAGATTTTTATTAAACCTATCAACATATACTTTAAAAATAGACAATACTAGACAAAAAATTTCAAAAAGAATGTAATATTGTGCTCTTTTTCATATGCATGTAATAGTCAACTGCACAATATGTAAACATTCTAAATCCAATCGCTGTATAAGGACCTGAACGACTTCATGTATTTAAAGTGTTCGTTTTGCATATAAAGTATTATCACGTGCTTATATCAAGAACTCAAGGTCACCATCATAGGAAAATATCAAAGTGGTAAGTTAGATTTTACATGAACTATCCTTTTACCAATCAAATATAATACTTTGAATGTTCACAATGATGTACACATAGCTCCACTTTCAATATAAGATTCTTTTATATTGTTGCTAATGCAAGATAGGCTAGAACTTAATTTCATCGACTTTTAAAAAAATTGCTTAGGAATTTGATAATCAAAATCGCCATCTAATTCAAAAAAGATGTGTTTATGAAAGTTTATGTGCAAACTACGATATGCAAACAAATTTAAGGAAGTTAAGAGAAGAAGCTTTATGCGCTTATGAGAAGCACCTAATTCAGACAATTGCCCATCTTAACTCATTAACATGAAACATCTAGACGATGATGTGTAATATAGTCGTTTTCTTATGTAACAGGTCGTAATCTGTCGGAAGTTGTTAGACATGCACCAAAGGTGTGCCTCCTGAAATATGTCATTCACGGACACTCCAAAACACAAGTAAGCATACAGCCTAGCTGTTCTTGTGAATTACGCCCTTGTTTTAGATTCCCTAAATCATTTGCCTTGTAAAATTCATGAATCGATATAATTTATGTTGCCAATTTATAGATGAAATGTTTATCAAGCCCCCGCCCTATCTCATTAACATTGGATTTATAGATGATGACACATTGCTATTTTCTAATGTAACAAGTCAAATTTGCTGTGATGCAATAAGGCCTACATCATAGGTATGGTGTACCTTTGGAAATCTATCCTTCGTAGATACGCAAAAGTGTAAGTGTGCACAGAGCCTGACCATGCCATTGATAAGTATGCCCGAATAATGTCGCATTCTCCAACTTAATTGCCATGTGATATTTATGAATGAAGATAATTTATTCTAATTCATCTGTGTTCTCCTAAAAATGCGAGCATAATATGAAGTTTATTAACCATATTCTTAATGCACAGACATAAACATTGAAACAAACTAAATTAATTGGTAATATCTATCCATCATGTCAACAAAAAACTGGTCTTTTAAGCAACTGCAGTGAGTTAATGTTGGATAACCGTTCTATCTTGCACATCTACTGCATTGTATGCATGTTCTATAAGAAACAACATATCACGTTTGTTAACGCTTGTCACAAAAGCAGTTATACAGATCAAATAGCTTGTTCTCATACCGAGTTTCTCCTGATTGATTGACATTCAATCAAAAACTGTTAAAATCCTTCATCTATTTCCAGTAAGACAGTAAGTATCTTTATGTTTATTTGAATTGAACCCAATTTTGCTAGTAAACAATTTCTTTTTGCAACCCTACTGTTAACAACCAAAATGGGTGCTAACACCCCAAGAGGTGTATGAACACTTTTAGATCTATGAAAAAAAAGGTTAAGAGTGAACAAGTGCAGAAAATAGCAAAAGTAAAGAGCGTTTATAGTGGTTTGGCCTCAAATTTGGCCTACACCCACTTTAATCAAGTATTTCATTATCATTTTCTTCATAAGGTACACATTCTATCTCATTTTGTACATTTTCTATCTCTTTTACAATAAATATCTCTTTTCTCTTTACAACTTCTCGATTTGCATCTCTATCTTTCAATCTCTTTGGAGAAATCCTTGAATTCATGCTAGTAGCAACGATTGTTGAAGTAGATCTTCGATGATCATCGTGCATGGCGATGATTCAGATGATTTCTCGATGAAGATGTTGATGAAGTTACTTAAATCTCTCTTTAGGATTTGCTTTAATAGAGTTGGAGATGTTTGAGCAATGTCAAAGATTGCAAATGGCAGCCCTTCGGGGGAGAAAAATTGATCTCTTTAATGTGTGGGGAGGTGGTGTATTTATAGGCGAATGATGGAGTGAAATGACGGTTTTAAAATGGTGTGTGCAGTCCTTTGGTTCAGCAACCGATCCATAGAATTAATTGCTAACTGATCCATTAGAATATTTGTGGAGCCGATCCATTCTTTAAACCCTTGCCTATCCATAGATGTACAACTGCCATTAAGCCACACTCCATCTCCTTTCCAATATGAACAATCCATCCTCCTGTTATATTAAAATAATCGGTCCTCATCTATTTCTCATGTCCACTGTTTTAGCTTTATCTTCCTGAAGCAAACAATCCATTCTTTCAAGTAAACATGACCAAAACCAATCCATCAATTATGGAAGCCCGATCCATACTTTAGAGTTGTTGGCGATCCATATTGAGCAGCTATCGATCCATCCATATGCGCCGCCGATCCATCCAGATTTGTTGTCGACCCATCCATCAATGCCTGCCGATCCATCATGGATCGTGTGCCAGCGCCTGCCTGTCCATCGTGCTTCAGGATTTTGCCAACCCATGAATGCTTTGCTTGTGATCCATCTATTTGGGCTACCGATCCGTGCATGGATCATAGTATGCCGACCCATATTTTTGACAGTATATGACCGATCCATGTATATTCTTACTATGATATATTAGAATGACTTCGATATACTCTCCAGATTGCTAAT
Organism: Allium sativum; assembly: GCA_030737875.1. Taxonomy (NCBI): domain Eukaryota; kingdom Viridiplantae; phylum Streptophyta; class Magnoliopsida; order Asparagales; family Amaryllidaceae; genus Allium; species Allium sativum. Next base: position 276,503,094 of record CM060923.1, read on the forward strand.
GCATAATTTGATCCAGTGTAAGAAATTGGTGTTCGAGTATGAACCAATAATTCTTGCAAATGATGAGAAGTTTGTAGGGACAAATGATGAGAAGTTTGTAGAGACAACTGACATAAGTGCAGCTCTTCGTGTATGCAAAGCTGGTGGATAGGCTACTTCGCTTAAAGATGTATTTGCTTCATCTGCACGAAAGCTTAAGTTTGTACAGAGGAAACAATATATTCAACCACATTTCTCTTTCTAGAATGCTTCCATATATAGCAGCATCATGACTTATATATACTTCAACTTGGCATGATCCACCTATATGTTAGATGGACGACGAAATGCTGCTATGTTTATTTGTACCTAATACATGCAGCTTTGTGTGCTTTGTCTTCATGTGCGTGTTAATAGGCCTGAGTCGAAAACTGCCTTGTTGTTGTTTCATGGTTCATGGTGTATAACTCCATGTTGATGCTACACACTGAATTAAGAGATTAAACTGGTCCCATGTTGTTGTGCACATTTTGTATATGTATTTACGCTTAAACTTTGCTGTGCTAGCATTTGATTTGTCATGAGTTGCACCAGACTTGAAACTATCCCTACCATGTATATCTCCATATGCACACACGCCAACATGTATATCTGTATGCAACTTGGTTTTCTTGTGCTTATAGTGTTTGACATAATGTCTAAGTGGGCTACGACATATTTAGAACCGTGCATTTTTTATAACATTTTGCTTGAGCAGTTTGAATGGAGTTAACATTTGCCACTTGAAGCTTATGTTTTTTTTTTGAAGAGAAATGTGGACTTTGAAATGAACGGCTTAGGTTACTTCGGATGGATTGCCTATGCGCTGCCTTGATGAGCCATGAGCAATTTTTATCTTGATTTGAATTCAATGATTTCGGATTTGGGGTAGCAGATCTCGGTTGCACTTTCTTTACGAATCGAATACTTCAGTCGATCATGATATTTCAGGTCTTTGACCGAATCATGTCTTGGTTGTGATTTAGATTGGATTCGATGATTTGTACTTGAAATCAGGTCTGACGGAGATGCGGTCCACACTTGAAATAAGATTTGATATTTTTGTTATTTGTTGAAACAGGGATTGATCTCTGATTCTTTTATATCATATACTTCGAGTAACTCTTCGAACTTTGTATGCACTGATTTGCGATGTATGAATTCCCATTGTTTATGTAATTTCTTGTTGATTAGTGCTTTAGTAGATCATACTTTGAACTGGATTCGGCCACTACCTTCATGTATCGTACATTCTGCTTGATCGTCAATATCCCGTGGATCGCGAGATATGATTCTTCGTCGATCGAGTGCTTTGTTTGGCTAATGGATCGTGACCTTTATAGGTTGCCTTCTTTGATCGAATTATTGGATCAGGGTCAACAATTCCTTGATCGATGAGCTTTGCTTTGTTCATGGATTGCTAGGCTCGATCCAATGTTCGATCGACGGCACGATTCATGGTCTTTGACCCGCACACGATCGATGAATCGCCACTTTCTAGGTTGATTGTTAAAGTGACCAAACCTGAGAACGATCAACAATTTGTTGGTTATAAACTGAATGTGCCTCTGATAGATTGTCCTGTAACCAGACAAGCACTGACAAAGTTTTGGGTGAATATTCTGCCATCGATTGCAACATTGATGACAGATTGGTTTAATCATTAAAAATGAACTATAGCAATTTTTTTTGACTCGAACTGAATGAAGTGCCCATATAAGATAGTTTTGTTCAACCACTTATAACTTCTCGATTATCACTTGCATGAACACATCATTCTAATCGAATTCGCGACAGCGCTTGAGACAACTAACTGACACATGCCGACTGTAGATTTTAAACTTGGTTTTTTAATGATTTATAAAATTTTGCATGAAGATTCACATTTTATGAAACGTGTTCCTGTATGTTGTTTTTAAATGAGATTCCATGTGTAGAGTGAATACCAGACGTACGAGCAGTTATCATTCTGAAAAGGAAATCACTTCTACTCAAATTGGAACTTCAATTTGAGTTTCCGAGGCTAGAGCGATTGCAGCTTCAAGGTCAGAAGTAGATCGGTCCTTTCCTGTTCCCTGTCATCTTGACAACCCCTCGGAGAAATGCCATTATGTACTACTTAATGTGTTTTACATTAATCATTCATTCAGTTTGGCATTTTCGAATCTGGCGTAAAATTGTCGGAGAAAGAGGGATTTGACGATCATCCGCCTTTTGGCTTCATTACAGTAGTTTGGTCAGACTGAGAAATTTTGAGTTTGAATTTGCACATGGCTTTGAACTAGTCGATGATGCACACCGGACTCGTTTGGACCCTTTGCCTCATTTCGATGAACATTAGTGCAACATTGACCCAATTTTATTGGAAGGTTACACTTGATATATGTGTTCTTCCAAAGAACCTATAATGAAGAGCTTTTGCATTTATTTGGCGGCAAATTCATTGTCGATTGCTCAAGACGACAACCGGTTAGTCCAATAAGAAGAAATAGATTATGAAAATTATCTACAAAATCAAATGTGTTATCAATCTGAAACTGTTTCCTCTGAGAGTTTATAACTCACTAGATGCAGTTCACGCTGGTAATACAGTTCGTCTCCTTATTAACGACACTTGAGATTCGTCAGTCAAGATTTTGACTGCGAGTTCTAAGCATCATCTTTTTTTTGAGTTGTTATCACGCAACATTCGATATTTATGAAAGGTGCGTATCTGACAATTATGTGATAAGAATTTTGAGTCTAGTCTAACTTGTATAATTATTACGATGCCCCAGTCAGCATAACTCATGTTCTCTGTCAATCTTTTTGTGTGACAATGACCATATGATTTTCGTGAAATCGAGTAGCTTATGTGCATCGCTTAATAAACTGTACTAAGCCGACATTTTATATTTTTCTTTTGCAGCCTACTTGGATCTCAACTTCATAGCGGCTTTCCCTAGTGTATGAATATTGCTCGATATTCTTTTTATATCTCATGTTGACACCGTCAATGGATATTAGCTTCAATTCCTTGGGGAAGCGTTATCGCTTTGTTGGATTCGAGTTATGTCATGTTCGCATAGTCGTCTTTTGAACATCGCTTATCTTTAGGTTTGAAGCAGAACACCATCAGGTTCTTTGTGTTATTTATGATTAGAGCATTGCAGGGGGAAGCTTTTGTGTTGAGAGATACTAGATTTGCTTAGTGAAGGAATTCACTTTCGTAGGAGATTGCTTTTGATTCGACTTAACCGATGTATCCGTCGCTCCTAATTTCTGAGACTCGTAGCTGATCAACGATTACCAGTTAGGTTTCCAAGGTTGATCTTTATTGGTGTAATGAGTCTTATGGACATATCTAGCGTATCGATTTTGTTAAATTTTCAGCTGCCTCACTTTCCAAGGCGAGGTCCTTTTGCCAATATTTTCAAGGCATAGTCTTGTTTTCTACACTCTAGCTCACGTCTTTCCAAGTGTATTTGCTTTTTTGTTGAGAGCAAATTATTTTTATTTATTTATTTGCGATGTCATGATGAACCCGTGGTATGTTTTCCGAGCATCGTCCAACCTTGATGTGGTTGTTTTGCCCCTATACCATGGGTCATCACGAATTGCATATGATAGATGTGATCAACTTGCCGAGTTTCCTTGATTGTGGTTAACATGCTAGAAGCTTCAACTTTGTCGGTGAAAGCACTTTAAACTTGCCAACATGTATGGAACTTCTAAGGTTGTCAATGCAATAGGAATCCTAGCTTTATTGGCTGGTCCAATGTTTCTTTTTGGAGAGATCTTTGACTTACGTGCCTTGGAGATGACTTTAACTTATTTCAACTTTATCAACGTATCGAACGGATTGATGTATCGATTTCATTGGATGCCCCCGGAGAGGACTTTGATTTATATGGTGCCCCAGAGAGAATTTTTACTTTCATGTGCCCCTAGAGAGGACTTTTACTTAGGTGGTGCCCCGGAGAGGACTTTTACTTATTTGGTGCTCCCAGAGAGGACTTTTACTTATTTGGTGCCCCCGGAGAGGACATTTACTTAGGTGGTGTCCTCGGAGAGGACTCTTACTTATGTGGTACCCCAGGAGAGGACTCTTACTTAGGTGGTGCCCCTGAAGAGGATTTTTACTTATGTGTGCCCCTAGAGAGGTTTTTGCATTTATGTGTTCCCCGGGAGAGGACTTTGCATTTAGGTGTTCCCCGGTGAGGACTTTGCATTTAAGTGTACCCCTAGAAAGGACTTTCATTTAGGTGCGCCCCCAGAGAGGACTTTTACTTAGGCCAACGTCATCGATGTACCGAGCGGATCGACGTATCGAATTTATTGGATGACTCCAGAGACGACTTGATCATAATCCAACTTCATCTATGTACCAAATGGATGGACTTCGTTGGATGACTCCGGAGAGCTCTTTTTCTTTAGAATGCCTGCTTGCTTCTTTTTTCATCGCTTGACTCTTAGTAATTCCCCCTTTTAGTCTACAGGGCGGTGAATTATATCCTCGCATATGTGCATGATATGTTTGTGGCATTCGACACTTGAGCTATCTTTATCGGGATGCATTGTAAAGGTCACCAGGTCTTATCGGATTGTGAGCGAGAAAACATCTTTCAGGTAGCATGCAAGGTTAAATCAATTTTTTTAGCAAATTTTTAGTTGTTGATACAATCGAAATAAAGCCGATGCAGACTCCTTATAAATGCATATCAAAATGTTTGATTGCAACACCCCCCTTAAGCATGGGTGGTTTATACTTGTAAAAGAAAACTACATCAATTTTTAATAAAAATGAGCAATGCTCAGGTAAGATATTGACGCCCATGGTCATTATTCGATGGTCTGGATATTTAAACTCTATCAATGGTTATTGGCTTGATTTTTCCCTTGAGCGGCTGTAGAGGTGTCCGTTGCTTATGGTTTCCTCACGTATTGTTGCACCTTATTATACCTGATTAACTCTTCGGTCGGATTTTTTAGATATAAGCACTTATTAGTATCATTCCCGGACTGATTGTGAAAGCAATAGAATTTTCCAGAATTTGCGGCCTTTTCCCAATCTTGATTGACTGTGGAAGTTTTGGATGATACCATGCACCTTTGGTGGCAAAAAGATGTTTTCTGGGGTTTTGTTTAATGAGGTCAACTCGTCGGGTTTGAAAAGCGAAGCTTTTTGTTGTCATTCTCCCATTTTTCATTGTCCTCGTTTTCCCTCTTCAGACCTTGTACATCCTTCTTATCAACTTGATAATCATTGATTTTCTTATCTTCCACGATACTGCTTCCAACAAAATTCTGGATAGAAGGATCTGCCTCCACTCTGATGAACTCTTTGACCTTCTTGTAGAATTTGTCGAGTTTGTTGGATTCCTTCATTTTCACCCATTTTCTAAATTCAGTCTTCTTGTCCACAGCTCGGATAGTGCCATTAATCTCATCCGGGACTCTGGATTTCCAACCTCCGCTATAGCAACATTGAAACGAGTGAGAAAGGCCTTTACTGACTCTCCAGAATTTTCCTCAAGCCCTGATAGCGACATAATATCCTTAGCTTTTGAGGCATGCAACCTGAACTGCTCTTGAACTTCTTTTCCAAGTCAGAGAATTGGTCTACGGACTTTGCTGGTAACTTGGTGAACCATAGCGAAGCCACGCCTTCCAGGTAGAAAGGAAAGTACAAACACCTGATCTCATCTGTCGTCCTTGCAGCATCCATATTGTAATTATACTTGAACAAGAACTAATTGAGATCACTGGTTCCGCTATATGTGGGAATCGTTAGAGGGACGAACTTCTTCGGAAATTCAGCCTTTTGAATCCTTTCTGTGAAAGGAGTTTTACTCGGAGCAGGGTCTCATACACTTTCATCTTCATTTATAGCCAAGTTATCCTTCATGATCTGCTTGATCATTTTCGAAATATACTCCTCAGTAGGACTTGTATTTTGTAGAGCGTGTTTGGGACATGTTTGAGCACTTTTGCATTCTCTTTGGAGTCCTCGATGTCGGCTCTATCCCTTCCACCTGACAACTTATCCACTTTCTCAACATTGTGTTCATGTTTACGATCCGAGGTCGAGGAATATGCATTCTCATCTAATTCAATCTCAACTCCAGGTTTGGTAGGATTGACTTGAGTGGTAAGAAAAGAATCTAGCTTACCCATCGATATTTCGTTCGAAGTCTCCATTCGTTGATCCATACCGACCACAATTGCATCTAATTCATTTTGGGTACACCAACTCCAACTCATATAGATTGGACAACATTTGGATGATTGGTTTGAGGAGTTGTAGGATCATTAGCAACATTACCTGAACCTCTAACAGATTTACTACCACCTTTCTTCGATGGCGTCATTATTTCAGAAAAGCTTCTAAACTTTGTAGACAACCTTTCAATTGGCCTGAATTTTAGATCATGTGGATCTATCGTAAAATGCATGTTTCAATCTTCAAAATCCACCAAGGCTCTTAATATAGTGGTTGTGGGTTCGAGCCCTACGGTGGGCACCAAAAATATTTACCACCAAAATGGATGCTAACACCCTAAGAGGTGTATCAACACTTTAGATCTATGAAAAACAAGGTTAAGAGTCAGAAAGTATAGGAAATAGCAAAAGTAGAGAGCGTTTATAGTGGTTTGGCCTCAGATTTAGCCTATGTCCACTTTAATCGAGGATTTCATTATCATTATCTTCATAAGGTACACATTCAATCTCATTTTATACATTTTCTATCTCTTTTACAATAAATCTCTCTTTTCTCTTTACAACTTCTCGATTTGCATCGTTATCTTTCAATCTCTTTGGAAAAACACTTAAATTCAAACTAGTAGCAACGATTGTTGATGTAGATCTTCGATGGTCATGCACGTCGATGATTGAGATGATTTGTGGATGAAGATGTTGATGGAGATGCTTAAATCTCTCTTAAATATGCTTTAATGGAGTTGGAGATGCTTGAGCAATGTAGAGGTTTGAAAATGGAAGCACTTCGGGGGAGAAAAATCGATCCCTTTAATGTTTGAGGAGGTGGTGTTTTTGTAGGCGAAGGATGGAGTGAAGTGATGGTTTTAAAATCGTGCGTGTGCAGTCCTATGGGCCGACAACCGATCCATGGAATTAACTACTAACCAATCCATCAGAATATTTGCGGAGCCGATCAATTCCTTAAACCCTTTCTGATGCATAGATGTACAGCTGTGTATAACTGGCATTAAGCCATGGTCCATCTCCTTTTCGATATGAACGATCCATCCTCCTGTTATATTAAAATAATCGGTCCTCGTCTATTTCATGTGTCCACTGTTTATGCTTTATCTTCCTAAAGCAAACAATCCATTTGTAATGACCAGATATTTTCGGCCCGGAAATCGACATAAATACCTTTACCGTAACTTATGCCAACCTTCCAACCACCAAAAAACACTGGAACGTTTATAGGAAGAAATTAGAGGGTGAGATAAGAAAGAAAGAAATATTAGAATAGAATAAGAAGAAGTATCAACACAACACAGAGTCTCACATCGCAGCGGAACAAAATATAATACTGAAATAAATCTTTATTGAGAGCTTTTGAAAATACTTACAATATCAGAGTACAACATACATCTGGACAGTTTTAATAGCCTGTCCCATATACAGCACACAACGGAATAGTAATCCTATCATACATCTGAACACCTGCAGCTTGTCACTAGACTTCACGGTACCTGATAACCTGAACCTGTATACCCGGGCTAACTCGAGCATTTATAGAACACCGGGTCAGTCTGGTGAACCAGAGTGAGAAAAACTGCACAACATTAAGGGTATCATTCAACTTGATTTTAAAGTTAAAATCCTTTCGAAAGAAAAGGTTAATCGTAAGACCAAATCCACACATAAATATGGACGGTTTTTACCTTACGATAACCCAAAACAGTTTTTCGAAATCAATATCTTTTCTGATGTTATACTAGTGTCTAAATACAAGTAAATATCAATCTAGTGGAACGCTTGTATCTCACGCTCCACATACATAGTATACTATCAAAAACCACAGACGCTTATTGGAGATTGGATTCCAACTATGACAAGGTATGGGACCACCTGCCGATCATGTATCTCTAGAGGCGAATACATTGGGTTCAACAAGAACATCTTGCAACCCGGCCCTCGCATGACTGACCACTCATTTCGCTTAAGTGTGTCGAATGTATATCACCAACGGTTGGACTGAAACCACCATTTCCCGGAAAGGGACAGCATCGAATAAATTGAAGAATGAAATGGATTTTCTCAAGATAGGTGATTATACACCCTAATGGGAGCGACCCACATAGTCACGCTGCCTGCCCGATTTTTGTCATTTTCCCGGGTGATGAGGCTTGAGGTCAGAACACATCTAGTCATCATACACTTTGAATGCCACATCGTCAGTTCCGCCAGATCACACTGATTGACGTCCACAAAAGTACTCTAGTTTATTTGGCTAGAGAATAACCATTTCTTCGCCATCAACTATGGTACGTTAGGAGAAATCAACGCAAGTAATTCCTTTGGAAATACTCTGTCAGACATCCGTCCATACAAGTCATCTAGGAACAAGAAGAACCGAAGGTACCCTCCTACTGCATACAACATAGGAATCACCCCATGGATCAATAGCGATAGTCCTTGCCAATAACAGATCTCAACCACGACAGAACCCCAGTATATCTCCGGGTCGAATCAGAGATTTTAAGTGGTTCTTCCATTTTATGAAGATCTATGGTCTTCATATGCTCCATCTCGATCGTCGTCTGATCTTTTCTATATATTCGTATTTGTTGGTTGGAATGGTTTTCGAATATATATTCGATCCCGGTCTTTCCATACCAACAATCGTAAAGGTCAGACTTGATAGTCGGTTATTTAACTATCAAGTAAACATCCATGAAATCATACAAATAGATTCACTGCTCTAGTACTCAGCATCACTTAGCTTTTAAAATTTATCGCTCAATCTCCTTTTAATCCCGTTACTAGGTAAAATATCATCTCATATAATTTTCACTACTTTGGAAATCTTAACATACATTCTTGCCATTGCCAACTGGTATTACCCTTGGATAGTCCCGAAGCCGTTCAAGTTGGGGTATTTTAATTACCTCTCAGACCTTGCTCAACAACATTCTTATCTCCAGATAAATACGAGTTGTAATTCAAGAACCAATATTTAATCTTACCTCAAACACATTTCACCAGTTTAAAATATGGCTTTACAATACTTCTTTTTTTTTGGAAATTTCTCTTTAAATATAATTAATATCACTTAATTTGTTATTTAAATAATCTTTTACGAAACATCACTTTATTTACTCTCGACTTGTTCAAATGGCTTCGTTTCACAAACTGAATTATTATTCCAAATCCTATTTTCCACTTTGTTTACCAAGTTTGATTTCAATCCCTTTTCCAATCTCCTTTCTTTCGGGAAATCCTTTTTCAATCCTATTGATTTAACTTAATACCATCCTTAAGTATTTCCCATTTAAAACGACATTTAACTCACATTCCATTTATAACCTTGTTTATGTATTTCAGGTTTAACATAAACCCTTTACATCTTCATCTCCTTTTACTAAATCTAACGTTAAATAATGTTTCCATTTAAGTTGTTGTGTCTAGTTAGAACTCTTTAACTACTTCATTTTAAACTCGAGTTCAATTAGGAACTTATTCACAATTTCTTACTCAAATCTCCATTATATTCCCTTTCCAAAAAGTTAATTACTTAAATATATTTTATCAAAGGAGCAATTAATTAAACTAAAACAAACAATTTACTTTTACAATTATCATTGTAAAATCAGTTAAGTACTTTATTTACAAAGATCAATAATAAAATCTCTTTAAAATCTTCTTAAAATTTAAACACTATTCGTTAAGTGATTTCACTTAGGTCACTAATGACAAACTAATTTAAAAGTCAATCTCAGTTAAAATGGTTAACTCGATCAATTTCAACATGATTATTTTCTTAACCAATTTCCAAACAAATAATATAATTAATTTAAATAATTGTTTCTTAGATGCGATAATTTCAATACATAACTGCTAGGTCATTTCTCACTTACTCGCATACAATTCTTATCAACATAAGAAACAATTTCATAATTTCCTATAAATTTTAAATAAATAAATAACTAATATTTATTTCCTTTTCAAATAACTTTCACCTAAAGTAACAGCTTTCAGAATCTTTTTCCGTTATATCATATATTTAAAATTACGATACTGTCGATCCACGGTCGACGAAATCTTTATTTTATAAATCGATTGATTTATATACCAGGTGATGCCAATTACCCAACCATACTACCCCTCAAAACAAATATTGAAACATGGTTCAATAATCAACAACAATCAATCATTTCTTTTTATTTAACTTGAAATTTCTATAACGATCAACAATCAATCAACAGCCAATTCAAACAATTCACACAATTTCAAGCACGTCTATAAACGTGACCAATCAAGGGAAATTTCTTTATTTGGGTCAAATCAAAGTGATTGGTATTTTTTTGAAATTTAACGACCGTTTAATTTCAGAATCTGAATCAACAATAAATATATTTAACTAGCAGACGGTCAATCACTAAAAATCAGAACACGGAAAAATAAAAACCCAATTTATATAAAATATAAATGGGAAGAGCTATGTGAGTTTAACTCACCTTGATTTAAATCCGTCGATAAACAATATGTTTTAGTCAAATTAAACTGACGTTTAATTCGACTAAAATTCCCAGTTATTCTTGATCCTGACCAACTCTGCTCCATCTCGAAGTCCTCGTTTTTACGGTCTCAACGCAACTGACCGTGCCAAAATCTGATATTGTATGTTCGAGAAATTATTCAGGCAAGTTTTATTACAATTAAATTAAAACATAATTTTCTTTTAGATTTTAGGTGGGCTTTTTACCTTAACCCTTGGCCCAAAAAGAACCTGACCTGCCTGCCTCCCTTAAAACCCTTATCTGATCCTTTACTCCCATTCAACAACCGCCTCCACTAATTTTCCCTATAGCCGAATCAAACCCTAAGCCGAAAATCAAATCCTTAATTCCTAATTCCCCCCTTTTGATCCTCAGCCGCTTCCATATACATGGTGTTGCAACCGTTTCCGCCCTTCGATCCATTCCCATGGCTTCGCGATCGAGCCCACCCCATTGTCATCACGTGGCATCGAGCGAACCAGATCGAGGCCTAGGTCTTCGACTGCGAACGGCTTCAACCGATAAGACCCTTCAGATCGAAAGCTAAGTTTCTTTTTACTTGATTTTTCCATTACTGCGGTATTATTTGTTTGATTTTCCCTGGTTTTGAATGGGGTTGTTTCTGGATTGTTGTGTTATTCGAAAATGGTTCTGGTATGGTTGAAGCACCACTGTATTCAAAGTGGTGATTTGGTTTAGATTAGATCAACGTCTATCGGTATAGGTTCTAGCTTAGGCCATTGGTTTATATTTTCGATCCTGTGTACTGTGATGGATTGTGGCCGAGATTTGGTTGGGTTTTGTGTAGGTTGTACAGTATTGTTGTAAGGAAAGTGATGAATCTGCTGTGAGTTGTTTTAAATCAATTTCTGTGATTTGCAAACTGCATCATAGATTTTTGTTCAGATTTTTAGTATAGGATTTTCAGCATTCTTGTTCAAATAGGATATTATATAGGTTAGGTATAGGATATTATATAGGTTAGGTGACAGTAAGGTTATGAATTTTCGATTCAAATCATAGATTCTAGGAACTGTAATATAGATTTGATTTTTTTTTTTCATTTTTAAATATATGGGAATAGTGAATTTGTATCACAGATTCACTGTACATACATGTGCATTTACTGTTCGATAAAGATTTTATATTCGAAATTGATTTTATACATATATATGAATATATATATATATATATATATGTTAGCAGTTATGTCTTGCTTGGTTGTAAAAAGATATACAGATTTTGCTTTGCTTTAGCATGTGCGTTGCACTGATAGAATTTAATGTACGAATGTACATACATATCTATTTTTACCAGCTACACATTGTACTGCTTACTTAGCTGTTCATCTCACCTCACAAAATTGATGTTTACATATCTGTTTCAATTCGGCTATGTATTGTCTTAGCTATTTATTCGTGAATACATATAGCTGTTCATATGAGTGTATATATTTGAATTTAGTTGTTCATACCAATCTACTATAGCTGTATGTAACCTATTTTATAGAGGCTCATTTTCTACTTTTTAGCTGTGCATTTCAATACTTTCTTGATTTAGCTGTTTCATGAATTTCTTTTTTTTTCTTTCTGTTTATTTCAATCATGAGATCATCCGTTTTAATGGGTTTTTTTTTCTTTTTTCTTTTCAGATTCTGATTGTAATGGATGGAGACTTTTTGGTGATTTCATTGTGTTTGGGAAGCAAGGTTGGGGTGCTCGGCTGTATACCTTCACATGAAACTACATAGATTAGGTTCAGGCTATGGAATTGATAGTTCAGAGATCTGTTAATTTATATTGTGGATTCTGTGTATTAATTTTTTTTTAGTGTATTGTAGAATGGTTTGCAAGGGTTTGTACTTGAAATAATTGTATATATATTCTCTTTCCTTTCCTAGCTGTTACGGTAGCCCTGCATTTGTGTTTTCTTGGAACTCAAAGAGTGGCTATTTGTGTGTAACAAACAAAAGAGAAAGAAAAGAGAATAGCCGTGCTATTGCTAGCTAGCTATAGCGTCCGAACATTTAAGATGTCTAGTTAATTAGTTGTTGTACCATTCTATTTTGAGTTATTAAAATGTAATTGCTTTTGATAAAAATTTGCTAGAATTGTTTTACCTAAAAGAATGCTTATTTCCGGTTAATCAATGAGACAGCGCCTAAATGGCATTAGCCCAATATATCAATCACTGAATCTTTACTTGTGTTGTCTATGTTATCCCGCCTATTTATTTGTTGGCCTACATCCTTAGTAGGAGAAAATGTAGGTTGGTATTGTTGTTATTTTCTTTTAGTTGGGATAGAAGTCATACGACCGAAAAGAAACCTATGATAGACTTACACATTATCGATATATTGTGTATTGAATTCTAAATAATTAGATTTAACAATAATGAAATATTGTCATCCTATATATATTCCAAATAAAATAATACAACACTCCAAATTGAATCGATATGAAATTATAACATTACAATTTTTGAGTTAAAAGATACTCGAATTGTATTAAAATTCGTTATTAGTTATTAAATAATGTTATCGTTCATTAACGATTTCCATAGCGACTATTTTAAATTTGAATTGGATGTAACTTGAAATTTACAAGCCGAAATCTCGATTTTTCTCTTTCATTAGAAAAATATCATCAAGTCGGTTCAAATGTTTTTTGTTTCACGGAAATCCGACTTATATCGGATCCTGTATATCCAGTTAAAGTTCAAATTGAAAATTTCGAACTACCGCGTCGTTTCGAGCTCGTTTTAATATATATATATATATATATACATATATTCGAACTCCATTTAAATAAATAAATTCGATTAAAATCCCATTATATTTCCGACATAATATATAAACAAATTAATTATTCGAATTTAAATGGCCGAAAAACCCGGGATGTTACATTCTTCCCCCTTAGAATAATTTCGTCCTCGAAATTGCAAATTAAGAAGAATATTTTGACCCATATTATTTTAAAATCATTACTTATGCAAAATAAATTTACACTTTAAAAAATTTCTAAAATTTTTCTAGCATGTTCTCTGCATGGCTCGATCGGTACAACTGCAATTGTCGGCTTCAACTTCTTCGTAAAGAAAATTCAAAATCCAAATGGCTACCCCCTCAGGGTATAAAATTAATCGCTTAACCCATAATATAAGGTTTACCTTTTTGTCACGCATTCGAACTAAAATTCCAATTTCCAAAGCGTATCCAGTAACCGTTCATCGTCTGCATTTGTAGTCTGTATAACCAAATCATCTCTATAGTCTTCAGGATTCTGCACTTACTCCACTTATAATGACAATAAAAATCTGGGTTAAATAATTTCGTTTCCACTTTACAACCAATCTTATTTCCAATCCACTACACTAGGATCCATACTATTCCTTATTAACTCAACTGGTTAAATTCGATTAATGTTCAATATCTGGTTCGCATTTGCTTTGATTTCACATTCATTAATATCGATCGATTAATATCAATTTAATTCCTAATATTTATCCTTTAAACTTTCAAAATCTCAATTTATTTAAGTTCATCCCATTTGAATTCATTCTTAACTTGATTTTACTTAACCAGGTTCAGTTTCACTTTCAAATTTGATTCAATAGACGTACTAATTCTCTAATCAGTTCAACTTTATTTCATATTTCAAATTTGATTTCAAATCAAATCAATCAGAACAACATATCAACCTACATAGAAAATAATTTCCTTTTCTATATAAAAAGTATGTTGGGTAAAATTATTTCATTTACCCTCATTATAAAACAATATTGTATCCACTCGCTAGTTCAATGCTTCTCAACACATGAACCAGTCAAATACACAATACAAAACATTTGTATATAAAATATTACAATTACGTTCTCATATATATATATATGTATATATATATACTCAACTCAATCTAGGGTGTTACTAACCCAATCTCAATTGAGTTACGCCACAGAGCCAAGGTTACTACTCAACCAATAGCTCTGATACCACTGTAACGACCAGAGATTTTCGGCCCGGAAATCGACATAAATACCTTTACCGTAACTTATGTCGACCCTCCAACCACCAAAAAACACTGGAACATTTATAGAAAGAAATTAGAGGGTGAGATAAGAAAGAAAGAAATATTAGAATAGAAGAAGAAGAAGTATCAATACAACACAGAGTCTCACATCGCAGCGGAACAAAATATAATACTGAAATAAATCTTTATTGAGAGCTTTTGTAATACTTACAATATCAGAGTACAACATACATCTGGACAGTTTTAATAGCCTGTCCCATATAAAGCACACAGCGGAATAGTAATCCTATCATACATCTGAACACCTGCAGCTTGTCACTGGACTTCACGGTACCTGATAACCTGAACCTGTATACCCGGGCTATCCCGAGCATTTACAAAACACCGGGTCAGTCTGGTGAACCAGAGTGAGAAAAACTTGCACAGCATTAAGGGTATCATTCAACTTGATTTTAAAGTTAAAATCCTTTCGAATGAAAAGGATAATCGTAAGACCAAATCCACACATAAATACGGATGGTTTTTACCTTACGATAACCCAAAGCAGTTTTTTTGAAATCAATATCTTTTCTGATATCATACTAGTGTCTAAATATAAGTAAATATCAATCTAGTGGAATGCTTGCATCTCGTGCTCCACATACATAGTATACAATCAAAAACCACGGGCGCTTATTGGAGATTGGATTCCAACTATGATAAGGTATGGGACCACCTGCCGATCGTGTATCTCTAGAGGCGAATACACTGGGTTCAACAAGAACGTCTTGCAACCCGGCCCTCACATGACTGACCCTTCATTTCGCTTGAGTGTATCGAATGTATATCACCAACGGTTGGACTCAAACCAACGTTTCCCAAAAAGGGACATCATCGAATAAATTGAAGAATGAAATGGATTTTCTCTAGATAGGTGATTATACACCCTAATGGCAGCGACCCACATAGCCATGCTGCCTGCCCGATTTTTGTCATTTTCCCGGGTGAGGAGGCTTGAGGTCAAAACACATTTGGTCATCATACACTTTGAATGCCACATCGTCAGATCCGCCAGATCACACTGATTGACGTCTACAAAATTACTCTAGTTTATTTGGCTAGAGAATAACCATTTCTCCACCATCAACTATGGTATGTTTGGAGAAATCAACACATGTAATTCCTTTGGAAATACTCTGTCAGACATCCGTCCATACAAGTCATCCAGGAACAAGATGAACCGAAGGTACCCTCCTACTGCATCCAATATAAGAATCACCCCATGGATCAGTAGCGATAGTCCTTGCAATCCACAGATCTCAACCACGACAGAACCCCAGTATATCTCCGGGTCGAATCAGAGATTTTAAGTGGTTCTTCCGTTTTATGAAGATCTATGGTCTTCATATGCTCCATCTCGATCGTCGTCTGATCTTTTCTATATATTCGTATTTGTTGGTTGGAATGGTTTTCGAGTATATATTCGATCCCGGTCTTTCCATACCAATAGTCGTAAAGGTCAGACTTGATAGTCGGTAATTTAACTATCAAGTAAACATCCATGAAATCATACAAATAGATTCACTGCTCTAGTACTCAGCATCACTTGGCTTTTAAAATTTATCGCTCAATCTCCTTTTAATCCCGTTACTAGGAAAAATATCATCTCATATCATTTCCACTACTTTGGAAATCTTAACATACATTCTTGCCGTTAACAACTGGTATTACCCTTGGAAAGTCTCGAAGCCGTTCAAGTTTGGGTATTTTAATTACCTCTTAGACCTTGCCCAACAACGTTCTTATCTCCAGATAAATACGAGTTGTAATTCAAGAACCAATATTTAATCTTACCTCAAACACATCTCACTAGTTTAAAATATGGCTTTACAGTACTTCTTTTCTTTTGGAAATTTCTCTTTAAATATAATTAATATCACTTAATTTGTTATTTACATAATCTTTTACGAAACATCACTTTATTTACTCTCGACTTGTTCAAATGGCTTCGTTTCACAAACTGAATTATTATTCCAAATCCTATTTTCCACTTTGTTTACCAAGCTTGATTTTAATCCCTTTTCCAATCTCCTTTCTTTTGGGAAATCCTTTTTCAATCCTATTGATTTAACTTAATATCGTCCTCAAGTATTTCCCATTTAAAACGACATTTAACTCACATTATAACCTTGTTTATGTATTTCAGGTTTAACATAAACCCTTTACATCTTCATCTCCTGTTACTAAATCTAACGTTAAATAATGTTTCCATTTAAGTTATTGTATCTAGTTAGAACTCTTTAACTACTTCATTTTAATCTCGAGTTCAATTAGGAACTTATTCAGAATTTCTTACTCAAATCTCCATTATATTCCCTTTCCAAAAAGTTAATTACTTAAATATATTTTATCAAAGGAGTAATTAATTAAACTAAAACAAACAATTTACTTTTTCAATTATCATTGTAAAATCAGTTAAGTACTTTATTTACAAAGATCAATAATAAAATCTCTTTTAAATCTTCTTAAAATTTAAACACTATTCGTTAAGTGATTTCACTTAGGTCACTAATGACAAACTAATTTAAAAGTCAATCTCATTTAAAATGGTTAACTCGATCAATTTCAACACGATTATTTTCTTAACCAATTTCCAAACAAATAATATAATTAATTTAAATAATTGTTTCTTAGATGCGATAATTTCAATACATAACTGCTAGGTCATTTCTCACTTATTCGCATACAATTCTTATCAACATAAGAAACAATTTCATAATTTCCTATAAATTTTAAATAAATAAATAACTAATATTTATTTCCTTTTCAAATAACTTTCATCTAAAGTAACAGCTTTCAAAATCTTTTTCTGTTATATCATATATTTAAAATTTCAATACTGTCGATCCACGGTCGACGAAATCTTTATTTTATAAATCGATTGATTTATATACCAGGTGATGCCAATTACCCAACCACACTACCCCTCAAAACAAATATTGAAACATGGTTCAATAATCAACAACAATCAATCAATTCTTTTTATTTGACTGAAAATTTCTATAATGATTACAATCAATCAATAGCCAATTCAAACAATTCACACAATTTCAAACACGTCTTTAAACGTGACCAATCAAGGGAAATTTCTTTATTTGAGTCAAATCAAAGTGATTGGTATTTTTTAGAAATTTATTGACCGTTTAATTTCAGAATTTGAATCAACAATAAATATATTTAACTAGCAGACGGTCAATCACTAAAAATCAGAACACGGAAAAATAAAAACCCAATTTATATAAAATATAAATGGGAAGAGTTGAGTGAGTTTAACTCACCTTGATTTAAATCCGTCGATAAACAGAATGTTTTAGTCAAATTAAACTGACGTTTAATTCGACTAAAATTCCCAGTTATTCTTGATCCTGACCAACTCTGCTCCATCTCGAAGTCCTCGTTTTTACGGTCTCAACGCAACTGACCGTGCCAAAATCTGATATTGTATGTTCGAGAAATTATTCAGGCAAGTTTTATTACAATTAAATTAAAACATAATTTTCTTTTAGATTTTAGGTGGGCTTTTTACCTTAACCCTTGGCCTAAAAAGAACCCGACCCGCCTGCCTTCCATAAAACCCTTATCCAACCCTTTACTCCCATTCAACAGCAGCCTCCACTAATTTTCCCTATAACGGAATCAAACCCTAAGCCGAAAATCAAATCCCTAATTCCTAATTCCCCCTTTTGATCTTCAGCCGCTTTAAGATACATGGCGTCGCAACTGTTTCCGCCATTCGATCCACCACCATGGCTTCGCGATCAAGCCCCCCCATCGTCATCATGTGGCATCGAGCGAACCAGATCGAGGCCTAGGTCTTCGACTGCGAACGGCTTCAACCGATAAGAGCCTTCAGATCGAAAGCTAAGTTTCTTTTTACATGATTTTTCCATTACTGCGGTATTATTTGTTTGATGTTTCCTGGTTTCGAATGGGGTTGTTTCTGATTTGTTGTGTTGTTCGAAAATGGTTCTGGTATGGTTGAGCACCACTGTATTTATAGTGGTGATTTGGTTTAGATTAGATCAACGTCTACCAGTACAGGTTCTAGCATAGGCCATTGGTTTATATTTTCGATCCTGTGCACTGTGATGGATTGTGGCCGAGATTTGGTTGGGTTTTGTGTAGGGTTGTACAGTATTATTGTAAGGAAAGTGATGAATCTGCTATGAGTTGTTTTAAATCAATTTCTGTGATTTGCAAACTGTATCGTGGATTTTTGTTCAAATTTTTAGTATAGGATTTTTAGCATTCTTGTTCGAATAGGATATTATATTGGTAAGATGACAGTAAGGTTATGAATTTTCGATTCAAATCAGAGATTCTAGGAACTGTAATATAGATTTGATTTTTTTTTTCATTTTTAAATATATGGGAATAGTGAATTTGTATCACAGATTCACTGTACATACATGTGCATTTACTGTTCGAAAAGGATTTTATATTCGAGATTGATTTTATACATATATATGAATATATATATATATATATATATATATATATATATATGTTAGCAGTTCTGTCTAGCTTGGTTGTAAAAAGATATACAGATTTTGCTTTACTTTAGCATGTGCATTGCAATGATAGAATTTAATGTATGAATGTACATACATACCTATTTTTACCAGCTACACATTGTACTGATTCCTTAGCTGTTCATCTCACCTCAGAAAATTGATGTTTACATATCTGTTTCAATTCGGCTATGTATTGTCTTAGCTATTTAGTCGTGAATACATATAGCTGTTCGTATGAGTGTATATATTTGAATTTAGTTGTTCATACCTATCTACTATAGCTGTATGTAACCTATTTTATAGAGGCTCATTTTCTACTTTTTAGCTGTGCATTTCACTGTTTTCTTGATTTAGTTGTTTCATGAATTTCTTTTTTTTTCTTTCTTTTTATTTCAATCATGAGATCATCCCTTTTAATGGGTTTTTTTCTTTTCTTTTCAGATTCTGATTGTACTGGATGGAGACTTTTTGGTGACTTCATTGTGTTTGGGAAGCAAGGTTGGGGTGCTCGGCTGTATACCTTCACATGAACCTACATATATTAGGTTAAGGCTATGGAATTGATAGTTCGGAGATCTGTAAATTTATATTGTGGATTCTGTGTATTAATTTTTTTTAGTGTATGGTAGAATGGTTTGCAAGGGTTTGTACTTGAAATAATTGTATATATATTCTCTTTCCTTTCGTAGCTGTTACGGTAGCCCTGTATTTGTGTTTTCTTGGAAGTCAAAGAGTGGCTATTTGTGTGTAACAAACAAAAGAGAAAGAAAAGAGAATAGCCGTGCTATTGCTAGCTAGCTATAGCGTCCGAGCATTTAAGATATCTAGTTAATTAGTTGTTGTACCATTCTATTTTGAATTATTAAAATGTAACAACCCGTATTTTTAATAACATGTTATAATGTAAATCATGGCAGAATTAAATTCTAAATTCTGAATCAAGGGAAACGGGCTGTGCCATTGCGTTTATCTCAAAAAAATAAGCGAAATAGAGTCCGAGTTTTCGAAAAACGGAGTCCGTATGACCAAGTTATGGCCCAATGAAGTTTTCAGAAATTCCAAGCCCGAAAACAGTTCAAATTCGAATTCAGATTCGAATTGCAACCAAGGCAGAATGGGCGGGAATTTTTCCCGCCCCAGGCAGGGTCGACACCAGTGTCGACCCCCCCTAATGGGTCGACACCCATGTCGACCCAGGGGTCGACACCCCTGTCGACCCAGGGGTCGACCCCCCCGGTCGGACCAATTTTTCTAGTGCACCATTTTGACATGTTGGGTCTTGTTCTGGAAGTTTCTGACGGGAGTTGATGGCTCAGATTCGATTTAGGGTTAATCCTATGGTCTAAACTACCCCTAATCTCTATAAAAAGACCCCTAGACCTAGCCTAAACCCTCATTAATCATTCCTACAACTAAATGCTGCCCAAATGTTCACCAATCATGGCCTCCACCTTCTTCATGAGAGCATGAGTGTCTCAAATCAATCTATGTCATAAAGGAGCCATCTTTCTTAAGTAAAAGAGCCATCTTTCTTTGTCTTTGGGGTTATTCCTTCTTGTTCTCAAGTCTTGAAGTGGAGTTTATCGTCTTTGGTTGCGGATTTGCTAGTGTGGCTTCGTCTCAATCTTATTTTATATTAATTCTAGTCTTCATAGCATTGTAAGCCCTATAGTACTCTTAGATTTTAACTATGAAGTTAAATGTGATATGTTGCAAGTTGAGTTTGGGCCTAAGTATGATATGTGCTTTGATTCTAACATGTTATGCATAAGTTTATTCTATGCATGTTTGTAAAGCTATCACCTTGACCTTGTGGGCTAAAAGCTATAAGCTTTATGTTGAAATGTTGCATTATGCAACATGAGAACTCTCATAACCTTTATGATAACTTGCATATAATGTTATATGCGAACTTCTAGTCATCATCCTATGTCGTCTAGGACCATGTATCACCTATTCGCTAAGTTTGGATATTATGCATGTTTTGAGGCCTATGATGTAATATGCAAGTTATGAACACCTTTGCCTCATATGCCACCATGTGTAACTTGTGGTCAACCTTATTACCTTATGCCCTTTTGTCATGCTTTTGCCAAGTTCCCTCTTTTGATCTATGTTATGTTATGCGAAACGTACATGCAATGGGAATGCGTTGGGTTGGGTAATATTAATGACATGAAAACATGGTTTTAAAATATGACATGAACATTGACTTGTGATTATGTTTGTAAACATAATGATGGACATGACACTTAGAAAATATGAGTGTGGCCAACTCGAGATTGGGTTGAGTTTGTAGCATAAACCTACCCGGAACCGACCGGCTTAACTAGTGGCTACAAACAATAGGACCCAATGTGAGTAGTTGGTCATGTCGCACTTGAAACTCGAGGTTAGACTAAGTTGTGGTGTAAAGCTACCCGGACCCGCCCGGCTTAACTAGTAACCACAACAAGGTCTAATGTGAGAGGTTGAGTGCATTAAATTAATTAATGCCACATGGTAGGGGTTAAGTCATGGACTACTCGAATATACTTAACCAATTAAAAACGATGGATTGGTAGGGTTAAGTCATGGACTACTTGAATATACTTAACCAATTAAACCCGATGTATTGATAGGGTTAAGTCATGAACTGCTTGAACACACTTAACCAACTCAATACATGGTTAGGATAGGGTTAACCACACTTAACCCACTTGAAATCCTAGTTACGTGGTCCTTTCAACAGTAACCAACTTGGAAGTATCATGGGTACCCTGGACTAGGCTGGGGTGGGGCACGATTACTGGACTGATTGTAAGAGGCCAAAAGAGACGGCTGAAGGGTGCACCGGTTGTTCAGGCGGACCATGGTCGTGCACATTATGTCCGGAGTTGAACATGGGCACCAGTTGGTTTACACTGTGTGTGCTTGAATTGTGTCTGTGGTTTACACCTTAGGGCGGGATACACCCTGGGGTGGACCTAGCACAGTTAACTACATTCCACGATTAAGGCGTATGACACCGATACACGACGAGTTAGGCTTATAGGGAGCCGATCGACTAGACCGAGTAGTTGGACCTCGATTTAGGTCATCTCATGATGTGGGCCAGCTTTGGGCCAAGGGATCATTTCTTGTTTATACTTGACATGGATTGGAATACTAGTACACACCTGGTGCAACTTAACCTTGTATATGCGATGCCACACTTGATCTATCTTGTTAACTTTTCACCATGCCAGTTATCACCCTACATCTCATCTCTGTTTTACATGTTCAGTTTACTTTATTAGTTTTTATACTAATAGTAGATAGGACTTACCAGTCTTTTTGACTGACCCGTTTTCTTTCGCCTCTTTTCTTCCGTTCCCCCCCCCCCCCAGGTTTGCAGGGTGGGAACACTGTTACCTAGCTGGATCTTTAGCTGCTTTTCTAGATAGCTCACGTATGGTTTGAGCATGCTATGGCCTTATGCTACTTTGGGGATAGTTACTTTATGTTTCTTTTTTTTCAGTTTTCAGTTTATGTTCTAGACTTTGTTTTATGGGAAAATAATGACCAAGTACTTTGATGTAACTTGACTATGGTTTTGAAATGCTAGTTTTATCCGCTGCTTTACTACTCTGTTTTACTTATATTTTCTGTCTTGTGATATCTGCATGCATGTTTACCTTGTTTAACACCCCTCCAAAGCTAGTGTGCTTGCAAGAGTGGCACTGGCGGAGGTGGGGTGTTACATTTGGTATCAGAGCATAAGGTTTACAAGATTTGAGCAAAAGTGTTTTTTTTAAAACTTACCTTTCTGGAAAACTATTTTCAAAACCAATTAAGTATTTTCCAAGAAAAGTCTAGTTATTTTAAAAGGCTATTCCCCAAAAGCCATTAGCACTATCCTTCGTTTCCTCGTTCTGAATCCATCTTTTTCTTTTTCAGTATGGCCGATCTTAACCTTCCCGAGGGAGTGACCATTCCCGGATGGTTCTGGAGGTACTTGGAAGCTAGGGCAAACAATGCGGGCCCAGCAAATACCCCCACCGTAACTGAGGTTCCTCCTCCTCCTCCTCCGCAGAATCCACAAGCGGATTTCGCAAAGGTTTGCAAGGACTTTAAGGCGATGGGTGGCAAGAATTTCATTGGGACGGAGACTTTTGTGGAGGCACGAAATTGGTTGAAAGAAACTGAAGATCTTTTCGCTATCTTTGATGTGGAAGACCATAGAAAGGTTTTATTAGCAGCATGGCTATTAAAAGAAGAAGCTGCTTATTGGTGGGAGGTCACCAATGCTACTAGACCCATAGAGACTTGGGCCGACTTTAGGACAAGATTTGGGCTTAAGTTTCTATCATCAGCTGAGGCGAATCTGCAATTGGCTAAGTTTATATCTTTGAAGCAAGGGGACATGACAGTGAGGGAGTATGTGAATAAGTTTAACCAGCTTGCTCGATTCGGTTTGGACATGGTTAATACTCCCCAGAAGAAGGCTTTACGCTTTGCACGAGGGTTGAATGAGCCATTACAAGGTTTAGCCCTATCTCATATACCCATGGGGGCCACTTTTGAAGGCCTAGTAGACATGGCATTGCTTCAAGGGGACGATAAGAATGGCAAGAAAGAAGTCAAGCCTAATGAGACTCAAGCCAAGAATACAGACTCTAAGTGGGGAGGAAATCAGAGCAATCAGAACAACAAGAACAACAAGGGCAACAAGGCCAATGCAAAGGACCCAAGAAAATGCAACTTCTGTGGGATTTTTGGGCACATAGCCAAGGATTGCAGAAAGAAGAAGAGGAAGTTAGGCGAATGCTTTCACTGTGGAGAGCCTGGGCACCTTAGCAAGGATTGCCCCAAGAAGCAAGGACAAGGGCAAGGGCAGAATCAGCGCGCAGGACCTTCTGGAGGGCAAGTGCATGCTCTCAAAACTGCTCCAGTTCAGGACCGAGGTAGTATTTCTGTAGAAAGTCTCGTTTATATTTCTGACTTTCCTGTTCGCACTTTATTTGATTCTGGCGCATCGCATACCTTTATTTCGTCTGACATTGTTGAAAGTTTGCACCTAAGTACTAGTCTAGTTGAGGATCCCGTTAGTGTTTCAAATCCAATTGGGGGTTCCGCCCATTTATCTATGATTTGTGTGGATTTGAAGATTTCTATCTTGACCGTAGAATTCACGTGTAATGCTTATGTTCTCGGGTTCACGGGATACGGGTTGATTTTGGGCATGGATTGGTTGTCCAGTTATGGAGCCATCATCGATTGTGAGCATAGGGTGGTGAGGCTCATGACTCGCCTCGGTAATACCCTAGAAATTTCTTGTAACCCTAGAGGTCCCGTCATGTTATGTTATCTTGAATCTCTTGACTCGTCCATCAATGATCTGCAATCTGTAAGGGTGGTTCAAGAATATTCTGATGTCTTTAAAGAGGTTAAGGGGTTACCCCCTAAATGAGAGATAGACTTTCGCATTTATCTGGTTGATAATGCCAAGCCAGTATCATTGCCCGTTAGGCATATGGCCCCACGAGAAAGAAGAGAGCTCAGTAAGCAAATCAAGGAGTTGCTTGAGAAGAATTTTATTAGGCGAAGCATTTCTGAATGGGGTGCTCCGGTGGTATTCGCTACTAAGGCAGATGGTTCGCTTCGTCTATGTGTTGATTATCGAGAGTTGAACAAGCTGACAAAGAAGAATAGGCACCCGTTACCGAGGATTGATGATCTCTTTGACCAGCTTGTTGGTGCTTCTGTTTTCTCTCAGCTCGATCTAGCCACCGGATTCCATCAGCTTAGAGTAGCTGAGGATAGTATTGATAAGACTGCGTTCAGGACTCCAGATGGATTCTTTGAATGGCTTGTCATGCCATTCGGTTTGACTAATGCACCCGCCTACTTCGTAGATTTGATGAGTAGGGTGTTCAGGGAGTTCCTTAACAAGTTTGTTGTTGTCTTCGTGGATGATATTCTGATCTTCTCAAAAGACGAGGAAGAGCATGCTAGGCATCTCAAGGAAGTGATGGATACGCTTAGACCGCATCAGTTGAAAGCCAAGTTCTCCAAATTTCATTTCTGGAGAAGGGAAGTTCGGATTCTTGGACATATAGTTTCTAAGCAAGGCATAGCGGTGGATCCCGCGAAAGTGGTTGTGGTTCAAGACTGGAAGACTCCTAGGAATGCAACCGAAGTAAGAAGCTTTCTCGGTCTGGCGGGCTACTATAGGAAGTTCATCAGGGACTTCGCTAAGATTTTAGCCCCTCTTACTAAGTTGACGAAGAAGAACTTAGTCTTTTCATGGGACTTAGAGTGTGAGCTTGCTTTTCAAAGGCTCAAAAGGGCTCTTACCACAGCTCCAGTTTTGGCATTACCCGATGGCGGTAAGATGTTTACCGTGTACACCGATGCATGTGGCACGGGGTTAGGTGTTGTTCTGATGCAAGAGGGAAGAGTGATATGTTATAGGGGTAGGCAACTGAAAGTTCATGAGAAGAACTAACCCACTCATGATTTGGAGTTGGCGGCGATCGTCTTTGCACTCAAATCCTGGCGCCACTATCTTCTAGGCGAAAGGTTTGAGTTGTATACTGATCACAAGTCACTCAAGTACCTCTTCTCGTAGAAAGATCTGAATCTAAGGCAGCAAAGGTGGATGGAATTCTTGGCATCATATGACTTCGAGATAGCTTATACCCCTGGTAAGGGTAATGTTGTGGCAGACGCACTAAGAAGAAGGAGGTTGACTTTGAGTCCCTTGTTTATTGAGATGAAGAACTTAGAGTTCTTGGCAACCTTTGATTTCACGACGACTGTTGAGTCGATGACGGGTTCATTAGCATCCCTTGAGCTTAGACCCACACTTCTTGATCAAGTTGGGGCTTCCCAGAAAGGAGATCCGCAAATAGTCGAGGTCATGGACAAGTTGATTCATGGTGAGACGTCTAGTCACCTTGCTAGATATACTATTGACGATAAAGGTTGGCTAAGGCGTGATGGAAGGCTATGCGTTCCACAAGTAGGAGATTTGGTGCATAAAGTTCTCGAAGAAGCACATCACTCGAAGATGACTATACATCCTGGAGGAGATAAGATGTATAGAGATATGAAGCGCATTTTCTTTCGGGCCGGAATGAAGAAGGATGTGGCAGAGTATGTTTCAAAGTGCATGGTGTGCCAACAAGTGAAAGCCGAGTCAAAGAAACCAGGTGGGCTATTACATCCATTGGAGGTCCCGCAATGGAAGTGGGAGAGTATTTCTATGGATTTTGTTGATGGATTGCCTAGGTCAAGGAAAAGGAACATGAGCATATGGGTCATAGTTGACAGACTTACGAAGAGTGCTCATTTCATTCCAGTAAAGAGCAAGAGGACCGCATCATGGCTAGCATCTATTTATCTTCGAGAGATAGTGCGGTTGCATGGAGTTCCTTCTAGCATAGTTAGCGATCGTGACCCAATTTTCACTTGCCAGTTCTGGAATAGTTTGCAAGAAGCGATGGGCACGCGATTGAATCTAAGTACGACCTATCACCCCCAGACGGATGGTCAAACCGAAAGGGTGAATAGAGTGCTAGAAGATCTTTTGAGGCTTTTTGTTCTTGACTTTGGTGGCACTTGGGAGGACCACCTTCCTCTTGTAGAGTTTGCTTATAATAATAGCTATTAAGCCAGCATAGGGATGGCACCATTTGAAGCTTTGTATGGGAGGCCATGTAGGTCACCATCTTGTTGGTGGGAGACAGCAGATAGGCTTATACTTGGGCCCGATATGATACGGGACATATCCGAGAAAGTTGAATTAGTGAGAAGACGGATGAAAGCGGCCCAAGATAGACAGCAACCCTATGCTGACAAGCGAAGGGCAGATTTGGAATTCGAAGTGGGAGACATGGTTTTCGTGAAGGTTTCCCCTTTGCGTAAAGTGGTACGTTCTGGAGCAGTTGGGAAGCTGGCACCAAGGTTCGTAGGACCCTTCCCTATCATAGAGAGAATTGGAAAGATTGCCTATAAGGTGGAATTGCCCGAGAAGATAGCCGGAGTGCATAATGTCTTTCATGTCTCGCATCTTCGAAAGTGCCTACATGAGTCCGCTGAGGTGGTTGAACCAAGCATTCTTGAAGACGTGGAGGTAGAGAAAGAGGCAACCTTGAGGAGAGCTCCGATTCGTATCTTGGGAACAGAGATCAAGAAGTTAAGGAATCGAGAAGTCAAATTGGTGAAAGTTCAGTGGAGTGAAGCCGATGAAGATGCAACTTGGGAAACCGAGAAGAAGATGCGTGGGCTTTATCCCTTTCTTTTTGAGGGTACATTCTCGACCTCTTTTCCTTTTACATGTCTTCCTTTTTGCTATCCATGTTTATCCTGTTTATCTTGTTATCTCGTTAACCTTGCCATGAGAACCTTAGGTAGAAACCCTTTGGATGAAACATGTATTTGAAACATGTTATGCTTGATGGTTGCAAGTGGTTGCAAGTGTTTGCAAGTGGATACTCGTGGATGCATGATACACATTAGGCACTAAGATCTGCTCACACACTTTCATGTTGCATATGCATGAGTGTTTATGCTTATTCATGGATGAAACTTGTTGTGCTATCACGTGGATGTTGCATATGGATGAATGTTATGTGCACTCATGTAGAGATTATAAATTATGTTAGGAATTTGCATACATATGGACTCATTTCACTAACATACTTTGCATTAAGGAGGTTTACTGAATCAGTAACCGCCTGATTTTTGCATTAGATAAGTACATATACACACACCTTTGGCATATGTTCATACAGCATTTAGAACATTTTCAAGGACAATGGTTACTTGTGGATGATGTTTTGAGTAGATGGATGATGGATGGTAGGATACGTCCTTCCTAACTTGGAGATTTCGGGGACGAAATCCTTTAAGGAGGGGAGAATGTAACAACCCGTATTTTTAATAACATGTAATGATGTAAATCAAGGCAGAATTAAATTCTAAAATCTGAATCAAGGGAAACGGGCTGTGCCATTGCGTTCGTCTCGGAAAAATACGCGAAATAGAGTCCGAGTTTTCGAAAAACGGAGTCCGTATGACCAAGTTATAGCCCAATGAAGTTTTCAGAAATTCCAAGCCCGAAAACAGTTCAAATTCGAATTGCAACCAAGGCGGAATGGGCGGGAATTTTTCCCGCCCCAGGCAGGGTCGACACAGGGGTCGACACCAGTGTCGACCCCCCCCAATGGGTCGACACCCATGTCGACCCAGGGGTCGACACCCCTGTCGACCCAGGGGTCGACCCCCCCGGTCGGACCAATTTTTCTGGTGCACCATTATGACATGTTGGGTCTTGTTCTGGAAGTTTCTGACGGGAGTTGATGGCTCAGATTCGATTTAGGGTTAATCCTATGGTCTAAACTACCCCTAATCTCTATAAAAAGACCCATAGACCTAGCCTAAACCCTCATTAATCATTCCTACAACTAAATGCTGCCCAAATGTTCACTAATCATGGCCTCCACCTTCTTCATGAGAGCATGAGTGTCTCAAATCAATCTATGTCATAAAGGAGCCATCTTTCTTAAGTAAAAGAGCCATCTTTCTTTGTCTTTGGGGTTATTCCTTCTTGTTCTCAAGTCATGAAGTGGACTTTATCGTCTTTGGTTGCGGATTTGCTAGTGTGGCTTCGTCTCAATCTTATTTTATATTAATTCTAGTCTTCATAGCATTGTAAGCCCTATACTACTCTTAGATTCTAACAATGAAGTTAAATGTGATATGTTGCAACTTGAGTTTGGGCCTAAGTATGATACGTGCTTCGATTCTAACATGTTATGCATAAGTTTATTCTATGCATGTTTGTAAAGCTATCACCTTGACCTTGTGGGCTAAAAGCTATAAGCTTTATGTTGAAATGTTGCATTATACAACATGAGAACTCTCATAACCTTTATGATCTCTTGCATTTAATGTTATATGCGAACTTCTAGTCATCATCCTATGTCATCTAGGACCATGTATCA
Source organism: Allium sativum (assembly GCA_030737875.1). Taxonomy (NCBI): domain Eukaryota; kingdom Viridiplantae; phylum Streptophyta; class Magnoliopsida; order Asparagales; family Amaryllidaceae; genus Allium; species Allium sativum. The sequence continues at coordinate 276,532,397 of CM060923.1, forward strand.
CCTATTCGCTAAGTTTGGATATTATGCATGTTTTGAGGCCTATGATGTAATATGCAAGTTTATGAACACCTTTGCCTCATATGCCACCAAGTGTAACTTGTGGTCAACCTTATGCCCTTTGTCATGCTTTTGCCAAGTTCCCTCTTTTGATCTATGTTATGTTATGCGAAACGTACATGAGATGGGAATGCGTTGGGTTGGGTAATATTAATGACATGAAAACATGGTTTTAAAATATGACATGAGCATTGACTTGTGATTATGTTTGTAAACATAATGATGGACATGACACTTAGAAAATATGAGTGTGGCCAACTCGAGGTTGGGTTGAGTTTGTAGCATAAACCTACCCGGAACCGACCGGCTTAACTAGTGGCTACAAACAATAGGACCCAATGTGAGTAGTTGGTCATGTCGCACTTGAAACCCGAAGTTAGACTAAGTTGTGGTGTAAAGCTGCCCGGACCCGCCCGGCTTAACTAGTAACCACAACAAGGTCTAATGTGAGAGGTAGGGTGCATTAAATTAATTAATGCCACATGGTAGGGTCAAGTCATGGACTACTTGAATATACTTAACCAATTAAACACGATGAATTGGTAGGGTTAAGTCGTGGACTACTTGAATATACTTAACCAATTAAACCCGATGTATTGATAGGGTTAAGTCATGAACTGCTTGAACACACTTAACCAACTCAATACATGGTTAGGATAGGGTTAACCACACTTAACCCACTTGAAATCCTAGTTACGTGGTCCTTTCAGCAGTAGCCAACTTGGAAGTATCATGGGTACCCTGGACTAGGCTGGGGTGGGGCACGATTACTGGACTGATTGTAAGAGGCCAAAAGAGACGGCTGAAGGGTGCACCGGTTGTTCAGGCGGACCATGGTCGTGCACATTAAGTCCGGAGTTGAACATGGGCACCAGTAGGTTTAGACTGTGCATGCTTGAATTGTGTCTGTGGTTTACACCTTAGGGCTGGATACACCCTGGGGTGGACCTAGCACAGTTAACTACATTCCACGATTAAGCCGTATGACACCGATACACGCGAGTTAGGCTTATAGGGAGCCGATCGACTAAACCGAGTAGTTGGACCTCGATTTAGGTCATCTCATGATGTGGGCCAGCTTTGGGCCAAGGGATCATTTCTTGTTTATACTTGACATGGATTGGAATACTAGTACACACCTGGTGCAACTTAACCTTGTATATGCGATGCCACACTTGATCTATCTTGTTAACTTTTCACCATGTCAGTTATCACCCTACATCTCATCTCTGTTTTACATGTTCAGTTAACTTTATTAATTTTTATACTAATAGTAGATAGGACTTTCCAGTCTTTTTGACTGACCCGTTTTCTTTCGCCTCTTTTCTTCCGTTCCCCCCCCCCCCCCCAGGTTTGCAGGGTGGGAACACTGTTACCTAGCTGGATCTTTAGCTGCTTTTCTGGATAGCTCACGTATGGTTTGAGCATGCTATGGCCTTATGCTACTTTGGGGATAGTTACTTTATGTTTCTTTTTTTTCAGTTTTCAATTTATGTTCTAGACTTTGTTTTATGGGAAAATAATGACCAAGTACTTTGATGTAACTTGACTATGGTTTTAAAATGCTAGTTTTATCTGCTGCTTTACTACTCTGTTTTACTTATATGTTCTGTCTTGTAATATCTGCATGCATGTTTACCTTGTTTAACACCCCTCCAAAGCTAGTGTGCTTGCAAGAGTGGCACTGGCGGAGGTGGGGTGTTACATAAAATGTACTTTCTTTTGATAAAAATTTGTTGGATATTGTTTCACCTAAAAGAATGCTTATTTCCGGTTAATCAATGAGACAACGCCTAAATGGTATTAGCCTAATATATCAGTCACTGAATCTTTACTTGTGTTTTCTATGTTATCCCACCTATTTATTTGTTGGCCTACATCCTTAGTAGGAGAAAATGTAGGTTGGTATTGTTGTTATTTTCTTTTAGTTGGGATAGAAGTCATACGGCCGAAAAGAAATCTATGATAGACTTACACATTATCGATATATTGTGTATTGAATTCCAAATAATTAGATTTAACAATAACGAACTATTGTCATCCTATATATATTCCAAATAAAATAATACAACACTCCAAATTGAATCGATATGAAATTATAACATTACAATTTTTGAGTTAAAAGATACTCGAATTATATTAAAATTCGTTATTAGTTATTAAATAACGTTATCGTTCATTAACGATTTCCATAGCGACTATTTTAAATTTGAATTGGACGTAACTTGAAATTTACAAGCCGAAATCTCGATTTTTCTCTTTTATTAGAAAAATATCATCAAGTCGGTTCAAACTTTTTTCGTTTCATGGAAATCCGACTTATATCAGATCCTGTATATCCAGTTAAAGTTCAAATTGAAAATTTCGAACTACCGCGTCGTTTCGAGCTCGTTTTAATATATATAAATATATATATATATATTCGAACTCCATTTAAATAAATAAATTTGATTAAAACCCATTATATTTCCAACATAATATATAAAAAAATTTAAATATTCGAATTTAAATGGCCGAAAAACCCGGAACGTTACACCATTCTTTCATGTAAACATGACCACAACCGATCCATCATTTATAGATGCCCGATCCAAATTTTAGGGTTGCTACAGATCCATACTGAGCAGCTCCCGATCCATTGAGAAAAGCACTGCCGATCCATCCAGATTCGCTGTCGATCCATCCATCATCGCCTGCCGATCCATCATGGATCGTGTGCCAGCGCCTACCAATCCATCGTGCTTTAGGATTTTGCCGACCCACTACTGCTTTGCTGACGATCCATTTATTTTGGCTACCGATCCGTGGATGGATCGTATTATGCCGACCCATTTTTTTGACAATACGTGACTGATGCATGTATATTCTTACTGTGATATATCAGAATGACTTCGTTATACTTTGTAGATTGCTAATGCATAATTTGATCCAATGTAAGAAATTGGTGTTCGAGTATGGACCAATAATTCTTGCAAATGTAAAGAAGTTTGTAGAGACAACTGACATATGTGCATCTCTTCGTGTAGGCAAAGCTGGTAGATAGGCTACTTCACTTAAAGAAGTACTTGTTTCATCGCATGAAAGCTTAAGTTTGTACAGAGGAAACTGCTAATATATTCAACCACGTTTCTCTTTCTAGAATGCTTCCATATATACAACGGCATCATAACTTATATATACTTTAACTTGGCACGAACCACCCATATGTTTGATGCATGCTTTATGTATAATGAAATGCTGTTGTGTTCGTCTGTACCTAATACATGCAGCTTTGTCTGATTTGTCTTTATGTGAAGTTTTAAAGCCCATTAAAACTGCAGACTTCTGATCATAGCAAACTGAAGGAGAGAAAAGAGGTGCAGATCTAGTAGTGTTCGGAGGAGCAGCATGTAATAGTATTTTCGTTCTAGCATGGTGTTTTGGCGATGGTGATGTTTGTTGTGGGGTAGCTTGTATTTGAGTAGGCATAGCAGATCTACCTGTTCCTGCTGCAACACCAGTTGCCGGAGCAGTGCTAAGAGGTAAACTGCTGGTACAGTGCTGATGTAGCAAACATTAGAGGAGTTGGAGGTGGTTGGTTGTCTAATTTTTGGTGGAGATCGACCACTTGCTCAGTGAGGTGCTGAAGTGTTGCTTTAATGTTGATGGTGTCGGCACATAGGTTTCTCAGCATGGTAGTTTGGCTGGTTAGAATGGTGTTCATGGTGTTTTGGTGGTGGATGGGTTGTTCGAAGATTGCATCTACTTGGGTCATTGTAATGGGATTGTTTGGATATATAGAGAGAATGGAAGGAGAGGCCAATCAGCGAAAGCACCAATTGATATGACTATATCAGGTTATAGGCAAGAAGGAAGAAGAATCAGTGGAGAAGAGGAAGAAAGGGCTGGAAAAGAAAGGATAAAAGAGATAGAAAGAGTTCACAATTTAATTCTTCTATATATTTATACTAGCAAAGGTACAATTATATAGCAGTACATCCTAACAACTTGCAATACGTGGCTGGCTTTTAGGCGCCAAAAACAATAGCAGAGTTGTAAAAAGTAACATGGCTGCCACTACTAACAACTTTATGGTGCCATTTTGATATGCCTAATCCATAAGCCTCCTATGTATTATTATTACCATATCAGTTTCAGTCGGAATCCTGGTTTAATTTTAATTTAAAGATCAGTCAATTATTAGTAATCAAATATGTATAAGATTTTTTTTTAAGGATGATGATTATAATAGTAATAGCCCAATCAGACAGAAAAGAATTAACAAGTGCAGTCTTCTTCATTTTCCGATAAGTTGACTGTGTTGAATATAGTCCAAATGGTAATTATAAGATCGTGAAAGTTGCACAGACTTGGGAATTAAGATGGTAGTGGGATATTTTTTCTCTACAATAAAACTACAAGACCCGAAATGAGGGTAACAATAATTACCTGCTTAATTGTAGTGGATATGGAGCATCCTGAGAGGTGCCATATATAATCTGAAAAAAGGTAATATATATGCCTAGTTGGTCTCTTAGATCCATTAAATGTTATTAGTTAACTCAAATCATCAGATATTGTTTTCATATCATGCTTAGTTGCCTGTAATCGAACAATTGTAGACCGATGCTAACCTCCTATCAAAAGAACTAACGCTTAGTGCACCAAAAACACATGGTACACAAAGACATTTATCTCTTATTAGATTTAAGTATGAAACTAGTCTGCCTTAAATTCATGTACATACTGCTCATATTCCTCTCTAGCCAACCAATCACTTGACAATGTCTCCTAACCAGAACCACTGGCCCGTCAGTTCCGGTTAACTCACTATTGCATACTGCTCTAAAAATCCCATCAATAATAACCATCAAACATTCTACCATCTGCCATCCCAACCCTTTCCTCCACTCCTTCATCTCCGCAAACACTATCGTTAACAGTTACACATGCTAAGATCGGGTTCCTTGTTTACTGGTAAATAATAGATTCAAGGATCGCAGTGTTATAGGAATACTTAGAAAACGCAAGAAGTTAAGGTGTAGTGTCAATTAGCAAACATATTCCTCTCATATCTGAGTTCAGATGTAATGGAACTGAAACCATTTCCAGATTCCTATTTGTTATTGATTCAATGTTTTGATGTTTATGTGCTGAGGTAGTTGCAAAATTGACTTCATTTGCTACTAAAACCAAAATCTCTGATGTAGATCTCCATATAAAATGCTCTTGAAGTGAATTCCTCTTTGTTGTAGTGAATTCCTCTTTGTTGTCTTTTCCTAGCCTTTGAGTTCGAAAAACCAAGTAGATAAGCCAATACAGTATTAATTCCAGCACATAAAACAAATGTACCTTCGTGGTTAGAAGATTGTATATGATCATCAAATTTGCAATAAGATCAAGTTTAAATTGCATATCCTAGAAGAAGAAAAATCCACATCGCTTTTTTCACAATCAGACCTTGGAATCATTTAATAGTTGCCATATTAGAGATTGAGATATTGCATTTGTCATAGTCAAACACTAATTGAAGATGACTAAAACAAATTAATAATAAACTAGGCACAATAGGTCAAAAGCACAATGCCAAACTAGACTCAAAACACACTAAAAAAATCAAAATTCAAAGGGTTGAAACAAATCAAATTCCATATTCACCATGTAAAAATCCATAGTCATTTGTGGAGACTAACTAATCTTGGGTAGATCAAAAACTAGATTGATATGCCATAAACATTGAAGGAATTAATAAAAGAAGTTGATTCTTGAATCGTGATTTCACCAACACTCCATTTTCGTGAATTGAAGAATGGATTAGGAGTGGATTGGCATAGGAAATGGAAGGAGAAAAAGCAGTTTTCTAGAATGCGAAGTGAATCGCCAGCTCCTCTCCCCATGGAATAGATAAACAACCCATCCAAACTAAAGCAAACATAATTACAAAGTTTAGTATAATGGCATATATCACCTGATACATGTGGTTAAGTGGATTCACACAATACCATTTTCGGCAATTTATCAAGTAGATTCACAACACTGCTAAAAATTAATGCCTTAGTCAAATATTTTTTGAGATAGCTATTTTTCCACAAAGAGAGACATCAACAATTATGAACAATTATTTTAGTTATAAGTTAATAGTTAAATGACACTATTGTAGTGCAAAATCAGAGATTTGGGCAGCGGAATATGAATAAACCCAATGATCTAGTCTGTCAACTATTTCAATAATGCCAAAAAAATAAAATCAAGTGGCACAAATTATAGAGAGAACAAAAAACAAAAAAAAACAGAGGAAAGAACACACCAATTTTAATGTGGTTCAGCTTTGCCTACGTCCACGGAGACCCAACAACTTTTAGTTCTTAATGAAGAAATGAGTACAAAAAGATTACAATAGAGAGAAGACTAATTGTGGATTACTTCATACAATAACATGACCCCTATTTATACAGAGGGATTTCTTGGGGATAAAGAAGAGAAGTTTCTAGATTGCTCGGACATGAAGGAAAAATAAATAATATTTTCCTTGATTGGATTGGAGCATAAATGGATGGTGCAATTATGGTTCCAATCTCTTTTGTCCTATCTCGATTCGGTATGGAGAATGTGTAACAACCCGTATTTTCAATAACCTGTTATAACATAAATCGAGGCAGAATTTAATTATAAAATCTGAATCAAGGGAAACGGGCTATGCCATTGCGTTCGCCTCGGAAAAATACGCGAAATAGAGTCCGAGTTTTCGGAAATCGGAGTCCGTATGACCCGATTAAGGCCCAACGAAGTTTTCAGAAAATTTCTAAGTAAAAACAGATTTCAAATTCAAACTTGAATTTGAAAATTGGGCCAGTTTGGGCCAGGCGGGAAAATTCCCGCCAGAACACCCAAGTCGACAGCCCTGTCGACTTGGGAGTCGACTTGGTTGGACCCAAGTCGACAGCCCTGTCGACTTGGGAGTCGACTTGGTTGGACCCAAGTCGACAGCCCTGTCGACTTGGCTGTCGACTTGGTCCAGCCGGGCTGTTTAGACTGGTGCACCATTTAGAGATTGTGTTGAGCTTGGGGGCCAGATTCGATTTCAAGGGCTGAGATTGCAACTAGGGTTTAATCCTATGGCCTAAAACACTTGCCTAATCTATAAATAAGGCCCTAACCTAGCCCTAAATCATCATTAATCTATCCTACAACTAAACTATGGCAAAATCAATCCTCTCATGGCCTCCACTCTCTTCATACAATTCCTAAATAAATTTCTAAGTGATTTTCCATGTATACAAGTGTTTTCAAACTTGTATGAGCATCATTAGCTTGCATTCAAGTCAAGTTTTTATATTAGCATCATAAAGAAAGAGTTTTGATCATTTTGGCTCAAGGGTTTTTATGTTAGAGCTTGCATTTTGGGGTTGATTGATTTCATAAGGGCTTTGTCATATTTTTGTGACTTCTTAAGCATTGTAAGCCCTATTCTACTTTCATACTTAAACTCTAAAGTTAAATGTATGATATGCAAGTTTATATGCAAGTCTACTATGCTATGATATGCAAGTTTATCATGTTGTAATATGCAAGTTTTTATGCAAGTATGCCATGCTATGATATGCAAGTTTGTCATATGTTATGCAAGTTATGTTATGCAAGTTTGTCATATGATATGCAAGTTATGTTATGCAAGTTTGGGTTGATCATTTGGTTCATGTTATCATGTTATGCAAGCTTATCTTGAGTATATGAACATAAAGCTTCAAGTTTTATGCTAAAGGTTGCATTTTGGCAACATGTAAGTTATCATATCTCTTATGATAACTTGCATGTGAGGCTAAATGCGAACTTATGGCCATTTCTACATGTCATTTAGCACCATGTATCACCAATATGCCAAGTTTGGTTTTATGCATGCTTTTGGGGCCTAAAAATGTAATATGCAAGTATATGAACATATGTACATTTCATATGCCACCATGTTGAACTTGTGGCTTCAACACCTTTTATGTCATGATTATGCCAAGTTCCCTCTTTCTATCCTTTATGCGCTATTGCGATATGTAAGCGATGGGATTGCATTTGGGGTTGGGTAAAAGTAAAAGACATAAAAACATAAGCTTGGGAATTTACCTATTAAGTTAGGTCTACCCATTGGGAATTTACCTATTAAGTTAGGTCTACCCAATTGCTTGAAAACTTGTAACATGTTTTGGAAACATGATGGACGTGACACTTAGAAAAGATAAGTGTGGCCAACTCGAGGTTGGGTTGAGTTTGTAGCGTAAACCTACCCGGAACCGACCGGCTTAACTAGTTGCTACAAACAATAGGACCCAATGTGAGAAGTTGGTCATGTTGTACCTTGAACCCGAGGTTAGACCAAGTTGTGGTGTAAAGCTACCCGGACCCGCCCGGCTTAACTAGTAACCACAACAAGGTCTAATGTGAGAGGTTAAGGCGCATTAAATTAATTAATGCCTCGTGATTAGGGTTAAGTCATGGTACACTTAATACTTAACCAGCTTGGGCTTGGTAGATTAATCGGGGTTAAGTCGTGAACTTATCGTTACACTTAACCAAGTTAATCCATGATTATCAAGAGGGTTAAACCGTACTTAACCCACTAGAAAATACTAGCAATGGGGGCCCACTCCACAGTAACCCCAAAATCGTATCATTAAGGCCCTAGGGGCTAGGCTAGGGAGGGGGCACGATTACTGGGCTGGAGGTAAGCGACCAAATAAACGACGGCCGTGTGGTACGCCGATGTAGTTCCGGACGGACTATGGTCGTGCACGTAGTCCGTATTTGGAGAAGTCACCCATGGGTACCAGTAGATCGAGACCGTGCACTCATGTTTATGGTGTCCAGGGGTTGGCACCCTAGGGCTTGATACACCCGAAGGGTGGACCCGGCACAGTTCGACTACAATTATGTTTGGGCCGTATTGACACCAATACGTGACGAGTTAGGCTTAGGGAGCCGATCGACTAGACCATTTGGTTGGACCTTGTATTAGGGTCATTTCATGTTATTGGGCCAAAGCATGGGCCAAGGGATCAATACTTGTTTATTCAAGTCATGTTAGTTTGCTAGTACACCTGGGGTGCAAAACCTTAATTCTGATTATGCGATGACACCTTTATCTACCTTGTTAGTAAATCATCATGCTAGTATCCTTATGATCATACCTGCTGCTCATGCCAGTTAACTTTATCAGTTTACATTGATTGTAGTAGGGCTTACTCAGTCTTTTTGACTGACCTGTTTTCTTTCGCCTCTTTTCTGTCGTCCCCCCCCCCCAGGTTCTCAGGGAGGGAATATTGGAGCTTAGCTTGGATTTTCTGACCGCTTGCTTGAGGGATTTAGCTCATGTACGGTTTGACATGAAGCTAGCTATGGCCATCACTTCTTTGGGGATTAGTACTTATGTATTTCAGTTTTTCAGTTGATGTTGTTTTATCTAGACTTGTCTATTTGGAAAACTATGTTGTACCAGACTTGCTTTGAAATGGTTTAAAATCTTCCGATGTTTTATCTATGTTATTTACTCTGTTTACATATATACATATGTTCTTGTTCTGCCTTGATATATCATTATGCATGTTTACCTGATTCAAACGCCCCTCCAAAGTCAGAGTGCTTGCAAGAGTCACCCTGGCGGAGGTGGGGTGTTACATTTGGTATCAGAGCATATGGTTTACGAGAAGGAACAAGAAGGTTTTTAGAAAACTTTTGAAAAACTATTTTCAAAACCAAGTATAAAGTATTTTCCAAAGAAAAGTCTAGTTTATTTTAAAGGCTATTCCCCAAAAAGCCATTAGAAAAATTCCTTCGTTTTTCTCCATTCTGAATCTGTCTTTTTTCGTTTTCAGTATGGCCGATAACTTTGCTATTCCGGAAGGAGTGCACGTACCTGTTTGGTATAGGAGACTTTTGGAGGCAAGGGCGACCGAAGCCGGCCCCGCAGATGTCCCTTCTCCTCCTCCTCCAGTAGCTAATGTTCCTCCTCCTCCTGTCGCTGAGGTTCCTCTTCCTCCTCCCCTTCAGCATCCACAAGCTGACTTCGCAAAGACTTGCAAAGATTTCAAAGCAATGGGTGGCAAGAACTTTCAAGGCACTGAGACTTTTGTAGAGGCCAGAAATTGGTTGAAAGAAACCGAGGATTTATTTGCCATCTTTGGGATAGACGATCAGAGGAAGATCTTGTTGGCGGTGTGGCTTATGAAGGATGAAGCCGCTTATTGGTGGGAAGTCACCAATGGTACTAGGCTTGTTGAGACATGGGCCGATTTCAGGGCAAGGTTCATGCTTAAGTTTCTATCTTCTGCTGAGGAGAATCTGCAAATGGAGAGGTTCATAACTTTGAAACAAGGAGATATGTCTGTCAAAGAATATGTGAACAAGTTCAATCAGTTAGCTCATTTTGGCTTGGATATGGTGAATACTCCTCAGAAGAAGGCTCTTCGTTTTGCTAGAGGATTGAATGAGCCGTTGCAGGGACTGGCTATGTCACATATTCCCCATGGGGCCACGTTTGAGAGTTTGGTTGATATGGCGTTACTTCAGGGAGATGTCAAGAAAGAGACCAAGATGAATGATACTCAAGTCAAGAAGACTGATTCCCAGGGAAAAGGAAGTCAGGGTAATCCAAGTGGTCAAAGCAGTCAAGGCAATCAGAACAAGGGTCAAGGCAACAAGGGGAACAACAACAAGGGCAAGAACAACAAGGAGAAGTGCCATTATTGTGGTTCAGTTGGGCATCTTATTAAGGATTGTAAGAAGAGGAAAAGGAAGAATGGTGAATGCTTTTTCTGCGGTAAGACTGGACATTTCAGTAGGGATTGTCCGAAGAAGCAAGGGCAAGGCCAGGGTCAGACTCAGCATGCTGGACCTTCAGGAGGGCAAGTTCATGCTCTCAATGTCGCTCCAGTTCCCGATCGAGGTAGTATTTCTGTTGAGAGCCTTGTATATATTTCTGATTTTCCAGTTCGTACCTTGTTTGATTCTGGTGCATCGCATAGCTTTATCTCATCTGATCTTGTTGATAGTTTGCACCTTAGTACTATCTTGGTAGATGATCCCGTCTGTGTCTCAAATCCTATTGGGGGTTCCGCCCATTTGTCTATGATATATGGGGATTTGAGGATATCTATACTGAGTGTAGAGTTCTTGTGCAGTGCTTATGTTCTTGGTTTCAGGGGATACGGATTGATATTGGGCATGGATTGGCTGTCCAGATATGGAGCCATTCTTGATTGTGAGCATAGGGTTGTGAGGCTCGTGACTCGCCTCGGAAACACCCTAGAGATTTCTTGTGATCCGAGAGGTCCCGTCATGTTGTGCTATCTGGAATCACTCGACTCGTCAATGGAAACTCTTCAGTCTGTGAGAGTGGTTCGAGAGTATCCGGATGTTTTCGATGAAGTTAGGGGGTTGCCCCCTAAGCGAGAGATTGATTTCCGCATTTATCTAGTGGATAAAGCAAAGCCTGTTTCTTTGCCCATTCGGCACATGGCTCCGCGTGAAAGGCGGGAGCTAAGTAAGCAAGTGAAAGAGTTGCTTGAGAAGAACTTCATTAGACGAAGTATATCTGAATGGGGAGCGCCTGTGGTATTTGCTACCAAGGCAGATGGTTCTCTCCGACTTTGTGTTGACTATCGAGAGTTAAATAAGCTGACTAAGAAGAACAGACACCCGTTACCGAGGATTGATGATCTCTTTGACCAGCTTGTCGGTGCTTCTGTTTTCACTCAGCTGGATCTTGCTACTGGATTTCATCAGCTCAGGGTAGCCGAAGATAGTATAGACAAGACTGCGTTCAGAACTCCAGATGGATTCTTCGAATGGCTTGTCATGCCGTTCGGCTTGACTAATGCACCCGCATATTTCGTGGACTTGATGAGTAGGGTGTTCAGGGAGTTCTTGAACAAGTTTGTCGTGGTCTTCGTAGATGATATTCTGATCTTCTCTAAGGATGAGGAAGAGCACGCAAGGCATCTCGTGGAGGTGATGGATACGCTTAGAGCGCATCAGTTGAAGGCCAAGTTCTCCAAGTGTCACTTTTGGAGAAGGGAAGTGAGATTCCTTGGGCATATAATGTCTAAGCAAGGCTTAGCGGTGGATCCCGCTAAGGTAGTTGCAGTTCAGGATTGGAAGACTCCAAGGAATGCAACCGAAGTGAGAAGTTTTCTAGGTCTTGCGGGTTTTTACCGGAAGTTCATCAAGGACTTCACGAAGATTTCTTCTCCTCTCACTAAATTGACGAAGAAGAATTTAGTTTTTGCTTGGAGCATAGAATGCGAGCTTGCTTTTCAGAAGCTCAAGAGAGCTCTTACATCAGCACCTGTTCTAGCTTTGCCCGATGGAGGGAAGTTATTTACAGTATACACCGATGCATGTGGCACGGGGTTAGGAGCTGTTCTTATGCAAGAAGGAAGGGTGGTATGCTTTGGCGGTAGACAACTCAAAGTGCATGAGAAGAATTATCCCACTCATGACTTAGAGTTGGCAGCAATAGTATATGCACTCAAGGCTTGGCGCCATTATCTTCTGGGAGAAAGATTTGAGCTTTATACCGATCACAAGTCATTGAAGTATCTCTTTTCTCATAAGGATCTGAATCTGAGGCAACAAAGATGGATGGAATTCTTGGCGTTCTACTATTTTGAGATAGCTTATACCCCTGGCAAGGGGAATGTGGTAGTAGATGCATTGAGTAGAAGAAGGTTGACCCTAAGTCCTCTATTCGTTGAGATGAAGAATTTAGAGTATGTAGCAACCTTTGATTTCTCTTTGGCGGTTGAGTCAATGACCGGTTCTTTAGCATCTCTGGAACTCAGACCTACCCTTCTTGATCAAGTTGGGGCTTCGCAGAGAGAAGACCCTCAGATAGTTGAGATTATGGATAAGCTAATTCGAGGAGAGACGTCTAGTCATCTCGCTCGATATTCTATTGATGACAAGGGTTGGCTGAGGAGAGACGGAAGGTTATGTGTTCCAATGGTAGAAGATCTAGTAAGAAGAGTTCTTGAGGAAGCGCATCGCTCTAAGTTGACTATACATCTGGGCGGAGATAAGATGTATAAAGATATGAAGCGCATTTTCTTTTGGCCTGGGATGAAGAAGGATGTGGCAGAATTTGTCTCTAGATGTATCATTTGCCAGCAAGTTAAGGCCGAGTCGAAGAAGCCCGGTGGGCTATTGCATCCTCTAGACGTTCCACTATGGAAGTGGGAGAGTATTTCCATGGATTTTACCGATGGGCTACCAAGGTCAAGGAAAGGGAATACGAGCATTTGGGTTATTGTGGATAGACTTACGAAGAGTGCTCATTTCATTCCGGTGAAGAGCAAGAGGACCGCATCTTGGCTAGCGTCGGTATATCTTCGTGAGATTGTGAGACTACATGGAGTCCCTTCTAGTATAGTCAATGACCGTGACCCAATCTTTACAAGTCAATTCTGGAATAGCTTGCAAGAAGCTATGGGCACAAGGTTGAATCTAAGTACGGCCTATCACCCACAGATGGACGGTCAAACCGAAAGGGTGAATAGGGTACTCGAGGATCTGTTGAGGCTTTGTATTCTGGATTTTGGTGGTACTTGGGAAGACCATCTTCGTCTTGTTGAGTTTGCATATAATAACAGTTATCAGGCAAGCATAGGGATGGCACCATTTAAAGCTCTATATGGGAGGCCGTGCAAGTCGCCTACATGTTGGTGGGAGACTACAGATAAGCTTATACTTGGGCCTGATCTGATCAGAGATACATCCGAGAAGATCGAGTTGATTCGGAGACGGATGAAAGCGGCCCAAGACCGACAGAAATCCTATGCTGATAAGCGAAGAACTGATTTGGAGTTTGATGTTGGAGATATGGTTTTCGTGAAGGTTTCTCCTTTGCGGAATGTGGTCCGATTTGGAGCCGTTGGGAAGTTAGCACCGAGGTTTGTTGGACCATTACCTATTATAGAGAGGATCGGGCATATGGCTTATAGAGTGAAGTTGCCCGAGAAGCTTGCCGGAGTACACGATGTTTTTCATGTCTCGCATCTCCGGAAGTGTTTACATGAATCAGCTGAGGTTGTTGAACCGAGTGTTCTGGAAGATGTGGAAGTGGAGAAAGAAGCTACCTTGAGGAGAGCTTTGATTCGTATCTTGGGGACGGAAACCAAGAAGCTAAGGAATCGAGAGGTCAAGTTGGTGAAGGTTCAATGGGGTGAAGCCGAAGAAGACGCAACTTGGGGAAACCGAGGAGAAGATGCGTGGGCTTTATCCATTCCTTTTTGAGGGTACACTCTCAATCTCTTTTCTTTGTTAGCATATCTTTCTCTTTGCTATCCATGTTTAGCTAGTTTATCGTGTTAATCTTGTCATGAGAACCTTAGGTAGAAACCCTTTGGATGAAACATGTGTTTGAAACATGTTATGCTTGATGGTTGCAAGTGGTTGCAAGTGTTTGCAAGTGGTTACTCGTGGATGCATTATACACGTTAGGCACTAGATCGGCTCACACACTCCTCATATTGCATATGCATGAGTGTTTATGCTTATTCATGGATGAAAATTTTTGTTTGTTATCACATGGATGTTGCATATGGATGTATGTGATGTGCACACATATAGATGTTATACATTATGTTAGGAATTGCATACATATGGATTCATTTCACTAACATAATTTGCATTGAGGATATTTGCATTAGATAAGGACATATACACACACCTTTGCATATGTTCATACAACATTTAGAGTCTTGTAAGGACAATGATTGCTCGTGGATGATGTTTTGAGTAGATGGATGTTGGATGGTAGGATACGTTCTTCCTAACTTGAAGATTTCGGGGACGAAATCCTTTAAGGAGGGGAGAATGTAACAACCCGTATTTTCAATAACCTGTAATAACATAAATCGAGGCAAAATTTAATTCTAAAATCTGAATTAAGGGAAACAGGCTATGCCATTGCGTTCGTCTCGGAAAAATACGCGAAATAGAGTCCGAGTTTTCGGAAATCGGAGTCCGTATGACCCGATTAAGGCCCAACGAATTTTTCAGAAAATTTCTAAGTAAAAACAGATTTCAAATTCAAACTTGAATTTGAAAATTGGGCCAGTTTGGGCCAGGCGGGAAAATTCCCGTCAGAACACCCAAGTCGACAGCCCTGTCGACTTGGGAGTCGACTTGGTTGGACCCAAGTCGATAGCCCTGTCGACTTGGCTGTCGACTTGGTCCAGCCGGGCTGTTTAGCCTGGTGCACCATTTAGAGATTGTGTTGAGCTTGGGGGCCAGATTCGATTTCAAGGGCTGAGATTGCAACTAGGGTTTAATCCTATGGCCTAAAACACTTGCCTAATCTATAAATAAGGCCCTAACCTAGCCCTAAATCATCATTAATCTATCCTACAACTAAACTATGGCAAAATCAATCCTCTCATGGCCTCCACTCTCTTCATACAATTCCTAAATAAATTTTTAAGTGATTTTTCATGCATACAAGTGTTTTCAAACTTGTATGAGCATCATTAGCTTGCATTCAAGTCAAGTTTTTATATTAGCATCATAAAGAAAGAGTTTTGATCATTTTGGCTCAAGGGTTTTTATGTTAGAGCTTGCATTTTGGGGTTGATTGATTTCATAAGGGCTTTGTCATATTTTTGTGACTTCTTAAGCATTGTAAGCCCTATTCTACTTTCATACTTAAACTCTAAAGTTAAATGTATGATATGCAAGTTTTTATGCAAGTCTACTATGCTATGATATGCAAGTTTATCATGTTGTAATATGCAAGTTTTTATGCAAGTATGCCATGCTATGATATGCAAGTTTGTCATATGTTATGCAAGTTATGTTATGCAAGTTTGTCATATGATATGCAAGTTATGTTATGCAAGTTTGGGATGATCATTTGGTTCATGTTATCATGTTATGCAAGCTTATCTTGAGTATATGAACATAAAGCTTCAAGTTTTATGCTAAAGGTTGCATTTTGGCAACATGTAAGTTATCATATCTCTTATGATAACTTGCATGTGAGGCTAAATGCGAACTTATGGCCATTTCTACATGTCATTTAGCACCATGTATCACCAATATGCCAAGTTTGGTTTTATGCATGCTTTTGGGGCCTAAAAATGTAATATGCAAGTATATGAACATATGTACATTTCATATGCCACCATGTTGAACTTGTGGCTTCAACACCTTTTATGTCATGATTATGCCAAGTTCCCTTTTCTATCCTTTATGCGCTATTGCGATATGTAAGCGATGGGATTGCGTTTGGGGTTGGGTAAAAGTAAAAGACATAAAAACATAAGCTTGGGAATTTACAAATTAAGTTAGGTCTACCCATTGGGAATTTACCTATTAAGTTAGGTCTACCCAATTGCTTGAAAACTTGTAACATGTTTTGGAAACATGATGGACATGACACTTAGAAAAGATAAGTGTGGCCAACTCGAGGTTGGGTTGAGTTTGTAGCGTAAACCTACCCGGAACCGACCGGCTTAACTAGTTGCTACAAACAATAGGACCCAATGTGAGAAGTTGGTCATGTTGTACCTTGAACCCGATGTTAGACCAAGTTGTGGTGTAAAGCTACCCGGACCCGCCCGGCTTAACTAGTAACCACAACAAGGTCTAATATGAGAGGTTAAGGCGCATTAAATTAATTAATGCCTCGTGATTATGGTTAAGTAATGGTCCACTTAATACTTAACCAACTTGGGCTTGGTAGATTAATCGGGGTTAAGTCGTGAACTTATCGTTACACTTAACCAAGTTAATCCATGATTATCAAGAGGGTTAAACCGTACTTAACCCACTAGAAAATACTAGCAATGGGGGCCCACTCCGCAGTAACCCCAAAATTGTATCATTAAGGCCCTAGGGGCTAGGCTAGGGAGGGGGCACGATTACTGGGCTGGAGGTAAGCGACCAAATAAACGACGGCCGTGTGGTACGCCGATGTAGTTCCGGACGGACTATGGTCGTGCACGTAGTCCGTATTTGGAGAAGTCACCCATGGGTACCAGTAGATCGAGACTGTGCACTCATGTTTATGGTGTCCAGGGGTTGGCACCCTAGGGCTTGATACACCCGAAGGGTGGACCCGACACAGTTCGACTACAATTATGTTTGGGCCGTATTGACACCAATACGTGACGAGTTAGGCTTAGGGAGCCGATCGACTAGACCGTTTGGTTGGACCTTGTATTAGGGTCATTTCATGTTATTGGGCCAAAGCATGGGCCAAGGGATCAATACTTGTTTATTCAAGTCATGTTAGTTTGCTAGTACACCTGGGGTGCAAAACCTTAATCCTGATTATGCGATGACACCTTTATCTACCTTGTTAGTAAATCATCATGCTAGTATCCTTATGATCATACCTGCTGCTCATGCCAGTTAACTTTATCAGTTTACATTGATTGTAGTAGGGCTTACTCAGTCTTTTTGACTGACCTGTTTTCTTTCGCCTCTTTTCTTCCGTTCCCCCCCCCCCAGGTTCTCAGGGAGGGAATATTGGAGCTTAGCTTGGATTTTCTGACCACTTGCTTGAGGGATTTAGCTCATGTACGGTTTGACATGAAGCTAGCTATGGCCATCACTTCTTTGGGGATTAGTACTTATGTATTTCAGTTTTTCAATTGATGTTGTTTTATCTAGACTTGTTTATTTGGAAAACTATGTTGTACCAGACTTGCTTTGAAATGGTTTAAAATCTTCCGATGTTTTATCTATGTTATTTACTCTGTTTACATATATACATATGTTCTTGTTCTGCCTTGATATATCATTATGCATGTTTACCTGATTCAAACGCCCCTCCAAAGTCAGAGTGCTTGCAAGAGTCACCCTGGCGGAGGTGGGGTGTTACAGAATGCTAAACCGATGGCTACTCCATTAGGCTCTCAATTCAAACTATCCAAAGATATGTGACCCACATCGGATGAAGACAAAAGGGATATGCGTAATATACCTTATTCTAGTGTTGTTGGTAGTCTCATGTATGCAATGGTGTGCACGAGACTAGATTTGGCCCATGCAGTTGGCGTTGTCAGTCGATATATGTCTAACCCAGGTAAAGAGCATTGGCAAGCAGTGAAGTGGATTATCAGATATCTTCGTGGCACTTCTTCAATTGGCTTGTTATATGGTGGAGTAGATAGAGACATCTCTCTTAGAGGATACTGTGATTCAGATTACGCTGGGGATAAAGATGGACGGAAGTCGATGTTGGGCTATGTTTTTACACTTGGCATAGGCCCGATTTCGTGGAGATCAAAGTTGTAGTCTATCGTAGCTTTGTCGATTACCGAAGTAGAGTTGATATAGATTGTGGAAGCAACAAAGGAAGGATTGTACTTACTTCAGTTGTTGGATGATCTTTCAATGGCGCAACAGACAGTGAAGCTATTTTCAGACAGTCAGAGTGCGATTCATCTTGTTGAGAATCAGGCTTATAGTTCACGGACGAAGCACATTGATGTTAGAGGCTTCTTTCTTATGCTTGAGGAAGAACGAAGCAAGATTAAATTATTGAAGGTGGGTAATTCGAATAATCCTTCAGATATGATGACCAAGTCACTTCCAAAAGACAAGTTTGAGCATTTCTCAAACTTGATCAGTTTGCTTCCTGTTACTTGAGCGCCATGGGGCACTGGGCCCAACAACTTCTATGTTGATTGTTGAAGATGAGATAATGAAGGAAGATTGCCATATTTGAATCAAGGTGGAGTGTTTAAATTAATGATTCAAATATTTGTAGAGAAGGAAAGAAATTGATTGATTGTCAATTAATTAATTGGCTCGTATATGGAAAGATATAAGAGTAAGTTTTTGGAAGAAAAATAAAAGGCCAATCAATCAATTAATGTAGAATCAATTTCAACAACTATAAGATCTGGTAGAAAATAAAGATAAATAGCACATGTAATTGAAACTAATTCCTCGATCGGTAGTGTCCAAATGCTTAAAAGTATCACAGTGCTCAACTTTTTGAACGTTTTAGCTTTTCTTTTAAAATAACTTTTAATTTAGTAAAATAGAAAAATAGAACATTAGTGTTATAGCAAATTACTAGTAAAGCACATATTGTTTAGGAATTATGCAATAATTGTTTCATTTCTTACTATCGTCACTTACAAGACTATGGTAGAACTATAAGCTAGAAGCATAGGCAGATATACAATAAAGGAGGATGTGGACAGGAGATAACCACGCTTATGTCCATTTAATCCAAATAACCAAACAAATAAACCAACTAGTAATTATTATTAGGTTTTCAAGAATTAAAAATGGGTTTTTGGCTCAGCCTTTTCAATGAGGCTATCTGGGCAAAACAAGTTACTTCTAGTAAGCTAATTATAACTTACCAATGCTACTGTTATATAATAGAAACAACCGTGGCTACTAGCATTTAAAGTTAGAAAATTTTGGTTGTAGAATTCATGTAAGCGACACAAGCATGCAAATAGAAAAATATCTATTCTAATGCAAAAAAAATTAGCAACTCAAGGAACTTCTTAAAAACAACAAACAAACAATATATCAACTCAAAAAGCAGATGAAATCATTGAAAACCCTAAGAGAAACCATGGAAAATTCAGTAGTTAATACTTACAATTCAATCGCCACTAGTTTTGCCTTGAAAATCTCAATATTCTATTTTCTAAACACCACTCTTTAATTTCTCGAATCATAAATTAAGGTATTTCACAAAATTACCTTATGTTTTTCTTCCATGATTCTGATTACTCCTATTTGACGCTTTCATGCTAGAACATTACCTCCCCGAAAAATGTTCGGTATTTTGAAGCTCCTACTGTAAGAAGTTGACATTAGAAAAAGGACCGATGGTGGATTGGAAAATTTCATGAAAATCGTAGTTGGATATGAGATGGAATTTCTTCCCATATCTAAAATGATAAATAATAATTTAGGGATAACCGAAGAAGGTTTTAACGCACTGTTATATCGTCACGACGGGTGATGGAAATCCAACGGATAATGATAAATCTCACTCGATTTTTAGGATTGTCGGTGAAATCTAACGGTCTACATCTTTCTCACATGGATCACTAGTATGATCAAAGAAATTTAATATATTGACTTTTAAATAATGCTGTGTCACTATTGCTAGAAAAAAAATCACATAAGTTGCAAGAATAATCTCTTTACAACTAACTAAAAAATTATTTACAGTGGTTCGTAATCATTACATAAAATAATTAAATTTCATAATGGAAAGAATATATTATAAACACGTTAGAGCGGAAGTCACTGTCAAATATTGTTTTAAAATAAGCAAAATGCATCATATATTTTGTAAATTGTAATAATAATTTTATGTTGGGTAAAACATAACTTCACAACATTACTTGCACATAGCTAAAAATCAATTTACGATGGTTTAGAAAGTAGCTGTTAATCTATCTTCTTTTACAACATTTACTTCAAAATTTGATCCATATAGTTATTTTGCAACATTTTCTTGAATAAACATTGTAAAATACTTGTTATTCTACAACAGTTTCCCGAAACGCTGCAGAATTCATGTTGTAATTAGTGTGCTGAAAAGTTCTCTTGAGGTAATCTTTTTTCCATGGAATTTACAAAACAATCGATACATAGTTTTGTATGGAGAAGCTTTTTTTAGGCCGTAGACTTCGTCTTGACACAAAACCACTATTACTTTTTCATAAAAGAGGTTAGTTTTCCTGAGAATACGGTTTGTAAGTTTTCCTTTTATCAAAGGTAAGTTTTTCAATATTTTTGGCATTCCATTGGTGTATATATCTCTAATATTTTGTGTGTAACAAGCGTATGGAACTAAACTTAAAGTGATTAATTTAACCACTTGATTAAAACACTAGATATATACATGCATATGGAGATAGCCATATAGCGATAATAACTTCATGGAGACGACCAAGTGGAGATTAATGATATGTTAGTATCAAACAAGTGATCCCATTAATTAAACATCACATGTTCAACCTTTGGAGATATTCATTGACTCGATGTTGTCTTTATTACTAGAATTGGTTAACTTATGAAGATAATCATGTTTGAATCAATTAATTTACATTTAATTTAGTATAATGCAATTGCTTACCAAGTGAGATTTTTTTAAAGATTTTTTGTGCTTCCCAATAAGATATATACATTGGAAAGATCTAACATCTTAGTTGCATCTATATTTGGAAAAACTGCTAGCAATATATTAATTTAAACTTATATCATTATAATTTCCTTTTAAATTATAGGCAACTTAGCCCTGTTTGGTTATAAAACTTGCTGCTCTAAAGCATTCTCATCTGCTAACATACTTCTAATATATGTTAAATAGTTGACATCATCTTTCCAGTATATTATGCAGCTTATCAAAGAAGCACTCAAGATTCTTACTTGCGGTTGCTATTTTCTACACATAGTTTATACGTAAGCATTTTCAACTTTACTTGTTTTTAGATAAGCTCCTGAAGCCATAATCATTCGTCTTTAATGACTTGATATGTACTTCAACACACACTTCCCTCTATGGTGTATACTTCTCTTTATGACTTGATATAATATAAAACTAATTTGCTAAATTATGTATTTACCTATCATCATAATAATACCAAGTATTTTATGTATGACCATAAGCAAGAATCGTAGAAACAGTGCTTTTTCATTAGTAGAATTTGTAGTTGGAGTGAATCGATGTTTTTGAGGTTTGTAGCCTAAATATTATACATAATAGTTATTGGCTAAGGATTAATTTTGTTATCTTAAATTCTTAATCATGGTTTGAGGTCTCGTCCGACACCACGAAATCCCGTCGATCTCGTCTCGGTTTCGACGGTCACCGGGTTGAAACAACGACAAAATCTCGTACCGCTTCTACAAAGGGGAAGAAAAAAACCTAAATCGCGAAGTCATTAAACACCAATTGAAGAAAATAAATTAGTGTATTGTTTTTTCACCATTCAGAAATCTTGACAGCCAACTCAAGGTTCAAAATCTTGCCGATTCGAAGTAACCACGCTCTGGAGATGCAAAATCCAGTTGCAAATCGATGGTCGGCTTGGACGTGATTAATCGATATGTGAATTCTCACAAAAAAAAAATACCGCCTCACGCTTTTTTTGGGTTTCCCTCTTTTTTTTGTGAATGTTTGTTGATTGGAGGGGGGGGGGGTAATCAAATGTATTCCCCCTTTTTTCTTCCTAAACGAAAGTGCAGCGTACAGTAGAACTTTGAGAGTTTGACTGGCCTCTTTTTCTTTTATCTTTTGTTTTATTTGCTGCTTTCCTATTGGCGTGTGCAACACGGTACTGATCTGAAACAAGTTGGAGTCCATTTGCTTCTTATTTTACTGCGTTACTTGAATAGTCCTATTGAATGCATATAAATATGATGTGCGGACCTGAGCCCATAAAGTGACTTCTGCATAGTAATTTGTTGTTGGCTAGTCATATTGAATGCATATGGATCTGAATACATCATGGTAAACTGACATTAACTTTTTCAAAAAATATATAAAAATATGATATTTGGACCGAAACCGGAACAAAAATCGAAACCGTCGAAATCGCCGAAACCATCGGAAACTAGTAAATTTTCAAATGACCGAAACCGAGTTTTCGAACCTTGATCTTAATATACACATTATGTTTTCTTTCATAATGTTTTTTATTTATAATATCCGAAGAATGGTTATTAGTACGACAATTTTAATTCGATAATTATTTGTCCTTTGATAAGATGATTTATACTCTATTGTTACCAAGATTTTACTATGAAAGTTGTCTTATTAAGATGCTTCATGCATGCTTTTACCAAATAAAATCACCTTAGAAAGTGCATCTAAGAAAATAGAATGTTAATCTAAGCTTCAAACCTATGTGTATGCCCTTTGGTTTATGTTTAATAAAGTCCATCTAAGAAAGTGCATTTTCAACTTTACATGCTTTTAGATATGCTCCTGAAGCTATAATCATTCATCTCTAATGACTTGATATGTACTTCAACACATACTTCCCACTATGGTGTATACTTCTCTTTATGACTTGATATATATAATATAAAACTAATTTGCTGAATTATATGTTTACCTCTCATCGTAAGAATACCAAGTATTTTATGTGTGACCATAAGCAAGAATCGTATATACAGTGCTTTTCCATTAGTAGAATTTGTAGTTGGATTGAATCGATGTTATTGAGATTTGTAGCCTAACTATTATACATAATAGTTATTGGCTAAGGTTTAATTTAGTTATCTTAATATACATATTATGTTTTTTTTCAAATGTTTTTTATTTATAATATCCGAAGAATGGTAATTGGTAAATTTTAATTAGATAATTATTTGTCTTTTGATAAGATGATTTATACTCTATTGTTACCAAGATTTTACTATGAAAGTTTTCCTATTAAGATACTTCATGCATGCTTCTATCAAATAAAAGCACCTTAGAAAGAGCATCTAAGAAAATAGAATGTTAATCTATGCTTCAAACCTGTGTGTATGCCCTTTGGTTTATATTTCAATTTTGTCTTTGTCCGAGTTGCTAAATTATATCAATGATGTTTTGAACGGACATACACCCACGGGGTGTTTTCCATCAACAAACCCTTAGTTTAGTCATTCGCTCATATACAAGTAAAAATAGCCATATGGGAGGATACCACGGTAACATTCTAAAGTTATAGTTTTAAGTAAACAAAAAAGAAATGAACAGTGTAAAAAAGAATAGAAGCTTAATAACAATGAAAAGTCCATGAGAAATTTTGTTTGAGAAGGTAATGTTATCTATTATCTATTATTTAATTTCAATGGGAAAACAGGAAAGAGGTCATGCTTATGTGTCATATCCCTCGGTCCAACGTTTTCCCATATCTCTTTCCCCGTCAGATTTACGAACAAATATTTGTTTCTACTTATTTTTTTAATTTCGTGTGCTGCTAAAAGCACCCAAAAATGTGCTTCCTAAAACCATAATTAATTTAATCACTCTTAATTAATTTAATTTTAATGTACTTCCTAAAATCAGTTTAATTCCTCCACTCATTCCCTAATCATCGAACGTATTCCATCTCTCGCCATTAGTTCAAACGTAAACCCTATTTTTTTTATCATCTTATCTTGATCGATCAAATATAAACGTTGACTTGATATGCTTCCTAACATGATCCGCCGTCTACTTCTTCCCCAATTGATTCCACTTAAACCCTGATTCTCAATTTTATTGTAATTCGAGAAAAACTTATTAATCATTACAGTTGGATTTCTTAGCAATGAAGGGCGAGAACTTATACAGTTAGAAATCACAGATTTATCAAAAGAGATTTTATTGAATTGTCTTTTTGTAATAATGTACTGAACAGAACAATTAACGTCCCTTTATATACAGGGAAACGTTTTTACAAAATGAAATGGGCCTTGGGCTAAGGCAGAAACAAAACAAGCCCAATGAAAAAATAAAAATATGATATATGCTTTTGTGAACAACGGAGCCGACATTGTATTTCTTTTTGCCCCCCTCAAACATAACCCTAGGGTAAGGGTTGCTCTCGAGAAACTAGAAAAATGGCGGCTCCATCGGCTCCACGAGACAAAATTGATGAAGAATAGTGACGCAGACGACTGATTGATGAAGGATACTCTCTTTTCAGGCCTCCACGACAGGTAAATCGTGCTTTTCTCAAGTTAACTACTTGAGAGAACTCGATCTACTGAGAGAGGTTAAATTGGATGAGGAACACTTGTGTTCTTATGAAGTCCTAGCTGAGTGGAGTAGATCTGACAACAATCGGTCATGGAACTTCAACAATTTGGGATAAATCAGGATTCTGGGATGAAAATGATTCTCCTTGATCTTTCAGCTTCATCTGCAACATCAACGTTTAATTCCACTTTGAGCCTGTGGAAATTTGGCCTTGACAAGGGTTTTGTGAGGATGTCAGCTTTCTGATCTGAGGAAGGTATATAACCGATCTTCAATTTTCCTTTAACAACTTGCTCTCTGATAAAGTATAGATCTAATTCTATATGTTTGGTTTTAGAATGTAACACTGGATTAGAGGATAAGGATATAGCACTAATATTATCACACCATATAGTGGGTTTCTTGGTTGATGTGATTTGTAACTCACTTAATAGTGACTCTATCCACATAACTTCAGCTGTACAACTAGTAACGCTTCTAAATTCTGCCTCAGTACTTGATCTGGAAACCGTACTTTGTTTTTTAGCACACCAGGATACAGGATTTTTACCTAGAAAAATGCAATAACCTGAAGTGGATTTTCTGTCATCATAATCTGTTCCTCAGTCAGCATCAGCATAAGCATTAATATTCAATGTGTTGCTAGTTTTAAGAATTAAACCATGCTCACTAGTTCCCTTGAGATATCTTAATATCCTTTTAACTGCCTTCCAGTGACTATCCAAAGGATTTTTCATATATTGGCTAACCTTTTTGACACTGAATGCTATATCTGGTCTGGTTATAGTCGCATATTGAAGTGCTCCAATAATACTTCTAAAAAAACTTCCATCCTGAAATGATTCTCCTTTATGTTTGGATAGTTGTATATTTGTGATCATAGGAGTTGGTAGAGGATTTGCCTTGTGCATTTGAGCCCTGTGAAGAATTTCTGAAATATATTTTCTTTGACTAAGATATATTTCAGAATTTGATATTCTTTTGACTTCAACCCCTAAGAAATAGTTTAGATCACCCAAATCTTTGATTGAGAATTCTGAATTTAGCATATTTGTGACAGCTTTGATTTCACCATTGTTGCTGCCTGTAATGATAAAGTCATCAACATAGATAAGTATATATGTTGTGTCAGAATCAGTAATTTTGATAAAAATTGAGTTATCAGATTTGGATGATCTGTATCCATGATTGACAAGGGTTGTTTTTAGTTTATCAAACCAAACCCTAGGAGCTTGCTTCAAACCGTAAATTGCCTTGTTGAGTTTGCACACCAAGTTCTTTGTTGATTGTTGAATAAATCCCTGAGGTTGCTCCATGTAGACCTCTTCCTGTAAATCACCATTAAGAAATGCATTGTTAACATCTAATTGTTTGATGCTCCAATTTTTATACAAAGCAATTGTCAAGATTATTCTGATTGATGTGGGTTTCACAACAGGTGAAAAAGTTTCTGAAAAATCAAAACCATACTGTTGTGAATATCCTTTAGCAACCAGTCTTGCTTTGTACTTAGAAATTGAACCATCAACATTTCTTTTTAACTTAAAAACCCATTTACAACCAATGATATTCCTGTGTTCTGGTTTTTCAACCAGTTTCCATGTTCCTTTATTAATTAAGGCACTGTATTCATCATTCATAGCTGATCTCCAATTTTCATTTTGAGCTGCTTCGAAATATGATGATGGCTCTTCAGGAATAGTTGTAGCATTAAAAAAATTGGGTTTGAAAATTCCACATTTTGCTCTTGTAAGCATTGGATGCTGATTTGCAGCTTCATTGACAGCAGTAGCTTAATTGTTATTATTTTCACTGTTACCTCCTGTATGACTATCATGTAAATCACTGATACTTTGTCTTCTTTGTTGAGCATTGTCTTCAATCTGATAACTGGAGGATAATTGCTCTTGACCTGGCCTGTTTGAAGGCATGGTGAGTTGAGGACTAGTATTACTGCTTTGTTCTTGACCTGGCCCTCTTGATGGCACAGTGTGTTGAGAGTTTCCATTGATATCAAGTTTATCAACATGAATTGGCACTAGCACTTCAGTCTCATCAGGTATATCAATCATTACCTGTCTAGTACTTGTATCTTTTTCTGAAATATTTTCAATATTTTTGCTAAAGGGATATACATGTTCATTAAATCTTACATGCCTAGAAATATTAATTTTTCCTTTATTATCTAGACACTTATACCCTTTTTGTTTATTACAATATCCCAGAAAAGTACAAGATGTAGATCTATAATCTAACTTATGATTATTATAAGGTCTTATAAAAGGAAAACATTGACATCCAAACACCTTTAAATGTTTGTAATATGGCTTGATATTGGTTAGAATTTCTTGAGGACATTTGAATTTTAACACCTTAGTTGGCATTAAATTGATCAAATGTACTGCTGTATAAAATGCATCTGCCCAATATTTAAAAGGCATAGATGCTTGAGCCAACAATGTCAAACCAGTTTCAACAATATGCCTATGTTTTCTTTCAATTAATCCATTTTGTTCTGAAGTGTAGGGACATGTAGTTCTGTGGTTAATACCCTTTTTGTCAAAAAATGATTTTAAGGGTAAAAATTCTCTTCCCCCATCAGTTTGAAAAGTATGAACTTTATTTCCAGTAATATTCTCAACCTTGTTAATGAACTGTATCACTACATTACTGGTTTCAGACTTAGATTTTAGCATGTAAATCCATACAAACCTGGAATAGGCATCAATAAATGATATATAGTATTTGTGACCATAGCAAGAACTAATATGTGCAGGACCCCATAAATCTGTAGCAATCAATTCAAGTGGTCTAGAATAAACAGTGTGTGAGTCTGGAAATGCAAGTTTATGACTCTTTCCCAATTGACAAGCTGAACACATGTATGATTCAGGAAATTGATAAGCAGAAAAATTGTTATTCATCATAACATGTTTAGTGATTTTTACACTAGGATGGCCAAGTTTATAATGCCACAAATCAAAGTCCTTAGTGCAACTAGAATCATTAGTAACAGATAGAATACAATTGTTATTTTTGTGTACAGAATTATTTGAACTAATATCAAATCTGTACAATCCATTACTCTCTTTACCCTGCAATAAAATTTTATGTGTCAGTATGTCCTTGACAATGCATGAATTAGGATGAAATTCAAAATAAACCTTGTTATCCTTAGCAAATTGGGAAACACTCATCAAATTTTTTTTAATGGATGGAACTCTCAATAATTTTTTTAAAAATAAATTTTTTGTTTCATCTAAACTTGCATTTCCAGTGTGTGTAATTAGTGCAGTTTTACCATTACCAACAGTGAGATTTTGGGTACCTTTATACTCCTTGTTCCCCAAATTGAGATTGTTCAGATTGTTAGTAACATGGTTTGTAGCACCTGAGTCTGGGAACCAACAATCATCTGACACATCATCATTAGAGGTAGAATCTGTATTGTGAATTTCAGCCTGTGCTTTACTGCCTTCATTAGAATTCACTAAATTTGCTGAAGCATTGTTATTTTGATGTGAGGGAGTATAGTTAGTATTGAATCTGAAATAGCACTTGCTAGCACTATGCCCCACTTTATCACAAATTTGACATCTTATTCTATTATAGTTGTTGTTATTGTTACTTCTACCAGCTCTTCTTCCTCTTCCAGACCAACCCCCTCTTTGATTGTTGAATTGATTTCTTGAATTATTTCCTTTGTCCTGATTTTTTCCTCTGCCATATGTTGTATAATTGACAGACAAATCAGCATTAACAGTTTTCTTGTGTTCAATTCTTCCTTCATGTGATAGTAAGGTAGAATATACATATTGAAGTGAAGGGGTTGGATCCATGGATAGGATTATAGCAGTGACTGCTTCATATTCATCCTCTAAACCACTAACAATAGCAATAACTTGTTCAGATTCAGGTATTCTTTGACCTGCTGAGTTCAGTTGATCACAAATGTTTTTTACTTTTAACAAGTATTCATTCATTGATGACTCTCCCTTCCTTATACTATGCAACTGCCTTCTATAATGCATCACTCTGGCTGATGATTGATTTGAAAAATTTCTTGCAATGGTTTCCCAAACTTCTTGAGCAGTTTTAACCCCAATCGATTGAGGTAAGATAGTTGGACCAATAGATGACATCAACCATGCACATACTAATCCATCTTGTCTTTGATGCATCACATATTCAGGATTGTTTATGAGTTTATCTTCACTATCTCTAATGAATTTTGGGGGAACAATTTTTGTTCCAATAATATAATCATCAAGTCCATATGCTTTAACTGTTGTTTCTACCTGTAACTTCCACAACAGGTAATTTGATTCATCAAGATGCGTTGAAATCAATTGACTCTGGGGCTTAATGATGGATTTCATTAAATCTTGGAGAGGATCTGATTGTGGTGGTGGATTAGGAGGCCTATTGCTGGAACCTTGTACACTAGATTCATTTCCAGAATTTGCCATGATGAAGGAAATGCACAAAAATGCAAGAATTTTGATAATTCAGAGTAAGTCAGAGGTAAGTTTTTACTTCCTGAAGCTTTGAATTAGAACCGATTTCTGGAATGCACAATATTGATGAATGTGCAACTTAGATTGTCGAAATGAAGAAAGAATACCTTCACAAATCTGATAGAACAGATATATGACTCTGATTGACAATCTATGATGGTGCTGAATCAATATTGTTGACTTCTTGATCAGTTTCGATCAGTTTCAGGAGATTTCTTTCCTCTGATCAACCTTGTTGTGATCAAGAAAGCAGTCACAGATGGCAGACGAGGCTTCTTGATCAGAATAAGGCTACAACCCTCAAGGGAGAAGCTAAGCTTTGATGAGGGGTGATCCAAATGATGAAATCACTCTGATGGATCCCTAGTTGATCAACACTTCTGATGATCAATCGCTGCAATGAGCACCTACGGCTCCGATACCAAGTTAGAAATCACAGATTTATCAAAAGAGATTTTATTGAATTGTCTTTTTGTAATAATGTACTGAACAGAACAATTAACGTCCCTTTATATACAGGGAAACGTTTTTACAAAATGAAATGGGCCTTGGGCTAAGGCAGAAACAAAACAAGCCCAATGAAAAAATAAAAATATGATATATGCTTTTGTGAACAACGGAGCCGACATTGTATTTCTTTTTATACACGAACGAAGATCTCGCGAACAGCGAATGCTCTAATGAAGAAGATGAGGTTATTTATCTTAAATAATTTTTGTATGGTGGGTGCCTATTTTTTATTTCGTGGTGTCCAGAGGCATATGTGTATTGGAAGGATAGTGGTGTTTAGTTATGGTGTTAGGAAGCATATTTCCGGGTGCTTTTAGCAGCACACTTAATTTTCCTCCAACCGCCTCCCAAAACTTTACCAAATCTCCTCCTTTTTCTTCCTCCATTTATAATTGACATCACGCATTCTCACTTTACCCTACGTCTCCGTGAACACCGCCGTTAGTAACAACGCCAGTCAATATAACATCGTTCATTTACTCGCAAAGCCCGACCCTTATTTCTGCTCGCTGTCTTCACCGAACCGTAGTTGAAATTGTTAACGTCAAGCTCAGTCTGCAAATACGAAAACATGTTTTGTTGTTATAGCCTTGCCAATTGCGTCTTATGTGTTCAAATTTGCTGAATAATACCGTTGTCGTTACTTTAATGCCTACGGTAATAACGGTGTTTACAGTTGTGAACTCATGTACTGCACCACCATTTTCAGTCAGCAACAGTATAACATATGCTCTTTCTCCTACTTTTGACAAATACTGCAAACTTATTGCTCTGTCTGTTAACTGCATCCGTAAAACATATGTTGGTTACATATTACTTTACGCACCATGGGTGACAACTGTACCTGGACGCTGTGCCAATGCCATTTAACCTTACCATCATTTGATTATACCCCACTTATTTGGAACTTGAAAACTCGCTGCAACAAATTAGCGCTCAACGTACACACCATTTGTTTTTCCTACCTCAGTATGCTCCACTCGCTTTTGTGCCTCTTAAATACATATTTTTCCATTCTCTTACATTTATTCTTCTGATTTTATTATATAAACCTGCTTATGTGATTGTTAAACTGATTTACTACGCAGATAAGTAGCACTTACTACCAGCGACGAAACCAGGATATTTGTTTGTGTTGGGCGAAACTATGCAAGTGAATTCATGGAAAGTTGTTAAGTTTTAGGGCATTACTAAAGCGTGACAGTTTGTACCGCAGGCTACCATGCATTAGTCAGTCATTTACCGACGAACCCGATATTTCATCGTTCGGTGGAAAAAGTTAGTTGTAGACATCGAATGATGATCTACAGTTGACCATCGTACAGTAACCTCAAGCTTAATAGTTTAGAAAGTTAACATGCTACCATGCTACGTGCTACCATCGTACGCTAAACAGATAAGTGACTCAACTATAAAATTTTCTGATTTTCTTGGGTGGGGCAGTTGCCCACCCCACCTTGTGGCTGGATACATCACTGCTTATTACACACATCTTTGGAAAGAGAGATTAAGCAAGTTCATGAGATTAAAAAGTATTAAAATTCCATTGTATTCTTGCATTATTTTTGTTCACATGCGATATTCGGTATTACGGTATGCATGCAAGATTTAAGGTTTGAAACAAATGTGTAACGATCCGGATTTTTAACCGTTGAATTTTGAATATTTAAATTTGTTTTAAATATTTTATTTGAATTATATATATGAATTTATTTAATAAAATGATATTTAAATGTATAATTTATAATATAATTTAAAACGAGTTTAAAATGGCATGGTAGTTTGATTATTCGATTTCAGTTTTCAACAGAACGTACAGGATTCAAAATAAATCGGATTTTAGCGAAATAAGAAATATTTGAATCTGTTTGAAAATATCTTTCCAACGAATGTGAAAAATCCAGATTTCATTGCGGGAATAAAAAGTTATGTCCAAATCAAATTTTCAGAAAGTCGTTGTGGAATCATATATAGGCCATAACGGTTATTTAACTATATTTAAATATCGGTCTTGAATTTGGACAAGGTTCTTTTGAGGCGTAGTTATAATTTAATTTTTAGAATTTTACTATAATTTTTAATTAATTAAATACGTAACTTTTTATTTGGAGTATTTTGCACCCTATATCAATATTTTAAGGTTCCACAATATGAGTTAAACTACCGATATTATCATATTTTTGGGATCGTGGTACCTCGCCGGACATGACCGTACTTTTTTTTCTGTCCGTAGCATTTCGGACATGAAACGAAAGCCATATGTACCCAACATAACAAATAAACAAAAAGGTAAGAAAAAAGAAACCATGATACAAAGTTACATGCACGTTTTTCCCCTTTATTCGATTAATACTTTAATGCTCAGTAGCCCTCCTGTAGCCATACTTTTGTTACCTTTAAATTTCATGGTCACGCATGGTATACTATATAATAAACCATATACTATATATCACAAAACGATGTCAATGGGTTTGCTTTTACAGGGTTGAGTGATTTTGTTCATGGGAAGATAAATGTTTAGCATCTACTTTAGCAGATGGGTCTAAACTTGCTTCTTGGTGGAAGACCGATGGTATCTAATGGAGACGTTCTACAATATATGAAGGAAGCACACTCATATATCACTACATAGCACCAGTGCATACACTATACATATATTGTTTTAAATTGCTGCATCCAAATTATATCTTACTACAAGAGAAAAAAATATAATATAAAATAAATCACCTTACCGTATAAGCTTGCGGATAGCGTGCTCTCCACGATATTCAACCCGTGCGTGCCAAGTAAATGATACCGTGAGACCCAAGCTTTGAAACCGTGATTGCCACGACATTTCATCGCTTTAAATACTACTGTTCTCTCCTCATTATTTCTCGTTTACCTCAGATCCAAACCAAAACAATTGCCTCTTTTATAAATCAACTGTAAGTCAAATATGTAAATCCCATTATTACACCAAACAGGACCCCCTCCATTTGTACCATTTAGTTCATATCCAGAACTTTACCATCTGCATCATCAATAGCAACCAAATAAGGATGTTCATTTACACCAATTAAACCGCCTCCTTCCTTGTCAATCACTGGTGCAAAACTTACCCGAGAACAGCTGAGTTTGAAAGGAAATTTGTGGCAAACGGTGTAGGCGGGTTGGGCGAGGAAGGGTTCGAAAGGAGGGGAAGTGAAGGCGCTCGTATTGGAGGCCGTTGATCTGGTTCCGACTGTCAGAGGGGGTGTGCGGCGATTGAAAACAGTGATCGATGTATGGGGTTTTGCGTTTACGGGTTTGGAGGAATTGCCGGCGTTAGGATCTATTTTAAGGGAAGGGACCTGAAGTGAAACGGATCTATGGTGGAGGAGGAGGGAACTGTGGAGGTGATGGTTGTGTATCACGTGAATGGGGGAGGAGTGAGTGGAGTTGCTGAAGAGAGAGGGGGGGACCAAAGAAAGGGGCGGAAATTGTTATCGCTTATGAGCAGGCTTCATATTTGTTTCAGTGAGGAAGATAATTGGGGGAACGATTACATCAATATGGTAATTAATTAAGTTATACCCTTTGTTAATGACTTTAAGATTTAAAATATATAACTAAACTCGTAACAGCTATACCGGGTTCAAGCAGCTGCATACACCAGGAAGACGAATCATGGAACTTGGCTAATGCGGTAATGAAAATTTGCAATAATAAATTAAATATAACAATACTATTGATTTGTTTCAAATTGTTTAGCCGGTAATGAAATAACCATTTCAAACGTTAGTTGTAGTTTTGGTGGACATTGTGGAATTGTGGAAAAGGAGCTCATTCGTGGTGATCATTAGAAATGGCCAGGTTGCGTTGTTGTTAACGGCATGGTGAAGATAGGCTACTGGAAATCGGATGTGTATCTGGGAAGACAAAAGGTGAAAACATAGGCTAATCATTTAGCTAATAATTTATATAAAGTTAATTTAGTTATAAGAAATGAAATAAAATAAAATAACGTTCTCAGTTGTTGGTCGTAGACAGAAGCATGGTTGGAGGAACGGGATCTTCGTATTACGTTGGTATGAGAGTATGGTGGTGAAGAAAATCAGTGTACTTGGAGAGAGAAACTCATGTTTTGCTGGAGTTAAAAGTAATTAATGGTGGGTTACTATAATTAACCACGGTAATTAGTTTGAACAGTTTAATTAATGAAATTTTAATACTCAAGTTTAATTAGAAATTTGTAGTGATTGTATATTATTCATTAGTGAAACAGAATCGGATGAAACGAACAGTGTTGAGATCGTATTAACATTGCGTACGCAACCATGACTGAGAACAGAGCCACTGGAAATTCGAAGAAACTAGAACGTCTATTTCATTTTTAATGAAACAAAAACAGAACCGTCAACTGCAAACAGAGGCGAGTAAACTCACTCACTCTGACTCCTTTTATATCTTTATATAATCGAGTTTAAATCTATTTATAGTAATTTTATACTGTGTGATGGCTGTTTGGTTGCATGGTTGATAAAATTGGTTGAAATGGTTGATATAGTTAATCATTGATCGATTATTAATTCTATTCACCGTGATATTTCGTATTGATGTGAAATCAATATTATTGATGTTGATTAACATCTGTGGATGCAGGGAAACAGGTTGGAGGAATCCAACTGGATTCCTCAACATTTATATTACTGTTTATTCTTTATCATGATATATGTTGTGATACACATATACTGTGATTGATTCTGTTGTGATGAATTACACTGGCACTATAATTTTAGTGTTTAACACCACGAAGTATTCCCAACTGTAGGAATGAAATTTAAGAAGAAAATTTATTTTCGAAATTAGAAATAGAATTTCAAATAGATTTGAAGGACGAAAAATTGTTAAAGTTATGAACGATAATTATGGAAAAAGGGAAAAATTTATTATTCGAAACTAGTATTTGACATGAAATCGGTATTTATTGAATGTAAAATCGCTATAAGATTTTAAGAAGAGATTTTAAATAGAAATTTGTTTTTACCAATTAACTGAGAGGATCAAATTATGATTCAACGGTTTAAAATTTTAATGAAGTATTTATACTGGGAAAAATTGAAAAGTGATAAAAGGTTTTGAAACCATTATTTGTAAATTAGTTTTAACCTTTGCAGTTATAAAAGAAATTGTGAACGATATTATAAATATTTAGGACCTAGAAATGAGATTTTCTATGGACAAATTTTAATAGAAGTTATAGATGAAATTGGACTTGAAATGATAAAATCGAACGGATTTGATGTATTACCAGTTAAAGTGAATAATGGTTAAAGCAAATATGTTGCTAACGAGATATCTAAAAGAAATTTAGATTTGAAATATGAAATCAAATTGGAATGGAAATGGATAATCGTTTAAAACGAAAACGATGAGTTTTATTCCAACATTTGGAATACAAATTGTAATAAATGTTTTGTAAATTGTAGTTAGTGATTTTAACGCTACCGTAATAATAAGTGTTGGTAAATTCTAGACAGCGATTTTAACGCCGCAGTTATAAAAGATGTTTTGTAAATCTTAACAGCGGTCTTAACGCTATTGCTATAATAGATGTTCTATAATTCTACACAGCGGTTGTAATGTTGTTGTTAAAAGCAATGTTTTATAAATCAACTATTTGGAAACAGCGATTATAACACTATCGTTATAATCAATATTTTTCTGCAAAGGAAGTGTGTTCTTAGATTGAACTGAGAGTCGCGTAAGCGATGGTTTGTTAAAGTTGTGAGCTTTGACTGTTTCAAAGTTGAGAATGTTGTTCAGTTAAGGTCTGAGAGATAATTATACCCCAACTTGATTGACTTCATGATCGATGGAGGAACGGTTAAAGTTCGATGGTGAAACTTGGTTGACCAATATGGTTAGCTAATAAAGGATTAGTGGGTTGAGTTATAATAATGATGTTTATAACATCGCGTTAATTTGAAATGTTTTTCCCAACTAAATTGAGAGATATTTTCTACACATAGAAAATGAAATGAATTGTCAACGAGGAATTAGGAGATAGGAATTGGAAATAATAATTAAATAAGAAATTAAATTAAAAGGGGCCTAGTGTTGTTTGATGCTTGATCGGTAGAAATTTCCAATTGGAAATAGAACCATTGATTGTGTGGGTGTTTCTTTGATAGTTAAATCACCGACTATCAAAGTTTTATTTTATTTTATACCTCCGTTATCAGTATGGAGAGACCGGGATCAGATTTAATATCTGAAACCCACTCTGTATTGATATAAGCGTTATGAATCATCTTATGATGAAAATAATTGAAGACGGAGTTATGCAAGGGCTATCCTGTTACGGGATAGTGCCTTCAGTTTGTCCAGACCCAGGCCAACTTGTATGGACGAGTGTCTGACAGAGTATTTCCAAAGGGATTACGTACGTTGATTCCTTCAAACGTATGAAGTTGGTGGCATAGAAGGGAAACTTCTTTAGCCTAACAATCTGAGTATTTTTGTGGGAATCAATTAGTGATTCCGATGGATCTGACGATGTGGCATTCAAAGTGAATGGTGGCCAGATGTTCTGGAAGATTATTCAAACCTCAAGCCTCACAACCCAGAATTGACAAAAATCGGGCAGGTAGCATGGCTATGTGGGTCGCACCCATTAGGATGTATAATCACCTATCTAGAGAAATTCCATTTACTTCTTTAATCTATCGATGCTGTCCCTTCCGAGAAACGGTTGCTGATCCCAACCGTTGGTGATATACATTCGATACACTCAAGGGAAATGAGTGGTTGGTCATGTGTGGGCTGGGTTGCAAGACGTTCTTGTTGAACCCAGTGTATTCGTCTCTGGAGGTACACTATCGGCAGGTGGTCCCTTACCTTGTCATGTTGAAAATTCAATCTCCAATAAGCGCCCTGCGGTTTTTGATTTAATATTATATATGGAGCGTGAGATGCAAGCGTTCCGCTAGATTCTATTAATTTGTTGTAGACACTCTTATAATATCACTGGATTTGATATCAAAAATGTTTTGGGTTATCGTAAGGTAAAAACCATCCGTGTTTATGTGTGGATCGGTCTTACGATTATCATTTCTTTCGAAAGGACTTTTGAAAGTTAAACAAATGGTTGGAGTTTACTCACACCAGTTCCATGACTGAACATGAGTTTATTTTGTTGTTTTTCCCTAAACTCTTGGGTGCCCAAAATTTGTACGGGCAGTCAAGTAGTCGGGATTTTTCAGATTCACTTGGAGGAGCTCGAAGCAGGAGGCTTCACCAGTTAGCTATAGACTATCATATTTTCCGCTGTGTACTATGTTGTATCTGGAAACAGGTGTTTATAACTGTTCCAGGGATAACTGTTGTGCTCTGATAATGGTATGTATATACACTTACCGATTTGTATTTCAAAAGTTTATGTTCACTAATATATTTTACTCGTTCCGCTGTGAGTTTGTGATCTTCGCCTTCTTCTATTCTAATATTTCTTTCTATTTCTCATCCTCTAACTTCTTTCTAATAATGATTCATGTTTCTGTGTAATTTGGGTTGGACG
This sequence comes from Allium sativum, assembly GCA_030737875.1. Lineage (NCBI taxonomy): Eukaryota > Viridiplantae > Streptophyta > Magnoliopsida > Asparagales > Amaryllidaceae > Allium > Allium sativum. The sequence continues at coordinate 276,569,709 of CM060923.1, forward strand.
TGTGGTGTTATTAGTCGACTCAAAGATTACGGAAATTCAGGTCGTAACAGTTGGTATCAGAGCTGAAGGTTGAGTGATAACCTTGGCTCTGTGGCGTAACTCAATAGAGATGGGGTTTGTAGCACCCTAGATTGAGTTTGAGTGTATAAATATGAGTGTGTATTTGTATATTGATATAAAAATTGTTTTATATTGTGTTGACTGGTTTGTTGAGGGGTTTATGAATTCTGGTCGATACAGGAAGTACAACTGTATCGATAGGTGTTTCTAAACGCTCGAAGAGAATAATTTGACATAGTATCGTTTTAAGGTGGGTAAATGTTATAATTTTGCCCAACAGATATTTTTGATACAAAAGGAATAATTTTCTGAAATTATTGCATGTGTTGATTGTTATTACAATAAAATGGAATTGTGAAATATTGAAATAAGTATATAATTTGTATACGGATAATGTACACAAATGAGATAAGCCAAGATTTAGTTCAAACCAGAATGGCAATTCAAATTCCAGGTGATTAGAAGTATTTTCTAAAGTATTTTTAAAGTAATATAACGTTACTTTGAAGGACTTTTCAATAGAATTTTTTTTAAATAGATTTTGAAAATGATTAGGCACTGAACTCACTTTAGTCGCAGGAAAATAATTCTGATGATTATCCGGACATCATCGGTGTTCATTTTCAAGTTTCTAAGTGACGGATTGCTACCGTAAAGGTCGTTATGAATTGTTTCGAGAAAAGAAAACCATGATTTGATTTAAAATTCCAATTGAGATTTGATATTTATATAATTGATTTCAAACTGATCTTGAAATAAAACCCGGGAATTTAAAAGTCTGAATTTAGATTTAACTTATGAAGATAAATAGTTTTAAAAGTGAACCAAATAAATTAAAATTCACCTTGAGATAAGTGAAAAGAAACTCGATTCGATTAGATATAATCGTGGATGAAATATAGAGAAAAGAAGGATATGAATTATTAGGATGAATTCGACTTATACGAAACAAGTTGAATATATATTGGATGTTGTTGTTTGGAATTAAACTGTGATGGAATTGAACTCAAGCAGAATAAAAGTTTTGATTTTGGGAAATAGAACTCAGTTTGGATTGAGGGATAGAAGTGAACTAATCAGAAGTTGATCAAAGAGTTAAAAATTGGAAGCTGGATTGATTTGAAACCAACTGGAAATAGGTATATGAATGCCGAGCAGATATTGAAGGGAGGCAAATGCAAGAAATAGAATTATGCCCGACAAAAAGGTACATATTACTTGGGTTTGATGATTTTATGAGCCTATGGGGCTAGCAGCTTGGATTTTCAATTTTCTTTTGGATTGAAGAAGGCCTAGAAAGGCGAGTTGGGGTTGTATCGATTGAGCCATGTAGTGGAGAGGCTGCCGAAATCTTTCAGAATTTAAAGTGTTAGAAAACTTTCAGAATTTTTGAAAATTTTGTTAGTAAGAATAAATTTATATTTTAGTTGAAATAAATTGGTCCAGTTAAACTAAAGTTAAAAAGTAAACTAAAGGAATTTTGGACCCAGTTAATAGGGTATGTAGCATCTTTTCCTACCTTAGCAATTTCGAGGACGAAATTATTTTAAGGGGGAAGGAATGTAACGACCCGGATTTTTAACAGTTTAATTTTGAATATTTAAATTAGTTTTAAATATTTTATTTGAATTATATATATGAATTTATTTAATAAAACGATATTTAAATGTATAATTTATAATATAATTTAAAACGAGTTTAAAATGGCGCGGTAGTTTGAATATTCTATTTCAATTTTCAACTGAACGTACAGGATTCAAAATAAATCGGATTTTAGCGAAACAAGAAATATTTGAATCTGTTTGAAAATATCTTTCCAACGAATGTGAAAAATCCAGATTTCATAGCGGGAATTAAAAAGTTATGTCCAAATCAAATTTTCAGAAAGTCGTTGTGGAATCATATATAGGCCATAACGGTTATTTAACTATATTTAAATATCGGTCTTGAATTTGGACAAGGTTCTTTTGAGGCGTAGTTATAATTTAATTTTTAGAATTTTACTGTAATTTTTAATTAATTAAATACGCAACTTTTTATTTGGAGTATTTTGCACCCTATACCAATATTTTAGGGTTCCACAATATGAGTTAAATTACCGATATTATTATATTTTTGGGATCGTGGTACCACGCCGGACACGACCGTACTTTTATTTATGTCCATAGCATTTCGAACATGAAACGAAAGCCATATGTACCCAACATAACAAATAAACAAAATGGTAAGAAAAAAGAAACCATAATACAAAGTTACACGCACGTTTTTCCCCTTTATTCGATTAATACTTTAATGCTCAGTAGCCCTCCTGTAGCCATACTTTTGTTACCTTTAAGTTTCATGGTCACACATGGTATACTATATAATAAACCGTATACTATATATCACAAAACGATGTCAATGGGTTTGCTTTTACAGGGTTGAGTGATATTGTTCATGGGAAGATAAATGTTTAGCATCTACTTTAGCAGATGGGTCTAAACTTGCTTCTTGGTGGAAGACCGATGGTATCTAATGGAGACGTTCTACAATATATGAAGGAAGCACACTCATATATCACTACATAGCACCAGTGCATACACTATATATATATATATATATATATTGTTTTAAATCGCTGCATCCAAATTATATCTTACTACAAGAGAAAAAATATAATATAAAATAAATCACCTTACCGTATAAGCTTGCGGACAGCGTGCTCTCCACGATATTCAACCCGTGCATGCCAAGTAAATGATACCGTGAGACCCAAGCTTTGAAACCGTGACTGCCACGACATTTCATCGCTTTAAATACTACTGTTCTCTCCTCATTATTTCTCGTTTACCTCAGATCCAAACCAAAACAATCGCCTCTTTTATAAATCAACTGTAAATCAAATATGTAAATCCCATTATTACAACAAACAGGACCCCCTCCATTTGTACCATTTAGTTCATATCCAGAACATTACCATCTGCATCATCAATAGCAACCAAATAAGGATGTTCATTTACACCAATTAAACCGCCTCCTTCCTTGTCAGTCACTGGTGCAAAACTTACCCGAGAACAGCTGAGTTCGAAAGGAAATTTGTGGCAAACGGTGTAGGCGGGTTGGGCAAGGCAGGGTTCGAAAGGAGGGGAAGTGAAGGCGCTCGTATTGGAGGCCGTTGATCTGGTTCCGACTGTCAGAGGGGGTGTGCGGCGATTGAAAACAGTGATCGATGTATGGGGTTTTGCAGTTACGGGTTTGGAGGAATTGCCGGCGTTAGGATCTATTTTAAGGAAAGGGACCAGAAGTGAAACGGATCTATGGTGGAGGAGGACGGAACTGTGGAGGTGATGGTTGTGTATCACGTGAATGGGGGAGGAGTGAGTGGAGTTGCTGAAGAGAGAGAGGGAGACCAAAGAAAGGGGCAGAAATGGTTATCGCTTATGAGCAGGCTTCATATTTGTTTCAGTGAGGAAGATAATTGGGGGAACGATTACATTAATATGGTAATTAATTAAGTTATACCCTTTGTTAATGACTTTAAGATTTAAAGTATATAACTAAACTCACAACAGCTATACCGGGTTCAAGCAGCTGCATACACCAGGAAGATGGATCATGGAACTTGGCTAATGCGGTAATGAAAATTTGCAATAATAAATTAAATATAACAATACTATTGATTTGTTTCAAATTGTTTAGCCGGTAATGAAATAACCATTTCAAACGTTAGTTGTAGTTTTTGTGGACATTGTGGAATTGTGGAAAAGGAGCTCATGCGTGGTGATCATTTGAAATGGCCAGGTTGCGTTGTTGCTAATGGCATGGTGAAGATAGGCTACCGGAAATCGGAGGTGTATCTGGGAAGACAAAAGGTGAAAACATAGGCTAATCAGTTAGCTAATAATTTATTTAAAGTTAATTTAGTTATAAGAAATGAAATAAAATAAAATAATGTTCTCAGTTGTTGGTCGTAGACAGAAGCATGGTTGGAGGAACGTGATCTTCGTATTACGTTGGGATGAGAGTATGGTGGTGAAGAAAATCGGTGTGCTTGGAGAGAGATACTCCTGTTTTGCTGGAGTTAAAAGTAATTAATGGTGGGTTACTATAACTAACCAAGGTAATTAGTTTGAACGGTTTAATTAATGAAATTTTAATACTCAAGTTTAATTAGAAATTTGTAGTGATCATATATTATTCATTCGTGAAACGGAATCAGATGAAACGAACAGTGTTGAGATCGCATTAACATTGCATATGCAACCGTGACTGAGAACAGAGCCACTGGAAATTCGTAGAAACTAGAATGTCTGTTTCATTTTGGATGAAACAAAAACAGAACCGTCAACTGCAAACAGAGGTGAGTAAACTCACTCACTCTGACTCCTTTTATATCTTTATATAATCGAGTTTAAATCTATTTATAGTAATTTTATACTGTGTGATGGCTGTTTGGTTGCATGGTTGATAAAATTGGTTGAAATGGTTGATATAGTTAATCATTGATCGATTATTAATTCTATTCACCATGATATTTCGTATTGATTTGAAATCAATATTATTGATGTTGATTAACATCTGTGGATGCAGAGAAACAGGTTGGAGGAATCCAACTGGATTCCTCAACATTTATATTACTGTTTATTCTTTATCATGATATATGTAGTGATACACATATACTGTGATTGATTTTGTTGTGATGAATTACACTGGCCCTATAATTTTGGTGTTTAACACCATGAAGTATTCCCAGCTGTAGGAAAGAAATTTAAAAAGAAAATTTATTTTCGAAATTAGAAATAGAATTTCAAACAGATTTGAAGGAAGAAAACTTGTTAAAGTTATGAATGATAATTATGGAAAAAGGGAAAAATTTATTATTGGAAACTAGTATTTGACATGAAATCGGTATTTATTGAATGTAAAATCGCTATAAGATTTTAAGAAGAGATTTTAAATAGAAATTTGTTTTTACCAATTAACTGAGAGGATCAAATTATGATTCAACGGTTTAAAAATTTAATGAAGTATTTATACTGGGAAAAATTGAAAAGTGATAAAAGGTTTTGAAACCATTATTTGTAAATTAGTTTTAACCTTTGCAGTTATAAAAGAAATTGTGAATGATATTATAAATATTTAGGACCTAGAAATGAGATTTTCTATGGATAAATTTTAATAGAAGTTATAGATGAATCTGGACTTGAAATGATAAAATCAAATGGATTTGATTTATTACCGGTTAAAGTGAATAATGGTTAAAGCAAATATGTTGCAAACGAGATATCTAAAAGAAATTTAGATTTGAAATATGAAATCGAATTGGAATGGAAATGGATAATCGTTTAAAATGAAAACGATGAGTTTTATTCCAACATTTGGAATATAAATTGTAATAAATATTTAGTAAATTCTAGTTAGCGATTTTAACGCTACCGTAATAATAAGTGTTGGTAAATTCTAGACAGCGATTTTAACGCTGCTGTTATAAAAGTTGTTTTGTAAATCTTAACAGTGGTCTTAACGCTATTGCTATAATAGATGTTCTATAATTCTACACAGCGGTTGTAACGCTGTTGTTAAAAGCAATGTTTTATAAATCAAATATTTGGAAACAGCGATTATAACGCTGTCGTTATAATCAATATTTTTCTGCAAAGGAAGTGTGTTCTTAGATTGAATCTGAGAGTCGCGTAAGCGATGGTTTGTTAAAGTTGTGAGCTTTGACTGTTTCAAAGTTGAGAATGTTGTTCAGTTAAGGTCTGAGAGGTAATTATACCCCAACTTGATTGACTTCATGATCGATGGAGGAATGGTTAAAGTTCGATGGTGAAACTTGGTTGACCAACATGGTTAGCTAATAAAGGATTAGTGGGTTGAGTTATAATAACGATGTTTATAACATCGCGTTAATTTGAAATATTTTTCCCAACTAAATTGAGAGATATTTTCTACACATAGAAAATGAAATGAATTGTCAACGAGGAATTAAGAGACAGGAATTGGAAATAATAATTAAATAAGAAATTAAATTAAAAGGGGTCTAGTGTTGTTTGATGCTTGATCGGTATAAATTTCCAATTGGAAATAGAACCGTTGATTGTGTGGGTGTTTCTTTGATAGTTAAATCACCGAATATCAATGTTTTATTTTATTTTATACCTCCGTTATCAGTATGGAGAGACCGGGATCAGATTTAATATCTGAAACCCACTCTGTATTGATATAAGCGTTATGAATCATCTTATGATGAAAATAATTGAAGACGGAGTTATGCAAGGGCTATCCTGTTACGGGATAGTGCCTTCGGTTTGTCCAGACCCAGGACAACTTGTATGGACGAGTGTCTGACAGAGTATTTCCAAAGGGATTACGTACGTTGATTCCTTCAGACATACGAAGTTGGTGGCATAGAAGGGAAACTTCTTTAGCCTAACAATCTGAGTATTTTTGTGGGAATCAATTAGTGATTTCCGATGGATCTGACGATGTGGCATTCAAAGTGAATGGTGGCCAGATGTTCTGGAAGATAATTCAAACCTCAAGCCTCGCAACCCGAAACTGAAAATAATCGGGCAGGCAGCATGGCTATGTGGGTCGCACCCATTAGGATGTATAATCACCTATCTAGAGAAATTCCATTTACTTCTTTAATCTATCGATGCTGTCCCTTCCGGGAAAGGGTTCTGATCCCAACCGTTGGTGATATACATTCGATACACTCAAGGGAAATGAGTGGTCGGTCATGTGTGGGCCGGGTTGCAAGACGTTCTTGTTGAACCCAGTGTATTCGTCTCTAGAGATACACTATCGGTAGGTGGTCCCATATCTTGTTATGTTGAAAATTCAATCTCCAATAAGCGCCCTACGGTTTTTGATTTAATATTATATACGGAGCGTGAGATGCAAGCGTTCCGCTAGATTCTATTAATTTGTTGTAGACACTATTATAATATCACTGGATTTGATATCAAAAATGTTTTGGGTTATCGTAAGGTAAAAACCATCCGTGTTTATGTGTGGATCGGTCTTACGATTATCATTACTTTCGAAAGGACTTTTGAAAGTTAAACAAATGGTTGGAGTTTACTCACACCAGTCCCATGACTGACCCAAAGTTTATTTTTTTTTTTTCCCTAAACTCTTGGGTACCCAAAATTTGTACGGGCAGTCAAGTAGTCGGGATTTTTCAGATTCACTTGGAGGAGCTCGAAGCAGGAGGCTTCACTAGTTAGCTATAGACTATCATATTTTCCGCTGTGTACTATGTTGTATCTGGAAATAGGTGTTTATAACTGTTCCAGGGATAACCGTTGTGCTCTGATAATGGTATGTATATACACTTACCGATTTGTATTTCAAAAGTTTATGTTCTCTAATATATTTTACTCGTTCCGCTGTGAGTTTGTGATCTTTGCCTTCTTCTATTCTAATATTTCTTTCTTTCTATTTCTCATCCTCTAACTTCTTTTTAATAATGATTCGTGTTTCTGTGCAATTTGGGTTGGACGTGTGGTGTTATTAGTCTACTCAAAGAGTACGGAAATTCAGGTCATTACAAAATGAGATTTTTTTTACTACCTACACTCAGTCTTCCCTGTGTCTGGTATAAGAAGGATGTGGCAACTTGGACTGAATAATTCAAGCTGTTTATGAGAAAACGAAATTAATGGATGGATATATATAGTTTAAGCCGCATGATTTCAACATTTCTAACGCTTTCAAGGGTGGTTTAAAGAAGTTCACCAAATTCATATTTAGTATACAGTCACAAAATGTCCATTTATAACCCTATTAAGAAATGCGTTTATCAACATAATGCTGCTTAAGAATATAGCAAATAATTAAATTGCAAAGTTTTTAGCTTAAGCAACACATAAATTTTTCGAACCCGTTGCAGTAATGCAAAGGAATAGTCTCATGTCCAAATAAGTGCTTGAAACTACATTTGCTTAGAAAGTGTTTCGTACTTTGTTCCCGAACAGTGGCCTTTGATCAATTAATAAATTTATCCATTCCATCAACTTCCATTGTAGAATGTGTTATAACTGTCTGTTTCTTCGAGGCCCAAGATATAACACCGCCTCCAAGTGTAAAAATCCATCCAGTAGTTCCTCTATTTTCATTTTCGAGTGTTGAACCACTTGCATCTGAATATCCTTCTACAACTGCTGGGAAATTTCCATAATTGAGTCCTAATTCCATGGTTCTTTTAAGGTAACCCAGAATTCTGCGTATCGCTTTCCAATGTTCAGTACTTGGTCTGTGTGTATATCTGGATAATTAGCACACAGCAAAAGTAATATCTAGACGAGTGCAATGCATTGCATACATAAGACATCCAATAACACTTGCATATTCTAATTGAAGTACTGCCCTTTTAGAATTTGGAAATAGTTTAATGGAAGAATCGTAAGGACTGTTTGCTTCCTTAATATTTAAGTGTTTATATTTAAGGAGCAATTTCTCATTATAATGAGACTGACATAATGCATATCCACTATTATGTTTTTTTACCTTAATTCCCAATATAGTATCAACTTCATTTAAATCCTTCATTTTAAAACAGGAAGTTAGATAATTTTTTGTTTCATTAATGCCTTCCATATTAGTGCCAAATATGAGTAAATCATCCACATATAAACATATAATGATACCATATCTATCAGTAAATTTTGAATTGATACACTTATCAAAATTATTATGTTTAAAACCATTGGATAGAATCATAGAGTCAAACTTTTCATACCATTGCTTTGGGCCTATTTTAATCCATATAAAGGTTTAACGAGTTTGCAAACTTTGTGTTCATTCCCAGGCATAACAAAACCTTCTGGTTGTTCCATATATACTTCTTCATCCAGATTTCCATTAAGAAAAGCAGTCTTTATGTCCATTTGATGTACATGCAATCTGTGAATGGAAGCAAGAGAAAATGGAACTCTAATGGACATTAGCCTTGCAATAGGGTCATATGTATCAAAGAAATCAATACCTTCCTTTTGTCTGAATCCCTTAGCAACTAATCTTGCCTTGAAAGTTTGTAGCCATCCATCTGTATTGTATTTGTTAGGAAATACCCATTTAGATCCAATTGGTTTTGATCCATAAGGTAAGTCTGTTAATTCCCAAGTATTATTAGACAGGATTGAATCCATTTCATCTTGTATAGATTCTTTCCAGAAACCGCATCCCTAGAGGCCATAGCCTCTTTAAAAGTTTTAGGATCACTTTCTGTATTTAGGTCATAAATAATATCATCGATAATATTCTCTCTATCACCAATTACTAGATGAATTACATCATCAAGTGAAATAAAATGTGGTCCTAAATATTTAGCTATCCTTTCTCTTTGACTTCTTCTAGGTTCTTCTGGCATATTTGAAGATTTCCTTTTGTTAGAAGAAGTTTGTTGAGACATCTCATTTTCTTTATTGGGAAATTACTGAGTAGGAGATAAGATTTGACTGGAATCACATACAAACTTATTTTCAATGAATTCTACATCCCTTGATTCTATTATAATATTATAATCTAGGTCTAGTATCCGGTATGCTTTTGAATTCTCAGCGTATCCTACGAATACACCTTTCAAAGCCCTGGGTCCTAATTTAACTCTTTTTGGATCTGTTATTCTATAAAAGGTTAAACAACCCCAAACTCTCAAGTATTTTAAACTTCGTTTTCTTCCCTTCCATAACTCGTAAGGAGATAATTTTATTTTCCTTGATGGAATTCTATTATGCAAATGACATGCTATTAAAAGTGCTTCTCCCCACAAATTTATATTTTGCTTTGCATTCGGAATCATTACATTAGTCATTTCTACTAATGTTCTATTTTTACGTTCGGCTAGACCATTCTGTTGTGGGGTATATGGTGCGCTTGATTGGTGTAAGATTCCATTTTCTTCACAAAATGCGGAAAATTCCATTGAGAAATATTCTCCACCTCTATCACTACGCAGCACCTTAATTTTCTTTTCCTTTTGATTTTCAACCGTAGTTTTGAAAAGTTTAAATATATCAAATGCTTGGTCTTTTCTTTTAAGCAAGTAAACATGTGTGTATCTAGAATAATCATCTATAAAAGTAATGAAATATCTATTCCCTCCTCTAGTTAAAATACCAATTAATTCACATATATCAGAGCGAATTAACTCAAGTAATTTTGTATTTTTTTCAGATTTGGGAAAAGGCTTTTTGCACATTTTGGCTTCAATACATATTTCACATTTTGATACATCTTTATTTTTATATGAGATCAATCCATCCTTAGACATAAATTTTAAAGATTTAAAATTAAAATGCGCTAATCTATTATGCCATAAAGCAAATGAATCAAGAACATAAGAAAATTCAGTCATTTTATTAATACTTAATTTGAACAACCCGTTACAAGCATATCCTTTTCCAACAAATTTACCTCCTTTTGTTAATATGAGACTGTTGTCGTCTAGTATACATTTTACACTTTTATTACTAAGAAGACTTACGGAGACAAGGTTCTTCCTCATATCCGGAACATGTAGAACATTTAGGAGTACTAGTTTCTTTCCAGAAGTAAATTCCAACTCCGTGGTCCCTTTTCCTATGACATTTGATGTATTATGATTTCCCATCAGAACTTTGTTGTCATCAGAAACTTTTTCATAGAAACTAAACATTAACTGATTATTGCAGACATGTATGGTAGCACTAGAATCATACCCCCAGTCAGTATCCCTGGTGTTATCGGCCAAGTTCAATTCCGTCACCATTGCAACAATCGGTGATCCCTCATGTTGCACCATATTCGCAGAATCTAATTTATTGTTTCCATGATTGGAGTTCTGTCCTTGTTCCGTCTTTGCCTTTTTGTAGAATCTGCAGTCTCTTTTGAAATGCCCTGTCTCTCCGTAGAAATAACAGTCCTTCCCTCTAGCCTTGTTCTGATTGTTATCCCTTTTCCGCTTTCCAGATTCCTTATGCCCTTTTTTATTGGTATCAACTTCATGTATATTTGAATCAGATTCAAATACTTTCTTTTCACAATTTCTTGTTTCTTCTTCGATATGAAGATGCTTTTGAATCTGTTCCATGGAGAAATCCTTCGTTGAGTGCATAAGTTTCTTTCTATAGTCACTCCATCCGCGAGGGAGTTTGGCCATAACAGCGCCAACTTGTAGCGGTTCAGGAATACCAATCTTAACATTTATCAATTTGTTGAAAATAACCTGTAACTCATGGACTTGAGCTAGTACCGATGCATTGACTAGCATTTTAAATTCGAAGAATTCGTAAATTAGAAACTTATCTATGCCTTGCTTATCGTTGCTATACTTACTCTCCAGCGCCTTCCAGATTTCCCTCGAAGATTTGATTGAAGTAAAAAGATCATATAAACGATCCGAGAGTGTGTTGAGAATATGGCCTCTGCATACAATTTCTTCTTCATCGCGTTTCTTTCTGTGGGCCGTAATTTCTGCATTATCCTTGTCAGTTGGGGGGGGGTATCGGACCTATGTTATCATCAAGGACATATGCAATGTTCAGTGTGGTTAGGAGGAATATAATTTTGTCTTGCCATCGGGTGTAATTTGTGCCATCAAAACGATCTAGTTTAGCAAACTCCTGATTCATAATTTTGTACGTCGATTCAGACGTGGTAGCCATATTAATTCCTTAAGATTGTTGTTTATTCACAGCGATGAATCATTCATCCGGGGAAACAACGTTTGAGGCACATACAAAACGCTTTCCTTAAGGAATTATTCGCCCCAACAGTTTGCAGAGAAGAAGAAGGCGTAATCCCTCCAGGATACAACAAATAGAGTATATTTACAAAAGAACAGAAGAAGAAAGAAGAAGAGAAATTTCCAAGTGGTCTGGAAAAATGAAAACGAGGAGTACATATAACGGTTGAAGAGGTATGACTGTTGGCAGTGGTTGTGCACGGGCGGATGTGCCCGTTCATTTAAAGACACGGCCGTTTGAAATGGATGAACCCTTCCTGTACGGTCGCACCTACGCCCACATGCCCAAAGTGCCCATCTTTGACCTATAATAATATTTTTTATAGGCCTAAATACTACAAGCCCAAGCCATCATTTCCAAGCCCATGTTATTTCAATTCACAATATCTAATCCAAAGGATTAGTATTTATCTAGAATTGCTCCTCATTATTTGCCGATGTGGGAAAAATTGTCATTACAATATTTCCAACAACAACCCACAATATTGTAATATTATTTATTTATGTATACAAGAATGTACCTTTTAGGTTTAAACTTTTCTTCTTAGTCCATATATTTATGTTTCAACAGAATATTTGGTAGTTAAATCTTAAACCAAAATCCTTTGTGATGATACGAAATATATAAACACATAAATATCATTATTCTTCTATAAAATATCATAACCATATATCGGTTACTGATTTTCTCCTGGTTTTTCATGAACATTTATAAAGTTTCTACAAGCTTTATTAGATACTATATCTTATGTTCATATAGGTGTTCATTTTTTCCATCTTTGTTACTATAGACAAATGATCACCACCACGTAATAATACAAACATTGATATTCAATGTTTATCAACTACTTTTATGCAACTTGTTCTTACCTTTTAAAACTACTTGAACAAATTAAGGTTTGGTTTCCATTGCAGGTGATTAGAATGGCTTCAGACCCATTGCACTACTAGTAGTTTTCACCATTTCTCTTGGTAATCCTTTGGTGAGTGGGTCTGCTAAGTTTTCTTTTGATTTAACAAGCATAATAGTAATGATTCCATCTACAATTAATTCTATGACATATGCATGTCTTAAACTTATATGCCTAGACTTTCCATTATAGATTTTATTATAAGCTCTAGACAGTGTAGCTTCACTATCACAATACATAGAAATGGCTAACATTGGTTGTGGCCACATTTCTATATCTAGGAATAAGTTTCTTAGCCATTCTGCCTCCTTGCCTAATGCATCTAAAGCAACAAATTCAGCTTCCATTGTAGAATGTGTTATAACTGTCTGTTTCTTAGAGGCCCAAGATATAGAACCGCCTCCAAGTGTAAAAATCCATCCAGTTGTTCCTCTATTTTCATTTTCAGGTATTGAACCACTTGCATCTGAATATCCTTCAAGAATTGCTGGAAAATTTCCATAGTTGAGTCCTAATCCCATGGTTCTTTAAAGGTAACCCAGAATTCTGTGTATCTGTTTCCATTGTTCAGTACTTGGTTTGTGCGTATATCTGGATAATTTGCACACAGCGAAAGTAATATCTGGACAAGTGCAATGTATTGCATACATAAGACTTCCAATTACACTTGCATATTCTAATTGAGCTACTGCCCTTTTAGAATTTGCAAACAGTTTAATGGAAGAATCGCAAGGACCGTTTGCTTCCTAAATATTTAATTGTTTATATTTAAGGAGCAATTTCTCAATATAATGAGACTGACATAATGCATATCCACTATTATGTTTCTTTACCTTAATTCCCAACATAGTATCAACTTCATTTAAATCCTTCATTTTAAAACATGAAGTTAGATAATTTTTTGTTTTGTTAATGCCTTCCATATTAGTGCCACATATAAGTAAATCATCCACATATAAACGTATAATGATACCATATCTATCAGTAAATTTTGAATAGATACACTTATCAGCATTATTATGTTCAAAACCATTGGATAGAATCACAGAGTCAAACTTTTCATGCCATTGCTTTGGGGCCTGTTTTAATCCATTTAAAGATTTAACAAGTTTGCAAACTTTGTGTTCATTCCCAGGCATAACAAAACCATCTGGTTGTTCCATATATACCTCTTCATCCAGATTTCCATTAAGAAAAGCAGTTTTTACATCCATTTGATGTACATGCAATCCGTGAATGGAAGCAAGAGAAAATAGAACTATAATGGACGTTCGCCTTGCAACAGGGGCATATGTATCGAAGAATTCAATACCTTCCTTTTGTCTGAATCCCTTAACAACTAATCTTGCCTTGAAAGTTTGCATCGATCCATCTGTATTGTATTTCTTATGAAATACCCATTTAGATCCAATTGGTTTTGATCCATAAGGTAAGTCTATTAATTCCCGAGTATTATTAGACAGGACTGAATCCATTTCATCTTGCATAGCTTCTTTCCAGAAAGCCGCATCCCTAGAGGCCATTGCCACTTTAAAAGTTTTAGGATCACTTTCTGTATTTAGGACATAACTAATATCATCGATAATATTCTCTCTATCACCTATTGCTAGATGAATTACATCATCAGGAGAAATAAAATGTGGTCCTAAATCTTTAGCTATCCTTTCTCTTTGACTTCTTCAAGGTTCTTCTAGTATATTTGAACATTTCCTTTTGATAGAAGAAGTTTGTTCGAGACATCTCATTTTCTTTATTAAGAATTTCCTGAGTAGGAGATGAGATTTGAGTAGAATCACATATAAACTTATTTTCAATAAATTCTACATCCCTTGATTCTATTATAATATTATAATCTAAGTCTAGTATCCAATATGCTTTTGAATTCTCAGCGTATCCTACGAACAAACCTTTCAAAGCCCTTGGTCCTAATTTAACTCTTTTGGGATCTGTTTTTCTATAAAAGGTTAGACAACCCCAAACTCTAAAGTATTTTAAACTTGGTTTTCTTCCCTTCCATAACTCGTAAGGAGATAATTTTGTTTTCCTTGATGGAATTCTATTATGCAAATGACATGCTGTTAAAAGTGCTTCTCCCCACAAATTTATATTTTGCTTTGCATTCAGAATCGTAGCAATAGTCATTTCTACTAATGTTCTATTTTTACGTTCGCCTAAACCATTCTGTTGTGGGGTATACGGTGCACATGATTGGTGTAAGATTCCATTTTCTTCATAGAATGAGGAAAATTCCATAGATAAATATTCTCCACCTCTATCACTACGCAACACCTTAATTTTCTTTTCCTTTTGATTTTCAAATGTAGTTTTGACAAGTTTAAACATATCATCTGCTTGGTCTTTTCTTTTAAGCAAGTAAACATGTGTGTATCTAGAATAATCATCTATAAAAGTAATGAAATATCTATTCCCTCCTCTAGTTAAAATACCATTTAATTCACATATATTAGAGTGAATTAACTCAAGTAATTTTGTATTTCTTTCAGATTTGGGAAAAGGCTTTTTGCACATTTCGGCATTAATACATATTTCACATTTTGATACATCTTTATTTTCATATGAGATCAAGCCATCCTTAGACATAAATTTTAAAGATTTAAAATTTAAATGCGCTAATCTATTATGCCATAAATCAAAAGAATTAAGAACATAAGCAAATTCAGTCATTTTATTAATACTTAATTTTAACAACCCGTTACAAGCATATCCTTTTCCAACAAATTTTCCTCCATTTGTTAATATGAGACTGTTGCCATCTAGTACACATTTTACACTTTTACTACAAACAAGACTTACGGAGATAAGGTTGTTCCTTATATCTGGAACATGTAGAACATTTAGGAGTACTAGTTTCTTTCCAGAAGTAAATTCCGACTCCATGGTCCCTTTTCCAATGACATTTGATGTATTATGATTGCCCATCAGACTTAGTTGTCATCAGAAACGTTTTCATATAAAATAAACATTGACTGATTGTTGCAGACATGTACGGTAGCACCAGAATCATACCACCAGCCGGTATCCTTGGTGTTAGCGTCCATGTTCAATTCTGTCACCATTGCAGCAATCGGTGATCCCTCATGTTGCACCATATTCGCATAATCTGATTTATTGTTTCCATGATTGGAGTTTTGTCCTTGTTTCTTCTTTGTCTTTTTGTAGAATCTACAGTCTCTTTTGAAATGCCTTGTCGTTCCGCAGAAATAATAGTCCTTCCCTTTAGCCTTGTTCTGATTGTTATCCCTTTTCCGCTTTCTAGATTCCTTACGCCCTTTTTATTGGTATCAACTGCATGTATATTTGAATCGGATTCAAATACTTTCTTTTTACGATTTCTTGTTTCTTCTTCGATACAAAGATGCTTTTGAATTTGTTCCATGGAGAAATCCTCCGTTGAGTGCATAAGTTTCTTTCTATAGTCACTCCATCCGCGAGGGAGTTTGGCCATAACAGCGCCAATTTGTAGCGGTTCAGGAATATCAATCTTAACATTTTTCAATTTATTGAAAATAAACCGTAACTCAAGGACTTCATCTAGTACTGATGCGTTGTCAAGCATTTTAAATTCGAAGAATTCATAAATTCGAAACTTATCTGCACCTTGCTTTTCGATGCTATACTTGGTCTCCAGCGCCTTCCAGATTTCCCTCGTAGATTTGACTGAAGTAAATGATCATATAAACGATCTGACAGTGTGTTGAGAATATGGCCTCTGCATACAATTTCGTCTTCCTCGCGTTTCTTTCTTTGGGCCTTAATTTATGCATTATCCTTGTCAGCTGGGGGTGGTATCGATGCTAAGTTATCATCAAGACATATGCAATCTTCAGTGTGGTTAGGAGGAACATAATTTTGTCTTGCCATCGGGTGTAATTTGTGCCATCAAAACGATCTAATTTAGCGAACTCCTGATTCATAATTATGTACGTCGATTCGGTCGTGGTAGCCATATTAATTCCGAAATATTGTTGCATATTCAATGCGATGAATCAGTAATCCGGGGAGACGGCGTTTGAGGCACGTACAAAACGGTTTCCTTAAGGAATTATTCGCCTCCACGGTTTGTAGAGAAGAAGAAGGCGAAATCCCTCCAGGATACAACAAACAGAGTATAAATACAGAAGAAGAGAAGAAGAAAGAAGAAGAGCAATTTCAAAGTGGTCTGGAAAAATAAAAACGAGGTGTATATATAGCGGCTGAAGAGTCATGACTGTTGGCAGTGGTTGTGCGTGAGCGGATGCGCCTGTTCGCTTAAAGACGCTACCGTTTGAAATGGCTGAACCCTTCCTGTACGGTCTCACCCGCGCCCACGTGCCCTAAGTGCCCATCTTTGACCTATAATAATAATTTTTATAGGCCCAACTCTTACAAGCCCAAGCCATCATTTCCAAGCCCATGTTATTTCAATTCACAATATCTAATCCAAAGGATTAGTATTTATATAGAATTGCTCCTCGTTATTTTCCGATAAGGGACAAATAATCACTACAATATTTCCAACAATCCCACACAATATTGTAATATTATTTTTTTATGCATACAAGAAAGGACCTTTTAGGTTTAAACTTTTATTCTTAGTTCATATATGTAACAACCCGTATTTTCAATAACCTGTTATCACATAAATCGAGGCAGAATTTAATTCTAATATCTGAATCAAGGGAAGCGGGCTATGCCATTGCTTTCGTCTCGGAAAAATACGCGAAATAGAGTCCGAGTTTTCGAAAATCGGAGTCCGTATGACCCGATTAAGGCCCAACGAAGTTTTCAGAAAATTCCTAAGTAAAAACAGATTTCAAATTCAAATCTGAAATTGGGAATTGGGCCAGTTTGGGCCAGGTGGGAAAAATTCCCGCCACAGTACCCAAGTCGACAGCCCTGTCGACTTGGGAGTCGACTGGGTCTGACTAGGTCGACAGCCCTGTCGACTTGGCTGTCGACTTGGCTCAGACGCCCAGTTCTGCCTGGTGCACCATTTTGGGTTTTTGTTGAGCTTGGGGGCCAGATTCGATTTGGAGGGTTGAGATGAGAACTAGGGTTTAATCCTATGGTCTAAATCACTAGCCTAATCTATAAATAAGACCCTAACCTACCCTAAATCCTCATTATTCATCCTAGCAACTAAACTATGGCAAAATCAATCCTCTCATGGCCTCCACTCTCTTCATCAAATTCCTAAATCAATTTCTAAGAGATTTCCATGCATACAAGTGTATTTAGACTTGTATGATCCTCTTTAGCTTGCATTAAAGTCTTGTTTCTCTATTGGCATCATAAGGGAGGAGTCTTGATCAAGTTTGCTTGCATTTTTGGGGTTTTAATTTGTTGCATAAGGGGTTTCTTACATTTGCTATACTCATTTGAGTCCGCATAAGCATTGTAAGCCCTATTCCTCTCATACTTGAACTTTGAAGTTAAATGCATGATATGCAAGTTGTCATAAGTTATGCAAGTTATTTATGCAAGTATGATATGCAAGTTGTCATAAGTTATGCAAGTTTATTTATGCAAGTATGATATGCAAGTTGTCATATGTTATGCAAGTTTGTTTATGCAAGTATGATATGCAAGTTGTCATATGTTATGCAAGTTTGTTTATGCAAGTATGATATGCAAGTTGTCATATGTTGTGCAAGTTTGTTTATGCAAGTTTGTTATGCAAGCATGATATGCAAGTTGACATATGTTATGCAAGTTTGTTTATGCAAGTATGATATGCAAGTTGACATATGTTATGCAAGTTTTATTATGCAAGTTTGATATGCAAGTTGTCATATGATATGCAAGTATGTTTATGCAAGTTTGGGATGGTCATGTGGTTCATGTTAACATGTTATGCATGCTTTTGGGCCTAAAAAATGTAATATGCAAGTGTATGAACACATGAGCCTTTCATATGCCACCATGTTGAACTTGTGGCTCTAACATTTTTATGTCACGATTATGCCAAGTTCCCTCTTTCTATCCTTTATGCGCTATTGCGATATGTAAGCGATGGGATTGCGTTTGGGGTTGGGTAAACTTAAAAGACATAAAAACATGAGCTTGGGAATTTACCTATTAAGTTAGGTCTACCCATTAGGAATTTACCTATTAAGTTAGGTCTACCCAATTGCTTGAAAACTTGTAATGTGATGGACATGACACTTAGAGAAGATAAGTGTGGCCAACTCGAGGTTGGGTTGAGTTGTAGCGTAAACCTACCCGGAACCGACCGGCTTAACTAGTTGCTACAAACAATAGGACCCAATGTGAGAAGTTGGTCATGTTGTACCTTGGACCCGAGGTTAGACCAAGTTGTGGTGTAAAGCTACCCGAACCCGCCCGGCTTAACTAGTAACCACAACAAAGTCTAACGTGAGAGGTTAAGGCACATTAATTAATTAATGCCTCATGATTAGGGTTAAGTCATGGACCATTTAATACTTAACCAATTTGGGCTCGGTTGATTAATCGGGGTTAAGTCGTGAACTCACCGTTACACTTAACCAAGTTAATCCATGATTAGTGGAGGGGTTAAACCATACTTAACCCACTAGAGAAATCCTAGCAATGGGGGTCCACTCCTTCAGTAATCCCTAGTTTGTATCATCATGGCCCTAGGGACTAGGCTAGGGTGGGGGCACGATTACTGAACTGGAGATAAGGGGCCAAAAAGCGACGGCCGTGGTACGCCGGTGTAGTTCTGGGCGGACTCTGGTCGTGCACATAGTCCGTAGCCGGAGAAAACAAGCACGGGTACCGGTAGTGCGAGACTGTGCACTCATGTTTATGGTGTCCAGGGGTCGACACCCTAGGGCTTGATACACCCGACGGGTGGACCCGGCACAGTTCGACTACATTCATGGTTGGGCCGTATTGACACCAACACGTGACGAGTTAGGCTTAGGGAGCCGATCGATTAGACCGTTGGGTTGGACCTCGTGGTAGGGTCACTTCATGTTATTGGACCTCGTATGAGGGTCACTTCATGTTATTGGGCCAAAGCTTGGGCCGTGGGATCAATACTTGTTTAATCAAGTCATGTTAGTTTGCTAGTACACCTGTGGTGCAAAACCTTAATCCTGATTATGCGATGACACCTTTATCTACCTTGATAGTTAATCATCATGTTGTTATCCTTATGTTCATACCTGCTGCTCATGTCAGTTAACTTTATCAGTTTACATTGATTGTAGTAGGGCTTACTCAGTCTTTTTGACTGACCTGTTTTCTTTCGCCTCTTTTCTTCCGTCTTCCCCCCCCCCCCCCCCCCCCGGTTCTCAGGGAGGGAATACAGGAGCTTAGCTTGGATCTTACCTGCTTTTCTTGGATAGCTCATGTATGCTTTGGACTTGAGCTCGCTATGGTTTTTCTGCTTTGGGGATAGCTACTTATGTTTTTCTTTTCAGTTTTCAGATGATGTTGTTTATGTACTAGACTTATTTTATTTGGAAAATTGACATGATGTTGTACTAAGACTTGTTTTGAAATGGTTTGAAAATCTTCCGCTGTTTTATCTATGTTATTTACTCTGTTTACACATATACATATGTTCTTATTCTGCCTTGATATATCATTTTGCATGTTTACCTGATTCAAACGCCCCTCCAAAGTCAGAGTGCTTGCTAGAGCCACCCTGGCGGAGGTGGGGTGTTACATTTGGTATCAGAGCATATGGTTTACGAGAAGGAACAAAAAGGTTTTTAGAAAACTTTTGGAAAACTATTTTCAAAACCAAGTATAAAGTATTTTCCAAAGAAAAGTCTAGTTTATTTTAAAGGGATATTCCCCAAAAAGCCATTAGCAATATCCCTTCGTTTTTCTCCATTCTGAATCTGCCTTTTTCTTTTTCAGTATGGCTGATAACTTTGTTATTCCGGAGGGAGTGCACGTGCCTGTTTGGTATAGGAGACTCTTGGAGGCTAGGGCGACCGAAGCCGACCCCGCAGATGTCCCTCCTCCTCCTCCTCCAGTAGTTAATATTCCTCCTCCCGTTGCTAATGTTCCTCCTCCACCTGTTGCTGAGGTTCCTCTTCCTCATCCCCCTCAGCATCCTCAGGCCGACTTTGCCAAGATTTGCAAGGATTTCAAAGCAATGGGTGGCAAGAACTTTCAAGGCACAGAGACTTTTGTAGAAGCCAGAAATTGGTTGAAAGAGACCGAGGATTTGTTTGCTATCTTTGGGATAGATGATCAGAGGAAGATCTTGTTGGCGGTTTGGCTTATGAAGGATGAAGCCGCTTATTGGTGGGAGGTCACCAATGGTACTAGGCCTGTTGAGACTTGGGCCGATCTCAGGGCAAGGTTTATGCTTAAGTTTCTATCTTCTGCTGAGGAGAATTTGCAGATGGAGAGATTCATAACTTTGAAGCAAGGAGATATGTCTGTCAAAGAATATGTGAACAAGTTTAATCAGTTAGCTCGTTTTGGCTTGGATATGGTGAATACTCCTCAGAAGAAAGCCCTTCGTTTTGCTAGGGGATTGAATGAGCCATTGCAGGAATTGGCTATGTCACATATTCCCCATGGGGCCACGTTTGAGAGCTTGGTTGATATGGCGTTACTGCACGGAGATGTCAAGAAGAATGATACACAAGTCAAGAATACTGATTCCCAGGGAAAGGGAAATCAGGGAAATACTGGTGGTCAAAACAGTCAGGGCAATCAGAGCAAGAACAAGGGTCAAGGCAACAAAGGGAATAACAACAAGGGCAAGAACAAGGGGAAGTGCCATTATTGCGGTTCAGTTGGGCATCTTGTTAAGGATTTTAAGAAGAGGAAAAGGAATAATGGTGAATGCTTTTTATGTGGGAAGACTGGACATTTCAGCAAGGATTACCCGAAGAAACAGGGGCAAGGCCAGGATCAGACTCAGCGTGCTGGACCCGCAGGAGGGCAAGTTCATGCTCTCGCTACCGCTCCAGTTCCCGATCGAGGTAGTATTTCTGTTGAGAGCCTTGTATATATTTCTGATTTTCCAGTTCGTACCTTGTTTGATTCTAGTGCATCGCATAGTTTTATCTCATCCGATCTTGTTGATAGTTTGCACCTTAGTACTAGCTTGGTAGAGGATCCCGTTTGTGTCTCAAATCCTATTGGGGGTTCCGCCCATTTGTCTATGATATGTGGGGATTTGAGGATCTCTATACTGAGTGTAGAGTTCTTGTGCAGTGCTTATGTTCTTGGTTTCAGGGGATACGGATTGATATTAGGCATGGATTGGCTGTCCAGATATGGAGCCATTCTTGATTGTGAGCATAGGATTGTGAGGCTCGTGACTCGCCTCGGGAACACCCTAGAGATTTCATGTGATCCGAGAGGTCCCGTCATGTTGTGCTATCTTGAATCTCTCGACTCGTCAGTGGAGACTCTTCAGTCTGTAAGAGTGGTCCGAGAGTATCCGGATGTTTTCGATGAAGTTAGGGGGTTGCCCCCTAAGCGAGAGATTGATTTCCGCATTTATCTGGTGGATAATGCAAAGCCTGTTTCTTTGCCCGTTCGGCACATGGCTCCGCGTGAAAGGCGGGAGCTAAGCAAGCAAGTGAAAGAGCTGCTTGAGAAGAACTTCATTAGACGAAGTATATCTGAGTGGGGAGCGCCTGTGGTGTTTGCTACCAAGGCGGATGGTTCTCTCCGACTATGTGTTGACTATCGAGAGTTGAATAAGCTGACTAAGAAGAACAGACACCCGTTACCGAGGATCGATGATCTCTTTGACCAGCTTGTCGGTGCTTCTGTTTTCTCTCAGCTTGATCTTGCTACTGGATTCCATCAGCTCAGGGTAGCTGAGGATAGTATAGACAAGACTGCGTTCAGAACTCCAGACGGATTCTTTGAGTGGCTTGTCATGCCGTTCGGCTTGACGAATGCACCCGCATATTTCGTGGACTTGATGAGTAGGGTGTTCAGAGAGTTCTTGAACAAGTTTTCGTGGTCTTCGTGGATGATATTTTGGTCTTCTCTAAGGATGAGGAAGAGCATGCAAGGCACCTCGGGGAGGTGATGGATACGCTTAGAGCACATCAGTTGAAGGCCAAGTTCTCCAAGTGTCACTTTTGGAGAAGGGAAGTTAGATTTCTTGGGCATATAGTGTCTAAGCAGGGCTTAGCGGTGGATCCCGCTAAGGTGGTTGCAGTTCAAGATTGGAAGACTCCAAGGAATGCAACCGAAGTGAGAAGTTTTCTAGGTCTTGCGGGTTTTTATCGGAAGTTCATCAAGGACTTCGCGAAGATTTCTGCTCCTCTCACTAAATTGACGAAGAAGAATTTAGTTTTTGCTTGGAGCATAGAGTGCGAGCTTGCTTTTCAGAAGCTCAAGAGAGCTCTCACGTCAGCACCCATTCTAGCTTTGCCCGATGGAGGGAAATTATTTACAGTATACACCGATGCGTGTGGCACGGGGTTAGGAGCTGTTCTTATGCAAGAGGGAAGAGTGATATGCTTTGGCGGTAAACAACTCAAAGTGCATGAGAAGAATTATCCCACTCATGACTTAGAGTTGGCAGCAATAGTATATGCACTCAAGGCTTGGCGCCATTATCTTCTGGGAGAAAGATTTGAGCTTTATACCGATCACAAGTCATTGAAGTATCTCTTTTCTCAGAAGGATCTGAATCTGAGGCAGAAAAGATGGATGGAATTCTTGGCGTCCTATGATTTTGAGATAGCTTATACCCCTGGCAAGGGGAACGTGGTAGCTGATGCATTGAGTAGAAGAAGGTTGACCCTAAATCCTCTATTCGTTGAGATGAAGAATTTAGAGTATGTGGCAACCTTTGATTTCTCTTTGGCGATGGAGTCGATGACCGGTTCTTTAGCATCTATAGAACTCAGGCCTACCCTTCTTGATCAAGTTGGGGCTTCGCAGAGAGAAGACCCTCAGATAGTTGACATTATGGATAAGCTGATTCGAGGAGAGACGTCTAGTCATCTCGCTCGATGTTCTATTGATGACAAGGGTTGGCTGAGGAGAGATGGAAGGTTATGTGTTCCCATGGTAGAAGATTTAGTAAGAAAAGTTCTAGAGGAAGCGCATCGCTCTAAGTTGACTATACATCCAGGCGGAGATAAGATGTATAAAGATATGAAGCGTATTTTCTTTTGGCCTGGGATGAAGAAGGATGTGGCAGAGTTTGTCTCTAGGTGTATTATTTGCCAGCAGGTTAAGGCTGAGTCAAAGAAGCCCGGTGGGCTATTGCATCCTCTAGACGTTCCACTTTGGAAGTGGGAGAGTATCTCCATGGATTTTATTGATGGGCTACCAAGGTCAAGGAAAGGTAATACGAGCATTTGGGTTATTGTAGATAGACTTACGAAGAGTGCTCATTTCATTCCGGTAAAGAGCAAGAGGACCGCATCTTGGCTAGCGTCCGTATATCTTCGTGAGATTGTGAGACTTCATGGAGTCCCTTCTAGCACTGTCAGTGACCGTGACCCAATCTTTACAAGTCAGTTCTGGAATAGCTTGCAAGAGGCTATGGGCACGAGGTTGAATTTGAGTACTGCTTATCACCCACAGACGGACGGCCAAACCGAAAGGGTGAATAGGGTACTCGAGGATCTATTGAGGATTTGTATTCTGGACTTCGGTGGTACTTGGGAAGACCATCTTCCCCTTGTTGAGTTTGCATATAATAACAGTTATCAGACAAGCATAGGGATGGCACCATTTGAAGCTTTATATGGGAAGCCGTGCAAGTCGCCTACATGTTGGTGGGAGACTACCGATAAGCTGATACTTGGGCCTGATATGATCAGAGATACATCCGAGAAGATCGAGTTGATTCGGAGACGAATGAAAGCGGCCCAAGACCGACAGAAATCCTATGCTGATAAGCGAAGATCTGATTTGGAGTTTGATGTTGGGGATATGGCTTTCGTAAAGGTTTCTCCTTTGCAGAATGTGGTCCGATTTGGAGCTGTTGGGAAGTTAGCACCGAGATTTGTTGGACCATTCCCTATTATAGAGAGGATCGGGCAGATGGCTTATAGAGTAAAGTTGCCCGAGAAGCTTGCCGGAGTGCACGATGTTTTTCATGTCTCGCATCTCCGGAAGTGTTTGCATGAATCAGCAGAGGTTGTGAAGCCAAGTGTTTTGGAAGATGTGGAAGTAGAGAGAGAAGCTACCTTGAGGAGAGCTCCGATTCGTATCTTGGGGACGGAGACCAAGAAGCTAAGGAATCGAGTGGTCAAATTGGTGAAGGTTCAATGGGGTGAAGCCGAAGAAGACGCAACTTAGGAAACCGAGGAGAAGATGCGTGGGCTTTATCCATTCCTTTTTGAGGGTACACTCCCAATCTCTTTTCTTCGTAGCATATCTTTGTGATCCATGATTATCTAGTTTATCATGTTAATCTTGTCATGAGAACCTTAGGTAGAAACCCTTTGGATGAAACATGTGTTTGAGACATGTTATGCTTGATGGTTGCAAGTGGTTGCAAGTGTTTGCAAGTGGTTACTCGTGGATGCATTGTACACGTTAGGCACCAGATCGGCTCGCACACTCCTCATATTGCATATGCATGAGTGTTTATGCTTATTCATGGATAAAAGTTGTGTGTTATCACATGGATGTTGCATATGGGTGTATGTTATGTGCACACATATAGATGATATACATTATGTTAGGAATTTCATACATATGGATTCATTTCACTAACATAATTTGCATTGATGATATTTGCATTAGATAGGTACATATACACACACCTTTGCCTATGTTCATACAGCATTTAGAATCTTGTAAGGACAATGATTGCTCGTGGATGATGTTTTGAGTAGATGGATGATTGGATGGTAGGATACGTTCTTCCTAACTTGAAGATTTCGGGGACGAAATCCTTTAAGGAGGGGAGAATGTAACAACCCGTATTTTCAATAACCTGTTATCACATAAATCGAGGCAGAATTTAATTATAAAATCTGAATCAAGGGAAACGTACTATGCCATTGCGTTCGTCTCGGAAAAATACGCGAAATAGAGTCCGAGTTTTCGAAAATCGGAGTCCGTATGACCCGATTAAGGCCCAACGAAGTTTTCAGAAAATTCCTAAGTAAAAACAGATTTCAAATTCAAATCTGAAATTGGGAATTGGGCCAGTTTGGGCCAGGCGGGAAAAATTCCCGCCACAGTACCCAAGTCGACAGCCCTGTCGACTTGGGAGTCGACTGGGTCTGACCAGGTCGACAGCCCTGTCGACTTGGCTGTCGACTTGGCTCAGACGCCCAGTTCTGCCTGGTGCACCATTTTGGGTTTGTGTTGAGCTTGGGGGCCAGATTCGATTTGGAGGGTTGAGATGAGAACTAGGGTTTAATCCTATGGTCTAAATCACTAGCCTAATCTATAAATAAGACCCTAACCTACCCTATATCCTCATTATTCATCCTAGCAACTAAACTATGGCAAAATCAATCCTCTCATGGCCTCCACTCTCTTCATCAAATTCCTAAATCAATTTCTAAGAGATTTCCATGCATACAAGTGTATTTAGACTTGTATGATCCTCTTTAGCTTGCATTAAAGTCTTATTTCTCTATTGGCATCATAAGGGAGGAGTCTTGATCAAGTTTGCTTGCATTTTTGGGGTTTTAATTTGTTGCATAAGGGGTTTCTTACATTTGCTATACTCATTTGAGTCCGCATAAGCATTGTAAGCCCTATTCCTCTCATACTTGAACTTTGAAGTTAAATGCATGATATGCAAGTTGTCATAAGTTATGCAAGTTATTTATGCAAGTATGATATGCAAGTTGTCATAAGTTATGCAAGTTTATTTATGCAAGTATGATATGCAAGTTGTCATATGTTATGCAAGTTTGTTTATGCAAGTATGATATGCAAGTTGTCATATGTTATGCAAGTTTGTTTATGCAAGTATGATATGCAAGTTGTCATACGTTGTGCAAGTTTGTTTATGCAAGTTTGTTATGCAAGCATGATATGCAAGTTGACATATGTTATGCAAGTTTGTTTATGCAAGTATGATATGCAAGTTGACATATGTTATGCAAGTTTTATTATGCAAGTTTGATATGCTAGTTGTCATATGATATGCAAGTATGTTTATGCAAGTTTGGGATGGTCATGTGGTTCATGTTAACATGTTATGCATGCTTTTGGGCCTAAAAAATGTAATATGCAAGTGTATGAACACATGAGCCTTT
This sequence comes from Allium sativum, assembly GCA_030737875.1. NCBI lineage: Eukaryota > Viridiplantae > Streptophyta > Magnoliopsida > Asparagales > Amaryllidaceae > Allium > Allium sativum. Next base: position 276,596,555 of record CM060923.1, read on the forward strand.
CATATGCCACCATGTTGAACTTGTGGCTCTAACATTTTTATGTCACGATTATGCCAAGTTCCCTCTTTCTATCCTTTATGCGCTATTGCGATATGTAAGCGATGGGATTGCGTTTGGGGTTGGGTAAACTTAAAAGACATAAAAACATGAGCTTGGGAATTTACCTATTAAGTTAGGTCTACCCATTGGGAATTTACCTATTAAGTTAGGTCTACCCAATTGCTTGAAAACTTGTAATGTGATGGACATGACACTTAGAGAAGATAAGTGTGGCCAACTCGAGGTTGGGTTGAGTTGTAGCGTAAACCTACCCGGAACCGACCGGCTTAACTAGTTGCTAAAAACAATAGGACCCAATGTGAGAAGTTGGTCATGTTGTACCTTGGACCCGAGGTTAGACCAAGTTGTGGTGTAAAGCTACCCGGACCCACCCGGCTTAACTAGTAACCACAACAAAGTCTAACGTGAGAGGTTAAGGCGCATTAATTAATTAATGCCTCATGATTAGGGTTAAGTCATGGACCATTTAATACTTAACCAATTTGGGCTCGGTTGATTAATCGGGGTTAAGTCGTGAACTCACCGTTACACTTAACCAAGTTAATCCATGATTAGTGGAGGGGTTAAACCATACTTAACCCACTAGAGAAATCCTAGCAATGGGGGTCCACTCCTTCAGTAATCCCTAGTTTGTATCATCATGGCCCTAGGGACTAGGCTAGGGTGGGGGCACGATTACTGAACTGGAGATAAGGGGCCAAAAAGCGACGGCCGTGGTACGCCGGTGTAGTTCTGGGCGGACTCTGGTCGTGCACATAGTCCGTAGCCGGAGAAAACAAGCACGGGTACCGGTAGGGCGAGACTGTGCACTAATGTTTATGGTGTCCAGGGGTCGACACCCTAGGGCTTGATACACCCGACGGGTGGACCAGGCACAGTTCGACTACATTCATGGTTGGGCCGTATTGACACCAACACGTGACGAGTTAGGCTTAGGGAGCCGATCGATTAGACCGTTGGGTTGGACCTCGTGGTAGGGTCACTTCATGTTATTGGACCTCGTATGAGGGTCACTTCATGTTATTGGGCCAAAGCTTGGGCCGTGGGATCAATACTTGTTTAATCAAGTCATGTTAGTTTGCTAGTACACCTGTGGTGCAAAACCTTAATCCTGATTATGCGATGACACCTTTATCTACCTTGATAGTTAATCATCATGTTGTTATCCTTATGTTCATACCTGCTGCTCATGTCAGTTAACTTTATCAGTTTACATTGATTGTAGAAGGGCTTACTTAGTCTTTTTGACTGACCTGTATTCTTTCGCCTCTTTTCTTCCGTCTTCCCCCGCCCCCCCCCCCCAGGTTCTCAAGGAGGGGATTACAGGAGCTTAGCTTGGATCTTACCTGCTTTTCTTGGATAGCTCATGTATGCTTTGGACTTGAGCTCGCTATGGTTTTTCTGCTTTGGGGATAGCTACTTATGTTTTTCTTTTCAGTTTTCAGATGATGTTGTTTATGTACTAGACTTATTTTATATGGAAAATTGACATGATGATGTACTAAGACTTGTTTTGAAATGGTTTGAAAATCTTCCGCTGTTTTATCTATGTTATTTACTCTGTTTACACATATACATATGTTCTTGTTATGCCTTGATATATCATTATGCATGTTTACCTGATTCAAACGCCCCTCCAAAGTCAGAGTGCTTGCTAGAGCCACCCTGGCGGAGGTGGGGTGTTACAATATATTTAAGTTTCAATAGAATATTTGGTAGTTAATATCCTAAACCAAAATCCTTTGTGATGAAACAAAATATATAAACACATAAATATCATGATTCTTCTGTAAAATATCATTACCACATATCAATTACTGATTTCCTCCTGGTTTTTCATGAACATTTATAATGTTTCTACTAGCTTTTATTAGATACTATATCTTATGTTCATATAGGTGTTCATTTTTTCCGTCTTTGTTACTATAGACAAATGATCACCACCACGTAACAATACAAACATTGATATTCAATGTTTATCAACCACGTTTCTGCAACTTGTTCTTACCTTTTAAACCTTGAATAAATTAAGGTTTGTTTTCCATTGCAGATGATTAGAATGTCTTCAGACCCATTGCACTACTAGTAGTTTTCACCATTTCTCTTGGTAATCCTTTGGTTAGTGGGTCAGCTAGGTTTTCTTTTGATTTAACAAATATAATAGTAATGATTCCATCTACAATTAATTCCCTGACATATGCATGTCTAAAACTTATATGTCTAGACTTTCCGTTATAGATTTTATAATAAGCTCTAGACAGCGTAGCTTCACTATCATAATACATAGAAATGGCTAACATTAGTTGTGGCCACAACTCTATATCTAGCAATAAATTTCTTAGACATTCTGCCTCCTTGCCTGATGCATCTAAAGCAATAAATTCAGCTTCCATTGTAGAATGTGTTATAACTGTCCGTTTCTTAGAGTCCCAAGATATAGCACAACCTACAAGTGTAAAAATACATCAAGTAGTTCCTCTATTTTCATTTTCAGGTGTTGAACTACTTGCATCTGAATATCCTTCTAGAATTGCAGGAAAATTTCCATAGTTGATTCCTAATCCCATGGTTCTTTTAAGGTAACCCAGAATTCTGCGTAACGCTTTCCAATGTTCAGTACTTGGTCTGTGCGTATATCTGGATAATTTGCACACGGCGAAAGCAATATCTGGACGAGTGCAATGCATTGCATACATAAGACTTCCAATAACACTTGCATATTCTAATTGAGCTACTGCCCTTTCAGAATTGGAAAACAGTTTACTGGAAGAATCGTAAGGACTGTTTGCTTCCTTAATATTTAAGTGTTTATATTTAAGGAGCAATTTCTCAATATAATGAGACTGACATAATGCATATCCACTATTATGTTTCTTTACCTTAATTCCCAATATAGTATCAACTTGATTTAAATCCTTCACTTTAAAACATGAAGTTAGATAATTTTTGTTTCATTAATGCCTTTCATATAAGTGCCAAATATGAGTAAACCATCCACATATAAACATATAATGATACCATATCTATCAGTAAATTTTGAATAGATACACTTATCATCATTATTATGTTTAAAACCATTGGACAGAATCATAGAGTCAAACTTTTCATGCCATTTCTTTGGGGCCTGTTTTAATCCATATAAAGATTTAACAAGTTTGCAAACTTTGTGTTCATCACCAGGCATAACGAAATCTTCTAGTTGTTCCATATATACTTCTACATCCAGATTTCCTTTAAGAAAAGCAGTTTTTACTTCCATTTGATGTACATGTATTTCGTGAATGGAAGCAAGAGAAAATAGAACTCTAATGGACGTTAGCCTTGCAACAGAGGCATATGTATCAAAGAAATCGATACCTTCCTTTTGTCTAAATCCCTTAGCAACTAATCTTGCCTTGAAAGTTTGTATCGATCCATCTGTATAGTATTTCTTATGAAATACCCATTTAGATCCAATTGGTTTTGATCCATAAGGTAAGTATGTTAATTCCCAAGTATTATTAGAGGATTGAATCCATTTCATCTTGCATAGCTTCTTTCCGGAAAGCCGCATCCCTAGAGGCCATTGCCACTTTCAAAGTTTTAGGATCACTTTCTGTATTTAGGGCATAAATAATATCATCGATAATATTCTCTCTATCACCTATTACTAGATGAATTACATCATCAGGTGAAATAAAATCTGGTCCTAAATCTTTAGCTTTCCCTTCACTTTGACTTCTTCTAGGTTCTTCTGGTATAGTTGAAGATTTCCTTTTGTTAGAAGAAGTTTGTTGAGGCATCTCATTTTATTTATTAGGAATTTCTTGAGTAGGAGAAGAAATTTGACTGGAATCATATATAAACTTATTTTCAATGAATTCTATATCCCTTGATTCTATAATGATACTAGAATCTAGGTCTAGTATCCGATATGCCTTTGAATTCTCAGCGTATCCTATGAATACACCTTTCAAAGCCCTTGGTCTTAATTTAACTCCTTTTGGATATGTTATTCTATAAAAGGTTAGACAACCCCAAACTCTCAAGTATTTTAAACTTGGTTTTCTTCCCTTCCTTAACTCGTAAGGAGATAATTTTGTTTACCGTGATGGAATTCTATTATGCAAATGACATGTTGTTAAAAGTGCGTCTCCCCACAAATTTATATTTTGCTTTGCTTTCAGAATCATAGCATTAGTCATTTCTACTAATGTTCAATTTTTACGTTCGGCTAGACCATTCTGTTGTGGGGTATACGATGCGCTTGATTGGTGTAAGATTCCATTTTCTTCACAGAATGAGGAAAATTCCACAGAGAAATATTCTCCACCTCTATCACTACGCAACACCTTAATTTTCTTTACCTTTTGATTTTCAAACGTAGTTTTGACAAGTTTAAACATATCATCTGCTTGGTCTTTTCTTTTAAGCAAGCAAACATGTGTGTATCTATAATAATCATCTATAAAAGTAATGAAATATCTATTCCCTCCTCTAGTTAAAATACCATTTAATTCACATATATCAGAGTGAATTAACTCAAGTAATTTTGTGTTTCTTTCAGATTTGGGAAAAGGCTTTTTCCACATTTTGGCTTCAATACATATTTCACATTTTGATACATCTTTATTTTCATATAAGATCAAGCCATCCTTAGACATAAATTTTAAAGATTTAAAATTTAAATGCGCTAATCTATTATGCCATAAATCAAAAGAATCAAGAACATAAGCAAATTCAGTCATTTTATTAATACTTAATTTGAACAACCTGTTACAAGCATATCCTTTTTCAACAAATTTTCCTCCTTTTGTTAATATGAGGCTGTTGCCATCTAGTACACATTTTAAACTTTTACTACAAAGAATACTTGCGGTGACAAGGTTCTTCCTCATATCTGGAACATGTAGAACATTTTGGAGTACTAGTATTTTTCCAGAAGTAAATTCCTACTCCACGGTCCCTTTTCCAATGACATTTGATGTATTATGATTGCCCATCAGATCTTAGTTGTCATCAGAAACGTTTTCATAGAAAATAAACATTGACTGATTATTGCAGACATGTATGGTAGCAGCAGAATCATACCACCAGTCGGTATCCTTGGTGTTATCGGCCATGTTCAATTATGTCACCATTGCAATAATCGGTGATCCCTCATGTTGCACCATATTCGCAGAATCTGATTTATTATTTCCATGATTGGAGTTCTGTCCTTGTTCCCTCTTTGCCTTTTTGTAGAATCTGCAGTCTATTTTGAAATGCCCTGTCTTTCCGCAGAAATAACAGTCCTTCCCTATAGCCTTGTTTTGATTGTTATCCCTTTTCCGCTTTCCAGATTCCTTATGCCCTTTTTTATTGGTATTAACTGCATGCATATTTGAATCAGATTCAAATAAGCTCTTTTCACGATTTCTTGTTTCTTCTTTGATACGAAGATGCCTTTGAATATGTTCCATGGAGAATTCCTCCGTTGAGTGCATAAGTTTCTTTCTATATTCACTCCATCCGTGAGGGAGTTTGGCCATAACAGCGCCAACTTGTAGCGGTTCAGGAATATCAATCTTAACATTTTTCAATATATTGAAAATAACCTGTAACTCATTGACTTGATCTAGTACCGATGCATTGTCAAGCATTTTAAATTCGAAGAATTCGTAAATTAGAAACTTATATGCGCCTTGCTTTTCGTTGTTATACTTGTTCTCCAGCACCTTCCAGATTTCCCTTGGAGATTAGACTGAAGTAAAAAGATCATACAAAAGATTCGAGAGTGTGTAGAGAATAAGGCCTTTGCATAAAATTTCGTCTTCCTTGCGTTTCTTTTTCTGGTCCTTAATTTATGCATTATCCTTGTCAGTTGGGGGTGGTATCGGTGCTAAGTTATCATCAATTACATATGCAATCTACAGTGTTGTTAGGAGGAATAATTTTGTCTTGCCATCGGGTGTAATTTGTGCCATCAAAACGATCTAGATTAGCAAACTCCCGATTCATAATTTTGTACGTCGATTCGGACGTGGTAGCCATATTAATTCCTTATGATTTTTGTTTATTCACTACGATGAATCAGTAATCCGGGGAAACGGCGTTTGAGGCACGTACAAAACGCTTTCCTTAAGGAATTATTCACCCCCACAGTTTGCAGGGAAGAAGAAGGCGAAATCCCTCCAGGATACAATAAACAGAGTATATTTACAGAAGAACAGAAGAAGAAACAAGAAGAGAAATTTCAAAGTGGTCTGGAAAAATGAAAACGAGGAGTATATATAGCGGCTGAAGAGTCATGACTGTTGGCAGTGGTTGTGCACGAGCAGATGCGGCCGTTTGTATAAGGACGCGACCGTTTGAAATGGTTGAACCCTTCCTGTACGGTAGCACCCGCGCCCACGTGCCCTAAGTGCCCATCTGTGACCTATAAAAATATTTTTTTATTGGTCCAACTCCTACAAGCCCAAGCCATCATTTCCGAGCCCATGTTATTTCAATTCACAATATCTAATCCAAAGGATTTGTATTTATCTAGAATTGCTCCTCATTATTTGCCGATGTGGGACAAATTGTCATTAAAATATTTCCAACAATCCCCCAATATTGTAATATTATTTATTTATGCATTCAAGAAAGTACCTTTTAGGTTTAAACTTTTCTTCTTAGTTCATATATTTAAGTTTCAATAGAATATTTGGTAGTTAATATCTTAAACCAAAATCCTTTGTGATGAAATGAAATATATAAACGCATAAATATCATGATTCATCTGAAAAATATCTTAACCACATATCGGTTACTGATTTCCTTCTGATTTTTCATGAACATTTATAAAGTTTCTACCAGCTTTATTAGATACTATATCTTATGTTCATATAGGTGATCATTTTTTCCGTCTTTGTTACTATAGACAAATGATTACCACCACGTAACAATACAAAAATTGATATCCAATGTTTATCAACAACTTTTCTGCACTTGTTCTTGCCTTTTAAACCTTGAATAAATTAAGTTTTGGTTTCAATTGCATGTGATTAGAATGGCTTCAGACCCATTGCACTACTAGTAGTTTTCACCATTTCTCTTGGTAATCCTTTGGTTAGTGGGTCTGATGGGTTTTCTTTTGATTTAACAAATATAATAGTAATGACTCCATCTACAATTAATTCTCTGACATATGCATGTCTTAAACTTACATGTCTAGACTTTCCATTATAGATTTTATTATAAGCGCTAGACAGTGTAGCTCCACTATCACAATACACAGAAATGGTTGACATTGGTTGTGGCCATAACTCTATATGTAGCAATAAATTTCTTAGCCATTCTACCACCTTGCCTGATGCACCTAAAGCAACAAATTCAGCTTCCATTGTAGAATGTGTTATAACTGTCTGTTTCTTAGAGGCCAAAGATATAGCACCGCCTCCAAGTGTAAAATTCCATTTAGTATTTCCTCTATTTTCATTTTCAGGTGTTGAACCATTTGCATCTGAATATCCTTCTAGAACTGCTAGAAAATTTCCATAGTTGCGTCCTAATCCCATGGTTCTTTTAAGGTAATCCAGAATTCTGCGTATCGCTTTCCAATGTTCAATACTTGGTCTGTGCGTATATCTGGATAATTTGCATACAGCGAAAGCAATATCTGGATGAGTGCAATGCATTGCATACATAAAACTTTCAATAACACTTGCATATTCTAATTGAGCTACTGCCCTTTCAGAATTTGCAAACAGTTTAATGGAAGAATCGCAAGGACTGTTCGCTTCCTTAATATTTAAGTGTTTATATTTAAGGTGCAATTTCTCAATATAATGAGACTGACATAATGCATATCCACTATTATGTTTCTTTACCTTAATTCCTGATATAGTATCAACTTCATTTAAATCCTTCATTTTAAAACTTGAAGTTAGAAAGATTTTTGTTTCATTAATGCCTTCCATATTAGTGCCAAATATGAGTAAATCAACCATATATAAACACATAATGATACCATATCTATTAGTAAATTTTGAATAGATACACTTATCAACATTATTATGTTTAAAACCATTGGATAGAATCATATAGTCAAACTTTTCATGCCATTGCTTTGGGGCCTGTTTTAATCCATATAAAGATTTAACAAGTTTGCGAACTTTGTGTTCATTCCCAGGCATAACAAAACCTTCTGGTTGTTCCATATATACTTCTTCATCCAGATTTCCATTAAGAAAAGCAATCTTTACATCCATTTGATGTACATGCAATCCGTGAAAGGAAGCAAGAGAAAATAGAACTCTAATGGATGTTAGCCTTGCAACAGGGGCATATGTATCGAAGAAATCAATACCTTCCTTTTTTCTGAATCCCTTAGCAAATAATCTTGCCTTGAAAGTTTGTATCGATCCATCTGTATTGTATTTCTTACGAAAAACCCATTTAGATCCAATTGGTTTTGACCCATAAGGTAAGTCTGTTAATTCCCAAGTATTATTAGACAGGATTGAATCCATTTCATCTTGTATAGCTTCTTTCCAGAAAGCCGCATCCCTAGAGGCCATTGCCTCCTTGAAATTTTTAGGATCACTTTCTGTATTTAGGACATAAATAATATCATCGATAATATTTCCTCTATCACCTATTACTAGATGAATTACATCATCAGGTGAAATAAAATCTGGTCGTAAATCTTTACCTATCCATTCTCTTTGACTTCTTCTAGGTTCTTCTGGTATATTTGAAGATTTCCTTTTGTTAGAAGAAGTTTGTTGAGACATCTCATTTTCTTTATCTGGAATTTCCTGAGTAGGAGATGAGATTTGACTGGAATCACATATAAACTTATTTTAAATGAATTCTACTTCCCTTGATTCACTTATAATATTAGAATCTAGGTCTAGTATCCGATATGCTTTTGAATTCTCAGCATATCCTACGAATACACTTTTCAAAGCCCTTGGTCCTAATTTAACTCTTTTTGGATCTGTTATTCTATAAAAGGTTAGACAACCCCAAACTCTCTAGAATTGTAAACTTGGTTTTCTTCCCTTCCTTAACTCGTAAGGAGATAATTTTGTTTACCGTGATGGAATTCTATTATGCAAATGACATGTTGTTAAAAGTGCGTCTCCCCACAAATTTATATTTTGCTTTGCTTTCAGAATCGTAGCATTAGTCATTTCTACTAATGTTCAATTTTTAGCATTAGGAATTGCAGGTTTGGCTTGGCAAGGAGGTTTCTTATAGTCATTTACGTGTCTTTGGCTGTAAGGCGTTTGTGCATGTGCCTAATGATGAATGATCAAAGCTGGATTCCAAGACTCACCAATGCATCTTTGTGGGCTATGGTCTTGACAACTTTGGCTATAGGTTTTATGATCCTATAGAGGAAATTGATTCGTAGCAAGAATGCAGAATTTGTTAAAGACCAAGCAATTGAAGCTATTTAGAAACCACAAGAATATGCATCTCATAGTGGCTTTGATCTGGTTGATTTAGAACTCCCTCCATTGACTCCTGCAATTCCTGCAATTCCTGTACCAGCTCCAATTGAACAAGTACAAGAAAATGACAATGAAGTTCATGTACCTGAGAAAGATGATCCCCATGATGAAGATGCTGAAATTGATCATCATGCTTCTCCTGAAACTCAAACAACCTTTGTAAGGCGATCTACTAGGAAACGACGTCCTTCCACTAGGTATCCTTTTTCCGAGTATGTTCTCTTAACCGACAGAGGAGAACCTGAGACCTTTAAGGAATCTATAGACAGTGATGATAAGCAACTTTGGTTGGATGCAATGAAAAAGAGATGGAGTCGTTGCATGATAATGAAACTTTTGATCTAGTGAAACTACCGAAGGAAAAGAAGGCTTTGAAGAATTGTTGGGTTTACAAGCTGAAGTAAGATGAAAATGCAAAAACGCTTCGGTACAAAGTAAGGCTTGTTGTCAAGATGTTTGCACCGGTTGTCAAGAAGTTGAGCAGTTAGATGTGAAGACCGCATTTCTTCATGGTGACCTTGAAGAAGACATTTACATGGAACAATCAGAGTGCTTCAAAGTTAAAGGGAAGGAAGAATATGTGTGCAAATTAAAGAAGAGTTTGTACGGTCTAAAACAAGCTCCAAGGCAATAGTACCGCAAATTTGATTCTTTTATGGGGTAGCAAGGCCACAAAAAGACATATAATGATCATTGTGTTTTCTTGAAGAAATTTGCTAACAGTGGTTTTATCATTTTGCTACTTTATGTTGATGACATGCTTATTATAGGGCAAAATGTAGATCGGAATGCTTGTTTGAAGCAACAGTTGAGCAAGACATTCTCCATGAAGGAACTTGGTCCGGCGAAGAACATTTTAGGAATGAGAATTATTCGTGATCGCAAGGCTCGAAAGTTATGGCTATCACAGGAAACATATATTTAGAGAGTGCTTAAAAGGTTTAATATGGAGAAAGCAACGCCTGTGAGTACTCCACTTGCTATGCGTTTTAAGTTGTGTTCTCAACATTGTCCTTCCACAAAAGAAGAGAAGGAGAAGATGACGCATGTTCCTTATGCTTCCGCCGTCGGTAGTTTGATGTATGCAATGGTTTGCACTCGGCCTGATATAGCTCATGTTGTAGGTTTGGTTAGTAGATTTCTTTCTAATCCAGGTAAAGAGCATTGGAATGCTGTGAAGTGGATTATGAGATACTTATAGGGTACTGCTGATATGAAGCTTTGTTTTGGGAGTGACAAGCTTTGTCTTGTTGGTTATTCAGATTCTGATATGGCTGGTGATATTGACTCGAGAAAATCTACTTCGGGTTATTTGATCACTTTTATAGTGGGAGCAGTGTCTTGGCAATCTAGGCTACAAAAATGTGTGGCTTTCTCTACTACTGAGTCGGAGTTTATTGCAGCAACAGACGCATGTAAGGAGTTATTGTGGATGAAGCAGTTTGTTCGTCAGCTTGGATTTTCACAAAAGAGGTATGTGTGGTATTGTGATAATCAAAGTGCAATCCATCTTGCTAAGAATTCCACTTTTCATGCAAAGTCGAAGCATATTGATATGAGATATCATTGGATATGTGATGTTCTTGATGATAAGTTAATTGAGCTAGAGAAAATTCATACCGATAATAATGGTTCCGACATGATGGCTAAAGCTTTGTCAAAAGACAAATTTGAGACTTGCCGTTTAATTGCTGGAATGGCAACCACCCCCACATAGTCGGGAGGGGGAGATTTGTTGGGAATGGGTCCCTTCCTATGTGGAAAAACTTATATTTAATTAATTGTAGCAATAAGTGTTGCTACGGTATTTCGTGCTTTTATTTGAATAGAGGTGACTATTTGACCTTTTGGTGTGCTTTGTTATTTGCACCTTGTTAGGAATAGTAAGCTTATTAATTATGGTGGTTGAATAGAGACTTCAAGGTGGCTCTTTGGTGGCTATATGTATACATCCATTCTTGGGTAGCAAATACACACATAAGATACAAGATAACAACATCAAAACTTTGTCAGTTTCTCCAAGACTTTGTGGGCTGCTTCTACTACTTTGAGATTGCTCTTTGCTGGAGTGTTTGTACGAGATCTCTCAGTTTTTCTAAGCTCTGTTTCCCGATGATATTTTTCACTTTTCTTGGTTTTGTTTTGATGCTGTTATGGCTAGCTATTGATGGATAATTTGTGTATCCACTTTGTTACTTGGATTTGGATTTGTGTACCACTCCATTATCATAGTAAAAGAAGTTTGGGAGGACCTCCGTCACTGGTCCCGTGGTTTTTACTCTTCACATCGAAGAGGTTTTCGACGTTAAAAATTCGTGTGTTCTTAATTTATTATTATCTCTTATTCTGTGGATTATTTGCATTAATCATTAGTGATTGTGGTGCATTTTGGTGGGTTTGTCTGTGTCATTCATAACATCCTTCCCCCCTTTTTTTGTCTCTCAATCGATTGACAAACAAACTGGCGTTACCAACAAAATATGACTGGAAATAGAAAAGACTGTCTATTTTCCATCCTACTCTGATCCCATGTGTTATTTCCATAAAGCTTGAACAAAAAATTGATCATTTAGCGTTAGTAGTCCGTGTCATAACTTCAATTTATGGTGCTTATGTATGCCATTAGTTCCTCATTCTTTGTTTTAATTATATAACCAATTTGTATAGGGAATTGTTTGTAAACTGATGATTTAAATAGACATTTAATTATATAACCAATTTGTATAGGGAATTGTTTGTAAACTGATGATTTAAATACACATTTAATTATATAACCAATTTGTATAGGGAATTGTTTGTAAACTGATGATTTAAATACACATTTAATTATATAACCAATTATATAACCAATTTGTATAGATCACGTTGATACAAACATTCAACTAAAACTGCATATTTGTTCAAAAATAATGTATAAAGCAAATTCGAAACATGGCTCTGAACTGCATATTTGTCCAAAAATATAGTATAAAGAAAAATTTGAAACATGGCTCTAAACTGCATATTTCTTCAAAAATAAAGTATAAAGCAAATTTAAAACATGGCTCTAATCTGCATATTTGTTCAAAAATAAAGTATAATACAAATTTGGAACATGGCTCGACATATTGGTATTGGAAATAAAAAATAAGAATGGGAAGAAAATGCATGCTCGGCGGTTCAGGGACTGTTTTAGAAGATGTACTGTCAAAGGCAACCATGGCTGATGAATGACATTATATTTAATGGTGGACTAAAAAATTTTTTGTGCTCCAACATCATTGCCAGTGAATCCACAGTTTAGCGAGAAAAGTAAGACACGGTTGTGTGTATAACAATTCAAAATAAAGTAGAAATGATAAAATTATGTGTGTACAGAGTTTATGTTAGACCAAATTATGCCTCCAACACCCCAAATTGTCTGAATTTGCAGAGATTAATGACTAGAAATGAAAGGTATAGTGAAAACACACCAGATTTATAGGGGTTCGGCGTTAACGAGTCTATGTCCACTTTATGTGTGTACAGAGTTTATGTTGCGCAGGAAAGATAGCCGATAGAGGTATATTGAACTAAGTAAAGCAGTTAGCTGCTTAAATCAATAATAGAAGAACCTGCTTTCCTTTGAAGCCTGTCAAATGAAACAAATTAGGGTTTCTGAAATTAAAAAAAGGAAGACTGTATATATTATAAAACGTAGAATAAGCACATAAAAAATGTTCCAAAGAACATAGAAGTCCTAATTTTAGGCATTAACTAAAAATTAATTAACTAAATAGAATAACTTAGAAATTAGGGTTACTAACTTCAGAGTTCAGACTCCTCAAATTCCTCTTCTTTACTGCGATATGAGGCCTGTTTCTTTCCTAGCTATCCTCAAACAATTCGTGCGACCATCCTTCTTCTTCCCTGCATGCTCGAGAATTCAGCTTTTTTCTTTTTCGGTTGTGCGATTTATGCTAGCGCAACTTGATTTTGATGCCCTACAACTGCTGCCCCGTGCAATGGTCCAGTTAGCACTTGGCCAGGGCCGGGTCAGGTTGGATAATAGCTGAAGCACTTGTGGCAAATAAATCTGCAATTTGTGGAATGTCATTTACCAAGAAACAAACATAAGGGTCATGGCATTGGATGGAAAGTTGTTATCGAAAAATAGACAACCGAAGCAGCTAACAAAACAACCAACTGAATATTTGAAATGACATCATCACATCAATCAGTTCAGTAGTGTTAATATTGAACATGTTATAGTTGAATCGATATATTGGAATCGGCTGCCACACAGTTATCTTATTAGCACAGAATGTCATATTTGATTCTCAATATTGCAGTACGCATGAAAGATTTAAGGCTTGAAACAGATGAGTGGATTTCGTATAACTTGAAATGATTCTTGCATTTGTTTGTTACAATTTGAGAACTCTAACTATGCTTCACAGAATATAAACTTCAGATACATTTGTACTACGTTTGTTGTATGCTCTAAATAATTCAAATAGTTTCCGATACGAATATCCGTCCAATTATTCAAACCATTTTAAATTCTCAACTGCGTTTCACTATCACGTCCCCAACTTAGGTTATGTTGTTGTATTTTCTTCCTCTAGCATACCTACTTACCCTTTCTTGATGGTGCCGACGATTCATAGGAATTCGCTATTGTGCTCGCTTTACAAGATCAAGGAAGCGTAAATTTTGTTCTGATTGCTGGATCAATCGCACCATTGTGCGATTTAGAATTTGATTTTTTACTTACTGTTTCGCTCACTGGTTCGACTAATCGTAGGAATCAAATAGCCGGTGGACAAGTTGAGAGCGATGGACAAGTTGTGGAGCATTCGACAAGATTTCGTTTTTCTTCCCATCATCTAACCCTCCAAACTTTTAAGGTAAGACTTCATAATTTGATATGCTATGACTGTGAAATAATGATTAAAGCTGGCTAAATCCTTTGTTTCTTATTTTGGCACTACAATATTGATGCTGGAAACATATCATCTACCTGTCTTTGTTTTCCAAGTCATATACTTTTACAATTCCAAACGCTAAAGGGTTGTCATTTTTTATTGCATAGGTAATGAATTAAATACATGTTTTCTACAATTTTGAAGCTTTCTGAAAAAAAAAATTGGACTGTTATGACAAGTTAACTGCCTTTTGGTGTATGTTTCCCAAACAGACAGACATACGTTCGAAAACAAATTATTTTAGCTTTTTGATTTTATCATTTTCTGAGAAGCTAAACCTCGGTTCCTCAAAAATGTTTTCATATGTATTGTGGTGAGCAAGGTTTCTAGCCTTAAGGTAACAACTAAGGCTCATACACATGCACACAACCCTCTTATCTTCTTCATTTACTATGCGCTACTTGGACTAATGAGATTATGTTCACTAATATCAATGCAGACATTATATTATTTCCAAAATGAAATTACGTTATAGTGGCAATTCATCATTCTAGAAAAAAAGCAGAAATTACTGGACCATGTAAGATGTCCAATTAAGCCATTAACATTTATAGGGTTTAGTAAAAATACATACAGTACGGCGTATACTCTAATTTTCATGTATTATTTATTATGAGTTGTAGTACTGCGAACGCTTTGAGAGGTTCAACTCCTGTTATGAAAAATATAGCTGTACAACTTTGCTCACTATAAGTACTTTGTTTGAATATCATTTTTATACATGCGAAGCCTTAGCCCAGTGTGCTCTAAGTTTAAAATATTCTATTATTTCAAGTTATTTTTATGAGAATGTAGATTTCACAAAATATTTCAAACTTCATCTATAATATTATATTTTAGGCTTTCATACTCATATCCCTTTCCTGCATTAGTGAAATCAAGAAGACTTACCCTTTCCTGCATGTAATTTTTTTTGGGCTGATTTTGAGAAGAATATCCCGGTATTATGAAATATTGTCACGTAATTTATTCTAGAATATCGATGATTTCATTATCATATAGTTTTTATGTGCTTTTGGTGCAAACGATAATACGAAAAATAATAATATGAAAAATAAATATTCAAAATTACATAGGATATTTTGTTAACCATTCACCAACATTTAAAAAAAAATTCTGTCTCATTCAGCATGTTATTTATTTAAGTTGATTTAGGAAAAGATTGTGAACTAACACAAACAACTGACGTTGCTAAAAAACCGTTATAGATTTTGTTTACTCTTCCATATTACATTCTCAATGCCATAAACAAGACACTAAAATTTTATCTTCCTTCAAAAAAAATTGACTGCATCGTTGCCAAAATCTGATGAATCTTCAATAAAAATATATGCTACTTGATTAACATAGATAGTCAGTCCTCTATGTATTACAAATAAAGTAGCACATAACCTTGATATCTATATTGACGGTGGTTTAACTACGGCCATAAAAGTTCGATAAAGGATGGTTCAATTTGTAATTAATTATTAGTTAATCATTACGTGTTTGATTTAATTCTTATTATGAATATGTTATTTACTCCACATTATAACTTACCGATATATTAATGCATTATTTAACTATTTAAGGAAATATTAGCACCAACGATTTGATAAAGAGCACTTGCCAGCTTCACATATCTTTTACCTTTTACCAGTGCACATTTTTACCCATAACCATGTTTGATGTGGTTTTAGCTATAAAATGTGCTTTCTGAATGCTATGTGCATAATAATTTTGTCTTCCCTGTTTCCCACTTGTTGATTATTAATACAGTAACTGTTGTTCTGCTTCGAGACATTCAATATTTTGATTTGTAAACAGTATAAAGATTCATGCATTACCTGTGAACGTTCGTGTACTGTAACTAAGCGCTAAAGGATATATCTTGTGGTTACACTAGTAATACACAGATTTTTATGCTGTACATATCAGAAAACTTTTTCATGTTTCACACCTTTAGCCATTTCCACGTTCGAATGGCTGTCAACGCAAAACATGTGCTTTCACGGTTTGCTTTCTGCTTATTATTTTTTAACTTTTCACTCGCACTATCATTACTGTTTCCGGCTGCATAATTAGTGTTGGAAAACAATGGCTGAGTCGCAGACCAGGTCACTTTCTTGAAGACGATTCGGCGATCTGGTTGGTGGTGCAAAACCAGTTCCTACTTTCGCCGCCGCCTCTAGAATAAAACAGCCTCTCTGAAATTAATAACTGATCTGCTTTGCACAAACAGATCAGTGCAGATTTGCACTTTCGGATTTAACTGCTCGAAAAGTTTAATGGCGGTGGAAGAGAAAAACGGTCTTTTTTTTATCTGTACTCATCTCGTCTAATCTGAAGATAATAATATATAGACGAGGATTAGGTTATTCGAAAATACTGGTCAGTGGAGGAAAATAGGATCTGCGAAATACTTGGTCAAAGGTTTACCGTTTCAAATTAAATTCGGTTCAGAAATATTTTCCGTAATTAAAAAACGGTTCGAAAAAATCAAGTTTTTCTGGTCTAAAAATATAAGTGTCTACACCACATAGCCAAGGCCCAAAGCCCAAGCCCAAGCCCGAACCGAACCGAGCCGGGTCGGGTCGGTCGGTCGGTCGCGCGCGCGTGTGTGGTGGTCATGATGCATGGGCTCTCTCCTCACAACAAAGCATGTATTGGGAGCCCCAAGGCCCCATCAAAGCTTCTTAGAAACAAGTATAAATACTTGCTTCTTTCATATAATCCCATGATGTGGGACTATTCACATTTAGGAGCCATCATACACTTATTTCTATATTTTAAACAATTCACATAAATTTCCAACAATCCCCCACTTGAATTTTTTAAAATATTATCGAGCAGTATCTAAAAACATAAGATTGTGCATAAACAAAGGTGTCATCCGACTTGAACCTTTGCGTAGTGAATAAGATTCAGTTTTTACTAGAGTGACACGTAGTTTTGAACTCTATTCCTGACATCAAACCACACACAATCTTTTCCATAGTGCAATCAAATAAGCCCATGTGTTTATGGCCATGCACGTCTATCCTAGTTTAGTGAACGCTCTAGAAGTTCTGCCCAAAACTCCATAGGAAACGACCACATTTCCACATTCACATAGGTGAGTCTATCAAGAGTACTCCTGAAGGTAGGTACTCCACTCCAAATAGAGTATAAATCTCATTAAGAGTTTCTATTAACTCATCCTCTAATCACTTTAGGAATACATGCTTCTTAATATACAAATTTAGCATGTTTATCTACTATCACTACACAACTTGTTTTTACCCATTGAACCTAGTTCTTGGGATCTCCATTCATTTAGGTCGGGTTACCATTGTGCGTGATTCCACTATCTCAGGGCAGTAGTCCCATTCTTTTAGAATTATTAAGGACTTTCTTTCTGGTCAGTCCTTTCGTCAAAGGATCTGCCAAATTATCATCACCTCATATGTGATGTTCTCTAACAATACTGTGTATACGACTATTATTTCTTACCGTTGTAATATCGATTATGTTTTCCTTTCAATAGTCGTCGAATTTTTCATCACTATGTATGTGATGTTCTTTTACAGTATTGTGCTTACGACGTCGTTTTCTACCGTTTTTATAACGGTTCTACACTTTTTGTAATAACCGCGGAACTATCACAATAGATTACACCATAGGTGTCTATTTTTCCATATAGGGATCTCAACTAGCAGATTTCTTTAGTTTTTCTGCTTCTTTACTAGCTGTGGCTAGTGCTATTATCTCAGTCACAATAGTATACTCAGTCAAGATATTCTGTTTCTTAGATTTCCAAGACACAGTTCTTCCAGCGATGCTAAATATATAGCCACTGGTCGCAATAGATTGCAACAGAGTATATGATTACAATATACGCAAATCAGTATACTCAATTAGTACGGCTATTCTTAATCAGAATAAGTTAGTCAACGGCACAAACTTACAGTACAAGTTTGTCTCAGTTTCTTACAAAATAAGAAGACACAATATATGAATACCGTACACGGTATAGTACTGAATTGAAGTAAAAAACAGTAAGGAATACCGATATTGTTTTAATCAAAAAATGATCAAACACCAAATACGATGCTCTAAAGAGTGCGTCGCCCGTTCAGTAGCAAGGTGCTAAGAAAGCACGTTTCCAAATTAGGGGAGAGACACTATAAAAAGCATGTATGAAGAAATGTGAGACCGCAATTCGCAAAAAACAAAGCAATAAGAGAGAGGAATACACAATTTTTAGAGTGGTTCGGTCAAACGTGACCTACGTCCACTATGCAAACATTTTCCATTATCACTTTCATGATTCCAAGTACAATGCCATACAAATCTCCCTCAATTTACAATGAATCTCTCATTTCTCCCTCTTTGATGTGAATCGCACTTGAATTAGCTAGTGGATCAGTTAGATCTCCCCAAGTATTGATTGAAATGGATGAAAAGCCATCAATGCTTCACTTTAGAGGTAGATCTCTTCGATTCCATAGCATTTTGATAGTAGATCCAAGTTTCTAGAGAGAATTCAATGGAGATTTGTGTTGCTTAAGTGGAGCTTGAATGGATTTCCATGGATGAAGCTTGAGAATGCCTTGGAGAAATGATTTTAGCAGCCCTTCGGGATGTTCGAATCCCCCCTCTTAAGTGTGGAGAAAGGGGGTATTTATAGTTGGAGATAAGGGGTAGTGGCATACTTGTAATTATGGAGTGTATGGTTGGCGATGGGTTGGCGACGAGTTGGCGCTTGGTTGGCATCAAGCAGGAGTTGGAGTGGTCAGCTTTTGGAGCGACCAGCATTTAGGGCGAGCAGCACTCGGAGCGATCAAGGAATGAACGACCAGGAATTGCAAAGCATAAGCAAGTCCCCATTTACTGTGCAAAATGGGGTTCCATAATTACGATATTTGCCATCCATTCTTTTATAATATCCTGCTCGTTCTTTCTTTGAGGAACACAGCTCGCTCCAGGATTTTCAAGGCGCTCACCCATGAAGTGGAGGTGCACTTGACCCAGAAAGATGCCATGACCGACCAGATGAGGAAGCTGCCATGACCGACCAAATTTCTTCATTTCCTGGAGCCTCCGCCTTTTGCTTAGGACTGACAAGTGTGAGCACCGACCTGAATTGATCATTAACACCGACCAGCTGATGGAAGGCTCACGACCGACCCTATTTTGCCAACGCCGCAGACCGACCGGCTCTTATGCGACCAGACGACGATGTTGTGAAGCGGGTGTACGACCAGGTGCCCACGTGCTCGACCGAGCTGATGTTGGAGGCAGCGACCGACTTGCAGAAGAAAAGCCACTGGTGCTCGAGCATGTGACGGGGCGATGCTCTGTTCGACCCACTTTCAACTACCGTGCTCGCCCGACCTGATGGAGGCTATAGCTGCTAGACCGACCACCAGCGATGACCAAGGTTTGATGTAGTGCCTTTATTATGTTTGTCAGAATGTTTGACTGAACTTCTGGCTAGTTAACATTTGCCCCTCAAAGCTTGTATTTTTCGCTTGCGAGAAATGCGGGCTTCGAAATGAACGTTGCTATCATGGTCTGTGTTGGAATTCAGTCGTAGCTTATTCGTTTGCCTTAGCAAATCATAATTCAATGCTTTGACGTGTCGATTCCAAACGATCCAAGTTTGAACTTGTTGATTGGACTCATATGTTCCGTAGCACCTGTTCTGTAATGAAGACAAGAACTTGCACGAGTTTGGACTTATACGTTGTTATTGATCGTCCACATCAATAACAGGTTAGTTAATCATTAATGAATGATGTATAATAAATTGAATGTCATATCTATGCAGAACTGCTTTATTTAACAGTTATGATTTGTCAAACGCTGTTTGCATAGACATGGTATTCGAGTTTGAATTCACAACGGTGCTTGAGTTCTGAATTGCAGATTTCAAGTTACACCTTTGCAATCAATTATGTGATCTCATATGACGGTTTACGTTTTATGAAACGTGTACCTGATCGGATCAATACTTTTCTTTGTGCTTCTGATGCCAAGGCGATTGTGGCCGTTGGATGGATCAGAATTTTGTATTTAACTGATTAATTTGGACTTCTACGTGGAGAAGTCATTATATCTTTCTGCCTTTGCTTGAAAAGGTCTTATGTACGGTGCCCCCGCTAGGGGAGGACTTTGGGTTTGATGCCCCGGCTAAGGGAGGACTTGGGATTTAATGCCCCCGCATGGGGAGGACTTTCGTCGTTGCTCTCACGAAGAGGGTCTAGACTTTTTTATGCCCCCGCATGGGGAGGTCTTTCGCCGTTGCTCTCACGAAGAGGGGCTAGACTTTTTTATGCCCCCGCATGGGGAGGTCATTCACTATTGCTCTCACGAAGAGGGGCTAGACTTTTTTATGCCCCCGCATAGGGAGGTCTTTCGCCGTTGCTCTCACGAAGAGGGGCTAGACTTTTTTATGCCCCCGCATGGGGAGGTCTTTCGCCGTTGCTCTCACGAAGAGGGGCTAGACTTTTTTATGCCCCCGCATGGGGAGGTCTTTCGCCGTTGCTCTCACGAAGAGAGGCTAGACTTTTTTGTGCCCCCGCATGGGAGGTCTTATATTTGAATCCATGGGACAGACGCCAGTTCCTTTACTGGATGCTTTGGCATGGCAAACGATCTCGATTTAGGAATTTGGGCCATAAGTAATCGCTTGTTCCTTCATGGGTTGTTCAACTTAGTGAGTCACCTCGATGAATCGTGTGGTCAACGCTTGCGGGACCTCGCTACGGAAGCTGCGACTTATGAAGTCGGCTGTTCCGCTATGGGTCCTCGACCTGGTGAGCCCTCTTGATGTATCGGGTGATCCATGCTTATGAATTGCACCACATCAGGAGACAGGGACTTAATCAAGCTGTCAGGGATCTGCCCTTTTTTGTGAAGCTTGGAACCCATGAGGTAGACTTTAACAGTCGCGTTGGATGTGCTTAGTTGTGATAAGGGATTGCAACCGGATTGAGAAGTCGTGCTCTTTTGGGATTTGCGGGGTTTGCGTCATTCCGTGTAGCGAACATTGGCCTTGTACTGGAAGCACTTGATCATGGCAAGTGTTCATGATTGAGCGCAAGTTGCCCCTTGGAACTTACAACCTGCGGCGTTGATTTTAGATATGCTTGTTGACCTCTCCACCGTCTCATCTTTGGCCATTCCTTCTAACCACCCTTCAAGATGGTGTTTTTATGATCGCACTTAGATGTGTTGACACTTTGTGCATCCCATGCTTGAATAAGTGTTGTGGAGTTCGCCATAGTGCATCGGGTTTCGAGGAAGCGAGCATTTGTCCTATTACCTGTAATAGAGAATCGTCTTTTAGCAAGTCTTGAATTAACGAAGATCTTGTAAGTAAGAGATTCACACAAGTATGCAGGACTTTATCCATAGAGATATTGTTTAGTACAATCCTTATGCAATATTATAAGTTTTTTACAAGAAGTTCTGAATGTAACAGAAAGCAAGATGTAAAGTAAAGTATGTAACAAAGCAGTAAGTAAGGAAAGGCGATGATGATCGCTTATTTCGAGTTGTTGAAATGAGATTCCCATCAGCCCTCAGTTGATGATTGGCCTGTTATTGGGTTGAACCAAGAGAGAGCCTTGCCCCTGAGGAGTCTGAGCGGCGTTTGAGGAATGTAGATTCTTGATGTACTGTTGTAGTTTGCCATTCTGAATCATTTCCTCAATTATGCTTTAGAGAATTCTGCATTCATTTGTATCGTGACCCGGCAGCTTGTGGAGTTGACAGTACTTTCCAGAGTCCAGAGTTTTCTGTGTAACCTTGAACTTTGGTGGCTCCGGATAGTGCTCGGTATCCTTGGTGGCAAGGAAAATGTTTTCTATGGTATCATTCAGAGGAGTGAGTTCTGATGGGTTGTAGAAGCGAAACTTCTTATTTGCCTTGCTGTTTTTCCCATCATTGGCTCGTTTCCGCCCCTGGATATCGTGCTGATTAAGCTGGATGTCAGCGCTTTTGGGAGGATCAACAGTCTGGTGAAGCACAGGATGATCTCCCACTCTCATATACTCCTCGGCTTTCTTCTGGAACTTTTCCAGCGTGTTCGGCTCCTTCTTTTTGATCCATCGACCGAATTCGCTATTCTTGTCTATAGCGCCGATTAGAGATGCTAAGATCATGCGGGGGTCAGGATTCCCTACTTCAGTTAAAGCGGTATTGAACCTCTTGAGGAAAGCTTTAACTGACTCTCCAGGATTCTGCTTCATTGATGTGAGGGAGATGACATCCTTAGCTTTTGTGGCCTGCAACCTGAAATGCTCTTTGAACTTATGAGTCAAATCATCAAAGCGATCGATGGATTTGGGCGGGAGCCTTGTAAACCATAGCGATGCGACGCTTTCTAGATAGAGCGGGAAGCACAAGCACTTAATCTCATCCGTCGCTTTAGCCACATTCATGTGCCACTCATATCTGTATAGGAAGTGATTTGGATCAGCAGTCCCATCGTATGGAGGCAAGGTGGGATGTGCGAACTTCTTCGGAAGCTCAGCTTTGCGAATTCTCCTGGTGAATGGGTTTCTGCTCGGAGAAAAATCCCATTCCCTTTCGCTATCTTTGCGGGTTAGGCCGTCTTTCATCATCCGCTTCACCACGTCCTCGATGTCCCCTTTGGAGTAATGTCGCTTGGGAGAGCGGACCTCGATTTCCTTTCCGGATGCTCGATCGCGATTAGAGTGTATGGGTCCTTTTCCTTCAGCAAGGGAAGGTGCTCCCCTTTCAGGACTTGCGACTCGCCGGGCATCTCGATTGGAAACGCTTTTGGCTTTCAGCTTGGAAGCATGAATGTCGGCTCCGTTGAACCCTTCAATGTTATCATTGCAATAATGATCGGAAGTTGATGAACTTGTGTTTCCCTCAAGGTTGACATGAGCCTTTTGAGGAGGAGCGGGATTGGCTTGAGCGTTTAGGAGAGCGCTCACTTTATCCATCAAAGTTTGATTAGCATCCACAAGAGTTTTGTTAGCATCCAACAAGGCTTTACTGGAAGCTTCCATCCGTTGGTGTAGATTAGCGACAACGACATCTAGCTCGGCCCTTGTTACTCCAGCTCCGGTTATGGAATTTTGACCAACCTCGAGGCGGTTAGTAAGAGGTGTAGCTTCGTTGTTAGCAACATTGTTGACGTCGTCGTTGTTGTCGTTTTCTCCAACGGTTTTACTTGCGATTTTCTTGGACTTAGCCATTATCTCGGACACGGATTTGACTTTGGAAGATAGCTCGTCGATTGGCCTAGATCTGAGATTTGCGAGATCTATGGTTAAAGCAAGCCTAGATCTTACGTGCAAAGTTCTTAACCTTGTCAAGTTTGGGAGAAGTGCGAATGCGGCCCCACGGTGGGCGCCAAATGTTTTAATCAAAAAATGATCAAACACCAAATACGATGCTCTAAAGAGTGCGTCGCCCGTTCAGTGGCAAGGTGCTAAGAAAGCACGTTTCCAAATTAGGGGAGAGACACTATAAAAAGCATGTATGAAGAAATGTGAGACCGCAATTCGCAAAAAACAAAGCAATAAGAGAGAGGAACACACAATTTTTAGAGTGGTTCGGTCAAACGTGACCTACGTCCACTATGCAACCATTTCCCATTATCACTTTCATGATTCCAAGTACAATGCCATACAAATCTCCCTCAATTTACAATGAATCTCTCATTTCTCCCTCTTTGATGTGAATCGCACTTGAATTAGCTAGTGGATCGGTTAGATCTCCCCAAGTATTGATTGAAATGGATGAAAAGCCTTCAATGCTTCACTTTAGAGGTAGATCTCTTCGATTCCATAGCATTTTGATAGTAGATCCAAGTTTCTAGAGAGAATTCAATGGAGATTTGTGTTGCTTAAGTGGAGCTTGAATGGATTTCCATGCATGAAGCTTGAGAATGCCTTGGAGAAATGATTTTAGCAGCCCTTCGGGGTGTTCGAATCCCCCCTCTTAAGTGTGGAGAAAGGGGGTATTTATAGTTGGAGATAAGGGGTAGTGGCATACTTGTAATTATGGAGTGTATGGTTGGCGCTGGGTTGGCGACGAGTTGGCGCTTGGTTGGCATCAAGCAGGAGTTGGAGTGGTCAGCTTTTGGAGCGACCAGCATTTAGGGCGAGCAGCACTCGGAGCGATCAAGGAATGAACGACCAGGAATTGCAAAGCATAAACAAGTCCCCATTTACTGTGCAAAATGGGGTTCCATAATTACGATATTTGCCATCCATTCTTTTATAATATCCTGCTCGTTCTTTCTTTGAGGAACACAGCTCGCTCCAGGATTTTCAAGGCGCTCGCCCATGAAGTGGAGGTGCGCTCGACCCAGAAAGATGCCATGACCGACCAGATGAGGAAGCTGCCATGACCAACCAAATTTCTTCATTTCCTGGAGCCTCCGCCTTTTTCTTAGGACCGACAAGTGTGAGCACCGACCTGAATTGATCATTAACACCGACCAGCTGATGGAAGGCTCACGACCGACCCTATTTTGCCAACGCCGCAGACCGACCGGCTCTTGTGCGACCAGACGACGATGTTGTGAAGCTGGTGTACGACCAGGTGCCAACGTGCTCGACCGAGCTGATGTTGGAGGCAGCGACCGACTTGCGGATGAAAAGCCACTGGTGCTCGAGCATGTGACGGGGCGATGCTCTGTTCGACCCACTTTCAACTACCGTGCTCGCCCGACCTGATGGAGGCTATAGCTGCTAGACCGACCACCAGCGATGACCAAGGTTTGATGTAGTGCCTTTATTATGTTTGTCAGAATGTTTGACTGAACTTCTGGCTAGTTAACAGATATCGTCTGAGGCTTGAAACGTGTCAGTTTCCTTAAGACTTTCAATCGAAGCCTCCCAGGATACAACAGACACGAAGGGAAAGGGAATAAAAACTTAATTGATTTGATCAGAATCATGTAGTTTATATAGCCTATTCGCATCTTTTCGGAACAGACGCGTCTGTCTGTTTCCCGCCCAATCCGGTACCATTTGAATTCGAATGGTAATGGGTTGCATCTGTTTGCTCTACGCGAGTCGCACTCATCAAAAAAATTGTTGAGTTTTTCGGTGCAAAAATATGTTTTTATCCAAGGCCAAGCAGCCCAAGCCGGCCCGGTTCGGTCGGACGGGCGGACGGTGCACGCGCGCGTGTTCATCGGATATAGATCCTTCCCCTCGCACAAAATTACCCGACCCTAAGAGCCAATTAAGGGAATGATGATTCTATATATGTACACATTATTAACCCACTATTTTGCCAATGTGAGACTAAATATATTTCATTCAACTCTTTAGGAATTTCAACAATGCCCCACACAAATTGAAATATCACTGACTACATATGGAATAATGTTTTATTTAGAATAAGTAATATTTCACTTTGAACTTTTCTTAGTTAAAATCCACATTTCCAGATTTTGAAAACTCCACCTTAACCTGCCTTCCTACCGTGTGCACACTGTAAATTCATGTTTTAAGGTATTGTTGCCTATAGCCGTAATAAAGTAGCACGAGCTGGCAAATCTCTCTGTGTTTTCTTTTTGAAGACTTGATAAATTGAAAATTTCACGGTCTATTTTCATGTACGTACTTTGCCGTTAAGTTTCTACATGATGGAAGTTTTGTTTGTAGATAGATTTGGCTGGAGGAGTATTACAAAATTCGTGATTTCTTAGATTCAACAATATCGCCATGTAAACTCTCACAGTCTGTGTTTCAAAATACACATAACCCCTTTCCGTGTCATAACTTCAATTTATGGTGCTTATGTACGCCATTAGTTCCTCGTTGTTTGTTTTAATTATATATAACCAATTTGTATAGGGAATTGTTTGTAAACTGATGATTTAAATACACATTTAATTACAGGAATGTCTGTAATTATAAGTAGAAGACATTCACAGACAGGTATGAAGCAAAAGAAGCACGTGCGTGCTTGAGATCAATGTAGAAAGGAGCTAGCATGGAACTTGGAGAGAATTAAGGAAACTCATTTTCAGTATATATATAATATATATCATAGTTGCTGCGTACAACACACACACACTGATAAGTGATATCACCAAACCAATGCTATATAGAATAGCTTATTTACTCTTCATATATAAGAGCACGTACGGTTGCACCTAAACTAAACCATCCGACATGGTATCTCGCAACCGCATGTCTGGGTTTCAATGCAGACTCCATCGTCGTAACCGTGGAAGTGGCAGTAGGTATTACAATTGCTGGGAATACAGTCTC
Source organism: Allium sativum (assembly GCA_030737875.1). Lineage (NCBI taxonomy): Eukaryota > Viridiplantae > Streptophyta > Magnoliopsida > Asparagales > Amaryllidaceae > Allium > Allium sativum. Next base: position 276,623,258 of record CM060923.1, read on the forward strand.
CAGCCGTTACTCGTTTATCAAAGCATGCTTCCTCTGCAACCAACGCAGCAACAAATAAAGAAACAAGTTGAATAAGACTGTCTTTAACGTAAAAACAAATATTTTAAAACACTGTATATATATTTACTCACCACAAACTGCAGCGGAAACAACGATCGCTACGAATGTTATAACCAGTAGTGTCTTCTTCATCATTGTTAATTGCTATATATTGGAGTAATAAACAAACTTAGTTATAACATCATGATCAAACTCTTTTCGCTTGCTCTTATATAACTCTCCGTGGTCTGCCTGTTAGTTGGATATAATAAATACCGCCCACCCTCTGAAAGTCAAGTCAGCACTATAAATTCTTCTATTTATGCTGCTATATATTATGGAAAGTTAATAGCAGCCATGCATTTGGTTTGCTTTTCAGAGATTCCCTCATTATTTGACGTTACGTGAATTTGCTGTATTTGCTGTATCCGCTTTTTACAATATTTGTTCTTAGGAAAGCCAAACCAAACATAAAAGGTTGAAGGTATTGGGAAATCCTTTGTTAATTATATGCATCAACGTTGTCTTAAATAAAATAATGTTCTAATACACTTTGGTAAAAGGATAAATGTTCTAGACCATTATTGTAATTTTCATTATAAAACCTATAAATAGAAGAGGTCATTGTATTTGTAGATGTATATACCAATAAAATGAGTTTTCGCCCCCAATCATCCTTCCTTCTATTCGTTAAAACGTTATCAGTGATATAAAGGCTTTATATGAGATGAGTTCGCTTAAATACATGGTTTTGTAGAAAGCTAATGGAAAATACATGATTTTGTGGAGGGTTAGCTTTTCTTCCATGTTAATTTGAATATATATTGTTATGCCGAACAACTATAGAATTTTTTTGAGAACATTATTAATGACACATCGTTTTAAGATAAGGAATGTCCATTCTTTAAGGATTTCCATTATTACCATGGGGTGTACGGTTACAAACCATCATTTCAACATACCGAAAGGTTGAAATTTATAATAGGCACGTCGATATCGAACTAGTGGATCTTGGCCAAGCGCAATTTGTTTATATGCAACAATTAACAATTATTATACACGACATTATTCATACACTCCTCGATGAAGTGAGACTCAGTGATTTCATGAGTACGTATTCACTTAACCATCATTAATTTATTTCATACTTTATAATAGCTTCATCTAACCGTAAATTTATTTATTCGGACTTCAAATCCTATTAAACAAAGAAGTTCAGTTGACTGCTGTGTTTGCCACCTGTGGGTGCAAGACCACCCATACCTTTATTTTGGTTTTGGAGAATTAGGTTTCACTCCTTTAGACCTTACCATGCTTATCGGATTAGCAGTAAGAATAGACAAGACATTTTCTTGTGATGAATAATATAAGCGCTCTAACATTTTATCAGTTATGCTACCTCATTTTGAATTACGCGAAGGATTGTCTTCTAGAGTTCACCTGCAAGTTAGTTATATTAGACAAACAATCTCAGATTTAATCCATGTACACGGCCAAGAAAACCACTATTTGGAGCCAACACGACTGTTTATTCTATTTTGGATGAGAAACATGTGACACCCCACGTCCGTTAATGTCACTCACTAAGAGAATGCATTAAGTTTCGTGAAGCGTTATAGGTAAACAGACACAGAATATTATAAGACAGATATAAATTTTTACAGCGGAATAAAACAACTTTATTAATCATAAGATACCGTGGTCCAAAACATCACATGTCTGAAATATAAAAGCCCATTAGAACATAAAAACCTCTGTCTTGTACTTTAAAAATATCAGAGTACATAAAAGAAATAAAATTCCCCAAACACAAAATATAGCCATTAGCAACAAGGATATGAGCTTGAGCCATACATATCAGCAGCTCCAGCAAAATAAGCAAAATCACGGTCAAGCCTGAGTGTTTCCTCCCTGAGAACCGGGGGGGGGGGGGGGGGAACGGAAGAAAGAAGGAGAAACAAAAAGGGTCAGACATAAAGTCTGGCGAGTCTAGTTACTTTTAGCAAGTAAATAAATAAAAGTAGCATGACAGACATATAAAGTAGGTAAGAGAGATCAGTACATAGATGACAGGTGTGACACGGTAAACAGGATAAGGTGTGTACGCTTCTAAAGATTACTCTGCACTATTACTAGTATAACCAGATTGAGATGATCCATTTCACTATAAGATGGTAGACTTAGGCATACGTCCAATTGTATCCTAACTACTACCCTAATCGATCGGCTCCCTACTCCGTAGATACCCTGTGTTGGCCCCACAGTAGGAGGTATCACTTCCTAAAGTGACAACCCTGCATTTCCCAAGATGTGCACAACCATATCTACTGGTGTCACGATCATTTTATCCCCTTCTGCTCGGCCCATGCACGCACATGGTCCGGTCGATTTGCGCCGTCCACACCGCCCGCCACGTTTGGATATCTTACAATCAGTCAGTAAGCGTGCCCCTTCTCCGCCTAGTACGGAGTACTTTGTTTGATACCTACTCCGGGTTACTGACTGAAATGGGTCCCACTAAATATGATACAAGCTCTCCCCTTTGTCTTGTATCCCCCACTAGTTTTTCACTGACTATGTATACCACTAGGTATCTTAATTTAATTACATAGCCCTATCATGTCTACAAGTTATGCTTACCCTAGAAGGTGTCTTTAATTACATAACTTTATTGTTTCCTCTTTTATGTATACCACTAGGTGTCTTTAATTACATAACCTAATTAGGTTAAGTGTAACGACCCGAGGATTTTCGGCCCCGAAAATCGACATAAATACAGTTCCATATCTCATGCCGACCTTCCAAGCACCGAAAACACAGGAACGTTATTAGAAAGAAATTAGAGGGTGAGATAAGAAAAGAAAGAAATATTAGAATAGAAGAAGAAGAACCATCACAACACAAAATCTCACATCGCAGCGGAACAAAATATAATACAGAAATAAAATCTTTATTGAGAGCTTTAAATAAAACTTACAATCATCAGAGACATCAACACATCTGGACAATGATAATAACATGTCCTCATATACAACACACAACAAAATAAATACTATATACCATACGTTTGAACACCTTCAGCTCGTCTCTAGATTTTGCAGCATCCAATAACCTGGATCTGTACAACACGGTCTAACCCGAGCATTTACAAAACACCGGGTCAGTCTGGTGAACCAGAGTGAGAAAAACACACTAAATTTTATAGTATCATCCAACTTGATTTTAAAGTTAAAATCTTTTCGAAAGAAAAGGATAATCCTAAGATCAAATCCACACATAAATACGGACGGTTTTTACCTTACGATAACCCAAAACATTTTTGAAATCAATATCTTATTCTGATATTATGATAACAATCTAGCGGAACGCTTACATCTCACGCTCCACATATATAGTATACAATCAAAACCGCGGGCGCTTATTGGAGATTGGATTCCGACTATGACAAGGTATGGAACCATCTGCTGATAGTGTATCTCTAGAGGCGAATAAACTGGGTTCAACAAGAACGTCTTGCAACCCGGCCCACACATGACCGACCACTCATTTCGCTTGAGTGTATCAAATGTATATCACCAACGGTTGGGCTCAAACCACCGTTTCCCGAAAGGGACAACATCGAAATAGATTAAAGAAGGAAATGGATTTTCTCTAGATAGGTGATTATACACCCTAATGGGAGCTACCCACATAGTCATGCTGCCTGCCCGCTTTTTGTCATTTCTCAGTTGTGAGGCTTGAGGTTTAAATTATCTTTTGGAATATTTGGTCACCATTCACTTTGAATGTCACATCGTCAGATCCGCCAGATATCACTAATTGATGTCCACAAAAATACTCTAGTGGTTAAGCTAAGAGAACCTTCGTCTTCCGCCACCAACTATGGTACGTTTGAAGAAATCAACGTACGTAATTCCTTTGGAAATACTCTGTCAGACATCCGTCCATACAAGTCATCCAGGAACAGGATGAACCGAAGGCACCCTCCTACCACATCCAATATAGGAATCACCCTATCGATTAGTAGCGAGTAGTCCTTGCAATCGGTAGATTCCAACCACGACAGAACCACAGTATATCTTTGGTTGCAGACCGAAGATTATTAGCAATTCTTCCGTTATGAAATTCTACGGTCTTCAATGCTCCATCTCGATCATCTTCTGATATCTTCACATATTTGTTGGTCAGAATGGTTTTCGAATATAAATCCAATCCCAGTCTTTCCGTACCAACAATCGTATTGGACAGATTTGATAGTCGGTTATTTAACTATCAAAATAAACAGTGATTCAATCATGATAATCTAATGAGTTCACTGGTTCAGTATTCAGCATCCATTGGCCTTTTAATTAAAACAAATGTAAATTTAAAACTCTTAAATATTTTGATATTATAAATATAGTTTTCTGGTTCTTATTTAACATAAGATTTTTCTTTAAACAAATTCATTTTAATACTTAGGAAAATCCTATATCATATTCAGTTTCCTATTTTCACTTTCAAAACAGTAACCAAATTATTATCTAATATTTGGAAATCAACTCATCTTATTACATGTAAAACAGCGTTACGAAATACCTTTTATTCATTACTTGGAAACAATAATCCATGCTTATCCTTACAGAATAGATCTCAAGTTTTACATTTTCTTTCTAACTCGAAAATATCATTATATTTTCGACAAACCCTTTTATTTTCCTTTTCCTTTGGAATCTTCATTATATATATATATGTGTGTGTGTGTATACTCATATTTTCTAATTTCCTTTACTCCGGATTCCTCATTATATATATTCTCCACATTTTTACCAATGACGTTGCATTATTATTTCTCTAAGGGAAATAATATATTATTACTAACCTCCTTTCCCATTACAACTAATATCGTCCTCAGATAATCCTGATGTCGTTCAAGTTGGGGTATTTTAATTACCTCTCATACCTTGAACAACAACGTTCATATCTTCAGATAGATACAAGCTGTAACCCAATATTTCATTCCAATATCCACACAAATCCCATTTGACTATTTTATTCAAATACGGTTTCATAAAACCTTCTTGCCTTTTGAAAATCTCTTTCTCGGATATAATCACTATTCTTTAATTTAATAATTAAGTAATTTCTTATAAAACATCACTTTTTAACCTTTACTTCTTTAACCAAATTCATTTATAATTCGGATTTGGTTACACAACCCTATGACCCACTTCTTTACCCATATTCACTTTTACCAATCTCCTTTCAAATCTATTCAACCATTTCCTGCTTTGGAAATCTTATTTCCATTTTCCCCATTTTTAATGAATCTCATTTTTAAGTAACGTTAATTTAAAATTAACGCTTTAATATCTTAAACCTCATTTACATAACCGTGGTTTATTATAAACCCTTTCATCTTAATTTCCCTTCACTTAATTCAAATAGTTAAGTAACAATTTATTTTAAGCTATCATATTCATTTAAAAATTCCTTTTATATCTTTGTTATAAAAACTCAGGTTTAAAATAAATCCTGCTTATAAACTCCTTTCACAATTCAGTTCGATTTCATTTCAACTTCGATTACTTTTTAAATGAATCCCAATTAAAAAGTAATTCCCTAAATTATTATAAATTAAAATAATAATTTACATCGTTCATTAACTGCTTCAGCAGTTAATCTCTTTATTGACTAAAATAAATAGTAAATTCCTTTTTAAAACTTATCAAAATTTAAACAATATTCATTAAACTATTTTATTAGATTAATTCAAATCAAAGTAATTTAATAATCAATTCCAAATAAAACATTCGACTTAGTTACTCAAAACGCGGTTATTTCGTTAACCGATTCCAATTCGATTTCCCTTTAAATTAATTAATAGTATAATTAATTTAAATAATTCCATTTAATTGTATCTTAACAAAACAATTATCTGAATTTAACGATTTGGTTAATTTCTATTCATTTGTATAACAATCGGATTAACATCAGAATTTCCTTATAAAATCAATTAATAATTAATTTTAATTTTAAATAATAAATATTTTTTTTCCTTTTATAAACTTTTATCCAAAATAATATATATTTAAAAAATCCATCTCTAGTTATAAAATAATTTTTATAACTTCAAATCTATCGATTCGCCTGACGGTAAATCAATTTAAACAAAACAGTTTATTTTATAGGCCATTTACTGCTGGTTACTCAACCAATATTGCTCATTGGTTAAAACAAAACAGAGATTTTCATTTCCAGTCAACACTCAATAATCAAATCAATCACCCAATCAGGACAGTTCATATATTGGTGATATGGAAATAAATAAGGTCTAATATATTTGAGGAATCCGGTTGGATCCCTCCAACCTGTTCTTCCCTGTATTCAATTGGTTATCTCAAATCAGGTCAATAAATTTCATTTAACTGATAATTTTTATGATAATAAATAATGACCATTTAACATCAACCAATAGATAAAACAATACAATCAGTTCAAACAATTTAAACCATTAAACACTTTTATTTTATAAACGCGGTCAATAAGGTAAGTTACCTTCAATGGATCAAATCGTTAAAATAACGATTTGGTATTTCACCGAAATTAAACGACGGTTTAATTTCATTAGTTAAATTATCAAATAAATATATAACTAGCAAATAGTCAACCATTAGCAACCAGGGCACACAACATAAAAACCCAATTTATATAAAATATAAATGGGAAGAACTGAGTGAGTTTAACTCACCTTGATTTGATTTTTCGTTGAAATGGTTCGGTTACAATTAAATTAAACGATGTTTAATTTAACTGAAAAATCTCTGTCGTCTCTATCACTGTCCAGAACAAACCGATGACATAGTATTCATCAGCGTGATTCGAACGACACCTAGTTTGTCCAATTCTAATCATATATGATTCAGTTATTAATATTTAAGGTTAATATGGTTTAATTTATAATTTAATTCCTAATTAAAATTAATTATCAACTAATTACGTTTATAAAATTCACGGCTGATCTTATTCTCTGCTTCCTCTTACTTGCTTCTTCGTTCCGGATTCCCACTTGAGAACCCTATTCAACAACAATTATTAGCTTGGCTTCTAAATGAATAAGTTAACTTGCTTCAATCAAAATTGATTTAAAAATTTGATTAAATTTTAGTTTGGGCCTTTACTTACTTGTTCAGCCTGCCTTCCTTCCCCAACCCGCTTCCATTTTACAAACCCCATCATCGTATTTTCCCAAGCCCTCACAATTCCACCGCCTCCACAAAACATTCATGGCCGATCGAAATCCCCTTTTTTGAATCTTCAGAAAATCGAAATCGTCTGTGTTGCACCTCTCCTACACAACCACTCCTTCAATCCTCCTTCCTCTCTCCTCCTCCGATCGAGCTGTTAACCTTCACAACCCTTACAGCCTTGCCGATCAACTCTACCTCCTAGAAAAATAAGGGAGCTTCCACTACAGACCTTCGACAACCAAATCGAGACTTCCTTCGTGCAAATCTGGCTTAACCCTAGGTCTGCAACTCCAAACAGACTCCTCCCGAAATTCATCACAGAGTACCCAGACTTGAAGTACGTGGATCTATGAATTAAGATAAGTATTTTACTTGATTTTTTCTTACTGTTTTATTATTGTTTCGATCCTCAAGTGGTCCGAACTGTTTCCTCTTTACTGTGTTGTTCCGTTTGGTTCTGGAGTTTGTGGAACACCACTTCGTGGATACGTATTTATAGTGTAGTTGATTTTTAGATGAGAACATTGTCTATCAGAGTCTTATCCTAGGTAGGTTCAGCTACTATAAGCTGATGCCATATGCATTCTTCCCATTTCCAGGTTGTATGCGTACTGGTGATGGAATTGTTGATGGATCTGTGATGTTTAGCAGAGGACTTTTGTAACATCCCAGAATTTTAACTATGTTTGATTTGGATTTTTATTTATTTAATTTTAGATTTTATGAATATAAATTGATTTTATTAGGTTTAAATATGAATTTTAACTTTGTATAAATATTTTGTTTTATTTATTATGATTTTATAAGAAAACTTATTTTGAAAATTATAATTATAAGATTTATGTTTAAGTAATGATATTTTCTGATTTTGATAATATTGATTTGTAAAAAATATGAATTTGGTAAAGGATAATTTATTTTATGATTTTACAAGAATAATAATAATAATTTTATTTATTTTGATAAGCTATATGATAAGTTTTACTTGAATTATAAATGAGAGTGATTATTAATAAGTTTGGATTTATTGATACTATTTGTCATTCGATCGGATTTGTCAGAAGATAACATAAATTAATAGCATTAGTATAATGCGTTGCTCTTTGTTTTCATAACGTTTAAGGTAAATGCTACCAAAAACACATTCCTTCTCCTTTTTACAAGTGTTAAGACACTTGTAATTTTGCATGCAACATTCCATGCATGTAATACACATGTCCTATGATGTGTCACTCTCTCCTTACTCCTCTTTTCCAATAAATACCACCCTTTCCTTCCACTTTTTCATTCATTCTCACTTGTTTTCTTTCTCTCTTCTTCTTAATGCTTATGGCCATGGTTTCCATGGCATAAGTCTTCCTCTTTTCCACCACCACCTTGCCAAAGTTCGTCATTCTCCTCCTCCTCCTCTTATAATATAAAGAGAGATTAGTGTATATTATATTATATATATTTTTGTGAAGAAGACGTTGTGCCGAAATACCGTCCGACGATTCACTCAACTAGGCTCGCCTACCGTGAAGATTTGGAGAGCTGTTAGGTGAGAACTTCTAATTTAAAATTATTTGTTTAAATTAGTTAAATATAATTAGCTGAGATAATTAAAATTTGTTGATGATGATCATGTGATGGATGTTATTATGTGAATGGATGTGCATGTAGTTAGATAATACACTAAACACTGGTAAGCGTTATTGACCGTAACGCTTGTGCACCGTTAAACTGTTTGTTTATGATGAATGAATTTGTATCCATCTGGTCATATGGTTTATTTGGATAAATATGATTGCACTGCATGATATTACTCACACACCCCGTGGTTGTGGAAATATATGTGTGATCGATTTAAAATCTTCTTCCTATATATGATTTTATTCAATTATTAAATAATATTTAAAATGTTAATTTTGAATTAAATATCAACTTTTTAAATATTGAATTAGGATCAGAAAATGATTTGAATTATGTATGGATTTTGTATAACGATCTTTATATTTATCTGATACTAGTTTTGGTGAAAATATTATTTTCAATTTAAGTTCGAAATGAGATTTTGACATTTGAATATGGTTTTATATATATTAACGATGTCTCTTTATAATAACAATATAATATACACCAGAACATTCTAGGATGACAGAGAGGATAGTGTCTAGGCTTGGGTTTGGAAATAAAGTTTCCTGCTCTCCCTGGCTATCCCTAACTGATCCGACGAATAGGAAGGTCAATTTGAAGTTATTTCAATTTAGAAATGAATTGGAATTTATGAAAATTGAATTTTAGATCCAAATAATTTGAAAAGTAAATCTAAATGATTTTAAAAGGGTTATATAAGGATATAACGATTTTCTAAGATATTTTGAAGTATCGTAGAATAATGGTTATTATGGTAAAAATAGAGCTTGTCGCATAACGACAATTTACGTATTTTAGATGCAAACTTTAAACGCTTATAACTTTTGCAATCTAAATCGGATTTCCATGAAACGAAAAACATTTGATTTATATAAACAAGAACATTCAAATGAGTGAAAGCAGATTTTAAATTCGAGTTATAATTTTCAAGTTATGTTTGAAACCGTTTGGAAAAGATCGATGTAAGAACAATTGTTGCCCATAACTATAAACAGCTATTTTTAAATTATTTAACAATATGGAAAAAATTTGTAAAATCATTACAAATTATGAAAAGGTGTTTTCAATTGTAAAGTTTAAGTTTTGGCTAAGATAAACAATATTTTGATCAAAATAGTTAAGATAACTGTTTTGTAACACTTTTGGAACGCTATTGTAACGCTTTCTTCGAAAACTATCTATTTTGAAGTTTTAACCCGTAAACGATGTTCCGAACTATAAGTAATGATTTGTGGAATGTTTTCAAAGGTTTAAGAGTATTAGAAATATTTTATATGGAATTTAGATTTATACTAATACGGGTTTTTAATACTAAATAATTGGATATGGTTGGAGATAAATCTTCGGATGTTTGATATTAGTTCGGTAAATGAAAACTCTTATTATCTGAGGAATTTAAAAGGGTATTTCACCGTTATTCCGCTTATAATATGAGTTAGATACGGAAATTAATATTGAAGATAAGTTGATGGTATCTCTATCCAGATCTAATGTCAAAGAGTTGAATAAACCTTTCAATTAAGATACGGGTTCTCACCTTGATTTAAATAAGCTAGATAGAAATAATCTTCGATATTTGGTATGAACCTCATGATGTAAATGTATACTATCTGGGGAATTTGAAAGATATTATTATATCGTTATTATACTTATAGTATTCGTTGATTATGAGAATTTATATCGAATATAAGTGGATAAAATTTATGTGTAATTTATGATTCAATGAAGATTGATTTGGGTTCTGTCGTGAATCGTATCTTCAATAATACCATTCTTGAAACCCAATAAGATTGAGTTGTGGAAATTCGTATCGTAATTGGAATTTAGTCAAAATCTTCGATCCGAGGGAATTAAAAGTAAGAAATTGAAGCGAAGGTATACTCTTTGATTTCAAAGAAGAATTTAAAATGATAACGAGATGTACAAAACTGTAGAAATTCAAATCTTTAGTTGTAAATGAATTATAACTATGTGGAAGGAGATTTGAATTGAAAAGCCTGTGTGAACCATAACTACTGTTTAAAGTACGCTTATTACTTGGAAAGACCGGGATCGAGCATATGTTTGAAAACCATTCCAAGTAATAATACGACGTTATGAAGCAATTCAGGACTTGGTAAACGACGAATGAAGACCGGGAATATTTGAATTGTTTAGATTGATTGTTGATTAATATCTTGGTTGGGTAGGCCACCCGATACGAGATGTGAGTTGCATGAGACCTGAACAAATTTAAGTATTTTCGGGTTGTTCCGTTCAGACCCAGAACGGTCTTGTATGGATGGTGTGCCTGACATTGAAATTGACTGCATAGCACTGATTTCCGTTAATGAATATCAGATTTGTGGCAATATATTATCCTCGTCTCTAAGTCATATGAACTTAGAGGGTATGCATTGACTGAAATCAGTGATATGTCATGAGTTGTCAATGTGACATACCCAAGTTAGGAAAGGAGCTAGTGATGATCAAAGAATGGCTTATCGAAGCATAGCTTTGTGTATGACGTGACATCGACAAACCCCACTCCCCGGATGATGAGAAACTGGCGGTTAGGTTATGTATATATATGAATTGATGATGACCACTGCAGCAGTGGGAAACCACTTATGACTTATGGAATAGGGTATGTTCGGGGGGCCGCGTCTGGTCGAAAACCGTTGATCTACCTCGCGATTTGTATTGGTGTCCGCGTCTGGATGAAAAACCCTTGATTACATTTCGTTTGTGTTCCGATTGATCTTTCGTCCCAGGAATCATCAAGTTGGAAACCAAATCTCCAATACGTACCACACGATTTTGGTTTGTATATATATATATATATATATATATATATATATATATATATATATAGCGACATAATAGGATGGGGTATTATGCCATCTAGGATTAATACATTTATTTGAGAAATGTTTTCCATACTATATATATATTATGGCTTTGGAAGAGGATTTTACGTATGAAAGCATGTTTGGTTATCATAAGATAAACCTCGCCCATCTGGTGTGCGCTTGCATTGTGTGATGTGGGACGAGCTTATGATAACTTCATTTTAGAAAGGTCATTGCGTATTTATATGCATGGGTATTCACATGGAGTAAACCCGTTCCGCGTTAGCGGCGTGGTCCGGTGAAATTCCCAACTTTAAAATGAACCTAATAATAACTGTTTTGAGTTCTCACACCAGTCCCACGACTGACCTGGAGTTTATTGTTCTCTCACCTAAACTCTGGGTGCCCATAATTTTGCACGGGCAGCTAGTAGTTTAGTTTGCAGTTATAGATCGTTGGAGCAGGATTCGGAGTGCTTTTAGAGTTGGAGTTCATGCAAGAGATGGGAGCTTCTGCTATATCATATGATTTTCTTCGGCTGAGAGTATATTTTCTTTTCTTCCGTTGTATGTGTTGTAACTCTGATATTTTATGTAACTACAATGTAACATTGTATTTCGCAATGAAAAATTCTGTTATTTTGTTCAAAATATGTATGCACCCATAACAATTCATCGTTTTGAACGGTTTGAGTCGGTTTAATTACCGGCAAGAACTGGGCAAAAAGGCGGGTCGTTTCAAGTTGGTATCAGAGCTTTGTTATACAAAGCTATCGGGTACAACATATTTTGAACAAAGGATAGGACTCATCAGAGCTATAGTATCTCATTAGAGATAGGGTTAGAAATGCCCTAGAATGAGATTTTGGAATATTATGACGAGAGAGCGAATATTTGAAATCTATATAAGGTATTTTTGAATAAGTAAATCATTTGAAAAAGTAATTATTTGAAATATATTTTGAAATATAATTGGAAATAAGGGTTTCGAGTGTTTTATTCGGCATCATGATTGGACTATCGAGTATGTAAGGGTTTTGAATATACGTCTGATCAACATATATGCGAAGCCAATATATGCTAGATGGGTATAGAATCACATTCTTGTCGCTTGGGGATAATTCTGGTGATTAATCGATCATCATCAGTCTTATTTTTGGGTTTCGAAAGTGGGATGACTATATGTTTCTGATCGAGACGTCAAGAAGTACTTAAAGCTGTATAGATAAACAACTCAAAGTGTTTTGCGATGTCCTCAAAACTGTAAAATTGATTTCGCAAATGACTTTCGAAGTATTGAATGTATTATGTTATGAAATGGGATATGCGAAAATTGAATTTAACATAAGGTAGTTAAGTTAAACGCATACTTAACTGATAATTAGATGCGTGAATCAGACTATTTTGTCAAAACCGCAAAGATATATTTTAGAAGCTAATCTCACTTGAAGAACTGAAAAGTGAAATTTTGAAAATGCATGTAAGCGAGCTCGGTTCACCCCATATTTCGATTTTGACGATACAATTTAATCAAATTATGGTAAATGTCTTAAGTGGGGGAGAAGACCAATTATCCCACCTGAAGCTATATGAATTTTGAGCAACAAGGTTAATAGGATAAAATGGGATATGTATTGAACAAATCGATTGAATTTTATATTTTCCCTTGTTAAGAGAATCTTAACCGGTATGAACGAGTGGGTCAAACGAAAATTTCTCAACAGGTATTCGCTTGAAGCACAAAGGAAGAAAATGAAGTTGTTAAAGTAAGATTTATTCAAGAGGAAAATTATGAAAATTTAATGAGTATCCCATGATTAAACTTTTAGAATTTGTATCCTTGTTTGCATGTGAGTCCCCATCTTGGGCTAGATTGTCCATTTAAATTCCAACGATTTGCTTTTGAGTAGTGTCATTCGTACCTTTGTATCATGTGCATTTGGCCAAGTATTTGATTCGAACCTTTGCACCTATTGATGCTCATTAGATGTTGAATTTCTATTCCAAGCTCATGAAACCTAATTTGGTCTATGTATACCTTTCATGCACAAATTAGCATGGAACTTCTATGCATCTTTACTTGAGTTGAGCACATGGAATTTTGACTTGATCTATGTATGCCTCTTTGTGCCGTGTGAAACCGTGTCGATAACTTTAATTTGTCCAAGATATTTTGTAACAAAACATCAAAAAATGAGCTTTCTTTGAAATATAGAATCCAACTTATGCAAGAAAAATTTGGATTTTTAAATATTAATTTTGAGGATTTGGTTCCGGAAATTTTGAAATCAATGTTTTGGGATGTTTTACCAATACTAGTTTGAATATACGCATAATCAGAGTGCGCAGAGGAAGCGTGATGGCATTTTTAAATAAAATGTTTGAAAAGATTTTTTGGCTAGTTAAGTAAGAAATTTTTTCTAAACAAGACATGATATTTAAACAAGAATGAAAAAGGGTTTTGTATATTTTGAATTTTAAAGTGGATTTAGAAAAAGTGTAATTCAATTAGGTGAATATGACAACAAAAATTTGAATATTAAATGAGTATAAAAGTTAACTTATAAATGGGTTAATATGAGATTATATTGGAAATGATTGAAATAAAAAAAATTGAAATAGAATGAGTATTTCGGAAATATAATTCTATCTCTTCCCTTGTCGCTGGGTTTTGCTCGGCCCATTGTCATATTTTGAATATCACCCCGAATTGTCATTATTCAACTTTATTTCGGAATTCTTCCTTTTGCCCTGCTCAGATAAAGCCTTGGATAAGAGAACTAATTTAGATTTGAAACCAGTATTTTGAATTATCTCTTAAATTGAACTTGAATTTGTATTGAGTGCAATAGAATTTCTAATACTGAATTTAGCCAAGATGTTATTTTGTAAGATAATTGAATGATTAGAGGAAAAGATTTATTTGAGAACTTGGATTTAAATTTCTAATTAAAGCACTTAGTCTTATAACTGATAAGAAAAACTTGGGTTCCGTAAGAGTAAGTTAGAAAGACAATTTCTAAACTTTAAATTTTTAGGGTTATAGACATCTAAGTACTAGACAGTATCTATCCCAGTTTCTCTTTTGTGGTAATGGTAGCAACTCTGGATCTAACTCAGAGGATGCGATTTTTAAACAAGACCCGTGACGACACTAGTAATCACGAGATCATAGAAGTAACCTTAGACTCTACCTTTAGTGAGAATCAGACAAAGTACCCTGAGAATTGTAACAACCCGTATTTTTCGATAACGTGTTAAGACGAGAATCAAGGCAGAATTTAATTTTAAATTCTGAATCAAGTAAAACGGGCTATGCCATTGCGTTCGTCTCGGAAAAATACGCGAAATAAAGTCTGAGTTTTCGAGAATCGGAGTCCGTATGACCAAGATATGGCCTCGCGAAGTTTCACGAAAAATTCCCAAATTAAAGTATACTTAATTAAGTGAAATGGGTTGCGCAGAGAAATATATATATATTGATATATATATATATATATATATAATTGAAAATTAAATAAATAAATATGCAAAAATGTTCAAAACAGCGAATTGGGAGAGGGGAATAACCGAACCGGCCGATTTTTGAGGTCGACCCGAGCTCGCTGGGTCGACTAGGGGTTAATCCAGGGTGTTTGGCTGTCAACCCGTGGGCCGATTCGCTCAAATGCAGATTTTGCATTTGGATGGTTCTCATGGTTCATCTTTAATCTAAAGGCCCTAGATGGTTCCTACACTTGACTTTTTCCCCAAGACATGCTTTGATGGCTTGGATTGAATCTAGGTTTAATCCTATGGCCTAAAACACTTGCCTAATGTATAAATAAGACCCTAACCTATCCTAAATCCTCATTATTCATTCATGCAACTAAACTATGGCAAAATTGCTCCTCTCATGGCCTCCACTCAAAATCCTAGCCTCCACTTCATTTCTATGAGAGGTTTCATGATCATGAGAGTGTTAGAGAGTTTCTATGTTAGTATGAGAGCCTCTCAAGTTGATTTCAAGGCAAAAGCTTTGATCTTTGTTCATAAAGATGGTGTTTTTGTTGATTTGGGGCATCCATCTTTGGGTTTTTGGGTGATGGCATGCATAGGCTTCCTCACAAGCTTTAGTTTAATCGATTTAGGCCTTCATAGCAATGTAAGCCCTTCCCTACTCTTAGATATTAACTATGAAGTTAAATGTTCATGTTGAAAGTTTGGGTTTGATTAATTAGAATGATGCATGCTATCATGTTATGCAAGTTTATGAAGTCATTATCTTGATCTTATGAGCTAAAAGCCACAACCTTTATGTTGAAATGTTGCATTATGCAACATGAGAATCTTCATAATCATTATGTCAACTTGCATATGAAGTCATAATCCTTATATGATGATATATGCGAGTTTCTAGCCATCATTCCATGTATTTTGTCACCATGATTCTCTTATGTACCAAGTTTGGGTTGATGCATGTTTTTGAGGCTTAAGAATGTAACATGCAAGCTAATGAACACATTTGTGCCTCATTTGCCACCATGATTAACTTGTGGCTTAATACCCATTTTTGTCATTCCTTTGCCAAGTCTCTTCTTTTAATCCATCACGTTGTTGCGAACGTATATGCTAGTTTAAAAAGCGTTGGGGTCACATTATGGGGAAACATGATGACATGAATATGACTTGGGTAAATGGGTATAAATATGACAACATGTAACGTTAAATATGACATGTGTTTATACTTGAAAACATGACTTGAAGTATAACATGGAAGTTGACATGTAAGTATGCATAAAAACATAAGCTTGGGAATTTACCTATTAAGTTAGGTCTATCCATTGGGAATTTACCTATTAAGTTAGGTCTACCCAATTGCTTGAAAACTTGACTATGAACATGACACTAGACTAAACATGAAAGTGGCCAACTCGAGGTTGGGTTGAGTTTGCAACGTAAAACTATCCGGAACCGACCGGCCTAACTAGTAGTTGCAAACAATAGGACCCAATGTGAGAAGTTGGTCATGTTGTGCTTGAACCCGAGGTTAGACCAAGTTGTGGTGTAAAGCTACCCGGAACCGACCGGCTTAACTAGTAACCACAACAAAGTCTAATGTGAGAGGTTGGGGTGCATTAAGTAATTAATGCCACATGATAGGGTTAAGTTAATTTGATTAATGACTCTTAACCAAATATGACATGGGTAAATGGGTTAAGTAAATTGGTTAGGCTAATGATACTTAACAAAACATGACAAGGTTGGGTAGGTTAAGTGATTTGATTTGCCTAATGACGCTTAACCATTTTTATACGACTAGTGGACGGGGATTAAGTTAACCAACACTTAATCAATCCAACATGATAATTTGGCAAGGTTAAGTAAGTTTTCTTAATGACATTTAACCATACAAGATGATTAGGGGATGGGGTTAAGTAATTTGCACCTAACTAATCCGACACGGTAATTAGATGGGGTTAAGTAATCCACACTTAACTAATCTAAACACGGTAATTCGATGGGGTTAAGTTAAACACTTAACCAATTTAAACTCGGTAATTCAATGAGGTTAAGTAACCAATACTTAACCAACTTAACGTGATAATTTAATGGGGTTAAGCAACTTATACTTAACCAATTATACATGATGATTTGATGGGGTTAAGTAACTTACACTTAACCAATCTAATACGCGGACTTGATAAGGTTAAGTCACAAGACCTTTTTAGAATATACTTAACCATTGTAGTACGATTAGAGGATGGGGTTAAGCCAACCTATACTTAACCAATCCGACTCGATAATTTGATGGGATTAAGATAATCTATGCTTAATCGATCTAGCAAGATAATCCGATAGGATTAAGGTAAGCTAGTACTTGACCAATTTGACTTGATAGGGTTAAGTCATGAGCCTCTGGGTACACTTAACCAACTTGTGGGACTAAGTCTTGAACTTAAATACTTAGCCAATCTTTGACGTGATTCGTGGGCGGGTTAAGTCATGGACTTGAATGATAACACTTAACCCAATAGACAAACCCTAGCTAGAAGAACTAAGTAGAAAACCGTGGTTAATCAAGGATAACGGGAAAGGAAGCAAAGTGGTAAACCTTAGTTAAGGGTAACTAAGTAATAATTCTTAGCTAAGGACATAGGACTAATTCTCAAAACGATGAGTAACCTGATACGGTAGGTCATCGCTTAGTATACGAGGGGGAGCAAGTTATCTGACTTGGATAAAAGCTCCAGCGCACTGGGTGCCGAAGTGGAAGCTTCGGGGGACGTGAGGATATTCTTGGGATCCCTCTGTGGGCTGCCAGGTAATTATACTAAGCCCATGAGAGGTTAAGGTCTGCGTTAGAAGGACCAAGAGTATGCCTTGGTTGCTATGCGAGCAACCTAAAGACTGGGATGGATTAGCGTGGAGTCGACGATTCTTGTTTTTGCCCTGGATAGCACATCGCCGACTACCTACCATCTTTAGTCAATCGTGTACGTGCGGAAAGGCAGGGAACCCCCAACAGACCATGTTCTTACTATCGAGTCATGGGTGAGGTTGGCCCGTAGGAAAGTGGGCTATAGTGGGGCCGGGGAGTGGTTCTTATACATGATTTTTCTTGGATTGCCTTTCAGTAGTTGAGGGAGGGGTCACGTGGGACCATAGCCACGGGTACATAAACAGACCTTGATATCTGCATCGGCGGACGATTTAAAGCTCCCGACCGAGTTCCGTATTTCTTGATTTTCCCTGGCACGGAACTCGGATGGCACATTGGGGAACATGTGCATCTAGACATGGAAAACGATTCACGATACATACGTGGGATCAAGGGCGCGGTTGACGGGTGGCGTAATCCCTAGTGGTCCTAGGTGGCCAAAACCCAAGCCGAGACACGGAAACGTTCATTAGGTAGCATAATCCCTAGCGGTCCTAGGTGGCATAAATCCTAAGTGGACGCGCGATAGTTCATGGTAAGGAAACACAACTAGATCAAGGGTTGCAGTCCAAAACAACTTCAAGGATAAACCGTTTACATGGGAAAGCCCGTACAGCCTACGGCAAAGGACTGAACTTATACATGGAAAGAAACATATGAGTTGAGTAACCTATATATGCGGCATATTAGGTTGACATGGACCATTACACGACTTTTGAGTAAGGGTCATTCACGGATAACACGTAATACAGTTGGGGTACTAGTACGTTAGGTGCAGAGCGGATATACAGGATAGATGCCATGGGACGTTATACGCGATAGATATCTTGGGATATTATACTTGATAGAAACCTGACAATGTGATACGTTGTTTTATCTTGACACCGGAGTTTATCACGACACCCTAGTTTATCTGAGTTCAGTAGTTCATCCTGTTATTTTGATTTAGCTTATCTATCTTGTTATCATGCTTATGTTCATCTCAGTTTCTCATGTCAGTTAACTTTACTAGTTTTTATACTAATAGTAGATAGGGCTTACTCAGTCTTTTTGACTGACCCGTTTTGTTTCGCCTCTTTTCTTCCATTTCCCCCCCGCCCCCCAGGTTACAGGGAGGAAATACTGTTGTTTAGTTCGGACTTCTTCTGCTTGAAGGTCATCATGGATGGCTTGGATTTTTCTTGGCTATGGCTACTTTACTGCTTTTTCTTGGGGAATAATTTATGAAAAAGTCTTTATGCTTCTTTATTATTGCAAGACAGGTTTTGATGTACTCTGATGTAAAAGGCTTTAGACCTTATTTATTCATGTTATGAAAGTTTGATTTTACTTCCGCTATTTTATATATGTTCTGTCTTGTAATATTTCTGTGCATATTTACCAATAATACTCCTCCAAACCTAGTGCATTCCCTTTGTGAGTGACCCTAGCGGAGGTGGGGTGTTACATTTGGTATCAGAGCAGAAGGTTACCAGACTGGGCAAAAGTTTTTAAAGACCTTCTGAAAACTATTTGAAAATCGTTTACAAAGAAGCATTTTTTCAAGAAAATTTTCTTTTAAAAGAAAAAGGCTATTCCCCAAAGGCCATTAGCTCTATCCTTGTTTCCTTAATTGAATCTCTTCTCCTTTTTTTCCTCCATCTGTAGTCACAGTGGTTTTAACTGCGACTAGTCTTATCTATCTACGAAAGTGCTTTCCATGCGATGGAGGTGGTTTTCAAGAGACCAGTGGTCGCGTTATAAGAAAGGATAGTGAGAAAGAGGATAAAGGATACGAGCTTAAGGATGAGCAAATTGTTGGTATGGCTTAGTCCTCAAAGGAGGGAGAAAGATGAACAATGAAACCCATGACGAGAAAGTATCTTTGGTATGGTGAAACGGGACGGATAGTTAAGTATTGTGGGACAAGGACAAGATCATCGTTGTATACCCTCACTAGAGTACCTGAGTAGGGGGATAACATCCTTGTTGAAGATCTAGTTATTCTTTTCTATCATCCCGCCAAGACTTTGTTTTGATCCCCGCATCATTTAAGTCCGCTTCGGTAGTTGAGTCTCTGCACCTTAAGTACTAGCGTAATAGAGAATCCCATTTTTGTCTCAAAGTCCTGTTGGAGAATCAGTCCACTTATACATGACTTGTTTGGATTTGAGAATGTCTATGCCAAGTGTTGAGTTTGGAAATAATGCTTACGTTTATAAGCCATGGATGGATTCTAGGGATGAAGTGGTTATACAGTAGGGGATGCCACTCTCGGTTTTGATAGGAGGGTAGTTAGACCTTTTGACTAGCCTTGGTAATACCCTCGAAGTATCGTGTAACCTTTTTGAGGTTCTGTCATGACTAGTTACTTAGAATCCCTTGATGCCTTTATTGGAAATTTGAAGCCCGATCGAGTGGTGTTCGCCGATAAGACGGATGGTTTACTCCACTTATGCGTGGGTTATAGAAATCACCCTAGTAAGTGCGCTTGATAACCTGGTTGGCATCTGTTTACTTTCAAGAGAAAGTTCTTCTACGTGGAATACCTTATGGTACGAGGTCCGAGATTCACTAGTGAATTTTGGAAAGTTTGCATGAGATCATGAGTACGCAGTCATGTTTGCGCCAAGTGTGCAAGTGGAACGAGAGGCGACGAAGAAATGAGTTCCAGCTCATGTTATGGAAACAGGAAATAGGAAGCTACGAAATCGCGAAGTTAAAAGACGGTCAAGGCACAATGGAATTAAGCTCGTGGAAATACGACTCTGATGGTCAAAGACTATATACGCGCATGATATCTCTTTTGGGAGTATATCCTTGATCCCTGTTTTCTGTAGAGCTTACTTGTAGGCTATCTTTTGTGTACATCCTCTCGGTCCTATTTTCTGTTACAAACCCCGTAAGGAGTTTGTCTTGTTTTTCTTCTCGACCCTATTCCAGGGAATCCTAGGTAGAACCCTATGGATGTAAACATGTATTTGAAATATGTTATGATTGATATGGTTGCAAGTGGTTGCAAGTGGTTGCTCGTGGATGCGCGAATACACATTAGATACTAGCTCGACTCGGTCACATTTCATATTGCATATGCACGAGTATTTATACTTGTTTATGGATGAAATCGAATGTATTATCATGCGGTTGTTGCATATGAATGAATGATTATGCACGCATATAGTATCTATATGACTAGGACTATTTGCATACATGTTGGATTCATGGCACTATACATATTTTGCATTAGAAAGATTATTCAGGCCTGATCATTAGCATTAGCTAAGGAACATGTACACACACGTTTTGCATATATTCATACAGCATTAGAAATCATCTAAGGACAATGGTTGCTTGTGGATGATGTTTTGAGTAGATGGATGATGGATGGTAGGATATGTTCTTCCTAACTTGGAGATTTCGGGGACGAAATCCTAAAAGGTGGGGAGAATGTAACAACCCGTATTTTTCAATAACGTGTTAAGACGAGAATCAAGGCAGAATTTAATTTTAAATTCTGAATCAAGTAAAACGGGCTATGCCATTGCGTTCGTCTCGGAAAAATACGTGAAATAGAGTCTGAGTTTTCGAGAATCGGAGTCCGTATGACCAAGATATGGCCTCGCGAAGTTTCACGAAAAATTCCCAAATTAAAGTATACTTAATTAAGTGAAATGGGTTGCGCAGAGAAATATATATATATTGATATATATATATATATATATAATTGAAAAATAAATAAATAAATATGCAAAAATGTTCAAAACAGCGAATTGGGAGAGGGGAATAACCGAACCGGCCGATTTTTGAGGTCGACCCGAGCCCGCTGGGTCGACTAGGGGTTAATCTAGGGTGTTTGGCTGTCAACCCGTGGGCCGATTCGCTCAAATGCAGATTTTGCATTTGGATGGTTCTCATGGTTCATCTTTAATCTAAAGGCCCTAGATGGTTCCTACACTTGACTTCTTCCCCAAGACATGCTTTGATGGCTTGGATTGAATCTAGGTTTAATCCTATGGCCTAAAACACTTGCCTAATCTATAAATAAGACCCTAACCTATCCTAAATCCTCATTATTCATTCATGCAACTAAACTATGGCAAAATTGCTCCTCCCATGGCCTCCACTCAAAATCCTAGCCTCCACTTCATTTCTATGAGAGGTTTCATGATCATGAGAGTGTTAGAGAGTTTCTATGTTAGTATGAGAGCCTCTCAAGTTGATTTCAAGGCAAAAGCTTTGATCTTTGTTCATAAAGATGGTGTTTTTGTTGATTTGGGGCATCCATCTTTGGGTTTTTGGGTGATGGCATGCATAGGCTTCCTCACAAGCTTTAGTTTAATCGATTTAGGCCTTCATAGCAATGTAAGCCCTTCCCTACTCTTAGATATTAACTATGAAGTTAAATGTTCATGTTGAAAGTTTGGGTTTGATTAATTAGAATGATGCATGCTATCATGTTATGCAAGTTTATGAAGTCATTATCTTGATCTTATGAGCTAAAAGCCACAACCTTTATGTTGAAATGTTGCATTATGCAACATGAGAATCTTCGTAATCATTATGTCAACTTGCATATGAAGTCATAATCCTTATATGATGATATATGCGAGTTTCTAGCCATCATTCCTTGTCTTTTTTCACCATGATTCGCTTATGTACCAAGTTTGGGTTGATGCATGTTTTTGAGGCTTAAGAATGTAACATGCAAGCTAATGAACACATTTGTGCCTCATTTGCCACCATGATTAACTTGTGGCTTAATACCCATTTTTTTCATTCCTTTGCCAAGTCTCTTCTTTTAATCCATCACGTTGTTGCGAACGTATATGCTAGTTTAAAAAGCGTTGGGGTCACATTATGGGGAAACATAATGACATGAATATGACTTGGGTAAATGGGTATAAATATGACAACATGTAATGTTAAATATGACATGTGTTTATACTTGAAAACATGACTTGAAGTATAACATGGAAGTTGACATGTAAGTATGCATAAAAACATAAGCTTGGGAATTTACCTATTAAGTTAGGTCTACCCATTGGGAATTTACCTATTAAGTTAGGTCTACCCAATTGCTTGAAAACTTGACTATGAACATGACACTAGACTAAACATGAAAGTGGCCAACTCGAGGTTGGGTTGAGTTTGCAACGTAAAACTACCCGGAACCGACCGGCCTAACTAGTAGTTGCAAACAATAGGACCCAATGTGAGAAGTTGGTCATGTTGTGCTTGAACCCGAGGTTAGACCAAGTTGTGGTGTAAAGCTACCCGGAACCGACCGGCTTAACTAGTAACCACAACAAAGTCTAATGTGAGAGGTTGGGGTGCATTAAGTAATTAATGCCACATGATAGGGTTAAGTTAATTTGATTAATGACTCTTAACCAAATATGACATGGGTAAATGGGTTAAGTAAATTGGTTAGGCTAATGATACTTAACAAAACATGACAAGGTTGGGTAGGTTAAGTGATTTGATTTGCCTAATGACGCTTAACCATTTTTATACGACTAGTGGACGGGGATTAAGTTAACAAACACTTAATCAATCCAACATGATAATTTGGCAAGGTTAAGTAAGTTTTCTTAATGACACTTAACCATACAAGATGATTAGGGGATGGGGTTAAGTAATTTGCACCTAACTAATCCGACACGGTAATTAGATGGGGTTAAGTAATCCACACTTAACTAATCTAAACACGGTAATTCGATGGGGTTAAGTTAAACACTTAACCAATTTAAACTCGGTAATTCAATGAGGTTAAGTAACCAATACTTAACCAACTTAACGTGATAATTTAATGGGGTTAAGCAACTTATACTTAACCAATTATACATGATGATTTGATGGGGTTAAGTAACTTACACTTAACCAATCTAATACGCGGACTTGATAAGGTTAAGTCACAAGACCTTTTTAGAATATACTTAACCATTGTAGTACGATTAGAGGATGGGGTTAAGCCAACCTATACTTAACCAATCCGACTCGATAATTTGATGGGATTAAGATAATCTATGCTTAATCGATCTAGCAAGATAATCCGATAGGATTAAGGTAAGCTAGTACTTGACCAATTTGACTTGATAGGGTTAAGTCATGAGCCTCTGGGTACACTTAACCAACTTGTGGGACTAAGTCTTGAACTTAAATACTTAGCCAATCTTTGACGTGATTCGTGGGCGGGTTAAGTCATGGACTTGAATGATAACACTTAACCCAATAGACAAACCCTAGCTAGAAGAACTAAGTAGAAAACCGGGGTTAATCAAGGATAACGGGAAAGGAAGCAAAGTGGTAAACCTTAGTTAAGGGTAACTAAGTAATAATTCTTAGCTAAGGACATAGGACTAATTCTCAAAACGATGAGTAACCTGATACGGTAGGTCATCGCTTAGTATACGAGGGGGAGCAAGTTATCTTACTTGGATAAAAGCTCCAGCGCACTGGGTGCCGAAGTGGAAGCTTCGGAGGACGTGAGGATATTCTTGGGATCCCTCTGTGGGCTGCCAGGTAATTATACTAAGCCCATGAGAGGTTAAGGTCTGCGTTAGAAGGACCAAGAGTATGCCTTGGTTGCTATGCGAGCAACCTAAAGACTGGGATGGATTAGCGTGGAGTCGACGATTCTTGTTTTTGCCCTGGATAGCACATCGCCGACTACCTACCATCTTTAGTCAATCGTGTACGTGCGGAAAGGCAGGGAACCCCCAACAGACCATGTGCTTGCTATCGAGTCATGGGTGAGGTTGGCCCGTAGGAAAGTGGGCTATAGTGGGGCCGGGGAGTGGTTCTTATACATGATTTTTCTTGGATTGCCTTTCAGTAGTTGAGGGAGGGGTCACGTGGGACCATAGCCACGGGTACAAAAACAGACCTTGATATCTGCATCGGCAGACGATTTAAAGCTCCCGACCGAGTTCCGTATTTCTTGATTTGCCCTGGCACGGAACTCGGATGGCACGTTGGGGAACATGTGCATCTATACATGGAAAACGATTCACGATACATACGTGGGATCAAGGGCGCGGTTGACGGGTGGCGTAATCCCTAGTGGTCCTAGGTGGCCAAAACCCAAGCCGAGACACGGAAACGTTCATTAGGTAGCATAATCCCTAGCGGTCCTAGGTGGCATAAATCCTAAGTGGACGCGCGATAGTTCATGGTAAGGAAACACAACTAGATCAAGGGTTGCAGTCCAGAACAACTTCAAGGATAAACCGTTTACATGGGAAAGCCCGTACAGCCTACGGCAAAGGACTGAACTTATACATGGAAAGAAACATATGAGTTGAGTAACCTATATATGCGGCATATTAGGTTGACATGGACCATTACACGACTTTTGAGTAAGGGTCATTCACGGATAACACGTAATACAGTTGGGGTACTAGTACGGTAGGTACAGAGCGGATATACAGGATAGATGCCATGGGACGTTATACGCGATAGATATCTTGGGATATTATACTTGATAGAAACCTGACAATGTGATACCTTGTTTTATCTTGACACCGTAGTTTATCACGACACCCTAGTTTATCTGAGTTCAGTAGTTCATCCTGTTATTTTGATTTAGCTTATCTATCTTGTTATCATGCTTATGTTCATCTCAGTTTCTCATGTCAGTTAACTTTACTAGTTTTTATACTAATAGTAGATAGGGCTTACTCAGTCTTTTTGACTGACCCATTTTGTTTCGCCTCTTTTCTTCCGTTCCCCCCCAGGTTACAGGGAGGAAATACTGTTGTTTAGTTCGGACTTCTTCTGCTTGAAGGTCATCATGGATGGCTTGGATTTCTTGGCTATGGCTACTTTACTGCTTTTTCTTGGGGAATAATTTATGAAAAAGTCTTTATGCTTCTTTATTATTGCAAGACAGGTTTTGATGTACTCTGATGTAAAAGGCTTTAGACCTTATTTATTCATGTTATGAAAGTTTGATTTTACTTCCGCTATTTTATATATGTTCTGTCTTGTAATATTTCTGTGCATATTTACCAATAATACTCCTCCAAACCTAGTGCATTCCCTTTGTGAGTGACCCTAGCGGAGGTGGGGTGTTACAAGAATGATATGAGCCTTGGTTCTGACCATTACATTTCTGGTATGTTGAGAGAGAAATTGGAATTTAAAATTTGTGAAGGAGTTTAAATTTACTCGACTTCCTTTTCGAGGACGAAAAGTTTCTAAGGGGGGGTGAATGTAACATCCCAGAATTTTAACTATGTTTGATTTGGATTTTTATTTATTTAATTTTAGATTTTATGAATATAAATTGATTTTATTAGGTCTAAATATGAATTTTAACTTTGTATAAATATTTTGTTTTATTTATTATGATTTTATAAGAAAACTTATTTTGAAAATTATAATTATAAGATTTATGTTTAAGTAATGATATTTTCTGATTTTGATAATATTGATTTGTAAAAAATATGAATTTGGTAAAGGATAATTTATTTTATGATTTTACAAGAATAATAATTATTATTTTATTTATTTTGATAAGCTATATGATAAGTTTTACTTGAATTATAAATGAGAGTGATTATTAATAAGTTTGGATTTATTGATACTATTTGTCATTCGATCGGATTTGTCAAAAGATAACATAAATTAATAGCATTAGTATAATGCGTTGCTCTTTGTTTTCATAACGTTTAAGGTAAATGCTACCAAAAACACATTCCTTCTCCTTTTTACAAGTGTTAAGACACTTGTAATTTTGCATGCAACATTCCATGCATGTAATACACATGTCCTATGATGTGTCACTCTCTCCTTACTCCTCTTTTCCTATAAATACCACCCTTTCCTTCCACTTTTTCATTCATTCTCACTTCTTTTCTTTCTCTCTTCTTCTTAAAGCTTATGACCATGGTTTCCATGGCATAAGTCTTCCTCTTTTCCACCACCACCTTGCCAAAGTTCGTCATTCTCCTCCTCCTCCTCTTATAATATAAAGAGAGATTAGTGTATATTATATTATATATATTTTTGTGAAGAAGACGTTGCGCCGAAATACCGTCCGACGATTCACTCAACTAGGCTCGCCTACCGTGAAGATTTGGAGAGCTGTTAGGTGAGAACTTCTAATTTAAAATTATTTGTTTAAATTAGTTAAATATAATTAGATGAGATAATTAAAATTTGTTGATGATGATCGTGTGATGGATGTTATTATGTGAATGGATATGCATGTAGTTAGATAATACACTAAACACTGGTAAGCGTTATTGACCGTAACGCTTGTGCACCGTTAAACTGTTTGTTTGTGATGAATGAATTTGTATCCATCGGGTCATATGGTTCAATTGGATAAATATGATTGCACTGCATGATATTACACACACACCCCGTGGTTGTGGAAATATATGTGTGATCGATTTAAAATCTTCTTCCTATATATGATTTTATTCAATTATTAAATAATATTTAAAATGTCAATTTTGAATTAAATATCAACTTTTTAAATATTGAATTAGGATCAGAAAATGATTTGAATTATGTATGGATTTTGTATAACGATCTTTATATTTATCTGATACTAGTTTTGGTGAAAATATTATTTTCAATTTAAGTTCGAAATGAGATTTTGACATTTGAATATGGTTTTATATATATTAACGATGTCTCTTTATAATAACAATATAATATACACCAGAACATTCTAGGATGACAGAGAGGATAGTGTCTAGGCTTGGGTTTGGAAATGAAGTTTCCTGCTCTCCCTGGCTATCCCTAACTGATCCGACGAATAAGAAGGTTAATTTGAAGTTATTTCAATTTAGAAATGATTTGGAATTTATGAAAATTGAATTTTAGATCCAAATAATTTGAAAAGTAAATCTAAATGATTTTAAAAGGGTTATATAAGGATATAACGATTTTCTAAGATATTTTGAACTATCGTAGAATAATGGTAATTATGATAAAAATAGAGCTTGTCGCATAACGACAATTTACGTATTTTAGATGCAAACTTTAAACGCTTATAACTTTTGCAATCTAAATCGGATTTCCATGCAACGAAAAACATTTGATTTATATAAACAAGAACTTTCAAATGAGTGAAAGAAGATTTTAAATTCGAGTTATAATTTTCAAGTTATGTTTGAAACCGTTTGGAAAAGATCGATGTAAGAACAATTGTTGCCCATAACTATAAACAGCTATTTTTAAATTATTTAAAAATATGGAAAAAATTTGTAAAATCATTACAAATTATGAAAAAGTGTTTTCAATTGTAAAGTTTAAGTTTTTGCTAAGATAAACGATATTTTGATCAAAATAGTTTAGATAACTGTTTTGTAACACTTTTGTAACACTTTTGGAACGCTATTGTAACGCTTTCGTTGAAAACAATCTATTTTGAAGTTTTAACCCGTAAACGATGTTCCGAACTATAAGTAATGATTTGTGGAATGTTTTCAAAGGTTTAAGAGTATTAGAAATATTTTGTATGGAATTTATATTTATACTAATACGGGTTTTTAATACTAAATAATTGGATATGGTTGGAGATAAATCTTCGGATGTTTGATATTAGTTCGGTAAATGAAAACTCTTATTATCTGAGGAATTTAAAAAGGTATTTCACCGTTATTCTGCTTATAATATGAGTTGGATACGGAAATTAATATTGAAGATAAGTTGATGGTATATCTTTCCAGATCTAATGTCAAAGAGTTGAATAAACCTTTCAATTAAGATACGGGTTCTCACCTTGATTTAAATAAGCTAGATAGAAATAATCTTCGATATTTGGTATGAACCTCATGATGTAAATGTATACTCTCTGGGAATTTGAAAGATATTATTATATCGTTATTCTACTTATAGTATTCGTTGATTATGAGAATTTATATCGAATATAAGTGGATAAAATTTATGTGTAATTTATGATTCAATGACGATTGATTTGGGTTCTGTCGTGAATCGTATCTTCAATAATACCATTCTTGAAACCCAATAAGATTGAGTTGTGGAAATTCGTATCGTAATTGGAATTTAGTCAAAATCTTCGATCCGAGGGAATTAAAAGTAAGAAATTGAAGCGAAGGTATACTCTTTGATTTCAAAGAAGAATTTAAAATGATAACGAGATGTACAAAATTATAGAAATCCAAATCTTTAGTTGTAAATGTATTATAACTATGTGGAAGGAGATTTGAATTGAAAAGCCTGTGTGAACCATTGCTACTGTTTAAAGTACGCTTATTACTTGGAAAGACCGGGATCGAGCATATGTTCGCAAACCATTCCAAGTAATAATACGACGTTATGAAGCAATTCAGGACTTGGTAAATGACGAATGAAGACCGGGAATATTTGAATTGTTTAGATTGATTGATGATTAATGTCTCGGTTGGGTAGGCCACCCAATACGAGATGTGAGTTGCATGAGACCTGAACAAATTTAAGTATTTTCGGGTTGTTCCGTTCAGACCCAGAACGGTCTTGTATGGATGGTGTGTCTGACATTGAAATTGACTGCATAGCACTGATTTCCGTTAATGAATATCAGATTTGTGGCAATATATTATCCTCGTCTCTAAGTCATATGAACTTAGAGGGTATGCATTGATTGAAATCAGTGATATGTCATGAATTGTCAATGTGACATACCCAAGTTAGGAAACGAGCTAGTGATGATCAAAAAATGGCTTATCGAAGCATAGCTTTGTGTATGACGTGACATCGACAAACCTCACACCCCGGATGATGAGAAACTGGCGGTTAGGTTATGTATATATATGAATTGATGATGACCGCTGCAGCAGTGGGAAACCACTTATGACTTATGGAATAGGGTATGTTCGGGGGGGGCGCATCTAGTCGAAAACCGTTGATCTACCTCGCGATTTGTATTGGTGCCGTGTCTGGATGAAAAACCCTTGATTACATTTCGTTTGTGTTCCGATTGATCTTTCGTGCCAGGAATCATCAAGTTGGAAACCAAATCTCCAATACGTACCACATGATTTTGGTTTATATATATATATATATATATATATATATATATATATATATATATATATATATATATATATGACGACATAATAGGATGGGGTATTATTCCATCTAGGATAAATACATTTATTTTAGAAATGTTTTCCACACTCTTTATATATATATATATATATATATATATATATATATTATGGCTTTGAAAGAGGATTTTACGTATGAAAGCATGTTTGGTTATCATAAGATAAACCTCGCCCATCTAGTGTGCGCTTGCATTGTGTGATGTGGGACGAGCTTATGATAACTTCATTTTAGAAAGTCATTGCGTATTTATATGCATGGGTATTCACATGGAGTAAACCCGTTCCGCGTTAGCGGCGTGGTCCGGTGAAATTCCCAACTTTAAAATGAACCTAATAATAACTGTTTTGAGTTCTCACACCTGTCCCACGACTGACCTGGAGTTTATTGTTCTCTCACCTAAACTCTGGGTGCCCATAATTTTGCACGGGCAGCTAGTAGTTTAGTTTGCAGTCATAGATCGTTGGAGCAGGATTCAGAGTGCTTTTAGAGTTGGAGTTCATGCAAGAGATGGGAGCTTCTGCTATATCATATGATTTTCTTCCGCTGAGAGTATATTTTCTTTTCTTCCGCTGTATGTGTTGTAACTCTGATATTTTATGTAACTCCGATGTAACATTGTATTTCGCAATGAAAAATTCTGTTATTTTGTTCAAAATATGTATGCACCCATAACAATTCATCGTTTTGAACGGTTTGAGTCGGTTTAATTACCGGCAAGAACTGGGCAAAAAGGCGGGTCGTTACAACTTTGTTGATCGTAGTATAGGATTTGCAGTACTTGCTGATCTATTTACAAAGGACATTGATCGAACTGTGCATGTTTATAGATTATATGACTGAGGCTTTGTATTTGTTTATTCAATTAAGTGATTTGAAAACTGTGTGATGTAGATTATATGTACAGTTTTGATATGTATTTGTATATGACTCCACTGTTTATACGAGTATACAGTAGCTGTTCGATTGTCTGTATGGATTTGATGTTCAAATATATACATATTTTTGTTTTACTGTTTTCTTTAACTGTTTACTTAGTTGTATATATATCTGTCTTTTCTCTGTTCATTATCTGTTTTCCTTGTTTTACTGCATTGTATTATTTGTTTAGTTCTAGTCACTACCAATTTTTCATTAGCTGTTATAGCGGTTCTAGCTACATTTTTCTAGCTGTTCAAGGTGTATGCATATAGCTGTTCTAGCTATTTATTCCTAGCTGTTAAATTTAGCTATTCAGATCTGAGGCATCAATTTATACATATATTTAATGTGTGAACATACCTAGTTGTTCTAGCTGTTTGGCTATTCTGATTGTTATACAGCGCCAAAGGAGATATTTGTGTGTTACTGTTTTTATTTTTATTTTTGTGAAAGAACGTCGGCTGTAGAAAAATTTAGAATGAATTCTTTTGTATTCTTTGTATTTGTACAGACAATTATATATATATATATATATATGTATATATATATATATGAATATGTTGTTTTCTTGTATTGATCATTTTTTTTTTCAGTTTTGTTTTCATACGGTATATGTCCAGTTTCTGTTTTTCATATGTACATGCTTCCACGTCCATGTAGCATTTACTTGTTTTGTTGAAAAAAAGATGATATGTATGCGGTTTTCATTCAAAAGAAAACGCTGATGGGTGTGTGTATATAGTACACAAGCTTTAAGTTGGTTATAATATCAATACCATATAAATTACGGTCGAACAACAAATTTTAATGATAATAAATAAGTATCATCATATCTACTAAAATAACAGTTTCAATTTAGTATATAATTCAAAACTCAACATTAAAATTATGGTTTTAAATAATATTCTATTTATATAAAAATTCTTTAATATTTATAAATAAATCGTTATAATTTAAAAATGATTCTATAGCGATTATTTGAAAATTTGAATTAGTTATAACTAATAATCTATAATATGAAATCTGAATTTTTCTCTTTTATATGAAAATTGTGGTCAACACGATCCCAACGTTTCTTGTTTCACAGAAATCCGACTTGTATCGGATCCTGTATATTCAATTGAAGTTCAAAACTCCATATCTCGAACTGTCGCGCCGTTTCGAGCTCGTTTTATATTTATATAAATATATAACGTTCAAACTTCGATTTAAATAACAAATTAAATATTAAAATCCATTAATATTCCAAATAAAATATTTAAAATAATAAATTAAATAAAATACTTTACTACCAAAAATACGGATCGTTACATTCTTCCCCCCTTAAAATAATTTCGTCCCCGAAATGCTAATGTAACACCCCGCGAATTCTATAACTGGGAAATTCACAAATTAAAGTATAATTAATTTCAAATCAAAGAACTAAGGGAAACGGGATACGCCATTGCGTTCGTCTCGGAAAAATACGCGAAATAGAGTCCGAGTTTTCGAAAAATGGATATCGTATGAAGAAGTTATGGACGAACGAAGTTGGGCGAAAAACCGGAGAAGGGTCAGAATGCACTGGCGCACTTGGGAAGTGCGCCAGAACAAAAATGAACTGGCGCACTTGTGAAGTGCGCCAGTACATTTTTGACCTGGCGCACCTGCCAAGTGCGCCCAGGTCAAAAATGACCTGCTGGCCAGGTCTGGTCTAGCCCTGGCTGGCCAGGTCTGTGTTTGGACGATTTTCAGAAGCTTGCTTTGTCATTAGGGCTAGGTGGAAGGCTCTAATTGGTCTCTCTTTCGAATGAATGGCTACGATCAATCCAAGCAACATCGATGGTCCTAATCAGTTCATAAACCCTATAAAAATGACCCTAGACTCACCCTAATCTATTCATTCAAAAATAAGAACAAAGCCGTCATGTTGCTGAGGAACGACTAAGAGTAGCCGCCAATTGGAGAGAGGATTAGGAGGCAAATTCTAAAGCATAAAGCAACCTAAACAAATCAAATCAACAAGGAATCGCATCTCCAAATCCCTAAATTGGAGAATTCGCCATACAATTGTAAGTAAAGTATTATTTTGGTATGAACAAATAATTGTTTTGGTTTGTATACTTGATTTGTGGCGATAAAGTAATTCATATTTGTGCGTTACTATGATTCTTATCGATTTGGAATATTGTATACGTTTGAATATTCTCGAATTATGTTATTCATTATAAACTACATGCGGTAGTTTTATGCAAGTATACGTTTGGAATATTCGTAAATTATGTAATCCATGTTGAAGCTACATGTATGTAGTTGTTTAATTGAAACTCATGCAAGTTGGGGTTTTGCTACTATGCCATCATAATGTATATTTTTGTACATAAATCATTTTGTACGTAATTGGAACAAATTTGGGTTATTATAGTTCATATGAAACTATGTTGAAATTTTGGCACCATGATCTATGTATTAAGCCATGCTTTTGTACTAGAGAACCTAATTGCAAACTTATGAATATGACTAGGCTATGATTGATATTTTGCATAATTGAAATCCATATTGTTAACAAGAATTATATGATGACATATGTGGTACATAGCTAGGTTAGATTCAAAATCCCTTTTGCAAGTTTGCATGACTAAAGTAAAAATCATGATTTCATGTTAGAAATATTTATGCCATGGTTATGTGAATAAATTTAACTATACTTTTGTATTAGTCACAAAAGTAGGCACCTTTGTAAACATGTAGTAGTCTTATGAACATGATTTGCTTATGTTTGACATTATGCCTGAATAAAAATATAGGTTTATGTTGTAGTTAAGCCTATGTGTCGATAGTGATATTCTTAACTTAACTACAAGTTTACATGGTTTGATTCATGTCACTTATGCTTTATGACCAAAGTATATGTCACTACTATGCAAGTACACCAGTTTCTATTTTGTATTTCCAACGTCATATTGCAAGTTCATGCGTTCACATTCCCCTTTTTTTGTGTATGTAATCACGCTTTAAGCCTCCCCTTTTTGCATGGCTAAGTTGGGCTTAAAAAGGCTAAGCCCAACATATATATATAATAAACGGACATGTTAAACGGGGGAAAATAACGTTGGGTTAAATTTATTAATAAATGAAAATATAAAGTAGAAGGGCCCAAATTCAAGTATGGGTTGGGCCCATGATTGGTGTGACCTTTACACCATTAACTTAATAATGGGCCGCAAATATTTACATATAAGAAAATAAAGAAGAAAGACAAAATATGTAAATGTAGAACATACGATGTGTTTAACCCGAGGTTGGATTGAGTTGTGATGTAAACCTGCCCGGAACCGCCCGGCTGTCCAGTAGTCACAACAATACCTATCCAATGTGGGAGGTTAAACATGGAGCCCAATAAGGACCCGAGGTTAGACTGAGTTGTGGCATAAGACTGCCCGGAACCAACCGGCAACAGGCAGCCACAACAATACCTGTCTAATGTGAGAGGTCAAGGCTTTAATAAGACAATTAAGGCTGAGTCAGGATTTTTAGGATTAAGTGAACTAAAGACTTAATCAAAATGGAACATGCTAAACTAAACGGACTGGTGGGGGTTAGGTTAGAAAACACTTAACCAACTTAGCATGTTGGCTAGAGATAGAAAACCTAGTAACGGGGGGACCCTTTTCAGCAGTAACCCTAGAAGGTGTAACAGGATACCCTGAAACTAGGCAGGGTGGGGCACGATTACTGGGCTGATTGTAAGAGGTCAAATCGACGGCGGTGGTGTAGCAGTGTAGGTTCTAACGGGGTGCGGGCGTGCACACACTCCGGCGCAGAAAAATAAGGCACTGGACACCAGTAGCATACCTGTGCATTCTAGGATTGTGTCGGGCCGCCACCATGCGACTTGATACACCCCATGGTGGGACCAGCATAGGTAACTACAACATCGGGGGCCGTAAGACACATGTAACTATGCGAGTAGGAGCCGATCATCATAGAATGGATCACATCACCCTGATTATGGGGTGCCAGTTGGAAACTAGTTTATATGGGTTCAGAGATTAACATGGGGTACGATAGTATATTCGACCCTAGACAACTTAACCAAGTTTATAGTGCTTTCCCACTTCTTGTTTATACTTATCATACCCAGTTCTTTATTCATAGACAGAATAGTACTAGACTTACTCAGGCTTTATGTCTGACTCTACTTTTCTTTCGTCTTCTTTTCTTCCGTCCCCCCCCCCCCCAGGTCCACAGGGAGGGAACACTGCAGTTTGACCAGCCTTTATATCGTATCCAGCTTGAAGAGGAAAAATGTATTGCTTGGACCCTTTCGTTTTGAACTATGGCTTTGGACAACCACTATGGGCCTTTTGCAGTTTATCTATGTTTTATTTATTCTTCTTTAAATAATGTAATCAAGACAGATTATGAAGGAGTTATGTTATGTTTTTGGAAAGGATGTAAGACAATTATGGTGATGTTGTTGTAGCACGTATTTGCTTTTATGAAATAAAAGTTGTTGTTTTTCCGCTGTTTTACAAATATGTGTTCTTATATCTGTCTTGTATATCGGTGACTTATACTTATAAACCTCCACCAAAATTAGGGCATTCCCTTTGAGAGTGACCCTAACGGAGGTGGGGTGTTTCACTTGGTATCAGAGCATAGGTTTACCAGATAAGATAAAAAGTTTTGAAAAAATTATTTTCAAAAAGGAAATTTAAAGAAGCAATTTTAAAAGAAAAATATTATTTTAAAAAGGCAAAGTCCCCCCAAAGCCATAGGTATTATCTCTTATCCTTCGTTTTGAATCTATCCTTTTTGTTTCAGCATGTCCGAAGAACTTAACTTGCCGGAAGGGGTACCAATACCTGGTTGGTTTAGACGGTTCTTAGAAGCAAGAGCCACTCAGCCAGGTCCTACCATTCCTCCTCCCCCAGCTGCAGGAAATCATCCAACTGCAGCAGCACCTTTTCCTCCACCTCCTCCACCTCCTCCAAGGGGAAACACTTTTGCTAAGATATGTAAAGATTTTAAAGCTATGGGAGGAAAGGATTTCCATGGAACTGAGTCCTTCGTGGCAGCTAGAAATTGGCTGAAAGAAACTGAGGACCTATTCATCATCTTTGAGGTAGAGGATAGACAAAAAGTACAATTGGCAGTATGGCTATTGAAGGGCGAGGCTTCCTACTGGTGGGAAGTCACTAATGCTGAAAGACCAGTGGAGACATGGGAGGACTTTAGGGCAAGGTTTGAGACTAAATTTCTCTCAGATGCGGAAAGAAGTTTGCAGTTGGAAAAATTCTTATTTCTTAAGCAAGGGGACAAGACAGTCAGAGAGTATGTGAATCAGTTCGATGAGCTGGCTAGGTTTGGGCTGGACCTAGTCAACACCCCGCACAAGAAGGCTCTCCGTTTCGTCAAAGGGTTGAATGAGCCATTACACAGTTTGGCCATGACCCATATACCCATGGGAGCCACGTATGAAAGACTGGTGCAAATGGCATTGCTGAATGAAGAGGATAAGGGCAAGAAGGAGACAAAGGCAGAAAGCTCTCAAGGGAAGAAAGAGGGTTTGCAGCCTAAGAAGACAGACTTTAAGAAGGGCGGGAAAGGCAACAAAGAGAAGAGGAAGTGCAATTTCTGTGGCAAAGTGGGGCACTTAGTAAAGGACTGCCGGAAAAAGAAGGCCAAGGAGAATGGTGGGTGCTTTTCTTGCGGTGAGACAGGCCACAGGGCTAAGGATTGCCCAAAGAAACGAGGACAGGGGCAGAGGGCTGGATCCACCCCAGGGGCACAGGTTCATGTGCTGGAAGCGCCACCTCTGCAACAGCGAGGTATAAATACTTCTGTAGAAAGTGTAGTTTATCTTTATGATCACCCCGTTCGCACTTTATTTGATTCTGGCGCATCACACTCCTTTATCTCGTCTGCTTTAGTAGAATCTCTGCACCTAAAAACTAGTATGGTAGATGACCCCTTAATTGTTTCAAACCCAATTGGGGGCCCAGCTCATTTGTCTATGATCTGTTTGGGATTGAAAATTTCTATTCTAAGTGTAGAATTTCAATGTAGCGCCTTTGTTTTGGGCTTTTCGGGGTATGGTTTGATTTTGGGTATGGATTGGCTATCCAGTAATGGGGCTATCCTTGATTGTGAGAAAAGGGTTGTTAGGCTCCTAACCCAGCTCGGTAATACTTTGGAAATTTCTTGTAATCCCTCGTATGCGGTTTTGCTTAGTTATCTTGAATCGCTAGATGCCTCTGTTGAAAATTTGCAATCAGTTAGAGTGGTCCGGGAATATCCGGATGTCTTCGAAGAGGTGAAGGGCTTGCCTCCGAAGCGGGAAATAGACTTCCGCATATATCTTGTAGATAATGCAAAGCCCGTTGCGTTACCCGTTAGACACATGACTCCACGAGAAAGGAAAGAGCTCAGTAAACAGATTAAAGAGCTTCTAGAAAAGGGGTTCATTAGGAGGAGCATTTCAGAATGGGGCGCTCCAGTGGTGTTCGCTACAAAGGCGGATGGTTCACTCCGTCTATGTGTTGACTATAGGGAGCTCAACAAGCTAACGAAAAAGAATAGGCACCCTCTCCCTAGAATTGACGATTTATTTGACCAGCTTGTAGGAGCGTCTGTTTTCTCCCAACTCGATTTAGCAACCGGTTTTCATCAGCTAAGGGTGGCTGAAGATAGCATCGATAAAACGGCATTCAGAACCCCAGACGGCTTATTTGAATGGCTTGTCATGCCTTTCGGCTTGACAAATGCACCTGCTTACTTCGTGGACCTGATGAGTAGGGTATTTAGAGATTTCCTCAACAAATTCGTAGTGGTCTTCGTAGATGATATCCTTATCTTCTCAAAGAGTGAAGAGGAACATGCTCAGCACTTAAGGGCAATCATGGAAACTTTGTGAGTCCATCAACTAAAAGCCAAATTCTCCAAATGCCACTTTTGGAGAGAAGAGGTGAGGTTCCTTGGGCACATAGTATCCAAACAAGGGTTAGCAGTGGACCCTGCTAAGGTAGTGGCGGTACAGGATTGGAAGACACCAAGGAATGCAACTGAGGTCCGAAGTTTTCTAGGACTAGCAGGTTTCTATCGAAAGTTCATAAGGGATTTTGCGAAAATCTCAGCCCCGCTCACGAAAT
Organism: Allium sativum; assembly: GCA_030737875.1. Lineage (NCBI taxonomy): Eukaryota > Viridiplantae > Streptophyta > Magnoliopsida > Asparagales > Amaryllidaceae > Allium > Allium sativum. The sequence continues at coordinate 276,661,508 of CM060923.1, forward strand.
TAACCAAGAAGAATCTAGTGTTCAATTGGGACTTGGATTGCGAGTTTGCTTTCCAACGACTGAAAAGGGCTCTTACAACAGCCCCAGTTTTGACGCTGCCAGATGGGAGCAAGATGTTCACTGTTTATACGGATGCATGTGGGACAGGGCTAGGCGCCGTCTTAATGCAAGAAGGAAGGGTAGTAGCTTATGGCGGGAGGCAGTTGAAGGTGCACGAAAAGAACTACCCAACCCACGATCTTGAGTTAGCCGCCATCGTCTTTGCACTCAAGTCTTGGCGACACTATCTCCTAGGTGAGAAGTTCGAACTTTACACTGACCATAAATCGTTGAAATATCTTTTCTCGCAGAAGGATCTTAACTTGAGGCAACAAAGATGGATGGAGTTTCTTGCCTCGTACGATTTCGAAATCTCCTACACTCCGGGCAAAGGCAACGTAGTAGCAGACGCGTTGAGCCGAAAGAAATTGACCCTAAGCCCGTTGTTTTTTGAAAGACAAAGCCTAGAGTTTATAGCCAGTTTCGACTTTAGGCCTTCCTCCGATTTTGTACTAGGCTTGCTAGCATCTCTCGAAGTGCGCCCAACTTTAGTGGATTCAGTAGGGACAGCGCAACGTGAAGACCCTCAGCTTGTGGAAAAAATTGATAGGCTAATTAGGGGTGAGACTTCAAGTCACCTCAACAGATACTCCATCGACGATAAGGGTTTGCTAAGGAGAGACGGAAGACTATGCGTCCCACAGACAAAAGGTTTAGTAAAGAAGGTTCTCGAGGAAGCACATCACTCCAAGATGACGATACACCCAGGCGGAGATAAAATGTACAAAGACATAAAAAGGACTTTCTTCTGGAACGGCATGAAAAAGGACGTGGCAGAATTCGTTTCTAAGTGCATGGTGTGCCAACAGGTTAAGGTGGAACAGAAAAAGCCTGGCGGACTACTACATCCTCTGGAGGTCCCGCAGTGGAAGTGGGATAGCATCTCAATGGACTTCATCGATGGGCTGCCTAGGTCTAGGAGAGGCAACACTAGCATTTGGGTAATAGTGGATAAGCTTACTAAAAGCGCCCACTTTTTACCTGTCAAAAGTAAAAGAACTGCCTCATCCCTAGCATCACTTTACCTCAAGGAAATCGTTCGACTCCATGGAATACCATCTAGCATTGTTAGTGACCGAGACCCCATCTTCACCAGTGAGTTTTGGCAGAGTCTGCAAGAAGCAGTAGGAATGCAGTTATGCTTGAGCACAGCCTATCATCCCCAAACCGACGGCCAAACAGAGAGAGTGAACAGAGTTTTGGAAGACCTTCTAAGACTATGCGTCCTTGACTTCGGAGGGACATGGGAAGACCACCTTCCTTTGGTGGAATTTTCCTACAACAACAGCTATCAAGCAACCATCGGAATGGCGCCCTTCGAAGCTTTATATGGAAGACCGTGCCGATCGCCCACTTGTTGGTGGGAGTCTACGGATAAGCTCATACTTGGACCAGATATGATCCGAGAGACTTCAGAGAAAGTAGACTTAATACGAAGAAGGATGAAGACGGCCCAAGACAGACAAAAGTCCTATGCCGACAAGAGGAGAACCGACCTTGAATTTGAGGTTGGAGACAGAGTTTTTCTCAAGGTATCACCACTAAGAAACGTTGTCCGTTTTGGAACCACAGGAAAGCTAGCACCAAGGTTTGTAGGGCCATTCCCTATCATCGAGAAAATTGGGAAAATGGCCTATAGATTAGAGCTACCCGAGAAGTTGGCTGGAGTCCACAACGTTTTTCACGTTTCACATCTCCGAAAATGTCTACATGAGTCTGCTGAGGTGGTAGAGCCAAATATCCTCGAAGAGGCCGAAGTGGAACGCGAAGCAACCATAAGAAAAGTTCCAACCCGCATATTAGGAACGGAAGAGAAGAAGCTACGCAACCGCGAAGTCAAGCTCGTCAAAGTTCAGTGGAGCGACGCCGAGGGAGACGCGACTTGGGAAACTGAAGCTAGAATACGCACTGCCTACCCTTTTCTTTTCGAGGGTACATCCTTGATCTTTCCTTTTCCTTAAGTTGCGCTTTTATCTATCTTTTTAGGTATATTTCCTCGACCTTATCTTTTAGGTAGAAACCCTTTGGATGAAAACATGTAATTGAAACATGTTATGGATGATGGTTGCAAGTGGTTGCAAGTGATTGCTAGTGGTTGCTCGTGGTTGCATATACACACACAATCTAGGTTTTAGATCGGCTCAGTCACTTCATATTGCATATGCATATATGTTTGCATTCGTATATGGTTGAACTTTAATGTGTTGTCATATGGATGTTGCATTTGTATTGAATGATTGTGCACTAATGTAGAATCATGAATAGGAAAATTTGCATACATAATGGATTCATGGCACTTACATAATTCGCATTAAGGAGGTCAACTGAATCAGTAGACCGCCTGATTTTGCATTAGATAAGTACATGTACACACACACTTCGCATATGATCATGAAGCATTAGAAGTCTTTTAAGGACAATGGATGCTCGTGTTTGATGGATGAGTAGATGGATAATTGGATGTTAGGATATACATTCCTCCTAGCTTGAAGATTTCGGGGACGAAATCCTTTTAAGTGGGGGAGAATGTAACACCCCGCGAATTCTATAACTGGGAAATTCACAAATTAAAGTATAATTAATTTCAAATCAAAGAACTAAGGGAAACGGGATACGCCATTGCGTTCGTCTCGGAAAAATACGCGAAATAGAGTCCGAGTTTTCGAAAAACTGATATCGTATGAAGAAGTTATGGACGAACGAAGTTGGGCGAAAAACCGGAGAAGGGTCAGAATGCACTGGCGCACTTGGGAAGTGCGCCAGAACAAAAATGAACCGGCACACTTGTGAAGTGCGCCAGTACATTTTTGACCTGGCGCACCTGCCAAGTGCGCCCAGGTCAAAAATGACCTGCTGGCCAGGTCTGGTCTAGCCCGGGCCGGCCAGGTCTGTGTTTGGCCGATTTTCAGAAGCTTGCTTTGTCATTAGGGCTAGGTGGCAGGCTCTAATTGGTCTCTCTTTCGAATGAATGGCTACGATCAATCCAAGCAACATCGATGGTCCTAATCAGTTCATAAACCCTATAAAAATGACCTTAGACTCACCCTAATCTATTCATTCAAAAATAAGAACAAAGCCGTCATGTTGCTGAGGAACGACTAAGAGTAGCAGCCAATTGGAGAGAGGATTAGGAGGCAAATTCTATAGCATAAAGCAACCTAAACAAATCAAATCAACAAGGAATCGCTTCTCCAAATCTCTAAATTGGAGAATTCGCCATACAATTGTAAGTAGAGTATTATTTTGGTATGAACAAATAATTGTGTTGGTTTGTATACTTGATTTGTGGCGATAAAGTAATTCATATTTGTGCGTTACTATGATTCTTATCGATTTGGAATATTGTATACGTTTGGATATTCTCGAATTATGTTATTCATTATAAACTACATGCGGTAGTTTTATGCAAGTATACGTTTGGAATATTCGTAAATTATGTAATCCATGTTGAAGCTACATGTATGTAGTTGTTTAATTGAAACTCATGCAAGTTGGGGTTTTGCTACTATGCCATCATAATGTATATTTTTGTACATAAATCATTTTGTACGTAATTGGAACAAATTTGGGTTATTATAGTTCATATGAAACTATGTTGAAATTTTGGCACCATGATCTATGTATTAAGCCATGCTTTTGTACTAGAGAACCTAATTGCAAACTTATGAATATGACTAGGCTATGATTGATATTTTGCATAATTGAAATCCATATTGTTAACAAGAATTATATGATGACATATGTGGTACATAGCTAGGTTAGATTCAAAATCCCTTTTGCAAGTTTGCATGACTAAAGTAAAAATCATGATTTCATGTTAGAAATATTTATGCCATGGTTATGTGAATAAATTTAACTATACTTTTGTATTAGTCACAAAAGTAGGCACCTTTGTAAACATGTAGTAGTCTTATGAACATGATTTGCTTATGTTTGACATTATGCCTGAATAAAAATATAGGTTTATGTTGTAGTTAAGCCTATGTGTCGATAGTGATATTCTTAACTTAACTACAAGTTTACATGGTTTGATTCATGTCACTTATGCTTTATGACCAAAGTATATGTCACTACTATGCAAGTACACCAGTTTCTATTTTGTATTTCCAACGTCATATTGCAAGTTCATGCGTTCACATTCCCCTTTTTTTGTGTATGTAATCACGCTTTAAGCCTCCCCTTTTTGCATGGCTAAGTTGGGCTTAAAAAGGCTAAGCCCAACATATATATATAATAAACGGACATGTTAAACGGGGGAAAATAACGTTGGGTTAAATTTATTAATAAATGAAAATATAAAGTAGAAGGGCCCAAATTCAAGTATGGGTTGGGCCCATGATTGGTGTGACCTTTACACCATTAACTTAATAATGGACCGCAAATATTTACATATAAGAAAATAAAGAAGAAAGACAAAATATGTAAATGTAGAACATACGATGTGTTTAACCCGAGGTTGGATTGAGTTGTGATGTAAACCTGCCCGGAACCGCCCGGCTGTCCAGTAGTCACAACAATACCTATCCAATGTGGGAGGTTAAACATGGAGCCCAATAAGGACCCGAGGTTAGACTGAGTTGTGGCATAAGACTGCCCGGAACCAACCGGCAACAGGCAGCCACAACAATACCTGTCTAATGTGAGAGGTCAAGGCTTTAATAAGACAATTAAGGCTGAGTCAGGATTTTTAGGATTAAGTGAACTAAAGACTTAATCAAAATGGAACATGCTAAACTAAACGGACTGGTGGGGGTTAGGTTAGAAAACACTTAACCAACTTAGCATGTTGGCTAGAGATAGAAAACCTAGTAACGGGGGGACCCTTTTCAGCAGTAACCCTAGAAGGTGTAACAGGATACCCTGAAACTAGGCAGGGTGGGGCACGATTACTGGGCTGATTGTAAGAGGTCAAATCGACGGCGGTGGTGTAGCAGTGTAGGTTCTAACGGGGTGCGGGCGTGCACACACTCCGGCGCAGAAAAATAAGGCACTGGACACCAGTAGCATACCTGTGCATTCTAGGATTGTGTCGGGCCGCCACCATGCGACTTGATACACCCCATGGTGGGACCAGCATAGGTAACTACAACATCGGGGGCCGTAAGACACATGTAACTATGCGAGTAGGAGCCGATCATCATAGAATGGATCACATCACCCTGATTATGGGGTGCCAGTTGGAAACTAGTTTATATGGGTTCAGAGATTAACATGGGGTACGATAGTATATTCGACCCTAGACAACTTAACCAAGTTTATAGTGCTTTCCCACTTCTTGTTTATACTTATCATACCCAGTTCTTTATTCATAGACAGAATAGTACTAGACTTACTCAGGCTTTATGTCTGACTCTACTTTTCTTTCGTCTTCTTTTCTTCCGTTCCCCCCCCCCCCCAGGTCCACAGGGAGGGAACACTGCAGTTTGACCAGCCTTCATATCATATCCAGCTTGAAGAGGAAAAATGTATTGCTTGGACCCTTTCGTTTTGAACTATGGCTTTGGACAACCACTATGGGGCTTTTGCAGTTTATCTATGTTTTATTTATGCTTCTTTAAATAATGTAATCAAGACAGATTATGAAGGAGTTATGTTATGTTTTTGGAAAGGATGTAAGACAATTATGGTGATGTTGTTGTAGCACGTATTTGCTTTTATGAAATAAAAGTTGTTGTTTTTCCGCTGTTTTACAAATATGTGTTCTTATATCTGTCTTGTATATCGGTGACTTATACTTATAAACCTCCACCAAAATTAGGGCATTCCCTTTGAGAGTGACCCTAACGGAGGTGGGGTGTTTCAGCTAACGTAAGAAAAATGCTACAAATCCCATTAATCTCCAAATTCAATTTATTTTAAATCAAAAACCAGTTTAATATCGCAAAATAAAAAATTTCAAAAATATCGAAAAAAAATTAACACATTAAATAACCGAAAAAATTCGGTAGAGTCACCCCTGTACGGAGTGACATCTGCGATATCACAGGAACAAATAATATATGTACATCGACCCACACGGTCGGAAAACAAAAATCAAAACCCAAAATTTTATATTTTCGCGTAGGCGTACCTTTTACGAGCGCTATTGATCATGCTTTTTCAACGTATATGCAATTTACTCAACCAATATCAATCTGCCTAGCCATCCGGCACCTGTACTTAGCTCAATTCATATTTAAGTAATTAATAAATGAATTTCTTAAGTAATATTTTACTAATCAACAAGTATAACTATTCCAATTCCAAAACCAAACAAATAACATTAATTCATTATCAAATACCGGGTTAAATCATGAATTCCAATTCATATGCAGTTTCATTCTAGTTTAGTTATACAGGAATTTATTCTTTAGTTTATAATTCATTTAGCTTCATTAAACTGTTGATTATTCCAATCAAACAAACTATCATTCAATAACAAACAATTCACAATCAACAACCAATACACAATCAAATCAATTGAATTCACATTCAATATTAATATTTTATTTTGGTTTCACATATTTGAACATCAACCTACTAATACCCGATTGATTTCTATTGAGTATTATTTATTCAAATTCAAAATTTGTTTTATTTAATTTTGATATCATTCTTAATTTAATTTTCACTTAACCAGGTTGAGTTTTCAATTCAATTTTTCAATCAAATTTTAATTCCATTCAAATCAATCAAACACACTAATATCTCCATAATTTGATAAAATTATTTCCTTTCTATACAAAAATATAATTTGGGTAAAATTATTTCATTTACCCTTTTTTTGAAAACAATATTGTATCCATTGACAGTTTAATGCTTCTCAACACTTGAACCGATCAAACAACACAATACAAACCATTTGTATATAAAATTTACAAATACGCTCTCATATATATACACTCAATCTCGATCTAGGGTATTACTAACCCTATCTCTATCGAGTTATACCACAGATCCAAGGTTATTACTAAACCTGGCTCTGATACCACTGTAACGACCCGAGGTTTTTCGGCCCCGAAAATCGACATAAATATAGTTCCGTATCTCATGCCGACCTTCCAAGCACCGAAAACACAGGAACGTTATTAGAAAGAAATTAGAGGGTGAGATAAGAAAAGAACGAAATATTAGAATAGAAGAAGAACCATCACAACACAGAATCTCACATCGCAACGGAATAAAACATAATACAGAAATAAATCTTTGTTGAGAGCTTTGAATAAAACTTACAATCATCAAAGACATCAACACATCAGGACAGGGATAATAACCTGTCCTCATATACAACACACAGCGGAATAAATACTATATACCATACGTTTGAACACCTTCAGCTCGTCTCTAGATTTCGCAGCATCCGATAACCTGGACCTGTACAACCCAGTCTAACTCGAGCATTTACAAAACACCGGATCAGTCTGGTGAACCAGAGTGAGAAAAACAAACTAAGTTTTATAGTATCATCCAACTTGATTTTAATGTTAAAATCTTTTCGAAAGAAAAGGATAATCGTAAGACCAAATCCACACATAAATACAGATGGTTTTTACCTTACGATAACCCAAAACATTTTTGAAATCAATATCTTATTCTGATATTATGATAACAATCTAGCGGAACGCTTGCATCTCACGCTCCACATATATAGTATACAATCAATACCGCGGGCGCTTATTGGAGATTGGATTTCGACTATGACAAGATATGGAACCACCTGCCGATAGTGTATCTCTAGAGAAGAATACACTAGGTTCAACAAGTACTTCTTGCAACCCGGCCCACACATGACCAACCACTCATTTCGCTTGAGTGTATCGAATGTATATCACCAACGGTTGGGCTCAAACCACCGTTTCCCGAAAGGGACAACATCGAAATAGATTAAAGAAGGAAATGGATTTTCTCTCGAGAGGTGATTACACACCCTAATGGGAGCGACCCACATAGCCATGCTGCCTGCCCGGTTTTTGTCATTTCCCGGTTGTGAGGCTTGAGGTTTAAATTATCTTTTGGAATATTTGGTCACCATTCACTTTGAATGTCACATCGTCAGATCCGCCAGATATCATTAATCGACGTCCACAAAAATACTCTAGTGGTTAAGCTAAGAGAACCGTCGTCCTCTGCCACCAACTATGGTACATTTAAAGAAATCAACGTACGTAATTCCTTTGGAAATACTCTGTCAGATATCCGTCCATACAAGTCATCCAGGAACAGGATGAACCGAGGGCACCCTCATACCATATCCAATATAGAAATCACCATATGGATTAGTAGCAAGCAGTCCTTGCAACCCGTAGATTCCAACCACGACAGAACCACAGTACATTTTTGGCTGCAGACTGAAGATTATTAGCAGTTCTTCCGTTATGAAATTCTACGGTCTTCAATGCTCCATCTCGATCATGTTCTGATCTCTTCATGTATTTGTTGGTCAGAATGGTTTTCGAACATTAATTCAATCCCGGTCTTTCCGTACGAACAATCGTATTAGACAGATTTGATAGTTGGTTATTTAACTATCAAAATAAACAATGATTCAATCATGATAATCCAATGAGTTCACTGGTTCAGTATTCAGCATTCATTGGCCTTTTAATTAAAACAAATGAAATTTAAAACTCTTTAATATTTCGATATTATAAATATAGCTTTCTGCTTCTTATTTAACATAAGATTTTTCTTTAAACAAATTCATTTTAATACTTAGGAAAATCCTATATCATATTCAGTTTCCTATTTTCACTTTCAAAACATTAACCAAATTATTATCTAATATTTGGAAATCAATTCAACTTATTACACGTAAAACAGCGTTACGAAATACCTTTTATTCATTACTTGGAAACAATAATCCATGCTTATCCTTACAGAATAGAACTCAAGTTTTACATTTTCTTTCTAACTCGAAAATATCGTTATATTTTCGGCAACCCCTTTTATTTTCCTTTTCCTCTGGAATCCTGATTATATATATATATATATGTGTGTGTGTATACTCATATTTTCTAATTTCCTTTACTCCGGATTCCTCATTATATATATTCTCCACATTTTTACCAATGACGTTGCATTATTATTTCTCTTATGGAAATAATTTATTATTATTAACCTCCTTTACCATTAAAACTAATATCGTCCTCAGATAATCCTGATGTCGTTCAAGTTGGGGTATTTTAATTACCTCTCATACCTTGAACAACAACGTTCATATATTCAGATAGATACGAGCTGTAACCCAATATTTCATTCCAATATCCACAGAAATCCCATTTGACTATTTTATTCAAATATGGTTTCATAAAACCTTCTTACCTTTTGAAAATCTCTTTCTCGGATATAATCACTATTCCTTAATTTAATAATTAAGCAATTTCTTATAAAACACCACTTTTTAACCTTTACTTCTTTAATCAAATTCATTTATAATACGGATTTGGTTATACAACCCTATGACCCACTTCTTTATCCAAATTCACTTTTACCAATCTCCTTTCAAATCTATTCAACCATTTCCCGCTTTGGAAATCTTATTTCCATTTTCCCCATTTTTACTAAATCTCATTTTTAAGTAACCTTAATTTAAAATTAACGCTTTAATATCTTAAACCTCATTTACATAACCCTGGTTTATTATAAACCCTTTCATCTTAATTTCCATTCAATTAATTCAAATAATTAAGTAACAATTTATTTTAAGCTATCATATTTATTTAAAAATTCCTTTTATATCTTTGTTATGAAAACTCAGGTTTAAAATAAAACCTGCTTATAAACTCCTTTCACAATTCAGTTCGATTTCATTTCAACTTCGATTACATTTTAAATGAATCCCAATTAAAAAGTAATTCCCTAAATTATTATAAATTAAAATAATAATTTACTTCATTCATTAACTACTTCAGCAGTTAATCTCTTTATTAACTAAAATAAATAGTAAATTCCTTTTTAAAGCTTATCAAAATTTAAACAATATTCATTAAACTATTTTATTAGATTAATTCAAATCAAACTAGTTTAATAATCAATTCCAGACAAAACATTCGACTTAGTTACTCAAAACGCGGTTATTTCGTTAACCGATTTCAATTCGATTTCCCTTTAAATTAATTAATAATATAATTAATTTAAATAATTCCATTTAATTGTATCTTAACAAAACAATTATCCGAATTTAACGATTTGGTTAATTTCTATTCATTTGTATATCAATCCGATTAACATCAGAATTTCCTTATAAAATCAATTAATAATTAATTCTAAATTTAAATAATAAATATTTTTTCCTTTTATAAACTTTTATCCAAAATAATGTATATTTAAAGAAATCTATCTCCAGTTATAAAATAAATTTTATAACTTCATATCTATCGATTCATCTGACGGTAAATCAATATAAATAAAACAATTTATTTTATAGGCCATTTACTGCTGGTTACTCAACCAATATTGCTCATTGGTTCAAACAAAATAGAGATTTTCATTTCCAGTCAACACTCAATAATCAAATCAATCACCCAATCAGGACAGTTCATATATTGGTGATATGGAAAAAAATAATGTCTAATATATTTGAGGAATCCGGTTGGATCCCTCTAACATGTTCTTCCTTGTATTCAAATGGTTATCTCAAATTAGGTCAATCAATTTCATTAAACTGATAATTTTTATGATAATAAATAACGACCATTTAACATCAACCAATAGATAAAACAATACAATCAGTTCAAACAATTTAAACCATTAAACACATTTATTTTATAAACGTGATCAATAAGGTAAGTTACCTTCGTTGGATCAAATCGTTAAAATAACGATTTGGTATTTCACCGAAATTAAACGACGGTTTAATTTCATTAGTTAAATTAACAAATAAATATATAACTAGCAAACAGTCAACCATTAGCAACCAGGGCACACAAAATAAAAACCCAATTTATATAAATTATAAATGGGAAGAACTGAGTGAGTTTAACTCACCTTGATTTGATTTTTCGTTGAAATGGTTCGGTTATAGTTAAATTAAACGATTCGAACGACACCTAGTTTGACCAATTCTAATCATGTATGATTCAGTTATTAATATTTAAAGGTTAATATGGTTTAGTTTATGATTTAATTCCTAATTAAAATTAATTATCAACTAATTACGTTTATAAAATTAATGGTTGATCTTATTCTCTGCTTCCTCTGACTTGCTTCTTCGTTCCGGATTCCCACTTGAGAACCCTGTTCAACAACAATTATTAGCTTGGCTTCAAAATGAATAACTTAACTTGCTTTGATCAAAATTGATTTAAAATTTTAATTAAATTTTAGTTTGGGCCTTTACTTACTTGTTCAGCCTGCTTACCTTCCTCAACCCGCTTCCATTTTACAAAACCCTTCATCGTATTTTCCCAAGCCCTCAGAATTTCACCGCCTCCACAAAACATTCACGGCCGATCGAAATACCCTTTTTTGAATCTTCAGAAAATCGAAATCATCTGTGTCGCACCTCTCCTACATTACCACTCCTTCAATTCTCCTTCCTCTCTCCTCCTCCGATCGATCTGTTAACCTTCACAACCCCTACAGCCTTGCCGATCAACTCTACCTCCTAGAAAAATAAGGGAGCTTCCAGTACAGACCTTCGACAACCAAATCGAGACTTCTTTCGTGTAAATCTGGCCCAACCCTAGGTCTGCAACTCCGAACAGACTCCTCATGAAATTCATCACAGAGTACCCAGACTTGAAGTGCATGGATCTACGAATTAAGATAAGTATTTTTAACGACCCACATTCTACGAATCGAAGGATCGTAGAATATTTATTTTTTTCTCATACGAAGTCGTATGGTCATGTAAATTTGGGGAACGACTATTGGGGTCATTCCCCATGTTCATGATTTTTGATGATTTTTATATGACCGTTTTGCCCCTAGCTAATCTTGTTTCGGCCATAACTTTTGATTGTTAAGGAATTTTGACCTGAAACCACTTCCATTGGATCCAAATGATGGTTTACCTTTCCGTAGAGTTGTCACATTTGCCAAACGGAATTACCGTTTGGGAGATATGGCTGAAACAAGGTTTAGAAGGTGAAAAATAGCTTAACCGGACCTAATTAGGGTGATTAGCAAGAGGGCCCATAACCCATTTCGGGATTAGGGTTATGGGGAGGCTGAGAACAGTTAGGAAACGAATTTTATTTCATTTTTCAGCCGCCGCTTTCTAATTGAAGATTAAGCCAAGCTACGTCAAATCAAGGGGAAATAACACCAAATCAGAGTTGGAGCTACTGTATTGCATTAGAATTTGACCCAAAACATATAATATTTCAGATCTATAGCTTGTTTGTGAACAAGGTGAGTGATTAGCATTGTTTTTACACTAATTATGGTTAATTATGGTAATTAGTGTTAATTAACGAAATTAGAACTCATAAAAATCTGGAAAAATTCATAAAATTCTAGAATATTATTTTAGTGCTCTGATAAAAATTTGGGTTCATTTGGACATGCTTTTCTAATCATATCATTAGTTATGCTTAAACATGATTAAAGGGAAAATATGGTTTTTGGGTAGGTTTGATCCATTTTAACTTATTTAAATTGTTGTTTTGGTGTATGTAGTTGATTATACATGTTGCTATGACTGTTTGGAATGTTTTGTGATTGCCTAGAATAGTTAGAATGGTCGAAAACGCCGTCGTGTGGCGTAAAACAATCGTTGGAAGTTGCAGGAAATTATGCAGGGGACCGGATCAGATCGGTGGGGGAGGACCGGGTCGGGTCGTGTAGCCCACCCACGAGCCGCCTCAAGTACACGAACCGAACCACCTGCATGAAATCATTAAACACCATCACGAACCAAACTAACCTGCTTGCATTGGAAGATCACGACCCGATGCTCTAGAGAGGAGTCACGATCCAAACCGATGCCAGGGCTCATGAGCTGAACCGATGAGGAAGTAGGGCCTGGAGTTCACGATCCGAAGCTTCGCTGAACCGGATGTTGACCACGAGCCGTCCCGAACCCAGTGAGGCACCATGACCCGAATCGCTTGGTAGCCACGAATCGGAGCTACTCACGAACCGATGGAGGACCCGAACCTATATGGTGATCACAAACCGAATGGAGATTGAACCAGGATGGTGATGACCAAAACCCGAGATGCAAAGGTAGCCGAAATAGGAAGTTTGTACTCAGGATCCAGACGGGAACCAACGAGTTAACTTCATGATTGGGCTTTGCTACGGGACGAGTGCTAAGGAGTTGTCGACATCCATAGCTTTGATCCACCCCCGAGAGACGATTGTTAAGCTACGGATCAGTGCAGTGGGGTAGTCATTACTCCATGAGGCAGAGTGATCGTAGGACGGCTATGAGCCAGTGCAGTGGAGTCGTCATGGCGTTATGGGGCAGAGTGGACATAGCAAGGACTAGTGGCTATGGATCAGTGCAGTGGAGTCACCACGACTCCATGGGGCAGAGTGATCATAGCAAGGATTTGGGTGATCAAAACGGTGGATATCGTATGCTTTACGCACTGAGTGAGAGATGTGAAGATGATTTCTATGCTTGATTGTTTGACATCACTATGACATGCACACCCCCTCCCCTGTATCTTTACTGTGATGACCCCAAACTTCCATGGTTCGAAAGCAAGGATAATCATTTGGAATACAACATATTTACAGCAACAACAGATCTCAGATAATATCATAACACATAATTATTGCAGAGGAAAAATAAATGTCATAATATCATAGCAACTAAACAACAGAGTACGCAGTTACATGATCCACTTAACAAAATAGAAAGTCTGAATGAAAAGGAAATAAGTCTCAAAAGGAAATAGATCTCAACTCCATAACGTACATCAAAATACAAAGATGGAATAAAGTCTCTAAAGCAGAAATAAAGATAAAAGAGAGGTCTTCGTCTTCTTCTCCAGCAAGCTCCAGTCCAGAAAATGTCTCCCTAAAACCTATCACTTGGCTGCCCGTGTATAGAGAGGACACCCGAGTTTGCAAAGTGAAACAAACTTCGAGTCAGACATGGTACTAGTATGAGAAATCTTTCTACACTAACTAACAATATGGCAAATCACAGGACCATGCCGCTAACACGGAACGGGTTTACTCCATTGGATTTCCAGTGCATAATTAAATAAATTTGATACAAAATAACGCAATGACTTTTGAAAAATGAAATCATTATAAGACTCAAGTCCCATCACACAATGCAACGCAAACCGGAGGATAGAGTTTTACCTTATAATGATCAAATATGCTTAATACGAAAATGTAATATTATTATTAGTGTCTAAGCAGTTTAAAATACTTCAAGGTAAATGTATCAATCCTAGACGGCATAGCTACCATATACTATGTCGCCATATATAGGTTTACAATCAAGACCGTAATGTCGTATTGGAAATTGGTTTTCCATCATGAAATCGAGGCTAGGGATCGTCCTCTCCGATTCGAGACACTCTACCAAATGCCTCAGGATCACACCTATGGGCAACCCTTGGATCTTCAGGGCCGGTCCACACCTAACGTTAGTGGATTAATTATGCCTGAACACACGCTTCCCGGTTCCTTTGAACCTCCATATGGCCACTAACAACCTATAAATCCGAGGTACCTCATAATCCATCATCCACATAAGTAAAAATGTCAGGGTTGGTAGGTCGCTAACACCACTCTAGCTAGAAAGAAACGTGTGCACTCCCTGCAGTCCTAATCCCGTTTTTGACTCATACCGGGGTGTGAGGCTCGTGATGTCACGCTATACTCAAAGCTACGCCTAAACAGGCTATGCTTTGATCATCAACCACAAGGCCCTGCTTTTCAACAAAAGCCTTGATCATCTGCATATTGGCGTACCACATTGTGAATTCACGCCATGCGATCGATAACTATTAATATATACTAGGGTGTTAAGCAGAGAATAAATTCTCCACCACCAAACAGACATACATTAATAAAAATTGATTTAATTACATGAAATGAATTCCAACGTCAGACACGCATCCAATTACAAGTCCGTTCTGGGTCTGAACGAAACCGGAGACACCTGAGAGGTTCTCGCCTATCCGGACAATCAACACATACGTCCGGACAACTACTTCTTTAACCCCTTCCTGGGAGCAAGTCAGTCCAAGGCATCAGTAGTCGTCGTCCATTCGATGTGAAGATCGTCGGTCTTCAATCACCGTCTTCTACATCTTTTATTTAATCGTCGGGTAATTATTTGAAATGAGTTAAACTCGGTCTTTTCAAATAATTCTCGCATAATTATTATTTGAATCATTTCATATCGGTAATATTCATTTATAACGATTTATCGCTATTTTTATCTATTTAAAAATAGCCCAATATAATAAAACGATGCTTCGGGTCGGTGGGCGGCCCTCGCGCTGTTTTTACCCAATTTTGATTTACACATATCTTGAAATCTAACCGTCGGATTTTGACGAAATTTATATCGTTGGAAAAATCTTCCCAAAGCGGTCCTAACGGTTCCGGTTTTGGGAAAATCCAACGGTCGGATCTTTCGGTACGATCGTTTAAAGTTACGATTGCAGATACGCGAACTGCCGTGCTCGTTTCGTTTTAAATTTTAATTTATATTTATATATATATATAAATATAAATCGTTTGACGATTTCAACTATTATAATCTATTCTTTTTATCGCACCTAAAATGACGAAAGAAATATCACTTTTAATTTCACTCTTTTTATCGCATCTAAAATAAATATAAAATATTACTATTAATTTCACCCTTTTTATCGCATCTAAAATGACGATAAAAATATCACTTTTAATTTCACTCTTTTTAACGCATCTAAAATGACGATAAAAAATATCACTTTTAATATCTCTGTTTTTATTTACATCTAAATTATAAATAAAATTCACCTTTTAAAATTCATGTTTTTATTCACATCTAAAATGTGAATAAAATACTCCTTTTAATTTCATGTTTTTATTCACATCTAAAATGTGAATAAAAATATGCCTTTTTAATATTATGTTTTTATTCACATTTAAAATGTGAATAAAATATACCTTTTTAAATTCATATTTTTCATTTGTAACTAATTTGTAATTAAAAAGGTGTAATTCCTTTCTATGTTTTGTTTGCATCTAAAAATGCAAACAAAAAGTATAATTCTTTTTCTATGTTTGTTTTTGCATCTAAAAATGCAAACAAAAATATGTAATTCTTTTTCTATGTTTTGTTTGCATCTAAAAATGCAAACAAAAATATGTAATTCTTTTTTCTATGTTTTGTTTGCATCTAAAAATGCAGACAAAAATATGTAATTTTTTTCTATGTTTTATTTTTTATATGTTTTATTTGCATCTAAAAATGCAAACAAAATATGTAATTCTTTTTCTATGTCATATTTTTATTTACACTAAATAGTAAATAAAAATGTCCCTTTTTCTTTATATCATGTTTTATTTACACTAAAAGTAAATAAAATATCCTTTTCTTTTATATCATATTATATTTACACTAAATGTAAACAAAATGTTCTATTCTTTCATGCTTTATTTACATTAAATGTAAATAAAATATCCTTTTCTTTTATATCATATTTTATTTAAACTAAATGTAAGCAATATATTCTTTTCTTTTCTATCATGCTTTATTTACACTAAATGTGAATAAAATATCCTTTTCTTTTATATCATATTTTATTTACACTAAATGTAAACAAAATGTTCTTTTCTTTTCTATCATGCTTTATTTACACTAAATGAAAATAAAATATCCTTTTCTTTTATATCATATTTTATTTACACTAAATGTAAACAAAATGTTCTTTTCTTTTATATCATGCTTTATTTACACTAAATGTAAATAAAATATCCTTTTCTTTTATATCATATTTTATTTACACTAAATGTAAACAAAATGTTCTTTTCTTTTCTATCATGCTTTATTTACACTAAATGTAAATAAAATATACTTTTCTTTTATATCATATTTTATTTACACTAAATGTAAACAAAATGTTCTTTTCTTTTTCATGTCCTATTTACATAAAAAAATATGTAAACAAAGTATCCTTTTCTTTTTCATGTCCTATTTACATAAAAAAAATGTAAACAAAGTATCCTTTTCTTTTTCATGTACTATTTACATAAAAAAAATGTAAACAAAGTATCCTTTTCTTTTTCATGTCCTATTTACATAAAAAATAATGTAAACAAGGTGTCATCGTAATTTAGTTCTTTTTATTTACATAAAAAAATGTATATAAAGGTGTAATCTAATTTTGTTCTTTTTATTTACATTAAAGAATGTAAATAAAGATGTCATGTAATTTTGTTCTTTTTATTTACATTAAAGAATGTAAATAAAGATGTCATGTAATTTTGTTCTTTTTATTTACATTAAAGAATGTAAATAAAGATGTCGTGTAATTTTTTTCTTTTTATTTTCTAGTTTCTATTCACATCTAAATGTAAATAAGCAATGTCACTTCATTTTCTAGTTTCTATTTACATCTGAATGTAAATAAGAAATATGTCACTTTTATTTTCTATGTGTGATTCAACAAAATGGCTCAACAAAATGTTTTAACAAAAAGTCCTATTCTGATCTATCCATAACATGCAGATCCGAATTAACAGAATGATTTACTAGCAGATCTAAATAAAAACATCACAAATCAGCATATAAACGTTCAACAATTTCATAACATTGCAGATCTAGTTTATTAACATACAACATTTATTTAAATAGCGAGAAAATTATTTAAATAATTTAATTATTTAAATCAGAGATCTCACCTCAATTCAAATTCAGATCAAAAAATTCAAAAGGTCCAGAATCAATCTTAGTCAGTTCTGAAGCGTAGTATTCCGTATCACAATCGCACAGCTTCAGAAATCGTTCAATTCTGACTCCGAATGGATAAGATATGATTTAATTTAGATAGATAGTAATTTAAATTAATTAAATAAATAATTAATTAGAAGATTATACCCTTTCTTCTACCATTAGTATTCGGCCGTGAGCTTTTACTACTTTGTTCGATCTTAGGGTTGCCGATTACACGCGACTCAAGGCATTAGCTGACGATCAGAGACCTCCACCTCGACGGCCTCCAAATGGCGCACCAGGGGAACCCAAAATGGTCTTGCTTGATGGAGCCTAGGGGGAGGGCGACGGTCACGAAGGAGGCGGATTTGGGGGACTGTAGCTCCTCGAATGCTTCACGGTTTCAAGATCAAACCGTATGAAAACGAAGCTTGAGAAGCTCTCTACAATAAACTCAAATGGAAGGGGAAGCTTTATTGAGAGGATTATAAGAAATTAGTGGGAGAAAAAGGGAGCAATTTCGGCCATAGGAACGATGGTGTAGCGGCTGGGTAGAAGATGAACAGTAGAACTAGTGTTTAATTATCTATTATTTATAATATTTTAAATGTAATTTTGCAATTAAATCCACAACTTTTAAACAGATCCAATTCCAGTTCAAACGGAGGTGCCCCTACCCAATAGCCCCTGTTCCGGATCCAACGGGCTAGGTTCCGTCAGCCCAAACGGCTGTTTGTGGCCTGAATTATTTAATTTAATAATTAAATCCTTTATTAAATTAATTCGTTCGCATAAATAAATTCACCGAGGCCACATACGGACTCAGAAAAATCCAAAAAAATATATTCGGCTTTGTAATGACGATACGGTCCTAACAAAATTAATTTCGTCGAATTCTGAGATTGTTTGAAAAATGGCTATTTTTCAGTCGATTAAATTTGACTGAATCGAACAAAACACATTTTCCTTTGCCACGCTCACATACTAATTCGGAAAATTCTAAAAATTGAAACCAGCAATAATCTGACATTCCGGTTCCAACAAAAGTGGTTTCTTCGAAAACAGAGGTCGTTTGAAAATTGACTATTTTCAATGGCTTTAATATTATTCAAAAATGAAAATTTTAATTTCTGGCACATTTTTCAACCAAATTATTTAAAATAAAAATTTTAAATTGGTTCTTATTTTCCGGGTCGTTACAATCTCCCCCACTTAAAAGCTTTTCGTCCCCGAAAAGGAAACAAAAGTAGGAAACAAAACTGAAAATGTAAATTGTGGTAAATGTACCTTAACACAAGAGTTACTCGGAGATGTCCACTCTGCACTTGGGGTAAGCCTTTTTGATGCTATCCTCTATTTCATAAGTATAGTCTCTAGAATCCCCGCTCCACTGCACTTTGACTAAGTGGATCCTCTTGTTCCTCAGCACTCGGGTTTCTTTGCCAACTATTTTCACCGGCTCCCTCCTTACTGCTAAGCTCGGCGTAATCTCCAATTCTTGTTGTGCTGCTTCCTCCACAACTAAGTCTAGGTCATGAACATGTTTTCGGAGTTGGGACACATGAAATACATTGTGGACCCCTGACAACCAGTCAGGCAACTGCACTCTATAAGCGAGAGTCCCAATCTTTTCGAGAATAGGAAATGGACCAATGAATCTCGGCGCCAATTTCCCAGTCTTCCCAAAACGAACTACGCCTCTCAATGGAGAAACCCTCAAGTAAACATAGTCGCCAACAGAGAATTCTAAATCTCTTCTCGCTGGTCTGCATAGCTCTTCTGTCGGCTCTGAGCAGTCAACAAGCGCTTCTTAATAAGATCAACCTTGTCTGATGCTTTACGAACCATATCGGGACCCAAGACTAATCGATTGCCTGGTTCCACCCAACATGTCGGAGATCTGCATGGCCTGCCATATAATAATTCAAACGGTGACATCTTCAAGCTTGCTTGGTAGCTGTTATTATAAGAGAACTCAACCAAGTGCAAGTGATCCTCCCATGAACCGCCAAAGTCAAGAATGCACGCTCGCAACAAGTCTTCCAATATGCGGTTCACCCTCTCAGTCTGGCCATCTGTCTGAGGGTGATAAGCATTGCTCAGATTCAAGTTGGTCCGTAGCTCCTCTTGGAAAGCTTCCCAGAATTTGCTAGTAAATATAGGATCCCGATCACTAACAATGCTTTTGGGAACTCCATGTAGTCTAACAATCTCTTTGACATAAAGCTGCGCCGGACTTCGAGCTGTTCTATTAGATCTAACAGGGATGAAATGGGCAGTTTTTGTTAAGCGATCTACAATCACCCATATACTGTCTTTGCCTTTTCTTGTCCGGGGCAAGCCATCAATGAAGTCCATAGAGATTTCCTCCCACTTCCAACCTGGAACTCCTAGCGGTTGCAACAAACCTGCCAGCTTCTGTTGATCACTTTTAACTTGCTGACAAGTGGGACATCTAGCAACATAAATAGAAATATCTCTCTTCATAGACCTCCACCAAAATGTGCACTTGAGGTCCTGATACATCTTGCTCACCCCAGGATGAATGCTAAGCTTAGATTTATGACATTCATCCATAGTCTCCCTTCTGAGCTCAGAAATGTTTGGCATACAAATTCGGCCTAATAGCCTAAGAACTCCTTTTTCGTCAATTTGAAAACTCGTAGTTTCGCCATCCCAAATTCTTTGGCTATTTCTCTGGATAAACTCATCATCCTTCTGCAGAGCTTAAATTTTATCAATTAAAGTAGGAGTGATAATGAGATTGGCGAGGATGAGATTGATGTTGTCCGCATTCTTTCTACTGAGCGCATCGGCTACAACATTGGCTTTCCCTGGAGTATATAGGATATCCAGATCACAGGCCGCAAGAAATTCAACCCAGCGTTGCTGCCTCATATTCAAATCTCTTTGGGTAAATAGATGCTTCAAGGATTTGTGATCCGTATATAGTTCGAACTTCTCACCCAAGAGTTAGTGCCTCCATATCTTTAGAGCAAATACAATGGCCATTAGCTCAAGATCATGAGTGGCGTAATTCTTCTCATGCGGTTTCAGCTGGCGGCTAGCATATGCGACTACTTTGTCCCTTTGCATTAGCACCGCACCAATACCTTACACAGATAATAGAATAACATGTTAAAATGAGATTAATCATTTAAGAATGTCATCTCTAACATGCTGATTTATATAAAAGAAACAACCTTCTTTAGAAGTGTCGGTCCAGACTTTCAAATCCTGATTGCCATCTATAATGGTCAACACAGGAGCACTGGTCAACCTCCTTTTTAGATCTTGGAAAGCTGTCTCACATTCGGGCGCCCAAATGAACTATGTATGATTCTTGGTCAGGTTTGTCAATGGACAAGCTATCCACGAAAAATCTTTGACAAATTTCCGATAATAGCCAGCCAGTCCTAAGAAACTTCTGACTTCTGTGGGAGTTCTAGGCTGCTTCCAATCTTGGATGGCTGAGATCTTTCCTAGATCTACTGAGATGCCTTCTTTTGATACAACATGGCCGAGGAATTTCACCTCTTCTTGCCAGAATATGCATTTGGAGAATTTGGCTTTCAGCACATTTCTTCTCAAAATCCCTAAGACTTCTCTCAGATGTTGTTCGTGCTCAGCAGTGGATTTAGAAAAGATGAGGATGTCATCGATGAATACCAGCACGAATTTATTTAAAACATCTCGGAATACTCTATTCATCAGATCAAAAAAGTATACTGGAGCATTACATAGACCGAAGGGCATTACTAGCCATTAATAAAATATATCCGGTCCTCTGAAAGTAGTTAAAGGCACACACTCTTCTGCAATGCGAAGTTGATGGAAGCCTGTAGCTAGGTCCATCCTAAAGAATACTCGTGCTCCATGCAAGCGGTCTAATAGATCATCAATTCGTGGTAGTGGATATTTGTTTTTCAGCGTTTGCTTATTGAGGTCGCGGTAGTCCACACATAGCCTGAGGGTACCGTCTGACTTTGGGACAAATACCACTGCTGCGCCCCATTCTGAGAAGCTAGGCCTGATCAGACCCTTCCACAAAAGCTGCTTAGTTTGATTTCTCAGCTCTTCTTTTTCTTTTGGCGACATTCTCCGAATAGGATGTACGACAGGCCTTGCATTCGAAGCTAAGTCAATTCTGAAGTTGATTTCTCTACACGGAGGCAAGCCATCAACTTCTTTGAATACATCAGCGTAATCTTTGACGATAGGGATATCCTCAGTATAAGTAGGGGTAACTTCTAGAGAAGACCAGAATTCTTTTCTGTCAGTGGCTGAGCCATGGCATGGGATACATACATCCCCGAGATTAATTTTAACTTTGACAATCCTCTCGGCACATTTGACTTCGGCCCCATGCCTCAATAACCAATCTATCCCAAGAATAACATCATACCCAGAGAAATTCATGACAATTAAATTTATAGGGAATTGGTAGCAAGAGTAGGAGATCGGCACTCTACAGTATTGATCAAGGATAAGAGAACCTCCTATCAGACTATTAGCTCTAATCAATTCCTTAAGTTTTCTTGGTCTCAATTTTAACTTTTTAATTGCGTCATTAGAGATAAAACCTCGTGCTGCCCCAGTATCAAATAAGACAGTAATAGGAATGTTCTTAATATTAAGAGTACCTCCTAAGACATCGGGTTTACCTGGTCCCTCGGTAGAAGCTGGTGCAGCCGCTCCTTCGTAGACATGTGCCACTTCAGATTTCTTCAATAGAGGGTAATTTCTGGCAAAGTGCCCTGGCTTATGGCAGTTATAGCAATCTTGAGTGTTCCGGGGGTTCTGGCCACGATTCTGAGAACTTTGGCTATGATTCTGGCTAGGTCCAGCTTCATTCCTCTTGGCCCTTTTCGGAGCTCTGCACTCGGATTCAAAATGCCCAGTCTTGCCGCAATTATAGCATGTCACCTTGATCCTATCCCTCTTCTTCCCTTGGGGTTTAGCAGCAGAAGAATTGCTTTCCTCAGGTTTCCTGTCCACCTGCTCCTTCCTGTTGTTGTTCTGATTTTTCACCCTATCTTACCGTGCAGCCTCGTAATTCTCCTCGTAACGGCAGGCCATCTCGATTACTTCATTGAATGAGAGCTTGATATGAGCGGTGACTCTGTCCAAGTATTTCTTTGAAAGGCCCTTGATGAATCTTTTATTCTTCTTGACTGGATCCTGAATTAATCCATTAGCATAACGTGAGAGCTCATCAAACTTTCTCACATAATCAGAAACAAACATACTCCCTTGTTGTAAGCTGACAAACTGCTCGCTAAGGCGCTCTCTTGCTTGTGGAGGAACATACTTCTCGTTGAAGAGTTCTTTAAATTTGGCCCAAGACATGTTGGCCACATCATTGCAAATCTTGATCGTGTCCCACCAATGTTCAGCTTCGTCTTTTAATTGCCTACTGCCAGAAAACGCTTGCGCTGAACCTCTAATTCTAAGCCTTCCAAGATCTTTTCACAGTTCTTTAGCCATGACTCTGCTTCAACCACAGACTCTCACCCAGTGAAAGGTACACCCCCTAGATTTCTGAATTTCTTTGACATTCTTTCCAAGTCGAAGGGCTGTGGGGGTAGAGGTGGTGCTACGACTACGGGGTCGGGCTGCTCATGAATGGTCTCATCTCTAGCAGGCCCTCTGCCTCCTGCTCTACCTCCACCTCGGGCTCCACCTCTAGTTCTTGCTTGAGTGTCCATTTTCAATCAGTCTGTACCATCAAGGAAAGAGTCAGACCAACAGAAATGATACTTTTTAAAGAAAGGTAAGGTAAGGACAAAATGGAAAGATGATGATGTAATGACTGATTAATATGTGCTATTCTGCTATGCTCATTCTAGGACATTACTAGCCTTATCTCTAATAAGCTACTCGCCTTAGAATAATGTTGATCCTATTTAGACGAATTGTTCTAAATATGTTATACTCCGAAGCTAAAGTTAACCTTAAGCTTTTATACCAACTGTGATGACCCCAAACTTCCATGGTTCGAAAGCAAGGATAATCATTTGGAATACAACATATTTACAACAACAACAGATCTCAGATAATATCATAACACATAATTATTGCAGTGGAAAATAAATGTCATAACATCATAGCAACTGAACAACAGAGTACGCAGTTACAGGATCCACTTAGCAAAATAGAAAGTCTGAATGAAAAGGAAATAAGTCTCAAAAGGAAATAGATCTCAACTCCATAACGTACATCAAAATACAAAGATGGAATAAAGTCTCTAAAGCAGAAATAAAGATAAAAGAGAGGTCTTCGTCTTCTTCTCCAACAAGCTCCAGTCCAGAAAATTTCTCCCTAAAACCTGTCACTTGGCTGCCCGTGTAAAGAGAGGGCACCCGAGTTTGCAAAGTGAAACAAACTTTGAGTCAGTCATGGGACTGGTATGAGAAATCTTTCTATACTAACTAACAATATGGAAAATCACAGGACCACGCCGCTAACGCGGAACGGGTTTACTCCATTGGATTGCTAGTGCATAATTAAATAAATTATATATAAAATAACGCAATGACTTTTGAAAAATGAAATCATTATAAGACTCAAGTCCCATCACACAATGCAACGCAAACCGGAGGATAGAGTTTTACCTTATAACGATCAAATATGCTTAATACGAAAAAATAATATTATTATTAGTGTCCAAGCAGTTTAAAATACTTCAAGGTAAATGTATCAATCCTAGACGACATAGCTACCATATACTATGTCGCCATATATAGGTTTACAATCAAGACCGTAATGTCGTATTGGAAATTGGTTTTCCATCATGAAATCGAGGCTAGGGATCGTCCTCTCCGATTCGAGACACTCTAGCAAATGCCTTAGGATCACACCTATAGGTAACCCTTGGATCTTTAGGGTCGGTCCACACCTAACGTTAGTGGATTAATTATGCCTGAACACACGCTTCCCGGTTCCTTTGAACCTCCATATGGCCACTAACAACCTATAAATCCGAGGTACCTCATAATCCATCATCCACATAAGTAAAAATGTCAGGGCTGGTAGGTCGCACACACCACTCTAGCAAGAAAGAAACGTGTGCACTCCCTGCAGTCCTAATCCCGTTTTTGACTCGTACCTGGGTGCGAGGCTCGCGATGTCACGCTACACTCAAAGCTTCGCCTAAACAGGCTATGCTTTGATCATCAACCACAAGGCCCTACTTTTCTACAAAAGCCTTGATCTTCTGCATCTCGGCGTGCCACATTGATAATTCACGCCATGCGATCGCTATTAATATATACCAGGGTGTTAAGAAGAGAATAAATTCTCCACCACCAAACAGACATACATTAATAAAAATTGATTTAATTACATGAAATGAATTCCAACGTCAGACACGCATCCATTTACAAGTCCGTTCTGGGTCTGAACGAAACCGGAGACACCTGAGAGGTTCTCGCCTATCCGGACAATCAACACATACATCCGGACAACTACTGCTTTAACCCCTTCCTGGGAGCAAGTCAGTCCAAGTCCTCAGTAGTCATCGTCCATTCGATGTGAAGATCGCCGGTCTTCAATCACCGACTTCTACATCTTTTATTTAATCGTCGTGTAATTATTTGAAATGAGTTGAACTCGGTCTTTTCAAATAATTCTCGCATAATTATTATTTGAATCATTTCATATCGTTAATATACATTTATAATGATTTATCGCTATTTTTATCTACTTAAAAATAGCCCAATATAATAGAACGACGCTTCGGGTCGGTGGGCGGCCCTGGCGCTGTTTTTACCCAATTTTGATTTACACATATATTGAAATCTAACAGTCGGATTTTGACGAAATTTATATCGTTGGAAAGATCTTCCCAAAGCGGTCCTAACTGTTCCGGTTTTGGGAAAATCCAACGGTTGGATCTTTCGGGATGATCGTTTAAAGTTACGATTGCCGATACACGAACTGCCGTGCACGTTTCGTTTTAAATTTTAATTTATATATATATATATACACATAAATCGTTTGGCGATTTCAACTATTATAATCTATTCTTTTTATCGCACCTAAAATAACGATAGAAATATCACTTTTAATTTCACTCTTTTTATCGCGTCTAAAATGACGATAAAATATTACTATTAATTTCACTCTTTTTATCGCATCTAAAATGACGATAAAAATATCACTTTTAATTTCACTCTTTTTATCGCATCTAAAATGACGATAAAAAATATCACTTTTAATATCTCTGTTTTTATTTACATCTAAATTATAAATAAAATTCACCTTTTAAAATTCATGTTTTTATTCACATCTAAAATGTGAATAAAATGCTCCCTTTAATTTCATGTTTTTATTCACATCTAAAATGTGAATAAAAATATGCCTTTTTAATCTCATGTTTTTATTCACATCTAAAATGTGTAATAAAATATACCTTTTTAAATTCATATTTTTCATTTGTAATTAATTTGTAATTAAAAAGGTGTAATTCCTTTCTATGTTTTTTTTGCATCTAAAAATGCAAACAAAAAGTATAATTCTTTTTCTATGTTTTGTTTGCATCTAAAATAGCAAACAAAAATATGTAATTCTTTTTCTATGTTTTGTTTGCATCTAAAAATGCAAACAAAAATATGTAATTCTTTTTTCTATGTTTTGTTTGCATCTAAAAATGCAAACAAAAATATGTAAAAAAAAAATCTATGTTTTGTTTGCATCTAAAAATACAAACAAAAGTATGTAATTTTTTTCTATGTTTTATTTTTTCTATGTTTTATTTGCATCTAAAAATGCAAACAAAATATGTAACTCTTTTTCTGTGTCATATTTTTATTTACACTAAATAGTAAATAAAAATGTCCCTTTTTCTTTATATCATGTTTTATTTACACTAAATGTAAATAAAATATCCTTTTCTCTTATATCATATTTTATTTACACTAAATGTAAACAAAATGTTCTTTTCTTTTTCATGTCCTATTTACATAAAAAAAATGTAAACAAAGTATCCTTTTCTTTTTCATGTCCTATTTACATAAAAAAAAATGTAAACAAAGTAACCTATTCTTTTTCATGTCCTATTTACATGAAAAAAATGTAAACAAAGTATCCTTTTCTTTTTCATGTCCTATTTACATAAAAAATATTGTAAACAAGGTGTCATCGTAATTTTGTTTTTTTTATTTACATAAAAAAATGTACATAAAGGTGTCATCTAATTTTGTTCTTTTTATTTACAATAAAGAATGTAAATAAAGATGTCATGTAATTTTGTTCTTTTTATTTACATTAAAGAATGTAAATAAAGATGTCATGTAATTTTGTTCTTTTTATTTACATTAAAGAATGTAAATAAAGATGTCATGTAATTTTTTTCTTTTTATTTTCTTGTTTCTATTCACATCTAAATGTAAATAAGTAATGTCACTTCATTTTCTAGTTTCTATTTACATCTGAATGTAAATAAGAAATATGTCGCTTTTATTTTCTATGTGTGATTCAACAAAATGGCTCAACAAAATGTTTAAACAAAAAGTCCTATTCTGATCTATCCATAACATGCATATCTGAATTAACAGAATGATTTACTAGCAGATCTAAATAAAAACATCACAAATCAGCATATAAACATTCAACAATTTCATAACATTGCAGATATGGTTTATTAACATACAACAATTATTTAAATAGCGAGAAAATTATTTAAATAATTTAATTATTTAAATCAGAGATCTCACCTCAATTCAAATTCAGATCAAAAAATTCAAAAGGTCCAGAATCAGTCCTAGTCTGTTCTGAAGCGTAGTATCCGTATCACGATCGCACAGCTTCAGAAATCGTTCAATTCTGACTCCAAATGGATAAGATATGATTTAATTTAGATAGATAGTAGTTTAAATTTATTAAATAATTAATTAGAAGATTATACACTTTCTTCTACCATCAGTATTCGGCCGTGAGCTTTTACTACTTTGGTCGATCCTAGGGTTGCCGATTTCACGCGATTCAAGGCGTTAGCTGACGATCGGAGACCTCCAACTCGACGGCCTCCAAATGGCGCACCAGGGGAACCCAAAATGGCCGAGCTCGGTGGAGCCTAGGGGGAGGGTGACGGTCACGAAGGCGGCGGATTTGGGGGACTGTAGCTCCTCGAATGCTTCACGATTTCAAGATCAAATCGTATGAAAACGAAGCTTGAGAAGCTCTCTACAATAAACTCAAATGGAGGGGGAAGTTTTATTGAGAGGATTGTAAGAAATTAGTGGGAGAAAAAGGGAGCAATTTCGGCCATAGGAACGATGGGGTGGCGGCTGGGTTGAAGATGAACAGTAGGACTAGGGTTTAATTATCTATTATTTATAATATTTTAAATGTAATTTTGCAATTAAATCCACAACTTTTAAAAAGATCCAATTCCAGTCCAAACGGAGGTGCCCCTACCCAATAGCCCCTATTCCGGATCCAACGGGCCAGGTTCCGTCAGCCCAAATGGCTGTCTGTTGCCCGAATTATTAAATTTAATAATTAAATCCTTTATTAAATTAATTCGTTCGCATAAATAAATTCACTTAGGCCACATACGAACTCAGAAAAATCCAAAAAAAATATATTTGGCTTTGTTATGACGATACGGTCCTAACAAAATTAATTTCATCGAATTCTGAGATCGTTTGAAAAATGGCTATTTTTCAGTCGATTAAATTTGACTGAATCGAACAAAACACATTTTCATTCGCCACGCTCACATACTAATTTGGGAAATTATAAAAATTGAAACCTAGCAATAATTTGACATTTTGGTTCCAACAAAAGTGGTTTCGTCGAAAACAGAGGTTGTTTGAAAATTGACTATTTTCAATGGCTTTAATATTTTTTAAAAATGAAATTTTAATTTCTGGCACATTTTTCAACCAAATAATTTAAAATAAAATTTTTAAATTGGTTCTTATTTTCCGGGTTGTTACATTTACACTGTATGTCTATGTCACCTTAGAGTATTGTACATCTTGTGTGCTAACTCTTTGGTTGTAGGTCGAGGTTCAGGTATGGTTTAGCATACCTGTTATTATTCTATTTTGCTGCTTATCGCTCATACCAGACTTTTGTCTGACCCAGAGTTTTATGTCTCTTCTTATTACTCTGGGTGCTCTTAAACGGGCAGACTAGAGACAAGTTAGGTGGTATGCACGAGTAGCTGTACCGGAGACGAGCAGGAGGCTTCCACTTATGATATATATAGATATTCTCCCTGTATTGTTGCTGGTCACTACTTTGGGCATTAGTAGTGCACCTCTTTCTTTGCTTTAGAGACAGTATGTTGGAGTTGTAATAAGCTGTATTTTGAATTTCCGCTGCTATGATGATTATGGTTTAGTTTTCAGCTTATGCATTATCTCGCCTGTTTTATGTCAAGTATGTTATTATTATATTTTATTCCATGTGCTGTGAGACATTCTACAGGTTCTTTGTTAGTTCACCGTTAAGTTTCCTTTATTTTCCTTTCTTCTGACAATCGTCCCGTGCCGGTTGGACATTGGTACAGCGCATTTCGGAGGAAATGTCGGCTGGTCCGGGGCGGGCCATCACACTTGGTATCAGAGCTCTAGGTTGCGTAGTTAACCTAGGGAAAGACACCAGAGAGAGATAGAATACGTATATGAGATCGCGTATTTGTGATTATTTTGGTTTTCAAAAGCCATATATATATACTATTAGTATATCTGAGGATGAAGTCGCACTGCACTGACACCACAAAGAAGATGGTTAATCGTTTTCTCTTTACAGATTGAACGATGAGCCGATATACGAGGGGTACTGGTAGAGGAGCCAATAATGGGAATGCTCCTGACATGAGGAATATGTTCACTGACTTCATGAGAGAGATGCTTAGAGATGTTTAGAGAGCAGTTCCTGATGCTGCAAACGGTGGTGGTGTAGCGGTGCAGGCGCCTAGGGCCGATTTCGCCAAGCTATGCAAGGATTACACTAGCCTTGGTGGGAAGCCGTTCCACGGAACGGAATCGGCTACAGAAGTTCAGGATTGGCTTGATAGTTGTGAGCGCATCTTTGAAGATTTGGGAATCGAAGATGCGATGAACAGAAAGCTAGCATCCCGTTAGCTGCAAGGACGGGCAATGAATTGGTGGAATGCTATTAAGGCAGTACCCCTGAGGGTCAAGTTACTTGGAATCGGTTCAAGACTCACTTTAGTGATAAGTTTATCCCAGCTGCTCAGAAATCAGAATTGTTTAGAAAATTTCTGGAGCTTAAGCAGAATGGTTGGGCAGTCTCGGAGTATATTGCAGAGTTCGATACTTTATCGAAATATGGATTATACCTTATTGACACTACTGAGAAAAAGAACAAGAAGTTCACAACTGGCTTGGATGGGTACTTGGGGGAAAGGCTTATAATCACATTGATGAGACGTTTGAATCTATTATGGGAAAAGCATTGAGATCGGAGAGTCTTTACCCTAAGTCAAAGACCGAAGTTGTTGTTGTATCTACAGGAGAGCCAAAGCCGCAAGCAGGCGGTAGAGGTAAGAATAATTCTCAGAATAAGAGGAAGCAGAACCAAGCTAAGGATGGTCAGAGAAAGAAAGACAAGAAAGATGTAGAGTGCTTTAGCTGTGGCAAGAAGGGCCACTATGCCAAAGAATGTCGAGCGAAACCAGCGGACAGGAAGTGCTTCAACTGTGGCCAAGTGGGACATCACAAGGATAAGTGTCCGCAACCCCCTAAAGAAAAGCAGATTGTGAAAGCATATGCTATCAATGTTGTTCCTTCTTCGTCGAATGCCCCAACTGCGGCGAAGAAAGGAAAGAATGTTGTTATCCAAGGTATGCTTTCTGTTTATGATGTTCCAGTTAGAGTGTTGTTTGATACCGGGGCTTCCCATTCCTTCATATCTAATGACCTGGTAGATAGGTAGGGATTGGAACCCGAGATAGTCGATAGACCTTTAGTAGTGACGAACCCGATTGGTGGTTCGACTAGCCTTAGTATGATTTGCCATAATGTGGTCTTATCGAGTCATGGATGTATGTTTGTTTGTGATTGCTTTGTTTAGGGCTTTACTGGGTTTGGCATTATTTTGGGAGTCGATTGGCTCCAAAGGTACGGGGTGGTGGTAGACTATGAGGTCTTTTTGGTGATAGTTAGATCGGATGATGGGCGAAGGGTAGTGTTTGGTGGTCTACCTAGTGATGGGGTAATGGCTAGTTTTCTAAATTCCCTCGACATCCCGCATGTTGAGTTGTCAGATGTGCCCGTGGCTGGCCAGTATCTGAACGTCTTCGAGGAAGTGACCGGACTTCCAACACACCGAGAGATTGAGTTTAGGATTGATTTAGTGAAAGATGCCAGACCTATAGTGATGCCTCTTCGTCGTATGGCACCAAGGGAGCAGTGAGAGCTCGGGGTGCAAGTGAGCGATCTTTTGAAGAAGGGATTTATCAAAAGGAGTGTTTCTGAGTGGGGAGCACCAGTTGTGTTTGCTACCAAGGCAGATGGTTCCCTTCAATTGTGTGTGGACTACCGCGAGTTGAATAAGGTGACGAGGAAGAATACGTATCCTCTACAGCGAATAGATGATTTGTTTGATCAGTTGAGTGGCGCGAGAGTGTTCTCCCAGTTGGATCTCACGATAGGTTTTCATCAGCTTAGAGTGGAAGCTGAGAGTATAGCTAAAACGGCCTTTCAGACGCCGTCTAGATTCTATGAGTGGTTGGTTATGCCATTTGGGTTGACCAATGCACCAGCATATTTTGTGGATCTTATGAATAGAGTTTTCAGAGATCAGTTGAATAAGTTTGTTCTTGTGTTCGTGGACGATATCTTGGTTTACTCGAGGACAGAGGAAGAACACAAGGAACATTTAAGAACATTGATGGAGGTGTTGAGGAAACACCAATTGAAAGCAAAGTTTTCTAAGTGTCACTTTTGGGGGAGGGAAGTGAGATTCTTGGGCCATGATGTTTCAGAGAATGGTATTGCCGTGGATCCTGCGAAAGTGGCTACAGTGCAAGATTGGTCTACGCCCAAGAATGCAACAGACGTAAGAAGTTTCTTGGGGTTAGCTAGATATTATCGTATGTTTATCCAAGACTTCTGCAAGATAGCAACACCGTTGACTCAGTTGACCAAGAAGAATCAAGCTTTCGTCTAGGACGAAAAGTGCGAGAATGCATTTAAGAGTCTAAAGGAAAAGTTAATGTGCACACCAGTGTTAGTCATTCCTAAGGGGAATGAAGAGATGACGGTATACACGGATGCCTGTGGTACCGGACTAGGTGCTGTATTGATGCAAGGAGGTAGGGTAGTAGCTTATGCAAGTCGGCAACTGAAACCGCATGAGAAGAGATATCCTACCCACGATTTGGAATTGGCTGCGATCGTGTTCGCATTGAAGATGTGGAGACATTATCTCTTGGGAGAAAGATTCGAGTTGTTTACTGATCATAAGTCATTAAAGTACCTTTTCTTCCAAAAGGATTTAAATCTTCGTCAACAGAGATGGTTAGAGTTTTTCGCTTCATATGATTTTGATATCGCGTATACGCCAGAAAAAGGCAATGCAGTAGCTGATGCCTTGAGTAGGAGACATGCCAGTTTAGGGGCTATGTTTCTTGAATGGAAGCAACTGGAGTATATCGCAAGGTATGATTTCAGACCAAAGTGCGAATTGGATCCAGTAATGTTAGCAAGTTTGATGATCAGACCCACCTTGATTGAGCGGATTGGTTCCAGTCAGAGGGACGATCCGAACTTATTGGGAATCATCTCCAAGTGATGGGAATCGACAGGGAGGAGATGAACAAATATGGGCTTGATCGAGATGGATGGCTTCGAAAGAATGGAAAGTTAGTTGAACCCAACGTGAATGGATTGAGAGATGAAGTGCTAAGAGAATGTCATCACTCAAAACTGACTATACACCCCGGTGGTAACAAGATGTATTGAGACATGAAGCAGACCTACTACTGGGAAGGAATGAAAAGAGACGTTAGGAAGTTTATATCCAAATGCATGAACTGCCAGCTAGTTAAAGCTGAGCAAAAGAAGCCTAATGGTTTGTTGCAACCGTTAGAAATTCCCGAATGGAAATGGGAACAAGTCTCAATGGATTTCATTGATGGGTTACCAAGGACTAGATCGGGTCATGATAGCATTTGGGTGATTGTGGACCGATTGACCAAGAGTGCGAAGTTTATACCCGTCAAGTCGAATAGAACCGCAGCTAAGTTAGCGGAACTATATATGAAGTGGGTAGTGAGATTTCATGGAGTACCCAAAGGCATTGTGAGTGACCGAGATCCGTTGTTTACTAGTAGATTTTGCAAGAGCTCACAAGAGGCTTTAGGATCAGAATTACATATCAGTACCGCGTACCATCCTCAAAATGACAGTCAGATAGAGAGGGTGAATCGTGTATTTGAAGACCTCCTGAGAGCTTGTGTTTTGGATTTTGGTGGATCAGGGGATGACCATTTGCATCTAGTAGAGTTTGCATATAATAACAGTTATCAATCCAGTATTGGTATGGCTCCATTTGAAGCTTTGTACGGAAGACCGTGCAACTCACCGTCATGTTGGGTAGAAACTGGTGAGAAATTTATGCTTGGGCCAAATGTGATAATATGAACCTCAGACAAGATCAAGATCATTCAATAGCGAATGAAGGCTGCCCAAGATAGGCAGAAGAGTTATGCTGGTAGAAGGAGAAGGGAATTGAAATTCTTCGTTGGTGACTTAGTATTTGTCAAGATCTCTCCATTAAAGAATGTTATTCGATTTGGTAGGAGAGGAAAGTTGGCACCAAGAATTGTTGGTCCATTCCCAGTTCTTGAGCAAGTTAGGAATTTGGTGTATAAAGTTGAATTACCAGACAAGATGGCGGGAGTTCACAACGTATTTCATGTTTCCCAGTTAAGGAAATTCGTGCACGACCCCGATGTGACTATTTCACCTGATCAGTTGGATGATGTTGAAGTAGAACCCGAGACGATTGGGAACCGCAACCCGATTCGTATTGTCGAGCATGATACGAAGCAACTTCAAAAAAAATCGGTGGATCTAGTCAAAGTTCAGTGGAGCGAGAATGAGAATGACTGTACTTGGGAGACAGAGGAGAGCATTAGGAAGACGTATCCAGAACTCTTTGCCTGGTAAGATTCTAATTGCGATTTATTTTTCTGCATGCTAGGATAGACTTATTTGTTTGTTTTGTATGTTTGATTGTTGTGAATGATTGATAGGCATGCGGGATCCTTCGCTTATTTCTTAGTTAAGGAACTTCGGGGGCGAAATTTCTTAAGGGGGAGAATGTAACGACCCGCATTCTACGAATCGAAGGATCGTAGAATATTTATTTCTTTCTCATACGAAGTTGTATGGTCATGTAACTTTGGGGAATGACTATTGGGGTCATTCCCCATGTACATGATTTTTGCCAATTTTTATATGACCGTTTTGCCCCCTAGCTAATCTTGTTTCGACCATAACTTTTGATTGGTAAGGAATTTTGACATGAAACCACTTCCATTGGATCCGAATGATGGTTTACCTTTCCGTAGAGTGGTCACATTAGCCAAACGGACTTACCGTTTGGGAGATATGGCTGAAACAAGGTTTAGAAGGTGAAAAACAGCTTAACCGGGCCTAATTAGGGTGATTAGCAAGAGGGCCCATAACCCATTTCGGGATTAGGGTTATGGGGAGGCTGAGAATAGTTAGGAAACGAATTTTATTTCATTTTTCAGCTGCCTAAAACATCTCTCTAACCCTATTCATGGCCTCCACCTTCTAATTTCATCCCAAATCGCTTTCTAAATGAAGATTAAGCCAAGCTACGTCAAATCAAGGGGAAATAACACCAAATCAGAGTTGGAGCTACTGTGTTGCACTAGAATTCGACTCAAAATAGATAATATTTCAGATCTATAGTTTGTTTGTGGCCAACGTGAGTGATTAGCATTGTTTTTACACTAATTATGGTTAATTAGGGTGATTAGTGTTAATTAACGAAATTAGACCTCAGAAAAATATGGAAAAATTTGTAAAATTCTAAAATATTATTTTAGGGCTCTGATAAAAAATTGAGTTCATTTGGACATGTTTTGCTAATCATGTCATTAGTTATGCTTAAACATGATTAAGGGGAAAATATGGGTTTTGGGTAGGTTTGATCCATATTTTAACTTATTGAAATTGTTGTTTTGGTGTTTTTAGTTGATCACACATGTTGCTATGACTGTTTGGAATATTTTGTGATTTCCTAGAACGGTTAGAATGGTCGAAAACGCCGTCATGTGGCGTAAAACAGTCGTTGGAAGTTGCAGGAAATTATGCAGGGGACCGGATCGGATCGGTAGGGGAGGACCGGGTCGGGTCGTGTAGCCCACCCACGAGCCGCCTCAAGTACACGAACCGAACCACCTGCATGAAATCATTAAACACCATCACGAACCAAAACGACCTACTTGCATTGGAAGATCACGACCCAATGCTCTAGAGAGGAGTCACGATCCGAACCGATGCCAGGGCTCACGAGCCAAACCGATGAGGAAGTAGGACCTGGAGTTCACGGTCCGAAGCTTCACCGAACCGGATGTTGACCACGAACCGAACTGGTACCACGAGCCGACCCGAGCCCAGTGAGGCACCACGACCCGAACCGCTTGGTGGCCAAGAATCGGAGCTACTCATGAACCGATGGAGGACCCGAACCTATATGGTGATAATAAACCGAATGGAGATCGAACCAGGATGGTGATGACCCAAACCCGGGATGCAAAGGTAGCCCAAATAGGAAGTTTGTACTCAGGATCCAGACGGGAACCAACGAGTTAACTTCATGATTGGGCTTTGCTACGGGACGTGTGCTAAGGAGTTGTCGACGTCCATAGCTTTGATCCACCTCCGAGAGACGATTGTTAGGCTACAGATCAGTGCGGTGGGGTAGTCATTACTCCATGGGGCAGAGTGATCGTAGCACGGCTATGAGCCAGTGCAGTGGAGTCGTCATGGCTTCATGAGGGCAGAGTGGACATAGCAAGGACTAGTGGCTATGGATCAGTGTAATGGAGTCGCCACGACTCCATGGGGCAGAGTGATCATAGCAAGGATTTGGGCGATCATAGCGGTGGATATCGTATGCTTTACGCGCTGAGTGAGAGAAGTGAGGATGGTTGCTATGCTTGATTGTTTGACATCACTATGACATGCACACCCCCTCCCCCGTATCTTTACACTGTATGTCTATGTCACCTTAGAGTATTGTACATCTTGTGTGCTAACTCTTTGGTTGAAGGTCCAGGTTCAGGTTCAGGTATGGTTTAGTGTACCTGTTATTGTTCTGTTTTGCTGCTTATCGCTCATACCAGACTTTTGTCTGACCTATTGTTTTATGTCTCTTCTTATGACTCTGGGTGCTCTTAAATGGGCAGACTAGAGACAGGTTAGGTGGTATGCACGAGTAGCTGTACCGGAGACGAGCAGGAGGCTTCCACGTATGATATATATAGATATTCTCCCCGAGTGGTTGCTGGTCACTACTTTGGGCATTAGTAGTGCACCTCTTTCTTTGCTTTAGAGACAGTATGTTGGAGTTGTAATAAGCTGTATTTTGAATTTCCGCTGCTATGATGATTATGATTTAGTTTTCAGCTTATGCATTGTCTCGCCTGTTTTATGTCAAGTATGTTATTATTATATTTTATTCCATGTGCTATGAGACATTCTACAGGTTCTTTGTTAGTTCACCGTTAAGTTTCCTTTCTTTTCCTTTCTTCTGACGACCGTCCCGTGCCGGTTGGACATTGGTACAACGCATTTCGGAGGAAATGTCGGCTGGTCCGAGGCGGGCCGTCATAGTATTTTACTTGATTTTTTCTTACTGTGTTATTATTGTTTCGATCCTCAAGTGGTCCGAACTGTTTCCTCTTTACTGTGTTGATTCGTTTGGTTATGGAGTTTGTGGAACACCACTGCGTGGATACGTATTTGTAGTGTAGTTGATTTTTAGATGAGAATATTGTCTATCATAGTCTTATCCTAGGTAGGTTCACCTACGATAAGCTGATGCCATATGCGTTCTTCCACTTTCTGGTTGTATGTGTACTGGTGATGGAATTGTTGATGGATCTGTGATGTTTAGCAGAGGACTTTGTTGATCTTAGTATAGGATTTGCAGTACTAGCTGATCTGTTTACAAAGGACATTGATCAAACTGTGCATGTTTATAGATTAGATGACTGAGGCTATGTATTTGTTTATTCAATTCATAGATTTGAAAACTGTGTGATGTAGACTATATGGTACAGTTCTGATATGTATTTGTATATGACTCCACTGTTTATAAGAGTATACAGTAGCTGTTCGATTGTCTATATGGATTTGATGTTCAAATATATACATATTTTTGTTTTACTGTTTTCTTTAGCTGTTTACTTAGATGTATGAAGATATATATATATCTATTTTTTCTCTGTTCATTATCTGTTTTCCTTGTTTTACTGCATTGTATTATTTGTTTAGTTCCAGTCACTACCAGTTTTTCGTTAGTTGTTATAGCTGTTCTAGCTATATTTTTCTAGATGTTCAAGGTGTATACATATAGCTGTTCTAGCTATTTATTCCTAGCTGTTAAATTTAGCTGTTCAGATTTGATGCATTAATGTATACATATATTTAATGTGTGAACATACCTAGTTGTTCTAACTGTTTGGCTATTCTGATTGTTATACAGCGCCAAAGGAGATATTTGTGTGTTACTGTTTTTATTTTTGTGAAAGAACGTTGGCTGTAGAAAAATTTAGAATGAATTCTTTTGTATTCTTTGTATTTGTACAAACAATTATATATATATGAATATGATGTTTTCTTGTATTGATCATTTTTTTTTCTGTTTTGTTTTCATACAGTATATGTCCAGTTTCTGTTTTTCATATATACATGCTTCCACGTCCATGTAGCATTTACTTGTTTTGTTGACAAAAAGATGATATGTATGCGGGTTTCATTCAAAAGAAAACGCTGATGGGTGTGTGTATATAATACACAAGCTTTAAGTTGGTTATAATATCGATACCATATAAATTAAGTTCGAACAACTAATTTTATTGATAATACATAAATATCATCGTATCTACTAAAATGACAGTTTCAATTTAGTATATAATTCAAAACTCAACATTAAAATTCTGGTTTTAAATAATATTCTATTTATATAAAAATTCTTTAATATTTATAAATAAATCGTTATAATTTAAAAACGATTCTATAGAGACTATTTGAAAATTTGAATTAGCCATAACTAATAATCTATAATATGAAATCTGATATTTTCGCTTTCATATGAAAATTGTGTCAACAAGATCCCAATGTTTCCTGTTTCACAGAAATCCGACTTATATCGGATCATGTATATTCAATTGATGTTCAAAACTCCATATTTCGAACTACCGCCTCATTTCGAGCTCGTTTTATATTTATATAAATATATAACGTTCGAACTTCGTTTTAAATAACGAATTAAATATTAAAATCCATTAATAATCCAGATATAATATTTAAAATAATAAATTAAATAAAATACTTTACTACCAAAAATACAGATCGTTACATTAAGTCTGTGGGCCTATATGTAAATATTACCCACCTCCTCAGATTTACTTAACCCAACCACTATCCAACCAATATTACTTAACCCTAACTTTAGTTCATAATCATACAATCCCTATGGATTAGATTTGGTTAAGTAGTCCAATTCATTACCATGTCCATTTATGGTTTATAATGGGCTAGACCTCCCATATTAGGGCTACAACTTGTGGATGCTGGATATGCCGGTCGGGTCCGGGCATACTTATTCCACAAGTTGGGCCTAACCTCATGTCATAGCCCGATTCGTATTTGCGCACTTAGACCTCTCACATTAGGTTCAACATTAGTGGCTGCTGGATATGCCGGTCGGTTCTAGGTAGACTTCCATCACTAATGCAACGTAACCTCGTGTCATAAGTGCAATTACAATTTCTAATTGTAATTACTTCACATTATTCTTATCCAAATTTACCTATGTCATTATAGGTGACTATATCTCTTTTTCCCCATTTGAATTTATATGTCCAATTCATGTATTTTTTAAATTATGCAAATTCTAACCCTTTTCCCCCCGTTCCCTATCTAACGCATTCGCACATATAAGGCGGCATCTAGGCTAGAAAGTAGCCTAGCCATAAATAGTAAAAAAGGAAATGTGATGGGAAAAATGACAAAGGTGACTGTTTCAAAATAACTTGGCATAAACATAAACTAGCATGATGGTAGGTAGACATATAAACATGAACTTGATGAACTTGTAGCTGTTAACAATTTCTAACATAACTATGATGCCACAATAAGCATAATGAGATCCAAATTAACAAGTTTGATGTCCAACTGGTTTAGATCTAATATAATAGGCACAAGATGATAAACTAGACCTGATTTACAATTTAAATGATCACATAATTTAGGTCTAATATGATAGGCACAAGGTGAATAAACTAGATCTGATTAATAACTTAGATATCCACACAATTCAGATCTAATATGATAAAAATAGATCTAACACAAGTAAGGTCAATGTCCACATCATAGAATGTCATAGAGGTTATAATAGATCCATCAATATAGAGATTTAGATCCAAATCCTAACAATTCAGAATGTCATATGTTCATAAGTTACAATGGATCAGATATAATTAGGGATATGAACAAATCCAAGTCATAGTCGTGTCATATTTACTTTTAAATATTCAAATCTAAAAGCAACTAGGAACTCACAGTGTTAGGATTAGAAAATATAAGAATAATGGATCTTGAATTTCTAAGTTTGATTTGCTAAGCTGTTAGTTGTAGGAGATTATGGATCAAGTTCAGTTCAGACACCGGCAGAGTTTGGCCACTATGAATTCTCAATGAAGAAAATATGAGAAATGGCCACGTATATACAGCTGCCAGACCGCCTGAAGCCGACTGCCACATCAGCCCTAGGGGTGTCGACACCCCTATGGGTGGGTCGACCCCGGTGTCGACACCCCATAAGGGTGGTCGACCCCGGTGTCGAAACCTCTCTAGGGGGTCGACCCCATAAAGCGGGAAATTTGCCGCCTTTTTAATTTTTTTCAAATTCGAACTGTTCTGGACAGGGTTTGACTCATATCTGACTCATACGTGACTCATATGTGTATATATAATTCTTCTACGCGTATACAAACTTAAAATCCTCGTAACTTCTTCATACGGTGTTCGTTATACGCAAACCAAATGTCTATCTTGACCAGAATTTCAAGACGGACGCAATGGTGCAACAATTTCCTTTAATTCTAAATATTAAATTAATTATTATTTAGTTTATCCTCTTTAACGTTGTTTAAAATTCGGGATGTTACATTGTCCCCTACTTAAAGGATTTCGTCCCCGAAATCTCCAAGTTAAGAAGAATGTATCCTACCATCCACATCCATCTACTCATCCACCAATCACCGGCATCCATTGTCCTTAAAGACTTCTAATGCGTGTATGAACATATGCAAAGGTGTGTGTATATGTCCCAATACTAATGCGAAGATCAGGCTGTCTACTGATTCAGTTGACCTCCTTAATGCAATGTATGTTAGTGCCATGAATCCAATATGTATGCAAATAATCCTATTATAACTTGTAAGTTCTATATGTGTGCACTCTCATTCGTCCAAATGCAACATCCATATGCTAACACATCCATTTCCATCCATAAAAGAAAAGAAAATGCACACACATCCATATGTAGTACGAGAGTGATTGAGCTGATCTAGTGCCTAATGCGTGTGTATATGCATCCACAGGCAACCACTAGCAAACACTGGCATCCACTTGCATCCATCAAACATAACATGTTTCAAACACATGTTTACATTCATAGGATTCTTATCTAAAGGTCGAAAATACTATGGATAGGACATATTTAGATGATAGAAATAAGTACTGATAAAACTTTGGAAAAAGGAGTTAAGAACATACCCTCGAAAAGGAAAGGGTATGAAGCATGAATCGTGTCTTCGGTCTCCCAAGTCGCATCCTCTGGGTTATCTCCCTATTGAATCTTTAGCAACTTGATCTCTTTATTGCGTACCTTCTTAACTTCTGATCCAAGGATACAGGAAGGAACCCGCCTGACTGTCGCCTCCCATTCCACTTCTATTTCCTCTAATATACTTGGCTCAACAACTTCTGCGGTGTCATGCAAGCACTTCCGCAGATGGGAAACGTGGAGAACATCATGAAAACCGGATAGATTTTCTGGAAGCTTTACTCTATAGGCCATTTGGCTAATCCTCTCGGTTATGCGAAATGGTCCCACAAACCTAGGTGCCAACTTCCCTACCGATCCGAAGCGAACCACATTCTTCAGAGGTGACACTTTGATACTAAGTCCCCCACTTAAATTCGATGTCAGTCCTTCTCTTGTATGCATAGGATTTCTGCCTATCTTGAGCTGTCTTCATCTGCCGTCAAATAAGGTCAATCTTTTCGGACCTCTCTCTAATCATATCAGGTCCAAGTAATAATCTTTCTGTAGATTCCTACCAACAAGTTCGTGATTTACAGGGTCGTCCTTACAGTGCTTCAAAGGGTGCCATGCCGATGCTGGCTTGATAGTTGTTGTTATAGGCAAACTCTACTAAAGGAAGGTGCACTTCCCAAGTCCCTCCGAAGTCTAGGATACACAGCCTCAAAAGATCTTCTAGAATTCTGTTCACCCTCTCCGTTTGTCCATCAGTCTGAGGATGATAAGCGGTGCTCAAACACAACTGTGTACCTAATGCTTCTTGCAAGCTCCTCCAAAATTCACTGGTAAAGATGAGGTCGCGATCGCTCACGATGTTGGAAGGTACTCCATGAAGACAAACTATCTCACGAACATAAATCGCTGCCAACCATGACGTCGTCCTCTTACTCTTAACTGGAATAAAGTGAGCGCTCTTAGTCAATCTGTCCACCACTACCCAAATACTGGTGTTGCCTTTATTTGATCTAGGCAAACCATCTATGAAGTCCATAGAGACGCTCTCCCATTTCCACCGAGGAATCTCCAAAGGGTGAAGTAAACCACCGTGCTCATTTTGCTCAGCTTTGACTTGCTGGCAAACTAAACACTGAGAAACAAATTCGACCACATCTTTCTTCATCCCCGTCCAAAAGAAAACCCTCTTCATGTCTCTGTACATCTTATCACCGCCTGGATGAATAGTCATCTTAGAATGGTGGGTTTCTTCTAGGACTGCCTTTATCAAACTTCCAGTTTGAGGAACACCATCCACCTTTGTTGCCTTAAATTAAGATACTTGAGAGATTTATAATCGGTGTATAATTCGAACTTCTCCCCAAGTAAATAATGACGCCACGTCTTTAACGCGAATACTATGGCAGCTAGCTCTAGATCATGGGTGGGTTAGTTCTTCTCATGAACTCTCAACTGTCTACCCCCATAACATACTACTTTCCCTTCTTGCATCAGAACCGCACCAAGCCCTGTACCACATGCATTAGTGTAAACGGTAAACACTTTACTTCCATCAGGCAAGGTCAAGACTGGGGCTGTTGTCGGAGCCCTCTTCAGTCGTTGGAAAGCAACATCACAATCTATGTCCCATGAAAACGCAAAATTCTTCTTTGTCAGCCTGGTAAGTTGGGTTGATATCTTTGCCAATCCAAGAAAGCTTCTCACCTCTGTTGTACTTTTAAGAATCTGCCAATCTTGGACCGCAACTACTTTCTCGAGATCTACAGCTATCCCTTCCTTGGAGACTACATGCCCCAAGAATCTCACCTCCTTTCTCCAAAAATGGCATTTGGAGAACTTTTCC
This sequence comes from Allium sativum, assembly GCA_030737875.1. Classification (NCBI taxonomy): domain Eukaryota; kingdom Viridiplantae; phylum Streptophyta; class Magnoliopsida; order Asparagales; family Amaryllidaceae; genus Allium; species Allium sativum. Next base: position 276,704,299 of record CM060923.1, read on the forward strand.
TTAAGCTCATGGTCACGGAGAGTTTTCAAGACTTCTCTCAAGTGTTGGGCATGCGCTTCTTCGCTTTTGGAGGAGACCAAGATATCATCAACAAAGACTACTACAAATTTGCTTAGGAACTCCTGAAACACCCTACTCATCAAATCAGCAAAATAGGCGGGTGCATTTGTCAGCTCAAAAGGCATAACTAGCCATTCAAAGAAACCATCCGGAGTTCTAAAAGCAGTCTTATCTATGCTGTCCTCAGCCACCCTCAACTGATGAAACCCCGTGGCCAAGTCTATCTGAGAAAATACCAAGGCACCAACAAGCTGATCAAATAAATCATCAATCCTCAGGAGAGGATGCCTATTTTTCTTAGTGAGTTTATTCAACTCTCTATAGTCAACACACAAACGAAGCGAACCATCCGCCTTAGTTGCGAACACTACCGGAACACCCTATTCAGATATGCTTTGTATAGTAAATACTTTCTCAAGTAGCTCCTCTACATGCTTATTCAGCTCCCTCCTTTCCCTTGGAGCCATTTGGCGCACTGGTAATGCAACTGGATTTGCATTGCCCTCCAGATATATACGAAAATCGATCTCGCGCCTTGGAGGTAATCCCCGTACCTCATCAAAAACATCCAAATAATCTCGAACTACCGGAACAAATTGCAAATCATCTATGGATGCATCAAGAGACTCTAGGAAACTAAGCATAACCGACCCTTGTGGGTCACAAGAAATCTCGAGGGTCATCCTATGACAAGTTAGATTCCTAATAACCCTCCTCTCACAATCTATAATGACACCATACGTGGTAAGCCAACCCATTCCTAGAATCAACCCATAGCCCATAAACCCGAGCACATACGCGTCGCACTCAAACTTGACTCCTAACACAGATATTTTCAAACCCCGACAAATCATAGATAAATGAGCTGAACCACCAATGGGGTTTGAAACAATTACGGGATCTACTACCATACTAGTAATTAAGTGCAGAGATTCAACCATAGAACTAGATATAAATGAGTGTGAAGCGCCAGAATCAAAAAGTGTTCTAATAGGATGGTTTGAAAGAGAAACTAAACATTCCACAAAAAAATTTCTACCTCTATCAGGAGCACTGATCGCAAGAGCATGCACCTTCCCTACAGAAATCCCTGTTCTTTGACCTTGTCCCTACGATCCCTGTTTCTTCGGGAACTCTCTAGCGAAGTGTCCGACATCTCCGCAATTGAAGCAAGTGTTCTTCCTTCTCATACTATCTTTGATCAAGTGACTTTCTTTCCCACAACTGTGACATTTTCTCTTATCCTTGCCCTTGTCATTCTTCCCTCCTTTCTTCTGTTGTTGTTGTTGCCCTTTCGTGGGCCACACCTTCTTATTCTGCGATGTCTCCTCAGCTTTTACTTCCGTCTTTTCTCCCTTGTCTTCCTCATGCATTAGGGCTATATCGACAAGCTTTTCAAAAGTGGCCCCCATTGGAATATGGGACATGGCTAACCCATGCAGAGGTTCATTCAGCCCTTTAGCAAACCGCAAAGCCCTTTTGTGCGGCGTATCCACCAACTCTAACTCGAACCTTGCAAGCTGGTTGAATTTATTCACATACTCTTTCACAGTCAAGTTTCCCTGTTTGAGCGCTAAGAACCTCTCCATCTGCATGCTTCGATCAGCTTGGGAGAGAAATTTCATTTCGAAGCGCTATCTAAAATCTTCCCAAGTTTCCACCGGATTGGGTGACTTCCCACCAAAATGTGGCTTCCTCTTTCAGTGGCCAAGTAGCTAACTGAATCTTTCTTCTATCCTCTACTTCAAAGATTACAAACAAGTCCACGGTCTCCTTGAGCCAATTCCGCGCTTCTACGAATGTCTCGTTCCCATGGAATGGCTTCCCTCCCATAGCATGGAAGTCCTTGCAGATCTTGGCGAATTTATCTGCTCTTGGAGGGGGAGGAGGAAGAATGACTGGTGCAGCTGGGGGAGGAACGTTACCTTGGCCTTCGGCATGCGTCGTGGCCTCCAGATACCTACGGAACCATCCGGGTATCGTAACGCCCCCTGGGATGTTAGGAATGTTTTGTTCACCAGACACGCTGAAAAGAAAAAGTAAGAGATTTAGAAAAAGGACCGAAGGATATTACATATGGCTTTTTTGGGGAATGTTTTTCAAAATAGACTTTTCTTTTTGAAAATGCTTTCTTTAAAAATATTTTTGAAAATATCTTTCAAAAACTTTTATCCAATCTGGTAACCTTCATCTCTGATACCAAGTGTGACACCCCACGTCCGTTAATGTCACTCACTAAGGGAATGCATTAAGTTTCGTGAAGCGTTATAGGTAAAAAGACACAGAATATTACAAGGACAGATATAAAATTTTACAGCAGAATAAAAACAACTTTATTAATCATAAGATACCGTGGTCCAAAACATCACATGTCTAAAATATAAAAGCCCATTACAACATAAAAACCACTATCTTGTACTTCAGAAATATCAGAGTATATAAAAAAAATAAAATTCCCCAAACACAAAATATAGCCATAGCAACAAGGATAGGAGCTTGAGCCATACATATCAGCAGCTCCAACAAAATAAGCAAAATCACGGTCAAGCCTGAGTGTTTCCTCCCTGAGAACCTGGGGGAAAACGGAAGAAAGAAGGAGAAACAAAAAGGGTCAGGCATAAAGTCTGGCGAGTCTAGTTACTTTTAGCAAGTAAATAAATAAAAGTAGCATGACAGGCATATAAAGTGGGTAAGAGAGATCACTACATAGATGACAAGTGTGACAAGGTAGACAGGATAAGGTTTGTACGCTTCTAAAGATTACTCTGCACAATTACTAGTATAACCAGAATGAGATGATCCCTTCCACTATAAGATGGTAGACTTAGGCATACGTCCAATTATATCCTAACTACTACCCTAATCGATCGACTCCCTACTCCATAGATACCCTGTGCTGGCCCCACAGTAGGAGGTATCACTTCCTAAAGTGGCAACCCTTCATTTCCCAAGATGTGCACAACCATATCTACTAGTGTCACAGTCGTCTTATCCCCTTCTGCCTGGGCCATGCACGCATATGGCCCGGTCGGTTTGTGCCGCCCACACCATTCGCCACGTTCGGATCTCTTACAATCGGTCAGTAAGCGTGGCCCTTCTCCGCCTCAAAGTACTTTGTTTGATACCTACTCCGGGTTACTGACTGAAATGGGTCCCACTCAATATGATACAAGCTCTCCCCTTTGTCTTGTATCCCCGACTAGGTTTTCACCGACTATGTATACCACTAGGTATCTTTAATTACATAGCCCTATCATGTCTACAAGTTATGCTTACCCTAGAAGGTGTCTTTAATTACATAACTTTATTATTTCCTCCAGTTATGTATACCACTAGGTGTCTTTAATTACATAACCTAATTGGGTTAAGTCTGTGGGCCTATATGTAAATATTACCCACCCCCTCAGATTTACTTAACCCAACCACTGTCCAACCAAATTTACTTAACCTTAACTTTAGTTCATAATCATACAATCCCTATGGATTAGATTTGGTTAAGTAGTCCAATTCATTACCATGTCCATTTATGGTTTATAATGGGCTAGACCTCCCATATTAGGCCTACAACTTGTGGATGCTGGATATGCCGGTCGGGTCCGGGCATACTTATTCCACAAGTTGGGCCTAACCTCGTGCCATAGCCCGATTCGCATTTGCGCACTTAGACCTCTCACATTAGGTTCAACATTAGTCGCTGTTGGATATGCCGGTCGGGTCCGGGCAGACTTCCACCACTAATGCAACCTAACCTCGTGTCATAAGTGAAATTACAATTTCTAATTGTAATTACTTCATATTATTCTTATCCAAATTTACCTATGTCATTATAGGTGACTATATCTCTTTTTCCCCATTTGAATTATATGTCCAATTCATGTATTATTTAAATTATGCCAACTCTAACCCTTTTTCCCCCGTTCCCTATCTAACGCATTCGTACATATTTGGCGGCATCTAGGCTAGGAAGTAGCCTAGCCATAATTAATAAAAAGGAAAGGTGATGGGAAAAATGATAAAGGTGACTGTTTCAACATAACTTGGCATAAAAATAAACTAGCATGATGGTAGGTGGACATATAAACATGAACTTGATGAACTTGTAGTGGTTAACAATTTCTAACAGAACTATGGTGTCACAATAAGCATAATGAGATCCAAATTAACAATTTTGATGTCCAACTGGTTTAGATCTAATATGATAGGCACAAGATGATAAACTAGACCTGATTTACAATTTAAATGATCACATAATTCAGATCTAATATGATAGGCACAAGGTGAATAAACTAGATCTGATTAATAACTCAGATATCCACACAATTCAGATCTAATATGATAAAAATAGATCTAACACAAGTAAGTTCAAGGTCCACATCATAGAATGTCATAGAGGTTATAATAGATCCATCAACATAGAGATTTAGATTCAAATCCTAACCAATTCAGAATGTCATATGTTCATAAGTTACAATGGATCATCTATAATTATGGATATGAACAAATCCAAGTCATAGTCGTGTCATATTTACTTTTAAATATTCAAATCTAAAAGAAAATAGGAACTCATAGTGTTTGGATTAGAAAATAGAAGAAGAATGGATCTTGAATCTCTAAGTTTGATTTGCTAAGCTGATAGCTGTAGGAGATTACAGATCCAATTCAGTTCAGACACTAGCAGAGTTTGGCCACCATGAATTCTCAATGAAGAAAATATGAGAAATGGTCACGTATGTATAGCTGCCATACCCCTTGAAACCGACTGCCACATCAGCCCTTGGGGTATCGACATGGGTGGGTCGACCCTGGTGTCGACACCCCTCTAGGGGGGTCGACCCCTAGAGCGGGAAATTTGCCGCCTTTTTATTTTTTTTCAAATTCGAACTGTTCCGGATAGGTTCTAACTCATATCTGACTCATACGTGACTCATATGTGTATATATAATTCTTCTACGCGTATACAAACTTAAAATCCTCATAACTTCTTCATACGGTGTCCGTTTTACGCAAACCAAATGTCTCTCTTGACCAGAATTTCGAGATGGACGCAATGGTGCAGTCCGTTTCCTTTAATTCTAAATATTAAATTAATTATTATTTAATTTATCCTCTTTAATGTTGTTTAAAATTCGGGGTGTTACCAAACCTATTCTTTACAAACCCACGAAACACATTACCAACCAGACATGTAGCAATAGTTGGGGATTTAACATTTGATCATCTATTCAGATAGGATTGGAGGACTCTGGTCTTAACATATATATATATATATATTTGTGTGTGTGTGTATGTATGTATCGCTCTTTAGACCATCAATGCGTTGTTAAGAAGAAAGCAACGTCCACTACAGGCTTTTGACAAATTTATAGTATTGTTATAATGAGTACTTATGTAATTTGACTTACCCGAAAGTAAACCCTCTTTATTCCTATACTTTTCTTGAGTTAAGGGCATGGGCTCGTGAGAATTGGAGACAAAAGGAAGCTGGTCATACCCATTACATACTTATAGTGGCTCGTAATGAAAAAGAGTTATGCACTACACGAGAGAGTATCATTTAACATCCTTATGATGGTTTACCTTATATAACCACTGAAAGCATTGTTCATATTAGATTGCTTTTGTGAACCCAGTTATGAACTAGAAGATAGTCACGTAGAATCTAATCGTCTGATCCTAGAAACAAATGATTCTTCACAAAGAGAACCTAAAGATCAAGACAAAGCATCCTTAAATGTCCCAGCCCCAAATGTTCTAAGTACATGGACCATTACCGGTCCATGCCCAATGGACCATTACTGATCCATGGTACTTGCCCTAAAGGGCATGCGACCCATGCTACTATCTTTACAATCTTACCTAGTGGATCAATGTGAAATTTCAAGTCAACATGAACTACCAAGATGCTAATACCCAATGGAATGAAAAGAAAGATCGAGACGGTAAGAAGCTGAAGCTCGAGGCTGCACCAGATCAAGTCCAAATGAAACCAGATTCCATCCGAAGATCAAATAAAGAATGTAGATTAAATTTTCGAAACCAAAAGCGTAAAATACACTAACACAATGGACCGGTATCGGTCCATCAACCATGGACCGGTATCGATCCATATAGTCAAGGTATTTTGAGATGCAGCTTCGTGGGAAACTCCTAAACGTTGTTCCGAGTCTTTCAGCAAGGGGGATTGGCCCGCCACAGTGAGGAGGGTGCTCGTTGACTATGGAGCATCTGTAAACAACCTTTTCACGAAAACCTTCAACCAGATGAAATTGCCTATGACAGATGTGTCAGCCTGCCAAATCAAAATCCAAGGGTTCTCTGGTGAGCTGCAACAGCCTATCGGAACAATCAATCTACCCGTTGAGCTCAGAGAGGGTGAGAGGAAAGTGGCGTTAATTCAAACCATCATTATCTTTGATGATATTTCCACTTATAAAGCATTCATGGGAAGACCTGCATTGATGGATTTCAAGACTGCCTTGGCACCATGGTGTCTCCTAATGAAATTACCAATAGAAATGGTGTTGGAGTGGTTAAAGGAGATTAAAACATGGTCCGAGAATGCTATATAACTGAACTACGGGAAGCCAAAAGGAAAGAAAAGAAAAGGAATATAGAGGGACCCCTCCGCATTTGGGAGTCCATCTTATAACAATTAAAGGGTTACCCCCTGCACTAGAGAGCATAGTCTCACTCGTAAATCTATGGATCCATGGAAGAACAGTGCAGGGGACAACAGGTTAGTGCCGACGAAAATGAAAATACCTGTCTCAGTAGACAGAAAGGACCCAACTCGAGTGCTAATCATTGGATCGCAACTTGGTATGAGGATACAAAAGGAGTTGATAGTTTTCCTTAAAGACACCTTGGTTCGCGTGGAGCCATGATGATATGTATGGGATTTCACCGAAGGTGGCAAGTCACATTCTAAATATAGATCCTCGGTACACACCGGTAAAATAGAAAAGACGGACCCAAGGTCATGAAAGACCAAAAGCTCTAAAAGAGGAGGTCAACCGGCTGATGGAGAATAGATTATTAAAGAGTCAACATATCCAGACTGGGTATCTAACCCGATACTAGTTATGAAAGCAAATGGCAAGTGTCGAATGTGCATTGATTTTTTAGATCTCAACAAGGTGTGTCGCAAGGATAGCTTCTCATTGCTACAGAATGATCAACTTGTGGATGGGACGGTAGGGCATGAACTATTATCGTTTATGGGATATAATAAGATTATGATGCACGAAACTAATCAGGAGAATACCAACTTTATCATGAACTTAGCATTGTATTGCCATCGGATGATGTCGTTCAACTTGAAAAATGCAGGAGCGACCTATCAGCGGTTGGTTAACATGATGTTCAAATCTCAGATTGGCAAAACCATGGAAGTGTAGTGGAATGCTAGTTAAATCGCAAAGGGAAATCAACCACATGGATAACCTAAACGAGTTGTTTGGAATTATGAGAAAATATGGAATGAAGTTAAATCCATTAAAGTGTTCATTCAGTGTTTCATCTAGAGAGTTTTTGGGATTTATAGTCAATGCAAGAGGTATTGATGCCTACCCGACATAAGTCACGGTCTTGAGAGAAGTAAGGATTCCTCGAAATAAAAGAGAACTTCAGAATCTCAATAGGAAAATCATGGCATTAAGCAGATTCGTCTCAAAGGCGACCGATAAGTGCATTCCCTTCTTTTACGCCTTAAAGAAAGGAAAGAAGAACTTTGAGTGGATTGCAGAATGTCAGACCGATTTCGAGGAATTGATACGACACATTGAGGCCTCACCAATGCTTTCCAAAAAAGTGATGGGGAAGATTTATTTATCTATCTATCAGTATCCTCCCACGCCTTGAGTGCAGCCTTAGTATGGGAAGAATCACACGTCCAGTGTATTATATCAGCAAACAGTTTACTGTAGCAGAAAGGAATTGTCCGAAACTTGAGAAGCTCGCCAACTGTTTGTTGATTGCATCAAGGAAATTACGACCTTATTTTTTAAGGTACTTAGTGATAAGCCAATGAAGTAATTCTTATTTCGACCAGAAATTTCGGGATGTTTGTTAAAATGGGATATTGAACTATACCAATACGAGATAACTTACTATCCCCAATGCGCGATTAATGGCAAGCTTTAGCCGATTTCATTGTAGAATTCACCTTTCGGGAAGATGGAGAGGATGAAACAGTAGTGATGAGCATCCAATGGAAGTTTTATGTTGATGAAGCAATGAACGTATACTATTCAGGCGTGGCGTGATCCTGGAGACTCCTGAAGGGCGTTCAGTTTGCTATGCATTACGATTTGAATTCTTGGTCACTAGTAATGAAGTGGAATACGTGGCAGTAATCGTCATATTAAGGATAGCTAAAGAATTGAATCTCCTTACTATTCGGATCTTCAGCGATTCCCAGCTTATGGTGTGCCTAGTCCAAAGAGAGTTTCAAGCAAAAGGTGTGGCTCCATATTTATCGAAAGCATGGGAACTTCCCAAAGACTTCGAATATTACACCATTACTCACATTCCGAGGGAGGAAAGTATAAAGGCTGATTCACTTGCGAAATACGCTAGTTTAGGAGATGCACAACTTTTGGGTTTGGTACCGGTGGAAGTCCTAAGTAATCTAAGCATTAGTGAGATGGAGGTCGAGCATGTCATGGAAATTTTAGATGAACCAGAGTCATGGGTGACCCCGATAAGGGAATATCCGAGTAACGAGACACTCCTTACTAGTCACACAGAACGAAAGAAGTTGCTTAGAAAGAACCCGTGGTTTATCATGCAAGACGGAAAGTTGTACAGAAGGCGATTATCTATGCCATTACTGCGATGTGTAACTCGGGAGGAAGCAAAAAGAATCTTAGCTAAAATTCATGATTGTGAATGCGGGGATCATTCTGGTGGTCAAACTCTAGCAAAGAAAATACTTCGATATGGTTATTTCTGGCCTGAAGTAAATATGGATTCCTCAGATTACACCCAAAAGTGTGATAATTTGAAAGGTTCGCTAAAATCCCTAGGGCCCCATCGTCTGAGTTGACACAAATGGTTTGCCCATGGCCATTTGCAATATGGGGCATTGATTTGATCAGAGTACTACCAATAGTCAAAGCAAGCACCAAATATACGATACTTGCTATAGACTATTTCACAAAGTGTGTCGAAGTGGAGCCGCTGACCATGATTACCACTAAGAAAGTTATTAACTTTGCGACTAAAAATATCATTTGCAGGTTTTGCCTTCAACAAAAGATCATCACCGACAGCGGGACAGAAGTTGAAAGCGAAGAATTTAATAATTTCTGTAAGCGGTATCAAATTCAGAAAAGCTTCCAACGCAAACACAATGGTAACGTCGTTTGTTTTGCACGAACAATACATACTTTGTCTTAAATAATCATGTTGTAATATATTTTAGTAAAGGGATAAATGTTCAAGAACATTATTATAATTTTCATTATAAAATCTATAAATAGAGAGGTCATTGTATTTGTAGATGTATATACGAATAAAATGTGTTATCTCCCTAATGATTTTTCCTTCTATTCGTTAAAACGTTATCAGTCGATTTTGATGTAAAGGCTTTATATGAGATGGGTTCGCTAATCGCTAAATACATGATTTTATAGAAAGCTAATGGAAAATGCATGATTTTCTGGAGATTAGTGTTCTTCCATATTAATTTGAATCTATGTTATGTCTAACAACTATAGAAATTTTTTGAGAACATTATTAATGACACATCGTTTTAGGATAAGGAATGTCATTTTTTAGGATTTTCATTATTACCACGGTGTGTACTGTTACAAACTGTCATCTCTTAACAATATAGTAAAATATAACTAAATTGCCCATTTAATTTTCGGTTAGAGATGCTCGTCTACACAACTAATTTTCGACCATATAACACCGAATATAATAAACATGTGAAACGACCACCATTTACCGTTTCAAACTATTAAATTCGGCTAAACGCTACCATTTTCCTAGAGCTAAATTTTTTCGAAAGGTTGAAATTTATAATAGGCACGTCGATATCGAACTAGTGGCTCTTGGCCAAGCGCAATTTTTTTATATGCAACGATTAACAATTATGATACACAAGACATTATTCATACACTTCTCGATGAAGTGAGACTTAGTGATTTCATGAGTACGTATTCACTTAACCGTCATTAATTTATTTCATACTTCATCAGGTCCCTGCAATGTTAGTTCGCAAATGCGAAGTTGGTTCGAAGTGGTTTTGGGTCTAGTTCCCATCTAGGTCTGTTCGAACTAACACGCCAAAGGTCCAAATAAACATTTCATCGATAGTTGAGGTTTTAACTATCACATCAAAACAATACGACTAAGTACATCAGCAACTCGGGCCTTTTTATTCAAAACCATCCATTAAAACTCTTCCATTGATTCTTACAAATCAATTTCATATACTCATCTCAACTAGATAAGAATATTCATAAATCCCTTGTTTTCACTACTTTGGAGACAATATTCATTCATTTATCTTTTATAAAACCCTTTTATTTCCTTTACCTTGAAAATATCGCTATATTATCACAAACCCAGTCTTATTTCCTTTACTTTGGAAATATCCATAAATATGTATTCACAAAATCTCTTTTATTTCCTTATCTTGGATTTTCTTCCAAAAATTCGTTTATCGTCTATACACAAATCCCTTCTTGTAACTTATTATACTTAACTTGACTTAGCTTCATTTAACAATCCATTTACTACATCTTTTGCAAAAATCATTCATCCTTTGCATTCTGAAATCTCCTTTTAGTTTCAGTCGTTTCGCTTAATTCAGTTTTAAGTAAATTCCCATTTAAACCATTATATCATCTTTTATTTTCTTTTATAACCCTTGTTTATAAACTTGGAATCATTATCAATTCCTTTCGCCAGACTTTTCACAAACTTCGCTTAATATCACATTAAAACCTGATTACTTTCTAAAAGTAATCACTTTAATTATTATTAATTAAAATAATAATTAACTTAAATCTTAACACAATAAAGTAGTTAACTTCTGGATTAGCTAAAAATAGAATAGTTTATCATTTTAAATAGTTATTTAAATAATAATTAACTTAATTAATGATAACTAATTCAATAATTACTTTAAACACAATTAATTAAAAGATTTGTTAACATTTAAGAATATTCATTAAGTTTGAATAATTGTTCATCAAAACCATTACTATTAGATTAATTATAAAGAAATTAATCTAATAATAAAATTCAATTTAAAACTGTTAACTTGTTATGTTGAAAATCATCAGTTACTTGTTAATTGATTTCAACAAATTCCTTACTTTTGCATTAATTAAAAATATAATTAATTCAACAAAATATTTAATTGTTTCATAAAAACAATTATTCCTAATTTTTTTAAACTGTAGGCTGATTTCCTGACTTACTCGCTTATTAAGCATAAGAATTCGCTATATATAATATTTAATAATTAATTTGTTTTATAAATATCGGCTTATTTTTAAAACTGTTAATTTCAATAACTTGTAAAAATATAAGTCAAAACATTGCTTTAGTTATAAAAATAATTTTTATAACTTCCAACTTGGTCATTTCGCCTAATGACAAATCGACGTCTTTAAAAAAATGGATGTCATATCATTCGCTGTCAATCCCTTAATCAATATTGTCTATTGATTACAATATATCAACGTTGGATACAATTCAACCGTTCAACATCCAATTCAAACAATCAACATCCAAACAAGATTTAAGATTAATTGAGATAAACCATTTATATGTAAATATATGGAACAAGTAACATACAAATATTTGAGAAATCCGGTTTGATCCCTCAAATCTGTTCTTCCCTGCATCACAGATCATTATTTTATCAACACATAAAATAAAATTTCTATTCTAAATCATCTAATTGACGGAATATAAATCACGACAATCAACGATTTAACAACGATCATCCAAAACAATCAACAACCAATACATCATTCAATTTATCCAATCACACAATTTATATTATTAATGATAAATATGAATTTAACACATCATAGTATTTCAGAGAGTGTGAGAGTTATCTCACAGTTCATTTCGATTGAACAATTCTGGTTAATTTATACAATTTCAAATGGGCGTTTGAAATTATATAAAATTCCAGTTGGCTCCAATTCATTCCGAATCAGCTCGGCTGGGTAGCCTCCGTCTCTATTATTCCAAGGAATCCGGTTTTGCGTAATTCTGATATCACACGAATAAGTTACGGTTATTTCAAGATCCAACTCAGATTAAATAAATATGTGACTTAATAATTAATATTATTCACCTTCATTAAACTTTAAAACATGATTAATGGCTAATCCCTTGTTATCACGTAAATCCTGCAATTAAATTCCTTCTTCCCCGATAGTTTTCAAAACACAGCTCCTCCACTACATCAAACCCGTCCAGCACCACCCTCGCTTCATCGTCCAACCGACTGCTTGTGGCCCTGACTGACTCTGCACCCCAACCACTTCTACTATTTTCGCGATTACCACTTCCAGCAATTTCAGCTTCGACACAATCAAACTTTCCCATACTGACTGGCCACCACCGCCTCACCAAGCTGCCGGACGACGAGACTTCGCCACCATCGTGACTGCCAGTAGCAGCCTCCCCTTCGCCCTAATCCTGGCCGCTCGCAATGCCCTAAGTCAAAGTCGACATCGCCTTTCAAATCCAGAAATCCAGTCTGTGCTACTGTGTTTTGCACCACCAAATTCTTCATGAATTCACACCAATCTCCGTTCACGTGTGCTCCTACCCACCAGAATTGCGAAGCCACCACCGCGTTGGTCTTCGGCCCTCCAAATCGTGAGTAGCAGTCATCGCTACTACGTTAAACTAGCACACCAGAATAGGATCGAGCTGTGATATCTTTATACTTGCACGAAGATTTTCATTAATCGATCCCAATAAATTCGAAATCGATTGATTTCGTCAAAGGTTGCATTTATTTTCAATTTATGAAGATCGGAATGTTTTTGCTGTTGAAATGAGAAAACACGAACGATTTTATTTTTGGGGCTTAGGGATTCTTAGTGGGTGTTAATTTAAAAAGAGTTTTATTAATATTTAATTGAAATATTTTATTGATTTTTACAAATTCATGCCAATCGCTAATTCATTTATCATTTATTTTTTTGTATGATTCCATACGATATCTGTTTGTGATAACAATGGATGTATAGCTACAGTTTGATATTGCGGTCTTAAAGAAACTTGTTTCGTCGAAATCCGAGTCTGTTTGAAAAAATAGCGAAATTTTAAATATTAAAATCGTCGATTAATTCATGTTTCAACGCTCACATAACAACTCAAATTGGCTTGAAACCTGAAATCCAATAATAATTAAATATTTCAAACACGATGGAACCGGGTTCGTCAAATTCCGAGATCGTTTCGTTAAACTCCATTTTTAATTCACAACGTAAATCGATATAAGTTTATATCGCGCACGATGATCTAAATTATTTCAGTTGACCCCAAACTGGAAATCTTACGATAATTAACCATTACTGATTTTATATAATTGATTTCATGAAAATTGGAGGTCGTTTGAAAATTGTCTATTTTTAAGTTACATATTAAATTGATATAATAAAAACAATAAAAATCTATGTGTTTACCATTCCCATAAGTATCGTCGTATTCTGAGACTGTTCTCCTGAAATGATATTTTACACGTAAAAGACGTTATTTTGGACACCAAAATACCCGATCTCCAAAAATAACGAATTATACATATCCTGACTCTAGACGTCAATACGAATTCAACGGAATAGGTCATGCATCTTAATTCGATCATTATATCAAGATAGACACAAATTCCTTTGAAATCTAATTAAATTCATTTAATTAAGGGTAAATTTGTCTCAGTCCCTAATAGGTTTCAAAATTAGGCTCACATCCACCCCTAAACTTTTTTTAAATTAGGTCCCTACTTTTCGAAAATTCATCAAAAAAATCACGTAAATTCATAATCAAATAAAACAACTAATCGTCATTAAATTTAGGTATTAAAACCACTAAAAAGGCATAGAAAAAAGACAGCGAATCACCAGCATATTGCATCAAAAGATGCATATAATCGAGAATAGTTGCATATATTTCTACAACTATTGCAGTTATGCATATTAGTTCATCTTTATTTGCATACATGTATGCAATAAAACTCAATAATTGCATACATGTATGCATATATTCATCCAGATTTTCAATAGAAACTCTGGATGAATATATGCATTCATGTATGCATATATTGAGAATAAATACATACATTTCGGCCATAAATCGTAGCCCATGCATATTAGTTCATCTTTATTTGCATAAATATATGCAATAAAACTCAATAACTGTATACATGTATGCAATAATTCATGCAGATTTTTCAATAAAAACTCTACATGAATTGTTGCATACATGTATTTATATATTAAGAATAATAACATACATTTCTACAAAAATTCATGCAGATTTTTCAATATAAACTCTGCATGAATTGTTGCATACATGTATGTAATAAAACTTAATTATTGCATACATGTATGTAATTTTTTTTTTCTAGATTTCTTTAGGGAATATTTCCAATTTTTTGATTTTTTTTTATAGTACAATGCATAGTTTTCTTTGAAAACACATGAGTGCCAAAATACTGACCCGCTTTACATTTGAAAGTTGAGCTGGATGTCGTTTATGTTTCCAAAAATTTAAGGACGTGTGCTCAATTTTCACTTTAATTAACCGCTACGCAAACTAGATGTGCGTTTAAGGCTACTGTGGTCACATATAATATTGAAATGCCACGAAATTTATTTTCATACAACAATTTAATATTACTGATCTAATGAAACTAATTTCGTCGAAAACGGAGCTCGTTTGCAAAAAGGCTATTTTTAAGGCTTATATAAACTGATAAAATAAATAAATTAAAAAAAATTAATTTAATAATAATAAATTATTATTATCGATATATCCGACTAGAACATCATATAGTTTCAAAAATAACATAATTGGATTTTAAACTCAATATTTCAAATTAAAACGTCGTTCGAATTATTCAAAATCGATTTATTTATATAATAAATCGTTATAATTTATAAACGATTCCATAGCGGCTATTTGAAATAATGATTTGGAAAACTTTCAAACTACAAGACGAAATCTCGATTTTTTTCTTCCATTAGAAATATATAGTTCAATAGATTCAAACGTTTCTTGCTTCAAAAAAATCCGACTTATATTGGATTATGCATATCCAATTGAAGTTCAAAACGTTACATTATGAAGTACCGCGACGTTACGAGCTCGTTTATAGTTAAATTATAAATTATATGTTCAAACGTCGTTTAACTAAATAAATTCCTCATAAATTTCCATTCATATTTCCAATGCAACATTTATAATAAATTTAAATGTTTAAAATTGAATGGCTAAAATGTGGGTCGTTACAATATGCGTACATATATATCATCTTAAAGATATGGTATGTATTTTGCTTTAGTGTGTGTTTATAATTTATCTTTAACTGTAGCTTAATTGCTGCTTTACTTTTCTGTTTTCCCAATTTTGTATTAACATTATTTCAGTACACACACATACACACATGCATATGAGCATGCACACATCAATGAAGTGAACATATTTTGATAAACGAACAAGTTTCTCAAAACATGTTATGCCTCTGTTTTCGTAAATCCTCTCATGTATAATGCTTTCAGTTAGTTAAGAAAAAAAAGAGCTTAATAACGTTTACTACGTCAAACAAAAACTATGGATATTTTTAGCATACATGTGAAATATGTAACGTCCCGCCATTTTGACTGCTTCAGATCGGTAATTGAACCGTCTTAAAACGTTCAAAACGACGGATCGTTATTTAGCTTACAGAGTTTAATAACAGAATCAACATAGGAAAACACAGAATAATTATAGATAACACAATACTGAACAGTAGAATAAAACTTTTATTTAATAATCAGAATTTTTGATACAATATCTTTCTATACAGCGGAATTAAAACACGGTTTAAATACAAGAAAAAAAATAACTGTTTAAAATCTTCAGAGTGCGCATCTCCTGGAATTCCCCGCTTCGCCAGTCTTCGAATCATAAGCTGTATTCTTTAAATCTGTATTGCTCGTGTCTGACTCGAGCATTCCATGCAAAAACATAAAAATACTTGAGTCAGGATTAATCATTTGTTCAAGTAATTTAATTTCAATAGAAACTAAATATAATAGTTAATCTTGACTGCCGAAATACACACACAATATAGGTTGTGTAATAGTTGTCTATATCAGTTTTATTTTACACACAATTGTCATGGGAGTCTGAAAGTACACACATGTACATGTACACGTGTGCACTGCCTCAACATCCCGGAACGAGAATATATCAAGATGCAGGTATAAGGATACAAGGCCGCATTCCAACATTTCAACAATCTGCCCGGTAAATATGTAGTGAACATTTTTATGTATAGCAAAAAAAGCACTATCATGTATGTATTAATACATATATATAAATATATGCTATTTCCTTCCAGGTTAACAAAAGGTCTAATGTATATGATGGTTCACATATTTGCAGGTTTCAGGTCAGGCCATCTAACGCAAGTGCTACGAGTGAAACAATAGCTCAAGAGATAAGCACAAATGTAAAGCAATTCAAGAAGGCAACGGTTCAGCAAAACAGGGGCAAGGGACAGCGGCTACAAAATGGTGCACGACTCAAGTCTGAAGTGCAAAAGAGATCATAATAAATGAACTGGCACATGATTTTTCACACAAATAAATGGGTGTCTGTGTTTATTTCGAATATATACATATCTGCCCTATGCACGTTTAGCTTAGTCTTGGCATAAATCATGTGATAATAAATCATGTGATAACAGGTGTAGCATATCAAATGAAAAAAATGCCACAAGTCATTTAAAACAAAAGATGCTACATGCATACATTTTAGGTTTAGAAACCTGCAACAGCGAAGATGACAAAAATCTAGTATGCACGGCTTGAATAGTATGAATTTTAACATATGAATGTAATCTGTAGGTTTAAGAGCCATATAAGGTGTTGCATGCGCTTTCCTTCAACAAGGCACAAATAACATATTAATAAGCATGTTATAAATGGTTTTGTCCTAGCGTTGCCCATAGAGCAGGTGTGCCTGACGGATAAAATATCATATATATATATATATATATATATATATATGATATTGTTGAGACAACAGGCTTTAACTAAAATGTCATATAATTTCCTTCAACCAAGGTAATAGCATGCATGGTTAACTATTTCCAACAGCAAATAGTTGGTAGGGTAACATGAGCATATGTAAATCAAGAACTAGATAGTATTAAAAGGCTAGATATTCAATAAACAACATAGCTGCAAGTGATATTGGGCATCCACGCATGGCAATGTAAACATGGAAAGTAAACACAACGGTAACTAAGAGGCATCCACGCATGGCAATGTAAACGTGGCAAGTAAACATAACAGTAACTAAGGGGCATCCACCGAAAGCATGGCATATATAAAACAGAAGTGTCCTTATTATTCACAGAACCAGGTAACTGAACACAATCTGATTTAATGAGGTTAAATCAATGTTAGCTTGTCCTATTGTTCTCTGTCATCATTTATCATTCACTACATCTTCTAATACTATCATGTTGAACCAACCAAATCCCCTTTGTTGTTTATAGCAGGTCATTCCACACTGCTTAAATCTATGTTTAATTAGCAAAATCCGATTTAGTATAATGTACATAACTACTAGTAGGAATAACCCCATGATCATGTGCAAATACAATGTAAACCTATTCCAAATTTAACATGCTCTAAGGTGTTTCCAGAAAGAAACAACAAGCAAATTTGGCAAGAACTATTCGCAAGAAAATTTCCATAAAAGTTACAGTTTCGTTCACTTGTTACTGATTATGCATTCCGGGTTTAATCTGAAGTTAACCACACATTTAATATATACATATGTATATACTTAACAAAATCATTAAATAAAATGGGACAGTTCACTCCCATGGTTGATCACTGGTCATGCTTTTCAAGTTATAGGTTTATGTGAAAATCTAATTAGCTATTCACTGCATTTCAAACCATATCTTACTATACACCAACAAAAATAGTTTTAGTTCAATGCTACTTCCAATTCAATGCTACTTAAATAAACACAGGTTTAATCGTGCTCTTCTCTGGTATTCATCATTTTACTTAGTGATATATACTAAATTGGAAAGAAGTTCACCCACCCAGGTTTTATCTATTGTTTCCTTTTTTTTATAATTCAAATCAGACAATCAACTAATACGTTGTAGCATAGAGGCATACTACTCATGCTAAAGAATGTGGCCAGAAATACACCATTACTTGCGAAACGTTCCGTGCGAGTTAACTGGATAACATAAACTCAATTGTACAACCATACATAACAAGGATCAAAGCATAGTATTAACCACCACAAGCTCTAACTAATATACTCAGCTTAATTTGAAATTGAAATACTTGAAATAAAGAAAATCGCGAGTCTAATACTCACTATTATACTCAATTTTATTGAAATCAAATTAATTGAACACAAGATTAATCATTGTGTGAGATAACTCACATAAAATGGTTGACAAGTCAAAGATGGTGGAGTGATTTCCAGCGACTGGTGGCAACGGCGAAGTCAATCGGAGCAGCAGCTATGCGGTTGGTCCAGGAGGCGACGGCTTTGGTTGCTTAAGGTTGCGGTCTGATGGTCGGAGGAGGAGGGACAATAGTGGTTGTTGTCGCGGGCTCAAGAGGTGGCCGAACGGTGGAAGGAAGGAAACTGACTTTCACAAATTGATTTGGGAAGAAAATATATATTTAGGGCTTCGGCCATTTTAATTCGATTTGAGGAAGACTTAATAAAAATGAGGAAAGGAATGATTTTGTTTTTGCTGAAGGAATGAATTGGAACTCTCGATTCTTATAGGGCAAGATGGGGAGGATAAGAACGAAATCAAATCAATAGGCTTATAGGGTATGAGAAATTTCAGATGTTAGGGTATGGGTTGGCGGAAAAATATATCTGAGGTTGGTTTTATCCAAGTATAATTTAATTTTTAAGGGCACCGTAAACTATTGTCGAATGCCCGATATTCGTACCGTAAGTACAGTTTCCAAATACGTCAAAAATTATATGTACTCCTTTGTTTCAACGTTCTTAATTCAGTAAGGTTATTTCGGTCGGAATCCGATGCAGTTTGTTCATGACGCCAATTAAATTTTAAAATACCCATCGGTTTATCGATCATTCACCAAACCACTCCTTTTAAATTTGAAGCGTTAAGTTTTAATTTCTTTATATGCACTCCAATACACACATATCTAAGCCATTTCCCACATATTTAAACAAATGAAATCTCCCACGCCAATAACCAATTACATTCTTAAATCGAATTTTAAATCCAATCCAAACATCAACAAAATCAATTCAAAATTTCAATAATAAATATTTGATTTTCAATCAATCATCCGGAATTAAATATTGAATCCAATTCAACTCAGAATCATATATTCGATTTTTAATTTCTAATCAGAGCATCAATATAAAATTGATTATTCAAATTAAATCTATAATAAATCTCACATTCTAGTAGTCGAAATTTCTGGGTCGTTACAAGATATGTGCATTTCATCATTTTTTGAAAATGGGTAAACCGCCTCGTTAAAAACCCGAACTAGTATTCAGCGTGAGTACTACACGGGAAAAAAGAGTGCGGTGATTTATTGACAATGAAACAATAAACAGTACAAAGAATTGTACACAGTTGGCTATAGAACATTCATCAGCCCACCGATATACCCTCATAAACTTACAAACGGACACATTACTAACCAAAGTAAAGAAACCGACACGTGTCTCCTCTAAGTACACAACCGGTTTTTTTTTTAAAAACGAAATATCAGATCTAACCAAGTTCTTCCCCAAAATGAAATCCACCGAACCCCTAAAACTTGAGCTCTCTCCCAATTTCAACCCGCATCAAGAAGCTCCACTCCCCAACGCTCACCAAATTCACGATCTGTTCGAGTTCTATTCAATCTCCACTTTGATTTACGAAGTAGATACTTGACATCGATTTCTATGAAGTTCCAGCGACGGAATTTATCCCACCCATGGTCGCCATGAGTGGAAGGTTTCTCTCGGTCCATATGTGGTAGACCGTTGTGATCAAGGCACAGAAGGCTATATCCTGACTGATCGATGAAGAGGAGAAGGCGTTCTTCAGCAGCATGATTTCATCCTCTAATTGCAGAGAAGAGGTGGTCGTTGGAACCAGGCCCAATTTAAGGCGACATCTAACCCAGAGGTATGCAGCATACGGACATTGGAAAAACAGGTGATTTCTAGATTCGCACTCTTCATTACATAGAACACATAAAGGATCTATATTGTAACCCCAAGTAGCCATAATGTCTTTTGTACTCAACTTGTTTAAAATAGCTTTATATAAGCATAAGGACATTTTAGGACTGTTGATGTAGTGCCACACTAGTTTACACCACGACTGCTCACTGTCATGACATCTAGAAGAATCCCAAGCAGAGTAGAACGTGAATCCATCCCTTTTATCCATCCAAGTCCAATAGTCAGCATCCCCATTTGTTTGAATTTTTACTTCATTAATTTGGCCTGAAATTTGCCTTGCCGCAGCTAAACAATACGGATTAAATTCGCCGTCCTGAATAATCGAATTAACCTTATGTTCGTCTCCTCCAAACAAACTTAAATGATCCCATCCAAGAAGTCTCACCATAATATCACTGTTTATCCATGGGTCAAACCAAAGCATTTAACATAAATTTTGATTTAATAATGTGCGTTTCATCATTTAATTGAATATATATATATATATATATATATATATATATATATATATATATATGAGCTAGGTTCAATGGCACCCCAAATAGTGAGCACCCCTTTAGCCTCCCACTTTTCCACCACACATTTCCTCTCACTCTCCTTCCACTAACTCACTCACCTTCCACTCAACTTAAAATAATATAAACGAAAGGTGGAAAATAGTGAGGCTAATAGGGGGTGCAGAATAAGGGGTGCCATTGAACGCTCACCTATATATATATATATATATATATATATATATATATATATATATATATATATATATATATATATGTTCCATGTTTTACATTGAATTTTCTCTGTTTTTGTATGCCATATAATTTTGTATTAATAATTATTAATCCCTGCCTCACTTATACATTTTTTTGCTATGACTGTTTTCTATCGTATGTAAGTGTCCTATGCCATATGCATTTCAATTGAAATATTTCAATCCATGTAGATTCATGCACATGATACCAGAGTCATTATTATTCCCACTTACTCTAGCTATATTAACTACTAAAGTTATTGATTATGCAAATTTATTTTAGGTCGGGGTAGGTTCACTGTTGATTCAAGTTGGGAGTCGATCCGTTAATCGATTTCATTAAAACTAATAATCAAGAAACTTTGAAAAATATTTCATTCCTTTTTTTTTATTTCTTTATTTCATGGTCATTAAATTAAATATATTATATAAACTGAGGTGGTTTACTTTGCCTGTGCTGTGGAACTTACAGCCTCTAACTAATAATACAGTGCATTTTTGGTTGACCTTTTTCTCAGCAGAGTTGATTAGCTTCCATCTTTATTTTTACATCGGTCTGTCTCCAGACCTGTGTATACTACAAGCATAACAGGTCTGGTAATTTCTTATATAATCATTATAATTTATCTATCTTTTAGTTTAGGAAACTTTTAGGTTTTAGTAGCATGCATAAACTTCTTCTTGTTAATCAAAAAATTCATTCCATATAAGTGATGTATTGGAAGCTAAGTTATTTGTCGATTTTGGTTTACTGAAAAGGGCATGTATATGTCATTTTACTTAACACCACCAACAGTAGCATCCAAATAACATCTAATAATGGATTAGTCTAACATTGATGTTCATTTCAATTTTTTCAGGGCCATTGAAAGAAATTATTTTATATAGAGCATTTTCCAAATACCCAAAAAGATATATATTTTTTGATGAGCCTACAAAGTAATTTTATTCTCTTTTCTGATTCGATATTGTCTATGAATAACCATGTTCAATGTTTTTGTACCCATTAGGTTGAAATTATTTTAGCAGTTCTCTTATTTTTGCATACAATATTTTGTATCTTGATGTTGATGACCAATTATTTTTTTGGCTGAAAGAGTTTTAACGTTATCGTCTGGTTTCATTGTTGTGATTTTGTTCTTTTACATTGTTCGTCTATTACAGAATGTAACTCAAATATTTCCGAACGCATTAGTTATGCCTCTGTCTGTCTTTGCGTTTCCTTTGTTTCAAACATTCAAGCATATGAGTAAATTGATGGAAAAAAGTATACGAGTAAATGAATATGTTAATTTTGATGCTGCAAAATTTAACTTTAATTAGTGGATTCGCAGCACCCTATGTGTTGTACTATATATTAAACGTAGTTTGGTTCCAGTAAATCGTATCAGTCCCGAGCCCTTTTTTAGGGAATCACGTGTCCATAAGAACAAATAATTTATCATGAGATTAGTCTTAGCCTTTTTTTAATGGGTAATATTTTTTTAAACTAAAGTAAACTCGGTTTTGAAAATATAATTTTCATCTTCGTAGAATGGTTTCTCCAGGATTATAAATTCAAGAGACAAAACAACAGGTTAAAATAACTTACTATTTGCTTAATATAATCCTTTTGCAGTTCATATGCCCTTGCATGTAAACAAACGAAGATCTGTAATTAGCATTTAATTAACAAAGGATTTGTTTGATATGAGCATGTTTATTGTTTGTTCTTTTTTTAGCTTCTCCTCATGTTTTACACAAAAAACCAACTTGGTAGGCCGCAACATTCAAGTAGTTTCATGCAGAAGAATATTTTATAGAGAACTTAAACCATTCTCCTATCATTATATTAGCACGAGCTACATATATTTTCAAAGCACTCATTTTACTATATTGACTCAATGAGTATTGTCTACTAATTTTATTATCAATATTAGATTAGATATGTATTGTAATAATATTTCTAATTTCGTTTTGTCAACCGTATATGCTGATTAATTTTCAAAAATAATTTAATTTTCTAACTAGAAAAAAGTAACTTAATTTTCTGTCTAATTAGTGGGTTTCACTTCAAGGACACAAAAGCCCACTTGCAATTTTGGGAACTCAAGAGTCCCGTATCCATCAACGGTTTTCTCTCTAGACCTAATTTTTATCGTGGAGTTAGCAGCTCTTGAACTCAGCAACGATTGCAGCTCTACTCTCATTTCTCTCTTCTTCCTCCGTTTCAGTCCACCCTCCCTAATATCTTGTACCTCCGATTAAAAGATTTCCTGACAATCGTGGATTTACCTACACCCCCTTTCTTGTTCCTCCATTTCAGTCCACTTATGTCTTCCCCTAATTTTAAAATTAATGATTACACCAATTCCACTGTTACATCTGCAACCATCCTTAGATTATCACGACAATTATCTTCTCATCAGGTATGCTTCAAAATCTACCACTTTCTACTCCTTCCTACCGTAGTAACTAGAATTTCATCCTTTATCGGGTTTCTTTGCCTTGGATAAACAAAAGTTGTACGTAAATTCTTATAATAAAGTCTTATTGATGATTTTTTTATTATTATCTTTTGAGTCTGATGATAATTTATTGCCAAATTTAAAGGAGAGTTTGTTGTTTGCATATCATGCTAATAAAAATTCCATGTTATACGACTAATATAGTTTTTAAAATGGTTTAATCATTGTAGACTGACATAAATTTCATAATGCTTACTATTTCATGTTCAAAATAAATTTGGAAAAAAATATACTACATAATGCGTGAGTCATTTTATGAAAGATAATTTGAAGTTGGTTGTATATAGTTTAGCGTTGTTTCTCCTATTTTACTATTTTATAAACCTTGTACAGTTACGTTTTTTTTTTCTTGCTCGTTTATAATTAATACCCGAGATGTAACTTTCATTCATGAATTCATTTTCTGGATTATGAAGTTATCAGTCGTGAGTTGTTACTTGCATATTATGTTCTTTTTAGCACAATATTATTTGATATCTACTAGATATGAAAGATTAATGAGTGTAATTTTTGGAGTAGTTTAATTTTGACTTGCGTTTGACATTATTACATAACAAAAACAAAAAATGACGATAATTGTCATTATTTTGAATTTTCTTCCATACTTGCTCAGATGCTCTATATTGGCGAGCTAATCAAAATAGTTTTTCCCTTCATCTACAATGGTCTCGCCGCTATAGGTCCGTGTAGTTTGTAAGTTTCCCTTTTTTTGTGGACCATTTAAGCTTTTCGTTTCTTAAATAAATAATTTGAAATGAATGTTCAGGTCATACATCTACAGAGTTGCTTACATTTGGTACCTCCTTTTCTTCTATATTTTTATGGAGTATGAAACCTTATTGACATGAATAATTATATGTGTATTAGATCTGAAAAACGTTGATCTAGAAATTCAATATGTACTTAAAATATTAAAAATAAATATAGGCATGAACAATTAGGTATGATCTTCTCATTCTCAGATACTGTGAAATTGTATTGTAACCTGTAGGTGCTTAGGAAGAAGGGAGAGAATATGGATGTGGAGGTGAAGAATAACTGAAGCTTCTGCTAAAGCTGTTGCAACATTGTATGTCATTTAATTATGTGCAAATCCTTAATCCACATACTTTACTATCACTGTGGCTGTAGTGATATAGAACTGTGCAACAGAATAGTGCTTGACGTACGAATTTGGTGGAGTCATTCCTTCATATAATGCAATGAACTTGAGCTTTTTGGTTAAATGAAAAGATGAATAATAAACAATTTTATACTGGCATTTAGTTAATATCCATTGCCTGCTCTTCCTAAGATATTCACAGGTAGAAGAATTGTATATCCCAAAATGCAGCTTTAATTGCTCAAGCAAAAATGGATTTATTTCCATCCAAACTTTCAAGAAGGTAAGAGTCGTACTTTAATTTAAGTACCATATGGAAAAATATGACTTGGTTGCAATGCATGAAATGGAATACAGACAGGTACTGTTGAAGTACTCGACAACGACGATGTTGTTATCAAGGTTCCTCGAATATATGGCATCGGTTAGTAACAACTTTTAAATGACATTTCTTAAACATTAACATGTTTCAGTTTAGTAATAAAAACTAATCGAGAGAAGCACTTACATAGATACTATACCTTAAGCACAAGAAGTGGGATTTTCAAATAAATAGTTGCTAATGAATCAAGGCTATGTCAAGTAGTAGGCTTGGATTGCTGGGAGCAGCGTGCACATAATGCATATGCATATTACGATAAGGATGGGAGCAACATATAGGTATGTACAAGTATAATCTAAACATGCATGTTGTATTTTCCATGCTGTAGTTTCAGACAATCGTCGGCACTTGTTAAACATTGGTTTTGATGATTTGAGAATGTGGGGGTGTAAAGATGATGCACAAAACGGTTTTTTAACGTCTGCTAAACATTAGTCTTGCGTCATGGTTTTATTATAAGAATGGAGCAATGTGACAGTCTGAAAGTAATAGTTTTTTTGTATGAAAAAGTGTGAAATTCATAGGTCCACCATTATAACATTTTTGAATTTTCGTCAACTGAAAGAAGCTGACATTGCTAATGATTTCTTCACCCACTACCAACAAATTTTAACTGAAAGTATTTAATTTTTCATGTGTAGGATTGTTAAAAAAACTTCCATGTTTTTTTTTTAATCTTGGTAAGCTGATATCAAGGGTAATAATTATTTCTAAAATATAATTTATTTGCAAAAAGACAAGATTTTTGAGGAACAAATGGTTAGTTGAAAACTAAGAAAAAATAAGTTGTTTGTAGAATGAGTTAACAATTTAAGCATGCATGATCATTGTTAATATTTCTAATTTTTTTTATTTTTTTTTACAATATATGATTTTCACATTAAACATAGAAATTGATTGCCTTATAATGTTACTCTTTTCAAATTCATTAGCAACCTCTAATAAAGGAAACATGTTTTAAAGGTAATTATAATGATATTCGGCAACAAGCCCCATGTTATAACACAAACTGCTATCAAACTTTTGTTGTCCTATGCTTCTGCAACTTTTCTTAGCACAACTCAAGCAATTATATTGTGTGTAAAAATTCACTTGGACTTTATGGATATTTACAAATGTGGTTCAATGGGTAGGCATGAGGATATACTTCAACGACTTTGAGTGCTAAAGCAATTTAGTTAGCTAATTGTTTAGGATTGTATAATTATGCAACTTTATTATTTATTTCGAATTATCTACCCATCTTTGTACAGTTGCAATAATCTTTTTTTTTCTGCTCCATGGCAAATTAAGCTATTATTCTTCTCAAACTAAAATCTTGCAGATTGATGCTTTTTGAAAGAAAAAAATCCATTAATTTTCAAAGTTGATAGAAAACAATGACATTTGAAAAATTAAGTAAATTCTCTTGCATTACATGTCTACCCATATAATAAGTGTAGATATGTATTAGCCTATCAACTTCAAATATCTTAGAAATTTGTTAATCAATGTTTTTTCCTTTATAGCCTGACACTTTTAGTAATAGTGTCCTCAATTTTAATGTACTTAGACAGATTTCCGCTATTTGCCAATTATACCACTACATCTACACAACAAATCATCACCTTCATTATTAAAGGCAAATTACAGTATCGTTCCTTTTGAATGTATTGATAAAAGCAAAGATAACAAAGAATATGCAATGGTTGTAAAACCTCTAATTCCAAACTTAGTCTACTAGAATGAGATCTCAGTTTGTCCAAAACTAATAACTTTTATTCTAGTCAACTAAACTATTGATTTCTCTACTGTACATATTAACAAGTGCGAACCCGTTCTTCGCACACGGGGTGTAGCTATATTCTATTTTCTTGCTATTGTTTTATCTTTGCCTGTTTTCTTGTAGAGTTGCCATTATGGTCCTAATTAAGTTATTCATTTCACTTAGTTTTTTTTAATAAACTACTATATTTGAACTGCTACATAAAATACATTTAAAACAATAAAGAATATTTACAAATTTGAGTTTTTTTGAAAAAATCACATTGGCCCTTTTTTATGCAAAAGTTTTAATTTCGATAATTTTTGTACCTACACATAGAGCCAAAAAATTACGTCCAAATATGGATTTACTTATATTCAAACATAGTATTTTACTGACTCTTCATCGCAAAGATCAATTATTTCTTGTGAACAAACTTAAATTAGTTTTCTAATTATATTTATTGATTTCAATTACGCTTTCATTTTATAGTAAATTGTGTAAGCATCTAAACATAGCCATGCACACAAACATTATGAACGGAAGGAAGTCCAACTCAACATAGCTATCCCAAGTAGCAACTCTACTTGCATTTGGTAAAGACAATCAGAACTTTTATATTGATTTTACATTTGACAATTACATTAGGTTTTCTCCACATCTATAACATACAAAAACAGTTTAAGGATATTATTACCAGAAGAAACACCTAATCACCTATTTGTCAATTATACTCCCAAAAAAATATTAGAGAAAAATCCAGTGATAACAAAATATATATACAACTTAAGCCTAGGGATAAATGCAAACAATCAAAAGTTAAAGAATATTAACAAAAGAACAACTTTTTTATTATTTTTTGGGATCAAGAATGTCAATGTATTTACAACTTCTTCCATTCTAGCGGATGAATTTAGGCTACGTACACATGGTAATTCATTAAACTATTAGTTACTTGATTTACGGATTTTTAGCACATATTTCTCTTTTTACATTTTCCCATAATCATAACATTCAAAAAAGAACATCCTTCTTATTACTTTCTTAATGGATAATCTACTTCTTTAATATACAGAAATGATTATTGCCCTCAACTCTTTTCAGTTAGGGCCTCTGTACAGATCTTGAACTGGCATCTTTGCCCAAAGACAACAGTATAAAATCTCAATAAACAACAGAGATCATTAATTACGCCTAATCGTTAGTAAATAAAAATATGTACACTGCTGTTGATACAGGGAAAACTGGCTTGTGCCTCTAGCGAACACAAATTACACTTAAACAATAAAGGATTGTTAACAGTTATCTCTGCATAGCAGCTAAAAGTTTATGATTTCAATCATATTTGCAATTACATTTATCTCAATTTATTCCTGCATCGATAACACATTTTGGCAAGTTACTCCATTGATAGCATTCTAGGCATGGATGCAAGTTCTTCCCTTTTTATAAACAAAAACCTATATGCATCTTACATCTGCAATAGATAAGAATGACATGATACACAAAGAACATCATAATGAATAACTTATACATCACTATTTTTTAATAAGGGAATTTGCAACAGGTTCCTCCTTTGAGTTAGAATATCCGATTTTATCACAGCTTCTATCACCTCAATTTAATTATTCAATTAAACATAAAATAAATACTGCCAGAAATTATAATATAAGGATTTCGGCATACAAAGTAAATAGCAGCATTTTATGGCCCTTAATCATGTATGAAAAGACAATGTAACGCCAACTATTCATAGCTTATTAATATCTGTATAGTAGCTGAAGCCTGATACACTGAAATCATACTTTACAAAGTGGGGCCAAGCGCATTAATTTTGTCCTATCTCGATTTTTGGTTCAACTACAAAAAATTTGACCAAATAAAGAAAACAACTTGCTGTGTCTTTCAAATAAATATAGATGTAATTATGTAAACCTTTCTTATCTAATACAGAAATAGGATAACAACTTATTATTTCAAGAAATTTTTTAACGAAACTGTGGTAACATATGTTAAGGAACAAATATATGAACAAACTGTTTTCCACTTAATAGAAGCACAAATATATTCCAACATTGTTTAACATATTGAGCACTACACTTATTTAGGTACAATTATAATGAAAAACATAAAAATGAATAGAATGTTATTGTTACCTCATCAAGTAGAAGCTTAAGTCGCTGGTCTTTTCTCAGAAATGTTTAATGACCCTAGAAAAAAAAATCAACAATCAAACTCTATCAGTTACCATTTGAAAATGCACATAAAACATATAATATTATCTGATTTATTGTCAATGTAACTTGAGAAAATGAAACCTGCAAATTATATTTTGTACATCAATATATTTTGTACATCAATATTTCGCTTCCCTGTTTGTTGGAAAAATATATTGTAACAACCCGTATTTTCAATAACCTGTTATAACATAAATCGAGGCAGAATTTAATTCTAAAATCTGAATCAAGGGAAACGGGCTATGCCATTGCGTTCGTCTCGGAAAAATACGCGAAATAGAGTCCGAGTTTTCGAAAATCGGAGTCTGTATGACCCAGTTAAGGCCCATTGAAGTTTTCAGAAATTTCCATATTAAAAACAGATTTAAATTTTAAGTTAAAAACAAGGGTTAGGGCACAACTGGCGTCAGGCGGGAAAAGTCCCGCCAAGACCCCCAAGTCGACAGGCATGTCGACAGGGGTCTAAGGGTGTCGACTGCCCTGTCGACAGCCCTGTCGACACGGGGTGGCCGGGCAGTTTTGCCTGGCGCACCATTTTTGATCTAGGCTTGGTTGTGTGGCTTGGTTCTGGAGAATTCCGAAATCTGATGGACCTAATTCAACCTAGGGTTAATCCTAGGGCTAAAAACACTTTAATCTTCTATAAATAAGACCCTAATCCTACCCTAAAACCCCATTATTCATTCTAGCAACCAAACTATGTCAAATTGATTTCTCAAATGGCCTCTACTTAAAAACCCTAGCCTCCACCCTCTTCATAAATCATTCCTATGAAGATTATGATGTTCATACAAGCATTTTCTAAGTTGTATGAATGATCATTAGCTTGCATACATCATCAAGTTGCAAGCTTTATTTGCTAAGCTAGAGTTTTTGGGATTTTTGTTAAGGGTGTTTCTTATTGGAGCTTTGTTTTGGGTTTTTATGCTTGCATAAAAGGGCTTCTCAATCTTTACTTGTAGATTTGTGTCTTCATAATATTTGTAAGCCCTCTTACCTTCATTTTAGAAACTCTAAAGTTAAGATGTGATGAAAGTTGGGATTTATGCATGTTTAATAAGTTATGCATGCTTATGCGAGTTCACTATGCCATGTTACACATGTTTAACAAGTTATGCATGTTTATGCAAGTTCACTATGCCATGATTTGCAAGTTTAACAAGTTATGCATGTTTATGCAAGTTCACTATGCCATGATTTGCAAGTTTAACAAGTTATGCATGTTTATGCAAGTTCATTATGCTAAGTTATGCAAGTCCAACATGTTATGCATGTTTATTATGATATGTAAGATTCATCATGTATGTTGTGCCAAGTTCCTTCTTTCTATCCTTTATGCGTTATGACGAATATGTAAGCGATAGAATGACGTTGGGGGGGGGGGGTTTGGGGAAAAACTTAAAATACATGAAAATATAAGATTGGGAATTTACCTATTAAGTTAGGTCTACCCCTTGGGAATTTACCTATTAAGTTAGGTCTACCCAAGTATTTGTTAAACTTGTAATTATGTTTTGAAAATAAAGTGGACATGACACTTAGAAAACATAAGTGTGGCCAACTCGAGGTTGGGTTGAGTTTGTAGCGTAATTCTACCCGGAACCTACCGGCTTAACTAGTGGCTACAAACAATAGGATCCAATGTGAGAAGTTGGTCATGTGGTGCCAAGACCCGAGGTTAGACCAAGTTGTGGTGTAAATCTACCCGGAACCCACCGGCTTAACTAGGTAACCGCAACAAAGTCTAATGTGAGAGGTTAAGGCACAATTAAATTAATTAATGCCTCATGATTAGGGTTAAGTCATGGCCCACTAATACTTAACCAATTTTGGGGATACGAGGGATTAAATGGGGTTAAGTGGTGAACTGTTGGTTACACTTAACTAATTTAATCCATGATTAGTGAGGGGTTAAACCACACTTAACCCTCTTAGAAAACCCTAGCAACGTGGTCTGTTCCAGCAGTAATCCCAGTTTGGTATCATTCACAACCTTAGAGGCTAGGCTAGGGCGGGGCACGATTACTGGACTGATGTAAGCGACCAAAGCGACGGCTGAGTGGTACAGCGGTGCGGGTCCAGGCGGGCTACGGACGTGCACGTAGTCCGGTGTTGGACAAACTCGAGGCACGGGTACCAGTAGGTTTAGACTGTGCATTATTGCTTAGGTGTCTGGGGTTGACACCCAAGGGCTTGATACACCCAAAGGTGGACCCGGCACAGTCTGACTACAACCATATGTGGGCCGCATGGACACCAACACTTGACGTGTTAGGTTTATAGGGAGCCGATCGACTAGACCGTTGGGTTGGACCTTGTATTAAGGTCACCTCATGTTATTGGGCCAAAGTTTGGGCTGAGGGATCAATACCTGTTATGTTAGTTTGCTAGTACACTGTGGTGCAAAGCTTAATCTTCCTTATGTGATGACACCTTTATCTATTGCCAGTATGTTCATCCCAGTTTCCATCATAATGTTAACTTTATTAGTTTATAGACTGATCGTAGTAGGGCTTACCAGTCTTTTTGACTGACCTGTTTTCTTTCGCTTCTTTTCTTCCGTTTCCCCCCCCCCCCCCCCCCCAGGTTCTCAGGGAGGGAATAGTGGTGCTTAGCTTGGATCGCTTGCTTGTTTGCTGGATAGCTCATGTATGTCTGGACATTGAGCTCGCTATGGTTTATCATCTTTATTTTGGGGATAGCACTATGTATTTCAGTATTTCTGTTTATGATGTACTAGACATGTTTATTTTGGCAGTTGACTTTATGATGTACTAAACTTGTTTTGAGATGGTTTGAGATATTCCGCTGTTTTATTCTCACTTACTCTGTTCTACATATATATTTATGTTCTTGTTCTGCCTTGATATATCATTATGCATGCTTACCCAGTTCTAACGCCCCCCAGAAGCTAGTGCCCCCGAAAGAGTGACCCTAGCGGAGGTGGGGTGTTACAAATTTGGTATCAGAGCATATGGTTTACAAGAAAGAACAAAAAGTTTTTAAAAGACTTTTGAGAAACTATTTTCAAAACAAGTATAAAGTATTTTCCAAAGAAAAGTCTAGTACTTTAAAAGGCTATTCCCCAAAAAGCCATTAGCGTTATCCTTCGTTCCCTTGACCTAATCTTATCTTATCTTTCGTTTCAGTATGGCTGAGAATCTTGCCATCCCGGATGGAGTAAACGTACCACTCTGGTATAGGAGACTTCTAGAAGATAGGGCTGCAGCTGGCCCCGCAAACCCTACTCCCACTCCTCCTCCTGTAGTTGAGAATCCTCCCCCTAATGTCCCTCCTCCGGTGGTTCCTGTTCCTCCCCCTCCAGTTGCTGAGGCTCCTCTTCCTCCTCCTCCCCCTCAGCATCCTCAGGTTGAGTTCACGAAGGTTTGTAAAGACTTCAAGGCGATGGGAGGCAAGAATTTCCTAGGCACGGAATCTTTTGTTGAAGCTAGGAATTGGCTGAAAGACACTGAGGACTTGTTTGCTATCTTTAGGATTGATGACGAGAGGAAGATCTTATTGACAGTGTGGCTTTTGAAGGACGAAGCAGCCTATTGGTGGGAGGTCACCAATGGGACGAGGCCCGTCGAGACTTGGGCCGATTTGAGGGCTAGATTTGTGGCCAAGTTTCTATCTTCTGCTGAGGCGAATTTACAGATGGAGAAGTTCATTGCATTAAAGCAAGGTGATATGTCTGTCAAGGAGTATGTGAACAAGTTTAATCAGCTGGCCCGTTTTGGTTTGGATATGGTGAACACTCCTGAGAAGAAGGCTCTTCGATTTGCTAGAGGGTTGAATGAGCCGCTGCAGGGTTTGGCGATGTCACATATTCCGCTTGGGGCTACTTTTGAGAGTTTGGTCGATATGGCTCTACTTCAGGGAGATGGAAAGAAAGAGGTCAAGTCGAGTGATACTCAAGCAAAGAAGACTGATTCTCAGGGTAAAGGCAATCAAGGTGGTCAAAGCAGTCAGGGGAATCAGAGCAAGAACAAGAAGGGGAACAACAACAAAGGCAAGGGAAAGTGCAATTACTGTGGTGTGCCTGGACACTTTGCTAAGGATTGTAGGAAGAAGAAAAGGAAGCTTAGTGGTGGATGTTTTTCCTGTGGTGAGACTAGACACTTCAGCAAGGAATGCCCGAAGAAGAAAGGGCAGGGTCAGACTCAGCGTGCTGGACCTTCAGGAGGGCAAGTTCATGCTCTCAATACCGCTCCAGTTCCCGATCGAGGTAGTGTTTCTGTTGAGAACCTTGTTTATGTTTCCGATCTTCCAGTTCGTACCTTGTTTGATTCTGGTGCATCACATAGCTTTATTTCATCTGATCTTGTTGATAGTTTGCACCTTAGTACTAGCTTAGTGGATGATCCCGTTTGTGTTTCGAATCCCATTGGGGGTTCTGCTCATCTATCTATGATATGTGAGGATCTGAGGATCTCTATACTCAGTGTAGAGTTCTTGTGTAGTGCGTATGTTCTTGGTTTCAGGGGATACGGATTGATTTTGGGCATGGATTGGCTGTCTAGACATGGAGCCATTCTTGATTGTGAGCATAGGGTTGTGAGGCTTGTGACTCGCCTTGGCAACACCTTAGAGATTTCATGCAATCCGAAAGATCCCGTCATGTTGTGCTATCTTGAATCTCTCGACTCGTCAGAGGAAACCCTTCAGTCTGTAAGGGTGGTCCGAGATTATCCAGATGTTTTTGAAGAAATCAAGGGGTTGCCCCCTAAACGAGAGATTGATTTTCGCATTTATCTGGTGGATAATGCTAAGCCTGTTTCTTTGCCCATTCGGCACATGGCTCCGCGTGAGAGACGGGAGCTCAGCAAGCAAATAAAGGAGTTACTTGAGAAGAACTTCATCAGACGAAGTATATCCGAATGGGGAGCGCCTGTGGTGTTTGCTACTAAGGTAGATGGTTCTCTTCGACTTTGTGTGGACTATAGAGAGTTGAATAAGCTGACTAAGAAGAACAGACACCCATTACCGAGGATTGATGATCTTTTTGACCAGCTTGTTGGTGCTTCTGTTTTCTCTCAGCTTGATCTTGCTACTGGATTTCATCAGCTCAGAGTGGCTGAAGATAGTATAGACAAGACTGCATTCAGAACTCCAGATGGGTTCTTTGAATGGCTTGTTATGCCATTCGGTTTGACGAATGCACCCGCGTATTTCGTGGACTTGATGAGTAGGGTGTTTCGAGAGTTCTTGAACAAGTTTGTCGTGGTCTTTGTGGATGATATTCTGATCTTCTCTAAGGATGAAGAAGAGCACGCGAGGCATCTTGTAGAGGTGATGGATACGCTTAGAGCGCATCAGTTAAAGGCCAAGTTCTCCAAGTGTCACTTTTGGAGAAGGGAAGTTCGGTTCCTTGGGCATATAGTATCTAAGCAAGGCTTGGCGGTGGATCCCGCTAAAGTAGTTGCTGTGCAGGATTGGAAGACTCCAAGGAATGCAACCGAAGTGAGAAGTTTTCTAGGTCTTGCAGGTTTTTACTGGAAGTTCATCAAGGACTTCGCGAAGATATCCGCTCCTCTTACTAAGTTGACGAAGAAGAACTTAGTTTTTGCTTGGGATATGGACTGTGAGCTTGCTTTTCAGAAACTCAAGAGAGCCCTTACCTCAGCACCAGTTCTAGCTTTACCCGATGGTGGTAAGATGTTTACCGTGTACACTGATGCTTGTGGCACGGGATTGGGCGCCGTTCTGATGCAAGAAGGCAGAGTTATATGTTTTGGTGGTAGGCAACTTAAGGTACATGAGAAGAATTATCCCACTCATGATCTAGAGCTGGCAGCGATAGTATATGCACTCAAGGCCTGGCGTCATTATCTTCTGGGAGAGAGATTTGAGCTGTATACTGATCATAAGTCTTTGAAGTATCTCTTTTCGCAGAAGGATCTGAACTTGAGGCAGCAAAGGTGGATGGAATTCTTGGCGTCCTACGATTTTGATATAGCCTATACCCCTGGCAAGGGGAATGTTGTAGCGGATGCGTTGAGTAGAAAAAGGTTGACACTAAGTCCTCTATTTGTTGAGATGAAGAATTTAGAGTTCTTGGCAACCTTTGATTTCTCTTTGGCGGTTGAGTCGATGACCGGTTCTCTAGCATCTCTTGAGCTCAGGCCTACCCTTCTGGATCAACTTGGGGCTTCGCAGAAGGAAGACCCTCAGATAATTGAGATTATGGATAAGCTGATTCGAGGGGAGACATCTAGTCACCTTGCTCGATATTCTATAGATGATAAGGGTTGGCTGAGGAGAGACGGAAGGCTTTGTGTTCCGATGGTGGAAGACTTGGTGAGGAAAGTTCTTGAGGAAGCACATCGCTCCAAGTTGACTATACATCCGGGTGGAGATAAGATGTATAAGGATATGAAGCGCATTTTCTTCTGGCCTGGAATGAAGAAGGATGTGGCAGAGTTTGTCTCTAGATGTGTTGTTTGTCAGAGAGTAAAAGCCGAGTCGAAGAAGCCCGGTGGGCTATTGCATCCTCTAGAGGTCCCGCTATGGAAGTGGGAGAGTATTTCTATGGACTTTGTTGACGGATTGCCAAGGTCAAGAAAAGGGAATACAAGCATATGGGTCATTGTGGATAGGCTTACGAAGAGTGCTCATTTCATTCCGGTGAAGAGCAAAAGGACCGCATCTGGACTAGCATCAGTATATCTTCGTGAGATAGTACGACTACATGGAGTCCCTTCTAGCATAGTCAGTGACCGAGACCCCATCTTTACTAGTCAGTTCTGGAACAGTTTGCAGGAAGCTATGGGGACGAGGTTGAACCTGAGTACGGCTTATCACCCACAAACGGACGGTCAGACAGAAAGGGTGAATAGGGTACTTGAGGACTTGTTGAGGCTTTGCATTCTGGATTTTGGTGGTACTTGGGAAGACCATCTTCCCCTTGTGGAATTTGCTGATAATAACAGTTATCAGGCGAGCATTGGGATGGCACCGTTTGAGGCTTTATATGGGAGACCGTGCAAGTCACCTACATGTTGGTGGGAGACTACAGATAAGCTTATACTTGGACCTGACATGATTAGAGATACATCCGAGAAGGTCGAGTTGATTAGAAGACGGATGAAGGCGGCCCAAGACAGACAGAAATCTTATGCTGATAGGCGAAGGACTGATTTGGAGTTTGATGTTGGGGATATGGTTTTCGTGAAGGTTTCTCCTTTGCGGAATGTGGTTCGGTTTGGAGCAGTAGGAAAGTTAGCACCAAGGTTTGTTGGACCGTTTCCAGTTGTAGAGAGGATCGGGCAGATGGCCTATAGAGTGGAATTGCCCGAGAAGCTAGCTGGAGTGCATAATGTTTTTCATGTTTCGCATCTCCGGAAGTGTTTGCATAAGTCAGCAGAGGAGGTTGAGCCAAGTGTTCTAGAAGATGTGGAAGTAGAGAAAGAAGCTACCTTGAGGAGAGCTCCGGTTCGTATCTTGGGGACAGAGATCAAGAAGCTAAGGAATCGTGAGGTCAAGTTGGTGAAGGTTCAATGGGGCGAAGCCGAGGAAGACGCAACTTGGGAAACTGAAGACAAGATGCGTAGGCTTTATCCATTCCTTTTTGAGGGTACACTCTCAATCTCTTTATCTTTCCATGTCTATCTAGTTTATCTAGTTCATCGTGTCTATCTTATCATGAGAACCTTAGGTAGAATCCTTTGGATGAAACATGTGTTTGAGACATGTTATGTCTGATGGCTGCAAGTGGTTGCAAGTGTTTGCAAGTGGTTACTCGTGGATGCATGATACACATTAGGCACTAGATCGGCTCACACACTCCTCATATTGCATGTGCACGAGTGTTTATGCTTATGCTTGGATGAAATTTGTATGCTATCACATGGATGTTGCATATGGATGTATGATTGAGCACGCATGCAGATATTATACATTATGTTAGGGATTTGCATACATATGGATACATTTCACTAACATATTTTGCATTGATCTTTGCATTAGATAAGTACATATACACACACTTTTGCATATGTTCATACAGCATTTAGAATCTTTTAAGGACAATGGTTGCTCGTGGATGATGTTTTGAGTAGATGGATGTTGGATGGTAGGATATGTTCTTCCTAACTTGAAGATTTCGGGGACGAAATCCTTTAAGGAGGGGAGAATGTAACAACCCGTATTTTCAATAACCTGTTATAACATAAATCGAGGCAGAATTTAATTCTAAAATTTGAATCAAGGGAAACGGGCTATGCCATTGCGTTCGTCTCGGAAAAATACGCGAAATAGAGTCCGAGTTTTCGAAAATCGGAGTCCGTATGACCCAGTTAAGGCCCATTGAAGTTTTCAGAAATTTCCATATTAAAAACAGATTTAAATTTTAAGTTAAAAACAAGGGTTAGGGCACAACTGGCGTCAGGCGGGAAAAGTCCCGCCAAGACCCCCAAGTCGACAGGCATGTCGACAGGGGTCTAAGGGTGTCAACTGCCCTGTCGACAGCCCTGTCGACACGGGGTGGCCGGGCAGTTTTGCCTGGCGCACCATTTTTGATCTAGGCTTGGTTGTGTGGCTTGGTTCTGGAGAATTCCGAAATCTGATGGACCTAATTCAACCTAGGGTTAATCCTAGGGCTAAAAACACTTTAATCTTCTATAAATAAGACCCTAATCCTACCATAAAACCCCATTATTCATTCTAGCAACCAAACTATGTCAAATTGATTTCTCAAATGGCCTCCACTTAAAAACCCTAGCCTCCACCCTCTTCATAAATCATTCCTATGAAGATTATGATGTTCATACAAGCATTTCTAAGTTGTATGAATGATCATTAGCTTGCATACATCATCAAGTTGCAAGCTTTATTTGCTAAGCTAGAGTTTTTGGGATTTTTGTTAAGGGTGTTTCTTATTGGAGCTTTGTTTTGGGTTTTTATGCTTGCATAAAAGGGCTTCTCAATCTTTACTTGTAGATTTGTGTCTTCATAATATTTGTAAGCCCCCTTACCTTCATTTTAGAAACTCTAAAGTTAAGATGTGATGAAAGTTGGGATTTATGCATGTTTAATAAGTTATGCATGCTTATGCGAGTTCACTATGCCATGTTACACATGTTTAACAAGTTATGCATGTTTATGCAAGTTCACTATGCCATGATTTGCAAGTTTAACAAGTTATGCATGTTTATGCAAGTTCACTATGCCATGATTTGCAAGTTTAACAAGTTATGCATGTTTATGCAAGTTCACTATGCTAAGTTATGCAAGTCCAACATGTTATGCATGTTTATTATGATATGTAAGATTCATCATGTATGTTGTGCCAAGTTCCTTCTTTCTATCCTTTATGCGTTATGACGAATATGTAAGCGATAGAATGACGTTGGGGGGGGGTTTGGGGAAAAACTTAAAATACATGAAAATATAAGATTGGGAATTTACCTATTAAGTTAGGTCTACCCCTTGGGAATTTACCTATTAAGTTAGGTCTACCCAAGTATTTGTTAAACTTGTAATTATGTTTTGAAAATAAAGTGGACATGACACTTAGAAAACATAAGTGTGGCCAACTCGAGGTTGGGTTGAGTTTGTAGCGTAATTCTACCCGGAACCCACCGGCTTAACTAGTGGCTACAAACAATAGGATCCAATGTGAGAAGTTGGTCATGTGGTGCCAAGACCCGAGGTTAGACCAAGTTGTGGTGTAAATCTACCCGGAACCCACCGGCTTAACTATGTAACCGCAACAAAGTCTAATGTGAGAGGTTAAGGCACAATTAAATTAATTAATGCCTCATGATTAGGGTTAAGTCATGGCCCACTAATACTTAACCAATTTTGGGGATACGAGGGATTAAATGGGGTTAAGTGGTGAACTGTTGGTTACACTTAACTAATTTAATCCATGATTAGTGAGGGGTTAAACCACACTTAACCCTCTTAGAAAACCCTAGCAACGTGGTCTGTTCCAGCAGTAATCCCAGTTTGGTATCATTCACAACCCTAGAGGCTAGGCTAGGGCGGGGCACGATTACTGGACTGATGTAAGCGACCAAAGCGACGGCTGAGTGGTACAGCGGTGCGGGTCCAGGCGGGCTACGGACGTGCACGTAGTCCGGTGTTGGACAAACTCGAGGCACGGGTACCAGTAGGTTTAGACTGTGCATTATTGCTTAGGTGTCTGGGGTTGACACCCGAGGGCTTGATACACCCAAAGGTGGACCCGGCACAGTCTGACTACAACCATATGTGGGCCGTATGGACACCAACACTTGACGTGTTAGGTTTATAGGGAGCCGATCGACTAGACCGTTGGGCTGGACCTTGTATTAAGGTCACCTCATGTTATTGGGCCAAAGTTTGGGCTGAGGGATCAATACCTGTTATGTTAGTTTGCTAGTACACTGTGGTGCAAAGCTTAATCTTCCTTATGTGATGACACCTTTATCTATTGCCAGTATGTTCATCCCAGTTTCCATCATAATGTTAACTTTATTAATTTATAGACTGATCGTAGTAGGGCTTACCAGTCTTTTTGACTGACCTGTTTTCTTTCGCTTCTTTTCTTCCGTTCCCCCCCCCCCCCCCCCCAGGTTCTCAGGGAGGGAATAGTGGTGCTTAGCTTGGATCGCTTGCTTGTTTGCTGGATAGCTCATGTATGTCTGGACATTGAGCTCGCTATGGTTTATCATCTTTATTTTGGGGATAGCACTATGTATTTCAGTATTTCTGTTTATGATGTACTAGACATGTTTATTTTGGCGGTTGACTTTATGATGTACTAAACTTGTTTTGAGATGGTTTGAGATATTCTGCTGTTTTATTCTCACTTACTCTGTTCTACATATATATTTATGTTCTTGTTCTGCCTTGATATATCATTATGCATGCTTACCCAGTTCTAACGCCCCCCAGAAGCTAGTGCCCCCGAAAGAGTGACCCTAGCGGAGGTGGGGTGTTACATATATTTACCTACAGCTTGTGCCTATGATCACGCTTAAGAAGCATATTACCTATTTTATGTGTTGGCTTAAGCAAGCAACTACAATAGTGAATTTTTCTTATAGTGTTCCTTCATCATTGTATCACTCCCTTTTAGGAAGTGCACATGAACTTGTCTCACTCTCATATCTTCTACAATAACACTATTCAAAACTGTCTTCTTCACCGTATAAGGTTCAGCTAGTGATTGGGAAATTCTATGGAATATAATCATAAATATGGATGCATCTGTAGAATGTACACATATTTTTGCTTGTTAATGAGGAAACAACTTTGAAGTACATGTGCTTTAACCTTTCTAAAAATAAAACATAAAGAATATTGTATTTTTATTTTACTAAATATAGGTTTTTAACGACTATGTACATGAATACTGACTCAAGTTTCAAAACGTAAATCATACAGCATACTTTGATTTGACAGTATTATTAAATGCATATACTATGTCTTTTAAAGGTTATAAAACTTATTTATGCACTTTGTTTAACACCACAATTCACTTCAAGTTTAATATAATTCAATAAATGTTGCATACAGCAGATTTATTATCTTTCTTAAATTAAATACATTAAATATATTTAAAAGCATAACTTATAATTATTCTAAATATTCAACATTCTAAAGTATTTTAATGATTTCATTATTTAGTTAGGCTAATTTATCTCTATTAATTTAATGGCCAATTGCCCAAGCAAGATTAAGAATCTTGGAAAAGTTGGTTCTCATCACAGCATCAATGTAAATGTTGCTGCATAGTCACGGGAAAGTAAATGCAAATTATAATAATATAAAATTAACTTGAATATTGACTCTATTTGTTGGAGCATTTGATTATCCTAGAGTTTTAATTGTTCCAAGGATAACAACTCCAATACGTTATATTATATTTATAACTGAACCTACTCTGGTATAATAGAAACATTGGTCTAATGAAGCAAGAATCAGAAATCCTATGTGTAATACTAAATTGAAAAAATTGGAATAAAAATCAGATACAAATATTGACAAAAAAAAACTATTTAGTAAAGCATACCACTATAAAAATTATTCAAATAAGTAATAGCTAACATTAATTTCTATATAAAATAATTTACGTATAATTTATTATTTTCACTGAAAGAAAACCTTATCAATTGATAACAGCCCTGCAAAAATAAGCAAAAGGGTTATATTTTTGAATACATTTATTATTAGCAAAGTTAATTATCGGTATTTAATGATTCTCAAATCTGTTTATAATAAGTCCAAGTACATGATAAAATATCAATAAGAAAAAACAATATATAATGTTTCAGTATTTAACTTACAATCGACATGAATGGTCCAAATGGAAAACAAAATCCCATGTGTGTTAAGCAACCTACCACGCCTACCAATCCAACCGTTGAGCTGATATACACATCCAACCTAGTTAGCTTAATTGTCTATTGGCACATTATAAGTATACATCATATCTATTTTGGTTTCAAAGAAAAGTACTCATCTACATTTCACCTAGTTTGGCCAAATGCTTTACCTTTAACCAAATCTTGATTTTTCCACTTTATTATTCTTTCTCGATTTCCATGGACATATAGTTGTGCGTACAATTTAAACAATCATACAAAAGACAATTCTCCAATATTAAATCCATTTACAAAGGATTTATGCAGATTCAAAATGGTTATCCTGCAAATTACGTCTTTTATGTCGCAATGAGGGGAAAAGGAGAATTTTATTTCAGCGGCTGACTCATCTTTATTACGTAACTTTTGATAGACAGAAATCCAAATCACAATAAAAACTGAATTCTCTTTGCCATATTGCATCAGCAGATCATACAATCTAATATATACCATTTTTTCAATTTATATTCAGTAAGGGATCAAGTAAAAGATTTCACACACAATAATATCAAATGCTGCACGCATAGAAATAGGTAACCCGAATGGAGTAAAGCATGTTGTGAGTAATAAGATTAATATTAATCTATCTCTACTTATCGACTACTACAATTATGGGTAATATTAATATATTTTTGTTTATAGTATTAAAATCCAAATGTGATGTAATATTTCCATATATTGTACTAATAGTAATTAATAAAAAAATATTTCTAACGTAAAGTCTATTCAAAATCAAAATCAAACATTAAAATTGATGTAAAATATCTAACCTATCAGATTTTCATTCATTTATGGCTTGAAAGATAAATACAATAAGTTCCATTGGTTTAAATATATTTTGCAATTATCGTGCTTCATACATTTATTTGTTGAAGTTTCAAATTAAGCAAAAATATACGATGAAGGTCCAAACGAAGTTACCTTTTCCATACTGCAACCTTCCAAACATTTATATCCTTCTTTGATGTGATCAACTTTTAAATATTTCTGTTTATTTTAATTCCCTTGGCTATAGCAAACAGACGCATAGGAAATGTTTATCTCCCTTGATCTTTTAAAAACCAATAAATACCCAAATTTATTAGCCAAAGCATTTATGAGGTCTGAATTTAGTGAAGCAAGCATCACTGTAAAGCTTATATTAACATAAAATACCTTATTGTTGATGTTGATTCTACTTTGCATACATACTTTTGGAAGATTGCAATATTTTAGTATACACCAGTTAGTTGAATTGATATTTCCAACATATATGGATTGGACTATGCCGCAACCTGATCATTAACATCCTTTTTTTGTTTATTTAACTTTGTACACTGGTCTTGATAATGCTTAATTAATAGACTTGGAACCACAGAGCAACTACAATTTTTTGTTATTTTCTCTCAGAAACTGGGGGATTTTTTTTATTATTATTATATGTTAAATTAATAAATGATTTTGCAACTGAATAAACTGAAGGAATTTCAACTAAAAACACTGTTATTTTAGTATTCTTGTTCTCTAGAGATGATGAACATTGTAATAAGTTAAAGAGGAGTGTTTTGAAAATTACATATGCAACATGCGCTCACAATCCTAGGTAATACTACTTGCAATATGGCTACGAATAAAATACAAAGAAGATTGATAATCATCAAAAGTTGGCCCACTTGTACCTTCTAAGTGTGAGCCTTGCATTTCTGCATAATCAGAAGTGTATCACATCTTTTCGGCATTGTTTGACAATCATCAGACCTATAAATCACACTAATCCATATTAGAAAAAGAATTTATGATAGACATAAATTTTGATAAGTAAAATGTGCCTTCTACATTGGTCTGTTAATATTTCCAAAGCTTGATTGAATTATTGGTATCTTTAGTTTTCTTTGCAAAGCCACTTGATTATAATGGATGTTGACCATCAATTGTTTGATAAAATAAGACTGAGTCATAAAAATATTTACTTAACCAAAATTGTTGCACTACGGAAAAATTCACCAATTTGGAAGTGTAAGAATTTTGATGATAAAGGCTTGGCGCACTCACGAATTGTTTGTGCAGTTGATAAAAAGACAGTCTTTATTTACAATAGTTATCAGAGAACAGTGGAAAATTATTCATTGTTAACTAATTTGTTATTGGGTAACAAAAATTGTAATAT
Organism: Allium sativum; assembly: GCA_030737875.1. NCBI lineage: Eukaryota > Viridiplantae > Streptophyta > Magnoliopsida > Asparagales > Amaryllidaceae > Allium > Allium sativum. The sequence goes on from CM060923.1 coordinate 276,748,041, forward strand.
GCAAAATGATGTGTACTGTTAACTAAATACAGTCTAAATGAAAAAATACCTTAACAAAATTAAACATCAACTTAGAACCAAAATATTTTTATATTTTCCGAGGAATAGTCATGAAATCAGAAAAGGTACATTGAATGACATCGCTAATCATTTGGCAGGCAAAATATTATGTTCTTAGTTGATTTTTAGTTAGTGGAATCAAAACATAGAAGGACGAACTGAAAAGCAGATGACATAAAATTTGTTAGGTTAAAAATGATGTAAATCGTCATGGTTGTGCTCTTCTTACTATGAAAAATTAGTCGTAAGCAATCACCTAAGAGAAATACGATATTAATAACCAAATTATATGTAGCAATCACATAAAACTGTGGTGAGCAAATGAATTTCGCACCTAATCAAATCTTATTTTACCAATATTGAAAAGAAGAGACTGACCCACTATAGATGCACTTGATGATCTGCATCACAAATAATCATGCATATCAGGATACAATGCTATAATACTTGTAAATTTGAATGGATTAAGAAAATATCACATGTTTCTGTAATTGATAATGAAACATGAAATTCAAAAGAAGGTTCAATGCAATAAATATAAAAACCAAATCCTTGATCTAAAATGAGTAGAGCAAAGAAATGAAAATAGTAAAAAAGTTGTAATATCCTTCCTATGTAGCAGAAATAAGCTTCAATTCACAATCTAACAGAATAAGCAAAAAAACACATTATCTGAAAGAAGTATGCATGTTACTGAAACTAAGTAACAATTTACTACCATGCCAAGAAAGAGAAATTTATAAATTTCATTTGCTGCTATTCCTTTAAAAGGAAAAACATTAAGCAAACCGAAATAAAAAATAATAATGAAACTAAAATCAAATAATGAAACATAAATGTCTTGTCCAATAATTTTTCTTTGTACAAAATGCTTGTATGATCTATCTGATTTCACATTATAACTATAGGATCATATCCAATATTGCATCAGATATGTTTCTGATGTTATTGCACTATAACAAAAACACCATATTACAACTTTAATTTTACAACGGTGGTAAACGCACCGTTGTAATAAATGGGTTTTTACAACGGTGGTAAAAGCACCGTTGTAATAAATGGTTTTTTACAACGGTGGTATAAACACCGTTGTAACTACAACAAAAACACCATATTACAACTTTAATTTTACAACGGTGGTTAAAGCACCGTTGTAATAAATTTTTTTTACAACTTTTTTCCAGAAAAGTTGTAATAAATTTATTTTTAACAACTGTGTTATTTTGACAGCTGTAATAAAAGCCTATCACAACTTTTATTTTTTGACTGTTGTAATATATGACTATATTTTAATATTAATTATTTTCATTAAATAATTTTTAATAATTAATATTTACAACTAATTTGTAATTGACAACCAATTAGTAATTATTAATTAATAATCAATAAATACATATTTAATATTTAATTAAAAATACATCAATCAATAAATAAATAATTCCTACTAATAATTACTAATTAACAACCAATTAGTAATTATTTAATAATAATCAACATATAAATATTAAATATTTAATTAAAAATAATTATTTATAACTACTTCATTATTAAGTACTAGTAATTAATTAGTAAGTAATAACTAATGAGCGGTTAATAATCAATTAATTAATAATCAATAAGTAAATAACAATTAATAAATATTTAATTTATAATTAATCATGACTATTAGTAGTAATTAATATTTAGTATATAATATTTTTTAATAAGTAATCGTTGTTGAAAGTTTTTCCAAAATCTTTTGTAAAATATGATCCCTACGGAGGGGGGGTCCAAGGGGGGTGGCAACCCCCCAAGGTGGGGGTGCGGGGGCAACGCCCACGCTAACGGTACATTTTGTGTACTGTTTAGTTGTAAATATTAAAACTTAAACCTGGGGCATGAAATTTAAACGCACGAAATTTAAACGCATGAAACTTAAACCTGAGTACCAATAATCAGACCAAGGATAACTATACTAAAAATTTAAACTTAATTTCAGCCTAGTTTCAGGATCCAACCCATTATTAACGTGCAGCCCTCATTTGATTTACCAAACCCTAACACGCAAGACTCACTCAACAAGGAGCCGCCGCCTATACCTTTTGCATTCCAATTCGCTTGAAAAAAACCCTAGTTCCAAAAGAAAAAAAATGGCGATTACTCTCATTCGTTTTCGATTTCCAGCGTCTCCAAGAATTTTCATCCCCCCTTCGATTTCCAGCATCTTCATCCTCCTTCGATTTCCAGCATCTTCGAGTTCCGAGCTCCTAGCAATCGAGCATCCAACGAGGAAGGACCCGTTTACTGGTTTATTTATTCCCAGCAATCGAGCATCCCAGCAATCTCCGACTTTCGATTTCCAGCGACGCTATTATTGATTTTGAAGATGACAATGAAACTTGGACGGGTGGTGCCAGAAGACTCGATTTTGGGGATCAGAAAATCGACTTTGGGAGAGTGACCAGGCAAAGGCTCGATTTTGTTTACTGGTTTATATATATATTCTTGTTTCTTCTTCAATTCATTAGTTTAGTTCATTTTAAATTCCTGCCTTACTTTCAGTTAATTGTAGGTTGTTTTTCCATTCCTAGTTGATAGTTAATCATAGTTCATAGTGGATAATCATAGTTAATATTCCTAGTTGGTGCACAATACCGATTTAGATTCAACTATATTTGGAACTGGATTCTGCACTAATGTAAATAATTTTTATAGAGGAAAACCTGTAAACATTCAAAACCAAGTGATGACCTCAATTATGTGTCGTTGCTTTTGAGAAAATTGTGTTATGTTCAATATTCTTGTTCAGTTTTTCAACTGAATTTATGCTTTCTCTTTACACGAGCTGAAAAAAAAGTATTGTTTTTTATTAACTGCAATGGTGTTAAAAGAAAATTACTCATTGTTCAAGATTGGTTGCAGGAAAGAGATTGCTTTCATTGATTGCTTTCATTTAGTGGTTGATTTTGTTTTACGTCTCCAGTTGTTTATAATAATTGTAATAATTTTTGCTATTATTTTGATAGGAAGTGATAAAATCATTTCAAGTTTACAAATATCGGAAAGGATTGGTTCTTGGCAGAGATGAGTCATGGTCACAAAGCTCTATTTGAAGGTATGGATATGAAACCATAAGCTATATAATTTTGTTGATGTGCAAAATTATGAGTTATCTCCATCCACATGCATACTCCAGTTAACAAAATCGCTACATGAGTTGAAATAATTTGTCATAAAAGAGCTAACATGATTGTACACTATTTGATATGTGGCTAGTGCTTCATCCAATCTCTTTTTATTTCGTCTACTCTTTTCAATTTCCTTATAAATTATCTGTTCATTACAGAAATAGTGTAAGACTTATCTAAGAGAGTAATAAAAGCTAATATTTAGTGATTCCGGTCAAGCCAGATCTTATACTGAACTTCCTAGTTTGGATATCTGCCAATTAGCCTTGGACATTTGGACTTGTATCATTTCTTGTCACGTTCAGTCCAACTTGAAATCTATCATTTTGTACAGCTTCAGTTCAACTAAGATCGCTTATATAGTTCTTGTTCAATCAAGTTCATTTATAAAGAAAACTTATTAAATGAGTCCAAATTAGTTGTGGTTGATGTAAATATGTGAGCTGCTACAAGTAGAATGTGTGGACTGCTTGTTAGGTGATATTATCACGTGCTTGTTAGCTGTTTATTTTGTGCACTCACATGTTTTCAATTTTCGTTACATGCATAAATCTATACTGCAGCACTAACAGTTTGATAATTTCTTTCTTAGGAATGGATATTAAGGAGAAAAAGGAGCACAAGGAGATTAACATGAGCAGAAGAAAGTTAGAACTGTTATAAAGTCTTTGTATCTTCAGTTTTGTCAGTGTATTATCTAAAAAAAATGATGAGTTTGAAATTAATAATATATTGTTTTCGTTTATGTTTTAAGTTTGTTTGATATCTTCAGTTTTTTTAGATAATATGTTCTGCAATGAATTCTTTTATTAGTAATATGTATATAATTTGTGGATATATTACAATTGTAAAATATAAAAATTGTAAAATATAAAAATTGTAATAAAATATATCATCACAACGGTTATAATTAGTTGTAAAAATTAAAACAACAACGGTGCATAATTGTTGTAATAAACTTATTACAACGGTGGAAAAAAGTTGTAAAATATACATATTACAACGGTGTTGCAACAGTGCAGAAAAGTTGTAAAAAATATTAGGCTATTACAACTTCTTAATACATGACGGTTTGCCCACCGTTGTAAAATGTATATTACAACGGTGTTCCACCGTTGTAATAGGGTCATTTTGTTGTAGTGTGTTTACATAATTTATTTATTCTGTCATAGAAAACGGAGGAAATAGTTATGTAATTTTAAAAAGAATAACCATTACGCATGCATAAAGAAGAAATCCTTTGAAGCAAACCTTTAAGCAAATATATTAGCCATAAGGAGGCTAAAATCACTTGAGATGCAATTCATGTAATACTTACTATTGAAATAAAAAATCAGTTAAGAGAACACCAGATGAAACAGTTATCCTTAAGATTGGCTAAATTCAAGTTCTGAACCACTTCAAGTTTAAATCATTTAGTAGAAGCAACAACTTCAACGCCAAAAGCATAGTACAATGCCTGCTTATCAACTGAAAAATAAGCAAGCAATAACCTATTATAAATGGATAGATGATAAGTAGAAAAATCGAATTAAGATGATACTGACAAAAAGAGTTGCCATAGGTGGTATATGTTCACAAAGTTTACGCAACTGAAAAGAACTTAACCATATAAATGCACATGCACAAACAAATGGACACACATATGATTAAAAGCTAGACTGATATTACAGGACTGAAACCATTAGTTATCCAATGTTTAAGTACATAACCAAGAAATGTCATACCGATTAAATGTAGACTATCTTATTAAGTAAGTACAAACCTATTAAAAAAATCAACTGTAAAATAGCAGTGGAGGGAAGAGTGAAGTGTATGCAAGGACAATAAAGAATTGAGCAACTACTATTTGATGTTTCACAACCTGAAACTGGATCAAAATGAGAGCATACAATCCATGTCTTCCATTCAAAATTTCGTAAATAAATAGATATACCGGTCAATGGATTTAAAAGTTTGAAAACTTTGAAATCAATGACATAGTTTAATTCTTCTCTACACTATTGGAATTGAACGTCATCTGAAAATGAAGATAAAATGTCAATATACCAAAAAGGCTAGTATTGTTAGGCGATAGTACAAAATGAAGAATCTCATGGTAAGTGATTACCAAGCAGTGGATAATAAGCGCTTTCCACCAACATCTAGTGGTATCCTATTATCCCTAATTAAAGAATAGCAACAGTTAAATATTTTTTGATCAAAAGAAACGGATGTAACTTCTTACTTTTAAAAGGTAATATTATATATAAATGCAAACTATTTTAAGAAGCAAGAATCGAAATATTTGCAGATCTGCTCAGGATCAATAGTTAATTGGATGATGCAAAAATAAATCATATTCGAAAAATTGCTAATTTGATGTTTTAGCGCAAAAAAAAAAAAAAAAAAGAAAGAAAGACGAAGAATACCCAACTGGATTCGTAATCACCTCACGTAGATGCATCTAGTATTATAAATCCGCGGAGAAAAAAATACTAGCAAGGCTCTAAAATCTCATAAATCGAACGGATCATTGGTGACACGTCGAGTGAGAAGCGGATGGCGGAAAGCGCTGAGAAGAAACACACAAAAAAAGTTGATGAGAATAAGAAGGAGAACAATCAGTTCGCTTCTCTCAAACAAAAAATAGTTGAATTGAAGGATGAAGTGGAGAAAGGACCGGGAAGAGACATAGTTAGGGCTGTGTAGGCGAAGCGAAGTGATGAAGCGTAAAATTATTAAGAAACGGGATAAACAGGAGAAGGGAATGAAAAACGTGACGCTTCATTTCAAAAATGACGTGGCACACCTGAGAGGCCTAGAATGCAAACTCGGTAATTATAATATAGTATAGATATTGTAACAGGGCTTGCTGCCAAGTTTATAGTTTTATTATGACTATATATCTAAGAGTAGCTATCACAAGCTTGTGTCTTCTTTCAATTTGCTATTTTGTAGTTACTCTATATTATCAAGTGATAGGCTATATATTATTAATAATCAAATTCCACTATTAAAATGAAGGATGCAACAACTTTTTTTTCATAGTTGGTACACTATCAAGGGTCATACCTTATAGGAGAAAATACCGTACTAAACCTTAATCCAACATTGATATATGCATGATGTTTATGAGAAATGAAGTAAAATTTGTTCACATGCATCTCATCATTGACGAGAGCCTGGCTTTCTTTACTCCTATGACAAAAAAATTCTATTCAGTTTGTAACCAATTAAAAAATTCAAAAAGTTGATATGGAAGGGTGAGAAAATATAACAGTTATTTATCAAGCATTTTCTGATGAGGCCGCTTAAACGTAGCATAGTTTGTCTTACAATTTGGTATGGATTACACGTTACGTCGGTTGAGTATACAAGACATAGTTATGTAATCTGAGCTATGCAGCAAATATTTATGTGTACATTTCATGGTTTTGTGTCTTGAAATTGAAATTTTATTGCAATTGATCAAACACTAAGTTTTTCTTTCAGAAAATAATAGTTGTCGATTGATTAACAACTTAAATTTATCCTTGAAAGAGTTTGTAAAGAGAACGACATATGCTTCAGTGCTGAAGACTGTAGATGAATTGCCACTTTTGTTGTACTGTTAGATGTAAAAGTTACATATTACATTAGTTTACATGACGGTCTCTGTCACCACCAATTTTGTCAACGTGCCAACTGTAGGAAGCATGGCTTCCTAGCATTATACTCGGTTGAACATATATGATACAAAGTAGATGTTAGAACATATTTTGAAACTTAGAAGGTAGATGTTTTGGCATGTGTTCAGGTTTGGGCTAAGTGTACAGCAGTAGTGCAATAACTGTTTTTTTGAGATCATTGAACAAACCTTTTGAAATCCTTTCTGTCCAACCGTATTTTTATTTTTTTCCAGTAACATTCTGCAACTTGGTATCAAATGTGTTTTTTAACCTCTATATTTCAAGTTAACCTCTAGATGTTAAATGTACAAGGTGCAATTTTCATTCCCACATTTTTGTTATCAGTGATGAATCTAGCACGTGGGCCGGGTGGGCAGTTGCCCAACCAAAGATTTTCTTGGAAAACTAAGTAGAAGAAAAGGACCAAAAGGAAAAAAAAATGCGTTCGAGATATCGAAATTCTTCCGCTCGCCTCTCCCAAGTCGTAGCTTGTATCCCTAAACATCCGTGTCATCGGCGTTGATGTTCTTCAATTCATTCTTCGTACATGATTTGATTAATTAAGTTAAAAACCTAAAGTTTCGTTCAAAAGTCTGCAATTTTAATTGAATTTCCTTTCCACGCTTCAGACCCTGTTTGAGAGGTAAATTCGAAATATTCTTCTTTTTATTATTATTTCTTGTAGCTTTTGTCCTTTATTCTTTTTAGACCTATTAGTTATTGCATCTATTTTATTCTAATGAGTTGATTATTTGATTAGATTATAAAAATTGTGTCTCTACAGGAAGCATCATAATTTTTTTATTACTCCTTAGTGTTGGAGTTGTACCTTCTAGTTAAAATTTTGTTCCCTAAATGGTTGATAAAAACTACAAATAATTTAAATTGTTTGATGCAGTTTAGATCATTGGTTTTGGATTTCATATATGTATTGAATTAGTGATGTTATGCAACTAATCAAACTTCATTATTTTAATGTGTCAAAATTTACTACAATAAAGAACTTCAATTAAATCTTGATTTTTTCGATTATTTATACAACTCTGTCCAACGCAAAACAAAATCCTGGTTTCGTCACTGTTTGTTCTCCTACCATGATATTTGGATTTAAATTTCCGATGCATGTACACTCACACATCCCTTTGGTTTTATATTTTCCATAAATATACGTTAAGCTTTTGATCTGGGTATGGTTTCAGGACCTTCAGTTGTTTTTTTGGTCAGGCGATTTAATTTAGTGGTTGAAGCCTTTTCTGTATCTTGGTTTCAAGTTAAACCCTTTGTATCGAATATGAACTGATAATGAATTATAATTATTTTTTTCATCGGTTGCTTTTTAAGACGCTTGAATATAAATTAATTGCATTTGAGTTTTTATCAAATATGAGACTAAATTTTAGTAGTGTAGCCAATTATCCAGTTGAACCATCCCCCCCCCCCCCCCCCCCCCCAAAAAAAGAAGAAAAATGAAGAAAAAAAAACCTCTAAACTGATCTTATGTATAATATCACGAATTAGAAAGAACAGTTATTGTCTTATCCATTAAATAAATTGCTTTAGTTTGTTTAGAGGATGCTATTTTGCTTGGAGCATTGCCACACTAAAAAATCTCTAGGAATGAGTTATCGTACATGGTAGACAAGATTTCTGATCTTGGAGAAGTTACAACTAATGATTATTTAACTCTACCTTAATTTTAGACATTCACAAAAACTACATGATAAGAAAGAAAAATATGTAAAAGAAATGATTTATAGTATTCATCTGATTCATGCATATTATGATATACACAATTTTGTACATACATGCATATAATATAAATATTTGTAAGAGGATTTTCTTCTAAAGGACAAATTACCCAAAATTTTGATGAAAAGTGTACGAAGTTTGGTTTTTAGGGAGGACAACTTTTAGTGCAAAAGTGGAATTCAGGGGCCCCACTGTCATTTCCCCTTTTACACTAAAATGTGTCCTTTTGGCTAAATTCCAAAATTTGTATACTTTTCACCATATTTTTGGCTAAGTTTGTCCTTTATTCTATTTTCCACTGTTTGGAATTTAATTGTGGTTCTTTAGCTACAAATTGATCTTAGCATACTGCGTTTATCTCTACAATCTATTTTTATCCTCTTTATCCACACAAATATTTGCATATATGCGTATAATACGAGTACTATGATTTATATAAAAGCTTGATAGTACTTATCGGAAACATGCATATTTTGATACACATTATTTTGTGCGTAAATGCATATACTACAAGTATTTGGAAGCCAACACAATTCGTTTTCTACACATCGATCATAGCATAAGGTGTTTGTCACTACAATTCTATAGTTATCCTTTTTAACTGCATAAATATTTGCATATATTTGTTCAATTGAACCATCGGTTAAGTCAACTTAACTACTTGGAAAATTCCAGTGATACATTCTAGTCCAAATCTACTGAAATTTACGGGCTGTTTTTGTGTCTGCTTACTGGCCAACTTTCTAACATCCTCAACTACAGACCCCTTGTTATTGGGAAAACATAACTATACTTAGCATACTGAATCTACCTTTAGATGCTTTTATAAAATCATAATGTGCATCAGCTTTGACTGGAATTCTACAAAATAATATAAGCTCAGACAACTAATGTATACTTATATAGCATACTTCATGGTGGTTTGTTGTCATAAAAGGTGATTAACTTTTGATTTGTGATAAAAGCTTATCCAATTTTGGAGTTATGGGTTTGATTTTATATATAGGTTTTGTAAAGGGTTGTTTCAAAGGACATTATTGTCCAAAAAATTAACTGCGACTCAATGCTCTTAAGAACCCGCTTTGCTATTTATCTAAATATTATATTGTGCTCCAGATTTGGATTTAAACATATTTTAAAACTTTACTTGGTTCAATATAATTAGGGTTTCAGCTGAAAATACCAAAATTATATTTTGTGCATGTTATGATTCAGTAATTATGCATTACTATAGTATTGAAAATAACTTAATACTTCCTAGAAACAACTATCACTTCCACTGAATTATTGCATATATGGACTTCCATCACCCTTTTCTTATATTAGAACATAATCTCAATTCCGAACCTTACGAAATTTAGACCTATTCGATTTTGCATTGTATACCCAAGAAAATGGATGGTTTTACATATGGTGCTTCAACTGTGTCATTTTAGCCTGCTACAAACTATATGCTTTGATCACTTCTACTGGCCTTTTTATAGCTAAGGGTTTTAAAAAGCTTTACCAATAACAATCTTCATAAATCATTTTGCCGTAATACAGGTTTCACTATGATCAAAATTTCTTCTTATTTGTTTTGATCTAATTTCATATGATTTTCTTAGCCCATAAAATTTCTTCATTTGATTTACATTTTCAGGAAAATACCCTGAAGGGCAAAAGGAACAAAAAATTGTTCCATAAGGACAAGAGGAAAAAATTTTGTCCATAAGGACAAATTTAACTGTAAAGTAGGAATTATAGTGGGCCCCTAAATTACTCCCATTACACTAAATTTTGTCCTTGAGAATAAAATTATGCCCCTTTGTCTTTATGGAACAATTTTTTGTTCCTTTTGTCCTTCAGCATAAAAAACCCTTACATTTTCAGCTTTTGAAATTTATTACGTTGATAACAAAGTTCGTCTGATTCAATTTATTGCATAAACTTAAAGTTAATATCTAAAAATGTGGAAAATAGGGAGAAGGACAAACTTAACAAAAAAATTGGTGAAAAGTATGGAAGGTTTAGAATTTAGTTGTAACGACGTGATTTTCGATGCCTCGAAAGTCGTGTCATTATTTAAAGAATTTAGAAGGTGAGATAGAAAAGATAGAACTTATAGAATAGAAGAATAAGAAGAACATCAGAATTACACAGCGGAATTGATCTCACAGCGGAATTTCACAAAATACATAATATATTACATAACAGAGTTTGTTACATCAGAGTGCATCATTCGAATACAACATCATACGTGATACTGGCCCAATACATAAACTGGATACTTAGAGATGGATATAGCTACTAGACTGGTTCTTGAACTCCTATTCCACGATACTTCAAAAGAGTTCCATTAGACACCTGGATCACTTGTCTACTCATAACAAGTGTTATGAGTACCCAAGAGTTTAGGAAACACAGAAAACAAACTCTGGGTCAGTCAGCGGACTGGTGTGAGTAAACACAGTTAAAAGATGTAAAACAGAGTAGTAAGAAATAAGGTTTTCCAGATTTATTTGCTTTAGAATCTTTAGACCAATCCATAACTAATATATGGATTATGACCCAAGTATTTTATATCAAACAATTTGATATTACGATAGTTTTTATCAAATAAATAATCATCTAGTGAAATGCTTGTATCTCACGTTCACGTATATAGTATACAATCAAAAGTCGCAGAGCGCTTATTGGAGATCGGATTCCAACAGACAAGGTATGGGAGCACCTGCCGATCAGTGTACTCTAGAGAGGATACACTGGGGTTCAACAAGAACGTCTTGCAACCCGGCCACACATGACCGTCCACTCATTTAGCTTGAGTATAACGAATATATTACCACCTCTACGGTTGGTACCAACATAATCGTTCCCGGGAGATATAGAATTGAAAAGAAGTAACAAATATGAATATTCTCTAGATGGTGATAATATACCCTGCTTGGGTATGACCCAACTAGCCATGCTGCCTAGCCCAACTTTTGTTACTTCCTGGTTGTGAGGTTTTAAGGTCACGTTTATTCTTATGACAGACTCATTTCTTCAATTACTTTGAATGCCACATCGTGATATCCATCAGGAACACTCATTCGATTACCCAAATATATTGCGGGCAATAAAGCTAAGAGAAACGAATTTCTCCGCCACCAACGTAATATATTTACGTAAATTCGATGTGTAGAATCTATCTGATATACGTTGTTAGACACTCGTCCATTCGGGTTTGTCCTGGGACTGAACAGACCGAAGGTACTATTTAAAATAGTCCTTGCATATCTTCGTCTTCAATATTTCTGACACGCGTTGTATACTTCGAGTCGAAGTGGAATATTTATTCCGGACTCTTCGAAACGATGTACGAAATGTCTTTTTATAGTCAATAAATAATTATCAGCTTAATCATGATTATTATTCAGTTTACACATTAATTATCATCACATAAACAGTATATGTTTATCTTGTTCATATCTGGAGAGTAGTATTGACCTTTAAAAATGAATAGTCAAAGTGTGTGCATTGCACACGGTACTCTATTCAGCTTGGCTCATTATTTAGAAATTGATAAATGAAGCACGTGCTTCGCACACGTTATTTTGCTTCGTTCATCGTCGATGTTTAGACAATGTTCAATACTCCATTTCTTCTGGTAAGTTATTTTATTACCTCTAATTTATCATAAATAAATTAGTTTAATACACTACAACAAAATTAGTTATTTGCTACGCAAAATATTGCGACACAAAATAATAAGTCGCAAAAGGTGGATATTTGCAATGGTTAGTTATGTCGCAAGTAATATAGGTAGTAAATGATCATTCTACTTAACATATATTATCTACGACTTTATTATGCGTTGTAAGTAAACATACTAATACAAAAAATAAACATTCATTCAAATTTGTCTATAATTGCTACGTAACACAAGTGTCGCAAATGAAATAAATTATTGGCAACGCTAATATGTGTTTGCAATGTTTCTTTGATGTTACTGACGTATCTTTATGTCGCTAAAGGTCAATATCAACGACATTTTTAATGTTGCGATTTTTTTTTTTACATCTATTATTCTATATCATTTATACAATAGCTACACCGTCTTTTGCCTTGAATAATTATTCATTAAAAAAGCTCAATTATGTAAGTACAATTTATATCGCACTTACTCAAATTCCATAGAAATTTTTAATGATGTAAATTAACAACTGAAATAGGATTTTTGTGCACTTTAGATGTTATACAAATTTTATTAATCAAACACTTTAGATAGACGGATAACATTTTACTTTCCATAATTTGTTATTGTTGTGCTTGTTGGAAAATATATAATACAAATTTTATAAGGGGTCGTTACTATGTGTCTAATGGCACATGTTAGTAATGTCATTTATATGTAGTTGACAAATTTTTTTATTCAAAATACCTATTTAATTTTTAAAACATGATTAATGAGAGGAATTCAAGGAGTCATTAAATTAATTTTGAACATACAAACTGATTTGTTATGTTATAATAGTCTTAATAAAATTAGATACCCAAAAGTTGGAAACGTGATGCATATACTAAAAATTCCGTAGGGTCAACTTTATAAAATACATAATTGCCTAATACCGCACCATTGAATACGGTAATATCTTTTATTCCTCTCACTCTCACTTCTGCCGCTCATTCCTTCGGAATTTAATTTAGGGTTTTAATTTCTCCCTCTTTCAGCGCCGCACCATTGAATACGGTAATATCTTTTATTCTTCTCACTGCTGCCGCTCACTTTTCTGTGCGTTCTTTTCATTCCTTCAGAATTTAATTTAGGGTTTTAATTTCTCCCTCTTCTAGCGTTCGCGAGGTTCAACGTTCTTCAATCGAACAAGGGGCTATTGGGGTTCCAACGATAAGTCTCTCGATTCATTTTTGAGCATTGCTATTTCTCAATAGTATCTGGTATGTCATTTTTGTTAATTAGCTTTTTTATTTTTGTTCTTTTCTTGGGATTTATCTGTTGATATTTTGGGAAACAATCAGTTGTGTTTATATTGTACAATGACAAACCATGCAATATTCTTTACAGGAAAAGCTATTTTCGTATTCTAGGATGTAGAAAGATACCCTTGCGTGCAACTGTTTCTTCACATTGGGTAATTTTTTATAAAGAATCTGATCAAGAAAAAAATTAATCAAGAAGGAATCAAAACTCATACAATTAGCGGTTAAAACTTAAACTGAAATTATGATATTTTAAAATTTTATTTCTGTAGCCCATTGATAATTTAGAGATTTTTGAAAATCTTTGACACGTTCTATGAATTACTTTATTGAATTAAATGGTCAGTCTTTGTTTGTTAATTAATAAATTCTGGCCATTATGGTACAACACTAGCGCTAAGGAAAATTTTCAAATTTTTGTGTGGATGTCTATGGCGTCTAGCAAGTCAGCAACTTCACCGCTGCTGTTGGAGCAGTAATCAAATTAGTACCTGTTTTCATATAGACTTTTGTTATGTCTTTTGATTTTGTTCTGCATTGCTGCTGCTATTCTTGCAGTTGAATATTTTTTAATTGCTTTTTCCTACATCTGTTTTGAATATATTTGTTGCAATGCCACCTTGCTGTTGTTTTTTATTTATTTTACTTTTAGGGCTATTAGTTTGATATTTATTTCTTTTTAATGAACTAAAGTATTATTGCGGTGTCCCTTTAAGCTTCTTTACATATGTTTTTCTTTTAATTAATTGATTTATTAAGGACTTAGTTTTGTATTTCTTATTCCCTTCTTATTAATCGCTTCACTAAATCAAGTGGCCATTCGATGTTAATTTATTACTAAATTTTAGCCTTTATGATTCAGTAATGCTAATTAGGATACGTTTCAAAATATTCGACTTCTTTTAAGAAAACACACACATATGCTAGTATATAATGATGTCCTATCCAAAATAACGTTTCCAAAAGAGCGACAAACAGAAGAAAACATAAGTTAAAACTTAAAACCATCCGCACGAAGCAAGTATCTCAGCAGCTACAAGAGTCTGAATAATAATCTGATAATAAAACATTATTGGAAGATCCATCGTGAGATTATGATAGTTCATTAGATCTTCCTATACTTAACTACAAGAATTAATCATTATATTTCCTAGGAATCGTGTGATGTATATATGAAAATAATAAATTTATACATTTAAAACATATTAGTTTTTTCCATTCTAAATAAAATTGTACTATTATAATACAAAAATCATTTTACATGGGGATATTTGTTATTAATTTACCCTATTGGAAAGAAATGGATAGAACTTGGGTGCATTCGCAAAATAGACATTGGCCAGAATACATAGATTGTATTAAAGAATTCATGGAGATAGCCCGCAACCATAAAGATAGTATGGATAGAGTGATGTGTCCTTGTGGTAGATGCAAAAATAGAGCAGGGTACTTCCATATTGATATAGTTGAACAACATTTATGGAACAATGGTATGGATAAAACTTATACTCGATGGGTATATCATGGTGAAGATTAAGAAACTCTATCTGATGATGATTATGTTGATGATTCTGATAATGATGGAATTTTTTCTAGTAGTGAAGGAGAACGATTAGGTGGATTGCATGACATGCTTGAAGAATTGCGTGCTGCTACTTTTACAAATGTCGAAAATGTAGGGCAAAGCGAAGAATTTGGGAATTGCTTTAATGCGTGCGATGTTAATCATAATACTTTTGACAATCTTTTGAATGATGCAATTCAACCTCCTAATCCTGGTTGTAGGAAATTTACAAAGTTGGACTTTATTGTAAAGTTAATGCATTTAAAGACGATTAACAATTGGACTAACAAATCTTTTAATATGGCCCTTGAGTTGTTTAAAGCAGCACTACCTATGGGCGAGACACTTCCAAAATCATATTATGAGGCAAAGACATTGATGCGAAATTTAGGGCTTGGTTACGTACTGATTCATGCATGCATTTATGATTGTGTCATATTTTGGAAGGAATATGAAGCTCATGTGACTTGTCCTATATGCAATGAGCCAAGGTATAAAGTTGTCGAAGGAAAAGGTAAGAAAATACCACGAAAAGTTCTTCGATATTTTCCACTTAAACCAAGACTTCAACGATTATTTGCTTCAAAGATGATCGCTGAAGACATGAGATGGCATAAGGATAAGCGCAATCCACAGGAGAATGTATTTAGACATCCAGCAGATTCTAAGGCTTGGAAAGAGTTCGATAACGAACATGAGTGGTTTTCTAATGATCCACGCAATGTTCGACTTGGTCTAGCAACTGATGGATTTAATCCTTTTCATGATATGAGCAACTCATATAGCATGTGGCCAGTAATGGTCATGCCGTATAACTTGCCTCCTTGGAAATGCATGAAAGATTCATTTATTTTCATGTCTTTACTCATACCCGGACCTAAAGAGCCAGGAAATGATATTGATGTATACTTACGTCCAATAATAGATGAATTGAAAGAATTATGGGAATGTGGGATAGATACGTATGATTCTGTTACAAATGATCATTTTAAGTTGCATGCAGCTTTGTTGTGGACAATAAATGACTTTCCTGCATATGGAAATTTGTCTGGATGGAGTACTAAAGGGTACATGGCGTGTCCAATTTGCAATAAGGATACGTGTTCAATGTACTTGAAACATGGAAGAAAGCTATTTATATGGGTCATCGTCGGTTTTTACCACAAAAGCATGCTTGGAGAACCCGTGGAAGACATTTGATTGATGGAAAGAGTGAAGCCAGAGTACAACCAAAAAGACTGTCTGGTGATCAAATCTTATCCCAATTGGAATGTATTGAACATAAATGTTTTGGGAAAGCTCCATGTAATAAGAAAAGGAAGCGTACCGAGGTTGAGCTAAATTGAAAAAAACATTTGTGAAAATGTTGTCTGCAAGTTGTGGAATATAGAAGGAAAAACAAAAGATACAGTAAAAGCCCGACTTGACCTTGAGGCAATGAACATGAGACATGAGTTGCATCCAATCAAAAAGGGAGACAAACTCATAGTACCACCTGCATCCTATACTTTGTCATCAAAAGAAAGAAAATCATTATGTGAATGGTTGAAATCAATAAAGTTTCCAGATGGTTATGCATCAAACATTTCTCATTGTGTGAATGTAAAAGATTCTAAGATATCGGGAATGAAAAGTCATGATTGTCATGTATTCTTACAATGTCTTCTCCCAATCATAATGCGTGGTTTCTTGCCTCATCATGTGTCTAAAACATTGGTTGAGTTGGGTAGTTTTTTTAAGGAGTTGTGTTGCAAGACACTAAAGTTGGAAGTATTGGAAAGAATGGAGTCTGACATTGCTATCTTACTTTGCAAACTTGAACAAATATTTCAACCTGCATTCTTTGATGTAATGGTCCATTTGGCCGTTCACTTACCTCGTGAGGCTCTACTTGGCGGACCCGTGCAATATCGGTGGATGTATCCAATTGAAAGGTAATGTAAATTACTTTTATTATGGTTAATAAATTTAAATATATTTGTAATATTCTATGTTTCTTTACTCAAATTAAAAATATGAATAGATTTCTACACACATTAAAAAAATATGTTCGTAACATGGCACGACCAGAAGGATCAATAGCGGAAGCATATGTGGATAATGAATGTTTAACATTTTGCTCCATGTATCTCCAAGATATTGAAACACGCTTCAACCGTGAAGAACGAAATTATGATGGTGGCACGACACATTGCACAGGGTTGAAATTCTTCGCACAGGCCGTTCGACCATTTGGAGCGTACAAAATTATCAACCTTCAAAGCAAGTAGTTTGATAAAGCTCGATATTATGTGTTGAACAATTCAGAAGAAGTATCTTCGTATTTAGAGTAAGCCACATATTTTGTTATTATTTAGTTGAAAGTAACTTTATACATTCTTATGTTTACATAGGCAATACACTCGGGAACGTAACAGCCAAAGTCAACATAATTTACATGATGGACAAGAAAAAGATTTTATTGCATGGTTTGAACAATTTGTAAGTGTTAATATGGAGTTTATTAATTATCATCTATTAGATGAAAATTTTGTTTATCCTTCTTTTGTATAATCGTTTGACAGATGGAAAATATGCATGAAAGAAAATCTTCCAAAGCTACTGATGAATTATATTCATTGGCATGTGGACCTGATTTACGTGTGAAACGATATAGTGGTTGCATCGTAAATGGCATTAGGTTCCACACAAAAGATCACGAGGCAAATTTGCGAACTCAAAATAGTGGTGTGGTCGTAAAAGGAGAACATAAATCAAAGGAAATTGATTTTTATGGCATTTTAACCGGCATTCTAGAACTGGATTACTTATTTGGGAAACATGTTTATCTTTTCAAGTGTGATTGGTGGGATAATGGAACTAAAAAGTTAGGCGCTCAAATAGATGATCATTTCACCGTTGTTAATACCTCTCGCACGTGGTATAAAGATGATCCATTTGTGCTTGCTAGCCAAGCAGAGCAGGTCTTTTATATGAAGGACACTAAATTACATGGTGATTGGAATGTTGTGTTGAAGATAAAGCCACGCAATACATACGATGCATCCGGACTAGAAAAGCATGAGCAAGGACACGATGGTGAAGCATACCAACAAGAAGAGCAGCTTGAATTTGATGGCATTGTGGAAAATGAGCAAACAATTTCTTTGCATGCAAATGATGAAGTAAGCAATATTCAGTTGAATAGGGATGATGTAGATCCAGAGGTAGTCGATATAAATGTGATCACTGCTGAGGCAATAATGAATCAGATGGATGATATTTCCATAAATGAAGATGAAGTTGGCGAAGACGATGATACCTTAATGGATTACTTCTGTGAAGAAGGAGAAACATCATCAAGTGATGATACCGACCTAGAATGATTGTCATTGTCTGTTAACAATATCTGTTGATGTAATTAGCCCATCAACATACTTGAAGGCATATGTGTAACTTTCTTTTAGAATTTGAATGCCACATATAATATTTTAACAATTCAGTTGTGGGTTATGCAGGTTTGTGTGGATGTTCTTTTAAATGAAATAGTTAGCATTCATTTTTCATTAGATTTCAATTTAGATTATGCAGAAATTTCAATAAGTTCAATCTAAAATCCTTACTACTAGTCTGAGTTGTATGATTTTGTTATTGTTTGGACAAATAAAATTTTGGCTAGACATATATGTTAGCATCCCTTGAATAAACAGAGTTCTAGTATCTTGTTTTCATTCACTTTTCAACCTATGTACTATTTTATTACATTCTTTGTTCATTTAATAATGGCAGCGACTTTAATTTATATACGCATTGATAAATGTTCATGCTAAATAGATATCAATAAATTTTTGATATATATATATATATATATATATATATGCGCGCGCGCACACACACACACGTATGAGACTATCATGATGAATATGTAAAACGACGTAGCTAAAAAAAATCATTGACTCACTTGTTGCTTCTTACATAACATACAATAATTTCTTTGTTGGGGAGACAAATTTAGTTACCTTGTTGGTTCTAATTGGCTTCCACTAGCTAGCGTGTCAAGTTTCTATTGCCATATCCATTTTTACTTCATGCATGGTATACTTTTGTGTTCTAATCTGTATTTTGTCATGATTTCTTCAATTTAGAAGGTGAAATCCTGATATCAAGAGCTGTTAGAGGGTACGACAATAGATCTAATTTCTGCTGCTTCATTTTGATTTTTAGCCGATGTTTTTTTTTGTAATAACCCATCGGATATCACTGGTACAGTGTAGGCAGGAATCTCATGATTGCTGAGAACAAAAGAACAATTACATGAATAATACAATCCCTACATTGCCCTTTTTTTTCTGTTTATCTTGCACAGAAAACCAATATTATAATGTAAAGACAATACATTTCTTATATATATATTACTGTTAAAAATAATCTTGAAACTATATATTGTTGTTAAAAATAACCATTTCTATTTATCCCTACAATGCGTTTTTGTTCTGTTAACAAGGTCGTCTATAATTACACAACTTTTTTTTGTTAAATAAGTCAACATGATCTTCTTGTATTAATGATTCGCTCTCTTGTATCCATTTGCTTTCTTGTTCGATCCAATTGAGCCTCTTGTCTTCCATTTGCTTTCTTGTATTAATGGTTCGCTCTGTTTTTCTTTTGCAGATATGGCCTTAGGCACTCGACAACATTTTACACGATCTCATTCACAGTCTGTTATTCCTGATGCACAGCTAGGTACAAAATCAGTTGTTACTCCTAACATATCATGTGAGACGCAATCCCCTGTACTTGACCCATCATCACCAAGGACACAATTGGGCACATCTGGAACACAGCCTTTGGGTGGTAAGATTATTTCATTTTTTTTAAGACATAGCATATGAGACTATGACTTACACATATAGTTCATGATTTGTTGATGAATGCCAAATAATAATATCATGATAGTTTTACGAAATCCAAAATTATATTAATTGTTTTCAAAGCATATTAATATGAAGGAATTGATACTCCTCAATTGATGGTTCTTACTGAATGGTTGACCAATGTCAACGACTTCAACAGTCGAAATGGTGTTAAAATAGCAAGTTCCGTAAGTTTAGGTTGTTAGTTTGAATGGTGATGTAGATAACAATGGGCACTGGCAAAATATTCTAAGAAACCATAACTTAGTTTTGTAAATCAACATTTTATTTGGTTGTTCTAAGTTGTATTTTCCAAAACAACAACAGTGTGATCACATCCCATCAACAGCCCAGTGGTGTCCATTTTAGTGATGCTATTTCAAATTAAACTGATTTATCAAATGCTAACTTGATTCACCAACTACAAATAACAAAAAAATGTAATGGTGTTTTCTCATATGGACTATATGCAAGTAACAGCAGCAATATAATGGCATCCCATGAACAACTATAGCAGGGAAACATTGCCCACACAGTAATAGCTAGATTCAATGAGAACAATATATACTAAAAAACACAATCAATTATATATTTGGACTTATGCAGTAAAAAACAATAATATTTTGATGTAATGGCTAAGTTTTACTTGGTACGAATATAACACCCTTTCTATTAAACAGTTTCTCGATCTTCAATACGAAAACCAAGAGGTTTAGCACAAAACAACTCTCTTACAAAACATCTAAAGGCCACTGGTCAAAAGCCCAGGATAGAGATCAGACAAGGGATGGCAAGGCCATTAGGGCATTGGGCTAAGGAGTTTGCAACAGAAGTTGGAATAATTTGTCGTACGTATGCGCCTTTGACATGTCGTGATTGGAGGCTTGTTAAAAGACAAACCAGGCAGAGACTACATTGCCATATATTAGTAAGTGAATTTTTTACCCTGTAGCAGTTAAGAAATTTTACAAAGATGAAAGCAAGTTGTAATCAAAATTTCATTCTTTAAACTATTTACTGAAATTGACAAATTTCAGTTATAAATTTATCACTTTATTTTTGTTTGCCATGCTACGTGTTTTGCTTTGAATCATCCAGTTTATCTGGAAAAATAATGCTTGGTGATCTATTTTGTTAAGTTGCATGGGTAGTAGTAGTATTTCTGATACAACATATGCATATGCATTAGACACTTCAAAAGCCATATGAATATTTATTTAGAGTACATCATATGCATTAGTAAGTGAACTTCTTTTTCTTTAATTTGTAGACTCCATTGTGTATTCCCTGTATTTTTTACTTTGAAACTGAGATATCGTCTTATTTATATAGGAGAAGTTTGACATAGATCTTGAAATTCCTTATGTTGAATGAGCTGTAAACCGCTACTTGGGGGCAGCGATTTAAAGATTTTAGGTGTAGGCTTCACAAGCATTATCAGAAATTTGAAAACGAAGATCAATGTCGCCAAAACCCTTACAAGGGCATGACCCGTGAAATGTGGGAAGTTGTTTGTGGAATGTTTGAGACAAGAGAATTTGAAGTAATAACTTATAATTAAATTGATTACATTTTATCTGTTTATACATATGATACATGTTGTAATCAAAATATAATTCCTTTATATGCAGGAGCTCAGTGCAAAAAAATAAAATTAGCAGGCAGCAGCTCAAGGTGAATCACTGTGCGGGTTCAAAACCATTTGCACGCTACAGAGAAGAAATGGTCATACAAAATTATAATTTATTAGCTTGCATAATATATTTTTCAAATATTTTGAGTGCTTAATTTTATTTTATTTTATTTTCATTTTTGTAACAGCGTGATAAAGACACTCAGCAAGAGCTAGGAAGAATTGAGTTATACCGCTTGACTCGTTCTAAGGAAAATAAATGGACCTGCTCAGAAGCAGAAAACAATTATGCGCGAAATATATTTTACATTCAAAGGTAATCTGGTTTCTTAGAAATGAATATATTTTTAGTAATATGTCAAATTTACCCCTGTAGAATTGTATGGTGGAACTTCAAAAGCATGCTGCACTTGAAGAATCCATTTCCCTGACAGAAGATGAAATATGTGATAAAGTTTTGGGAACTAGACCTGGATATATTAAAGGACTTGGACATGGTGTGCTACCAATTTCAACTTCTAATTACAGCCAATTTGATTTGTCCAATGTTATTCTAAGGGCAGAGAATGCAGAAAGTGTAATGCAGAGCTCACCACACAGTTGCAACAACAAATTCTCCAAACGCAAGAGCAGAATCGTAAGATTGAAGAGTTAGAAAGTTTGCGTAACACTATGGCAACTCGTTGGGATACTTTCATGAGGCAATTTAGTGGCGACGGGTCTTCTATGTGGTAATAATACTATTTATATTGAATTCCTTTAGCAATGCACATTGAACTTATATCAAATATGATATGATCCGAATTTTTTTTTACTTCTCAAATCAATATATATAACTGTAGATAGTATTAGAATATGATAAATAAATAAAATAAAATCTTTGCTAAAGTTGAATACTTGCTAAAGTTGAAGCTCTTTTAGGCTGAAGCAACAATTCAAAAAACACAGCACAAAACAGCCCAACGTTTTTCTTCCTAAAATAACCATCGAAGATATGGTAGTTGTGAATGCACCGGTTTTTCCATACATTTGACTACGGTATAGAAAACTAGTGAACCGAATGCTAAATTTTCCTTGCCTTTAGGGAAGGCGATATCACCAGCGGCGGTGCTTTGTCCTTCCTTAATTTGTATTGGCATTATATGTTGTTAGTCCTTGCATTTAACATGCATGATTACTTAATTTATGTCAGCGGTAATCTGGTTTTAGTCGTATTTTATGTGTTTGATTGAGTTGGGTAGATGGAGAGTTAGGTTTTGCTGAACTTCGCATAAGATGGTATTGGGTTTAGGTGAATTTTCTGTTAAATTCACCATTGTCTGCCTTAAGTGCAAACATAGCAGGCTTGAACTGCAAACCGGCGTTATTAACGCTGGCTGAAGCACTCACTCAAAACAAATTTAGGCTTACTGCTTTCATTTACTAATCCCGGATGAACTGTTATTGCATTGTTGTAGCATTCTATACCATGTCGGATCCCTGTTGATTTATTCAATGTTTGCCGTGTACTCGTATAATTTAGCCATGTCTCATGTTACATGATAAATAGCCTGCACACTACTAAGTGAAGTTGAATCATTGATAGTTGTACTACGGTATGATTTAGTAGCATTCCATGCTTATACCTTTGTGTCAAGCTTACTTAATGAGTGATTTGTTCATACAACAGTTATAGGTTCATTTTAGCTGATTTTTTTTATTTTAACTAGTGTGGTGTTTGTCATGGTCGTAAAACGGTGCTGAAGCTATTGGACCTAATTTGAAACATGCACTTAGTTGCTGCACTTGAACGTCAAGGAATTATGCCTGTCATGGCCGTAAAAGTGATTAATTTTTCAGTCTAAAATTCTGAAGCATACATGTCATTATGACATGTCTTAACGAATTATGCCTATAATCTAGATTTTGCAGTTAAATTTTATGCATGGAAGTTTGATGAAGTTACGATTTTGTAGATTCTTGCTATGAAGCACTGGAATAAACATTGACTAGCATGCTGGGACTATTTTGTATAAATCTTGGTGGGACTGTTTTGTATAGATCTTGGTGGACATGGGTAAATGATTGTTTTGCTGATGTACAGATTTAGCAGTGTAGTTACTAGTATTGGATACCATGATAATTTGTACAGTACATTGAAAACAACAATGGGTTCTTGGAAATAAAATGTTGAGTCTATGACATGGGTCTTTTTTCCAGTTTCACTGTTATTGCAATTTTTTGTTTTTTTTAATGAAGTTATTATAATAGCTTTTATTTTCTTTACTAGTAAGAGTGAAAGCTGTAGTTGCCATCAAATACTTGGGAAGGGAAGAGATAAAAACGTGGAGCAGCAAAGATGAAGATGTTGTACAATTGAGGATAAAAAACGTACAGAACAGAAGTTGCGATCATGAAATGTTTTAGACAAAACAATGTGGGCGTTTTTTCGAACTGAAGGCAAGATGTTGAAGTAAGGTTTGATGATGAAGATGTTGATTATGGCTTTCTAGCGATCTGAAGGTGGTTTTATTTTTTAATTATGTTATTGTGTTTGTGCTTCTTGTAAATGAGGCTGGCAACGGTTTTAGTTGTGCATGAATGACAGTGATGTTGATTGAATTTATGAACAAATGCGGCTAAACTATTTACGACGTATATTTATGCTTTTAATAATATATTATTTTGCGACGTATATTTATGCTTTTAATAATATATTATTTTGCGACGTATATTTATGCTTTTAATAATATATTATTTTGCGACGTATATTTATGCTTTTAATAATATATTATTTTGCAACGAAACCATGTCGCTATCGTATTTGTTCTGCGACACATAAAACATGTTGTAAATAATGATGTAGAAAAATAAAGCATTAGCGACGCAAATCATTTGCAATATTTTTCAGTCTTTAACGACATATTTTACATCGCAAATGCTTACCTTTTAGCGACGTATTTTTATGTCGAAAAATATTTCTTGCGTCATCACTATTAACGACGCTCGTGCGACATAAAATTTTACGTTGCTAGAAATCTTTTACGACGCATACTCAATCTTTAACGACATTACCTTGCGTTGCTAAAGAGCAATTTTGTTGTAGTGATAATTTATTTGAATTATTTTCTTTATATTTTAAAGTTTCAAACTCGTTGAACTTCTTCGGTCAACTTCTGTACTCGATCTTCTTGCCATTTTCCTCTTTCCACTTGCCTATGTCAAATTAAATAAAAATTCTATTTTTATTTAATTATTAATTTATTCTTTAATTTTATTTTATTTTCTATTTTAATTAAAACTGATTTTAATTAAAACATCGTTCAGAATCTTCGTTGTTAACGTATTTGCCAAAGTACCAGTTTACCGAAGTGCCACTTCCAAAATGCCACGGTGCGCACATGAAAATCACTCCAGCACCCGTGTTTCAGCTAAAGTCCAAAAGTGCCAGATTTTGCGGAAGTGCCAGTTTACCGGAAATACCAAAGTGCCAGTTTACCAGTCACCGTGCGTTCCTTCAAAATTCCCTTGCCACGACTGTAATTTCTAAAGTACCACCTGGTACTTGGCAAAGTGCCAAAGTACCAAAGTGCCAGGCCTTCGAGTTACCGTGCCAAACCCCCCTGATCACCATGCAGTCACCGTGCTCCAAACGAAAAACCAAACTACCACTTCCACTTATGCTACATGTATGTACTTATTTTCTATGCTTTATATTTTATTTTATTTTTCTTATTGGATTCCTGCCTTCATTCCACCGATACCATTCAGCACGCCAAACTCACGCACTGCACCTTCCACCGCCGTGATGTCCTCCTGCTATTCTCAAGCTACAGACGATTTCCATCATCCCTAGGCGTCCGTTCTCATCAGCAACACAAAGACCGACTGCACCTATTCATCACGCACGACGTCCTTGCCAAAACCCCTTCTTCTAATTTGTCAATATCCTTGGCCCAACAATGTCGAACCCAATACCCTCTTTCCCTTCTTTTTATTTCTTTCCTCTTTAATTCATTTCGGCCCAAAGTCAGCCCAATATTCCCCCTAGCCCACGCGCCTTCCTTCTCATATTTCTTGTTCCTAAGCGTGACTTCAGGAGTTTATCCGTACACGTGTCTGACACATGGCATTTAAATAGGAGCTTCAACATTCCAAGTTTAACAAACAAATGGATAAGTTACAAGGTAGATTTGGCAACAAAAATTACCCAGCAAGTATAAATGGGAACAACCGATCTCCTTTGTTCTTATATATATATATATATATATATATATATATATATATATATATATATATATATAAATGCTCCCAAATTCTGTTTCCCAGGCAATGAATTTGCGAAGCCAATTTGCCCATATATTCTTAAACCCACGCATTCCAGCAGACCATAGTTTTCATGACCGTGCCGTCGCTCGAACCGTGATGGTCGATGGTTTAAGGTTTTGATGGTCGAACCGGTCGAATCGTTAAAACCGTGGAATTTATTTTTTGAAAATTTACACATTTAAATATAAGATATACACAAAAATATTTAAATAAAAATGCTAGTTTGAACACATTGTTTAATTAGAAAAATAATCGGCATATCTTTAAATAATTTCATTGCATAGTGATTTTATAATTGTTTACGATTATGGCTTGAACACATACATACATGTCAATCTCCCATGAACAGTATCACCTTTCTGCAATATTAAGTACCAATTCATACTCATAAACCAGCTAATACCACAAAATTGGCAGCCTTCAATTTAAATAAACAAGTAGTCCAGAAAATATATATTATATGAACTAAGACGCAAGGAACTAAAGAGAGGATTGTGCTGGCAGGAGAAGCAACTGCGTGGGGATAGGATTGTGCTGCTCCATCTTTCTTCTACTTGCGATACCAGCAAAAAATGAAAAGCCTTTTTTCGTGTGGGAGGAGCGGAGCTGTGTATGTGGTATAAACCTTAATAATACGAGGGGGTAATGTCCCACATCACCGAATAATGAAGGCTAATGTCAATCTGCGCCTATAAACTAAGTGTCCTTGGCCTCTTTTCTTACATTGAATGCCTGAAAACTTCAGAAAGGCAGTCAAACAGCGTTTTGTGCGTTGAAAAATGGTCAAATGTTTTGGTTTTTAAATTGGTCTGGTCTAATTTTTACAATTTAAACCGGGTCCAACCTTTAAAACCGCGGTTTTCAACGGTTATATCCTAACTGCGGCCCTTCTGAGTTCCGGGCCGGGCTGTCTTATGGTTCACGGTTTAGGCGGTTGAACCGGCGGCCCGGTCCGGTTTTTAAAACACTGCAGCAGACCACTCAAATACCAACTACCCATTCTCTTTTCCTATTACTGTTTCATCCTCCTTCATTATTTCGGCTGCCACTTCTTCTTTTCTGCTCTCACTCTTTTCTTCTTTGAACTGTAACATGGCGCGTCCCCTCCCAAATACGCCACTACACCTTCTCTTCTTTCCATCTTAACTAACAAACTATCTATTATTTAATTAACTTATATTTAGACCCAAGTTATTGTTGAACTAGAGATGCATTGAACAATAGAAGTTGCATGTTTGACTTCACTTTATGAGATGATAAGCAAAACGTGTAAAGCAAAACGAGAATTTGTTTAGTGGAAGATTAGCTGAGAACAGATATGCAACCATTTATCTTTTTTTTTTTTTCTTTTCCTCTTGTCTGTTTTTCTTTTTCTTTTTGACGGTGCGCTGAACCCATACAAACACACAGCCCGCTCCCATGCAAATGCTATTATCCTATTGTGCATTCTTATACACAAGTCCATGTGCTGTTTTTGTTTTTGGTTCATTGCTTCTTATTCTTTTCTTAATGCTACTGCCACTCTTCTTTTCTATTGTCACTTAAAACACATCAGTCTTTGTTTCTTTCCTTCTAATTGTTGTGTTGCTTCTGCTAATCCCCTACTCTTTCTATTTCTTTCCTTATGGACTTCACCAAACCTTCATCCCATTGCTCCACCAACAGCTCCGACCGCAAAGCTATCACCGAGACTGCCTCGCATGTTACACTAACTTGGCCACAATAGCGAACGTTTGAACCACTAAAACATGTCGCACGCCACCATTCTTTTCTGTTTGTTTCTTGCACACAGTGCACGGTGTGCACCATGCACGGACACCATTTC
This sequence comes from Allium sativum, assembly GCA_030737875.1. Classification (NCBI taxonomy): domain Eukaryota; kingdom Viridiplantae; phylum Streptophyta; class Magnoliopsida; order Asparagales; family Amaryllidaceae; genus Allium; species Allium sativum. Next base: position 276,775,851 of record CM060923.1, read on the forward strand.
CTCCATCGCTCCGGCCAACATTGAGCCGCCGCACCTCCGTACCCAAATCCGTTCGCCGCCCCAAGTCCTCATCGACCCACCATTTCAAACACCAAATCCATCCTCTGTCCACTCCTCCAGTGGAAGCTTGAATTAACTCAAGGCGTTCTTGGTCTGGACTCTGATACTATTTCATCGTTTACAGGTTATTATCATTTATTCCAAGCGGCTTATTATTCCAGCTTGAATTGGGTATCAAGAAGGAAAGCAGAAATGGACAGTTAGGATTTGTTTTCGCCACATAAGTTGTTTAAGAGTTTAGTTGGATTTCTTATATAAATTCAAAATTTCCAGCTCGGAGAAAAAGAAAGCTGATTGAACACATACGTTGTATTCCAGTTTGCTACGGTTTAATATACACTTGAATTTGAACAACCTTTGCTTTGAAACCAAATCCTTAAAAGCACTGGAGTTTAATTATGGATTTTCATACTTTATAGTGTTACCTTGCTTCTGTTTCATATGTATACAGAGGTTGTTAGAAAAGGTTCCAGTGTGTAATTGGACTTATCTGCAGACCCCTATACGTGCCATATAATATATATACATACCAATCCACACATTTATATTCGAACAATCATGCATAAGTGGTTTACAAAACAGAAAATGAAAGTGTATTTACTCACACATTTAGCCACTAGTTCTTGCTCTCTGTTTTTATGCTATTCACTCAAGTCATAGGTTTTTCAAATAGAATCACTTGAATTAAAACAAACATGCAGTAGCATATAGATACCACTGGATAGACTTTAAGGGGGAAATTTGCTCACATAATATGGGTTTACTGACATTACTATTCACTCGCAGGTTTAACACTTAACTTTAGCAACCATTCATGAGTATCAACATGAATTCAATCATATATGCTGCCTTAGATTAGCACAGAAAAATTTCATAAAAACAGGGGATATGGTGTTTACTCACTTATTAACTCTCTGTAATTTACTTTCCAGTGGCTACATTATGGGATCATTACACTACAAGAAAAACCGCAAATAGCGGCGGATTTTTAGCAGCGGAAAATTCCGTCGTAAATTAACGACGGATTTTCGTGGAATCTGTAAGGGATATTTTCTATGATTTTTTTATTTTAACTTGTTTTAAAATATTACCGTCGAGTTCTGATTTCTGTCGCTAAACCATAGCAAATTGCAACGGTTTAACGTCATTATTTTTTCGTCGCTGAATTCCGTTGCAATTTGAGGCAGTTTACCATCATGTATTTTTTGAAGCTATTTTGCAGCAGGTTTTCAAGGGATTTGCAAGGGACTAATATGTGTATTCTTCATGAAATGATTTACTTTTATGTTTTTAATAAGTAATTGAGAAGTAAAATTTAAATTAAAATAATTAATGTGAATAACAATATAATAATAACAAAAAATAAATAATTACTGTAATAATAAATAAAGTTCAATAGTTAGTATTGACTAACTATTAATTACTAATTAATTAAGAGATAATATTAATTAATAATATAGATGAATAAGTAATTTTTAATAACCAATGGTTTAATAATAATTGACATATTTAATATTTAATAATTAATGGTTTATTATTATTTTACAAATTAGTGATATGGTATAGTTAATTAATTAATTAATAGTTTATAATGATAAAGTATAAATAATAATGTATACTTACTATATTATCTAATCTAATAATTTATTATATCTGATAATTCATAAGTTATGGTTAACAATTTAAATGATTATCATATTGCTTAACAATTAATATCAAGTAATTTAATACCTTTAGAAATTTTATTTAATATTTAATAGTTTGTTAAAATTATAAAATTTCTAATATAAATAATATTATTTATTTGCACTTAATGATTGCTAGCTAGTTTATAATTAACTATCAATAGTTAATATTAATATTTAATGACTAATGTCCATTATATGATAGTTAGTAATTAACAATATATATAATAGTTAATGTTTAATAATTGATATTCTACTATGATAAAAGAATAACGTGTAATAATGATATGTACTTAATATTTAAATTTGATATTCAGATCTGAAATTATTTATAGATAATAATATGTTGAAAACAGTTTACGAAATGTGGACCACTCAATCTGTGTTAAGTTTTATTTTATAGGCTAATGAACCTCTGAACTTACCTTTCGTAATACCAAAAAAAGAAGCGGCAATGTCAAATTTTTTAGAGCCTGCTGTAATTTTTAGTTCGCCGTGTCTTCCCCTTTAATTTCTCATTTAACCCTAAAATCCAAAACCAATCCCTAAATCAGAAATCGATCACGACGTTTTTTCCTCTGACTTCATCGATCATAAATCCCAAATCCTAAATCCTAGATCCAAATATATCTCTGCCTTCCTCACGTTTCGCAGCTGTGATCAACAGGTACGCCTATTCGCCAATTTATACTATGCTTCTCCTCTCAGCGTTTGAGTTCCCTGCTTACCAAGATCCACGTTTTACTTTGTCAACCTATTAATTTTTGTGATTTTGTTATGGATAGACTTTGTTCGATGCTAGGGTTAAGCTCGAGTTTTCATTTTCTCGATGTTCATGGGAAATAACAGAATTTTTGGTATTTCGTCTTGTGTAATGTTATGAGTTGCGACTTTTTATTGGATTTGTCTTACTGTGGTTTTCGCTGCAGCAGTCTGTTTTTGGTTCTGATGGTTGGTTTTTTCTGGTGTTCGGTGGCATGTTGGCATGGGTTGTTTTCATAAACGGTTGGATATTTTTTTTTTCTCCTACACTTTGGCGATTTTGAATGTCGTTTATTTTATCCTCTATATTTATCGCTTTCCTCATAAGAAAAGCAGCTCATCTCACCAATATGCACGGTCAATTTCCAAATTCAATGAGTTTCTTCGAAATTCAAGTTATTTGTTATGGTTCCAGTATGACAAATAAAGAAAAGAAAAGGGGGGAGTATAAACGTTATTTGTTCTGGTTCCGTAATGATTTTTTTAGTTATATGACAATGTTTTTCATGTTGTTATTAACAGGTTCTGTTACATGCCACCATTTAATGGAAAATGTGAGACTGCCGAAGAGCATATGACTTGGGGGAAAACTACAATAGGAACAAAAAGGTCTCATCTTAATGCACAGTTAGCTCAAACCGAAGAAGTGCTACTTTCAACTTCAATAAAGAAACTTGATTGCGAACAAGAACAGTTGGATGAAGTAGGAAAAATGCCATCAAAGGTAAATTCGTTCGTCCTTTTGGGTAGCATATGACATTACGCATTTGATCTTATATTTTTATTACTTATATCCTTAATTCAGCCAATTATCATCTCGCCAATCAAGGAAGGAACTGTACATGATACCAGTAGCAGAAGCTCTTTGGTCTGCAAGCTAACTAGTGAAGGTAAAAATCAAATAGATCGTGAAGTAACCCCCCCCCCCTACTTAATAATGTATTTGTCCTATTATTTACCTTCAAATAACCTTTACTTGGTTTCACACGTACAACCTAAGGTAATTTCTATTGCAATTCATAAAAATGCCGAGCTGTCCTTCAGATGTACATCAAAAAAAAAACCTGTTCAGTTGCCACTTCTTAAAAAAAAGAATCCTTTTAAAATTAACATTTCACATGGTTGGTTTACGTGATGCCTTCAGACATTCCGTGGTGGTGCTGCATGACGCCTTGAAGACATTCCATCCCACCAATTGAAAATCGGTGCTTGTTCTCTGTTTCAAGTTACCATTTTGAATTTTGATTTAGGTGTCCTAATTCTTGTTGTTTCTTTTTTTAATATAATTTGACTTTAGAATCTTGGTGGTTTTTGTTTAGTTTGAGTTGGTCCATGTACCTGTATATTCTTTCCTGTGTTTGGTTGTATAATCTTAAATTGTTTATAAGCAGATTCAGATTAAGAATTCTCTAAATAAGCAATATAGTTTCCTCCATATTAATGGTTTATGTACTTGTATTCTCTTCTCTGAATAATGTAGCATTTTGCGTTTTCATGCAATGCATAATATACTCACATACATTTTTTTATTTTTTATTTTTGTCCTTCATAGCTTAAAAGTGCTCAGAAAGCACTGCAAAATTAGCATGCTGGTCCAATACTTTAATTTTCCTAAGGTCGCTGATCAGTTACTTGGGAAAGTAGAAGGTATGTAAGTTTGTCTTTACATGTTAAGTTGTATACAAGAATTATCGGATTAGTCCTTTACTAAGTTACTCCAAATGTTATATGCTGGTACTGTATATATCGTGCATTTCAATTTTGTCATGCATTTCAATTTTGTCCTAAAATGCCATATCTAGTTTTTTAAAATGGTAGCCATATTTAAATTTGGGATTCTGCTACATTATGGTATTGGTATTTGTATGAATATGTTTGTTCTAACAGTTTGAAATTAGTTTGCTGAAACCATCAGTTTGTTCCAATATGCATCTGCACTAGTGGCTTCGACTTGAGTGTTAAATTAGGGATAGCAGTTTACTATGTGTTTATAAGAAATGAACCGGACCTTGAAAATCTTCCTGTCTGAACATACAATGGTATTTGTTCTCTTCATGGAGTAGGATTTCACTTCTGGTCATAGTTTTTAACCACATTTAGAAGTCATGCTTTGGATGAGGAAATTCTGGTTCAGCTGACTTCTATTACGTTTTATGCAACATGGTTTTACTACAGGTGTAATATATAAGTGTGTTTTTGGGATTGGATGAGAAGTTAGAACAGTACACAGGTAATATTGTGCTCCTGTATATGCTAATATCAAATCTGCATGTCTAATGTGTGCAGTTGTAACTCCATTATGTTCCTTTTGTTGCCACCAAATTATGATCAAGGAGGCTGTTTGCTACATGCCCTTGTCTTGTCCTACCATAATGTATGCACATTCTTATGGGCAATTTGGGAACCCCATTTTCCATGTGTTGTATGCAAATGTTTTCTTATGTAAGATAGGAAGTTATATTTTGTTAATTGTTTAGACCGGATATCATATTTAATTTGTTTTTAAATGCTTACTTCACATCATTGTACTCTTTGTCTGCAAAATGTAATGCTAAAAAAGGTCTACAATTTAAAAGCAGCTTTCATTCTTAGGCTACTGGTTCTATGCAAAGGTGATGGCAATGCTTAAGGGCCATGATAGAGTTTCGCCTTCGGTTTCGCGTTTGCTTGCGACTTCATCGTCGTTATCTTCGTAAGCTGGTTGGGTATGTTAGTTAGACTTATTTTGGTGTAAATATGGCATTATGTGGTTTTAGTATGGTTATGGATGATATGCGTTTGTATTTGGGATAATGTTAACACCAACTGAATGATTTTGTTGTTCATAATTCAGCTTGGTGTATGAATTGGTAAGGATTGTGGATGTTGTGGTTTTTTTATATGTGAATATGAATGTTCGTTTTAATTCTAAATTAATATTGTTGGCTAATTTATCTTTGTTTTTTTTAATATGTTATTTATTTTAGTGTTTACAGTTACATGATGTTAGTTTGATATATATATATGCATGTACGTATATGTGCGTGTGTTGGTATATATATATATATATATATATATATATATATATATATATATATATATAGGTAAATCAGAAGGGGAATACCGACGGATTACCAACAAAAAAACTGAGGTTAAGTTTTTTCATTTTAATTTTCGTCGCATATCCCTTGGCAATTAGTGAGGTTTTACCCACTCCTTTTTTAAATAATATTTATTATAATTAATTATCAGTCAGTGAACAGTCGTTATATAAATTAAAATTTAATTAATAAATAAAAATTTATTTTTATTATATAATTAGTAAAATGACGGAAAAATATCGGAAAACTCATGCTAAAGTCCGTCGCAAAATCTGACACAATTACCGTCATGGTTTTTACCGACCACCATGTTATGTTGGAAATCCGTCGCTAAAGCCAATTTAGCGACGGATTAGAAGCGGATTTTGCCGCTGCTATATGCGGTTTTTCTTGTAGTGTTAACATACTTGTGACTTAAACTAACATGGTTTCAGATTTATAAAGGAAGACAGAACTTTAAAACAAAGAGTACAAAACAAAGTTTACTCACCATTCATGTTTCTATTTATTTTCAGGAGGCGTATATACTTCGTGAACTAATACTACTCAATAGATATATGCATGTACACATCATATTATATAAATTAACAAACACAGGAAGTTTACTCACATGAATTGTTTTCCTCTTCCGGCTAGATCTAAACTTCAATATTTAGTTGTGCAGAAAATGCAGGGAGTTTGTGTGCTATTTATAGCCAAGTCTTATCATTAAACAATTGTTGCTTACATTTTAAGCTATAGGATCTTTAGGTTAGACTTACCCCTCTCTAATCCTATACCCTTTGGTTAGGTAGACTCATGCATTAAGAAATGAATTGTTTAATTAGGATATTTACTTATTTCTTGTCCTTACCTTTCCTCTTCTAGAAGCAAAATCTATCCACATCATACTTCATAAATTCTTGCCGATTATCTTTGATTTGATTAGATTTTATTTGCATAAAAAATGTTTTCTTACCCTATAAGAATTTAGATATTTTGCAAACAATTGTTTTATTACTTGCAAGTTGCATAGAGGTTCTTAGGTGATGACTTTTAAACCTATTTTAGCTCTACTACTAGGTGTTAAATCAAATTAATGATATTGACTTGCTTTAGTTTTGTTGTACATGGATTTCCTCTTTGATATTTTTATTTTGACAATTTACCAAACATGTTGTGTGCATGTTTATTTATATGTTTAAGTATATTTGAATAGCCTATTGTTTTCTCCTGCATATGTTATGTTTTCAAATTCAAGACATAACCAAACATACACATTTTTAGTGTATACATACCCTTATACAAATATTTATACTTGTTCTACTTTGTTAAGTAAACATATTTCCTTGATTTAATTACCTTATTAAATCAAAATTTGTCATTAACAAAGATGAGCTAAAAACCGGTACATTACATTAGTGAGAAAGACATATGTTAGTGTAAATGGGAAAATGATAGTGGGCCCCTTGAATTCCACTTTTAGTGTAAATGTGTCTTCTCCCTAATTTTGAAACTTTTCATACTTTTCACCAATTTTTTTGCAAAGTTTGTCCTTTAAAAGAAAATCCTCTATCTAAATATTGATCTGTATTTTGCAGGTTTCTCCCAATAGACAAATGGATCTCCACATATGGTATTTAAAGAAAAGGAGCTAACTAGAACATGTATGTTGTCAACTTGGTTTGTATGTAATTAGAAAAATACAAGAACATGTTTAGTATCTTAAAATGGATAATTGGAAAAAGACTGGACCTTCTAATATAAATTGCATAGATCAAGACTTCTACATGTTGGAGAACAAGGGATACATGTTGAAAAAAAAAATCATACAATGTCTTACTAAAAGAAGATATAGGCTATATGACAGATAATGTTACATTTGACTATGTTTCTGATTTTCTATTTTCAACAACTAACTGATTTTTACCATATGTAACTAGGTTTTATCGTCTTGGTTTTTCCTCCTTCTACATTTGTAGTAGCCTTTATGTCACATCCTGCACGTTATTGGTAAAAAGTGGTATGCGTACTATCTTTAACTAGAATATACAGTAGAATGATCTTCAGGTTGTAAACAATGAAAAGTTTTCAACTCCAGCTGAAAATGTTTTTAATTTTTTGTGTACTATAATTGCAGTATATAAATAAATATATACATCTTTGCAGTGTATATATTAATAAGATCCTTACTATTAACTTGATTGATAACGGAGCAACTCTAGATGATAGTCTAGTCCAAGTCTACAGCTTAAGAGCTGATTCCTGGCAGGCCATACATCAAGGTTATAGGGCATCCCTCTACTGGAAATAGTACGGTCATCTTCTATTTCAATGTGGCCAAGGAAAAATATGGCACCATGCCTTCACCAAAAGATAAGAAGAGCTTTACGGGTTATACTCCTGCATTTATTCGCGAAAAAGTTGCATATGTGGAATGGAATTGTGTAGAAGGAAATAATTGTTGGATCTAGATTAACCCTAGAGGGGGGGGTGAATAGGGTTTATCACAGTTTTTAACTGAAATAAAAATGTAACGAGATATATAGTAATAAACAAATCACAGAATATAGTAGAAACAGAAATGCAGGAAATAAATCACACACAAATATACCCAGCTTCGGCAAAACCCTGCCTACTGCTGCATTTCTAAGGTTTCTACTAGGAGATAGAACAGTTCCCGCATACAAAACAGTGTACACTCGCAAACCCTGCTCCTATTCTAACCCTACGCTCAAAACCCTAGACTGACCGATATCCACTCGATCAGATTTCCCGAATTACAACATCGTAATCCGTAAACCTAGATATTATAGACTCTAGTAGACTGTCAGTTAACCCTTAACTGAATTTTAGAATTTTACAGACTCCAGAAAACTGTTCAGACTGATTTTACAACACAAATTGAAAAACAATAAAATGAAAAACAATTAAAAGAAAAATCCTAGACAAAATAAAACAAAAGGAGATTAAGGAAAGGGGTTATCCCCTTTGTTAAAACATGGCCGGCCACTTCACAATTGTGTTGCACCCTTATTTCATTTTATTGGCCCGATCTACTTTCTTTTTCTCTGGAGATTAAAAATGGCGGCGGCTTGAAATCAAAACCTAGGGTTTCTCTCCTATACCCCAAATCGAATTCAATCCTTGATGTATGGATAATTCTCTGAAGCTCGAATGCTCTGTTGCTCCCTTTCTTCGATTTGATTTGGCCTGAAATACTTGCGATCGAAAAATGTGAGTGATTTCTGAATTGATTTATGCTCCTTAAATTTTTGAGCTGGTTGTATTGGATTTTTCGATACTGAAACCGCCTATGATGAATTGGTGTTTATAGGATTATAAAATCCTTAGAACACTCTGATTTCACGTGTGACTCGACCTGATTCTACGTTGAATTGCTTGATTTCCTCTTTTGATTTATGGCTTTGATTGAATACAAGAAGTTTCCTCTTGTTGACCTGATTAAAAAAAATCAACTTGAAGAAGTTGCTGCGAATTTTTCCATTGATTTTCTCGGTCTGATCTTGTGTGGCTTTCCCTTTTGAATTCTCGGCTTTGATAACTTTCCTGATTTGATTAATGTGATTCCCTGAAATGTTGCATTGTAAAACAATCTCTGGAAAGAATGTTCCCTTTTAGTGATTGCCAATAAAATTACCCAAAATTATTCCTTAAAGCATGGATAAGCAATTTGTTGATTTTCCATTATTTCTTGCTAAAACAGATATGTTCAAAAAAAACTAGAACCAGATTTAAATGTTTTCCCGAAACATGATTTCTGGAAATAAGAAAACTTGCCATATATGCTTCTCCAATAAATGAAATCTGAAATTGTTGTGTTAACCATCATGCTTGCTTGATTGACTGATTTATGGAAATGTGAAATAAACACTTGCCATTTATGTTCATGCTGGTTTTCTGGAACTCAAAAAAACTTTCTTACCCCTTGGTTCACTGATATTAAAAACCGAAAAAGAATCTCTTTCATTTTGTGTCGAGTTAATACAAACTTTGCACCATTTAAAAAACTTGATGCACCCTGGGAAGATACATGAACACTTTTCCCTTTTAACCATTCTGTTTTATTTCTGAAATCAGAAACATGAGCTTGATGTTTTGCCCCGACAAAAATCTCTTGGTTCTCTGCATTTCTGATTGCATTCCTTAAATCCAGACTGCAAATTCTGGAATTCATTGACCTGAATTGATTTTGAACTGCCTTGGAATTATTGACCATATTAAAACTGCTTCACCATGTTCAGTCTTGTATACTTGAGTTAAACTTCCTGCTGCTTGTTTGAACTTGAGCATAATCACCCAGATTTGATCATTTTGCACTGTATGTATAAATTTGCTTTGAACAATATAACTTGCTTATTGTTGAGAAACTTGACCATACTGCTAGCTTTGTTCAGTCCCTGTTTTGACTTTTGCACATATATGCATGCGTGTCGAGATGTATTTTCTGTTGCTATTAGAGTTAATGCTTTACTTGAACACTTGCTGTCTTGACATGATCCATTTGAACTTATCTTGCATCAACATGTTGTTTTCACCTTTTGTTGACTTATTTGATAAGTGCTAAACCATTTAAAAAAAAACATGCCACCACACTATACATGTTGATGCTGCACTACTTCACTATTGCTACTTTGTATTTATTGACCCTTTTCCATGCACCTGTAGTTTGATTTCTATGTATAAGTCGTCCCATTTTGTTTGGCAAGGTGAACCCATCTTGTTGGCCGACTTGAAACCCAAACATGTTGCCACCTTTGTTTGTTGGCACCATGCTTGCTGCATTAGTTATGAACATGTGCCCATCTCCATGCTTGTGTGCCATTACTGCCTTGCCTTGACTTGATAACTGTAGCACCTTTTGCTTTTGAAATTCATCTTGTATTACTTCCATTTGCTTTGAGGCTCGACCACTTTGGCACCTGTACTTGACACTGGCTTGATTATTTTGACTGAAGCATTTGACTTTGATTTTACTTGACCATGGCTCGACCACAGGCTTGTTGTTGACTTTTCATTGAGTTATTTTCACGTGTGCACTGAGTCGAGTTGGTCCATGTGGCTACTCCTCAGTTGCAATCTGATTGGCGTGGCAGTGCATACGTGTACACGTGTGTACATGCAGCTGTCAGACGAGTTGTCCCTGTCCCTGCATTTAAATATATATGTTGTCTGCCTTGTGGTATTTACAGTGTTTCACTGTGAATATCACAAGCTGTCTAGACACAGTCGGATTAAATCAGATCGATTCAGAAAAATGATGAGAAACACACCGAAATTCTGAGGCAAATAAAATTTATATTCGCATGAGTTCTGTTCTATTTCTATTGCAGTGTACTGTGTGTGTGTGTGTTTCATGTGACAGGTAAGCATGAAGATGATGACTGGACTGACAGACAACAGTGAGCTGGACTGACAGTGAAGACAGAAGACAAAAGACAGTTTTGTCACCTTTTAACTGAAAATGAGAATGTACCTCAGTGAATGTATACTGAGTGTGAGTGTTGTAAATGAAAATGTATTGAATGTATGAAGATTGTACTGATATGAAAAGTAACAGTGGAGTGTACAAATAGTGGAGTTGTAAAAGTTGTACTGTTTGAATATTGAAATAAAATATTCTATTTAAATAAAATACTGTGTTAATATTTGAATTTCTGTACAATCGTATTTTATTTAAATATAAATATTATATTCCAGTATGTGATGTATATATGAAACAGTACAGTAACAAACACATTTATAATATAAATATATTTGTTTGTTATCATCAAACAAAAATCGTATAATTGTGTATACAACACCGTTATATACAACAACAATAGTTGTTATTATAAAATATGGAGTATGGATGTGTTCGGCATCAAAGAGTCTTGGAAGATGCTATATAAGTTTAAGGAACCACTGTCGCCTAAATTGAGCTGGGAGTTATATCTCAGCAGTGGTTCCTTAAACTTATATAGCATCTTCCAAGACTCTTTGATACCGAACACATCCATACTCCATATTTTATAATAACAACTATTACTTCCTTCTACACAATTCCATTCCACATATGCAACTTTTTCATGAAAAAATGGAGGAGTATAACCCGTAAAGCTCTTCTTATCTTTTGGTAAAGGCATGGTGCCATATTTTTCCTTGGCCACATTGAAATAGAAGATGACTGTACTATTTCCAGTAGAGGGATGCCCTATAACCTTGATGTATGGCCTGCCAGAAATCAGCTCTTAAGCTGTAGACTTGGACTAGACTATCATCTAGAGTTGCTCCGTAATCAATCAAGCTAATAGTAAGGATCTTATTAATATATACACTGCAAAGACGTATATATTTATTTATATACTGCAATTATGTATTAATATATACATATATATTTATTTATTTATCGACTAGTCGACTAGTTGGACCTCTATCGACTCGACTCGATTTACCGCCGTAATAACCATGGTCCAACTATAAGGGGACTACTATCTTAGATAATTGCAGGTTATAAAACATTTATATACCACTTCGTATTCGACTTGCAGTAAATTTAACTAGTTAAATTCGAATTGCAGTTATTTCTCACTGCAGTGTATTAATAAATAAATAAACACTTAGTATTGCAGTTATTTTGGCTCTAAAACGTTTATTTATCTGCAACTTGTTAAATAAACATTTATCTAATTACATTCAAATTGCAGTTTTTTTTCAATCGTTATTCGTTGCCATCATTTTACAAATTAGTTCATATGTAGATACATGACATCATGACATCGGTTCCGACTTCGATTATGTGATTAATTTGCTTCACGGAATTTGCTTCATGGAACATGAAATCGATTTCGACTTCGATTCCGTGTTGATACATAACTCAATTAATTTGCTGCTTTTGATGTCATTATTTCGACTTCAATTCCGTGATTTAGGGCTTCGACTTCGTGATTTAGGGTTGGAGCTCAACTAATGGCAAGTCGATTCTTCCAGTCGATGCTCCAATGTCAACTAATCGACGACTAGTCGTGACTAGTCCAGCGCTGTAATAACAGTGAGTTGGACACCCTACAGTTTCAATAGATTCAACCTTAAAAACTACATATTTTCATTTTTCCTAAACCACTATTTTTCTTTACTTTTTCACTTTCTATGTTGGTGTCATCATTTATAATTTTCATGTATAAGGAATTCATTTAAAATAAAAGGTAACCTTATAGTTACATTATTAAAGCAAATGCAACAGAACTCACTCATTTTTTTCCAAACATATGTATTGATATGCGTTATGCGTGAATTCACAAATAACTGGCAAACAGCGATTAAATTTGAACAGAATAGTTAAGTTGTTTTTCTTAATAATCTACAGCATATGAACAGAGGCATTTGTTGTCTTCGTCAGTTACAGTTAAGTAAACAAAAAAGAAATGAACAGTGTAAAAAAGAATACAAGCTTAATAACAATGAAAAGTTCATGAGAAATTTTGCTTGAGAAGGTAACGTTATTAATAGAAAAATCTGAGAACATAGAGGGGATCAGCTGATCGGGCCATTCCAAGAATTAACTTTCGACTGATGAGGCCCATTCCAAGAATTTCCCGTCAATAAATAAATTCAGCTTGTAGGTTTCTACTGCTATGAACAGGGAGATGTTTATAATTTTAAATACACATTTACAGGAATGAAGCAAAAGAAGCACATGCTTATAAAGCTAACATGTCTGGATTGAAGGATGATGTGAAAATCGAGGGGGACGATAGTGTGCTTCAGATCAATATAGAAAGGAGCATGGAACTTGAAGAGAAGGATGACATATGACATTGAATTGTTTGATGCTGCGGAAATTGGACAACGAGATTTAGGTTGCCTCTGAAAATGCAAAGATGGATTGGGTGAAAGCTGCAATGGAGAATGAGTTTCTTATTCTTACTTTGTTGAAAGAAAAAGTTAACAAATTCCAAGTTGGCCTGTAAATTTATGGCTGAATCCAAGTATTATTATTACCTGATGCTAGAAGTGATTATCCCTGTGTCTTGCGTTTGTTTAATGTCATGCAACAAGATTATTTATCTACATTGTGAGCGCTTTTGTATGTTTGTACTCTAAACCTTGATATGTACTGTGCATTTATAATGTTTAATATAGTTGGGCTAGGGAAAAAGGAATTTCTGGTGAAAATCAAGCTGTGCTTTATGTAAATACATGTTCAATTTCAACACATCCTCCATGGCTCATATTTTATTTTCCATGCATACGTAACAAAAATTAAAGAGCTTGCATTAGTTCAACTTAGCATTTGATATTTATTGAAGCTAATATATCATGTGTCACTTCGCATTACTAAATAATATAAATTATATGGCATAAACTTGTATCACATATGCGACTTATACATTTTTTAACTTAACGTAGTAAACTCATTTTCAACCAAACTGTTCTTTCTTATTGTTTTAGCTTACCTTCACTACAAAAAAATAATCAAATAAAGACTGCAAATCAAAGACTGATATTTTTTAGTTTCAAATTAAAGACAAATCAATGACTGGAAAATCCAGTCTTTACATTTTGGTAATAACGACTGATAATCAGTTCTTAATCGGTTTTTAATCTTAAAATCTACTTTGAAACTATTTGTCAGTTCCAAATTCAGTCTTTACCAAGCAAATTATCCAGCGGCTGTGATTTTTCCCTTTTTTTAGATCTAACGTCTCAGTTTCGCAATCCACCAACTAATGGTTTTCGTTATTAATATATGATTTTTTTTTAATATGTTATATTATGTAACAGCGTAGGCATCAATTGAGGATCCCACTCAGCCACGAATTGTTCCCACGAAGGCACGATCCCATGCCTTCTTCCTGATACAAATATACATTATTATTCTTTCTTTTGACTTCCAACAGGCCATAACTTCTTATTTCCCTCTTATCAGCTTCATAATTCTTTGCTACTTCGATCTTTCCTATGCAGTCATTTTTGAAAGATTTAATCGGGGCTCATTTTTAAAGATTAATTAGCTAATAGTTGTTAGCTAACAAATAAGATTCGGGTTGATATCGAACTACTACTGCTGAATTAAAGAACGAGAAGAAGTGTTATGAGGTGGGGAGGAAACTGCCATCGTTTCTTTTCCTGTCAAAGGTAATTTTCTTTTTCCAGCAAATAAAGTTTGAAAATTTGGTACTTATTGGGGAATTTCTTTTGCCATTTTCTCGGTTGTTGGATTTGGAAGATACTAAAATACAGTTATAGGTTTCGAATTACATTTATGATATTTGTGTTTCTTCAACAGATCTGCTTTCAATTTGAACGTCGAGCAGAATTTTTTTCCTTTGTTTAAGGTACACGAGCAGAATTTTTTCATCTTATTTGTTTAAGGTACACGAGCAGAATTTTTTTTCCAATGAACATCAACGCTTCTGCTTGTGTTGAAAAGAAACCCGTTACTTTTTCCATCTTGCTTTTCATCTGTCTGGATAAGTATTCAAGTGACCTGCATATGAAATAACTCTTTGTTTCTTGAAAATTTTCCTTTGATTCAAATAGGTCCAAGCAAAGAAAGGAGAAAATCTGAAAGGCCGTGTTTCAGCAGGTCCAAACCTAATTGAAATTGTCGGCATTAGCGCCTGAACCTTACTAGACCGAGACGATATGAAATGCTATTAAAGATTGATTTTGTTGCCGATTGTTGGAGCTTGATTTGGAAATTGGGAGGTGCATGTCCAGTTTTAAGCTTTAAGCTGTCGTGGAGTCTAAAGCTTCATGGGAGATCGTGTGTTATTAGCTTCCATTAGCCGGGAGCGTTGGTGTGTATTTCGTTTGTGAACAGCGAGCGCCTATTTTTACAATGTGAACGATTGTGTGTGAATGAGTGTATTAACACAAATATATATTAATGTTTAATAGCTGTGTACTTTTTATTATGTAACAGAACCCTCCATTTGAGTAATACTAGTTTTGGTTTGTCTTACTAAAAGGCTTACATATAGGCGAGTTTGATCTGTGAACTTTGTGTTTGAAAAGTTTTACATGATTTTTACCAATATACAAAATCATATAGACATGAACTAATATATTTGTTTTGGATTTACTTGATTTTATGAATACACAAAGTAAATACACATAAACTAATACATTTCTTAATATATATAAAAAATAATATACTAGTTATTTAAGACCGATCAGAAACTATATTGCGGTCTTTAAAATTCTGTCTTTAAATAAATTTGTAACTGAAATATCAGTCTTTAAATTTTAAGACTGAGAGTACAGTCTCAAAAAAATTTAAGACTTGAGATATAGTAACTGAAACAGTCAGTTTTTAATCAGTCTTTAAAGATCACGTAGAGACCGAACTATTCAATTAAAGACAGAAATTTTCAGTCTTAAATTAAGGTTTTTTTTGTAGTGCTTTTTATTTATGTTTACTTACCCACAAACCGAAAACATGGTGGGCATTCTTGACTGAAAAGATATATGACTACTCAGCTTATTTAAGCATTGATTTGCTATGTTTTGCATTGATCAGTTAGTATTTTATAATCTCTAACTCCAAAATCTTTTAGAAGGGAAGAAAGTCGTTGTTCAACTAGGCCAATACATGTTCCCTTTGACTCGCAACATATTACAATAACAGAGCTAAAAGTAATAAAAACTGAAATTGTCAAAATATATAGACTCGTGGAATGCTAGAATATTATTCAAATGTTCAAGCATCCATCTCGACACCAGCCATATCTTCTCGGTCGGCATCATCATCATCATCTGCTTCACTGGCGTCCTTAAATAGTGAAATCAACCTTGAAATCATAATCAGCATCCATCTGATTGGACAACATGACTTTTCCCTTTTTCCTCTTTTTCTTCTCTGCCTTTCTTTTCCGTGGATCTAGCATGCCTTCAGCACTGTATAACTTGTCCAACTGACTCTTATTTGGTTTTGTTTTAGTTTGAGCTACGGTCCCCTCATTTTCATCAGTATTCATTGGTTCATCTGTTTGATTCATTTCTTCTTCTTCTGGTTTGTCCTCAACTAGCATTTGCACATCGAAATTCAAAGGAGCACCATGAGAAACTTTGACATGGCGAGATTCTTCGGCTGACACCAAACTACCAATAAATGAAGACTCAGACTTGTAAACTTCACCAACGTCAAATTCTTTGCTGAACTGCGAAACAATAGTTGTTTCCAAGTCCGTACCATCTCTAACGAGAGGCAATGTGTAGTATGGAATTTTACCCTCATTCCAATCATGAAGAACAATCCTTGCAGCAGCTTCGATATCCAAAATGCCTCCTTTTTTAAATTCACCCCTAATTTCAGCAACATTTTGGAGGAACTCGTCAACGTTGCCAAAGCCTTTTGTTTTGTAAAGAGGCATTAATCTCTTGGTAAGGCATAGTTTCAGTATCTCCTTAACAGGACCAGCTTTTCGATTCTTTTACAACTAGTGCGTGGCCTGTGCTACGCACACGGGAAGTTGTAGAGCCCATGAATACGTGTAATGTTGTGCATTCTTTAATATTTTTTGATATTTCTTCATGTATTTACAGTTTGTGCCAAGTACATCTTAAGTACAACAACAATGATTATTTGTATATTTCAACACTAACTTGTTCATTCAAAGGATTGTGTCAGAAGTTTGATAGTTAGGAAGATGAATGCATGTAACCACTCTTCCACCCGCTTTAAACAGATGTCTTCGGGTGGTTCAAATAATCCAACTAGCGCAACGTCCGCTATATTAAAGCTAAACACTTCTGATCCGGCATGGGAATGAGGAGAGTGTCGAGATCCAACAAAAAAACATAATGTTTGGTGTAAGCTATGCAACAAAAATTTGATGGAGGAATTTCTCGTTTAAAAGAATATCTTCTTGGCATAAAAGGAAATTGTACTGCATGTCCATCGGTAACAATAGAGATACAAGAGAAAATTTAAGTCTCGGTAGATGAAACTAAAAAGGAAAAAGCAGAAAAGGCCTGAATTCGTAGTATTCTTGAAGAACAAGATGAAGATGACAATATTGTTGAAGAGCAAGAAACTATTGATTTTAATGCAAATGTTGGTCCAAGTAAAAAAAAGAAACATACGAACATTAGAAGTCCTCTTGATCTTATCATGAATAAGTCAAACATTTATTTGAATCCAAGCATTTATTTTAATCAGCCTCAAACTCAAATTGAAACGAATAGTGTTATTGAAACGTGCCTTTTTAAAACTATGGAGAGGTTGATTTCAGAATCCGAAAACGATATTGCTATGGATCAACTGCGAAACTATAGAGATGTGATCGGTGCATTAGGAATGAAGATTGCCATAAGTCGTAGAGATAAGATGCAACCATTAAGAAGATTAATACTGTTTGCGAGAAATTTTTAAGTTGCCAAATTGCTTCTATGGATGAAAGTAACGCATCAAGTGCTGCATTAACAATTTCAGAAAGGTGAACTTCTGCCGTGGTTATAAGCATGTCCTGTCATTTGTGGATTGAGTGAAGCCATTTAGAGTTGAGCTGATGTTATGCACGTCACCATTATTGTTATTGTTTCTGAATTATGGGCGAAGATTGTGAAACGGTATGGGTAATTGTTAAATGGTGCAATATAATTTTCCAAGTTCCAATTTTCCATGCATTCATAATCATTTCTTTCATTAGACGTTAACTCAAATTTTCCAAGCGTATGAAATCCTAAGGGATAAATATATTTTTTGCACGGTGTTAGCAGGTGGCAAAAAAAACGTACAAAGGTGTATTCTGAAATTGAGGAGGTTGTAATTAGTTGCTTTAGGATTCATATTTGAGAATAATGTGTAATTTAGTGCGTTTTCAGTACCATTTGATGATAGTTTTCAAACTTATTTAATGTTTTTTTAAGAAGGAAAAAAAAAACATGTAACCAGAGCCGACTCTCAAAATTTAAGAAAGGGGGGTCGACACAGGCAAAACAAGGGGACTTGCAGACTTGAACAACAGACCTTCAAGGCCAACAAATGAAGTAGTATCCAACCAACCAAGCTATGTATTTCTTTATTCAACTATTTAAATCTTCCCTATATATTTATATTTATTTAGTTCTGCTATTGATCACCAGCCACCACCCTGTTGCCCGCTCATGGGGATTGCCCCAGGCGGCAGTCTGCTCCGACTCCCCTTGGAGCCGGCCATGCATGTAACCATATGCTTGTTCATAATAAGATTGTAAATTATTTACAACCTTGTAGTTCATAATTTTATGAGAACTTTTCGTTACAAAATGAACGCTTAGTGTTGTTGCTCCAAATTTTTCTTCACCTTCTCTTTGAGAGAAAAAAAAGGTCTGTGCAAATGATATAAAACCATCAAAGCTTGAAAGTCATCACTAAAACTAAAAGATACATGCTAGGTTTAAGATATTATGAAAACATAATTAGTTGGTTAGCATGCAAAAAATATATACAAAAAATGTCCCAGCAAAACCAAAGAAATATATACAACTAAATATAAACAATAAAGCCACGATCTATATACAGTAATGACACGCTACAGAAATATATTGAAGAAATAAATACCCCAACCACGATAAAACAGCAGTCTCAATGAACCAACAATAGCTAGCAACATAAAGCATGAACTTTTCTCAAAACTGGCAGAAGCTATCTAGTTCAAGATTATTGATCAACATGACAGCAAACCACTTGTCTTCTTTTCAACATTCCATGAAAAGGAACAGCCTCAAGGTAAAATGGATGACCACCACACCAAAAAAGCAATCCGTCTCCCAGCAAACTAACAGCATAAAGCCATACATCATGCTTTACAGACTTGCCCAGGGGAGTATCTTCAAAATGCTTATCCTAGGACACCTGCAATTTGACAGAAAAAACCATGTTCAATCTGTGTAGCATAACTTTACGTACACTAAAAACTGCAAATTTTAATTAGCAAAATTCTAGACCACCATAAATGCATAGTCTGTTTTAAATATTACTTAGCTTAGCTCCAGCAGATCAAAGAGATAAAAGAATATATTACAGCAAGTGACAGAATATATAATAAAAGAGGTTTAATAGTTGTTTTGTTGGATCATTAAAAAATTCTAAACAACCATGAACACATTAAAAAATGATCTTATATATATGTAATTGTTTTGCCTAACTTCTTATATACATGTATATATTCGTGTAATAATAACAATTTTGTTGATCCAAAATTGAAATAATTTGGTTGGTAGTTTGATCATTTCAATATAAATTTCAACAAACACATAATTCGTTAAACTAATCCTTGTTGACAGGGCTCCTAAAATAAACAAAATTGAAAAGCCAAATGATAATCTGACAAACTTTATTCACATACAACCAACTAAAACAACTTACACATTTTCCTTTGGAGGTGCAATTATGAGGTCATAAAAACTTTGATAATATTGGTTACCCCTTGTCACGTACATGCTTCATCTATAAATAAGGTCACATTCTATGCTTTACAAAATTTATTCTCTCAATCTGTAAGAGCTTAAAATTGTCCTGATAAACCTTGGCCTTTGTCTTGAATAAAACCTAGGGAACATGTTTATTCTGTCCTCATATATAATACTCTTATCCTATCAATAGGGACATGGAACTATGTATATTCTTGAGACTATGGTCGATGGAGAGTATCAATGCCTCAATATCATCTTATTCCTTAAGCTAAAGCTTCATAACTTTACGATAGAGTTGAAACAATAGACAGAACGAACTTAGAAAATGATGGTGCAATTTTTGTGTCTAAAATATTCAGCTATATAATAATCGACTAAAGCTTTCTTTCCATATTCATTTTATATGCCAAGAATATAAAGATCAGAACTATAACATGTTTGGTTGTGCATGTTAATTATGTTTAACAGATGTCATACAAATATAGATAATGTGTACATTAAGCCTCTTTATACTCATACATCTCCAAATTAAACATTTCAGAATTAAGAGCGCCCTGCTCTTATAGCAGCTGAAACCCAAGTTGGAAATATATCATGTGATATGAATTTTCGGCTAAAGCATTGTACTCCGCACAAACAGTAACATAATGACATAAATGGATAAACCAACATGTTTGGTAGTGTGGAAAATAGTGTTGAAGAAACCTAGCAATCTACACGATGAAATATATACGTTGTCAAGTGACATATATTGTATGAAAAAATCAGTAATAATCATTATAACAATAGTGCCAATAGTATAAATCCTAGGTTTGTGAACAGTTTGGAAACATGTTAGTAGCAAACATGAATGAATCAGTAATAATTGTCCAATATGAAACATATAACAAAATAACCACTCATTGGATATAACCTGCACTACTTTAGTCACACTTTTTTGGTTTCATATAGAAAGAGTATACACATATATATTGAGATAGTGATGCGAAAAATCATTGAATCAGGTGAGTGCTGTGCTTTTGTTTGGTTGGTCTATGGTCTTGTTATATGTTTCCTTTCTCTTCATGTATGCAGGTTATATCCAATGAGTGGTTATTTTGTTTATTTATGTGCAGTTTCAAAAGGACATTTTTCGGTCACATACATCAAACAAACTGTTTAAAGATTCACACATTACAAATTAAATAGAGATCATCAACTGTTGGGAAACAATGGCTGAGTCACGTACTTGGTCGCTTTCTTGAAGACGATTCGGCGATCTGGTCGGTGGTGCAAAACCAGTTCGTACTCTCGCCGTCGCCTCTAGGATAAAACAGCCCTCTAAAAATAATAACTGATTTGCTTTGCACAAACAAACCAGTGTAGATTTGCACTTTCGAAATAAAATTACTGCTCGAAAATTTCTTAAGAATATTTTAATGGCGGAGGTAAGTTATATATTTTCGTCTACAACAGAAGATAATATATAGATGGGGATTAGGGTTGAACGAAAATACTGTGCAGTAATAAAATCGGCTAAAATACCGGGTCAATAGTTTACCGCTTCAAAATAAAATTTTCGTATTTAAAAACATAGTTCGAAAAATGCAGTGTTTTCTGGTCCAAAAATATAAGTGTCTTACATCACAAAGCCAAGCCCGAGCCCGGGCCGAGCCGAGTCGGTCGCGCGCGCGTGTGTGGTGGTCATGATGCATGGCCTCCCTCCTCACAAGAAAGCATGTATTGGGAGCCCAAGGCCCCAACATGATTTCTTAGAAACAAGTATAAATACTTGCCTCTTTCATATAATCCCATGGTGTGGGACTATTCACACATAGGAGCCATTCTTACACTTAGTCAAATTTTTTAACAATTCATAATGAATTCCAACAATCCCCCACTTGAATTTTTAAAAATATCTTCGAGCAGTTTCTATAAAACATAAGATTGTGCATAAACAAAGGTGTCATCCGACTTGAACCTTTGCATAGTGGATAAGATTCAGTTTTTACTAGAGTGACACATAGACTTGAACTCTATTCCTGACATCAAACCACACACAACCTTTTCTTTAGTGCAATCAAATAAGCCCATTCATTTATGGCCATGCACGTTTATCCCAGTTTAGTGAACGCTCTAGAAATTTTGCCCAAAACTCCATAGGAAACGGCCACATTTCCACATTCACATAGGTGAGTCTATCAAGAGTACTCCTGAAGGTAGGTACTCCACTCCAAATAGAGTATAGATCTCATTAAGAGTTTCTATCAACTCATCCTCTAATCACTCCAGGAATACATGCTTCTTAGTTTATTAAATAGCATGTTCAACTCCTATCACTACACAACTTGTTTTTACCCATTGAACCTATTTCTTGGGATCTCCAGTCATTTAGGTTGGGTTACCATTGTGCGTGACTCAACAATCTAAGGGCAATAGTCTCATTCTTTTAGAAGAATTAAGGACTTTCTCTCTGGACAGTCCTTTCGTCAAAGGATCTGCCAAAATTTCTTCACTACGTACGTAATCTACTCTAACAGTACATGAGGAAAGTAGTTCTCTAACCGTGTTGTGCTTACGACGTATTTGTCGTCTCTTACCGTTATAATAACGGTTCTGAACTTTTGCGATAGCCGCGGTACTATCGCAATGTATCAACACAGCCGGTATCGGTTTTTCCCATAAAGGAATCTCAGCTAGCAGAATTCTCAAATACTCTGCTTCTTCACTAGCTGTAGCTAGTGCTATCATCTCAGACTCCATAGTAGGCTGAGCCAAAATAGTCTGTTTCTTGGATTTCCAAGACACAGCTCCTGCAGCAATGCTAAATATATAGCCACTGGTCGCTATAGAATCATCAGATAAAGTATTCCAGTCTGCATCTGAATATCCTTCAAGTACAGTTGGAAACTTCTCATAATGTAATCCAAGGTTCATAGTTCGTTTAAGGTATCTCATGACCCTTTCAATAGCATGTCAGTGCTCTATACTAGGTCTACTGGTAAACCTGCACAATAATCCCACGACATAGGCAATGTCGGGTCTAGTACAATCAGTGGCATACCTAAGGCTGCCAATGATGCTCGCATAATCAGACTGTCTTATACCTTCACCAGTGTTCTTAAATAACTTTACACTTGGATCGTATGGTGTACATGCATGTTTAAAGTCAAAGTAATTATATTTCTTTAGTATCTTCTCAATGTAATGAGACTGATCCAAAGAAATTCCCTTTTCTGACCTAGTAATTTTAATGCCAAGGATTACACTCGCCTCACCTAGATCTTTCATATCAAAATTGACACTTAATAAGGATTTGACTGAATTTATGGCATGAATGTTTGACCCAAAGATGAGTAGGTCGTCTACATAAAGCCATATAATAGTGCAAATGTCATTCTCAAATTTGTAATAAATGCATTTGTCACTTTCATTAACTTTAAAACCATTTGAAATGATTAAGTTATCAAATTTTTCATGATATTGTTTTGGTGTTTGTTTTAAACCATATAATGATTTATCCAATTTGCATACTTTATGTTCTTGACCATGTACTAGAAATCCTTCAGGCTGGTCCATATAAATTTCTTCGTCTAATTCACCGTTCAAAAAAGCGGTTTTAACATCCATTTGGTGTATTAGTAAATTATGAATGGAAGCAAGTGAGATTAATACTCGAATGGATGTTATTCTAGTTACAGGTGAAAAAGTATCGAAGAAATCTATATTTTCTTTTTGTCTAAAACCTTTAGCTACTAGTCGTGCTTTGTATTTATCTATAGTACCATCAGGTTTTAGTTTCTTTTTAAGTACCCATTTACAGCTATAGATTTACAACCAGGGGGTAAATCTGTCAAATGTCAAGTCTTATTGGATTCAAGAGAATCCATCTCATCATTTATAGCCTCTCGCCAGAAATCGGCATCTAATGAAGATAAGGCCTCTTGGAGGTTTAAGGGATCCTCCTCTATAGTAAAAGCGCTAAAATCCGAACCAAAATCTTTTACGGTTCTTGATCTTTTACTTCTCCTAGGTTCAGCTTCAAAACTTTTATTAAGTTCTGTTCTAATAGGCGTACTTGTTGTGCCCCCACTATTCCTTAATTTAAAAGGAAATTTAGTTTCATAAAAATCGGCATCATTTGATTCAATTATGCTATGTGCATTTATATCATAAAATCGATATGCTTTGCTATTAATAGCATAGCCTATAAATACACTTTCATATGCTCTACTTGCCAATTTTATTCTCTTAGGGTCTGCAATGCGAACATATGCTAGACAACCCCAAGTTCTAAAGTATGAGACATTGGGTTTATGATTCTTTAAAATTTCATAAGGTGAAATTTTATTCTTAGATTTAGGGATTCTATTTAGAACATAACATACAGTCAATAAAATATCCCCCACCAATGTTTTGCTGCACCAGAATTTAGTAGGATGGCAACTACTAATTCGGTAAAAGTCCTATTTTTTCTTTCAGCTTTACCGTTCATTTCAGGTGAATAGGGTGCAGTCAGTGTTTTAAATATCGGCCGTATCGGCCGATATCTCGGGGGAGATCTCGTTTTGAGCCCAAAACGAGACGAAACACGATATATCGGTGACTATCTCGTTTCGAATATATCGGCCGATATTTACAAATATCGGCCGATATATTGACCGAAACGAAATGATGAGATATCACCCGATATTTTTTTTAAAAAAAATAAGCAAGGCCCGTATAAGCCCATCAGCAAGAAATAGGGTTTTTCCTCAAATTAGCCCGTATAAGCCCTTCACGATGTATTTTGCTATTTACTTCTCTCTTCAAAACATCGTTATCCATCAAACATTGATATTCCTGAATCAAAATCGCTGCTCTCAGAAAGGAAAAAAAAACATTTTTTTTCTCGCTTCAGCCCTTTCCTGCTCGCAAGGCGCCTCTTCAGGTCTGATCCTTCTCAGCTCGGAAGTCGCAACAGCCGCTTTTCCCTCTCAGGTACATAAATTAGGGTTTTTTCACTCATGTTGGAAGAGATGTTTTTTCAACTTTTGTAGCTTTTTATAAATAGAAAGAATGTTCATTTGTTTTTGTTTTTACACTTTTATTGTACCAGCTGTTTAGTTTTTCCATTTCATGTTACATGTTTAAAATTCTGCTCCAGTCGATTATGGACAACTAATATTTGCAGGTCCATGGTGAGTCATATTATATAAACCCTGCAGCTGATATGTATTAACTTGAGCTTAGGTAATTTGGTTACCAGCACATTTATATACTGTATAAACCTTATATGTTCATGAGATGGTAATAACAGTTATTGTTTTATTCTTATAGCTGATAAAATTCTTGCTTTGCAGCTGAAATTTGACTGTAATGATGGTGCTCTGCATTTAGCCAGCATGTTTTCATTTTATCAACTAATAAATTTACTAACTGTGCAATCATTTTTACACAATGGTATATGATGTGATTTACAAATCAGGTAAGCTCAGTTTCTTTGTATTTTAGACTTTTAGTATACATAATTATTAACATAAAATGTACGCCGATATGGTTCCGATGTGAACTTTAAGCTCCGAGATGTAAATCCGATATGGACGCCCGAGATGTACTCGTCTCCTCCGAGATCTCCCCCGAAACGATACCAAGTCGCCAAAATCCCCGAGACGAAACGTGACCGATATCCGATATTTAAAACCTTGGGTGCAGTTCTCTCATGTACAATACCATGTAATTTATAGAAGTCCAGAATTGAATTGGATTCATATTCTGTTCCTCTATCACTACGAAATCTCTTGATTTTCCTATTTGTTTGATTCTCAATCTCAGTTTTGAATGTTTTAAACATGTCAAAAGCATCACTTTTATTTTTCATAATATAAACATATGTGAAATCAGAACAATCATCGATAAAAGTGATAAAATAACGATGTCCATGTCTAGTCAATGTGCCATCAAGTTCACATATGTCAGAATGAATCAAGTCTAAGGGTTCAGATTCTCTATCAACAGACTTATGAGGTTTCTTTGTGATTTTTGCTTGTGTACAGAATTCACATTTATCAGATTCAGATTCTGCTATCTTAGGTATCATATCTAGAGTGCTCATGTTATGAATTATCCGTTTATTAACATGACATAATCTAGAGTGCCAAATATTAAAATCACACAGCATATAAGCAGAATTATTCACTTTATTAGATTCAACATTTAATTTGAATATTCCCTCACAAGCATAACCCTTTCCTACAAAATTTCCCTTATACACTATGGTATACAAATCAGCCCCAATAAATTGAGTAAACCCTGCCTTATTAAGGAGATAGCCAGACACCAGATTCTTCCTCATCTCTGGAGTATACAAAACATCTTTAAGGATCACAGTCTTTCCAGAGGTAAACTTGATATCTACGTTTCCAATCCCTGCAACTTTAGTGGTGTGAGAATCTCCCAGCAACACTTTCTGATCATCAGCAGCCGTGTATGTGGAAAACATAGCACGATCATAACAGACATGGCGAGAAGCACCAGTGTCTACCCACCAACCCTCTGATCCACCAATAAGGTGAATCTCAGTAATCATAGCCATAAGAGGCTCTTCCTCAGCCAAGTTAGCCTGTGGCACAGAGCTAGGCTTGTTCCGACACTTTCGTGCCATATGACTTGGTTTTCCACAGTTACAACATAGAAACAACTGTCTAGAGTCATTCTTTTGGGCTGATTTTTGCTGTTCTTTTGGGTTTCCTTGCGGATTCTCATTCTGTTTGTTGCGTCTGTTCTGATTCTTAAAAGACTTCTGGTTTGGTTTCAGAACTGCGGGTTTGGTCTTTTTAGTGTTGTTGTTTGAAACAAACAACACTTCCTCTTTCTGGTCCTGTTTGCGTGCCGTCTCCTCAATGCGAAGGCGAGTGACCAAACTCTCTAAGGAAAATTCCTTAGTCTTATGCCGTAAGAAATTCTTAAAGTCTTTCCAACCTGGGGGCAGTTTGTCAATAATAACAAGCAACTTGAAACTGTTCATCCAAAACCATACCTTCGGAGATGATCTCATGAGCTATTTTCTGCAGCTCATGAGACTGCATCTCTACTGACTTATCGTCTGTCATCTGGTACTTGAGATAGCGGCTTACAGCATACTTCTTTGCTCCTGCCTCATATGTATCGTATTTCTTCTGCAGCGCTTCCCACATCTGCTTCGCTGTCTTGTCCTCTGAGTTGTAGTAATCATACAGATCATCGCTCAATCCGTTCAAAATAAAATTCTAGCACAGATAATCCTGTTCAGTCCAGTTCTGCAACTGCTTTGATTGTTCAGTGCAGGATGTCATCTGCGCTTCATCAGTTCCGTCAGGCTTGTCTGGCAACTGCGGTTTGTCGGTGGTCAGAGCAGCAGTCACCTTCCTCATCGTCAGGTAGAACTCCATCTTCTGACGCCATCGTTTGAAGTGCAGACCTTCGAAACGAAACGGGGCAGCAGTCACCAATGGGATCTGGATTGCAGAGGAAGGAGCAGCATCATCTACGGTTGTGGTCGAAGCCATTGTTTCTAATTGTTGGGAAACAATGGTTGAGTCACGTACTTGGTCGCTTTCTTAAAGACGATTCGGCGATCTGGTCGGTGGTGCAAAACCAGTTCGTACTCTCGCCGCCGCCTCTAGGATAAAACAGCCCTCTAAAAATATAAGTGTCTTACACCGCAAAGCCAAGCCCGAGCCCGAACCGAGCCGGGTCGAGTCGGTCGGTCGTGCGTGTGGTGGTCATGATGCATGGCCTCCCTCCTCACAACAAAGCATGTATTGGGAGCCCAAGGCCCCAACATGATTTCTTAGAAACAAGTATAAATACTTGCCTCTTTCATATAATCCCATGATGTGAGACTATTCACACATAGGAGCCATTCTTACACTTAGTCAAATTTTTTAACAATTCATAATGAATTCCAACATCAACTACTACCAGTACTGATGCACGTGTTTCACACGTGGGGAAAGGACACTGCATGATACATAAATTATTAGTTTTTTAATCAATAAAAACAAAATTAACTTGCATCTGACCTCGTTTATAAGCTAAACGATATATTAATCTTCCTAACTGAAAGTGAAAACTATTTCTGGTAGGAATAAGTATCAGACACAAACAACATAGGAAACACATCAAAATGTATCATTGTTAATCTCTATGAAAAAATTATTTACATCCTCATTTCCCTGGGTGGAACTTTGATACAAGCTTCCTACAGTTATGATGAATGGTCAGCATATACAGATCAAAGCTTTGTATAGAGTACAACACTCATTAATATTAGCATAGAAAACTTTATCTACGCATACATGATAAATAAAGGAAAAACAGCAAAAGAAGTGTTTATCCAACTTTTAAGTGTAGACATCCACTGATTATATTTCTTCAAAATATTCTAGCATTAAACTAAAAGTTATATGCACATAAATTATTACATCTAAGCAAACAATCTAGAGTAATCTTCACCGATATTAAAGGTCAAGACCATTGAAATTTGATTATCAGTAATCCAGACCAAATACGATCTTACTACAGCCAAGCACAAAAAAGTAATGTAGGTTCTGTAGTTAGATGCATAAATAACAAAATTCCATATGTTCAAATAAAAGCTGAGCATGTCAAAGTAAAATTGTGTTTCGTAGATCAAAAGGTGCATTTAAGTTGGTAAAAGAAGTCAATATAAAAAGTGATAACTGATAAGCTTCAATACCTTATGTAAGTAATATATATGACAGTTCCAACATGTTCTCTCCTTATTGGTCACACCCATCATGGACATCGTCTTTTATGGTAGCCAAGTCAAACTTGATGCAAATGCACCACATGTAATTAGCTCACTCTTAATTTGAACCTGCAGATATATGCAACTTTTTCCTGCTATGTAGCTTTTACACTGTTGAGATGATAATGGACTTCTACGTATTTTTCAAACTATTATTATGATTCTCATTCATTACCAAGTCATATTTGTTAAATTTAAAGTTATAACAAATCTTAAGTAAACATTTCTTGTCCATTTAACATGCATTTTTAGTTCCACAAAATACTTGCAATGACTCTTATTACCAATTCAAATTGAAATCAAGCATGGAGAAACACACCCCAAAAAAAAACGATAGAAAATTGATGGAATTTGACAAACCTGACGTATGTTAAAACTCGACGTTAGTGTTCCGAAAAAAAAAAGTGAAGTTAACTAAAAAAAAGTTCCGTAAGAACTGTCAGCAACCTTATCTTCATTTTAGCTGCTATGTGCATGATTCAGATAGAATGCGTTATTAATTTGCATAAAGTTAAATAAATAAATGGTTAAAACAAGATTTTCAAATGTAGTCCTTGGTAATGAATATTACGTATATAATTCATTGAGTAACAAAATAGATAATCGACCAATATTCCAACAGATGGCTAATTTTTTATATTAATTTATCCAAACTTTTTGCCTTGTTCTTTTACATGCATATGCGTGTGTATGGTTCAAAAAACCAAGCAATTCAGCAAGACTGAACTCAACCTCTAAAGTGAATAACTCACTGTACATATTTTAATATTTGGCAATTTACACAAATTTAAACATTCCTACAAACAAAACTAATTAAATTAGAGTTCCTACCTACATCTCTTGTATTGACTTGGTTTTTCAAGAGAGAAGGTCGAAGGGGAAAGCAATGGCGGCAGAAGCTTCTTCATCATATTTCTCATTGAATAATTCTCGTTTTAATCCACGTTTCTCTCAATCTTTTCTGAGTAAATTCAATCCGACGGTCAAGAGGAATAAATCGAGGACTTCTTTTCATGATTCGATTGCGGCTTATTCACAGTTTTATTCTGGTGGATGTTATCGGTGTGGTAGTGTCAATCACCTTGCAAGAAATTGTAGAGAGCAGATCAGGTGTTTCAATTGTGGCAAATCGGGTCACCGTAGTGGAGTTTGTTCGTTTCTTTCAAGAGGTATTATTTCTGAGAGTAATCAGTCCAAAATCAATGAAGCACAAATTCTGTGTTCTGGCATGATATTGTTGAAGAACTTTTTAAGTCTCAAAGATCAAGTTCAAATTATTAAAAACTGCCTTGAATTGGGAATCGGTAATGGAGGTTTCTATAGACCTAGATACGAAAATGGTGCTATGATGAATCTATACATGATGTGTTTGGGCAAAGTCTGGAATCCACAATCCAGAACCTGTGGAGAAAGGAGGAAAACAGATAATTCAATTCCCCCAAATATTCCAGGTGAATTCAAACAATTGGTCAGTAAATCCTTAGAATCTGCGCACAAAGTTTGGATGGGTTATGGTAGGAAAGTCGAAGAACTTCCATCAATGTATCCGGACGTTTGCATTGTCAATTATTACAATATTGATGGAAAGTTGGGAATGCATAAAGATAAGGATGAAAGCAGAGAAAGTATCACCATAGGACTCCCTGTTGTTTCTTTTTCAATTGGTGATTCGGCTGTGTTTGTATATAGAGATGAAAGTAATATTGACAAGCAAATTATTCTTGAATCCGGAGACGTTCTGATTTTTGGAGGCAAATCAAGAGAAGTTCTTCATGGAATTACATGTATCATCAATAAATCGGCTCCGGATGAGCTTAGGAAAATGACTAATTTGAATGTGGGCAGGCTTAACTTGACATTTAGGCAATGTGATGTTTCAATCAGTCCTTCTACTATTACGAATAATTCTACCCATCAGTATTGTTCAAATTACAATCTTTCTTTTGCGGATATTGTGAAGCAATCCACATACAGTATGCCAAATTGGTTTTCAGTTAAGCCTAAAAATGATCGCTTATGGAAAAACGATAGTGATAGATTTTGTTTTCAATGTGGGGAATCAAATCATTTAGCGAAGGAGTGTAGGAATGGTTTGAGATGTTTTAGTTGTGGTGGTATAGGTCATCGAAAGGCTAGCTGTTCATCAAAGTTTACTGGAAAATCAGTGAGGGAATTGTTGCACTTCAACTGTTCGATGATTTGTCTGAAAATAATTGAGTTGCTGGATTTATACACAAGAGATCTTCCGGTTAATTCAAATGAAGGGGCGTACTGTTTGTTGATGTTGGGATGGAATTTAGAAGGATTGGTGGATGGGATACTGTGGAGCAAGAGGATTGAAGTTGATAATGTTTTTCCTCCGTTGCCTAGACCGATGAATAGAAAGGAACATGCACGCTCGTTCAGTTTGTGTTTGGTTAAACTGAGGAGGTTATTTTCTGATTCGAGTATGAGCAACAAAAGGGATGCTATTCGACTGGTAGATATGATTTTAGAGCATTTTGATGCTTTAAATACAGCCATTAATGTTGAATACAAGGATGTTGAGTTGCTTTTTCAGTCAGTAAATCTTGTACAGGCTAATGTTGGTGGATTGAATGATAATTCTAAGGCTGAGGTGGACGTGGATAATCAATCAAATTTGGCCACTATAGGTGAGACTTGGTTTGAAGGTGAGATGATGAAGGATATTGGTATATGTTGGTCTTTTTGGTGTGATCCAATGAACTATGATCCGTTTGTAAGGAAATGCATGGAATGCAGTGATGAAAAATTGTTCAATGCGGATCCCAAGTGTGATATTTTCGACATTAGTAGCAAGGCTGGTGAAGTAATGACAGGGGTGGACGAGATCGACATGGGTGGCTATGTTCATGATGGTATTTCGGTGACTGAGTCTGATAAGGATTCAGGCGATGTGGGGGGAACTGAATGGGTGGTGGCAAAGGATGTGGAACTCATGAATAACTTTGATCTGTTGGCAGTCGAAAATGATGGGTGGGATTCGAGGAGAGAGGTGATGGCTGATCATAACTTGACGGGTGGTTCTGTGTATGGGAATGTGGTGGGGAAAGGATTTAGGGTAGAAAGGACTAAATGCAAGAGATTGTGTCACATGAAGTATTTGAAAAACACTAGACTGGGACACGGCAAAGAGGTGAAGGTTTTGTCTGTTAATAAGGGGAAGAGCTTTTTTAATAAAGATGAGGAGTGTGGGAGGGAAGGACATAGGAGTACGGTTGTGATTCTAAATTATGGATCAGGTGCTAATTCCGTAGGCATGCATACTACTGTTAATTCGATGGCCGTTGATGATAATTTGATGTCTAGTATCATGGGCGATGCTTCATGGACCAATGGGGCTTACACAATGATTGTGCGTGTGACGGGTGTAAAGTTTTTCTCCTTGTTTATTCGGCCGAGTCCATGTTTGCTTCGATGGGAAGACGTCTTATTTTATTTGGAGTGTATTGCTGGGTTGGATTCCAGTATGTCATATAGAACTGTAGTTGTTTCTAGTTCCTCGTTAGGGGAAGATTCGGTGGAGCATAGTGGGGTGTTACTTCAGAGTGCAGATGCTTCTTCTTCATCGGCCAGAAGGAGGAGACGTAGGAGAGCAGTCCCCTGTTCTGGTCTGATTCGTCGCAGTGCTAGAATCAGATCCAGCTCCTCTCCTTTTCGAGGTAGGTCCCCGGATCCGAGTGCTCACAGTAACATTCCGGATTCGGGCTCAGGTATGACTTCTGGTTACGGTAGTGAGTATTCTCCTTATGCATTAGGTAGCCTTTCGACTAGCCATTTGTTACAGCTTGCCAGTGATACTGCTTTTATTTTTACAGATATTGAGCTAGATTCTGATTTCATTCGAAGTAGGGAATTAGAGAGAGTTGCTTCCTTAAGTAGATGAGGATCGTTAGTTGGAACATTAGGGGATTAAATGAACCTAATAAATGTGCTAAAGTTAGGACTTTCTTTATTGATTATCATATTGATATTGCTTTGCTTCAAGAGACTAAAATCGAAAATCCTGATTTTAGTTTTTACGCTAGATTAGGTGGATCACATTTTCGTAATTGGGCCTGTCTGCCGCCATTTGGCAGTGCAGGAGGGCTTTTGATTGGTTGGAAAGACAACCAATATAGACTCATACAAGAATTTTCTAAGATGCATTCATTACATGTAATATTAACTTCACTTAGTGATAATTCTTTATTGGGCATTACGAATGTGTATGGTCCTCACACTAAGGTAGAGAGGAGACGTGTGTGGGACGAATGTTCCGAATTCAGGGATCTTGCCCCTAATCTTTGGATTGTAGGGGAGATTTTAATGTTACTAGGTTTTTAGGAGAGAGATCTCCTAGGGAAGGTGATTTCTCTGACATGGAGGAATTTAACGATTTTATTCTTGAAAATAATTTGATTGAGATTCCGCTTAGCAATAGATCTTTTACTTGGTCTAGGTCTAACATTAGTGACAGGCCGTCTTTTGCCCTATTAGATAGATTTTTTATAAGTTCGGCGCTTGATGAAAAGTTTCCAATTTGTAAAGCAAAAGGATTACCTTTTTTATATTCGGACCATTGCCCCTTAATTCTTTCATGTGATTCGAACATGTTAATCAGAAATAGTTTTAAATTCGAAAAGATGTGGTTACTAGACACCGGTTTTATTAAACTTGTTACTGTTAAGTGGAATTCGTTATTTTATTTTAATAATTTGTACAATGGTAATTCGGCAAAGATTTTTGTGGCAAAGCTTGGTAAATTGAGATTTTTTCTTAAGAGGTGGAATAAATTTGTTTTTGGTAGTGTTAGAATTAAAAAAGATAAGATTTTATGTGAGATGTTTGACTTAGATAAGTTAAGTGAATCTAGGACGCTTAGTCTAGGTGAGAGGGATAGGCTTTACAATCTCAGGAACGATTTCAAACTGATATTGGATAAGGAAGAAATAATGTGGAAGCAAAGGTCACGTATTCAATGGATTAAGGAAGGAGATAATAACACACATTTTTTCATAGTATGGCTAATAAGAGGAGACGTGATAATTTGATTCACTCGATTTTTGTAAATAATGTAGAACTGACAATGCAAAAGGATCTAAATGAAGCTTTCACTGGTTATTATAAACAGATTTTTGGTACTAAGATTAAAAGAAGAACAAATGTTAGATGGAATGACTTATATCCTTATGATACTAGGATCAATCTTGAAGAATTGGATAAACCTTTTTCAGAGCAGGAGATTTGGAAGGCAATCAGTGACATGCCTAGTGACAAAGCTCCTGGACCTGATGGTTTCTCTGTTAATTTTTACAAGCAATTTTGGGAAGTATTGAAGTTTGACATTATTGAATTATTTAACGAATTTTATAGGGGAGATTTGAGACTAGGTAGTTTTAACTTTGCTAATGTCATACTTATTCATAAGAGAGAGGGAGCTAATTCCCTTAAGGATTTTAGGCCTATCTCTCTTATTAATGTTTCTATCAAGATCATCTCTAAAGTTTTAGCGAATAGGTTGAGTAGTAAGATGAATGACCTTATCGATTGCTCCCAAACAGCTTTTATTAAAGGTAGGAATATAGTAGACGGGGTGGCAGCGGTGCAGGAATATATTAACGTCTGTTGTAAGAACAATATAACATGTGCTATCTTGAAGTTAGACTTTGAGAAAGAATTTGATTCAATTGATTGGGACTTTATATGTGATATATGTCTTGCTAGGGGTTTTAGTGTTAGATGGACTAACTGGATCTTGTTATTACTTAGGTCTGGTTGTTCCAACATTGTTGTTAATGGGGTAATGGGTAAAAAGATACAATCCAAGAGAGGGCTTAGACAAGGCGACCCCTTATCGCCTTTTCTGTTTAATTTAGCAGTTGATGTCTTCTCAAAAATTATAAAGAGAGCTAGGAGTTTAGGTATTCTAGGTAGTGTTGGGAATGAGAAATTTAACAATGAATTATCGATCCTTCAATTTGCGGATGATACCTTGTTATTTTCTTCACATTTGCCTGAGCATATTATTGCTCTTAAATTTATCCTTTACTGTTTTGAGATATTATCTGGTTTAAGAATTAATTTTGATAAAAGTGCAGTAATGGTTGTGAATGATTTTAACAATATTGAGACTTTGGTGGCTAACACTTTGAATTGTTCGATTATGAAATTTCCTTTTGATTATTTAGGGTTTAAGATTAGACCTTCAAAACTTAAGGAAGATTGGATAGTCATCATTGATAAGATAAATAATAAATTATCTAGCTGGAACAATAGATTTCTATCTAGAGCAGCTAGATTAGTACTAGTTAACTCGGTTCTATCAGCTATTCCCTCTTATTGGATGGCTGTTCATAGATTCCCTAAATGGATCATTGAGAAGATTGATAGGATTAGGCGAAACTTCCTTTGGAATGGTGATTCTAGTTGTAGGGTTTATAAATGCCTAGTTAATTGGGACATGTGTTGTAAATCCAAGGAAGAGGGAGGTTTGGGGATCGTAAATTTATATAATTTTAACTCCTCACTACTTGCTAAATGGTTATGAAAATATAGATGTCCAGAAATGAAGGCTTCTTGGAAGTTTATCGTTTCTAAAGCTTATTATTCAAGAGGGGAGTTTTTTATTGGAAATAGTGGAGTTTGGGATAATAATTTATCTCACTTTTGGAAGTCGGTTTTGAATTACTTTAACTTTTTTAATTTAGGATGTAAAGTGTTAGTTCATTCAGGTAATCTTACATATTTTTGGCATGATGCTTGGATTTCTAGTGTGCCACTAAAAGTTGAATTTAGTAAGCTTTTTAACATTAGTAGATTTAAGAACGCTTTAATTATGGATGTTTACAAAGCAGATTTAGACCCCCCGTGGGAGTTCTCTTTTGACAATATTTTAGAAGAGGATTCATTAAGATAATTGGTTTTGCTTAAAGCTAAGCTAGCTTTATACCATTTGGATGAGAATAGTGATACTATTAGCTGGGGTATAGACAAGAGTTTAGTGTATACTGTTAATTCTATGTATAGTTTTATAAATTTTTCGGGTGTTTCATTATATCCTTTTAAATTTATATGGAAATCTAACTCTTCACCTAAAGCAAAGTTTTTAATGTGGTTGATCACTCATAAGAAGCTTAATACGATTGAGCTTTTAAAAAGAAAGAATGATAATTTTGATATAAAGTGTTGTTTTTGTAATAATGGAGAGGAGGATGTCGATCACTTATTTTTCTCTTGTCATTTTACCTTCTCTATTTTCAACATGATTGTTAGGATTTTCACTTTTGATTGTTTTAATTCCTTTAGTAGTTGTATCGATTATTGGAATTGTCATAGATTACGCTATAATTCCAGGCAGAAATACATATTGGATTCCTTAGTAATATTCATAAGTTGGTTCATTTGGATTGAGAGGAATCAGAGGATATTTAAATCAATTTTTGTATCTTCTGATAATTTAATTATAAACATAGTAAATTTTTGTTTATTTTAGATGTCTAATTCGCACTATAAACTACTTGGTGAATTGCAATTTGGGCCTTTTTTTTCTAAGGTTAGATTTAACCTAAGTTTATTCATTCGTATTAATAGTTATTTTAGACACAATAGACCTCGTCTGGGCTGTTAATTTTTGTTACATGGGGTAGATATTGTCTCATGATTGTTTGTTCTTATATCCTTATCCATATGCACATATATATGGATTTTTGTCTATATTTATATGCCATATACTAGTGTGTTTATATATATATATATATATATATATATATATATAGACACACATCTCTTAATTGAATATATATATGTACTCTTGTATATATGTATATTAAGGCATATATATTTAGGCATATATTCATATATATGTGTAAGTTACTAATGATTTTTGTGTCAGTTTTTCAGATTACAGATTGTAGATGAAGCTGTGGAGCATTTGGGTTTTGCTGATTTGGATTGATCATTTTTGGCTTGCTTTGGATATATTAGTGTGTGAGGAGTAGGAGTGTCTGTATTTTATGGTGATCCATTACACCATTTGTTCTTTTATTATATGTATGGGAGTAGATGTACTTCTTATCGGGTGGTGGCCTTGCCGGAACTCATCTATCTACTTTCCCTTACATTCTTTTTTGTGACTCTTGTTTTTTGGGTCTGTGTTTTTTGGTGTATGTATTGGATATTTGTACCATTCTATTTTTATTATATATATATGTGTGCTCTCTTCCCATTGGAAGACCACACATTTTTGCTCAAAAAAAATCTCTTGTATTGACTTCAAATTGGATGTCAAAGAATTTTTTATTTAGAACCGCTTGGAAGAAAACAAATAAATCATTTCATTAACATAAGAATGAATCAAGCACAAACTATATATAAAATGTAAAGGATGAAACTTCAAATTCAACATAAGGCAATTTGATTGATTTACCTCTTGTGATGTCTCTACTCCATTACATTTTCTCTTGAATCAGATATAGAAATGTGAAGGGGTATTGTTCTTCATAGCCAACTCAACTGTCATGTTTCCTGAGAATTTCGTATCAAATTAGTTTATTTCAATAAATAATCAGACTTAGAAAAAACAGTGAAATTTTGGTTGGACCTCATACCATTTTCTTATTGTTTCCTTGCAAAAAACTAGCGCTGGCAAAGGATACCCGAAAAATCCGATATTCGTCCGCATCCGTATTCGTAAAGCGGATAAATTTCGATATCCAAAAAAACGGATGCGGCTACGGATACGTAGATATCCGCATCCGAAAATTATCCCTCCGATTTTTTTTAACATTATGCTCAAAATTATATGTTTTTTAGTACAATGTATCAGACTTATTTATTGCTTTACTAAGCCAAATGTTTATATTATATGCACTAAATGCATATATTTGCTACTCAAATCTACTTAATTTCATCATATATGTTTATTTTTAACACTTTATTTATCAATGGAATTGAAAACTATTTATGTTAAACTAGAAATTTTCATTTCTATTTCTTGATATATTGATCATTTGCGGATAGGATAATTATCCGATATCCGCCCGAATCAACGGATACGGATATCCGATATCCGAAAATAATTTCGGATACGGATACGGATATAGCACTATCCATATCCGAAAGTATCTGTTGACAGCCCTACAAAAAACCTTGAAGTAGCAAGGGGCTAACAGTGCAACCACTCAAATTGTTTTTCAGAAGAACAAAATTAAATCAAGTAAATGATTTTTCTGACATATCACGGAATCCAATTATGTTACCTTTGATGGTATACAATGTACATGACATAGAGATACATCAGAATATGGAGAAAAAAAAGTATTTATGTAATTTTGACAACATATAATTAGATGGAACATGGGTAAAGTTCATATAAACATTTCTCTTCATCAATATTTATACATTAGAAATATAAGTGGCAGTAAAGTCATCTGGGCATCCTATTAGTAGAGACTTTGTAACACAGATCAAATTGACCACCACTGTATTTAAACAAATTTAAAAAAAAAAATGAACAAAAGGGACGTTAAATTTACAATCCACGTTTATTTTTTATGTTACGTACATCTGTCGATGCATCGAAGTTGCAAAACCAATCAGATTTTCCAGGTTATCATATTTATTAAACAAAAGTAATCATTTAGTTTGCTGCTTTCCAAAAATAAAGCAATCAATTTATTTAAGAAGCAAATTTGTATCATTGAGGCAATATAAATATGGAATGTAACTTTTGCAATAGAAAGCTATAAGAATATGGCAAAGTACCTCCAGTGGAATTAATCTACAGAAAATTTTCCTCATTGAACAATTTATATTCCGTTCCAAAAATCTCCCTGAAGCATAAGTCACTATAATAAGTAAAAACAATACTAATGTGATAGATAACTGAAATATTGAACTAGAATCAATAAAAAAATCAGTTAAATATAAACAAATGAATGAACTAACACACAAATTTGCAACACGTATTAAAAAATTCAAACCTATTAATACTAACTTTTGTAGTCCGTACCATGTTGGATAATAACTTTGTGCCTCCACTGCCTGAAGCTGTACTGCAGCACATGAAATTTATTTGAGTAAGTTTAACCGAATAGTTATAGTAATATACAGGAGGGAGAGAGAGGTAAATCGATTACAAACTAACCAGCAGAAAATGCAAAAGGAAAAAAGATATACAAAACCGACGCAGATCCATCTGTTCAAAGCTGCAGGTCTTCTTCTGGCCGATCTGCTAATGTGTTGCCTTCCTGAACGCTGTCGGCCATAGGGGGAAAAAGGAGGAAGGAATCTTGAATGAAAAAAGCAGAATTCAGTACAGCTCAATCACGAATTCCTATAGGCAATTCAATCGTTGGGCAAACCGATGAACTGAAGAAATTTGAAATCCACAGGGGTGAAACGACATGGCGGCATAAGCTAAACCGTCGGTTTTGATGCAGATCTGGTAGGAGGGATTGTTGCTGACAGTTAGTTTGGATGTGGATTTGCTTCATCTGAAATCTTGAACTCGCATGTTATCTGCCGATGTCGCAGTTTTTCTCTGTTGAGACAGTAGAGGAAAACGTGGAGATGGGGTATTCCCACTATCAATAGTCGAAATTACAGGGAAGTCGGGGGTAGAAAAGCGGAACAACGTTTTACACCAAGTGGCATAATAGGAAAACCCAAAAAGGTTTCACTTTGACCATTTGACCAAAGAATTTGAACTATAATATATAAGATAAGATTACAATCAACCATGGGAATTAAGTCTCAGATCATTCCTACTTATAAACTGTATACATAGACATCGAACAAAACAGCGAAGTACAAAACTGTGAATGTAAATGAGAAAATGATGATAGGAAATCGCTTCAAAGAATAATCGAAGTGCGTACATTCGGTGAACCCATTGAAGTTTGAACCATCAAGGTGTAGAAAAGCTTATAATCTGTCACCTGTGGTGGAGGAACAAATAAAATGAAATTGTATGTGTGGATGTCAAATCATAATTTATGTAAGATCAGAAATGAAATAGCTGAACTTACCAGAATAGGTTGAAAGCTGTAAGAACCCGAAAATGTCAGGGCACGTCAGCAAGATCACAAATGGAGAACACTGAAAATCCTGAATAGAATTTTGTTCATACTTTTTTCTTTAGTGTGAACAAAACACTTTGTTCCTATTGGAGGAATTGAGTGGGTCATACATGGACTCCCCTGAATTCCTCCAATAAGAACCGAGAGTTTTGTTCACACTTTGAAAAAAGTGTGAACAAAATCAGACTCGAAAATTCTTGGGTTGTGTCAGGATGAGCATTCGTTTTATGGCTGATACTTTTTGTGTTTGGGAAGGAACGTGACAACTTGGGGACAAATGGAATTGGGAGGAATAAAAAGTGTGATTTTTGGTTTTCGAAAAGCGATCGAGGAAGGAAAAGGACAGCAGACTGCAAGTAAAAGAGAATAATCGTTTCGTGCTTATTATGGTTTGCTGCGTATTATATTTTCTGGATTAGCGGTGATTAAGTGACAGTGGTGATAAGTTAGAGATGTGGTTTCTCCTTTCGAATATAAGTAATAGATATAATTGCATTAACCGTCCATTTAGTACTCCCAGACTACTTAGATCACCAATTTGATTTCTTAAACTATAACCTGTTCTAACCCAAATAACTAAGTAAACATCCTAGTTTATAAATTAGATTTTGGAACATCGGAATGAAATTCGTTACAATTAAAATTCCAATGATAAAAATACTCACATTTAGACCATTTGAATTTTGTTGGAGATTGGATATTAGATGAAAAATGACCGTTGCCTCCGTAAACAAAAAGAAAGGGATGCTGAGGTTTCTCAAATGCTAGACACTTGCCAAACAAAAATGGTTGGAAGTGATAACAAATTTA
The DNA here is from genome assembly GCA_030737875.1 of Allium sativum. Lineage (NCBI taxonomy): Eukaryota > Viridiplantae > Streptophyta > Magnoliopsida > Asparagales > Amaryllidaceae > Allium > Allium sativum. Next base: position 276,816,481 of record CM060923.1, read on the forward strand.
AATGGCCATTTTTACGAAATTGAAACTAAAAACTGGATGGAATAAAAATTAGTACAACAAAACTTAGCAAGAAGACAGTCAGACTAAAAGAGATAACGAATTAATAAATTTCAGATTATTAATGACATTAATAACTGAATTAAAACTCATCGGTATGAAATTCACATTAAAAACTATGGTTAACCAAAAATACATCAAGAGAGAACTGAGTACAAATATGTTCAAAGGTGAAGTTCCAATGAATGATTAAGTTAGAACTGTTCGCTGTGCAGCGTATGATATCATCCTAATTGGTTTTCTAAAAAAACAAAAAAACACATGTTAGGTAAGAAGTTTTCTGACTAATTGTTTTGAAACTAAGATTAGTAGAACATAAGAAAATAAAAAAGTAATAATAATTAGAGTTAAAACTCAACCTGATTAAGACTTTAATGACCCATGTTTACCTGAAATGAATTGCGATTGTGAAATAGTACATCGCTGAAAATTTAATGAAGTTGCAGTTGGAGGAATAAATGATGCATATTGATTACCATTCTCTAACAGCCATTTTAAATAATAGGTTCAGTTCTCAGCAGTTTGTAAAACTTTGACAGTAGACCAATTCAAGGTGCATACATGATACAACACACATTCACTTTTAAATTTTAACTTGCAAAAAATGTCAAAGCCAAAAAAATTTAAGTCATACTTAAACGTCAGCCGTCAGGTATCTTGAGAGGCACGTAAAATTCTAATAGTTATTAAATTGGTTGAGTTGATATACATATAGAAATCGATGGAAAAAGAAAAGCAAAGCCAGTAAACGGGGAGAGAATCACAGCGAACAGAGGTGTAGTTTGCAGTGAATATATAAATAGTATGAGATGAATTATTCCAGGCAGCCAATGGTGAACCATATTGACTGTGTCATCCTACTAAGTGCACTGTGGAAATTCAAAAAAAATTTGGATGCACACGTCATTGTTTTCACACTCACCAACACGCACTCAAACAAAACAATATGCTGCTATTAGGAGATGATAAACTGACTATACTCTAAAATTTGAGCTAAATTATAACCGAGGAGACAGAAATGAGTAGAAGTATTCATAATTGAATAAAATTCATTTCTACAAAATTCACATAAACAACCGTATTTACAGTCAAATGCAGTAGGATACAAATCAGTATGGATAGGTTTATACGGAATATGACAATGAATAAATACCTTTTCAGCAGATAGAGCTTTAAACTGTTCGGCATTCAGTATCATCATACTTGATTTTTTGAAAAATTCAGCGCAAAGCATATGATGTTATGGTATATCGAAAAAGATAGCACAAAAGATATTAAATTTTATTTAAATGAGTTGACACATGTAAATCGGAGAAGTGTTGAATAGGAAGTGGGATATGAAAATGCATGAGAAGGGCTCATATTCCGCGTCTTCTCCACAATGTTTGCAACACATCCCTTAGCAGTATTAACATTTACCATGTGCTTCCGTACGGTAAACCTAAACTTGTATTCTAAGTTCATTTAGACAGTAATAAAAGGAAAGTCGATAGTTTATTTGTCCATTTTGACTGTAAAATAAGTATAAGTGACAAACCTTTTTATTTTATAGCTCATAAAATAAATGTTAAATTTAAAATTATGAGAATGTAATGTACAGCTATAATTTGGGAAGATAAGTGATCCTTTTCAGGTTGGAGGTACCATGTCTATTTCAACTCATTCGTAATCATGACACAGGCACCATCACGAAATTTGTGAAAAAAAACATAGTGTCATAACAAAGTGTTTGTTTTATAGTGTAGGTGAAAAATATTAGTGCTTCCTAGCTCAGTTGCATCATGTGCAGGCACTTGAGTGTGCATATAAAGGGAGAACATCTTCACACATTTCTTTAAAAAATCTGCTATAATGTACAACGGTGGGTGTAAGTTACGATCGCTTCCCTATTGAATAGGTGTCCATGGTTCAACGTCACAGTTAAACATATAATAACTTAAGACAGATTTAGTTCAAAGGAGGGAAAATTAGGGCATAACTAAAATACCTAAATTCAGTATTATGGCAGTTGAAACACAATTGATGTAAACCTATCTTACCTTCTTTAAACTGCGTTGAATAGCCAATGGTGAAGAGCGGTAAAACATAAAGCTGATACGGAAGGTAGGAAAAGAGGAAAATTTGAAGTTTTTCTAAAACCTGATGAAATTCAATCAATATAAAAAAACCATTGTCGGTAAATCGTGTGCACCTCGGAGAAGGACCGTCATCGACGATCGCAAGTGTGCGTAGAAGTTTCGGGAGGGAAAATCGATGTCGGCAGTCTTTCAACTTTAGTAGGGCGGGCAGAATGGCGGTGACAAACGATGGATTATTGGAAAAGGGAAGAGCGTAGTTAAAAAAATTTGAAAAGGGCGTAACTATAAAAAAAGACACATGGTGCAATTAGAATAGATTTGTAGAAGGAGGAGAAGCATATCGTCAAGGGGAAGGGGTTAGGTGAGAAGGGGTAATTAGGGGCGATAACATCAGAACATCGTCCGATTGCCATAATTTGACATTTTCGTTGTGAAATCAAGCGGGGGAAGATGGAATTGGGGATTGAACGTAAGAGTACATGAACTGAAAATCACAGCGAAGGAAATAACGCATGAACTGAAGGAACGTCTTGGTTTATGCTTTCAGTATAAGTGATTGATTGATTGATAGATGATCCTTCTTGTCTGTGTGGATTTAGGTTTGATTTTTGTTATGATCATTCTTCTTCGAGCTGTCATGAGGAAGTGTTCAGATGTGGTCTTTGTTGGAAGGATTTTATGGTATATCTTTGTGTTTTGGAAGTTTGCTGCTACTGTTTTGGGGTGATATTCTCCTGAATACGTTTGCATGGTTCTGGAGCTATCTTGTGGAGTTTAAGGTTTTTGGCGGGCTGGGCTTTTAGAGATTGGGTGTTGAAGTTTTGTTGTGTGTTCTTGGGCTTCGACGATGTGGATTGTAGTTTGTCTCTCTTTTATCTCGTCTGTTGTTTTGTTAAATCTGGGCATGTTATTTTGGTTTTGAGCTGGTTCTTATGTTGTATAGTATTAGTTTTCTTGGTTGTTGTATTTTATACCAGCTCAAAACTTTGTAACTTTTCTGTTGTAGTACAAGTACCGGATTAATTCTAAAAAAAAAAAAAAAAAAAACTCTTCCAAGCGTTGAGAACCTGACTGTGCAGATCACATTTCCATCGGCTTACCACATAGCCACCAATTGCTCACAGTATCCAGTTAGTTCAAAGCTTTTATATATAGAATCAAACTGACTCTGTATGAAGGCCAGTTGAAAACAATCCGAAATGCTTCATACCTAGGATTGAAAAGATACTGCATACTGCATCAAAAAATTCAAACAAAAGTCGCATATAGAAGCTCAAAAGGCTATTTTTTTTAGCATTCTGGACACACATTATGGAACGTTGGATCATATTTGCATATGATTAAAGGTCAAAAGGCTACTATTCTGTGAGTGCAGGCAAATGTTTAGATTACTATATGAACTAAGAACATTATAGGTGTGGTGCTGATAAATATCTTTGAGGTTAGTTTGGTTAATATTGAACTTGGTACTAATTAAGTATTTAAAAAAGAAAACTAGGGAATTGTTAAAAGAAGAATCATTTTCTGATAAGCCAACTGATGTATGGAGGTAAAACTGAAAATAACAAATGGATATTTTTACTTGAAACACATAAAAAAAATGGAGATCAAATATATATGCCTGAGATAAAACAGAGATTAAATGAATGTGGGTTGAGTGAGAGGAAACAGAGAAAAAACTGAGACAAAGGTTAAGCGCTTGGCTGATTCTGTGAACAAAACTAAACAATTGATTTGATTTACACTCTGTTGAGATTGTTTTGAGAGAATCGAATTGCTCAACCATTCATTCATTGATTGATATATATAAATTACAAAGGAATGTTCCAGATTACAATCAAAGATTTTATACTATCAATCAAGCCTAAAGATAAGGAAATTACAATCAGCGATTTTATACTATCAATCAGGCCTAAAGATAAGGAAGCTAAATAATATCCCATTATTGCTTCAATATTCCTTAACACCCCCCCTCAAGTTGGAGCTTCCGTAGAGAAAATGCCCAACTTGGATAATAAATTATCAAACTGCGATTTACCAAGTGCCTTTGTGAAAACATCAGCCAGTTGTGTATGAGTAGGGACATAAGAAGGATCAATAAGACCTGTAAACACTGCATCACGAACAAAGTGACAATCAACTTCAATATGTTTTGTCCGCTCATGGAACACCGGATTTTTGGCTATATGTAAAGCAGACTGACTGTCGCAGAACAATTTTATAGCCTTAGGATGTTGCACACCTAAGCTTAACAATAAACCTTTCAGCCATTTCAATTCACAAGTAATCGCAGCCATGGATCGGTATTCAGCTTCTGCAGAACTACGAGACACAGTGTTTTGCTTTTTAGTCTTCCAAGAAATAGGAGATTGTCCCAGAAAGACTAACCACCCCGTCAAAGAACGTCGAGTAAGTGGACAAGCTGCCCAATCAGAGTCACACCATCCCTACAAAGTAAGATCACTATCGGATCGTAATAAAATACCCTGTCCGGGAGTACCTTTCAAATATCGTACAACCCGCAAGGCCGCCTCCCAATGTTCAGTCATAGGTTGATGCATGAATTGTGATAAAATATGTACTGAATAAGCAAGGTCGGGCCGAGTAACTGCCAAATAAATCAATCTGCCAACAAGTCTGCGATAAGATTCAGGATCAGACAATAGAGCACCTGTGGCTAAACCAAGTTTATGGTTTTGTTCAATTGGAGATCCGACAGGTTTAGAGCCTAATAAACCTGTTTCAGACAAAATATCAAGAGTATACTTTCTTTGACAGAGAAATATACCCGAGGTACTCCGAGCAACCTCGATACCCAAAAAATATTTCAGACTCCCTAAATCCTTCATATGAAAACAGTCAGACAAATAAGCTTTAAATGTTTGTAAAGCTGCAGAATTATTTCCGGATATAAGCAGATCATCCACATAAACTAAAACATTTATTTGAATGGAACCTGAAGTGTAGGTAAATAGAGAGTAATCGGAGTAAGATTGAAGAAAGCCATAGTCTTTCAGGGCAGATACTAATTTGGCAAACCAACATCTAGGAGCCTGCTTTAAACCATATAAAGATTTCCGGAGGCGACATACCTTGTTAGGAGATGATGACTCAAAGCCAGGTGGAAGTCTCATGTATACTTCTTCATCAAGATCACCGTGTAGAAAGGCATTGTAAACATCCATCTGGTGCAACTCCCAGTTTTTGGAGGCTGCAATAGCCAGAAAGGCCCGTACGGTGACAATTTTAGCGACCGGAGCAAAGGTCTCGTTATAGTCAATGCCTTCTGTTTGATGATTGCCAAAAACAACGAGCCTGGATTTTAGTCGTTCGATGGTTCCATCGGACTTGTATTTGATACGATATACCCATTGACTTCCAAGGGCCTTCTTTCCCGGAGGGAGTTCTTCCATAGTCCATGTTTCATTCTTTTCCAGAGCCCGTATTTCATCCTGCATTGAGCGTCTCCATCCTTCATCCTTCATAGCCTCCTTAAACGAACGTGGCTCTTTTCCTGAAATTATAGCTGCAAGAAAATTTCGATAACGCAAAGAATAACTGTTACAATTTACATAATGTGCTATAGGATAAGGAGTACCTGAGGGATGCTTATGGGACGAGTCATTCGAAGAAGATGGACTTTCTGTCAAAATAGTATGAGTAACAAAATCCCTGTGTCGGACATTAGGAAACTTCGTTCGTAAACCACGTCCTAAATTCATATCCTCTTGATCCGGATCATTAGTGGTTGAGTGTGGTATATTTGCGGGCTGAGGTGTTTCTGGGGTGGGCTGATCCATTTCAGTAGTGGCGGGCTGATCTGGTATGGTGGGATTTATTTCGTGGCTTGGATGTGTGGGAGGGTTTGATGGATTAGACTGATTTGGTGGAGTGGGCCGTCTGGGAGTAGTGGGCTGATTTGGAGTAGAATTAGGCATGCAATCAGAAGTACACTCAGCAAAATCAAAATCCACATGGTTATGTATTGGGACAATATTTTCGGGTGTAATATTTGTAGATTCCGGAACAAGAAAGGGAAAAACATCCTCAAAGAATTTCACATCTCGAGAGACAAAAAATTGCTTAGAATCCAAATCAAATAATTTCCACCCTTTTTGACCTAAAGGATAACCCATAAAAACACACTTTCGACTTCGACTAGCAAACTTATCCCCCTTCGTCTTTTGGTTTTGGGCAAAACAAAGACACCCAAAGGTACGAATTGTATTATATGAGGGTGACTTGTTAAAAAGAATTTCAAAAGGTGATTTATTTTGGAGTAAAGGTGTAGGTGTGCGATTAATTAAGTGAGCAGCAGTTAAAACACTTTCACCCCAAAAATAAATTGGTAAGTTTGCTTGAAACCGTAGAGCCCGTGCTACATTTAAAATATGTTTATGCTTACGTTCAACCCGGCCATTCTGTTGTGGAGTCCCAACACAAGAAGTTTGGAATAAAATCCCATTATCATTAAAGTAGTCAAGTAAACAATTAAATTCCGTTCCATTATCAGTTTGAACTACTTTAATGGTTTGAGAAAACTGTCTATCAATCATGGCCACAAAAGACATAAACACACTAAACACTTCTGTTTTATCAAGTAACAAATAAAGCCAAACAGCCCTCGAAAAATCATCAACGATAGTCAAAAAATACCTTGCATCACAGGAAGAGGGATGTCTATATGGTCCCCATAAATCACAACGAACTTTTTCAAATATTCGAGAGGCTTTATTTTCACTCAAATTAAATTTATCACGAGAATGTTTTGCCCGGAAACAAACATCACAAACTTTATTTAAACTACCCCTATAACTAGAGACAGGAGGAAGAAGTTTCACTACTTTTTCAGAGGGGTGACCCATCCTTTTGTGCCATAAATCCAAAGTGGAGGAAACCGCATTCACCGAAATCTGTTGCTCATAGTTGTCTCCCTCAAAGTAGAAAAGTCCATCCCTTCTAATGCTCGTTCCAATCGGCCCCCTCAACTGGTCCTGTATAACACAAGTAGTTGGAGTAAATTGTACAGTACATTTTAAATCATCAATAATTTGCGAAACCGAAATTAAATTGCAACATAATTCCGGGACAAAAAGCACATGTTTAAGAATTAAATTTTTAGACAAACGAATGGACCCTTCTTTCGTAGCAATTACAGATTTTCCATTAGGGAGACCAACCGGACAAGTAACATTATTTACATCAAATAACCACAGATCATTGCAAGTAACATGTCGTGAGGCACCGGTATCAATAATCCATGAATTACAATTAAACTCACCAGTTAAACGGTCATCAGAAATTTTAGTATTACCAATAAAAGAAGCAAGAAGTTTCCATTGTTCCGGGGTAAAAACTTGCGAAGAGGCCATTTGTACGTCATTGGACCATTCATCATAATTATCTCCACGGAGACGAGTTGGGGTTATGAAGTCGCCGGGTCGATCATGAGGACCAAGATAGTATGGAGATGAGGGGTCGATTTTTGTTGAAGGCGGCGATTGTTGTGGTGGTTCCTGGTCGCCGGCCATGGAAGCAGTTTATTATTATTATTATTATTATTATTATTATTATTTTGAGAGAATTAAAAATCCTGATGCTCTGATACCATGTTGAGATTGTTTTGAGAGAATCGAATTGCTCTTCCATTCATTCATTGATTGATATATATAAGTTACAAAGGAATGTTCCAGATTACAATCAAAGATTTTATACTATCAATCAAGCCTAAAGATAAGGAAATTACAATCAGAGATTTTATACTATCAATCAGGCCTAAAGATAAGGAAGCTAAATAATATCCCATTATTGCTTCAATATTCCTTAACACACTCCAAATTAAACTAGGCTAAAGCTGCAGTTGAGAGAATTATCCGGTCCATATCAATTTAATTATTTAGATCCACAACTTAACAAAATAACAACAGAACGAGATAGAAAAATTGGTTTTAGCTAGGCTTACTTGCAACTGATCAAATCTCAATCGTGGTATAGCCATTTAAATTTGACCTTTCATGTTTGAAGGGTGATGTCAGTGACATCTATAATCATTCACTGTATTAAAAAAGAAAATAACTTCTTTGTCATACAAATTAAACACATTCACTTGTCTAAAAATGCAATAACATTATAACAAGGCTTGCTCAGGATTCCATTTGTTGCTCTACTACTGACACTTCGTTCAAATTACTTAAAAGAAGTTGTCTTCCAGTTACGGGCAAATCATTATTTACTTCTGGACTATCACAGCAGCAAGACCTGCTATTAAGACACAGAATCAAACAAAGCGATTGAAATTATTGAATGATGACTGATCACCAAAATAAAACAATTATAGTTGAATCGATCATTAACAGAAATTAAATCCTAATTAGTTCGATATTACTATTACAGCTAAACATTAAGTGTACGTGCCAATAAAGCAGCTACTTTGAACATCCTCACAGCACAAAGAAGATCGTCTGTAAATTACTCGGAAAACCAGTTAAGCTTACTTGTTCTTAATAGCACACTGATATTACTTGCAAACAACATACACACTGATATTACTTGCAAACAACACACACTGATATATATTAGTTCCAACTAGCACAGAAAATAGCTTATTTATTCATAACAATAGGGTAAGAGCTCCGCCTAAGCCATCTAACAATGTGTCCGGCAACCACAAGTTAGAGTGTCCCTGCAGAGTCCTCCTCTCGAATAGCCACTGGAGCGACATTCCGCGTCGCACTCGATTCCTATGCAGTCACCACCAGTCGCCGGATGATTATCAAAACATTCTACAAACTGCAGTTCTACAACCAACACAAAAGAAGAAGAAGAAGCTTGTAAGGATGTTTAGTGAATAAGATAACAACGTAAAAACAATTAAAGAGGATGATAAATATTTAGCCACCTGTTGCGCAGACTTCAGCTGCTGAAGCGGTCAGTAAGAAGATTAGAACGAGTACTGTCTTCATCATTGTTGCTATAATGTTATTGGAGTAAAGTTGAAAGTATTTTGCCTGGTTATATAACTGTACAAGTCTCGGCGTTAGTTGAATAATGAATACCCCCATCTGAAAGTCAGAACTATAAAAGTCTACTTACCCTGCCTGCTGTATACTATAAAAGTTAATACCCATTTAGTTTCTTTTTTAGAGATTCCGTCATAATAATAATAATAATTGTATGTGGCAAAATTTGTCCTTGCGTGAATTTGAGGTATGTGTAATTACATTTTGTCGTTACATGATATATTATGGAGTATGTGGCACAAGTATTATAACCTGTGGCACAAATATTATAACCTGTGGCACAAATTTGTCGTTACATGATACATTTTATTTTTCCACACAAAGGCAAAGCTGCTCTTCCAATTTACATGGACCACCGTGTAACATGAATAAGCGCACATATATTCATCCCGAGTAAAGCTAAAACACCCGAAACATTTTAATTCAAAGTCACACCATTTAATACATATTCATCGAATTTAATACATTTGAACGTGACACATTGATAAACAAAAAATGCGTTTTTTGCTACGAACGGGGTATTTGAGCGGAATATTTAAGATGTGTTATTTTGTAATATACGTTTAATTCTAACGGTGGTAAACACAAAACGTTGGAAAATTAAGCGCGTTGGACGCGACCGACGCCACTGCTTCATTTTCCAACATTCAATTCGGCTATTGTTGGACGCGGTAAACCACAACCAAACGTCCGACGCAAACACAATGGTAATGTGGTGTTTTGTTTGTGCGAACTGTACCTAGAAAAATAAAAAAACTGTACATACATGTATCCAATCTTTAATCTTTAATATTCGTGTAGTGTAGTGTTCCGCTTTTTGCAACATTTGTTCTTAGGAAAACCAAACGAAACATAAAAGGCTGAAGGTATTGGGAAATAATTTGTCAATTATATGCATCAACATTATCTTAAATAATGTTGCAATATACTTTAGTAAAAGGATAAATGTTCAGGAACATTATTGTAATTTTCATTATAAAATCTATAAATAGAGAGGTCATTGTATTTTAGATGTATATACCAATAAAATGCGTTTTCTCCCCAATGGTCCTTCCTTCTATTCGTTAAAACGTTATCAGTATGATTTTGATATAAAGGCTTTATATGAGATGAGTTCGCTAAATACATGGTTTTGTAGAAAGCTAATAGAAAATACATGGTTTTGTGGAGAGTTAGCTTTCTTCCCTGTTATTTTGAATCTATGTTATGTCTAACAACTATAGAATTTTTTTGAGAACATTGTTAATGACACATCGTTGTAAGATAAGGAATGTCCTTTTTTTTAGGATTTTCATTATTACTATAGGGTGCACTCTTCATCTCTTAACAATATACTAAGATATAAGTAAAATGTCCATTTAATTTTCAGTAAGAGATGATCGTCTACACAATTAATTTTCGGTCATATAACACCGAATACAATAAATTAACAATTAGCAATTATGATACACAAGACATTATTCATACACTTCTCAGTGAAGAGAGACATAGTGATTTCATGAGTACATGTTTACTTAACTGTCATTAATTTATTTTATACTTAATAATAGCTTCATCTAACCGTAAATTTATCTATTAGGACTTCAAATCCTATTAGACTCGAAAGTTCAGTTGATTGGTGTGTTTGTCGTCTGTTGGTGAAAGACCACCCATACATTTTATTTTGGTTTTGGAGAATTATGCTTCACTCCTTTAGTCCTTGGCATGCTTATCGGATTAGCCATAGGAATAGGGAAGACATTTTCTTGTGACGAATAGTATAAGTGCTCTAACATTTTATCAGATATGTTCCCACATTTTGAATTAGGCAATGGATTGTCTTCTAGAGTGCACTTGCAAGTTAGTTATATTAGACAAACAATCTCAAATTTAATCCATGTATACGGCCAAGAAAACCACTATTTGGAGACAAAATGACTATTTATTTTATTTTTGATGGGAAACCTATTCTTTTCAAAACAGTCAAACACATTGTCGACCAGACATGTAGCAATTGGGGATTTGACATTTGATCATCTAGTCAGATAGGATTGAGGGACACCGTTCTTAGTGTGTGTGTGTGTGTATATATATAAAATTTTATAGGACATCAATGCGTTGTTAAGCGGAAAGCAACGCCCATTACAGGCTTTTGACAAATTTTGTAGTACTACTACCATGAGTACTTATGTAATTTGACTTACCCGAATGTAGATCCTGCTTTATTCCTATACTTTCCTTGAGTCGGGGGTGTGGTGTAACAACGCACATATTTCATGATAATATATTTAAATATAACATCGTTAGTTGAGTGTATGTCTGAAAATTCACTTTTTGCACATAAATGAATTTAGACTTGAGACAACTTTCATTGAGTTCAAAATGTCGCTTACGACAATAGAAACTGTAAACAACAATATGTTTGGAGTTAATGAAATTTGAAAATTCGATTGGGGCTTGGACTAGTAAACCTAGCCTACTTTCCTATAACCCCACACCCCCCGCACCTCCTCACTTCATTCCAACACTTTAAAGAAAATAGAAATGGGAAGGGGAAGGGAAATTATTATTTTTTAAACCTAGTTTAATCCTAGGAGCTCCTATTCTTGCTGAAATTAAGTGCAAATCCAAGGAGAAGCTAGGTAAGCTCAATCTCCATTTTCTCCAACATGTTTTCTCTTCAATCCTTGTTGTTTCCTAAACCTAATTCTTAGGATATATTGTGTATTTGTGTTTAGGTTGAAGATTAGTGAGTTATATCGGAGAAGGGAGTTACTTAGCTTGGTTTTGCATCTTCTAGTTGATTCCAACAATCAAAGGTGAGTTCTTACGAACTCACATCTATGACTCAAGCTTATATGCTTGGCTAGTGTGCTCTTAGCATTGTGTTGTGAATGCATTTAGTTAATTGCTTAGAGTCGTTGATTTCCTTGCTTTTAGTAATTGGAAATTAAACTATGTTTGATTATTGGTTATGAATGTTTTAGGCGAAGTTCTTGCTTCCTAGCAAATTCCTATAATTTCCCTAAGCATGTGAAGCCATCACAAGTCACCCGAAATCGTCGGATAGCGACGTTTCCTTTAAAACTCATGAAACTATTGCCCAGGTCTAAATTCAGCCGACTGAATTATTATATTCAATCGACTGAATTCTTAGTTGCTCTCGGGAACAACTTTGGACACAAGTCACCGTTTGAATTTTCCATTCAGACGGCTAAATTATAGTTCAGTCGACTGAATGGAAGGATTCAGCCGGTTATATCCTGTGCATGCACAAAAAGTTGAAGTTGCACAAATTCAGCCGTCTGAAGGAATAATTCAAACGTCTGAATCTGTTTTCAGCTGTTGACCAGTGGGGACCACAGTCAATAGTTTAGGTTGTTCCAGGCTCTTTCCCGGTCAAGTTTTGGCCCGTTTGGCCCTTTCCTATGACTTTTCAGTTTTTCTGATTTATAGATTTCTGCAGTTTGATTTTCATTGACTTTTGATATATTCGTGGTGAACGAATTTATAATCCACAGTCATGAGATTTGATTTACATTATTAAAACGTGAATTTTGAGATCGATTGTTATAGCATTCTGTATTTGATGAGATTTGCCACTTCAAACTATAAATGGTTTTATATTATTAGTAGATACCAAATTCTTTATTAAAATGGTTTCTAATCCTACTTGATTATACGAAGTTATTTTACAAATTGTTTTCCAATCTACTTGTATATATTTATACAAACCTTTTTCTCACTCGTATGAGTAATCCAATTAAACGTCTTAGTAAAAATAAGGAGTATGAACCCTTGTGTTTGCTTCGACAGTTAATTCTTGGACTTGATCGATTGCAAACTATGGCGATGATCGCTTCATATTTCTAGTGGAATATACAACTTATTTGTAAATATTCGAGTAGAGCAAGTGGTTATGATATATGTAGCTTGACTCTTATATTTATTTGGCTTGACGTAGTTTGCACTATACTTGATTGTAATGACCCGCATTGGCAGGGGTATTATGTTTAATTTATTTAATTATATCAATGGTGGGTTAGTAAATTAAATGGTCGTGGAATTAAATAATGATGAATATTTAATTAAAATAATAAATTAAATAATAGATTTTAATTTTGAAATAATCAGAATTGACTGAAATGGCGATATGGTGTGAACCAGATCATCGGTGATATATAATTCAGCTTGGAATTGAATTTGAGTAACGAATATATTCAATCGTCGACAGTTGAACGTATAGTTTATAATATAATTATAATCGAGCTTGAAATGGCATTGTAGTTCGTAAATTGGCGATTCGAACTTCAACTGAGTGTACATAATTCGTTTTAAGCCGGATTTCTGTGAAACAAGAAACATGTGGAGCGGGTGGAGTATATCTTTCTAGTGGAAGAGAAAATTGGGATTTCGTCGTGTAGATTTTGAGATATGTCCAAATCAAATTTTAAAATAGTCGCTATAGAATCGTTTATCGACCGTAACGGTTTATTCGATATAACTAGAGATCGGGTTTGAATTTAGACAAGGTTCTTTTGGGAAATAGTGATATTTTAATTTTTAGAATTTTATTGTAATTTTTAATTAATTAAATAAGCAACTTTTTATTTGAAGTATTTTGCACCCTGTAATCAATATTTTGGGGTTTCACAATATGAGTCAATCTACCGGTATTATTATATATTTGGGATCGTGACACCGAGCTCATCACAATGGTATATTTATTTCTGTCGTTGGTTGTCCGGATGAGGACAGAACTTCATATAGAAGAGTCAGCAGAATGTCAAAATAAATATCCTAACTTAGGTATGAATGTAAACTAGGCCACGTTTCATTTCGTTCCCAGCCACTTACATTCTTCAAAATATCTACTGAAAATATCTAAAACCAAATGCCTATAAATAACACTAAACTCTTCCATATAACCTAATTACTCAATCAAAATTTCCGCCGCCTCTCTTCTGTGAAAAAAACGCGAGAAAGAAAAATCAAACAAAAGAGAAAAAGGGTCGCAACCCTGAAGCAAAGGACGGAGGAGCTCTGAAGCATTTCGCTACTGTAAAGTAGCGATGAAGTGGACGCATTTGTAAACCATGTGAAGAGGGATGGTCGTGACTGAGTTGAGAGGAGATACACTTGCGATGAGGGCTGTGAATGCGGAAGTGAAGAGAAGCACTGGCGTGAGAAGTGCGAACTGTTTTAAAAGGAATAAGAAACGAGTGGCACTGGTGCATGAATGATGGGAGCACGTGTTGTATGGTTGGGAAATAAGGACGTGAGTGCAACAGTGGAGTGGGAGGGGGTGTTGACATATTTGTAGTGCAGGAGTTGATGTGAAAAACGGTGGTGGCAGTTTCTGTTTCGGGAATTGGGAGAATGGAATGTAAGTCACAGAAGTAGCAGTTCAAAAACAAAGGAGAAAGATTGTACACGTGATAAATAAAGTTATACGTTGATGGTGAGTAGAAGGAACAAACGTTGGAGTGGCAGGTTTGTTTACTGAGTGGCGGAGGTGGTATTCAAAGTGAAAGAGCACTCATGGTTTTAAATTGGGTTTGGAGCAGTGTAAATGATGGCCAGTTTTTACGTAAGGGACGCAGCTACAATGATGCAAAATACCGAGTTTACAACACTGGCTGAAATGAACAGCCTACCACGTACCCCTCAAAGCACTGTTGTATTGTTTCCAAGTACCTTTGAATGTCGATTGTATGCATGTATGAAAATAGATGGTAACCCTTTTCAATTCCCATATCCATTCCAGAGAAACATCAATTGGGTAGCGGCTAGAAGAACGATCTGCAAGTAGTAATGAGGCGGTATAGGTTTCTAACAAAGTGGGTGGGCCAATTAGATGATAAGCCCAAAATATAAAGAAGGAAAAATGAATGGATGGGCATTCATATGGATATTGGGCTGAATTAGCATTGAATCATGAACGGTTTGATCCGTTGGGATCGTTTGGACGAGGGCTACACATTGGAACTGACTGGAAGTCCATCGGAGCTCGCTACAATTTATTGCAAAATAAATTGTCCGTCCGAATCAAATCGAGCGATGATTATCGTTATTGACGATGATCGTCCAATGTGAGTAAATCTCACCAACTCTGAACAGTTTATAATTTCATGTTGTATTTTTAGAACTGTTAGATATTGGCTGTTTGACTGTATGTTGACTGTTTGATTGAACTGCTAGTCAGTTAGTTGAATTTCTATATTGATTCTGTTTAACAGAATATATCATATAGAACTGAAAAGTGATGTTATCTATATTGTTTAACATCTGTGATGCAGGGAGACAGGTTGGAGGAATCCAACTGGATTCCTCAACATTTATTTTACTGTTTTCATATATTGTGATATATGGTGGGTTATATAATCTGTTATGGATTATGGGTGTTGGAATGATATTGATCATTGTTATTCGATATTTTAAATATCATAAAAGACCCTGGGATGTAAAAAGAAGTATTTCAATGTATATTGAAATAAAGGAATTTTATAAAATCACAGGATTTTATAAAAGGAATTATTTATAAAACGAACACGGTTTTATAAAAGGGATATTTATTTAGAAAATAAATAGAAATAGAAAAGGGATATTTATTTAGAAAATAAATAGAAATAGAAAAGGGATATTTATTTAGAAAATAAATAGAAATAGAAAAGGAATATTTATTTAGAAAATACATAGAAGTTATAAATAGGATATATTTGTAACGGTAAGTAAACGTTATAAATAGGAAATATTTGTAACGGTAAATAGAAGTTATAAATAGGAAATATTTGTAACGGTAAATAGAAGTTATAAATAGGATATATTTGTAACGGTAAGTAAACGTTATAAATAGGAAATATTTGTAACGGTAAATAGAAGTTATAAATAGGAAATATTTGTAACGGTAAGTAAACGTTATAAATAGGAAATATTTGTAACGGTAAATAGAAGTTATAAATAGGAAATATTTGTAACGGTAAGTAAACGTTATAAATAGGAAATATTTGTAACGGTAAATAGAAGTTATAAATAGGATATATTTGTAACGGTAAGTAAACGTTATAAAAAGGAAATAGTTGTAACGGAAAACGTAGTTTAGTAAAAGAAGTTAATCGATGTTAGTTAATCGATTAGAGAATAAAGTTAAAAGGAAGTTAATCGATGTTAGTTAATCGATTAGAGAATAAAGTTAAAAAGAAGTTAATCGATGTTAGTTAATCGATTAGAGAATAAAGTTGAAAGGAGATAATCGATGTTAGTTTAATCGATTAGAATAGAAGCAAATGAGTAAATCGAATATAGTTATTCGAATAGAAAGTAAGAGTAAATCGAATATAGTTATTCGAATAGAAAGTAAAAGTAAATCGAATATAGTTTATTCGAAAAGAGTAAGTGAAATGAGTAAATAAATAGCGTTAGTCAAATAGGGTTAGTCCAATAGAGTTAATTGATAGGGGTTAGTCCAAAGGAGTTAAGTAAAAAGAGTCAATCGAATATAGCTATTCGAAGGAGGGTTAAGTAAGGAAGTTAGTAAATGGAATACAAAGTGAACTTTGCCCATTTCAAAGTTAGAAATGTTGTTCAGTTAAGGTCTGAGAGGTAGTTCTACCCCAACTTAATTGGCTTCGTTTTAACTAAGGAATAGTTAATGTTCGACAGTAAAAGGAAATGGTTTGAGTTGGCATCGCGATGGTTTGTTTAAACATCTGCCTAAGTCCAATGAATAAGCTTTGGAAATGTTTTCCAAATAAGAAACCAGAAATGTTTTCTAATAAAGAAAACGAGAAATGGAAATGTTTTCCATTGTTAATAACGTATATTTTCCCAATTTAGAAAATAAGGAATATTGAACGTAGGGAAAAAGGAAATAAGTAAATTAATGAAATAAAGAGATGAATGTCAAATGATGTTTGATCGATATAATTTCCATTTGGAAATATTATCGTTGTTTGCACACTTGTTTTTATTCGATAGTTAAATCACAGACTATCGAAGTTTTGACCATTTTAACGTTGTTAATATGGAGAGACCGGTTGGATTATTATCCAAAGAACCACTCTGTATTGGCATAAGCATTGCGAATCATATATGCCAAAGATAATTGAAGACGGAGTTATGCAAGGGCTATCCTGTTTACAGAATAGTGCCTTCGGTTCTTCCTGTTCCTGGATGACTTGTATGGACGGATGTCTGACAGAGTATTTCCAGACAATCACGTATATTGATTTCTCCAACCGTACCAAGAGTGGAAGCGGAGAAGGAAACTTCTTTAGCTAACGCGTAATGTATGGTTGAGGACATCAATCGGTGATTGGATGGATTTGATGATGTGACATTCAAAGTGAATCTGATGTGATGATAAAGCGTAGCTTCTAGCCTCATCATCCGGTAAATGACAGAAATCGGGCAGGCAGCATGGCTAAGTCGGTCGCACCGAAGTAGGGTGTATAATCACCTGATCTAGAGTTTCATTTACTTCTAAAAATCTATTGTTGATGCTGTCCCATTCGGGAAACGGTTGCTGATCCCAACTGTTGGTGATATACATTCGATACACTCAAGCGAAATGAGTGGTCGGTCATGTGTGGCCGGGTTGCAAGATGTTCTTGTTGAACCCAGTGTATTCCTCTCTAGAGGTACACAAGCGGAAGGTGATTCCATACCTTGTCATAGTTGGAAATCCATTACCCAATACGTACTTGCGGTTTTGAGTTGTATACTATATATGTAGAACGTGAGATGAAAGCGTTTCTGCTAGATGATTATATATATACTGTGGTTGATAGACATTATTATAATATCACAAGGTTTTTGATATAAAGATATTTTGGATTCTCATAAGGGAAAAACCCGTTCCGTTATGCGGCGTGGTCTTATGAGATATCGTTTACTTATTCAACCTGTTTTAAAACTGTTTTACTCATACCAGTCCCATGACTGACCCGGAGTTTATTTGTTTGTGTCCCTAAACTCTTGGGTGCCTAAATTTGTATGGGCAGTCAAGTAGTCGGGATTTTACAGATATAGTTGAAGAGCTGGAGCAGGAGGCTTCAGGATCATATAGCTATAGTTATTTCCGCTGTGTTGTAAGTGCTGTACTTTGATAATGATGTATATTTCAAAGTTATGTTATGAAATATATTTATTCGTTCCGCTGTGAGATTCGTGTTACTCTGATGTTGTGTTCTTCTTCTTCTTCTATTCTAAGTTTCTATCTTATCTTTCCTCACCCTCTAATTTCTTTCACTAATTACCGGGATTTTTCGACGTTTTGGTTGTCGACATCGTGCTTATGTCGATAACCAAAGCCGCTCGAAATCCGGGTCGTTACAGTTGGTATCAGAGCTTAAGTTAAGAATTACTTGGCTCTGTGGCGTGACTCGGTAGAGATAGGGTTAGTAATACCCTAGACTGAGATTGAGTGTATATATACGAGTGAACGTATTTGTTATTGATATAAAAAATTTGTTTTATATTGTGGAGATCCATTGGTTGAGTTGTTTGTGAATTCTGGTCGATCAGTTTGATCCACTGTATCGGTAGGAGTTACTAAACACTTGAATACGATGAACCGTCATGGTATGTTTTGAAAAGAGGGTAAATTAAAATAAGTTTACCCAAAGTATATTTTGATAATATATTGGATATATTGGTTGTCATTATAATCGAGTAAGATTATAAATTGAATGGTTATGTAAATAACCAATCAGAATGCATATAAGTGAAATGCGTGAATCAGATGAGTTAAATCTGAAATTTAAAACCAGAAATTGAAGTTAAACTCTGGATAATTGGATAAGTGTTTGTAAATGGATTGGGATAAAAATAAGGAAAATTTAAGATCCTGGGAGATTTTAAATTGTTTTACAAACAGTGTGAATTATATTTTGAAATGAATTTCAAAGTGGAAATGTTTAGAAATGGTTTTATAGTATTGAACTCACTTCGATCGCTGGAAAATAGATTCTGATGATGACAGCTGCATCATCAGTATTCATTTTCGAGTTGTAAGTGACGAATTATTACAAGAGATACTATTTTGAATTTGTTTTGGGAAAGGCAAGTTGTGTTGAATTCCAAATGGGATTTAGAATATAGAATTTGAACTTTTAAATAGATTTGAAATATTAACTTGTTTTAAAAGAAATAAAACAAGAAGTTCCTTTATAAACGAAGTTTATAAATAGTTCTTTTATAAACGAAGTTTATAAATGAAGTGGAAAGAATTATCATTGGATAAATTCAGAAATAAAAATACAAGTGTGAGATGGAAAGGGAAATCTATTTTCCTAAGGTAGAAATATCAATTTCAAAAGGAATTGAAATCGAGACTTATGAAAAGATTGAATAAAGAAGATTTAAATAATGGAAAATTGAATATAGAATTCAAATAGAGTGAAATGGAATTTGAAAATAGAATTTCAAAATAGAATTTGAAATAGGAATTCGAATATAGATTTCAAATAGAGTTGAAATGGGAATAGGAATATATAATTAAATAGAGTTTGAAAATATAGGATTTGAATACCGAAGGTGAAATAGAAATTGAATATAGAAATTCAAAGGGAGTTTGAATATATGAAATTCAATGGAAGGGATATAGAATTTGAATAGAGGAAATTCGAATATAGAAATCGAATAAAATTTGGCATATGGGAAATCGAATAAAATTTGGCATAAGAGAAATCGAATGGAATTTGAATAAGAGATTTGAATAATGAAATTCAAATATGGAATTTGAATAAGAGATTTGAATAATGAAATTCAAATATGGAATTTGAATAAGAGATTTGTAATGAAATTCAAATATAGAATTTGAATAAGAGAATTGAAATGGAATTTGAATATAGGAAATTCAAATAGAATTGAAAAGGAATTCAATTAGTTGATAAACAAGTTAAAATATATTTGAACATGTTATACTCAAATATGAAGGTGAAATGGGTAAACCAGTAATTTGAAAATCACTTAACGAACTAAGTTAAAATGATTGGATTAAGTTGAAATGAATTAGAAATGTATAAATATACATGAGATATGCATGGATAAGATATGAAGGTATATAAATAGAATGCTCGACGAAAAGGTATGTATTTAATTCATATATGAGATTTTATGCGCCGTATCGGCTAGCCGCTTGGTTTTTCTTTTTCCTTTTGATTGGAAAAGGCCTGTGTGGCAGTTTGGGGATTTTCCCGATGCTCCTAGTACAAAGGAGGTTATGGCGAATTTTTCCGAGAATTTAAGAAGTTAGAATATTTTTTAAGATAATTTGATAGTTAGAAATCAACGTATCAATATATATATATATAGAAGTCGATAAGGAAATGAACTTGGAAATAGAATAGTAAAATCAAAAAGGAAGACTAAGAATAAAATCTAGTAAGAATAGAAAGAGGAAGCTTATACGTGTTTAAAAGTGAATAAGTAGTTGTATGGTATTGATTTTTCGAGTAAGTAGTCATATCCGTTTTGACGTTATAAATGTTATTCAGTCAAGGTCTGAGAGGTAGTTATACCCCAACTTGATTGATTTCATTATTAACAAATAAATGGTAAGATTTAAGGCTCGAAGATCAATGTTGAATAAGAGTTAGTTGAATATAGTAACTGGGTTGTCGTAACGATGTTTTACACAACATCCGTTTTAACCCAAAGAAGTGTAAGCTTGGAAATATAATATAGAATATTTCCTAAGTATAGAAATAAAAGAGATCGGAAAAGAGATAAGTAATTGGAATATTTTCCAATTATAAATAGCAAATATTTTCTAAAGTTTAGAAAATAAAGGAAGGCGATATTCGGAAAAGTTTTCCAAATAACGTAAAAGGCCAATATGGTTATTGAAAATATTTGGTTAACAAATATTGATAAAGAAATAGAGAAGTGATTTAACTAATGGAATATTGATTAAGGGCTCAGTGACATGTTCAAAAGGAAAATTTGATTTTTGAAAGGAGTAAACTGTTTAAAAACTCCCAGGGAAAGACTGTTTAAATTAAAAACAAATTTAACAGAAATTTGTGAAAGCAGATTTGAACTAAAGTAAAGTCAGTTAAGTAGTAACTAAAGTTGAATTGAAATCAAATAAGATTGGATTTGTGGAATTAGAATCCGAAATGGTATTGGATTGAGGAGTTAAGGAATTAAAAATCAAGAATTGAACTTGAGTTGAAATGGGATTTGGCTTGGATATAAGCAAATGGTTGTGTTGGGGATAAAAAGTGATTTGCAATTTGATTGGGATGACCCATGTATCCACCGAATTGATAACAGGTGGAAAGGATAAGGATATGCCGACAAAAAGGTACAAGTTTATATTTCTATTGGATATAAGATTTATGAGCTGAATTGGCAAGCCGCTTGGCTGTTTGATTTTCTTTTGGGTTGGAGATGGCCCAGAGAGGCGAGTTGGAGTTGTACCGATTGACCAGTACAAAGGAAGTGCTGGCGAAATTTTTCGAACAGTTAAGGTGTTAGAAAATTTTCAGGATTTTTGAAAATTTTCGTTGATAAGAATTAATTAATAATTTAATTGAAATTAAATTGGTTTGGTAAAACCGAAGTTGAGAGGTGAAGAAATATGTTCTAACCAGTCGATAGGGTCGTTCTCTACCTTTTAGCAATTTCGAGGACGAAATTATTTTAAGTGGGGAAGATTGTAATGACCCGCATTGGCAGGGGTATTATGTTTAATTTATTTAATTATATCAATGTGGGTTAGTAAATTAAATGGTCGTGGAATTAAATAATGATGAATATTTAATTAAAATAATAAATTAAATAATAGATTTTAATTTTGAAATAATCAGAATTGACTGAAATGGCGATATGGTGTGAACCAGATCATTGGTGATATATAAATCAGCTTGGAATTGAATTTGAGTAACGAATATATTCAATCGTCGACAGTTGAACGTATAGTTTATAATATAATTATAATCGAGCTTGAAATGGCGTTGTAGTTCGTAAATTGGCGATTCGAACTTCAACTGAGTGTACATAATTCGTTTTAAGCCGGATTTCTGTGAAACAAGAAACATGTGGAGCGGGTGGAGTATATCTTTCTAGTGGAAGAGAAAATTGGGATTTCGTCGTGTAGATTTTGAGATATGTCCAAATCAAATTTTAAAATAGTCGCTATAGAATCGTTTATCGACCGTAACGGTTTATTCGATATAACTAGAGATCGGGTTTGAATTTAGACAAGGTTCTTTTGGGAAATAGTGATATTTTAATTTTTAGAATTTTATTGTAATTTTTAATTAAATAAATAAGCAACTTTTTATTTGAAGTATTTTGCACCCTGTAATCAATATTTTGGGGTTTCACAATATGAGTCAATCTACCGGTATTATTATATATTTGGGATCGTGACACCGAGCTCATCACAACGGTATATTTATTTCTGTCGTTGGTTGTCCGGATGAGGACAGAACTTCATATAGAAGAGTCAGCAGAATGTCAAAATAAATATCCTAACTTAGGTATGAATGTAAACTAGGCCACGTTTCATTTCGTTCCCAGCCACTTACATTCTTCAAAATATCTACTGAAAATATCTAAAACCAAATGCCTATAAATAACACTAAACTCTTCCATATAACCTAATTCCTCAATCAAAATTTCCGCCGCCTCTCTTCTGTGAAAAAAACGCGAGAAAGAAAAATCAAACAAAAGAGAAAAAGGGTCGCAGCCCTGAAGCAATGGACGGAGGAGCTCTGAAGCATTTCGCTACTGTAAAGCAGCGATGAAGTGGACGCATTTGTAAACCATGTGAAGAGGGATGGTCGTGACTGAGTTGAGAGGAGATACACTTGCGATGAGGGCTGTGAATGCGGAAGTGAAGAGAAGCACTGGCGTGAGAAGTGCGAACTGTTTTAAAAGGAATAAGAAACGAGTGGCACTGGCGCATGAATGATGGGAGCACGTGTTGTATGGTTGGGAAATAAGGACGTGAGTGCAACAGTGGAGTGGGAGGGGGTGTTGACATATTTGTAGTGCAGGAGTTGATGTGAAAAACGGTGGTGGCAGTTTCTGTTTCGGGAAATGGGAGAATGGGAATGTAAGTCACGGAAGTAGCAGTTCAAAAACAAAGGAGAAAGATTGTACACGTGACAAATAAAGTTATACGTTGATGGTGAGTAGAAGGAACAAACGTTGGAGTGGCAGGTTTGTTTACTGAGTGGCGGAGGTGGTATTCAAAGTGAAAGAGCACTCATGGTTTTAAATTGGGTTTGGAGCAGTGTAAATGATGGCCAGTTTTTACGTAGGGGACGCAGCTACAATGATGCAAAATACCGAGTTTACAACATTGGCTGAAATGAACAGCCTACCACGTACCCCTCAAAGCACTGTTGTATTGTTTCCAAGTACCTTTGAATGTCGATTGTATGCATGTATGAAAATAGATGGTAATCCTTTTCAATTCCCATATCCATTCCAGAGAAACATCAATTGGGTAGCGGCTAGAAGAACGATCCGCAAGTAGTAATGAGGCGGTATAGGTTTCTAACAAAGTGGGTGGGCCAATTAGATGATAAGCCCAAAATATAAAGAAGGAAAAATGAATGGATGGGCATTCATATGGATATTGGGCTGAATTAGCATTGAATCATGAACGGTTTGATCCGTTGGGATCGTTTGGACGAGGGCTACACATTGGAACTGACTGGAAGTCCATCGGAGCTCGCTACAATTTATTGCAAAATAAATTTTCCGTCCGAATTAAATCGAGCGATGATTATCGTTATTGACGATGATCGTCCAATGTGAGTAAATCTCACCAACTCTGAACAGTTTATAATTTCATGTTGTATTTTTAGAACTGTTAGATATTGGCTGTTTGACTGTATGTTGACTGTTTGATTGAACTGCTAGTCAGTTAGTTGAATTTCTATATTGATTCTGTTTAACAGAATATATCATATAGAACTGAAAAGTGATGTTATCTATATTGTTTAACATCTGTGATGCAGGGAGACAGGTTGGAGGAATCCAACTGGATTCCTCAACATTTATTTTACTGTTTTCATATATTGTGATATATGGTGGGTTATATAATCTGTTATGGATTATGGGTGTTGGAATGATATTGATCATTGTTATTCGATATTTTAAATATCATAAAAGACCCTGGGATGTAAGAAGAAGTATTTCAATGTATATTGAAATAAAGGAATTTTATAAAATCACAGGATTTTATAAAAGGAATTATTTATAAAACGAACACGGTTTTATAAAAGGGATATTTATTTAGAAAATAAATAGAAATAGAAAAGGGATATTTATTTAGAAAATAAATAGAAATAGAAAAGGGATATTTATTTAGAAAATAAATAGAAATAGAAAAGGAATATTTATTTAGAAAATACATAGAAGTTATAAATAGGATATATTTGTAACGGTAAGTAAACGTTATAAATAGGAAATATTTGTAACGGTAAATAGAAGTTATAAATAGGAAATATTTGTAACGGTAAATAGAAGTTATAAATAGGATATATTTGTAACGGTAAGTAAACGTTATAAATAGGAAATATTTGTAACGGTAAATAGAAGTTATAAATAGGAAATATTTGTAACGGTAAGTAAACGTTATAAATAGGAAATATTTGTAACGGTAAATAGAAGTTATAAATAGGAAATATTTGTAACGGTAAGTAAACGTTATAAATAGGAAATATTTGTAACGGTAAATAGAAGTTATAAATAGGATATATTTGTAACGGTAAGTAAACGTTATAAAAAGGAAATAGTTGTAACGGAAAACGTAGTTTAGTAAAAGAAGTTAATCGATGTTAGTTAATCGATTAGAGAATAAAGTTAAAAGGAAGTTAATCGATGTTAGTTAATCGATTAGAGAATAAAGTTAAAAAGAAGTTAATCGATGTTAGTTAATCGATTAGAGAATAAAGTTGAAAGGAGATAATCGATGTTAGTTTAATCGATTAGAATAGAAGCAAATGAGTAAATCGAATATAGTTATTCGAATAGAAAGTAAGAGTAAATCGAATATAGTTATTCGAATAGAAAGTAAAAGTAAATCGAATATAGTTTATTCGAAAAGAGTAAGTGAAATGAGTAAATAAATAGCGTTAGTCAAATAGGGTTAGTCCAATAGAGTTAATTGATAGGGGTTAGTCCAAAGGAGTTAAGTAAAAAGAGTCAATCGAATATAGCTATTCGAAGGAGGGTTAAGTAAGGAAGTTAGTAAATGGAATACAAAGTGAACTTTGCCCATTTCAAAGTTAGAAATGTTGTTCAGTTAAGGTCTGAGAGGTAGTTCTACCCCAACTTAATTGGCTTCGTTTTAACTAAGGAATAGTTAATGTTCGACAGTAAAAGGAAATGGTTTGAGTTGGCATCGCGATGGTTTGTTTAAACATCTGCCTAAGTCCAATGAATAAGCTTTGGAAATGTTTTCCAAATAAGAAACCAGAAATATTTTCTAATAAAGAAAACGAGAAATGGAAATGTTTTCCATTGTTAATAACGTATATTTTCCCAATTTAGAAAATAAGGAATATTGAACGTAGGGAAAAAGGAAATAAGTAAATTAATGAAATAAAGAGATGAATGTCAAATGATGTTTGATCGATATAATTTCCATTTGGAAATATTATCGTTGTTTGCACACTTGTTTTTATTCGATAGTTAAATCACAGACTATCGAAGTTTTGACCATTTTAACGTTGTTAATATGGAGAGACCGGTTGGATTATTATCCAAAGAACCACTCTGTATTGGCATAAGCATTGCGAATCATATATGCCAAAGATAATTGAAGACGGAGTTATGCAAGGGCTATCCTGTTTACAGAATAGTGCCTTCGGTTCATCCTGTTCCTGGATGACTTGTATGGACGGATGTCTGACAGAGTATTTCCAGACAATCACGTATATTGATTTCTCCAACCGTACCAAGAGTGGAAGCGGAGAAGGAAACTTCTTTAGCTAACGCGTAATGTATGGTTGAGGACATCAATCGGTGATTGGATGGATTTGATGATGTGACATTCAAAGTGAAACTGATGTGATGATAAAGCATAGCTTCTAGCCTCATCATCCGGTAAATGACAGAAATCGGGCAGGCAGCATGGCTAAGTCGGTCGCACCGAAGTAGGGTGTATAATCACCTGATCTAGAGTTTCATTTACTTCTAAAAATCTATTGTTGATACTGTCCCATTCGGGAAACGGTTGCTGATCCCAACTGTTGGTGATATACATTCGATACACTCAAGCGAAATGAGTGGTCGGTCATGTGTGGCCGGGTTGCAAGATGTTCTTGTTGAACCCAGTGTATTCCTCTCTAGAGGTACACAAGCGGAAGGTGATTCCATACCTTGTCATAGTTGGAAATCCATTACCCAATATGTACTTGCGGTTTTGAGTTGTTTACTATATATGTAGAACGTGAGATGAAAGCGTTTCTGCTAGATGATTATATATATATTGTGGTTGATAGACATTATTATAATATCACAAGGTTTTTGATATAAAGATATTTTGGATTCTCATAAGGGAAAAACCCGTTCCGTTATGCGGCGTGGTCTTATGAGATATCGTTTACTTATTCAACCTGTTTTAAAACTGTTTTACTCATACCAGTCCCGTGACTGACCCGGAGTTTATTTGTTTGTGTCCCTAAACTCTTGGGTGCCTAAATTTGTATGGGCAGTCAAGTAGTCGGGATTTTACAGATATAGTTGAAGAGCTGGAGCAGGAGGCTTCAGGATCATATAGCTATAGTTATTTCCGCTGTGTTGTAAGTGCTGTACTTTGATAATGATGTATATTTCAAAGTTATGTTATGAAATATATTTATTCGTTCCGCTGTGAGATTCGTGTTACTCTGATGTTGTGTTCTTCTTCTTCTTCTATTCTAAGTTTTTATCTTATCTTTCCTCACCCTCTAATTTCTTTCACTAATTACCGGGATTTTTCGACGTTTTGGTTGTCGACATCGTGCTTATGTCGATAACCAAAGCCGCTCGAAATCCTGGTCGTTACATTGATCAATTTTGATCATCAAGGATCTTCAGATCATCCTTGAGGAACTTCACTTCTGGTGGATCTTCAGATTATTTTGATGATCTTTAGATCATCCTTTGAGGAACTTTGGTTCCGATTGATCTTCGAATCATTTCGTATTGACGAGATATGTGATATCATATCTCAGGAGTAGCTTTATGATTTAAGATGAGATATCCTTATGTAGCACTGAGTTTTCTTTGACATATTTTATGGACATTTCGAGCCTTTACGTTTTACATGTGAACATTGTTGTCATTGCTTATATGACGTGTTCTACTTATATCTCTTATTCTATCTCTGTTTATTATGTTGAGTACAGCTAGACTGATCCGTTTTTTTAGTTTTCTTATAAATAATACTCGGGTCAGACCGAGATATTGCAGGTATTCCTCTTTGACTATAGCATGGACTAACTTCTCCTTTTGGCTAACGAAATTTGTTTAGTAGTTTTATCTTTCATATTTTTGAGATAGTGACTCACAGGTGTACATATTCTTTTGTGTAGTTCACATACCTATTATTTTATGATATAGTGGATCTTGCACGACCACTTATATTATGTCCATACCTTATGTACTATATTCATATCTATTTCCACCTTAATGATGTGAATATCTGTGTCCGACTCTGATTATAACATTATATATTTTATATTGATTCCAAATTTTATATAGCCAATGTGTAGTCAATTTGAACTTGAATTAGATGTGTCAAATTTCCTCATGCGATTTCACTAAGTAAGACCACATTATCCGACATGTTTAACACTCATTCAGAACTAATATATAGATGATTGCTCCTCAATAGTCTTATTCTTGGGGTTAGTTGACATCATAGCTTGCAATGTCCTTGGCTGACGTGAGTATAGAGGTGGGACATTACGCTTGGTATCAGATCAAAGTTCGGAACAATATAAGATATTACGGGGAAGATCATTGTCCTTATCTCTCTTAGGAAATCGTGTTTAGGATTTGAATTGAGTCTTAGGACCCGTTATATCCAATCTTATATTATGATTCCTTGTTTACTGTATTTGAATTATTTGATAATGACATTTTTTTGTCTTCCTTTCTTATAAAAGAGAAATGCCTAGGCGTACCCGCACTAATCCCGGTCCATCTAGTGCCTCTCTTGCGGGAGAAGTGGTTATGACAGCCCAACAACTTCTTGATTTGATGGCAACTACCCAAGCGGCCAGAACCACTTTTGTTCCTACGCATCCCAAATTTAGGTTTGCTCGTTTGTGTAGCGATTTCGCTAAACTTATGGGAAAGTCCTTCATAGGTTCCGAAGGCATTATCGAGGTCTAAGCTTATATTAAATCGTGCAACCACATCTTTTCCCGCATGAATCTTCTGGACTTGCATTGAGTTCAGATGGCTTCTAGTATGCTCCAGGACCGAGAACATTACTTGAATGAACTTATGACTTATGAAATTCAAGAAGCGGATCTAACTTGGAAGAAATTCCGAGAAAGGTTCGAAGCAAAGTTCGTACCCAAGGGTGAGAAAGTAACATTAGCACGAAGTTTTATTGACCTTGTTCAAGGCGAATCTTCTATGGCAGAGTATATCGCATCTTTCGATTCTCTCTCAAAATATAGGATTGAGTATATTAGCACTGCGAAGAAGAAGAACTAGAAATTTGTGTATGGACTCAATAAGAATCTTAAGAACACCTTACTTCTTAAATTAGCTGAGTCTTTTGATGAACTTGTGGATATTGCCCTTCGTCTTGAGGAAGCTGACATAGTAAACGACGTTAATGATGGGGTTGCTAAGAAGAAAAAGAAGCAAGCAACTTCGACGACAACCACTTCTACATTTAGCCATGAGGAATGTTTCAATTGTGGTGATAAAGACCACCTTGTTAATGATTGGTCGAAACCACTCTTTTGTCGCTATTTCAAAAGTTCGAACCATCATATTTCGGCATGCCTTGAACTCTGAAATGAGAAAAAGAAGTGATCCTTCTCGACCAAGGTACATTTCCTTCTATCATTAGTGTTATTGACATTTTTCGTAATTATCCTTTTCGAGATTTCTTTGATTTAGGTCAAGAGGACTTATGGACACTTTGTCCTTAGATGTCACAGGTTAAGAATTTACATACTTATCGTGAGTTTTTGTTATCCGTTTATTTTTCTATCGAGACGTCTTTAGCTTTCATTGGGTAATGATTGAATATTTTCATTTTCTTTGGAGTATTACTTGTTTCAAACAAGTAATTTCTTCTTTTCAATTGAATTTGGAATTAAATCAAACGTCTTGGTAAAAATGGGTAGGTCGACACACTTGCGTTTACTTCGTTGGTTATTTCTGGACTTAGTCAGTTGAGATTCGATTTCATTTTTGGATGAAATCTCAAGATAATGTATGGTTATTTAGTTGCTTCTCATGTGTTGTATATCTTTATATACATCGATGAGAGATCACATGTGTTGTATATCTTTATATACATCGATGTGGATCATTTTCGTTTGAGCTCGGGTGTTGTATATCTTTATATACATCGACAGGAATCTTATGTGTTGTATATATTTATATACATCGCTAAGGAGTTATCCCATGTGTTGTATATCTTTATATATATCGATGTTGATCATTTTCGTTTGAGCTCGTGTGTTGTATATCTTTATATACATTGACGAGAACCTTATATGTTGTATATCTTTATATACATCGATAAGGAGTTGTCTCATGTGTTGTATATCGTTATATACATAGATGAGAGATCACATGTGTTGGATATCTTTATATACATCGATGTTAATCATTTTCGTTTGAGCTCGTGTGTTGTATATCTTTATATACGTCGATAGGAACCTTATGTGTTGTATATCTTTATATACATCGATGAGAGATCACACGTGTTGTATATCTTTATATACATCGATGTTGTTCATTTTCGTTTGAGCTCGTGTGTTGTATATCTTTATATACATCAACGGGAACCTTATGTGTTGTATATCTTTATATACATCGATAATGAGTTGTCTAATGTGTTGTATATCTTTATATACATCGATGAGAGATCACATGTGTTGTATATCTTTATATACATCGATGTTGATCATTTTCGTTTGAGACAGTGTGTTGTATATCTTTATATACATTGACAGGAACCTTATGTTTTGTATATATTGACATACATTGATAAGGAGTTGTCGCATGTGTTGTATATCTTTATATACATCTATGAGAGAACATTTGTATTGTATATCATTATATACATCGATGTTGATCATTTTCTTTTGAGCTTGCGTGTTATATGTCTTTATATACATCTACGAGAACCTTTTATGTTGTATATCTTTATATACATCAATAAGGAGTTGTCTCATGTGTTGTATATCTTTACATACATCGATAATAGATCACATGTGTTGTATATATTTATATACATCGATGTTGATCATTTTCGTTTGATTTTGTGTGTTGTATATTTTTATATACATCGATGGGAACCTTATGTGTTGTATATCTTTATATACATCGATAAGGAGTTCACTCATGTGTTGTATATCTTTATATACATCGATGAAAGATCACATGTGTTGTATATCTTTATATACATCGATGTTAATCATTTTCATTTGAGCTCGTGTGTTGTATATCTTTATATACGATGACGAGAACTTTATGTGTTGTATATCTGTATGTACATTAAAAAGGAGTGGTCTCATGGGTTTTATATCTTTATATACATCGATGAGAGATCATATGTGTTGTATATCTTTATATACATCGATGTTGATCATTTTCATTTGAGATCACGTGTTGAGTATCTTTATATACATCGACGGAACCTTATGTGTTGTATATCTTTATATACATCAATAAGGAGTTGTCTCCTGTGTTGTATATCTTTATAAACATCGATGAGAGATCGTATGTATTGTATATCTTTATATACATCGATGTTGATCATTTTCGTTTGGTCTTATGTGTTGTACGTCTCAACATACATCAATGAGAGGTCGTATGTGTCATATGTCTTTACATACATCGATATTTTGTCATTCGTTTCAAAGAGGTACTTTCGGGTGATTTCTAGAATTGGATGAAACGACCCAAACTCGGCCTTTCGGGTAAGCCCGGATTCTTTTGAGAACAACACACATCAGAACACAAACAGAAGAACATTTTCACTGCTATTACAACAATTACATCAGTGTAAAAGAATATAACAGAGTATGAATAATTATTTTACATTAGAAATACAATATTGGATATTTAAAATTACATTTAATTAGCAGCGGAAAAATAATACAAAATACAATTGAAAGAAATACACAGATACAAAGCTTTCCGGATATCGCTTCAGCTATAGACCTGGATCCTGTGAATATAATATCTGCAAAACCAAAACTACTAGCTGCCCGTGTGGAAATTTGGGGCTCCCAGAGTTTAGGTTAAAACAATAAACTCCAGGTCAGTCATGGGACTGGTATGAGAACTAAAAATAGTTATTAACTTTATTTTTGAAGTTGGGTAAATCAAGGGACCACGCCGCTAACGCGGAACGGGTTTCCTCCCAAGAATACCAGTGCATAGAAACAACATAATGCTTTTAGAAAATGAAACCATTATAAGACTCAAATCCCTTGCAACGAAAGCCGAAGGGTAGAGTTTACCTTATAATGGTCAAAAATGCTTAATACGCGAAATTCATCTTTTATACTATAAGTGCACAGTTTAGAAATCAATTTTCGAATATAAATGTATCAATCTTAGGTGGCATAATATACTATGTAAGCGGCATAATATATTATGTCAACGTATAAGTATACAACTAAAAACCACAAAGCTCGTATTGGAAAGTTGGGTTTCCATCATGATGGCTCCTGATTCGAAAGATCTATCGCGAATGTATTCACCACGGCTTACGTCCCGGCAAGAGAAAACACCGTCATACATATACTACGCACTTTTGAAGAACAATCTAGTGTTCTATCCCCATGGGCTTCGGCTGAAATGACCTATCCCAATCTCCAGATGTGGAGCGACCACAACCAGCAACACTCAGTTGACCAAATCCATGTATATATAAAGTATATGGGTCAACCTACTAACCAAACAAATCGTTCACCATCATACCGGAGTGTGAGGCTCGCAAGGTAACGTTGTACACAAAGCTATGCTAATTAAAGCTGTGCTTTGATCATCATCCACAAGGCCCTGCTTTTCAACAAAAGCTTTGATCATATGCATCTTAGCATGCCACATTGTCAGACCATACTATATCATTAATCTTCTACCAATATATAACAGGGTGTTAAGCAAGAGAATAAATTCTCCGCCACCAAACAGCTATATATTAAACAAAAATCAAAGAATACAATATAAAGGAATACAATGTCAAACGCACAATCCATTTACAAGTCCGTTCTTGGTCTGAGCGAAACCATATCCGGTAGATCACCAAATACGTCTGGATGATCACCAATTATTCCCTCATCTCGGGTGTACGGTCCAATCAAGATATCAGAAATCATCCATACGATGTGAAAATCCCCGGTCTTCAACCACCATCTTCATCTTCGACTTTTAATCGTCGTATGAATTATTCAGAATGGGTTAAACTCGGTCTTTTCGAATAAATCGCGCATCTTAAAATCATGTGCTATAAAAACACAACCTACGCCTCATTCCAATAAAGAATATTCTTTGATTTAACTTAAACCAAATTAAGGTTCATTCAACTAGTCGGGAATAACGCCTTACCGAAGTAATCATTTATTATATTATCCCAATCCCAACCTATTCATCCCATGGAGTAAAACTGGTGGTACCCCATATTTAACACCCAATGTGTTTCGGTAAATTAATTACCGTTTATCGTTCAAATCTAATTAAAGATTCAACTATCGCATGGAGTAAAACTGGTGGTACTCCATTCTCGGTTATTTCTAGAATTCAGTAAACTTAATTACTTTATTCCTATTCAATCAAATTAAAGCTTCATTAAAACTCCATTTAGTTTTAATCTTCTAAATTCTAAATGATTATTCAGCTTTAAGAAATTAATCTTATCTTTATCTGGGTTAAAGAACAAATGTCACTTAAAAACATAGTTCACGATAAACCCAAAATCCTATTCCATTTAGTCTCAATTTAATATATTAAATTGGAAAACTTTTCTTTAGAAAACTTCATTAAATCTTAATTAAAAGAATTATAAATTATAAATCATAATTTCACTGTTGATCGGGTTTTTTAAGAACTAATATCATTTAAAACATTGTTCACAATCAACCCAATATCAATTTCCGCTTTATTTCAATATACGAAGGTAATTTCTTTTCTAATCCAATATATATTGGAAAACTCTGGCTATAATAAAACCATTTTATATTCTTTTATTTATTTATAAAATAAATAAATCACTCATTCTGATAAAAATATCTTTTATCTTTATAAACTTGGAATTTTTCATCAAAAACACTTTTAAATCAGTTATTATGATTTTACATAATTTTTCCCTATTTTTATTTATTTAAAAATAGGCCTATTCAGTTAAATGACGTTTCAGGTCATTTAACTATACTGATACTGTTTTTATTCCAACTTGATTTAAACATTTACGAAAATCTAACCCTTGGATTTTAAATATCTTACTATTATATGAAAGCTTTTTTCGATACGAACCCGTAGGTTTCGGTTTCAGAAGAATCCGACGGTCGGATCTTCCGCTACGCCCAATCAAAATTATTGGTCGAAATTCGCAAATGGTCACTGCGCGAAACGTTCTATTCAGGCCATTATATATATAATATATATATCGTTGATTTCTATTCAAAACGTATTTTAAAACGTTTATAAATCCATTTTAAAATGATTCAACTTGCATTTCAATTTTAAATCAAAATTGAATATTTTATATCTTTATCATATTAAAATGATAACATTTTCAAAATATTATATTCTGAAATTACTTCTTTATATTATATTCATTTTTAAATGAATAAAATCGATCGATAAACCCGTTCGGGTTAAAATGGCGTTGCTGCTTAATCGGCTTCATATTTTTTTCATCTAATTCTTTTTAATGTCATAACCATACAATGAAAATATAATTTTCATTGTCAAATCTTTTTATTGGAAACAAAGTTACAATATAAATGTAATCTTAAATTTCCAATCTTTCTATTTTAACAAAATGACGATAAAAATATGAACTTTTAATTTCACTCTTTTTATTGGAACAGAAGCCAATAAAAATATGTTCTTTTTAAATCAAATCTTTTTATTGAAACATATTGACAATAAAAATATAATCTTTTTAATGCAACATTCTATTGTAACATATCGACAATAAAAAATAATCTTTTTGATCAAATCTTTTATTGTAACATATTGACAATAAAAATATAATCTTTTTAATGCAACATTTTATTGTAACCTATTGACAATAAAAATATGATCTTTTTAATGCAACATTTTATTGTAACCTATTGATAATAAAATGTAATCTTTTTAATCAAATCTTTTATTGTAACATATTGGCAATAAAAATATAATCTTTTTAATCAAATCATCAAAACCATTATTTGATTTCTTTAACTGAATATTATATTAAAACATTCATTTATTCCTAAATTGGAATGAGACCCAAACAATTACCATATAATTTGATTATATGGATTTCATACATCGCATGTAATCTATACTAATGATCAATAATCATTAAAACAACCAAACAACATCTTGAGTGCATTTTACAGCTAATCACAAGGGAGATGTGTGATCAGAATATCATCTCAAGACTCGTGTGGGGTTTCATCCAACAAATAATTAAATAATATATTATTATTTGTGCACTTGGGCAATGTGTAAAAATTATCGTCCCAGTCAACATCAACAAGTCGGGTAACTTGTAAATGGAAGTGTAAAATTATTTAAATCATCATAAATAATATAACACTATTTTATCATGTTAAATATTTCCAATTCAAACATAACATAACATCAAACTCAACAATCATCTATGCAATAGACATAATCCACAATCACAGATTTCAACTTCAGACAATTTATTTACATTCAGTAATTTAGAAATAAATAACTTTTCAAAAGATTGAGCGAGAAAGAGTTCTCACCTTGACTTTGCTCCATTACACAGTGTTCTTCACCGTGATCTCAATGAAATCTGTTTCACACAGTTTGTATTAAAAATCATATTTTTAATGTTGTTCTATATATGTGGTAAAAATCATATTTTATTTACGTTATGTTTTTATATAAAAATCATATATTTATATTATTATTTCTATTTTAAAACAACGCGGTTTTTATGTTCCAAAACAATGCTAATTTTACTTTTCAAACAATGTATATTTTATTTTTCAAAACAATGTTTATTTTATACTTCAAAACAATGTTTTTTTTTACAAAAACAATGTTATTCTTTTGTTCACAAAAAAGATGATATTCTTTTGTTCACAAAAACGATATATTCTTTTGTTCACAAAAACGATGATATTCTTTTATTCACAAAAGCCATGATATTTTTGATTTACAAAACAATGTTATTTTTTATTTACAAAACGACGTTATTTTCATTCGCAAAACAATGTAAATCTCATTGGCAAATCAATGTAAATTTCATTTACAAATCAATGTAATTTTCATTTACAAACCAGTGCAAATTTCATTTACAAATCAATGCGATTTTTACTTACAAAACCGTGCGATTTTTATATTGAAAACAATGCGATATTTATATTAAAAACAAATCATGTTGTTTATATTTTGAAAACAAATCATGTTAAACCGATCATGTTGTTTATATTTTGAAAACAAATCAATTTTAACTTTTAAAACAAATGTATTTTTACTTTTAAAACAAATGACATTTTTATTTACAAAACAATGACATATTTTTTTTTTGCATAAAACAATGCTAATTTTCTTTTCTACATGTCATATGTTAATTTCCTTTTCACAAATCATATGTAAATTTCCTTTTCACAATCATATATTAATTTCCTTTTCACAAATCATATGTTAATTTTTTCTATAAAAACATTTGCTAATTTTATAAAAACCTTAGTATAAATATATCAAATGAAAACTACCTTAATCCTCCATTTAACCACGTTCTGTAAAATGTGACCGCCCCCCTTTTCTTCTTCCCGTAATCATCTTTCAGAATGATAAAAACCATCGTTGACCTCGTTCTCACAACTCGCGCACACGTCCCCAGCCCCTCTGCCACTGAACGGCCATCACCGCATCAAACCCCTTCGCCTCCTCTACCAAAGCGCCTAACCCTACTTAATTCGATCATCTCTTAATTCCAGAAATCGAGAACGAAGTCGGCGCCTTCCTGCTCCAAATCTGGTCACCACCGGTCAAAACTTCCAATCACCGCCATCCAAATTAATGGCCTCACTGAGCTTAATCCTTTTGCTGTTAGGAATTTGTAATATAACTGAGTAGATGTCGAGAATTAGAAGGGAGAAGTTCAGAGGAGTCCAGCCCTTGATGGGCTTTTGGCGGCTGTAGCATTGTTAGGCTAGGGTTAGGGTATAGTGTAAAATACGGTATACGGTGGTATTTATACCGTTTCTAGTATTTAATATATTTAATTCTATTAATTACAAAAATACTCACTTGTTGATACGAACTCCAATTCCAACGCAACAACTATCGCCTCTAGCGTAATACCCCCATTCCGGACAAAATGGAATATGTATGGTAAGCCAATTCTATCATTTCGACC
Organism: Allium sativum; assembly: GCA_030737875.1. Classification (NCBI taxonomy): domain Eukaryota; kingdom Viridiplantae; phylum Streptophyta; class Magnoliopsida; order Asparagales; family Amaryllidaceae; genus Allium; species Allium sativum. Next base: position 276,853,380 of record CM060923.1, read on the forward strand.
CGTTTTTATCAAAATTAAAGTATAAATCGATTTATATTTAATTTAAACGTTCATTTTAAGTTACCGGGGCTACATACTGACTCTAAAAATTCCAGAAAAATCATTTCTAGCTTTGTTTTGACGATACGGTCCTAACAAAACTAATTTCGTCGAATTTAGAGAACGTTTGAAAAATGGCCATTTTCTGGTCGATCTAATTTGACTGAAACTGACAAAACACGTTTTCTTTTGTCATGCTCACATATTGATTTCAAAAATTATGAAAATTGAAACCTAGCAATAAATTGACATTCCGGATCCAATAAAAGTGATTTTGTCGAAAATAGAGGTCGTTTGCAAAATGGCTATTTTTAAGGGCTGTATATTATATTAAAAAATATATAAATTCTACAGCGACTTTTCTAAATTTCAAACTAGACATAATTTACAATTTATAAAGTAAAATCTCAGTTTCTAACATCCATTAAAAAGATATAATTAAACAGATTCAAATATTTCTTGTTTCGTCCAATTCTGATTTATTTTGAATCCTGTACATTCAGTTAAAGTTTAAAATCTAATTTTCAAACTACCGCGCTATTTCAGGCTCTTTATATAATTAAAATAAATTTATTCATTCTAACTTCGATTTAAATAAATTTTTAGTTGTTATTATTTAAAATAAATAATTTTGAATATTTAAAATCCATAAAAACTATTGAAATAAAATTTTTAAATTGGTTCTGATTTTCCGGGTTGTTACAATCTCCCCCACTTAAAATCTTTTCGTTCTCGAAAAGGAACGGAGCTGAAAGTTGTCTAACTAACCAACCCAACTTTCAACTCTAATCCATTTTTTATTCAGTTCAATATTAAATTCCGAATTTAACTAAATTTATCATTCTAATATTTTAATTAGTTAAACTAATTATCAAACATCACAACCAACAATCAATTAGGTGATTAACTTTTCAAATATATATAACTTTTATATATAGTCAAAAATCGTATTTTTAGTGCAAATCACAGCAATAAACCCTATCTATATTTTAGTTCTCACACCAGTCAATGGAAATATATAGATATCCCACTTTCGAAACTCGAACATAAATACTGATGATGCAGCTGTCATCATCAGAATTATCCCCGGGCGACTAGAGTGTGATTCTATATCTATCCAGTATATTAAAACTTCGAATATCTATTAATTACTCGTATATTCGAAATCTTTATATACTCGATTGTCCAAAATAAAATAAAATAATATACTAAAATACGTATTTTAAGATAAAATTTTCGAAATTAAATTTGTTCTCATTTTTATTTTAAAGAAAATAATACTCTTCACACTCATTCTAGGATACTACTGATCCTATCTCTAACGAGTCATTCTTATTGGATAATAACCAGTCTCTGATGAATTCTTTCGTTCGGTTCTAATGTGTCTTGTTCTCGAGCTTTGTAAACCAAAGCTCTGATACCAAATGAAACGACCCAAACTCTCCCTTTCGGGTAAGCCCGGATTGTTTTGAGAACAACAATCATCAGAACACAAACAGAAGAACATTTTCATTGCTATTACAACAATTACATCAGAGTACAAGAATATAACAGAGCATGAATAAATATTTTACATTAGAAATACAATATCAGAGATTTAAAATTACATTTAAATAGCAGTGGAAAAATAATACAAAATACAACTGAAAGAAATACATAGATACAGAGCTTTCCGGATATCGCTTCAGCTGTAGACCAGGATCCTGTGAATATAATATCTGCAAAACCAAAACTACTAGCTGCCCATGTGGAAATTTGGGGCACCCATAGTTTAGGTTAAAACAATAAACTCCAGGTCAGTCATGCACTGGTATGAGAACTAAAAACAGTTATTAACTTTATTTTTAAAGTTGGGTAAATCAAGGGACCACGCCGCTAACGCGGAACGAGTTTCCTCCCAAGAATACCAGTGCATAAAAACAACTCAATGCTTTTAGAAAATGAAACCATTATAAGACTCAAGTCCCTTGCAAGGAAAGCCGAAGGATAGAGTTTACCTTATAATGGTCAAAAATGCTTAATACGCGAAATTCATCTTTTATACTATAAGTGCACAGTTTAGAAATTAATTTTCGAATATAAATGTATCAATCTTAGGTGGCATAATATATTATGTAAGCAGCATAATATATTATGTAAGCGGCATAATATATTATGCCACCATATAAGTATACAACTAAAAACCGCAAAGCTCGTATTGGAAAGTCGGGTTTCCATCATGATGGCTCCTGATTCGAAAGATCTATCGCGAATGTATTCTCCACGGCTTACGTCCCGGCATGAGAAAACACCGTAATACATATAGTACGCACTTTGGAAGAACAATCTAGTGTTCTATCCCCATGGGCTTCGGCTGAAATGACCTATCCCAATCTCCAGATGTGGAGCGACTACACCCAGCAACGCTCAGTTGACCAAATCCATGTATATACAAAGTATATGGGTCAACCTACTAACCAAACAAACCGTTCACCACCATACCGGAGTGTGAGGCTCGCGAGGTAACGCTGTACTCAAAGCTATGCTAATTAAAGCTGTGCTTTGATCATCATCCACAAGGCCCTGCTTTTCAACAAAAGCCTTGATCATATGCATCTTAGCACGCCACATTGTCAGACCATACTATATCATTAATCTTCTACCAATATATAACATGGTGTTAAGCAAGAGAATAAATTCTCCGCCACCAAACAGCTACATATTAAAAACAGATCAAAGAATACAATATAAAGGAATACAATGTCAGACACACAATCCATTTAAAAGTCCGTTCTTGGTCTGAACGAAACCATACCCGGTAGATCTCCAAATACGTCTGGATGATCACCAATTATTCCCTCATCTTCGGTGTACGGTCCAATCAAGATATCAGAAATCATCCATACGATGTGAAAATCCCCGGTCTTCAACCACCGTCTTCATCTTCGACTTTTAATCGTCGTATGAATTATTCAGAATGCGTTAAACCCGGTCTTTCCGAATACACCGCGTATCTTAAAATCATGGGCTATAAAAACACAACCTACGCCTCATTCCAATCAAGAATATTCTTTGATTTAACTTAAACCAAATTAAGGTTCGTTCAAGTTGTCGGGAATAACGCCTTACCGAAGTAATCATTTATTATATTATCCCAATCCCAACCTATTCATCCCATGGAGTAAAACTGGTGGTACCCCATATTTAACACCCAATGTGTTTCAGTAAATTAATTACCGTTTATCATTCAAATCTAATTAAAGATTCAACTATCGCATGGAGTAAAACTGGTGGTACTCCATTCTCGGTTATTTCTAGAATTCAGTAAACTTAATTACTTTATTCCTATTCAATCAAATTAAAGCTTCATTAAAACTCCATTTAGTTTTAATCTTCTAAATTCATTATTAAATGATTATTCAGCTTTAAGAAATTAATCTTGTCTTTATCTGGGTTAAAGAACAAATGTCACTTAAAAACATAGTTTACGATAAACCTAAAATCCTATTCAATTTAATCTCAATTTAATATATTAAATTGGAAAACGTTTCTTTAGAAAACTTCATTAAATCTTAATTAAAAGATTTATAAATTATAAGTCATAATTTCAATTGATCGGGTTTTTTAAGAACTTATGTCATTTAAAACATTGTTCACAATCAACCCAATATCAATTTCCACTTTTTTTCAATATTGGAAGGTAATTTCTTTTCTAATCCAATATATATTGGAAAACTATGGTTATAATAAAACCATTTTAAATTCTTTTATTTATTTATAAAATAAATAAATAACTCATTCTGATTAAAATATCTTTTATCTTTACAAACTTGGAATTTTTCATCAAACACCCTTTTAAATCAGTTATTATGATTTTACATAATTTTTCCCTATTTTTATTTATTTAAAACTAGGCCTATTCAGTTAAATGACGTTTCAGGACATTTAACTATACTGACTTTATTTTATTCCAACTTGATTTAAACATTTCCGAAAATCTAACCGTTGGATTTTAAATATCTTATTATTATATGAATGATTTTTTCGATACGAATCCGTAGGTTCCGGTTTTAGAAGAATCCGACGGTCTGATCTTCCGCTACGCCCAATCAAAGTTAATGGTCGAAATTCGCGAATGGTCACTGCGCGAAACGTTCTATTCAGGCCATTATATATATAATATATATCGTCGATTTCTATTCAAAACGTATTTTAAAACGTTTATAAATCCATTTTAAAACGATTCCAACTTGCATTTCAGTTTTAAATCAAAATTGAATATTCTATATCTTTATCATATTAAAATGATAACATTTTCAAAATATTATATTCTGAAATTACTTCTTTATATTATATTCATTTTTAAATGAATAAAATCGATCGATAAACCCGTTCGGGTTAAAATGGCGTTGCTACTTAATCGGCTTCATATTTTTTTCATCTAATTCTTTTTAATGTCATAACCATACAATGAAAATATAATTTTCATTGTCAAATCTTTTTATTGGAAACAAAGTTACAATCAAAATGTAATCTTAAATTTCCAATCTTTCTATTTTAACAAAATGACGATAAAAATATGAACTTTTAATTTCACTCTTTTTATTGGAACAAATGCCAATAAAAACATGTTCTTTTTAAATCAAATCTTTTTATTGAAACATATTGACAATAAAAATATAATCTTTTTAATGCAACATTCTATTGTAACATATTGACAATAAAATGTAATCTTTTTAATCAAATCTTTTATTGTAACATATTGACAATAAAAATAAAATCTTTTTAATGCAACATTTTATTGTAACCTATTGACAATAAAAATATGATCTTTTTAATGCAACATTTTATTGTCACCTATTGACAATAAAATGTAATCTATACTAATGATCAATAATCATTAAAACAACCAAACAACATCCAGAGTGCATTTTACAGCTAATCACAAGGGAGATATGTGATCAGAATATCATCCCAAGACCCGTGTGGGGTTTCATCCAACAAATAATTAAATAAGATATTATTATTTGTGCACTTGGGCGATGTGTAAAAATTATCGTCCTAATCAACATCAACAAGTCGGGTAACTTGTAAATGGAAGTGTAAAATTATTTAAATCATCATAAATAATATAACATGTAACGACCCACATTTTCAGCGATATAATAATTAATTTATTTAATTATTTAAATAGTGATTTAGAAATTAAATGGTCGTTAAATTAAACAATATTGAATATTTAATTAATATAATAATTAAATAATATATTTAATTCTGAAATAAAAAGAATTGGCTGAAATGGCGATATGGTGTGAATTGGGGAATTCAAAATATATAATTTGATTTAAAATTGAATTACAATAACGTTTATATTTAATAAACGATGGTTGAACGTATTAATTATATTATAAATATAATCGAGCTCGAAATGGCACTGTAGTTCATAATTTGGCGATTCGAACTTTAAACGAATATACAGAAGCCGTTTTAAATCGGATTTCTGTGAAACAAGAAACGTTCAGAGCTGGTGAAGTATATTTTTCTAATGAAAGAGAAAAATCGAGATTTGTTCGTGTAGATTTTGATTTATGTCCAAATCAAATTTTAGAAAAGTCGCTGTGGAATTCCTTTATAGTATATAGCGATTTATTTATATTTATAAAAGGAATTTCATTATAAATCGAATATCAATTTAATCGAGATTTGAAATATCGAGTTAGAAATCCATATAAAAATATTGTGGAGCTGTATGGTATTCCACTGTGAATATATACACAATAATATTTATTTACAAATATTTAATTTAATTGTTTTTAAATATATTTATATATTTAAAAGGGTTATTTAGAGCTTTAAAAATAGCCAGTTTTGCAAACGAAGTCGAAATTCGACGAAACCAATTTTGTTGGATCCGCAATGTTAAATTATTGCTAGATTTCAATTTCCGTGATTTTGAAGTCAGTGTGTGGCCGTACGGATTTTTAATGTGAAAAACAGTCAGTATTTAGATGTTTAAAAATACGCTGCATGAGAAAACGGAGTCGGAATTCGACGAAACCAGTTTCGTTGGGACGGTAATGTCGAACTGTAGCTGCATGTCCAGTTTCGTGATTTTTGGGTATTGTATGTGACCATAGGGATTTTTAAAGACGAATACAAACAGCGTAGGATTAAAAATTAATATTTTAATCAAATAAAAAAATATTAAAAACTTCCTATAAAATACCCTTATTTCCTTCTAAACCTAATTCAGTTTTTCCACTGGTCTAAACAGGCGCCGCTACCTCAAACAAAAGAAAACGAGAAATATCCGTCTTCAAAATTCAAAATAAAATCAAGGAAATTTCCTAAAATCATTATACATATATTTCTGGATTCAGCATGAGGAGTTCTTCAATGCAGTGTTATTCGTTGGGAGCTTGACGGATTTTTCCTGCGTTCGAAATTGTATAGCGTTGATTAGGGTTTAGGAAATTTGGGGATTTGGCCATCGATGCGAGGATTGGTGTTTATATTCGGGTTTTGGAGTAGAAACCGCATCAGTGGTGAAATTTTGGTGGGAATCTGTGCAAAAACAGGTCGATGACTTCACTGTAGCTCGCGTCCATACCTGTTGTCGCGTTTGAGTACTGACGTGCGAGTTGTACAAGAGTAGGAGGGATTCGAAGAGGGTTTGACAAGGAAAAGATCGGTAGTTTCTATTTGAAATTTTAGTGGAGGGAAGAGCGAGATTGTGGAGGTCAAAAGGGTTCATTCATGGCATGTTTTGGGAGCTCGGTTTGATTTCTAAGAAGGCGGCACTGTTCATCGAGTGGAAGAAAGAGACTTGGGCCAACGTTATACCATGGACGGATTTCTTTTCTAAATTATTGAGGCCCAGTTTTCTTAGAAGAAAAAGGAAAAAAAAGGGCCATAAGCTTTCTTTGTTACTGTAGTGGACGGGAAGGAGAAGCACGTTTATGCGGGTGCGGGTGGGATGAAAAGTAAACGGACTGAAAGAGGAGGAAGCAACGGTTCCCTGTAGTGTTCAAGTGGAGAGTAAGGGTGGGTTCAATATTGTCCTTGTTTTCATTACCAAGTTGTGTTTCTGAGGAGAAGGGTGGTCTGGCTTTTCTTGACAGTGGTACGCATGTAGACGATGGCTTGGCTTTGTTAGTTTGTGGCATTTCAGGTTGTATGGATGGTGTAGTTTCTTCAGTCTTGGATGTCCGTGATATCGGGTCTGCTGATGTAGACTGTTACAGCGCTGTGTAGTAAAAGGAAGCAACCGGTTTTGGGAAAGTAAAGAGGGAAGAGGTCGGTTTTCATCTAGAGGAAGTATTATCGGTGAAGATGAATGTACAGGTGGGCTTGGGTGTTCATGAATGAGTGATGAGCCAAGAAAAGGTTAAGCCCAAATAACACTAATATAAGTTTAACGTTAATTTAAATAGTATATGAATTGGTAAATCGTATAACTATCTCATACGTGATCAGAATCTAACGAAACAAGATCCGTTGGGATCGTAGGGACGACGACTACAACATGGAACCGACTGGAAGTGAATTGGGGTTCATTACAATTTATTGCGAAATAAATTGTCCGTCTGAATCAACAGACGCAAATCGTTATATAACGGTTAATGCGAAATGTGAGTAAAACTCACCAACTCTGAACAGTTATATTTTTATAACGTATTCTTAGAACTAATAATTATTTGTTGATTGATGTGTGTTAACTGTTTTCTTGAATTGCTTGTGTATTGGTTGAAATTATAGATAACGATATATATATAAATCGTTAATCAAATATTGATTCTGTTTAGCAGAATATTTCATATTGAAATGAAATCGATGTTAATTATATTGTTTAACATCTATGATGCAGGGAAACAGGTTGGAGGGACCCAACTGGGTTCCTCAATATATAAAATACTATTTTGTTTCATATATTGTAATATATGATGTGGTATATAATCTGTTGTTGATTATGTGTGTTTGAATGATATCGATCATTGTTATATGGTACGTTAAATACCGTAAGAAAATAGTGGGATGTAAAAAGGGGATTTTCAAAGTATATTTTGAAAATAAATTATTTATATAAAATCAATGGATTTTATATATAAAAGGGAAAAAGGATTTTATATAAGGAAATAATTATAAAATCAAAAGAGTTAAAAATAATATATTTGTAAAACAAATATAAAGGAAATATATTTGTAAAACAAATATAAAGGGAAAATATTTGCAAAACAAATAGAAAGAGAAATATTTGTAAAACATTTACAAATAGAATTTAAAAGGAAATATTTGTAAAACATTTACAAATAGATTAAATGGAAATATTTATTTATAGGAAATAAATAGAATGTTATAAATGAGATATTTATTTAGAAAATAAATAGAAAAGATAAAAGAAATATTTATTTTTTAAATAAATAGAGCTGAAAGGGAATATTTATTTGTTAAATAAATAGAACTGAAAGGGAATATTTATTTGTTAAATAAATAGAATTGAAAGGGAATATTTATTTGTTAAATAAATAGAATTGGAAAGGGAATAGTCATTTGTTAAGTAAACAAATAGAAAAGGAATTAATCAAAGGAGTTAATTCAAAGGAATAAATCAAAGAAGTAAATTAAATAAAGTTAACCAGTTAGAGTTAATTAAATAGAGTTAATCGAATAGAGTAAATTAAATAGAGTTAACCAGTTATAGTTAACCAGTTAGAGATAATTAAACAGAGTTAATCCAATAGAGTTAATTGATAAGAGTTAATTGAATAGAGTTAATCGAATATAGTTTATTCGAAGAAAGGTTTTCGAATCTAGTTATTCGTAAGAGAGATTATCGAATATATTTATTCGAAGGGAGGAGTTATCGAATAGAGATTTATTTGAAAGAGAGTTACATAAGGAAGTTTGTTTAAGGTTTAAAAGATAAACTTTGTCTATTCTGAAGTTAAAACGTTGTTTAGTTAAGGTCTGAGAGGTAATTATACCCCAACTTGATTGACTTCCTTCTTAACAAAGGAATGGTAAGGTTTGATAGTGAAGGTTGGCTAAGTGAATTTAGTTAATGAGTGAAATGGTTTGAGTTGGCATGGCGATGTTTGATTTAAACATCGGTTTAAATCCAGTGAAGGAGTTTTAGAAATGTTTTCCAAATAAGAATCAGAAATGTTTTCTGATAATAGAAAATAAGAATTTAGAATATATGGAAACAGGAGATAAGTAAATTAATAAACTAAAGAAATAAATGTTAAATGATGATTTATCGATATAATTTCCATTTGGAAATAATATCGTTGTTTGCACACGTGTTTTCTTTGATAGTTAAATCACCGACTATCAAAGTTTTGACCATTTTAACGTTGTTAATATGGAGACACCGGTTGGATTATTATCCGAAGAACCACTCCGTATTGGCATAAGCGTTGCGAAGCATATATGCCAAAGACAATTGAAGATGGAGTAAAGTGCAAGGGCTGTTGTATAAATCTTAGGTAAAGATTTCCTAAGATGGATGTACTGAATAGTGCCTTCGGTTTGTCCAGTCCCAGGACGACCTTTATGGAAGAATGTCTGACAGAGTATATTTAATAGATCGCGTAAGTTGATCTCTTCAAACATATACACGTTTGGTGGCGGAGGAATTCATTTCTCTTAGCTGTATACCCGTTGTATTTTTGGGGAAATCAATTTGTGATTTGGCGGGTATGACGAGGTGGCATGCAAAGTGAATAAATGTGTGATCTGTTAGAGATAAGCGTGGCCTCTAGCCTCACAACTGGGAAATGACAAAAATCGGGCAGGCAGCATGGCTATGTAGGTCGCACCTATTAGGGTGTATAATCACCTGATCTAGAGTTTCGTTTACTTATAAAAATCTATTGTCGATGCTGTCCCATTCGGGAAACGGTTGCTGATCCCAGCTGTTTGTGATATACATTCGGTACACTCATGCGAAATGAGTGGTCGGTCATGTGTGGCCGGGTTGCAAGATGTTCTTGTTGAACCCAGTGTATTCCTCTCTAGAGGTACACTAGCGAAAGGTGGTTCCATACCTTGTCATAGTTGGAAATCCATTACCCAATACATGCTTGTGGTTTTGATTGTATACTATATATGTAGAACGTGAGATGAAAGCGTTTCTGCTAGATGATTATTATATTGTGGTTGATTGACATTATTATAATATCAAAAGGTTTTTGATATAATGATATTTCGGATTCTCATAAGGGAAAAACCTGTTCCGTTAAACGGCGTGGTCTTATGAGATATCGTTTACTTGTTCAAACTGTTTTAAACTGTTTTACTCGTACCAGTCCCATGACTGACCTAGAGTTTATTTTGTTTTGTTTCCCCTAAACTCTTAGGTTCCTAATTTTGTACGGGCAGTCAAGTAGTCGGGATTTACAGATACTCGAAGAGCTGGAGCAGGAGGCTTCAGAATTTTATATAGCTATTGTTATTCCACTATGTTGTAAGTGTTGTACTTGATAATGATATGTATATTCAAGTACAATCTTTTATTTCTAAGTTATGTTATATTTTATTCATTCCGCTGTGAGATTCGTGGTTACTCTAATGTTGTAGGTTCTTCTTCTTCTTCTATTCTAAGTTTCTATCTTATCTATTCTCACCCTCTAACTTCTTTCATTAACCATTCGGTGATTTTTCGACTCTTGAATGTTCGATATGTATTGAATATGGGATATCCAAGGTCGTTGAAATTCCGGGTCGTTACAAAACATTATTTTATCATGTTAAGTATTTCCAATTCAAACATAACATAACATCAAACTTAATGATCATCAATGCAATAGACATAATCCACAATCACAGATTTCAACTTCAGACAATTTATTTACATTCAGTAATTTAGAAATAAATAACTTTTCAAAAGATTGAGCGAGAAAGAGTTCTCACCTTGACTTTGCTCCAGTACGCAGTGTTCTTCACCGTGATCTCAATGAAATCTGTTTCACACAGTTTGTATTAAAAATCTTATTTTTAATGTTGTTCTATATATGTGGTAAAAATCATATTTTATTTGCGTTATGTTTTTATATAAAAATCACATTTTTATATTGTTATTTCTATTTTAAAACAACGCGATTTTTATGTTCCAAAACAATGCTAATTTTACTTTTCAAACAATGTATATTTTATTTTTCAAAACAATGTTTATTTTATATTTCAAAACAATGTTTTTTTTGTTTACAAAAACAATGTTATTCTTTTGTTCACAAAAACGATGATATTCTTTTGTTCACAAAAACGATGATATTCTTTTATTCACAAAAACGATGATATTTTTGATTTACAAAACAATGTTCTTTTTTATTTACAAAACGATGTTATTTTCATTTGCAAATCAATGTAAATTTCATTTGCAAGTCAATGTAAATTTCGTTTACAAATCAATGTAAATTTCTTTTACAAACCAGTGCAAATTTTATTTACAAATCAATGCGATTTTTACTTACAAAACCATGCGATTTTTATATTGAAAACAATGCGATATTTATATTAAAAACAAATCATGTTGTTTATATTTTGAAAACAAATCATGTTGTTTATATTTTGAAAACAAATCAATTTTAACTTTTAAAACAAATGTATTTTTACTTTTAAAACAAATGACATTTCTATTTACAAAAAAATGACATATTTTTTTTTTATTTACATAAAACAATGCTATTTTTCTTTTCTACATGTCATATGTTAATTTCCTTTTCACAAATCATATGTTAATTTCCTTTTCACAGTCATATGTTAATTTCCTTTTCACAAATCATATGTTAATTTTATCTATAAAAACATTTGCTAATTTTACAAAAAACTTTGTATAAATATATTAAATAAAAACAACCTTAATCCTCCATTTAACCACGTTCTGTTAAACGTGACCGCCCCCCCCCCCCCCCCATTTCTTCTTCCCGTAATCATCTTTCAGAACGATAAAAACCATCGTCGACCTCGTTCTCACTCCTCGCACACACGTCCCCAGCCCCTCTACCACTGATCGGCCATCACCGCATCAAACCCCTTTGCCTCCTCTATCAAAGCGCCCAACCCTACTTAATTCGATCATCCCCTAATTCCAAAAATCGAGAACGAAGTCGGCGCCTTCCTGCTCCAAATCTGGCCACCACCGGTCGAAACTTCCAATAACCACCATCCAAATTAATGGCCTCACTGAGCTTAATCCTTTTTCTGTTAGGAATTTGTAATATAACTGAGTAGATGTCGAGAACTAGAAGGGAGAAGTTCGGACGAGTTCAGCCATGGATTGGCTTTTGGCGGCTGTAGCATTGTTAGGCTAGGGTTAGGGTATAGTGTAAAATATGGTATACGGCGGTATTTATACTGTTTCTAGTATTTAATATATTTAATTCTATTAATTACAAAAATACTCACTTGTTGATACGAACCAATTCCAACGCAACGACTGTCGCCTCTAGCGTAATACCCCCATTCCGGACACAATGGAATTTGTCCGGTAAGCCAATTCTATCATTTCGACCCGTTTTATCAAAATTAGAGTATAAATCGATTTATATTTAATTTAAATGTTCATTTTAAATTACCGGGGCTACATACTGACTCTAAAAATTCCATAAAAATTATTTCTAGCTTTTTTTGATGATGCGGTCCTAACAAAACTAATTTCGTCGAATTTGGATACCGTTTGAAAAATGGCTATTTTCTGGTCGATCTAATTTGACTAAAACTGACAAAACACGTTTTCTTTTGCCACGCTCACATATTGATTTCAAAAATTATGAAAATTTAAACCTAGCAATAAATTGACATTCCGGATCCAATAAAAGTGGTTTCGTCGAAAACAGAGGTCGTTTGCAAAATGGCTATTTTTAAGGGCTATATATTATATTAAAAAATATATAAATTCTACAGCGACTTTTCTAAATTTTCTGGACGTAATTTACAATTTATAAAGTAAAATCTTAGTTTCTAACATCCGTTAGAAAGATATAATTATACAAATTCAAATATTTCTTGTTTCGTCAAATTCTGATTTATTTTGAATCCTGTACATTCGGTTAAAGTTTAAAATCGAATTTTCAAACTACCGCGCCATTTCAGGCTCGTTATATAATTAAAATAAATTTATTCGTTCTAACTTCGATTTAAATAAATTTTTAGTCGTTATTATTTAAAATAAATAATTTTAAATATTTAAAATAAATAAAAATTTTTAAAATAAAAATTTTAAATTGGTTCTGATTTTCCGGGTTGTTACAGGGTAATTGAGTTGGAAAATAATTTTTCTTTTCAGGGATCAATCTACTTATTTATCCTCTTTAGTGATTGACCACTTAGGACAAAACGAAGCTACCTTTGTGGAGAGATCTGATGGAATGATTAAGATTTGTGATAACCATGGCAATCTTTATAAATCCCTTGCCTCAGATTGATGATCTGTTCAATAAGTTAGTAGTGCTAATGTCATTCCGATCGGTTTTTGCCAACTATTTATTTTCGTGCTTGTTTTATCATTGAGGTTAACAAATATTCCAGTTTATTTTGTTAACCATAATTAACGAAAAAAATTCGAGGTCATAACCCGATTGGTTTGACCTCATCCTTGTTGGTGATATCCTTGTAAATTAGAAAACCAAGTTTTCAAGTTTTATGGGATTCTTTCAACTTCTACCATTTATCATGTTTCCATGATTTAGAAGTTGTTCTTGAAATATTAGAGGGCATGCTGATATTTCAAATTTGAGATACTAGGGGTTTATTGGAAATTTAAAGTTCCAATTTATTGGTTTATGAGAAATTAGATAACATGCTAATATTTCCAATTTAGGGTGTATAACCCAAATATTATTTAGTGATCGTGTTTCCTCAATGGGATCACTTATCTTTGTGAATGGGATATACATGACCATCATATATATCCTTTTATTTTTAAAAGAATTTTATGAGCCAGAATATTTTTGAGAAATTTTAAGGGATTAATTTTCTAGCTAAACGTGATAAGGAATGTCGACGATTTTGGATAGCCGATATTTCCAAATTCTAATTCGAATGTTTAATTAGTTTATATCGAAAAACGTAAGAGAATAGGTTAAAATTTATACTGAATGTTAAATGAATTAATTAAATTTAATTAACACAAGCTCATCACGTAGCAGTAGTTCATAAATTTATATACATCGACGGGACGTTATGTGTTGTATATCTTTATATACATCGATAAGGAGTTGTCTCATGTGTTGTATATCTTTATAAACATTGATGAGAGATCGTATGTATTGTGTATCTTTATATACATCGATGTTGATCATTTTCGTTTGGTCTTATGTGTTGTATGTCTCGACATACATCGACGAGAGGTTGTATATGTCATATGTCGACGTCAACATTGTGTCATTCGGTTCAAAGAGGTAATTTCGGGTGATTTCTAAAATTGGGGTAATTGAGTTGGAAATTAATTTTTATTTCCATGGCTCAATCTACTTATGTATCCTCTTTAGTGATCAACCATTAAGGACAAAACAAAGCTATCTTTGTGGAGAGATCCGATGGAATGATTAAGCTTTTCGATAACCATGGCAAGCTTTATAAATCCCTTGCCTCGGATTGATGATCAGTTCAATAAGTTAGTAGTGCTAAAGTCATTCCAATCGTTTTGCCAACTATTTATTTTTGTGCTCGTTTTATCATTGAGGTTAACAAATATTCCAGTTTATTTTGTTAACCATAATTAACCAAAAAATTTCGAGGTCATAACCCAACTGGTTTGACCTTATCCTTGTTTGTGATATCCTTATAAATTAGAAAACCAAGTTTTCAAGTTTTATGGGATTCTTTCAACTTCTACCATTTATCATGTTTCCATGATTTAGAAGTTGATCTTGAAATATTAGAGGGCGTGGTGATATTTTAAATTTGAGATACTAGGGGTTTATTGGAAATTTAAAGTTCCAATTTATTGGTTTATGAGATATTAGAGAACGTGCTAATATTTCCAATGTTAGGTGTATAACCCAGATTTTATTTAGAGATCGTGTTTACCTAATGGGATCGCTTATCTTTGTGAATGGGATGTACATGACCGTCATATATATTCTTTTATTTTTAAAAGAACTTTATGAGCCATAATATTTTTGAGAAATTTTGAGGGATTAATTTTCAAGCTAAAACGTGATAGGGAATGTCGACGATTTTGGATAGCCGTTATTTCCAAATTCTATTTCGAATGTCAAATTAGTTTATATCGAAAAACTTAAGAGAATAGGTTAAAATTTATGAACTTATTGAACGTTAAATGAATTAATTAAATTTAATTAACACAATCTCATCACGTAGCTGTAGTTCTGAGATGATCCGAACTTCCCCGGTAAGGAAAGCTCAGATTGAGTTGAGGACAAGACAAATCAGAACACAGACAGAAGAACATTTCATTACTTATTACAACAATTCCATCAGAATACAAGAATATTACATAGTATGAATAAATATTATACAACCGAAAATATCAGAGATTTACATACAATACTACAGCGGAAAAATAATACAAAACACTACTGAAAGAAATACACGGATACAGAGCTTTCCGAGTATCGTTCCAGCTGTAAACCAAGATCCTGTGAATATAAATCTGCAAAACCCAACTACTAGCCGCCCGTGCGGAAAATAGGGCACCCAGAGTTTAGGTTAAAACAATAAACTCCAGGTCAGTCATTTGACTGGTGTGAGAACTAAAACAGTTATTAATCTTTATTTTTAAAGTTCGGTAAATCAAGGGACCACGCCGTATAACACGGAACAGGTTTCCTCCCAAGAACACCAGTGCATTAAACAAACATCGCAATGCTAAATAAAGAACAATGAAGCTGTTATAAGATCCAGGTCACATCACACAATGCAACGCAAGCCGGAGGATAGGGTTTTACCTTATAACAGCCAAAGAATGCTTTGATACGCGAAATTTCATCTTTTAATTTTAAATCATACTCCAACTGTAAATTAGCAAGAGAATGATTCCTTAAGTATTAACCCCGAAGGCCGAAACCAACATCAAACCAATACTCAGGAAACCATCCGTCTTAGCTCGTTTCCAGTCAGTTTCTGATTTTATATACAATCATAAATATCAATCATAGGCGGCATGGGTACCATATATCATGTCGCCATACTAGGCTCTACAAATAAAACCGCAAAATGTTGTATTGGAAATTGGATTTCCATCCGTGAACCGAGGCAAAAGACAGTCCTCTACCGATTTGAGACTCTCTAGCCCGAGCCTCAGGCAAGCGCGCAGACAAGCCTTGGATCGTCAGGGCCGGTCCACCGATGTGGATTATTATTCCTGAACAATGCGTTTCCCCGCCCTATGGGGCATAAATGAGCCAACGAATGACTCCATCGGTTCGAGAACGACCGATATAACCGAGGCGCCTCCAATTCCAACAACCACATGAGTCAAACTCGTCATCCAGTTTAAGCACTGACGCCACTCCTAACTAGAAAGAAATGCATGTCCTCCCTGATGTACTCTCCAGTTTTTGGTTCACACCGGGGTGCGAGGCTCGCGAATTTAACGTTACACAAAGCGATGCCACGTAGGCGGTGCTTTGATCATCAACCACAACACTTTGCTTTTCAACAGACGCCTTGATCACTGCATCTTAGCATGCCACACAGGCAAACCACTCCATGCAACCGATATCAGTCACACAGAATGAAATCCAATGTCAGACACACAGTCCATTTACAAGTCCGTTCTGGGTCTGAACGAAACCGGAGGCACCTTGTACCTCGCATATCCATCGATCTCCAAATACGTCTGGACGATCACCAACTGATTCCCTCCTCTTGGGCGTACAGGTCAATCAAGATCATCGGAAATCATCCAAACGATGTGAAGACCTCCGGTCTTCGACCACCGTCTTCATCTTCGACTTATCGTCGTATCAGTTATTCAGAATGGGATAAACCCGGTCTTTCTGAATAACTCGCGTATGTAATAAACAAATGTTACACAAACACAACATACGTCTCATTCCAATTCATCAGTCACTAACCGTGAATTAGTAAGAGAATAATTCCCCAAATATTAACCCCGATGGCCGAAACCAACATCAGATCAATACCCAGGAAACCATTCATCTCAACTAATCTTCAGTTAGTTGCTAAATTTCACATTCTTAGGGAAAGGTTCCCATTAATTTTATCGAAGATAAGTTCTTCTAAATTTGTTCTTTAATCTTCCTTTGGATATCATTTCAATCTAATTAAAGATTCATTAAAACTCCACTTAGTTTTTATCTTTAACTGGGTTAAAGAACCGATGTCTCTTAAAACACGGTTCACGATAAACCCAAAATCACATCACATTTCAGTCAGTCCCTAACTGTAAATTAGTAAGAAAAAAGTTCCCTAAATATTAACCTCGAAGGCCGAAACCAACATCAGATCAATACCCAAGAAACCATTCATCTCAACTAATCTTCATTTAGTTTCTAATTTCCTTAACTCCATTGGGTCAAAGAACAGTATTATTAAAGATACTATTCACGACAACCCAAAATCTCATTTTATTGTTAATCGGGTTAAAGAACAAGTGTTATTTAAAACACTGTTCACGATAAACCCAAGAATCAATTTCACTTCAATTCCAATTAAATATAAATTAATTGGTTTACTTCATTAAATCTAAATAAAAAGATTTAATCTTTCCTCAACTGGGTTCAAGAACAGTGTTAATGAAGACACCATTCACGACAAACCCAAATCACATTCAATATTATATACAAGACTCTGAATAGAAAATATGTCGGCTTATATTCAATATCAAATTCTGAAACCAACAAATATCGTATTGGAAATAACGATATAAATATATCTTTCAAATTTCCATAACCATATCTGTATAATCACGAAATCCATCATCGAAACATTCCGAAGATAATTTCGATTCAAATCCATTCCAATACGTATATTGGAAATTCTGATTATTTTTAAAACCACTTCAAATCCAATTGATTTATTTAAAAATATTGGATTTAATTTCTAGTTCATAACTAGTTCATTTCGATAAAAATATATTTTTATCCTTTCAAATAGGGAGTTTTTCATCCCAGTTCTTTCAATTCATATATTACGATTTTACAAAAATTATCGATATTTTTAATCATTTTATCAAGGTCCGTACAGTCGATTTCCAATAACGGTCGTCGAACTGCACTTACAGCGATCTTTTCTAAATTTGATTTGGATGTATCTCCAAATCCAACCGTTAGATTTAAAATTTCTAATATTCATTGGAAACCTCTTTTCGATACGAACCCAACGGTTCCGGTTTCAGAATAATCCGACGGTCGGATCTCCCGTAATGTCAATTCGAAGTCAATGGTCGAAATTCACGAACTGCCGCAGCGCGGCGCGTTCTATTCAGGCCATTAAACATATATATATATATAATATATTATATATATTATGTCGATTTTCTTTTAAAACGTATTTTATAAATTGTTTTAAA
Organism: Allium sativum; assembly: GCA_030737875.1. Taxonomy (NCBI): domain Eukaryota; kingdom Viridiplantae; phylum Streptophyta; class Magnoliopsida; order Asparagales; family Amaryllidaceae; genus Allium; species Allium sativum. Next base: position 276,871,900 of record CM060923.1, read on the forward strand.
TTCGTTTTCAAAACGATTTCAACTTCATATTCAATTTCAAATCAAAATTGAATATTCCATATCATCAGTATATATATAAATGATAATATTTTCAAAACGTTATATTTTGAAAACACTTCTTTTTCGATATTCGAATAAAATCGATATAAATATCGTTCGCGTCAAAATGGCGCAGATCTAATCAACACGGCTTTACATATTTCAATAAATTCGTTATTCTATTCAACAAATGAATATATATTTTATTTCAACACATGGATATATATTTTATTTCAATACATGAATATATATTTATTTCAACACATGAATATATATTTGATTTCAACACATGAATATATATTTGATTTCAACACATGAATATATATTTGATTTCAACACATGAATATATATTTTAAAATATTCTTTATTTTCTAAATTGGAATGAGGACCAATCAATTACCATATAAAGTTAATTATATGGATTCCATACAACACATGTATATAAAACAATGATAAATAATCAACCATCATCCAAAGTGCACAACACAACTGTCTGTCAACCTATCGATCGACACACAACTAATTATTGGGACTAGTGTATGTCAAATATCATCCCAATACCCGTGTGGGGTTTCACATCAACAAACACTGAATATTATTTGTGCAGTTGGGCGATGTGTAAAATTTATCGTCCCAATCAATATCAGTCAAAACAGTGTACATAAACAAACCGTCTGGTTTGTAAATGAATATTTTATTTTATTCACACACGTTAAAAATTATATTTTTAACGATAAAATGTTTTATTTCAACACATGAATTTCTATTCAGTTCATTTATTCAATAAAATGATATTTTTATTTTTCTAACATATTTTAGAAAAATTTCAGCGGCATAACGACACGATACTAGAAACGGGACAAGGCCTAGTCTTATCCCCGGTCTAGTGATGGCCCACGCCATACACATATCAATCAAATCAATTTTTTTTCACCAAACAATCAAATTCAAATCAACTAATCTAACCAACTACACAACCAAACAAACAAGTCCATGGTCTGTGGACGATTTCGCCTTTTCATTCTTCATTCACATATATAAAAAAAAATGATCTTTTTACTCTTCATTAACATATATAAAAATTTGATCTCTACTATTTTATCTTCATAAGAAAAATCGAATTTTTACTTCTTTATCTTCCTATTACATACGTAAAAATCCTATTTTTAAAATGAAGTGATTTAAATAAAAATCGTATTTTCCCTCTATGCAAAATCATATTTTTCATAACTTAGAAATCAAATTTTCATTTCCTTATAAATCTAATTTTCATTACCTTAGAATTCGTATTCCTCCCTCAACTAAAAAACAAATCTTTATACATTAAAATCAGTTCTTTTAATAAATAAATCAAAATCAGATCCTTATCTAATGAAGAAAATCACAACTTTATGTCATTAAAAATCATGGTTTTATGTTCTAAAAATAATCGAAACTTCATAGTCATTAAAGATCGAGACTTTCAGCGAATAAAAGTTGAAACTTACAATGGATAAAAATATTAGAACTTACAGCTTTCAGCGAATGAAGGGGGGGCGGTCTACAACCGGCGGAGGTGGTCTAAGGAAGGCGCGAGCTCCTATGGTGGCGGCGGTGGCTTCTATGGTGGCGACGAACTCTGGTTTCCGATGGGGGAGGTTGAAGTTCGAATTGGGGGTTAAGCGAGAGGAGCGAGGGAAGAGGAGGAGGGTCTGGGTGCGGTGGTCCTTGGCGACGACTTCATGGTGGCGCGCTTGGGCTCTGGCGGCGCGGTTTGGGGTTGCGAGGAGGGGAGGTTCTCATGAATCAGGGAGAGAGGAGGGTGCACTCGTGTGGAGAGAGGAGGAGCAAGGAAGGGGGGCGGAATTCCGATCACCGACGGTGGGGGAGGGGGGATTTCCGGCGTGCCTCGATCGATTAAGGGATCCATTTTTTTTATTTAATTATTTTAAAAAAAGAACTTACGGAAGAAAAGAAGAGGGGGGCATATAAAAGGTTTTTATATTTTATTAATTTTATATTTTATTCTCCTTTATGTTGACTTTTTATTTGACCTCGAAACGAGACCCAACGACTGTCGCCCCTAGCTAATTACCCCCATTCCGAACACAATGGGATATGTTTCGTAGGCCAATTCCATCGTTTCGACCAGTTTCTGTCAAATTTAAAAAATAAATCTGTATATTCAATTTTAAGTGTGTATTTTAAATTACCGGGGCCACATACTGAGTCGAAAAATTCCAGAAAAATTATTTCTAACTTTGTATCGACGATACGGTCCTAACAAAACTAATTTCGTTAAATTCTGAGACCGTTTGAAAAATGCCAATTTCTGGTCGACCCGAATTAATTGAAACTGTTCAAAACACGTTTAGCTTCGCCACGCTCACATATTGATTCGGAAAATTACGACTTTTGAAACCTAGCAATAATTTGACATCCCGGATCCAACAAAAGTGGTTTCGTCGAAAACCGATGTCTTTTGCAAAATTTCCATTTTCAAAGGCTTTATATATATTAAAATATATATAAATTCCATACCGACTTTTCTAAATTTTAAACTGGACATATCTTTCAACCTATAAAGTGAAATCTCAGTTTCTTACACCGTTAGAAAGATATGATCAAACAGATTCCATTATTTCTTGTTTCGTCCAATTCCGACTTATATTGAATCCTGTATATTCATTTGAAATTCGAAATCGAATTTTCGAACTGCAGGGCCATTTCAGGCTCGTTATATAATTAAAATAAATCTATTCGTTTTAACTTCGTCGAGAATATATTTTTGTCGTTATTATTTAAAATAAATTATTTTAAATATCCAAAATTCATTAAATTCGCCAAAAATAAAATTTTTAAACTGGCTCAGAATTTGCGGGTTGTTACAAGTTCATAATTGAACGTTAAATGAATTAATTAAATTTAATTAACACGAACTCATCATGTAGCAGTAGTTTCATAATTTTCGATATGAACTTCAATTGAGTATATGTAACCCAATATAAGACGGAATTCTTTGAAATAAGAATTATCCGGATCTATTGGATTATGGTTTTGTAATGAAAGAAAAAGATTTGAATTTTATTTTGTAAAATTTGAGATATGTCTAGAACAAATTTTCAGAAAAATCCCAATGCGGTAGTTCGCGATTTAAAATTTAAGTAGTTATTGAAATTGAGGTTTAGAACATTTAGAATTTTAGTAAGGAAAATTCTAATTTGTTGAGGACACGTATGAGAAGAATAACTTGATTTTTCGTATATGTTCATTACTTATGTTGGAACATATTCATATTACGTGTATAGACCTAAGTTATATAATGATTTATAACTCAAAGTTCAAAATTTATACGATTATTCATAAGTGAGTTTTAGTATTGTAATGATATACTAAATATGAAAACAATAGTGAATTTCTTGTGTTAATCTACTTTCATATAGATTTTTGTTAGCGTTTGGTTGTTACATTTTGAGTTTTTCCTTAAGTAATTGCGGGGACGCAATTTCTGTAAGAGGGAAGTTTGCAATGACTCGTATAATCCATGATAATATATATAAATTTTTTATTTTAATATAACATCATTAGTCAAGTGTATGTCCAAAAAGTCACTTTTTGCATATGGATGAATTTGGACTTGAGACCACTTCCATTAAGTTCAAAATGTCGTTTACGATAATAAAATCTGTAAACATCGATATGTTTGGAGTTAGTCAAATTTGGGACTTTAATTGGGGTTTGAGCTAGTAAGCCTAACCTACTTTCCTATAACCCCACTGCCCCTCTCCACCTCACTTCATTCCTACACTCCAAAGAAAATTGAAATGGGGAGGGGAAAGGGAAATTAAATTCCCTAAACGTAGTTTAATCCTCGGAGCTCCAATTCTTGTTCAAATCAAGTGCAAATCTAAGAAGAAACCTAGGTAAGCTCAATCTCCATCTTCTCCAACTTCTTTCCTCTTCAATCCTTTTTGTCTCCTAAATCTAATTCCTAGAAAATATTGTGTACTTGTGTTTAGGTTGAAGATTAGTGAGTTATATTCGAGAAGGGAGCTACTTAGCTTGGTTTCGCATCTCCTTGTCGATTCCAAGAATTAAAGGAGAGTGCTTACGAACTCACATCTATGACTTAAGCTTATATGCTTGGCTAGTGTGCCTTTTCCACTTTGTGTTGTGAATGCATTTAGTTAATTGCTTAGAATCGTTGATTTACTTGCTTTTAGGTACGGGAAATTAAAATATTTTTGATTATTGGATATGATTCTTTAGGCGAAGTTCTTGCATGCTAGAAAGCTCTTATAATTTCCCTAAGCATACGAAGCCATCACAAGTCACCCGAAATCGTCGGATAGCGACGTTTCCTTTAAAACTCATGAAACTATTGCCCAGGTCTAAATTCAGTCGACTGAATTCTTAGTTGCTCTCGGGAACAACTTTGGACACAGGTCAGGCGTCTGAATTTTCCATTCAGCCGGCTGAATCATAGTCCAGTTGACTAAATGGATGGATTCAACCAGCTAAATTATAGTTCAGTCGACTGAATGGAAGGATTCAATGACCGATTCCTGTACATGCACAAAATGTTGAAGTTGCACAGATTCAGCCATTTGAAAGAATAATTCAGACGTCTGAATTTGTTTTCAGCCGTTGACCAGTGGAAACCACTGTCAACAGTTTAGGTTGTTCCAAGCTCTTTCCCAGCTAAGTTTAGGCCCGTCTGGCCTTTTCCTGTGACTTTTCAGTTTCTTTGATTCATACATTTCTGTAGTTCAATTTTTATCGGCTTTCGATTTATTCGTTGTGAACGAGGTTATAATCTATAGTCATGAGATTTGATTTACGTTATTAAAATGTGAATTTTGAGATCGATTGTTATTGCAATTGATATTTGATGATATTTTCCACCTCAAACTATAAAGGGTTTATATTCTAAGTGGATACCAGATCTTTTGTTGAAATGGTTTTTAATCCTACTTCGTTATATGAAGTTACTTTACAAATTTTTATCCAATCTACTAGTATATATTTATACAAACCTTTTTCTCACTTATATGAGAAATCCAATTAAACGCCTTAGTAAAAGCAAGGACTATAAACCTTTGCATTTGCATTCACGATTACTTCTTGGACCCGTTCGATTGAAAACTGTGGCGATGATCATTTCGTACTTCTAGTGAAATATACGACTTGTTCGTAAATGTTCGAGTAGAGAAAGCGGTTATGAGACATGTAGCTTGACTCTTATACTTACTAGCTTGGTGTAGTTTACACTATATTTGATCAATTTTGATCATCGAGGATCTTCGAATCATTTTAATGATCTTCGGATAATCCTTGAATAACTTCGGTTTCGGTGGATTTTCGGATCATTTTGATGATCTTGGGATCATCCTTCGAGGAACTTCGGTCCCTATGGATCTTCTGATCATTTCGTATTAACGGGATATGTGATATCATATCTTAGGAATAACTTTATGATTTAGGATGAGATATCCTTATACAGAACTGAGTTTTCTTTGACATATTTTATGGACATTTCGAGGCTTCACATTTTACATGTGAACATTGTTGTCATTGCTTATATGTCATTTTCGATTTATATCTCTTATTCTATCTATGTTTATTATGATGAGTACAACTAAACTGATCCATTTATTGTTTATTTTCTTATAAATAATACTCGGGTCAGACCGAGGTATTGCAGGTACTCCTTGACTATAACATGGATAAGCTTCTCCTTTATGCTAACGGAATTTGTTTAGTAGTTTTATCTTTCATGTATTTGAGACAGTGACTCATAGGTGTACATATTCTTTTGTGTAGTCCATGTACCTATTATTTTATGATATAGTGGATCTTACACGACCACTTATATTATGTTCACTCCTTATGTACTATATTCATATCCATTTCCGCCTTAGTGATGTGAATATCTGTGTCCGACTCTGATCATATTTTTATGTATTATATATTGATTTTGAATTATATATAGCTAAAGAGTGGTAGATTTGAAATTGAATTAGATGCGTCGGATTTCCTCATGAGATTTCATAAAGTAAGACCACATTATCCAACATGTTTAACGCTCATTCAAAGCTAATATACAAATGGTTGCTCCTCAACAGCCTTATTCTTCAGGTTAGTTGACATCATTGCTTGCATTGACCTTGACTAACGTGGGTACAAAGGTACGGTGTTACACGTGGGCTCGTGAGAATTGGAGACTTACGGAAGGAGGTCAGGCCCATCACATACTTGTAGTGGCTTGTAGTCAAAACGAGTTATGCACTAAATGAGTGAGTATCATTTTGACGTCCTTGTATTGGTTTACCTTACATAACTAATGAAAGCACATTTCATATTGGATTGCTTTAGATGCGATAGTTCCCTTTGGTGTCATTCTTCCCACTGGTGGCTGTTACTTGATCTACCGAGAACTTAGTTGGATGCAGATATTAGATGGAGATTTCATGCTTGATGATTCTTATCCAAATATACCTTATTTGAGGGTGAATGATAGTGAAGATTTGCATAAATCTCAGGATCATGAGTGGTGGCTAGCTAATTATTTCATCATCACCAGTTTGGACTATGTTAATTTTTGACGTCGCTTCTACACTACATCACATACAACTCCTTTTATTCATGCCGCAACAGTTGATTTGTTTTGACTTCTGTTATCTGACCTGGTATTGTTCTCCCGATGCTTCCAGACTTGACGCAGTACGCACAAATATATCATGCTACACCTCTATCACAGCAGTGGATTATGGTTGGATGGTGGATATTCCGACAGCTATGAGTAGTGATAGATACGTCGATATTCCTCGTGCAGAGGTTTGTAACACCCCATAAAAATAAACTTAAATAGACATAAGTTAATTTAATTTAAAATAATTAATAATAATCAATAATTAATTTATAGGCTGAAAAATAGAATTTTTAATAATTGGGAATTAGGCGACCAAAGTATTACTATTGCATTTGTGGTCGGATTCTGATCCTTTTTCATATTTTATTTACTGAAAACGGAGAACATATGTTATAGATATTAATAGAATAAGTTATGCGTAAATATTAACACACAAATTTTAAAATTTAAATATAATATATATATTTATATGGAATATATTAATTATGGATTAGCATGAAAAGAATATTCTAATTGAATTTGAATTTGTATGTATATATTTATATATAGTTATATGATGTTGAAATTTTGTGAACCATTTAAAGTGATATGATCTACGAAATATAATTACTTTATAGTGTTTGTAACTTATCCAATACAAGGACACATCCGACAAATATTGTATCAAATGAATATAGATGTACGTTTTGTAAAAGGACGAATGTCCATATAACGATCATATACAACACTTGTCAGACGGGGCCAAATAATAACTAAGGGTTTAAATATTTATCTACATTAAATTTAAATATACAATTTGTAAATATTTTGCCGTTTTAGTACATGTGTACTAAATTATATATTTTTGTAATTTACTTCGTGTTTGCATAAATTATAGTAATTTACTTAGTATTTGCATAAATTATATATTTTTGTAATTTACTTCGTGTTTGTCGACATAATATAATCTTTGTGTTTGCATAAATTATATTATTAGCGAACTCTATCACACACATATAACATTCACTAACCAAAGTTACCTAAACAAACACAACTAAACCCTAAATCAATTTAGCCGTAAACAGTTTAATCATTATTGTGATAATAATAGCAATCAGAGGGTAACATGACGTAATATACATATACAAACAAGTAGGAATTAAGCAAATTACAAATTAAACCAGAAATCAATTAAATCCTAAAAATTAGGTTTAATGAAATTGCCTAATTTGGAGAACGAGAAGGGTGGAGAAGCTCGTAGATGGCGCCCAAAGAGGTTGGAGTGGTGGAGGAAGCTTTGGCAGCAAATATGGAAGGAGATGAATAGTTGGAGGAGAGGATTAATTAGTGGAGAAGAAGGGATGAAGCTTTCGGTTTGCTAAAGGAGGCAATATCACGTAAATTTGCAACGGCTTCCAACGGCCGCCAACGACTATGGTTCCATCGGTTTCCAACGGTTTCCAGCGGATCCTAAATAACCGTTGGCGGTCATTGGAAAGTGGTCGGTGGAATAACAATCTATTCTAGTAGTGTAGTGAACCGATGTTTTTGAGGTTTGTAGCATAACTATTATACTTAATAGTTATTGGCTAAGGTTTAATTTAGTTATCTTAATATACAATATTATGTTTTATTTCATAATGTTTTTTTATTTGTAATGTCCGAAGAATGGTTATTGGTACGACAATTTTAATTAGGTAATTATTTGTCTTTTGATAAGATAATTTATACTCGATTGTTACCAAGATTTTACTATGAAAGTTGTCTAATTAAGATGCTTCATGCATGCTTTTACCAAATAAAAACACCTTAGTAAGTGCATCTAGGAAAATAGAATGTTAATCTATGCTTCAAGCCTATGTGTATGGCCTTTGGTTTAGGTTAAATTTTGTCTTTGTTCGAGTTGCTAAATTATATCAATGATGTTTTGAACGGAAATATACCCACCAGGGTATTTTCCATCAACAAACCCTGTGTTTAGTCATTTGCTCATATGTAAGTAAAAATGGCCAGATGGGAGGATATCACAGTAACATTCTGAAGTTATAGTTTTAAGTAAACAAAAAAGAAATGAACAGTGTAAAAAAGAATACAAGCTTAATAACAATGAAAAGTTCATGAGACATTTTGCTTGGGAAGGTAACGTTATTAATAGAAACATCTGAGAACGTTGAGGGGATCAGCTGATGGGGCCATTCCAAGAATTAACTTTCGACTAATGGGGCCCGTTCTAAGAATTTCCCTTTAATAGATAAATTCAGCTTGCAAGTTTCTACTGCTATGAATAGGGAGATGTCTATAATTTCAAATACACGTTTACAGGAATGAAGCAAAAGAAGCACGTGCTTCAGATCAATGTAGAAAGCAGCGTGGAACTTGAAGAGAAGGATGACATATGACATTAAATTGTTTGATGCAGCGGAAATTGGACAAATATGCTAGAGATAAGACAGAGATTAAACGTGGGTTGAGTGAGATAAAACTGAGATAAAACTGAGACAAAGGTTAAGCGCTTGGCTGATTCTGTAAACAAAACTAAACAATTGATTTGATTTACACCCCAAATTAAACTAGGTTAAAGCTTCAGTTGAGAAAATTATCCGGTCCATATCAATTTACTTATTTAGATCCACAACTTAACAAAATAACAACAAAACAAGATAGAAAAGTTGGTTTTACCTAGGCTTACATGTAGAAGCTCGATCACCATAGTCTACTTCAAGGTGTATGAACCTTTAAAATATGAACATTTTGAATCTACGATCTACGAATTAAATCTCGAACAATATAAAGTTTGAACTTCATGGGTTGAATCCGGATTTGAAAACTTGTTGCTCCATGTTGCTCTAAGCTAGTCCAAGAGATAAACCCTGGACCAACAAATATTCTATTTACTATAATATATATTAAAAATAACTAAATCTATACTATACTATTAAAGATGAGTTATCTTTCGGCAACACACAGGCCTCCCCCGATATGTGAAAGGACAGCACCTCAGCAAGACACGTGTATAATGTTAGCCTAACCATCATCAAATTCATTATATCCTTCCGTGATTTGGCCTTTTCGATCTCCCGTAAACAACCTAATTCCTCTTTTTCCCCAAACATACGAATCCTACTCTCAAACCGTACCTGCTCCAATTTGAGATTGGCGATCTAAATTTCTTCCTCATCTATCAATTGCTCCTGGAAGGCAACGTCGTTCTCCATTTTGTTGCCTGCCTCACTGTTTTCAACTCCTCGACGATTTAGTCTCACTGTGTTGTGCCATATAATGCTACCGTTCATTTTATGAACATGTTCCACCAACTGGTATGGTAAGTTATTATAACTTGAATGTTTATAGCGATTAAGTTATAAAATTGATAATGAATTAACAATTTTTTGTTCATTTTCCATAAGAAGCTTTTCTGCCTCTGCATCATAGATCTTTTTCCGTACCTGTGTTAAACTAAAATTTGTGTGGGGATGACAAGATTAATTATTCAGGTATAATTGATATATCTTCGATTTTTTCCGATCATATAATAGATCGATTAGCCATAAATTACTTGCACTATTGTATGAATAGTTGCTTTCTTGCACTATAGTTAATAAGAACTCACAGACTTAATTTTGATTATAAATAAATTAATATGGATTGTTTATTTCTTGCACGATAATTTATTTGAACCACCATATTTAATTTTGATTATAGTTTATTTCAAGTTGAATTATTGTTAGATCATTTATTTGGAAATGTATGTCCTATGTGTAAATATTAAGAAAATTAAATGCACTTTATAAAGTCAACTGATATACATGACTTATTATACAATTGGTCTCATTAGTGCTCATTGAGAAACCTGCAACAATAATCGTATAATTCAGTCTTTGCTATTTTTTTAACCATATACATATACATAAATTAGAATTTGATTTCACTATTATGTGGTATATTGGTTTTGGACATAACTAAAATGAAATTGTCCATGAGGTAGATATCTGATTTGTAAAGATTAGACAATTAGCTCAGGCATTGATTTTTTTAATTTTTATGGAGCATTTATTTGATATTGTTGATATCTTCATTGAAAAATATTGTTGTAATCATGCTTTGTTGAGTTATCATAAAGCACACTTTTAACATGTTACAAAAGGATCAAGTTCCATGTCATTACAAGTGACAACATCCTATGTCTCCAAGAATATATTCACTTATCCTTAAAACAATAATAACTTATTGATAGTTAACTGAGAGATGGACAAAAATAAGAGTAGCAGCCTTCAAGTATTGAAGCACATGAAATTGGTAAATGCTATTATACATGTTATAGTTACTGATCAGTGTACATCTTATCCATGTTACAGACAGAAAATTAACTAGGAGGTAGCCACTACGGCTTTAAAGAATATAAAAGAGACCTAGGATCAGATCAGAAGGTTAAAAAAATTCCATAAATTTTACTTTTTATCTTAAAGTATGATAAGTTGCTATAATTAGTTAGTTCTCTTTTGATTCAACCTTCTCGATGTTTTGGCCTTACTTTAGAGAATTTCCATTTTCTCATATGGTTAGCAATAGTTATATATAAATATATATATATATATATATATATATATATATATATAGAGAGAGAGAGAGAGAGAGAGAGAGGCAGGTTCAATGGCACCTCAAACAATGGAGCACCCCTTTGGACTCCCTCTTTTCCACCACACAATCACTTTCTCTCTCCCTCCATTAACTCTCTCTCCTCCTCCACAACATTCTTTGATATAAAGGAGAGGTGGAAATCAGGGGGCAAATGGGGTGCAACCGAACGCTTGCCATGTGTGTGTGTATAACATACTATGGACCAATCTCCATGTTATTGCAAGTGACAGCATCCAATCTTTATGCATATATTCTCATTTCCTTAAACGATAATAACTTCTTGGTAGGTTATTGAGAGGTGCAAAAATATGCGTAGCAGCCTTCAAGTATTGAAGTACATGAGATTTATTGATGTTATTACACATATTATAGTTACTGATCATCGTATATCTCATCCATGCCATAGATCGAGAACGAACTAGGAGGTGACCACTATGGCTTTAAAGAACATAAAAGATGCGTGGAACCAAATCAAAATTTCCATAAATTTTGCTTTATATCTTTAAACTATGATAAGTTGTTATAATTAATTAGTTCTTTTTTGATTCAGCCTTTCGGATTTTGTTGGGTAAATTTTAGACTATTTTGTTTCCTGGTATGGTTAGCAATAGTTTATGTACATGACATTGGCGTTAGGTTTTTTTGTTTTTAATTTTAAGGTTTGTTGAAGATGGATAAATTATAATATCTACATTAGGATTTCAAGCTATTCATAGTTTTAGCTCCTCTTTCCAGGTTATCTTTTTTGGTTATGATGACTTGAACTCTCTGTTTTGATTTTGTTTTCAGCTGTTGTGGCTTCTCCTTATTAATTCAATCTGTCTTTCCCATTTCTATACTTTTTCTCTTGCATTCTTCATTTTTTACTATATCATAAATAACTTTTAAAATATTAGGATCAACCATTAGTTAGCTTTATTTCATTACATAACGATAATCCTTCTTGGATATATGTTCCAATCAGTTTTCCATAAGTATAACTTTCATATGGAATATTGACTTTGTCTTTTCTTAATGCTTTTCTTACTCTTTCCGCAAATAAGGAAGGAAGGCCATCTATGAACTTTGATTTCCAGTGAGAACTATTGCTTTCTGGTAATTCCATCACTCTATTTAGAAATGTGTCTTTATACCATCTAAAATCTGTTAAAGTTTTACATCTTAAGTTTTGTAAAAGGGTACGAGTATTTTCACTATTGTCATATATTCTTCCCGTAAAATGTTCTAAAATAGTAACTATTAACGTATATACAGCATTTTGTACTACCTGTCCATCTTCTTGTTTTACAGTATTATAAATTTCACTTTTATTTGCTGGAGATAGATAATTATCCCACCAACCTTTTAGTTGGCCTGTAAATCCAGCAACTATCATTTTTGCGATAGTAGTATCAGAATTTCCATTACTTTTACAAATAGTACTATACATAAGCATACGATGCGCAATATTATAAATTTGTTTTTCAGAATATCCATCTATATTCCATTCATAAATTTGTTTACCACTATAACTAATAGTAACAATATAATCTTGTTCTTCATGTAACGTATCCATTGGCGAAGGTCTACTATAGTAGAATAGTCTTTGATTTGGTTTACCATATTTGTCAAGTTTATTGATTTCATCCTGAACAACCTTTTTATAGTTATCAGTATTTTCTAGGTTAGATGAAAATTCCTCTTCAAGAGTGTTTATTTTCATATCTTTAAACTTTTCTTCTAAGATTTTTTTCAAAATCATTTGTTGATTTTAATTTAAAATCTTTAATTTCAGGTGGTGGTTGAAGGGTAGAAGATGAGATAACGTCAGTTATGTCTATTAAATCTCTTGTTTCTATTTGGACATTATATTTTCCTTGACAAATTGCAGAGTATACTGCTTCTATCCTATTATGTAACGAACATATTTGTTCTCCTAAAATATTTAGATATAAGTTTGTGTAATTTTGTTTTTCTAATATTTGATTTATATGTTTTACAGTAACTTGTAAAGTATCATTTTCAAATAATTTTGAGAAGGCATTAAAATTTAATATTTTTCCATTTTTATCAATTTGAAAAGATGATTGAGGAGGATAAATTCCTTTAACAATACTGCCGTTTAACAACTTATAATCTCTTTCTATTATAGAAATATAGTGTTCTATATAGTTTGATACAAACCACGGAACAAAAGGAAATACTATGTTCTTTTCAGATGTAAATTCATAAAATTTGTTTTGAAAATAATTTTGTTCCTCTTTTGAAAAACTTTCAAAGAACCATTCTCTAAAAGGTTCCCATTTTGGTAATTTAAATTCATTTTTAATTCTTTGCCTGGCCAGAGAACCAGGACTAAAATCTATTTTAGTCGTATTATCCATTTAAATAGAAAAATTCATTTCAGATTCGGTCATATCCGCATCTTGAATGTTGTAAACGCCCTTGACAATATTATTTTTATTTATATGTAATTTTTCAACAGGATTATTTCGTTTAGTAATTTCTTCATCATTAGTTTTCCTTTCATAAGTTGAACTTCTCGGTGTTTCAACAGTATAGTCTAATGGTGAGATATGGGAATAAAATGATTTTCTTCTAGATATATTATACCTATCAGATCTGTTTATAATAGATTCACAAGGATAATTGTCCATATGTATTTGGACAGATCCTTCAGGGTTTTGAACAATACTAGTTATATTATTGCTAATCGTAGACTGTGGAGGCACAGCCTTTTCTATTTGCCAACTATCAGGTAGTGGAATTTCTTCCCACTTTATCGGCCTTCTAGTAGTAATATTTGACTTACTGAAATTGGTTTCTATTATGATAGTTTCATTGGAGGGTTTATCTATCATTTTACATTGGGGATTTAATGTATGAAGTGGTTTATAATAGATACGGTAACATAACTTCTGAACCTGGAACATAGTTATAACCATGTGTTTTTATGTTTAAGTAAGTGCATCTAAAACATTAACATCGGTTAAGGACAGTTGCAAGTTTGGATGAACATCAAAATAAACTGGTCCATGAGCTAAACTAGATTGTATTGATCCCATTAATGATTTTTTCCAATTCATATTTCTACCGTCCCTTAAAGCTAATATAAAACTTTCAGGTAAGCCTTCTAATGTTAGGGGTTTTAACACAATTTGCACTAAACCTATATGAATAAACTTATGAGTTTGTCGATAAGGGTTAATATCCTTACTTCCTAACAATTTTATAACCATTTCATCATTGTTTAAAGAGACAGATTCTTCAGTAGTTTTAACTACTTGTTTTAAACCAAATTTTTCAAAAGTTCCTAACTGGTATATAACCTTAGGTTCAATTTTGGGAATTGTCCATTTATTAAGTAAATCTAAATTATCACGGAAATCATATTCTTGTTTAATACTATTTTGGACAGCATCTCTTTTCCTGATCATTTCTATTTTTTAGGTCTGTATTGAATTATATCAGTCTACTTCTATGTAAACCATGGCTCCGATACCAAACTGACACCCTATCAACCACAACACTACAATCCAGAATTGGCTAAAAGCTGGGTTGTTACAGTAACCGAAGTAAATTCCGGAGCTACAGTGACCGCAACAGTGAAGCCACAGTGCACTAAAGGCCGGAAAGCTACAGTAACTGGCAAAAAATTCTGGATAGGGCGGTGTTTACAGCGTCAAAGTAAAATCAAGTCTCTAGACAAACCACCAGAATTCTGTGACCAACTTGAAATATCATGCAGCAACAATAGAACAAACATGTCAATGTAAAATTTTCAAAGCTAAATGTTAGTAGGAATTTTACATGAAGACAATCCGTCTAACAACAATTTAGACAAAACACATAAATGTGCCAAACAAAGCCCAAATTAACACCACAAACAACGGGCATTATAGCACTACATGTTTTCCAAATTGTCATTGCCAGAGAATCTTCACAACCCTAGCTTTAAAAGTTTTAACCTTACTATATTCATTCTTCTGCCAGCTGCATATTATTTCATTTTAGACTGAATTTCAGTGTTTTGGTTCATATACTTTATTTTACTTTACATGCTTGATATTAGATCATTTGTATACATATAAGTAAACATGATATAATTCAACACATAAGGATTTAGCCTGCCATTCAGGCTGTAACAAACACAATAATGATATTAAACTTAATAAACAAGGAAAAAAATGAAAACAAGAAAGACTTACAGAGAAGTTGCAGCAAACTTTTCTTTTATTCCAGCAGTAGAACACTCTTACAGTACTTGAAAGTACGCACTTTATTTACAACACCCACTCTAAGTTCTGAGTTCCATACTGGGGGAACCCTCTATTTATAGGACTTTACAAACCGACTTAATAAAACCGACAGACATAAAATATTATACAGACTCCAAACTATCACATAAAATATTCCTACCGCCTTTAGAGCTTTCACCGCCTTCAGAAAACTTCCAAGCCACGTATATGTACTTCCAACACTGTGTCTATCAACATTTTATCGCCTCTGCACATACTTCCAAACTTTTGCCTTTACATGTATATAAACTTCCAAATGATGATATGGTTCTTATCTTACATGGCTTATTAAGTTTTTTATTCTCAATTTTTGCGGCTAATACTTCTGGCAACTTCACCTTTTAACTTGTTGTTTTACCCAGAAAATTTCCTTTGAACTGTTCAAATACTGCATCAATGTCTTCTTCTTCATCAAGAAGGTCGTCTTGTGATTTATCCACAACTTCTTTCCCTTTAGATGACATCATAGATGTATCGGATTTTGACTCTTCGTCTCAAGATTTTTGACTAAATCTTTCTTCATTTCTTCTAGGTAGGATTGGATGATACCTTCCCTTGTAGCTATGCCTTTTTGCACCTGTAGTCTCTTGCCGATGTGTTCAAAAGGACTCGGAGAATCTTTCTTCTGACTTAATTTTTTCGCTTGATAATCTTTTATTGTTTCTTCTATTAGAAGAATAAGTTCATGCTCAAATATCTCTCCGGTAGATTTATCAATTTTCATTAATTTATCCCAAAATTTTGTATAAACGAGCATCTTCGAAGGCAAGGAATACCCTGTTGAGTAGTACTTATCTCCGGTACCCATTTCCATATGTATGGGATTGAAAAATCTATAAAAAAAAGTACATTGGAGCCATTCCTTCAATCCAATGTCTTTTTTCATTAATTTCGCTTATTTTTGGTGACATATCAATCCAATCAGAATATAAATCTTTAAATTTTTCTGGCAAAATTTTTAAGGATGGACCAAAATTTATCCACCACTGAACAAACCAATTGGGGATCTGGCGTTTATATAATTCGCCACAAATTTTTATGAACCAAGAATGCCTGCTTTTATTATTCTCACGAGCGTCATGGCACGCGCTTCGCGCGTGGATTATTATTTTTAAAATATCAAAGCCAATATTTTATATAATTCTATAGATAAGCATAACCCATGGCATATTTCTTTGATTGAAAAAAGCAAAAAATTCAAGAAAAGAGAGTCTTTGCGCTATGTCAATATTTGGCATAATGCAATAAATATGGAAATGCATGAATAGATGGAAGGATGCAATTTTTACCAAGTAGGGCATGTGCTCAAAATAATTAAAAGCAGACTGAAGGAGTGGAACAGATGCAGGCATAAGCAGTTTAATAATATTAAAAAAATTATACAACAAATGTAAAGGTATACAATAAAAAATTGATTTGGCCTACGAAGTAAATGCATGTATAAAATTTAATTTGCACACTCTCCACCAATAATTAACTCATATTATCATCCTTTGGTATGCATTTAAAAGAATTGATTTGGCCTACGAAGTAAAGGCATGTATAAAAATTGATGTTGCCTATGAAGAAACGATGGAGAATGGTAGGAATAATGGTGGAGTGGGGAAATGATGGAGAATCTTAGGCGATATTTATAGAGTTCAAGCATTAAAAATAAGGAACCCTCCAGTTGCAAAATTTAAGGTATTTTGAATTGTTCATGCATAGGTAACCGAATTTTAGCCGATTCAATGCTTATCGGAAATGCAGTAAATGCTAGAAAAGAGCATTTAAAAATAAAAAAAATGTCAAGTTGCAAAATTTAAGGTGATATTTTGAACTATTAATTAAGATATTAATGAATATGAGAATTTTAAGAAATTGACTATTTCTAGAAATAGAGCAATTAATATTATACGAATGAATATGAGAATTTTAAGGAATTGACTGTTTCTGGAAATAGAGAAATTAATATTATAGGAATGAGTATGAGAATTTTAAGGAATTGACTTTTCTGGAAATATGGATATATGATTATCATTTATATGGTAACGCATATATCTCCTTTTTCCTCCATTACGCATATATGATTTGTGCAATCGATAAACATATATATGCTACGCATATAAACATATATATAAACGCATATATAAACATTCTCAAACTATAAACAATTTGGATTTCATGTTTATATGACCATGCATATATGTTTATCATAATAAATAAATATATGCTTATCATAAAGCGCATGGTCATATAAACTTATAAACATAAAGTATGCCAAGACCACGCACGAAGCGCATATAAGCATTTGGATTTCTAATGTAATTGTTTTTAATATATGCTTTAAATTATTTTAAGCATATATGTCTAACTTGATAAGCATGGCAATTAATTTTGACTGTTTAATACATGTTCATATGATAATGAGTAAAAATAATTGCATAAAATTTCAAAAATAAATATTTCGCAAATTCGCTACATAATCCATTATCTACTATAGGAGCATTTAAAAATAAGAAACCGTCAAATTGCAAAATTTAAGGTGATATTTTGAACTATTAATAAAGATAGGAATGAATATGAGAATTTCAAGAAATTGACTGTTTCTATAAATAGAACAATTGATATTATAGGAATGAATATGAGAAATTTAAGGAATTGACTATTTCTGGAAATAGTGAAATTAATATTATAGGAATGAGTATGAGAATTTTAAGGAATTGACTGTTTCTGGAAATAGAGAAATTAATTTTGATTCAGCAAAGAGGAAATGTAGGAGATAATTTCGAATAAAGGGCATTTTCGGTAGTTTGCGTGTACACCAAAAAAGTGTGACACCAAACCTATTCCGATTATTAGTAAAGATTATTAGTAAAGATTAGTAAAGATAAAGAAGCACTCTATATAGTGCATCAACATAATCCCAGTAGTTAAACTTTATTGAAATTTTCTTTTCTTGAACAAACATTTCCTTTTCTTTTAGGGCTGATAATCCCCACTCTTCAGGTAGTATTAACCTTCTAATTAATATTTTATTGAAACTGTAAATATTTGGATCATTTCCATGAAAATGTGTTATTTCAGTTGTTTCAGTTCCCTTTGAAATTGCTTCATAATAACCCCTTTGTTTATATTAAGTTACAGCATAAGATGATGTATCAACATACCTTTGCACTAAGGCCCATGGATTATCTTCCCTATTTACATCAAAGAATTCTAACAGAAGTATTACTCCTTTATAAGCACTTTCTTCATATGAAGCTATATTTCCTTCATTTTCTTCATTACCAGTGACACTAGCATAAGTCTCAGTCTGGTTTTCTTTGGCTATAAATTCCATAAACTTTTTATATAAAGGATCATTTTTATCCATAGGAATATTATTCCTTGACGAACTTGACGCAATATTTTCTGCTATTAGCTGTCTACTACCATGTTGAGCCAATATATTGCCTCTGCCTCTCCCTCTATTAGAGAGATATCCCCTGGAGAAATTACTTCTTCCCCTAGGTGTCATTATTCTGTAAATATTCACGAGTTAAAAAATCAGGAAGATTATTTTCTTCTCCTTTTTTATAAACAATTTCAAAATCAAAAGGTGCTAAATGAGCTTGCCATCTTGCAAACATTTGTTTAGAAATATCATGCTTAAAGTCCTTATTAAACATGTATTTTGCTGATTTACAGTAGGTTTTTATAATGAATTTTTGATTGTATAAATCATCTTGAAATTTTAGTACACATTTTAGTATCGTAAGAATTTCTTTTGCAACGGTTGCATAGTTTTTCTGACTGTTATTCCATTTTCTAGAATGAAATCTTACAAGATATTCCTGTTTTGTCTTCGGGTCTAATTGTTTCAAAATTCCACCATATCCTATATTTGAAGCATCGGTTTCAATGATTTTTTGCCAGTTTGGATTAGCAAGCATTAAACAAGGAAGATTTTTGACCTTTTCCTTTATTTTTCTTACTGCTTGCGTATGTTGATCAGTCCAGGGACCGGGATTCTTTTTAAGCCTATCATATAAAATAGCTGCGTCTTTAGCCAAATTCACATAATAGGATGATACATAGTTTAAACTTCCTAGAAACCTTTGTAATTGAGTTTTATCTGTTATTTCATCTGGGAATTTCGAAGCAAATTCTAAACTTCTATTTATAGGAATAATTTTTCCTTTTTCTATATTATGGCCTAAAAATCTTACATTTGTCTGAAAACTAGACATTTTTGGTTAAGATATTACTAAGCCATTCTGTATCACTATTTTCTTGAAAATGTCTAAATGTTTAAAACGAGTTTCAATATCTTTTGAGAAAAATAAGATATCATCAATATAAATGATTATAAATTCACTATAAGGAATAAAAATATCATTCATAATTTTTTGAAATTCTGAAAGAGCATTTTTTAGTCCAAACGGCATAACTCTCCATTCATAATGTCCTATAGGAACATAAAAAGCAGTTTTGTATTGATCATACTCAGCAATCTGTGTTTGCCAATATCCGGATTTTAAGTCAAACTTTGAAAATATAATAGCATCAAATAGTCTATCTAATAAATCTTTTTTATTAGGGATTGGATGCCTTATCCATTTTAGAACTTTATTTAGAGGTTTATAGTTTATTACTAATCTAGGAGCACCTCTTTCTTGCTCACTATGTTTATAAACATAAAATGTTGTACAAGACCATGGAGATTGTGATGGTCTTATTAACCCTTTTTGTAAAAGAGTTTCAGTTTCTTTTTTACATAATTCTAAATATTCAGAATTCATTTGGCAAGGTCTTGCTTTAGTCGGGATTTTCTTTTCATCAAAATCATCTTCATAAGAAAGACTAACAATATGTTTTTTCCTATTCCAAAAAGCATTTGGATGTTCATTGCATATCTCTGCAGAAAACATGTTGAAAATCATTTTGATTTTTTCTTGTAATTTAGGATTTTTTTAATTTTTTCTTCTATTGTCAATGTTTGTATTTCTTGTTTGAGAAAATTTAAATGTAATGTTTTTTGTGTGACAAGGTCTTTGATTTCATGTAAAACTTTTGTAAATGGTTTTGTTATAAACTGAGATGTAATAGATTTATTTTGATAGGTTCGTGTTATTCCATTGTTATCAACATGAGTTATAGGATATATCTTATCTATAAAAGGTGTTTCTAGTATCACTTGATTTGTAATATTCTTTACTAGTAAAAAACTTGTTGGGATACACGTTTTGTCTTTACATATATAAGCTTGTGGAAGTTTAAAATTTATATTAAGTTTCTCTCCTCCTGCATATCTTAATGAATTTGTAGTTTTATTAAAATATCTAGTAGGTATTAATCCTTCTTATATTACATTCATATCTGCACCGCTATCAACTAATGCAGTTAATTCTTTTTGAAAATAATTATTAATTAAAAGTGTAATCTTAACAAACCATTTTTGTGAGATAACAATATCTAATGTAGATAGAAAGTCCCTTTGTTCTGAAGAACTTTCTTGATTACTATCAAAAGTTGTAATTTGTCTTGATGTTTCTAATAATGATACTCTTTCATCTAGATCTTTATTTTTGTTTTTAATTACTTGAATTTCTCTCTTGAATTTCTTCAGTAAGATCCTGTATGGTTGTAGGATATTCTATATTTTATCTTTCTTTAAGGAGTTTGTAAACTTCATTCATAGAATATGGATTTTGAGATATTTTTGTTTCTATGCTTGTAGGAGAAGTACTATTTTGACTTGTTTCCAGAATATCCTCAATTTGATCTATTAGTTTGTATCTTAATTCCGGATCTTTTACTCTTTTTAGAAATTCTAAGATACTATTGTTAGTTAAAACATTTATATCCAAATTTTGAAATTGTGATAAATTTTTATAAAATCCCTCATTTTCACTTTCATTATCATTGATTGGATTTAAACATGGTTGGCCATTCATACATGGCTCACAACATTCCTCAATAAAGATTCATCATCGAATATTTCAAAATTTTCTGAATCGGAAGAATTAGTCCCAGATTCTTCATTTTCTGTACTATCTTCTGAATCAGAATTTAGTAAAAGTTTGGATAATGTATTTTTTAATTCATCATCAACATTTAAACTATTAATTTTCTTTTTTAACTTACATCTATTTGCATAGTGTCCAATTTTTCCACATTTATAGCAATGAACAATTTTCCTTTTCTTTTTATTAGATCTCTCTTCTTTTCTTTGGGCTTTTTGTTCTAATTTTTTCTTAGAATAATGTTTCTTTTTCTTTTTAGGTTCAATAGCTTTATTATTTTTTTAGTTTTTTATGATTACCTTTATTGGTTGGAATATCCATCCCAAATTGGCTACAGAATTGTCTTAATTGATTTCTTTCTGTTAACTTTTGTCATTTATTTGCTGATTTAGCTTTATTTCATTACATAGCGATAATCCTTCTTGGATACATGTTCCAATCAGTTTTCCATAAGTATAACTTTCATATGGAATATTGACTTTGTCTTTTCTTATCTATTTCAACTTCAAACCTCTGTATTTTATCTGATTCCTATATATACATATACATATATACATATACATATATACATATATACATACATATATACATATATATATACATACATACAAACATATATACATGCACACACACACACACATATATATATATATATGTATATATATGTATATATATATATATATATATATATATATATATATGGTAAATTGTTTTAAAACCTCTTTGCATATTACTTATTCCTCTTATATGATATTTTCTTATTACTCTTACTATACTTTATTTTATCTTATTCCTATTAATTTACTCACTATTTTATTAACATTATTCTCATATGATTATTAAACTTTACCTTA
This sequence comes from Allium sativum, assembly GCA_030737875.1. Classification (NCBI taxonomy): domain Eukaryota; kingdom Viridiplantae; phylum Streptophyta; class Magnoliopsida; order Asparagales; family Amaryllidaceae; genus Allium; species Allium sativum. The sequence goes on from CM060923.1 coordinate 276,894,305, forward strand.
TACACTACACACCACAAGATAATTGATTTTTATTTTTATAAAAGTGAAAAAAATATTTTTACTTCTTTACATCTACATTTGACATGATTTATTTACATGTTTCCAATTTTCCACAAAATTGAATTGCTGCATGAAAACTTGGACGCTTGAATAATTTACAGTTTTGAATTTCTAGGAGTGTAACTAATATAAACTCCCAGATTCAATTTTGATTATAGCTAAGTTCCAGTTTAGTGCTATAAATCATGAGATGACTACTCAACCCCAGATAGTTGCCATAGTTTTGATCTTTTCATAGACTTGACTACTTTAGAGCATTTGCAGATCAATAAAATTTAGGAACCAAATCAAAAGGTAAATTCTTTTCCATGAGTTTTACTTTGTATCTTTAAAGTATGATAAGTTTCCGTAATTAATTAGTTCTTTTTTGGTTCATCCTTTCAGATTTTATTTGGGTAAACTTCAGGCAATTTTATTTTCAGATACGGTTTACCAATAGTTTATATACATACCATAGGCTTCAGTTATTTATTTATTTATTTAAATTTAAACTTTATAGAAGATGGATAAATTGTAAGATCTACATTAGGATTTCAAGCTATTCAATGTCTTAACTTCCCTATCGAGGTTATCCTTTTTGATTTTAATGACTTAAACTCTCTGTTTTTGTTTTGTTTATAGCTTCTGTGGCTTCTCCTTATTCATCCCGTCTGTCTTTCCTTTTTCTAAACTTTTGCTTCTATATTCTTCATTTTGTTACTATATAATAAATAATTTGTAAAAATTAGGATCAAGCAATATCTGTAAACATGATTATCAACTTCAACTTCACCAAACTTCTGTTTTTTTTTAATCTTATACCTTATATATATATATATATATATATATATATATATAATTTGTATTAAATCTCTGTGCATATATCTTATTCCTCTTATATGATATTCTCTTATTGCTCTTAATATATTTTAGTTTATCTTTATTCCTATTAATATGCTTGCTGTTTTATCTCTGTTTTTCTCATATGATTATTAAAATTTACCTTACACATTGTAGGTGCTAGAATTTGTGATCTTATTTATTGCTTACACACCACTTGGTAATGGATTTTTATTTTTATGAAAGCAAGGAAATTTTATATTAACTTCTTTACCATAAATTTTACTTTGTATCTCTAAAGTATGATATGTTGCTATAATTAGTTAGTTATTTTTCATTCAGCCTTTAAGATTTTTTTGGCAAATTTAGGCATTTTGTTTTCTGATACAGTTGGCAATAGTTTATATACATACCATAGGCTTCTGGGTTTTTTTTTTCTTTTTTCTTTTTTTCTTTTCTTTTCTTTTCTTTCCAATTTAAGCTTTATTGAAGATGGATAAATGATAATATCTGCATTAGGATTTAAAGCTATTCCTAGTTTATCTCCTCTATCGAGCTTATCCTTTTTGATTTTTGATGACTTGAACTCTCTGTTTTATTTATTTTTAGTTGTTGTTGCTTCTCTTTATTCATTCAAGCTGTCTTTCCTTTTTCTATATTTTGCTCCTGCATCCTTTATTTTTTACTATATAGTAAATAACTTTATACGCTAGGATCAAGCACTATCTATAAACATGTTTATATACTTTAACTTCACTAAACCTCTGTATTTTAACTTATTCCTCGCACACACACGCACGTACACACACATACATATATATTATATATAGGAAAGACTACTTGGACAAAAAAAATTGACAAATTTGAAGACATAAAACCTCAACCATTAGATTGCCCACTACAAGAAAAATACCCTATTGCAACTAGCTATTTGCAACAGGCAACAAATGACAGTTGCAATAAATGATATTTAGAAACAGACCTATTATAGCGGTTGCAATAGATAAGATTTAGCAACATGTCTTTTCTTCCTGTTGCGAAAAGTATATTTATAGCAACTGCGCTTTCCTTCCTGTTGCAGAATCATACTTTTAGCAATAGTGGTTCCATAACAGTTGCAACAAATATATTATTTGCAACTGCGCTTGCAAGCCAGTTGCGAATAAATATTTTTCGCAACTGTTTTCGCCACTTGCAATAAATGTATTTACTGCAACTGGTAAAGCCACTTGCGAATAACATACTAAAATTAAGTATCAACTTTTATTGATTAACTATTTAATTGTAATAGTTGATAGTTATATAAAATACTTAATATTTAAAATGTTATATAACATACTAAAATTAAACACATTCACTTGTCTAAAAATGCAATAACATTATAACAAGTCTTGCTCAGAATTCCATTTGCTAACTGTCATGTTCGTATTGACACTGCATGCCTTTTAATTATCTCAATGCTCAGAACTATCCTTTAAAAGTTTACTCCCATGCTTTTTTTTCTTAAGCAGTATTGAAGGATTGTATTTCTATTTATCGTAATATTTTCTGGTGGATAACTTTCAAGCTATTGTCCCACGAAAACCAGTGAAAGTAGGAGCATGACTCTTTAAAGGAATTAGAAGTAATGTCTCCTTAATGATGGTACTCATTTACTCACCCTTTATTTCCGTATGTCTAAACAAGTACACGTATATCTCTGCTAAGTGTGTACTGTCTATGTTAATGTCGGGAGTACTGTAAGGGTGCGTTCGCAGCAAATAAATGGCACGCTGAAGTTCTTGTTCGCTTCGGACGCATCCGACACGTCGGACGCGAATATCATTTTCCACGTTCAAATGAAACGATTGCTGAACGTTGAAAATCAAGTCGTTGGCGTCCGACCGACGCGTCGGATGCCAATGGCTTGATTTTCAACGTTCCTCCCACACACCTATAAAACCCTCTCACCTACACCTTCCTCTTCATCCACACTACACTCCTCCATTCCTCTTCTAAAATTTTCTTCCACATTATTGAATTTTTCATTTTTTAGTATGACCAATCGAAAGGTTGCACATCACTGGTCGTTTACTGCAACTCAGATTATGCTGCAATGTTCGGTTGATGCATATGGTGCTTGTGGCATCAACAAAAAAGGTGTACATAAAGCAATTGCAGAAAAGTTCAACGATGCAATAGAAACCATTCCAGACATCGTACCGATTGACGAAACCAAGATCCGAAACAAATATGACAGTCTTCGACGGGATTGGATGAAATGGGATGCACTGATGAACAAGACTGGCGCGGGTTGGGATGCATGCAAAGGAACGGTCTCTGGAAGCGATGAATGGTGGGAAGATCGTGTTAAGGTCTGTAAATTTATTTTGTTACCATTCCTTTGTAGACAGTTTCTTACAATTCATTTCTTGCATTTAGAAATTTGGAACGAGTGTCTTGAAATATAAGAAACGACCAATAGAAAACTTAGAGCTGATGCATCAATTATTTCGTGGGACGAATGCAACTGGTCAATCGTCGTACACTCCTGCTGCTAGTGTACAACCGTCGCAGACTGACACGCCGCCATCAACCCAAAGCATGTTTTACAGGACATGGAATTTTGACGGTTTTTTTTGGAACCATTGGAAGACACGCAAAATAATCATATTCCAAACTTGAATTCGCCATCAAATCCTCCACTGCAACAAACTTCAATGAATACACCAAATTGTGAAGCTCCAAGAATCCCTCCGTCAACCCAAATTCCAATGAATCAGCCCATTCAACCAACTGCACGTCAAAATTCAAGAAGAAAACGTGGTGAAAGTGACGATAAGATGACTATGCTCATTGACCTAATGCACGAGAGACAGATGAAAAAAATCTCGGACGCACTCTGATAGTCCTAATACGGGTACTAGCGTGGAATCAACGGGAAGTTCTACAACTTATGCAAATACGGTAGCTCGTATGCAACGTCTTGGAGCAACGGGTGAGTTTGATGTTGCAGACGCACTATTATTTGTGTTGAACCCCAAAATAAATGATATGTTCACTGCTCTTCCGGATGAGATAGCGAAAAGCTGGTTGATTAGAGGGCTTGCAGACAAACGCCACGACCAAGAATACCAAACTTATCTGATAAATAGCAACAAGTAGGAAGTTCATGTCATTGTGTTATTGTATTTCTGTCGTATTTATGTTTGTATTTTCTTTTGTGTAATGAAATGTAGTCATTTTGTTCAACCGAAATTAGTATTTAATTAACTCAAAACAAACAAATTAACAATTAAAATACCACGTTCAAATACCACGTTTGTAGCTAAAAACACATTTCCTCTTCGCTACAGTACCACGCTCAAATGACACGCTCAAATGTCACGCTCAAATGCCACGCTCACGTTCGTTAAGAACGCACCCTAACGCTTAAGCAGAATGAAGTTGGGACCATCACGACTGATGTCAAATTACAATAAAATGAAAAATACATATTAGACGCATATTTTCCATATTAGTACACAGACTTAACTAAGTTAGCTACATGATATTTTAATGTATTTGTCCATGGACGATCGGTTCCAACGATTTAGGTACTATATAATCTTGCACACTGAGTTGATGGCTCCGTTACGTGTACCTGCATATTAAGTATCTTGTCTAATAACATTCAATAGCTTAAGGTACACGTGCATTTTGGTACATGTTAGAAAAAGCGAAATACCTTTAATTTCGTTCATGCGATAAAATTAAAATGCAAACTAATGGTGAGGTTACCATAATGACAATAGTGATTTTACCATCATGGAAAATTTTAATATTAAATAACATATTTTTAAGTTGTTTTTTAAAATGTTTACACACAATTTAGCATTTGGAGTCTTAGTAAATTATAATATTTTGATATCAGGATTTCTCTTAATATATATGTGTTGCTATGTTCGGCCTCACCTGTCTTTTATTTTCTCTTTTCTTTCTTGGGCCGGCTTCTGCCATTTGCCCTATTAGCTTCAATGAATATCATATTCTAAGTGCACCGTCAAATTCAACAGCTGATTCATGAAAGTTTTACGTTTTACTCCGTCTATTCATAAAATAACATTCATAAAATGACGTTAAATATCGGGAAAAAAAGAAGGTAAAGTCAGATAACTAAATCGAAAATAATGTGTTCATATCTACATTGGGAGCATAATAAAATTACTACAATGTGTTCATGTCCAAGCTATCGTACAATTTTGATTTAAACTAGGGGAAGGATCTGACATCAGGGGTGTGTTTTTGACGAACGCTAACATGATATTTGAGTGCGACACAGTTATAATCGAAGAATGCGTTTTTTTCCTACGAATAGGGTATTTAAACGTGGTAATTGAACTAGATATTTAAATGTGTTATTTTGTAATATACATTTAATTTTAACATTGGAAAACACAAAACGTTGGAAAATGAAACGCGTCCGACGTCATCGCTTCATGTTCCAACGTTCAATTCGGTCGTTGTTGGACGTGGTAAACCACGACCAAGCGTCCGATGCAAACACGACGGTAACTTGGTTTATTTTGTGCTAAAGGTACCTAGAAAAGTGAACAAACTGAACATGTAATCAATCGTTAATCGTTAATCTTTAATAATCATGCTCATGGAAATGAACATACGACTGGCATAAAAACAATAGAATTTACAGTTCAAACTACTTTCATCAGTTTTTTTCTTCTTCTCCAAAACGGGCTGCTATACTGAAAGATTACAATTATTTATACTTAAAGGCTAAAGCTTCTATGTTAATGATGATTGTGGGACCAAACTGACTCTGTATCAAGGCGAGTTGAAAACAATCCTAAATGCTTCATACGTAGGATTGAAAGATGTACATGTACTGCTGCATAAAAAAAATCAAACAAAAGTCGCATATAGAAGCTCAAAAGGCTATTTTTTTTAGCATTCTGGACACACATTATGGAACGTTGGATCATATTTGCATATGATTAAAGGTCAAAAGGCTACTATTCTGTGAGTGCAGGCAAATGTTTAGATTACTATATGAACTAAGAACATTATAGGTGTGGTGCTGATAAATATCTTTGAGGTTAGTTTGGTTAATATTGAACTTGGTACTAATTAAGTATTTAAAAAAGAAAACTAGGGAATTGTTAAAAGAAGAATCATTTTCTGATAAGCCAACTGATGTATGGAGGTAAAACTGAAAATAACAAATGGATATTTTTACTTGAAACACATAAAAAAAATGAAGATCAAATATATATGCCTGAGATAAAACAGAGATTAAATGAATGTGGGTTGAGTTAGAGGAAACAGAGAAAAAACTGAGACAAAGGTTAAGCGCTTGGCTGATTCTGTGAACAAAACTAAACAATTGATTTGATTTACACTCCAAATTAAACTAGGCTAAAGCTGCAGTTGAGAGAATTATCCGGTCCATATCAATTTAATTATTTAGATCCACAACTTAACAAAATAACAACAGAACGAGATAGAAAAATTGGTTTTAGCTAGGCTTACTTGCAACTGATCAAATCTCAATCGTGGTATAGCCATTTAAATTTGACCTTTCATGTTTGAAGGGTGATGTCAGTGACATCTATAATCATTCACTGTATTAAAAAAGAAAATAACTTCTTTGTCATACAAATTAAACACATTCACTTGTCAAAAATGCAATAACATTATAACAAGGCTTGTTCAGAATGCGTTAAACCCGGTCTTTCCGAATACACCGCGTATCTTAAAATCATGTGCTATAAAAACACAACCTACGCCTCATTCCAATCAAAAATATTCTTTGATTTAACTTAAACAAAATTAAGGTTCGTTCAAGTTGTCGGGAATAACGCCTTACCGAAGTAATCATTTATTATATTATCCCAATCCCAACCTATTCATCCCATGGAGTAAAACAGGTGGTACCCCATATTTAACACCCAATGTGTTTCATTAAATTAATTACCGTTTATCATTCAAATCTAATTAAAGATTCAACTATCGCATGGAGTAAAACTGGTGGTACTCCATTCTGGGTTATTTCTAGAATTCAGTAAACTTAATTACTTTATTCCTATTCAATCAAATTAAAGCTTCATTAAAACTCCATTTAGTTTTAATCTTCTAAATTCATTATTAAATGATTATTCAGCTTTAAGAAATTAATCTTGTCTTTATCTGGGTTAAAGAACAAATGTCACTTAAAAACATAGTTTACGATAAACCCAAAATCCTATTCAATTTAATCTCAATTTAATATATTAAATTGGAAAACGTTTCTTTAGAAAACTTCATTAAATCTTAATTAAAAGATTTATAAATTATAAGTCATAATTTCAATTGATCGGGTTTTTTAAGAACTTATGTCATTTAAAATATTGTTCACAATCAACCCAATATCAATTTCCACTTTTTTTCAATATTGGAAGGTAATTTCTTTTCTAATCCAATATATATTGGAAAACTATGGTTATAATAAAACCATTTTAAATTCTTTTATTTATTTATAAAATAAATAAATAACTCATTCTGATTAAAATATCTTTTATCTTTACAAACTTGGAATTTTTCATCAAACACCCTTTTAAATCAGTTATTATGATTTTACATAATTTTTCCCTATTTTTATTTATTTAAAACTAGGCCTATTCAGTTAAATGACGTTTCAGGACATTTAACTATACTGACGTTTTTTTATTCCAACTTGATTTAAACATTTCCGAAAATCTAACCATTGGATTTTAAATATCTTATTATTATATGAATGATTTTTTCGATACGAATCCGTAGGTTCCGGTTTTAGAAGAATCCGACGGTCTGATCTTCCGCTACGCCCAATCAAAGTTAATGGTCGAAATTCACGAATGGTCACTGCGCGAAACGTTCTATTCAGGCCATTATATATATAATATATATCGTCGATTTCTATTCAAAACGTTTATAAATCCATTTTAAAACGATTCCAACTTGCATTTCAGTTTTAAATCAAAATTGAATATTCTATATCTTTATCATATTAAAATGATAACATTTTCAAAATATTATATTCTGAAATTACTTCTTTATATTATATTCATTTTTAAATGAATAAAATCGATCGATAAACCCGTTCAGGTTAAAATGGCGTTGCTACTTAATCGGCTTCATATTTTTTTCATCTAATTCTTTTTAATGTCATAACCATACAATGAAAATATAATTTTCATTGTCAAATCTTTTTATTGGAAACAAAGTTACAATCAAAATGTAATCTTAAATTTCCAATCTTTCTATTTTAACAAAATGACGATAAAAATATGAACTTTTAATTTCACTCTTTTTATTGGAACAAATGCCAATAAAAACAAGTTCTTTTTAAATCAAATCTTTTTATTGAAACATATTGACAATAAAAATATAATCTTTTTAATGCAACATTCTATTGTAACATATTGACAATAAAATGTAATCTTTTTAATCAAATCTTTTATTGTAACATATTGACAATAAAATAAAATCTTTTTAATGCAACATTTTATTGTAACCTATTGACAATAAAAATATGATCTTTTTACTGCAACATTTTATTGTAACCTATTGACAATAAAATGTAATCTATACTAATGATCAATAATCATTAAAACAACCAAACAACATCCAGAGTGCATTTTACAGCTAATCACAAGGGAGATATGTGATCAGAATATCATCCCAAGACCCGTGTGGGGTTTCATCCAACAAATAATTAAATAAGATATTATTATTTGTGCACTTGGGCGATGTGTAAAAATTATCGTCCCAATCAACATCAACAAGTCGGGTAACTTGTAAATGGAAGTGTAAAATTATTTAAATCATCATAAATAATATAACATGTAACGACCCACATTTTCAGCGATATAATAATTAATTTATTTAATTATTTAAATAGTGATTTAGAAATTAAATGGTCGTTAAATTAAACAATATTGAATATTAAATTAATATAATAATTAAATAATATATTTAATTCTGAAATAATCAGAATTGGCTGAAATGGCGATATGGTGTGAATTGGGGAATTCAAAATATATAATTTGATTTAAAATTGAATTACAATAACGTTTATATTTAATAAACGATGGTTGAACGTATTAATTATATTATAAATATAATCGAGCTCGAAATGGCACTGTAGTTCGTAATTTGGCGATTCGAACTTTAAACGAACATACAGAAGCCGTTTTAAATCGGATTTCTGTGAAACAAGAAACGTTCAGAGCTGGTGAAGTATATTTTTCTAATGAAAGAGAAAAATCGAGATTTCGTCGTGTTGATTTTGATTTATATCCAAATCAAATTTTAGAAAAGTCGCTGTGGAATTCCTTTATAATATATAACGATTTATTTATATTTATAAAAGGAATTTCATTATAAATCGAATATCAATTTAATCGAGATTTGAAATATCGAGTTAGAAATCCATATAAAAATATTGTGGAGCTGTATGGTATTCCACTGTGAATATATACACGATAATATTTATTTACAAATATTTAATTTAATTGTTTTTAAATATATTTATATATTTAAAAGGGTTATTTAGAGCTTTAAAAATAGCTAGTTTTGCAAACGAAGTCGAAATTCGACGAAACCAATTTTGTTGGATCCGCAATGTTAAATTATTGCTAGATTTCAATTTCCGTGATTTTGAAGTCAGTGTGTGGCCGTACGGATTTTTAATGTGAAAAACAGTCAGTATTTTGATGTTTAAAAATACGCTGCATGAGAAAACGGAGTCGGAATTCGACGAAACTAGTTTCGTTGGGACGGTAATGTCGAACTGTAGCTGCATGTCCAGTTTCGTGATTTTTGGGTATTGTATGTGATCATAGGGATTTTTAAAGACGAATACAAACAGCGTAGGATTAAAAATTAATATTTTAATCAAATAAAAAATATATCAAAAACTTCCTATAAAATACCCTTATTTCCTTCTAAACCTAATTCAGTTTTTCCACTGGTCTAAACAGGCGCCGCTACCTCAAACAAAAGAAAACGAGAAATATCCATCTTCAAAATTCAAAATAAAATCAAGGAAATTTCCTAAAATCATTATACATATATTTCTGGATTCAGCATGAGGAGTTCTTCAATGCAGTGTTATTCGTTGGGAGCTTGACGGATTTTTCCTGCGTTCGAAATTGTATAGCGTTGATTAGGGTTTAGGAAATTTGGGGATTTGGCCATCGATGCGAGGATTGGTGTTTATATTCGGGTTTTGGAGTAGAAACCGCATCAGTGGTGAAATTTTGGTGGGAATCTGTGCAAAAACAGGTCGATGACTTCACTGTAGCTCGCGTCCATACCTGTTGTCGCGTTTGAGTACTGACGTGCGAGTTGTACAAGAGTAGGAGGGATTCGAAGAGGGTTTGACAAGGAAAAGATTGGTAGTTTCTATTTGAAATTTTAGTGGAGGGAAGAGCGAGATTGTGGAGGTCAAAAGGGTTCATTCATGGCATGTTTTGGGAGCTCGGTTTGATTTCTAAGAAGGCGGCACTGTTCATCGAGTGGAAGAAGGAGACTTGGGCCAACGTTATACCATGGACGGATTTCTTTTCTAAATTATTGAGGCCCAGTTTTCTTTGAAGAAAAAGGAAAAAAAAGGCCATGAGCTTTCTTTGTTACTGTAGTGGACGGGAAGGAGAAGCACGTTTATGCGGGTGCGGGTGGGATGAAAAGTAAACGGACTGAAAGAGGAGGAAGCAACGGTTCCCTGTAGTGTTCAAGTGGAGAGTAAGGGTGGGTTCAATATTGTCCTTGTTTTCATTACCAAGTTGTGTTTCTGAGGAGAAGGGTGGTCTGGCTTTTCTTGACAGTGGTACGCATGTAGACGATGGCTTGGCTTTGTTAGTTTGTGGCATTTCAGGTTGTATGGATGGTGTAGTTTCTTCAGTCTTGGATGTCCGTGATATCGGGTCTGCTGATGTAGACTGTTACAGCGCTGTGTAGTAAAAGGAAGCAACCGGTTTTGGGAAAGTAAAGAGGGAAGAGGTCGGTTTTCATCTAGAGGAAGTATTATCGGTGAAGATTAATGTACAGGTGGGCTTGGGTCATTGGCGGATCTACATAGGGTCCAGTGGGGGCAGTGGCCCCCACTGAGATTTATAAAAAAAAAAAAGAACAATTTTTTTATATAATATATATGTTTGCCCCACTCACAGAAAGCAACGTATTCCTTTTGTCTTCAAAAAAGCAACAGCAGCACAAAGGTTTGTCTCCAAATCAAAAGACAACAGCAAGTCTCCAACTCCATTCCAACAGGTATGATCTTTAATACATTTCTTTTTAGTTTATACTTGGTTATCAATTAACAATGCAGTGAAATTAACAATTAACAATGCAGTGAAAATGTATGATCTCCAATTTTTATCAAATTAACAATGCATGCAATTTGTTTGTGAAAATGACATAACCGTTGTAGTGAAACTTAATTTGTTTTTTATGTGAAAATAAATAATATGTGTATGAGAGTGTGAGTGTATCATTGTCAATTTAATATAGGAAAACATGGAAAAATATTTCAAAAGAGCATCATCAAATATGGTAGAGTCTAAAGCTATAGATCTTGATAATTCAAAAAGAAGTTGTCTTGATGTTAATATGGAAGACCTCCCTTCTGATCCTGGATTACGAACTCGTATATTAGACTATCATCCAAATATTCAAGATGAAGTTCGAAGACATTATTTACAACGAGGCCCTTGTCAACCGAGAGATCACGATTTTCCATTTAGTGATTTTGGAAAATCTAAACGTCGTTTTGTATCCGAATGGTTTGATGATTTTCCTAATTGGTTGGAATATAGCAAAGAAAAAGATCGTGCATTTTGTTTATGTTGTTATCTTTTCAAACCGGTTGCCGGAAAACAAGCCGGTGGAGATTCATTTGTTGGGGAAGGATTTAAGACATGGAAGAAAAAAGAAAGATTTTTATGTCATGTAGGCGATCAAACTAGTGCTCACAATGATGCATACAGAAAATGTCTAGCTTTGATGAATGAAAAACAACATATTCAAAACATAGTGCATAAGCATTGTGATGAAGAACGAGTTAGATATCGTATTCGTTTAACTGCATCTATCGATTGCATTCGTTTTCTTTTACGACAAGGCCTTGCATTTCGTGGTCATGATGAGTCTGAAAATTCAAGTAATCAAGGTAATTTCCTTGAACTTCTAGCTTTTCTATGCAATCATAATGAAGAAGTTAGAGCAGCGGCTTTGGAAAATGCTCCAAATAATTTAAAATTGATCTCTCCGATGATTCAAAAAGATATTGTTAATGCCGCTGCGCTTGAAACAATTCAAGTTATAATTAAAGATATGGGAGATGCTTTCTTTTCTATTTTAGTTGATGAATCTCGTGACATATCCATAAAGGAACAAATGGTGGTAATGTTTCGTTATGTGGATAAAAATGGGTATGTCATTGAACGATTCATAGGTATCGAGCATGTGGCAAGTACCACTGCAGTCTCACTTAAGTTGGCAATCGACCAATTATTTTCTAAGCTTGGATTGAGTATATCTAGATTACGTGGCCAAGGATATGATGGAGCTAGTAACATGAGTGGAGAATTGAATGGCCTCAAAACTATTATCATGAGAGAAAATAAATGTGCATTTTATGTTCATTGCTTCGCTCATCAACTACAATTAGCCCTCATGGGTGTGGCCAAAAAACATGATCTAATAGGTACAAATATTTTTATTTTGTCAAAGTATTTTATGTTAGTTTCATCACAAATATTTTTTATATGTTAAATAGGTACTTTCTTCACTATTGTATCCAATTTGGTAAATATTGTTGGAGCATCATCTAAACGCCGTGACATACTCCGAGAAACACATGCTTGCAAGGTCGTAGAAGCTTTAAATGATGGAGTACTTTCAAGTGGGAAAGGCTTAAATCAAGAAATTGGTATAAAACGTCCATGTGACACACGTTGGGGTACACACTTTAATACTTTGCTAAGTATTGTTGCCATGTTTTCATCTTTGATTGATGTGCTTGAGGAAATAGCGAATGATAGAACAAATAGTGATCAAAAATATGAAGCGTCTATTATGTTAGGATTGGTACAAACGTATGACTTTATATTTAGTTTGCATTTTATGAAGACCATGTTTGGAATTACAAATGAGTTATCACAAGTCTTACAAAGAGATGATCAAGATTTAGTGAATGCCATGGATTTAGTTAAAGTATGCAAGGAACAATTACAAAAAATGAGGGATAATGGATGGGACTCTTTAATGGAGACGGTTGTTGACTTTTGTGATCAACAAAAAATTGATGTCTTGGGTATGGATAATATGTATCACCCTCAAGGAAGATCACGACGCAAGGCTCAAAAAATCACAAATATGCATTATTATCGATTTGATTTTTTCAATACGGTAATTGATATGCAACTACAAGAGTTGAACAACCGTTTCAATGAGGTTAACACAGAGTTGCTACTTTGCTTGACATGTTTGTCTCCTAATAATTCATTTGAAGCTTTTGACAAAGGAAAACTGATTCGTCTTGCCCAACTTTACCCATACGATTTTTCTACTATAGAATTGATGGTGCTAGAAAGTCAGCTTGATACTTATGTTTGTGATATGCGATCTAATCTTATGTTCTCGGACTTGAAAGGAATTTCGAATCTTGCAAAAAAACTTGTGGCGACAAAAAAACATGAGGTGTATCAACTAGTGTATTTGCTAATCAAGTTGGCGCTAACATTGCCGGTTGCCACCGCTTCTGTCGAAAGAGCTTTCTCTGCTATGAACATTGTGAAGAATCATATGCGAAATAGGATTGGTGATCAATGGTTAAATGACTGTTTGACTGTGTATGTTGAAAAAGATATATTCAATAGCGTTTCAAATGAGCTAATTCTTCAACGTTTTCAGAACATGAAGTCTCGTCGAGGACAACTTTAAATATATGAACTAGTTTATATATGAACTAGTTTTTGTATGAACTAATTCTTGTGTGAACAAGTTTATGTATTATCTTTATTATTAGTTTTTGTATGAAAAAAATATTTTGCCCCCACTGGAATAACTTTCTGTATCCGCCACTGGCTTGGGTGTTCATGAATGAGTGATGAGCCAAGAAAAGGTTAAGCCCAAATAACACTAATATAAGTTTAACGTTAATTTAAATAGTATATGAATTGGTAAATCGTATAACTATCTCATACGTGATCAGAATCTAACGAAACAAGATCCGTTGGGATCGTAGGGACGACGACTACAACATGGAACCGACTGGAAGTGAATTGGGGCTCATTACAATTTATTGCGAAATAAATTGTCCGTCTGAATCAACAGACGCAAATCGTTATATAATGGTTAATGCGAAATGTGAGTAAAACTCACCAACTTTGAACAGTTATATTTTTATAACGTATTCTTAGAACTAATAATTATCTGTTGATTGATGTGTGTTAACTGTTTGCTTGAATTGCTTGTGTATTGGTTGAAATTACAGATAACGATATATATATAAATCGTTAATCAAATATTGATTCTGTTTAGCAGAATATTTCATATTGAAATGAAATCGATGTTAATTATGTTGTTTAACATCTATGATGCAGGGAAACATGTTGGAGGGACCCAACTGGGTTCCTCAATATATAAAATACTATTTTATTTCATATATTGTAATATATGATGTGGTATATAATCTGTTGTTAATTATGTGTGTTTGAATGATATCGATCATTGTTATATGGTACGTTAAATACCGTAAGAAAATAGTGGGATGTAAAAAGGGGATTTTCAAAGTATATTTTGAAAATAAATTATTTATATAAAATCAATGGATTTTATATATAAAAGGGAAAAAGGATTTTATATAAGGAAATAATTATAAAATCAAAAGAGTTAAAAAGAATATATTTGTAAAACAAATATAAAGGAAATATATTTGTAAAACAAATATAAAGGGAAAATATTTGCAAAACAAATAGACAGAGAAATATTTGTAAAACATTTACAAATAGAATTTAAAAGGAAATATTTGTAAAACATTTACAAATAGATTAAATGGAAATATTTATTTATAGGAAATAAATAGAATGTTATAAATGAGATATTTATTTAGAAAATAAATAGAAAAGATAAAAGAAATATTTATTTTTTAAATAAATAGAACTGAAAGGGAATATTTATTTGTTAAATAAATAGAACTGAAAGGGATTATTTATTTGTTAAATAAATAGAATTGAAAGGGAATATTTATTTGTTAAATAAATAGAATTGGAAAGGGAATAGTCATTTGTTAAGTAAACAAATAGAAAAGGAATTAATCAAAGGAGTTAATTCAAAGGAATAAATCAAAGAAGTAAATTAAATAAAGTTAACCAGTTAGAGTTAATTAAATAGAGTTAATCGAATAGAGTAAATTAAATAGAGTTAACCAGTTATAGTTAACCAGTTAGAGATAATTAAATAGAGTTAATCCAATAGAGTTAATTGATAAGAGTTAATTGAATAGAGTTAATCGAATATAGTTTATTCGAAGAAAGGTTTTCGTATCTAGTTATTCGTAAGAGAGATTATCGAATATATTTATTCGAAGGGCGGAGTTATCGAATAGAGATTTATTTGAAAGAGAGTTACATAAGGAAGTTTGTTAAAGGTTTAAAAGATAAACTTTGTCTATTCTGAAGTTAAAACGTTGTTTAGTTAAGGTCTGAGAGGTAATTATACCCCAACTTGATTGACTTCCTTCTTAACAAAGGAATGGTAAGGTTTGATAGTGAAGGTTGGTTAAGTGAATTTAGTTAATGAGTGAAATGGTTTGAGTTGGCATGGCGATGTTTGATTTAAACATCGGTTTAAATCCAGTGAAGGAGTTTTAGAAATGTTTTCCAAATAAGAATCAGAAATGTTTTCTGATAATAGAAAATAAGAATTTAGAATATATGGAAACAGGAGATAAGTAAATTAATAAACTAAAGAAATAAATGTTAAATGATGATTTATCGATATAATTTCCATTTGGAAATAATATCGTTGTTTGCACACGTGTTTTCTTTGATAGTTAAATCACCGACTATCAAAGTTTTGACCATTTTAACATTGTTAATATGGAGACACCGGTTGGATTATTATCCGAAGAACCACTCCGTATTGGCATAAGCGTTGCGAAGCATATATGCCAAAGATAATTGAAGACGGAGTAAAGTGCAAGGGCTGTTGTATAAATCTTAGGTAAAGATTTCCTAAGATGGATGTACTGAATAGTGCCTTCGGTTTATCCAGTCGCAGGACGACCTTTATGGAAGAATGTCTGACAGAGTATATTTAATAGATTGCGTAAGTTGATCTCTTCAAACGTATATACGTTTGGTGGCGGAGGAATTCATTTCTCTTAGCTGTATACCCGTTGTATTTTTGGGGAAATCAATTTGTGATTTGGCGGGTATGACGAGGTGGCATTCAAAGTGAATAAATGTGTGATCTGTCAGAGATAAGCGTGGCCTCTAGCCTCACAACTGGGAAATGACAAAAATCGGGCAGGCAGCATGGCTATGTAGGTCGCACCTATTAGGGTGTATAATCACCTGATCTAGAGTTTCGTTTACTTATAAAAATCTATTGTCGATGCTGTCCCATTCGGGAAACGGTTGCTGATCCCAGCTGTTTGTGATATACATTCGGTACACTCATGCGAAATGAGTGGTCGGTCATGTGTGGCCGGGTTGCAAGATGTTCTTGTTGAACCCAGTGTATTCCTCTCTAGAGGTACACTAGCGAAAGGTGGTTCCATACCTTGTCATAGTTGGAAATCCATTACCCAATACATGCTTGCGGTTTTGATTGTATACTATATATGTAGAACGTGAGATGAAAGCGTTTCTGCTAGATGATTATTATATTGTGGTTGATAGACATTATTATAATATCAAAAGGTTTTTGATATAAAGATATTTCGGATTCTTATAAGGGAAAAACCTGTTCCGTTATACGGCGTGGTCTTATGAGATATCGTTTACTTGTTCAAACTGTTTTAAACTGTTTTACTCGTACCAGTCCCATGACTGACCTAGAGTTTATTTTGTTTTGTTTCCCCTAAACTCTTGGGTGCCTAATTTTGTACGGGCAGTCAAGTAGTCGGGATTTACAGATACTCGAAGAGCTGGAGCAGGAGGCTTCAGAATTTTATATAGCTATTGTTATTCCACTATGTTGTAAGTGTTGTACTTGATAATGATATGTATATTCAAGTACAATCTTTTATTTCTAAGTTATGTTATATTTTATTCATTCCGCTGTGAGATTCGTGGTTACTCTGATGTTGTAGGTTCTTCTTCTTCTTCTATTCTAAGTTTCTATCTTATCTATTCTCACCCTCTAACTTCTTTCATTAACCATTCGGTGATTTTTCGACTCTTGAATGTTCGATATGTATTGAATATGGGATATCCAAGGTCGTTGAAATTCCGGGTCGTTACAAAACATTATTTTATCATGTTAAATATTTCCAATTCAAACATAACATAACATCAAACTTAATAATCATCTATGCAATAGATATAATCCACAATCACAGATTTCAACTTCAGACAATTTATTTACATTCAGTAATTTAGAAATAAATAACTTTTCAAAAGATTGAGCGAGAAAGAGTTCTCACCTTGACTTTGCTCCAGTACGCAGTGTTCTTCACCGTGATCTCAATGAAATCTGTTTCACACAGTTTGTATTAAAAATCTTATTTTTAATGCTGTTCTATATATGTGGTAAAAATCATATTTTATTTACGTTATGTTTTTATATAAAAATCACATTTTTATATTGTTATTTCTATTTTAAAACAACGCGATTTTTATGTTCCAAAACAATGCTAATTTTACTTTTCAAACAATGTATATTTTATTTTTCAAAACAATGTTTATTTTATATTTCAAAACAATGTTTTTTTTGTTTACAAAAACAATGTTATTCTTTTGTTCACAAAAACGATGATATTCTTTTGTTCACAAAAACGATGATATTCTTTTATTCACAAAAACGATGATATTTTTGATTTACAAAACAATGTTCTTTTTTATTTACAAAACGATGTTATTTTCGTTTGCAAATCAATGTAAATTTCATTTGCAAGTCAATGTAAATTTCGTTTAGAAATCAATGTAAATTTCTTTTACAAACCAGTGCAAATTTTATTTACAAATCAATGCGATTTTTACTTACAAAACCATGCGATTTTTATATTGAGAACAATGCGATATTTATATTAAAAACAAATCATGTTGTTTATATTTTGAAAACAAATCATGTTGTTTATATTTTGAAAACAAATCAATTTTAACTTTTAAAACAAATGTATTTTTACTTTTAAAACAAATGACATTTCTATTTACAAAAAAATGACATATATTTTTTATTTACATAAAACAATGCTATTTTTCTTTTCTACATGTCATATGTTAATTTCCTTTTCACAAATCATATGTTAATTTCCTTTTCACAGTCATATGTTAATTTCCTTTTCACAAATCATATGTTAATTTTATCTATAAAAACATTTGCTAATTTTACAAAAAACTTTGTATAAATATATTAAATAAAAACTACCTTAATCCTCCATTTAACCACGTTCTGTTAAACGTGACCGCCCCCCCATTTCTTCTTCCCGTAATCATCTTTCAGAACGATAAAAACCATCGTCGACCTCGTTCTCACTCCTCGCACACACGTCCCCAGCCCCTCTACCACTGATCGGCCATCACCGCATCAAACCCCTTCGCCTCCTCTATCAAAGCGCCCAACCCTACTTAATTCGATCATCCCCTAATTCCAGAAATCGAGAACGAAGTCGGCGCCTTCCTGCTCCAAATATGGCCACCACCGGTCGAAACTTCCAATAACCACCGTCCAAATTAATGGCCTCACTGAGCTTAATCCTTTTTCTGTTAGGAATTTGTAATATAATTGAGTAGATGTCGAGAACTAGAAGGGAGAAGTTCGGACGAGTTCAGCCATGGATTGGCTTTTGGCGGCTGTAGCATGTTAGGCTAGGGTTAGGGTATAGTGTAAACTATGGTATACGGCGGTATTTATACTGTTTCTAGTATTTAATATATTTAATTACAAAAATACTCACTTGTGGATACGAACCAATTCCAACGCAACGACTGTCGCCTCTAGCGTAATACCCCCATTCCGGACACAATGGAATTTGTCCGGTAAGCCAATTCTATCATTTCGACCCGTTTTATCAAAATTAGAGTATAAATCGATTTATATTTAATTTAAATGTTCATTTTAAATTACCGGGGCTACATTCTGACTCTAAAAATTCCATAAAAATTATTTTTAGCTTTTTTTGATGATGCGGTCCTAACAAAACTAATTTCGTCGAATTTGGATACCGTTTGAAAAATGGCCATTTTCTGGTCGATCTAATTTGACTAAAACTGACAAAACACGTTTTCTTTTGCCACGCTCACATATTGATTTCAAAAATTATGAAAATTTAAACCTAGCAATAAATTGACATTCCGGATCCAATAAAAGTGGTTTCGTCGAAAACAGAGGTCGTTTGCAAAATGGCTATTTTTAAGGGCTATATATTATATTAAAAAATATATAAATTCTACAGCGACTTTTCTAAATTTTAAACTAGACGTAATTTACAATTTATAAAGTAAAATCTTAGTTTCTAACATCCGTTAGAAAGATATAATTAAACAAATTCAAATATTTCTTGTTTCGTCAAATTCTGATTTATTTTGAATCCTGTACATTCGGTTAAAGTTTAAAATCGAATTTTCAAACTACCGCGCCATTTCAGGCTCGTTATATAATTAAAATAAATTTATTCGTTCTAACTTCGATTTAAATAAATTTTTAGTCGTTATTATTTAAAATAAATAATTTTAAATATTTAAAATAAATAAAAATTATTAAAATAAAAATTTTAAATTGGTTCTGATTTTCCGGGTTGTCACAGGGTAATTGAGTTGGAAAATAATTTTTCTTTTCAGGGATCAATCTACTTATTTATCCTCTTTAGTGATTGACCACTTAGGACAAAACGAAGCTACCTTTGTGGAGAGATATGATGGAATGATTAAGATTTGTGATAACCATGGCAAGCTTTATAAATCCCTTGCCTCAGATTGATGATCTGTTCAATAAGTTAGTAGTGCTAATGTCATTCCGATCGGTTTTTGCCAACTATTTATTTTCGTGCTTGTTTTATCATTGAGGTTAACAAATATTCCAGTTTATTTTGTTAACCATAATTAACGAAAAAAATTCGAGGTCATAACCCGATTGGTTTGACCTCATCCTTGTTGGTGATATCCTTGTAAATTACAAAACCAAGTTTTCAAGTTTTATGGGATTCTTTCAACTTCTACCATTTATCATGTTTCCATGATTTAGAAGTTGTTCTTGAAATATTAGAGGGCATGCTGATATTTCAAATTTGAGATACTAGGGGTTTATTGGAAATTTAAAGTTCCAATTTATTGGTTTATGAGAAATTAGATAACATGCTAATATTTCCAATTTAGGGTGTATAACCCAAATATTATTTAGTGATCGTGTTTCCTCAATGGGATCACTTATCTTTGTGAATGGGATATACATGACCATCATATATATCCTTTTATTTTTAAAAGAATTTTATGAGCCAGAATATTTTTGAGAAATTTTAAGGGATTAATTTTCTAGCTAAACGTGATAAGGAATGTCGACGATTTTGGATAGCCGATATTTCCAAATTCTAATTCGAATGTTTAATTAGTTTATATCGAAAAACGTACGAGAATAGGTTAAAATATATACTAAACGTTAAATGAATTAATTAAATTTAATTAACACAAGCTCATCACATAGCAGTAGTTCATAAATTTATATACATCGACGGGACGTTATGTGTTGTATATCTTTATATACATCGATAAGGAGTTGTCTCATGTGTTGTATATCTTTATAAACATTGATGAGAGATCGTATGTATTGTGTATCTTTATATACATCGATGTTGATCATTTTCGTTTGGTCTTATGTGTTGTATGTCTCGACATACATCGATGAGAGGTTGTATATGTCATATGTCGACGTCGACATTGTGTCATTCGGTTCAAAGAGGTAATTTCGGGTGATTTCTAAAATTGGGGTAATTGAGTTGGAAATTAATTTTTATTTCCATGGCTCAATCTACTTATGTATCCTCTTTAGTGATCAACCATTAAGGACAAAACAAAGTTATCTTTGTGGAGAGATCCGATGGAATGATTAAGCTTTTCGATAACCATGGCAAGCTTTATAAATCCCTTGCCTCGGATTGATGATCAGTTCAATAAGTTAGTAGTGCTAAAGTCATTCCAATCGTTTTGCCAACTATTTATTTTTGTGCTCGTTTTATCATTGAGGTTAACAAATATTCCAGTTTATTTTGTTAACCATAATTAACCAAAAAATTTCGAGCTCATAACCCAACTGGTTTGACCTTATCCTTGTTGGTGATATCCTTATAAATTAGAAAACCAAGTTTTCAAGTTTTATGGGATTCTTTCAACTTCTACCATTTATCATGTTTCCATGATTTAGAAGTTGATCTTGAAATATTAGAGGGCGTGGTGATATTTTAAATTTGAGATACTAGGGGTTTATTGGAAATTTAAAGTTCCAATTTATTGGTTTATGAGATATTAGAGAACGTGCTAATATTTCCAATGTTAGGTGTATAACCCAGATTTTATTTAGAGATCGTGTTTACCTAATGGGATCGCTTATCTTTGTGAATGGGATGTACATGACCATCATATATATTCTTTTATTTTTAAAAGAACTTTATGAGCCATAATATTTTTGAGAAATTTTGAGGGATTAATTTTCAAGCTAAAACGTGATAGGGAATGTTGACGATTTTGGATAGCCGTTATTTCCAAATTCTATTTCGAATGTCTAATTAGTTTATATCGAAAAACTTAAGAGAATAGGTTAAAATTTATGAACTTATTGAACGTTAAATGAATTAATTAAATTTAATTAACACAATCTCATCACGTAGCAGTAGTTCTGAGACGATCCGAACTTCCCCGGTAAGGAAAGCTCGGATTGAGTTGAGGACAAGACAAATCAGAACACAGACAGAAGAACATTTCACTACTTATTACAACAATTCCATTAGAATACAAGAATATTACATAGTATGAATAAATATTATACAACCGAAAATATCAGAGATTTACATACAATACTACAGCGGAAAAATAATACAAAACACTACTGAAAGAAATACACGGATACAGAGCTTTCCGAGTATCGTTCCAGCTGTAAACCAAGATCCTGTGAATATAAATCTGCAAAACCCAACTACTAGCCGCCCGTGCGGAAAATAGGGCACCCAGAGTTTAGGTTAAAACAATAAACTCCAGGTCAGTCATTTGACTGGTGTGAGAACTAAAACAGTTATTAATCTTTATTTTTAAAGTTCGGTAAATCAAGGGACCATGCCGTATAACACGGAACAGGTTTCCTCCCAAGAACACCAGTGCATTAAACAAACATCGCAATGCTAAATAAAGAACAATGAAGCTGTTATAAGATCTAGGTCCCATCACACAATGCAACGCAAGCCGGAGGATAGGGTTTTACCTTATAACAGCCAAAGAATGCTTTGATACGCGAAATTTCATCTTTTAATTTTAAATCATACTCCAACTGTAAATTAGCAAGAGAATGATTCCTTAAGTATTAACCCCGAAGGCCAAAACCAACATCAAACCAATACTCAGGAAACCATCCGTCTTAGCTCGTTTCCAGTCAGTTTCTGATTTTATATACAATCATAAATATCAATCATAGGCGGCATGGGTACCATATATCATGTCGCCATACTAGGCTCTACAAATAAAACCGCAAAATGTTGTATTGGAAATTGGATTTCCATCCGTGAACCGAGGCAAAAGACAGTCCTCTACCGATTTGAGACTCTCTAGCCCGAGCCTCAGGCAAGCGCGCAGACAAGCCTTGGATCGTCAGGGCTGGTCCACCGATGTGGATTATTATTCCTGAACAATGCGTTTCCCCGCCCTATGGGGCATAAATGAGCCAACGAATGACTCCATCGGTTCGAGAACGACCGATATAACCGAGGCGCCTCCAATTCCAACAACCACATGAGTCAAACTCGTCAGCCAGTTTAAGCACTGACGCCACTCCTAACTAGAAAGAAACGCATGTCCTCCCTGATGTACTCTCCAGTTTTTGGTTCACACCGGGGTGCGAGGCTCGCGAATTTAACGTTACACAAAGCGATGCCACGTAGGCGGTGCTTTGATCATCAACCACAACACTTTGCTCTTCAACAGACGCCTTGATCACTGCATCTTAGCATGCCACACAGGCAAACCACTCCATGCAACCGATATCAGTCACACAGAATGAAATCCAATGTCAGACACACAGTCCATTTACAAGTCCGTTCTGGGTCTGAACGAAACCGGAGGCACCTTGTACCTCGCATATCCATCGATCTCCAAATACGTCTGGACGATCACCAAATGATTCCCTCCTCTTGGGCATACAGGTCAATCAAGATCATCAGAAATCATCCAAACGATGTGAAGACCTCCGGTCTTCGACCACCGTCTTCATCTTCGACTTATCGTCGTATCAGTTATTCAGAATGGGATAAACCCGGTCTTTCTGAATAACTCGCGTATGTAATAAACAAATGTTACACAAACACAACATACGCCTCATTCCAATTCATCAGTCACTAACCGTGAATTAGTAAGAGAATAATTCCCCAAATATTAACCCCGATGGCCGAAACCAACATCAGATCAATACCCAGGAAACCATTCATCTCAACTAATCTTCAGTTAGTTGCTAAATTTCACATTCTTAGGGAAAGGTTCCCATTAATTTTATCGAAGATAAGTTCTTCTAAATTTGTTCTTTAATCTTCCTTTGGATATCATTTCAATCTAATTAAAGATTCATTAAAACTCCACTTAGTTTTTATCTTTAACTGGGTTAAAGAACCGATGTCTTTTAAAACACGGTTCACGATAAACCCAAAATCACATCACATTTCAGTCAGTCCCTAACTGTAAATTAGTAAGAAAAAAGTTCCCTAAATATTAACCTCGAAGGCCGAAACCAACATCAGATCAATACCCAAGAAACCATTCATCTCAACTAATCTTCATTTAGTTTCTAATTTCCTTAACTCCATTGGGTCAAAGAACAGTATTATTAAAGATACTATTCACGACAACCCAAAATCTCATTTTATTGTTAATCGGGTTAAAGAACAAGTGTTATTTAAAACACTGTTCACGATAAACCCAAGAATCAATTTCACTTCAATTCCAATTAAATATAAATTAATTGGTTTACTTCATTAAATCTAAATAAAAAGATTTAATCTTTCCTTAACTGGGTTCAAGAACAGTGTTAATGAAGACACCATTCACGACAAACCCAAATCACATTCAATATTATATTCAAGACTCTGAATAGAAAATATGTCGGCTTATATTCAATATCAAATTCTGAAACCAAAAAATATCGTATTGGAAATAACGATATAAATATATCTTTCAAATTTCCATAACCATATCTGTATAATCACGAAATCCAACATCGAAACATTCCGAAGATAATTTCGATTCAAATCCATTCCAATAAGTATATTGGAAATTCTGATTATTTTTAAAACCACTTCAAATCCAATTGATTTATTTAAAAATATTGGATTTAATTCCTAGTTCATAACTAGTTCATTTCGATAAAAATATATTTTTATCCTTTCAAATAGGGAGTTTTTCATCCCAGTTCTTTCAATTCGTATATTACGATTTTACAAAAATTATCGATATTTTTAATCATTTTATCAAGGTCCGTACAGTCGATTTCCAATAACGGTCGTCGAACTGCACTTACAGCGATCTTTTCTAAATTTGATTTGGATGTATCTCCAAATCCAACCGTTAGATTTCAACTTTCTAATATTCATTGGAAACCTCTTTTCGATACGAACCCAACGGTTCCGGTTTCAGAATAATCCGACGGTCGGATCTCCCGTAACGTCAATTCAAAGTCAATGGTCGAAATTCACGAACTGCCGCAGCGCGGCGCGTTCTATTCAGACCATTAAATATATATATATATATATATATTATATATATTACATCGATTTCCTTTTAAAACGTATTTTATAAATTGTTTTAAATTCGTTTTCAAAACGATTTCAACTTCATATTCAATTTCAAATCAAAATTGAATATTCCATATCATCAGTATATATATAAATGTTAATATTTTCAAAACGTTATATTTTGAAAACACTTCTTTTTCGATATTCGAATAAAATCGATATAAATATCGTTCACGTCAAAATGGCGCAGATCTAATCAACACGACTTTACATATTTCAATAAATTCGTTATTCTATTCAACAAATGAGTATATATTTTATTTCAACACATGGATATATATTTTATTTCAACACATGAATATATATTTGATTTCAACACATGAATATATATTTGATTTCAACACATGAATATATATTTGATTTCAACACATGAATATATATTTTAAAATATTCTTTATTTTCTAAATTGGAATGAGGCCCAATCAATTACCATATAAAGTTAATTATATGGATTCCATACAACACATGTATATAAAATAATGATAAATAATCAACCATCATCCAAAGTGCACAACACAACTGTCTGTCAACCTATCGATCGACACACAACTAATTATTGGGACTAGTGTATGTCAAATATCATCCTAATACCCGTGTGGGGTTTCACATCAACAAACACTGAATATTATTTGTGCAGTTGGGCGATGTGTAAAATTTATCGTCCCAATCAATATCTGTCAAAACAGTGTACATAAACAAACCGTCTGGTTTGTAAATGAATATTTTATTTTATTCACACACGTTAAAAATTATATTTTTAACGATAAAATATTTTATTTCAACACATGAATTTCTATTCAGTTCATTTATTCAATAAAATGATATTTTTATTTTTCTAACATATTTTAGAAAAATTTCAGCGGCATAACGACACGATACTAGAAACGGGACAAGGCCTAGTCTTATCCCCGGTCTAGTGATGGCCCACGCCATACACATATCAATCAAATCAATTTTATTTCACCAAACAATCAAATTCAAATCAACTAATCTAACCAACTACACAACCAAACAAACAAGTCCATGGTCTGTGGACGATAGTGTCGGGTGCTACTAAACACCGTCTGCATCCTAGTATATATTATAACTAGAAAAGAAAATTTAAAGTGAGAAGTTCTCAACCAAGCTAAATCCATTCACCGCGACTCTTCTTATGTAGGAAATCTTCGTCGTGCTCGCCCTTTGTCACTTTCGTTGTCCGTATTCACTACATATATAGAAACCACATTTTTATATTCTCTAGTGTATAAAAATCGTATTTTTAATTCGCTACTTATATTAAAATCGAATTTTTATTTTCACTTCGTTATAACAATTGAATTTTTATCTTCACTTTGTTATAAAAATTATATTTCCATATTGCTCTTCTTCAAATAAAGATTATATTTTTATAATTCTATCTAAATAAAAATCATATTTTTACTATCATACCTATATAAAAATCATATTTTTAATATGCCACTAGTATAAAAATAGTATTTTTAACCTCTCTATATTATAAAAATTATATTTTTAAACTTTCTATATTATAAAAATTATATTTTTATCACCTCTACTTTACATAAAAATCTCGCCTTTTCAAAAATAAGGTTTTCACCTTTTCAAAAATAAAGATTTCGCCTTTTCATTCTTCATTCACATATATAAAAAAAAATTTGATCTTTTTACTCTTCATTAACATATATAAAAATTTGATCTCTACTATTTTATCTTCATAAGAAAAATCGAATTTTTACTTCTTTATCTTCCTATTACATACGTAAAAATCCTATTTTTAAAATGAAGTGATTTAAATAAAAATCGTATTTTCCCTCTATGCAAAATCATATTTTTCATAACTTAGAAATCAAATTTTCATTTCCTTATAAATCTAATTTTCATTACCTTAGAATTTGTATTCTTCCCTCAACTAAAAAACAAATCTTTATACATTAAAATCAGTTCTTTTAATAAATAAATCAAAATCAGATCCTTACCTAATGAAGAAAATCACAACTTTATGTCATTAAAAATCATGGTTTTATGTTCTAAAAATAATCGAAACTTCCTAGTCATTAAAGATCGAGACTTTCAGCGAATAAAAGTTGAAACTTACAACGGATAAAAATATTAGAACTTACAGCTTTCAGCGAATGAAGGGGGGGCGGTCTACAACCGGCGGAGGTGGTCTAAGGAAGGCGCGGGCTCCTATGGTGGCGGCAGTGGCTTCTATGGTGGCGACGAACTCTGGTTTCCGATGGGGGAGGTTGAAGTTCGAATTGGGGGTTAAGCGAGAGGAGCGAGGGAAGAGGAGGAGGGTCTGGGTGCGGTGGTCCTTGGCGGCGACTTCATGGTGGCAGGCTTGGGCTTTGGCGGCGCGGTTTGGGGTTGCGAGGAGGGGAGGTTCTCATGAATCAGGGAGAGAGGAGGGTACACTCGTGTGGAGAGAGGAGGAGCAAGGAAGGGGGGCGGAATTCCGATCACCGACGGTGGGGGAGGGGGGATTTCCGGCGTGCCTCGATCGATTATGGGATCCATTTTTTTTATTTAATTATTTTAAAGAAAGAACTTACGGAAGAAAAGAAGAGGGAGGCATATAAAAGGTTTTTATATTTTATTAATTTTATATTTTATTCTCCTTTATGTTGACTTTTTATTTGACCTCAAAACGAGACCCAACGACTGTCGCTCCTAGCTAATTACCCCCATTCCGAACACAATAGGATATGTTTCGTAGGCCAATTCCATCGTTTCGACCAGTTTCCGTCAAATTTAAAATATAAATCTGTATATTCAATTTTAAGCGTGTATTTTAAATTACCGGGGCCACATACTGAGTCAAAAAATTCCAGAAAAATTATTTCTAGCTTCGTATCGACGATACGGTCCTAACAAAACTAATTTCGTTAAATTCTGAGACCGTTTGAAAAATGCCAATTTCTGGTCGACCCGAATTAATTGAAACTGTTCAAAACACGTTTAGCTTCGCCACGCTCACATATTGATTCGGAAAATTACGACTTTTGAAACCTAGCAATAATTTGACATCCCGGATCCAACAAAAGTGGTTTCGTCGAAAACCGATGTCTTTTGCAAAATTTCCATTTTCAAAGGCTTTATATATATTAAAATATATATAAATTCCATACCGACTTTTCTAAATTTTAAACTGGACATATCTTTCAACCTATAAAGTGAAATCTCAGTTTCTTACACCCGTTAGAAAGATATGATCAAACAGATTCCATTATTTCTTGTTTCGTCCAATTCCGACTTATATTGAATCCTGTATATTCATTTGAAATTCGAAATCGAATTTTCGAACTGCAGGGCCATTTCAGGCTCGTTATATAATTAAAATAAATCTATTCGTTTTAACTTCGTCGAGAATAAATTTTTGTCGTTATTATTTAAAATAAATTATTTTAAATATCCAAAATTCATTAAATTCGCCAAAAATAAAATTTTTAAACTGGCTCAGAATTTCCGGGTTGTTACAAGTTCATAATTGAACGTTAAATGAATTAATTAAATTTAATTAACACGAACTCATGATGTAGCAGTAGTTTCATAATTTTCGATATGAACTTCAATTGAGTATATGTAACCCAATATAAGACGGAATTCTTTGAAATAAGAATTATCCGGATCTATTGGATTATGGTTTTGTAATGAAAGAAAAAGATTTGAATTTTATTTTGTAAAATTTGAGATATGTCTAAAACAAATTTTCAGAAAAATCCCAATGCGGTAGTTCGCGATTTAAAATTTAAGTAGTTATTGAAATTGAGGTTTAGAACATTTAGAATTTTAGTAAGGAAAATTCTAATTTGTTGAGGACACGTATGAGAAGAATAACTTGATTTTTCGTATATGTTCTGTAACACCCAATCTGGTAACCTTCCGCTCTGATACCAAGTGTAACACCCCACCTCCGTTAAGGTCACTCACAAAGGGAATGCCTTAACTTTGGTGGAGCATTTTAGTAAACAGAACAGAAACTTACAAGACAGATAAAAACAGTACTTGAAAATTTTTAACTTTATTACAGCGGAAACAGAAATTAATATGTTTACATCCTTTCAATTTCAGAATTCAAGTACAAAATATCAGTCTTGTACAAAAGCCTTCAAAACACATAGTTTAAAATCATAATCCCCATGGAACGGAAGCTATACAGAGCCAAGCCATACTTTAAGCACTTCAAGCAAAGAGAAATCCGGATCAAGCTAAAGTATTTCCCTCCTTGGATAACCTGGAGGGGGAAACGGAAGAAAGGAGGCGAAACAACAAGGGTCAGACAAAAAGTCTGGCAAGTCCAGTGACTTTCAGCATATGAACAGATAATAATAATATGATATGAACATAAAACTGGATGTGAGATAACTATAACAGGTGTAGCAGATATAACAGAAAAACAGAATGATATAAACTATTGTTTTACACTCCTCTGCACTAATACTAGTATAGCAGAATTAGGTGTCACCCTAATGTCTAAATTGAAGCAGGAACGGGTACAGAATACTTTAACAGAAACAGAATGCTAATAATGGGCCCATTACTAGTGTACACCTAATTCCACATTCTGTCTCCATAGGGATAAATCTGTTTCTTCTTCTGTCCTTTTCTGATCGGGTAGTAAAGGCCCATTATTAGCATTCTGTTTCTGTTAAAGTATTCTGTACCCGTTCCTGCTTCAATTTAGACATCAGGGTGACACCTAATTCTGCTATACTAGTATTAGTGCAGAGGAGTGTAAAACAATAGTTTATATCATTCTGTTTTTCTGTTATATCTGCTACACCTGTTATAGTTATCTCACATCCAGTTTTATGTTCATATCATATTATTATTATCTATTCATATGCTGAAAGTCACTGGACTTGCCAGACTTTTTGTCTGACCCTTGTTGTTTCGCCTCCTTTCTTCCGTTTCCCCCCCAGGTTATCCAAGGAGGGAAATACTTTAGCTTGATCCGGATTTCTCTTTGCTTGAAGTGCTTAAAGTATGGCTTGGCTCTGTATAGCTTCCGTTCCATGGGGATTATGATTTTAAACTATGTGTTTTGAAGGCTTTTGTACAAGACTGATATTTTGTACTTGAATTCTGAAATTGAAAGGATGTAAACATATTAATTTCTGTTTCCGCTGTAATAAAGTTAAAATTTTTCAAGTACTGTTTTTATCTGTCTTGTAAGTTTCTGTTCTGTTTACTAAAATGCTCCACCAAAGTTAAGGCATTCCCTTTGTGAGTGACCTTAACGGAGGTGGGGTGTTACATGTTCATTACTTATGTTGGAACATATTCATATTACGTGTATAGACCTAAGTTATATAATGATTTATAACTCAAAGTTCAAAATTTATACGATTATTCATAAGTGAGTTTTAGTATTGTAATGATATACTAAATATGAAAGCAATAGTGAATTTCTTAAGTTAATCTACTTTCATATAGATTTTTGTTAGCGTTTGGTTGTTACATTTTGAGTTTTTCCTTAAGTAATTGCGGGGACGCAATTTCTGTAAGAGGGAAGTTTGCAATGACTCGTATAATCCATGATAATATATATAAATATTTTATTTTAATATAACATCATTAGTCAAGTGTATGTCCAAAAAGTCACTTTTTGCATATGGATGAATTTGGACTTGAGACCACTTCCATTAAGTTCAAAATGTCGTTTACGATAATAAAATCTGTAAACATCGATATGTTTGGAGTTAGTCAAATTTGGGACTTTAATTGGGGTTTGAGCTAGTAAGCCTAACCTACTTTCCTATAACCCCACTGCCCCTCTCCACCTCACTTCATTCCTACACTCCAAAGAAAATTGAAATGGGGAGGGGAAAGGGAAATTAAATTCCCTAAACGTAGTTTAATCCTAGGAGCTCCAATTCTTGTTCAAATCAAGTGCAAATCTAAGAAGAAACCTAGGTAAGCTCAATCTCCATCTTCTCCAACTTGTTTCCTCTTCAATCCTTTTTGTCTCCTAAATCTAATTCCTAGAAAATATTGTGTATTTGTGTTTAGGTTGAAGATTAGTGAGTTATATTGGAGAAGGGAGCTACTTAGCTTGGTTTCGCATCTCCTAGTCGATTCCAAGAATTAAAGGAGAGTACTTACGAATTCACATCTATGACTTAAGCTTATATGCTTGGCTAGTGTGCCTTTTCCACTTTGTGTTGTGAATGCATTTAGTTAATTGCTTAGAATCGTTGATTTACTTGCTTTTAGGTACGGGAAATTAAAATATTTTTGATTATTGGATATGATTCTTTAGGCGAAGTTCTTGCATGCTAGCAAGCTCTTATAATTTCCCTAAGCATACGAAGCCATCACAAGTCACCCGAAATCGTCGGATAGCGACGTTTCCTTTAAAACTCATGAAACTATTGCCCAGGTCTAAATTCAGTCGACTGAATTCTTAGTTGCTCTCGGGAACAACTTTGGACACAGGTCAGGCGTCTGAATTTTCCATTCAGCCGGCTGAATCATAGTCCAGTTGACTAAATGGATGGATTCAACCAGCTAAATTATAGTTCAGTCGACTGAATGGAAGGATTCAGTGACCGATTCCTGTACATGCACAAAATGTTGAAGTTGCACAGATTCAGCCATTTGAAAGAATAATTCAGACGTCTGAATTTGTTTTCAGCCGTTGACCAGTGGAAACCACGGTCAACAGTTTAGGTTGTTCCAAGCTCTTTCCCAGCTAAGTTTAGGCCCGTCTGGCCTTTTCCTGTGACTTTTCAGTTTCTTTGATTCATATATTTCTGTAGTTCAATTTTTATCGGCTTTCGATTTATTCGTTGTGAACGAGGTTATAATCTATTGTCATGAGATTTGATTTACGTTATTAAAATGTGAATTTTGAGATCGATTGTTATTGCAATTGATATTTGATGAGATTTTCCACCTCAAACTATAAAGGGTTTATATTCTTAGTGGATACCAGATCTTTTGTTGAAATGGTTTTTAATCCTACTTCGTTATATGAAGTTACTTTACAAATTTTTATCCAATCTACTAGTATATATTTATACAAACCTTTTTCTCACTTATATGAGAAATCCAATTAAACGCCTTAGTAAAAGCAAGGACTATAAACCTTTGCATTTGCATCCACGATTACTTCTTAGACCCGTTCGATTGAAAACTGTGGCGATGATCGTTTCGTACTTCTAGTGAAATATACGACTTGTTCGTAAATGTTCGAGTAGAGAAAGCGGTTATGAGACATGTAGCTTGACTCTTATACTTACTAGCTTGGTGTAGTTTACACTATATTTGATCAATTTTGATCATCGAGGATCTTCGAATCATTTTAATGATCTTCGGATCATCCTTGAATAACTTCGGTTTCGGTGGATTTTCGGATCATTTTGATGATCTTGGGATCATCCTTCGAGGAACTTCGGTCCCTATGGATCTTCTGATCATTTCGTATTAACGGGATATGTGATATCATATCTTAGGAATAACTTTATGATTTAGGATGAGATATCCTTATACAGAACTGAGTTTTCTTTGACATATTTTATGGACATTTTGAGGCTTCACATTTTACATGTGAACATTGTTGTCATTGCTTATATGTCATTTTCTATTTATATCTCTTATTCTATCTATGTTTATTATGATGAGTACAACTAGACTGATCCATTTATTGTTTATTTTCTTATAAATAATACTCGGGTCAGACCGAGGTATTACAGGTACTCCTTGACTATAACATGGATTAGCTTCTCCTTTATGCTAACGGAATTTGTTTAGTAGTTTTATCTTTCATGTATTTGAGACAGTGACTCATAGGTGTACATATTCTTTTGTGTAGTCCATGTACCTATTATTTTATGATATAGTGGATCTTACACGACCACTTATATTATGTTCACTCCTTATGTACTATATTCATATCTATTTCCGC
Source organism: Allium sativum (assembly GCA_030737875.1). NCBI lineage: Eukaryota > Viridiplantae > Streptophyta > Magnoliopsida > Asparagales > Amaryllidaceae > Allium > Allium sativum. Next base: position 276,927,295 of record CM060923.1, read on the forward strand.
CTTAGTGATGTGAATATCTGTGTCCGACTCTGATCATATTTTTATGTATTATATATTGATTTTGAATTATATATAGCTAAAGAGTGGTAGATTTGAAATTGAATTAGATGCGTCGGATTTCCTCATGAGATTTCATAAAGTAAGACCACATTATCCAACATGTTTAACGCTCATTCAAAGCTAATATACAAATGGTTGCTCCTCAATAGCCTTATTCTTCGGGTTAGTTGACATCATTGCTTGCATTGACCTTGATTAACGTGGGTACAAAGGTACGGTGTTACACGTGGGCTCGTGAGAATTGGAGACTTACGGAAGGAGGTCAGGCCCATCACATACTTGTAGTGGCTTGTAGTCAAAACGAGTTATGCACTAAATGAGTGAGTATCATTTTGACGTCCTTGTATTGGTTTACCTTACATAACTAATGAAAGCACATTTCATATTGGATTGCTTTAGATGCGACAGTTCCCTTTGGTGTCATTCTTCCCACTGGTGGCTGTTACTTGATCTACCGAGAACTTAGTTTGATGCAGATATTAGATGGAGATTTCATGCTTGATGATTCTTATCCAAATATACCTTATTTGAGGGTGAATGATAGTGAAGATTTGCATAAATCTCAGGATCATGAGTGGTGGCTAGCTAATTATTTCATCATCACCAGTTTGGACTATGTTAATTTTTGACGTCGATTCTACACTACATCACATACAACTCCTTTTATTCATGCCGCAACAGTTGATTTGTTTTGACTTCTGTTATCTGACCTGGTATTGTTCTCCCGATGCTTCCAGACTTGACGCAGTACGCACAAATATATCATGCTACACCTCTATCACAGCAGTGGATTATGGTTGGATGGTGGATATTCCGACAGCTATGAGTAGTGATAGATACGTCGATATTCCTCGTGCAGAGGTTTGTAACACCCCGTAAAAATAAACTTAAATAGACATAAGTTAATTTAATTTAAAATAATTAATAATAATCAATAATTAATTTATAGGCTGAAAAATAGAATTTTTAATAATTGGGAATTAGGCGACCAAAGTATTACTATTGCATTTGTGGTCGGATTCTGATTCTTTTTCATATTTTATTTACTGAAAACGGAGAACATATGTTATAGATATTAATAGAATAAGTTATGCGTAAATATTAACACACAAATTTTAAAATTTAAATATAATATATATATATATATATATATTTATATGGAATATATTAATTATGGATTAGCATGAAAAGAATATTCTAATTGAATTTGAATTTGTATGTATATATTTATATATAGTGATATGATGTTGAAATTTTGTGAACCATTTAAAGTGATAAGATCTACGAAATATAATTACTTTATAGTGTTTGTAACTTATCCAATACAAGGACACATCCGACAAATATTGTATCAAATGAATATAGATGTACGTTTTGTAAAAGGACGAATGTCCATATAACGATCATATACAACACTTGTCAGACGGGGCCAAATAATAACTAAGGGTTTAAATATTTATCTACATTAAATTTAAATATACAATTTGTAAATATTTTGCCGTTTTAGTACATGTGTACTAAATTATATATTTTTGTAATTTACTTCGTGTTTGCATAAATTATAGTAATTTACTTCGTATTTGCATAAATTATATATTTTTGTAATTTACTTCGTGTTTGTCGACATAATATAATCTTTGTGTTTGCATAAATTATATTATTAGTAAACTCTATCACACACATATAACATTCACTAACCAAAGTTACCTAAACAAACACAACTAAATCCTAAATCAATTTAGCCGTAAACAGTTTAATCAATATTGTGATAATAATAGCAATCAGAGGGTAACATGACGTAATATACATATACAAACAAGTAGGAATTAAGCAAATTACAAATTAAACCAGAAATCAATTAAATCCTAAAAATTAGGTTTAATGAAATTGCCTAATTTGGAGAACGAGAAGGGTGGAGAAGCTCGTAGATGGCGCCCAAAGAGGTTGGAGTGGTGGAGGAAGCTTTGGCAGCAAATGTGGAAGGAGATGAATAGTTGGAGGAGAGGATTAATTAGTGGAGAAGAAGGAATGAAGCTTTCGGTTTGCTAAAGGAGGCAATATCACGTAAATTTGCAATGGCTTCCAACGGCCGCCAACGACTATGGTTCCATCGGTTTCCAACGGTTTCCAGCGGATCCTAAATAACCGTTGGCGGTCATTGGAAAGTGGTCGGTGGAATAACAATCTATTCTAGTAGTGTAGTGAACCGATGTTTTTGAGGTTTGTAGCCTAACTATTATACTTAATAGTTATTGGCTAAGGTTTAATTTAGTTATCTTAATATACAATATTATGTTTTATTTCATAATGTTTTTTTATTTGTAATGTCCGAAGAATGGTTATTGGTACGACAATTTTAATTAGGTAATTATTTGTCTTTTGATAAGATAATTTATACTCGATTGTTACCAAGATTTTACTATGAAAGTTGTCTAATTAAGATGCTTCATGCATGCTTTTACCATATAAAAACACCTTAGTAAGTGCATCTAGGAAAATAGAATGTTAATCTATGCTTCAAGCCTATGTGTATGGCCTTTGGTTTAGGTTAAATTTTGTCTTTGTTCGAGTTGCTAAATTATATCAATGATGTTTTGAACGGAAATATACCCACCAGGGTATTTTCCATCAACAAACCCTATGTTTAGTCATTTGCTCATATGTAAGTAAAAATGGCCAGATGGGAGGATATCACAGTAACATTCTGAAGTTATAGTTTTAAGTAAACAAAAAAGAAATGAACAGTGTAAAAAAGAATACAAGCTTAATAACAATGAAAAGTTCATGAGACATTTTGCTTGGGAAGGTAACGTTATTAATAGAAACATCTGAGAACGTTGAGGGGATCAGCTGATGGGGCCATTCCAAGAATTAACTTTCGACTAATGGGGCCCATTCTAAGAATTTCCCTTTAATAGATAAATTCAGCTTGCAAGTTTCTACTGCTATGAATAGGGAGATGTCTATAATTTCAAATATACGTTTACAGGAATGAAGCAAAAGAAGCACGTGCTTCAGATCAATGTAGAAAGCAGCGTGGAACTTGAAGAGAAGGATGACATATGACATTAAATTGTTTGATGCAGCGGAAATTGGACAAATATGCCAGAGATAAGACAGAGATTAAACGTGGGGTGAGTGAGATAAAACTGAGATAAAACTGAGACAAAGGTTAAGCGCTTGGCTGATTCTGTAAACAAAACTAAACAATTGATTTGATTTACACCCCAAATTAAACTAGGTTAAAGCTTCAGTTGAGAAAATTATCCGGTCCATATCAATTTACTTATTTAGATCCACAACTTAACAAAATAACAACAAAACAAGATAGAAAAGTTGGTTTTACCTAGGCTTACATGTAGAAGCTCGATCACCATAGTCTACTTCAAGGTGTATGAACCTTTAAAATGTGAACATTTTGAATCTACGATCTACGAATTAAATCTCGAACAATATAAAGTTTGAACTTCATGGGTTGAATCCGGATTTGAAAACTTGTTGCTCCATGTTGCTCTAAGCTAGTCCAAGAGATAAACCCTGGACCAACAAATATTCTATTTACTATAATATATATTAAAATTAACTAAATCTATACTATACTATTAAAGATGAGTTATCTTTCGGCAACTCACAGGCCTCCCCTGATATGTGAAAGGACAGCACCTCAGCAAGACACGTGTATAATGTTAGCCTAACCGTCATCAAATTCATTATATCCTTCCGTGATTTGGCCTTTTCGATCTCCCGTAAACAACCTAATTCCTCTTTTTCCCCAAACATACGAATCCTCCTCTCAAACCGTACCTGCTCCAATTTGAGATTGGCGATCTAAATTTCTTCCTCATCTATCAATTGCTCCTGGAAGGCAACGTCGTTCTCCATTTTGTTGCCTGCCTCACTGTTTTCAACTCCTCGACGATTTAGTCTCACTGTGTTGTGCCATATAATGCTACCGTTCATTTTATGAACATGTTCCACCAACTGGTATGGTAAGTTATTATAACTTGAATGTTTATAGCGATTAAGTTATAAAATTGATAATGAATTAACAATTTTTTGTTCATTTTCCATAAGAAGCTTTTCTGCCTCTGCATCATAGATCTTTTTCCGTACCTGTGTTAAACTAAAATTTGTGTGGGGATGACAAGATTAATTATTCAGGTATAATTGATATGTCTTCGATTTTTTCCGATCATATAATAGATCGATTAGCCATAAATTACTTGCACTATTGTATGAATAGTTGCTTTCTTGCACTATAGTTAATAAGAACTCACAGATTTAATTTTGATTATAAATAAATTAATATGGATTGTTTATTTCTTGCACGATAATTTATTTGAACCACCATATTTAATTTTGATTATAGTTTATTTCAAGTTGAATTATTGTTAGATCATTTATTTGGAAATGTATGTCCTATGTGTAAATATTAAGAAAATTAAATGCACTTTATAAAGTCAACTGATATACATGACTTATTATACAATTGGTCTCATTAGTGCTCATTGAGAAACCTGCAACAATAATCGTATAATTCGGTCTTTGCTATTTTTTTAACCATATACATAAACATAAATTAGAATTTGATTTCACTATTATGTGGTATATTGGTTTTGGACATAACTAAAATGAAATTGTCCATGAGGTAGATATCTGATTTGTAAAGATTAGACAATTAGCTCAAGCATTGATTTTTTTAATTTTTATGGAGCATTTATTTGATATTGTTGATATCTTCATTGAAAAGTATTGTAATCATGCTTTGTTGAGTTATCATAAAGCACACTTTTAACATGTTACAAAAGGATCAAGTTCCATGTCATTACAAGTGACAACATCCTATGTCACCAAGAATATATTCACTTATCCTTAAAACAATAATAACTTATTGATAGTTAACTGAGAGATGGACAAAAATAAGAGTAGCAGCCTTCAAGTATTGAAGCACATGAAATTGGTAAATGCTATTATACATGTTATAGTTACTGATCAGTGTACATCTTATCCATGTTACAGACAGAAAATTAACTAGGAGGTAGCCACTACGGCTTTAAAGAATATAAAAGAGACCTAGGATCAGATCAGAAGGTTAAAAAAATTCCATAAATTTTACTTTTTATCTTAAAGTATGATAAGTTGCTATAATTAGTTAGTTCTCTTTTGATTCAACCTTCCCGATGTTTTGGCCTTATTTTAGAGAATTTCCATTTTCTCATATGGTTAGCAATAGTTATATATATATATATATATATATATAGAGAGAGAGAGAGAGAGAGAGAGAGAGAGGCAGGTTCAATGGCACCTCAAACAATGGAGCACCCCTTTGGACTCCCTCTTTTCCACCACACAATCACTTTCTCTCTCCCTCCATTAACTCTCTCTCCTCCTCCACAACATTCTTTGATATAAAGGAGAGGTGGAAATCAGGGGGCAAATGGGGTGCAACCGAACGCTTGCCATGTGTGTGTGTATAACATACTATGGACCAATCTCCATGTTATTGCAAGTGACAACATCCAATCTTTATGCATATATTCTCATTTCCTTAAACGATAATAACTTCTTGGTAGGTTACTGAGAGGTGCAAAAATATGCGTAGCAGCCTTCAAGTATTGAAGTACATGAGATTTATTGATGTTATTACACATATTATTGTTACTGATCATCGTATATCTCATCCATGCCACAGATCGAGAACGAACTAGGAGGTGACCACTATGGCTTTAAAGAACATAAAAGATGCGTGGAACCAAATCAAAATTTCCATAAATTTTGCTTTATATCTTTAAACTATGATAAGTTGATAAAATTAATTAGTTCTTTTTTGATTCAGCCTTTCGGATTTTGTTGGGTAAATTTTAGACTATTTTGTTTCCTGGTATGGTTAGCAATAGTTTATGTACATGACATTGGCGTTAGGTTTTTTTGTTTTTAATTTTAAGCTTTGTTGAAGATGGATAAATTATAATATCTACATTAGGATTTCAAGCTATTCATAGTTTTAGCTCCTCTTTCCAGGTTATCTTTTTTGGTTATGATGACTTGAACTCTCTGTTTTGATTTTGTTTTCAGCTGTTGTGGCTTCTCCTTATTAATTCAATCTGTCTTTCCCATTTCTATACTTTTTCTCTTGCATTCTTCATTTTTTACTATATCATAAATAACTTTTAAAATATTAGGATCAACCATTAGTTAGCTTTATTTCATTACATAACGATAATCCTTCTTGGATATATGTTCCAATCAGTTTTCCATAAGTATAACTTTCATATGGAATATTGACTTTGTCTTTTCTTAATGCTTTTCTTACTCTTTCCGCAAATAAGGAAGGAAGGCCATCTATGAACTTTGATTTCCAGTGAGAACTATTGCTTTCTGGTAATTCCATCACTCTATTTAGAAATGTGTCTTTATACCATCTAAAATCTGTTAAAATTTTACATCTTAAGTTTTGTAAAAGGGTACGAGTATTTTCACTATTGTCATATATTCTTCCCGTAAAATATTCTAAAATAGTAACTATTAACGTATATACAGCATTTTGTACTACTGTCCATCTTCTTGTTTTACAGTATTATAAATTTCACTTTTATTTGCTGGAGATAGATAATTATCCCACCAACCTTTTAGTTGGCCTGTAAATCCAGCAACTATCATTTTTGCGATAGTAGTATCAGAATTTCCATTACTTTTACAAATAGTACTATACATAAGCATACGATGCGCAATATTATAAATTTGTTTTTCAGAATATCCATCTATATTCCATTCATAAATTTGTTTACCACTATAACTAATAGTAACAATATAATCTTGTTCTTCATGTAACGTATCCATTGGCGAAGGTCTACTATAGTAGAATAGTCTTTGATTTGGTTTACCATATTTGTCAAGTTTATTGATTTCATCCTGAACAACCTTTTTATAGTTATCAGTATTTTCTAGGTTAGATGAAAATTCCTCTTCAAGAGTGTTTATTTTCATATCTTTAAACTTTTCTTCTAAGATTTTTTTCAAAATCATTTGTTGATTTTAATTTAAAATCTTTAATTTCAGGTGGTGGTTGAAGGGTAGAAGATGAGATAACGTCAGTTATGTCTATTAAATCTCTTGTTTCTATTTGGACATTATATTTTCCTTGACAAATTGCAGAGTATACTGCTTCTATCCTATTATGTAACGAACATATTTGTCCTCCTAAAATATTTAGATATAAGTTTGTGTAATTTTGTTTTTCTAATATTTGATTTATATGTTTTACAGTAACTTGTAAAGTATCATTTTCAAATAATTTTGAGAAGGCATTAAAATTTAATATTTTTCCAATTTTATCAATTTGAAAAGATGATTGAGGAGGATAAATTCCTTTAACAATACTGCCGTTTAACAACTTATAATCTCTTTCTATTATAGAAATATAGTGTTCTATGTAGTTTGATACAAACCACGGAACAAAAGGAAATACTATGTTCTTTTCAGATGTAAATTCATAAAATTTGTTTTGAAAATAATTTTGTTCCTCTTTTGAAAAACTTTCAAAGAACCATTCTCTAAAAGGTTCCCATTTTGGTAATTTAAATTCATTTTTAATTCTTTACCTGGCCAGAGAACCAGGACTAAAATCTATTTTAGTCGTATTATCCATTTAAATAGAAAAATTCATTTCAGATTCGGTCATATCCGCATCTTGAATGTTGTAAACGCCCTTGACAATATTATTTTTATTTATATGTAATTTTTCAACAGGATTATTTCATTTAGTAATTTCTTCATCATTAGTTTTCCTTTCATAAGTTGAACTTCTCGGTGTTTCAATAGTATAGTCTAATGGTGAGATATGGGAATAAAATGATTTTCTTCTAGATATATTATACCTATCAGATCTGTTTATAATAGATTCACAAGGATAATTGTCCATATGTATTTGGACAGATCCTTCAGGGTTTTGAACAATACTAGTTATATTATTGCTAATCGTAGACTGTGGAGGCACAACCTTTTCTATTTGCCAACTATCAGGTAGTGGAATTTCTTCCCACTTTATCGGCCTTCTAGTAGTAATATTTGACTTACTGAAATTGGTTTCTATTATGATAGTTTCATTGGAGGGTTTATCTATCATTTTACATTGGGGATTTAATGTATGAAGTGGTTTATAATAGATACGGTAACATAACTTCTGAACCTGGAACATAGTTATAACCATGTGTTTTTATGTTTAAGTAAGTGCATCTAAAACATTAACATCGGTTAAGGACAGTTGCAAGTTTGGATAAACATCAAAATAAACTGGTCCATGCGCTAAACTAGATTGTATTGATCCCATTAATGATTTTTTCCAATTCATATTTCTACCGTCCATTAAAGCTAATATAAAACTTTCAGGTAAGCCTTCTAATGTTAGGGGTTTTAACGCAATTTGCACTAAACCTATATGAATAAACTTATGAGTTTGTCGATAAGGGTTAATATCCTTACTTCCTAACAATTTTATAACCATTTCATCATTGTTTAAAGAGACAGATTCTTCAGTAGTTTTAACTACTTGTTTTAAACCAAGTTTTTCAAAAGTTCCTAACTGGTATATAACCTTAGGTTCAATTTTGGGAATTGTCCATTTATTAAGTAAATCTAAATTATCATGGAAATCATATTCTTGTTTAATACTATTTTGGACAGCATCTCTTTTCCAGATCATTTCTATTTTTTAGGTCTGTATTGAATTATATCAGTCTACTTCTATGTAAACCATGGCTCCGATACCAAACTGACACCCTATCAACCACAATACTACAATCCAGAATTGGCTAAAAGCTGGGCTGTTACAGTAACCGAAGTAAATTCCGGAGCTACAGTGACCGCAACAGTGAAGCCACAGTGCACTAAAGGCCGGAAAGCTACAGTAACTGGCAAAAAATTCTGGATAGGGCGGTGTTTACAGGATCAAAGTAAAATCAAGTCTCTAGACAAACCACCAGAATTTAGTGACCAACTTGAAATATCATGCAGCAACAATAGAATAAACATGTCAATGTAAAATTTTCAAAGCTAAATGTTAGTAGGAATTTTACATGAAGACAATCCGTCTAACAACAATTTGGACAAAACACATAAATGTGCCAAACAAAGCCCAAATTAACACCACAAACAACGGCATTATAGCACTACATGTTTTCCAAATTGTCATTGCCAGAGAATCTTCACAACCCTAGCTTTAAAAGTTTTAACCTTACTATATTCATTCTTTTGCCAGCTGCATATTATTTCATTTTAGACTGAATTTCAGTGTTTTGGTTCATATACTTTATTTTACTTTACATGCTTGATATTAGATCATTTGTATACACATAAGTAAACATGATATAATTCAACACATAAGGATTTAGCCTGCCATTCAGGCTGTAACAAACACAATAATGATATTAAACTTAATAAACAAGGAAAAAAATGAAAACAAGAAAGACTTACAGAGAAGTTGCAGCAAACTTTTCTTTTATTCCAGCAGTAGAACACTCTTACAGTACTTGAAAGTACACACTTTATTTACAACACCCACTCTAAGTTCTGAGTTCCATACTGGGGGAACCCTCTATTTATAGGACTTTACAAACCGACTTAATAAAACCGACAGACATAAAATATTATACAGACTCCAAACTATCACATAAAATATTCCTACCGCCTTTAGAGCTTTCACCGCCTTCAGAAAACTTCCAAGCCACGTATATGTACTTCCAACACTGTGTCTATCAACATTTTATCGCCTCTGCACATACTTCCAAACTTTTGCCTTTACATGTATATAAACTTCCAAATGATGATATGGTTCTTATCTTACATGGCTTATTAAGTTTTTTATTCTCAATTTTTGCGGCTAATACTTCTGGCAACTTCACCTTTTAACTTGTTGTTTTACCCAGAAAATTTCCTTTGAACTGTTCAAATACTGCATCAATGTCTTCTTCTTCATCAAGAAGGTCGTCTTGTGATTTATCCACAACTTCTTTCCCTTTAGATGACATCATAGATGTATCGGATTTTGACTCTTCGTCTTAAGATTTTTGACTAAATCTTTCTTCATTTCTTCTAGGTAGGATTGGATGATACCTTCCCTTGTAGCTATGCCTTTTTGCACCTGTAGTCTCTTGCCGATGTGTTCAAAAGGACTCGGAGAATCTTTCTTCTTAATTTTTTCGCTTGATAATCTTTTATTGTTTCTTCTATTAGAAGAATAAGTTCATGCTCAAATATCTCTCCGGTAGATTTATCAATTTTCATTAATTTATCCCAAAATTTTGTATAAACGAGCATCTTCGAAGGCAAGGAATACCCTGTTGAGTAGTACTTATCTCCGGTACCCATTTCCATATGTATGGCATTGAAAAATCTATAAAAAAAGTACATTGGAGCCATTCCTTCAATCCAATGTCTTTTTTCATTAATTTCGCTTATTTTTGGTGACATATCAATCCAATCAGAATATAAATCTTTAAATTTTTCTGGCAAAATTTTTAAGGATGGACCAAAATTTATCCACCACCGAACAAACCAATTGGGGATCTGGCGTTTATATAATTCGCCACAAATTTTTATGAACCAAGAATGCCTGCTTTTATTATTCTCACGAGCGTCATGGCACGCGCTTCGCGCGTGGATTATTATTTTTAAAATATCAAAGCCAATATTTTAAATACTTCTATAGGTAAGCATAACCCATGGCATATTTCTTTGATTGAAAAAAGCAAAAAATTCAAGAAAAGAGAGTCTTTGCGCTATGTCAATATTTGGCATAATGCAATAAATATGGAAATGCATGAATAGATGGAAGGATGCAATATTTACCAAGTGGGGCATGTGCTCAAAATAACTAAAAGCAGACTGAAGGAGTGGAACAGATGCAGGCATAAGCAGTTTAATAATATTAAAAAAATTATACAACAAATGTAAAGGTATACAATAAAAAATTGATTTGGCCTACGAAGTAAATGCATGTATAAAATTTAATTTGCACCCTCTCCACCAATAATTAACTCATATTATCATCCTTTGGTATGCATTTAAAAGAATTGATTTGGCCTACGAAGTAAAGGCATGTATAAAAATTGATGTTGCCTATGAAGAAACGATGGAGAATGGTAGGAATAATGGTGGAGTGGGGAAATGATGGAGAATCTTAGGCGATATTTATAGAGTTCAAGCATTAAAAATAAGGAACCCTCCAGTTGCAAAATTTAAGGTATTTTGAATTGTTCATGCATAGGTAACCGAATTTTAGCCGATTCAATGCTTATCGGAAATGCAGTAAATGCTAGAAAAGAGCATTTAAAAATAAAAAAAATGTCAAGTTGCAAAATTTAAGGTGATATTTTGAACTATTAATTAAGATATTAATGAATATGAGAATTTTAAGAAATTGACTATTTCTAGAAATAGAGCAATTAATATTATAGGAATGAATATGAGAATTTTAAGGAATTGACTGTTTCTGGAAATAGAGAAACTAATATTATAGGAATGAGTATGAGAATTTTAAAGAATTGACTTTTCTGGAAATATGGATATATGATTATCATTTATATGGTAACGCATATATCTCCTTTTCCTCCATTACGCATATATGATTTGTGCAATCGATAAACATATATATGCTACGCATATAAACATATATATAAACGCATATATAAACATTCTCAAACTATAAACAATTTGGATTTCATGTTTATATGACCATGCATATATGTTTATCATAATAAATAAATATATGCTTATCATAAAGCGCATGGTCATATAAACTTATAAACATAAAGTATGCCAAGACCACGCACGAAGCGCATATAAGCATTTGGATTTCTAATGAAATTGTTTTTAATATATGCTTTAAATTATTTTAAGCATATATGTCTAACTTGATAAGCATGGCAATTAATTTTGATTGTTTAATACATGTTCATATGATAATGAGTAAAAATAATTGCATAAAATTTCAAAAATAAATATTTCGCAAATTCGCTACATAATCCATTATCTACTATAGGAGCATTTAAAAATAAGAAACCGTCAAATTGCAAAATTTAAGGTGATATTTTGAACTATTAATAAAGATAGGAATGAATATGAGAATTTTAAGAAATTGACTGTTTCTATAAATAGAGCAATTGATATTATAGGAATGAATATGAGAATTTTAAGGAATTGACTATTTCTGGAAATAGAGAAATTAATATTATAGGAATGAGTATGAGAATTTTAAGGAATTGACTGTTTCTGGAAATAGAGAAATTAATTTTGATTCAGCAAATAGGAAATGTAGGAGATAATTTCGAATAAAGGGCATTTTCGGTAGTTTGCGTGTACACCAAAAAAGTGTGACACCAAACCTATTCCGATTATTAGTAAAGATTAGTAAAGATAAAGAAGCACTCTATATAGTGCATCAACATAATCCCAGTAGTTAAACTTTATAGAAATTTTCTTTTCTGAAACAAACATTTCCTTTTCTTTTAGGGCTGATAATCCCCACTCTTCAGGTAGTATTAACCTTCTAATTAATATTTTATTGAAACTGTAAATATTTGGATCATTTCCATGAAAATGTGTTATTTCAGTTGTTTCAGTTCCCTTTGAAATTGCTTCATAATAACCCCTTTGTTTATATTAAGTTACAGCATAAGATGATGTATCAACATACCTTTGCACTAAGGCCCATGGATTATCTTCCCTATTTACATCAAAGAATTCTAACAGAAGTATTACTCCTTTATAAGCACTTTCTTCATATGAAGCTATATTTCCTTCATTTTCTTCATTACCAGTGACACTAGCATAAGTCTCAGTCTGGTTTTCTTTGGCTATAAATTCCATAAACTTTTTATATAAAGGATCATTTTTATCCATAGGAATATTATTCCTTGACGAACTTAACGCAATATTTTCTGCTATTAGCTGTCTACTACCATGTTGAGCCAATATATTGCCTCTGCCTCTCCCTCTATTAGAGAGATATCCCCTGGAGAAATTACTTCTTCCCCTAGGTGTCATTATTCTGTAAATATTCACGAGTTAAAAAATCAGGAAGATTATTTTCTTCTCCTTTTTTATAAACAATTTCAAAATCAAAAGGTGCTAAATGAGCTTGCCATCTTGCAAACATTTGTTTAGAAATATCATGCTTAAAGTCCTTATTAAACATGTATTTTGCTGATTTACAGTAGGTTTTTATAATGAATTTTTGATTGTATAAATCATCTTGAAATTTTAGTACACATTTTAGTATCGTAAGAATTTCTTTTGCAACGGTTGCATAGTTTTTCTGACTGTTATTCCATTTTCCAGAATGAAATCTTACAAGATATTCCTGTTTTGTCTTCGGGTCTAATTGTTTCAAAATTCCACCATATCCTATATTCGAAGCATCCGTTTCAATGATTTTTTGCCAGTTTGGATTAGCAAGCATTAAACAAGGAAGATTTTTTACCTTTTCCTTTATTTTTCTTACTGCTTGCGTATGTTGATCAGTCCAGGGACCGGGATTCTTTTTAAGCCTATCATATAAAATAGCTGCGTCTTTAGCCAAATTCACATAATAGGATGATACATAGTTTAAACTTCCTAGAAACCTTTGTAATTGAGTATCTGTTATTTCATCTGGGAATTTCGAAGCAAATTCTAAACTTCTATTTATAGGAATAATTTTTCCTTTTTCTATATTATGGCCTAAAAATCTTACATTTGTCTGAAAAATAGACATTTTTGGTTTAGATATTACTAAGCCATTCTGTATCACTATTTTCTTGAAAATGTCTAAATGTTTAAAACGAGTTTCAATATCTTTTGAGAAAACTAAGATATCATCAATATAAATGATTATAAATTCACTATAAGGAATAAAAATATCATTCATAATTTTTTGAAATTCTGAAAGAGCATTTTTTAGTCCAAACGGCATAACTCTCCATTCATAATGTCCTATAGGAACATAAAAAGCAGTTTTGTATTGATCATACTCAGCAATATGTGTTTGCCAATATCCGAATTTTAAGTCAAACTTTGAAAATATAATAGCATCAAATAGTCTATCTAATAAATCTTTTTTATTAGGGATTGGATGCCTTATCCATTTTAGAACTTTATTTAGAGGTTTATAGTTTATTACTAATCTAGGAGCGCCTCTTTCTTGCTCACTATGTTTATAAACATAAAATGTTGTACAAGACCATGGAGATTGTGATGGTCTTATTAACCCTTTTTGTAAAAGAGTTTCAGTTTCTTTTTTACATAATTCTAAATATTCAGAATTCATTTGGCAAGGTCTTGCTTTAGTCGGGATTTTCTTTTCATCAAAATCATCTTCATAAGAAAGACTAACAATATGTTTTTTCCTATTCCAAAAAGCATTTGGATGTTCATTGCATATCTCTGCAGAAAACATGTTGAAAATCATTTTGATTTTTTCTTGTAATTTAGGATTTTTTTAGTTTTTTCTTCTATTGTCAATGTTTGTATTTCTTGTTTGAGAAAATTTAAATGTAATGTTTTTTGTGTGACAAGGTCTTTGATTTCATGTAAAACTTTTGTAAATGGTTTTGTTATAAACTGAGATGTAATAGATTTATTTTGATAGGTTCGTGTTATTCCATTGTTATCAACATGAGTTATAGGATATATCTTATCTATAAAAGGTGTTCCTAGTATCACTTGATTTGTAATATTCTTTACTAGTAAAAAACTTGTTGGGATACACGTTTTGTCTTTACATATATAAGCTTGTGGAAGTTTAAAATTTATATTAAGTTTCTCTCCTCCTGCATATCTTAATGAATTTGTAGTTTTATTAAAAATATCTAGTAGGTATTAATCCTTCTTATATTACATTCATATCTGCACCGCTATCAACTAATGCAGTTAATTCTTTTTGAAAATAATTATTAATTAAAAGTGTAATCTTAACAAACCATTTTTGTGAGATAACAATATCTAATGTAGATAGAAAGTCCCTTTGTTCTGAAGAACTTTCTTGATTACTATCAAAAGTTGTAATTTGTCTTGATGTTTCTAATAATGATACTCTTTCATCTAGATCTTTATTTTTGTTTTTAATTACTTGAATTTCTCTCTTGAGATTTTGAATTTCTTCAGTAAGATCCTGTATGGTTGTAGGATATTCTATATTTTATCTTTCTTTAAGGAGTTTATAAACTTCATTCATAGAATATGGATTTTGAGATATTTTTGTTTCTATGCTTGTAGGAGAAGTACTATTTTGACTTGTTTCCAGAATATCCTCAATTTGATCTATTAGTTTGTATCTTAATTCCGGATCTTTTACTCTTTTTAGAAATTCTAAGATACTATTGTTAGTTAAAACATTTATATCCAAATTTTGAAATTGTGATAAATTTTTATAAAATCCCTCATTTTCACTTTCATTATCATTGATTGGATTTAAACATGGTTGGCCATTCATACATGGCTCACAACATTCCTCAGATAAAGATTCATCATCGAATATTTCAAAATTTTCTGAATCGGAAGAATTAGTCCCAGATTCTTCATTTTCTGTACTATCTTCTGAATCAGAATTTAGTAAAAGTTTGGATAACGTATTTTTTAATTCATCATCAACATTTAAACTATTAATTTTCTTTTTTAACTTACATCTATTTGCATAGTGTCCAATTTTTCCACATTTATAGCAATGAACAATTTTCCTTTTCTTTTTATTAGATCTCTCTTCTTTTCTTTGGGCTTTTTGTTCTAATTTTTTCTTAGAATAATGTTTCTTTTTCTTTTTAGGTTCAATAGCTTTATTATTTTTTTAGTTTTTTATGATTACCTTTATTGGTTGGAATATCCATCCCAAATTGGCTACAGAATTGTCTTAATCGATTTCTTTCTGTTAACTTTTGTCATTTATTTGCTGATTTAGCTTTATTTCATTACATAGCGATAATCCTTCTTGGATACATGTTCCAATCAGTTTTCCATAAGCATAACTTTCATATGGAATATTGACTTTGTCTTTTCTTATCTATTTCAACTTCAAACCTCTATATTTTATCTGATTCCTATATATACATATACATATATACATATACATATATACATATATACATACATATATACATATATATATATATATACATACATACAAACATATATACATGCACACACACACACACACACACAAATATATATATATATATATATGTATATATATGTATATATATATATGGTAAATTGTTTTAAAACCTCTTTGCATATTACTTATTCCTCTTATATGATATTTTCTTATTACTCTTACTATACTTTATTTTATCTTATTCCTATTAATTTACTCACTATTTTATTAACATTATTCTCATATGATTATTAAACTTTACCTTATACACTACACACCACAAGATAATTGATTTTTATTTTTATAAAAGTGAAAAAAATATTTTTACTTCTTTACATCTACATTTGACATGATTTATTTACATGTTTCCAATTTTCCACAAAATTGAATTGCTGCATGAAAACTTGGACGCTTGAATAATTTACAGTTTTGAATTTCTAGGAGTGTAACTAATATAAACTCCCAGATTCAATTTTGATTATAGCTAAGTTCCAGTTTAGTGCTATAAATCATGAGATGACTACTCAACCCCAGATAGTTGCCATAGTTTTGATCTTTTCATAGACTTGACTACTTTAGAGCATTTGCAGATCAATAAAATTTAGGAACCAAATCAAAAGGTAAATTCTTTTCCATGAGTTTTACTTTGTATCTTTAAAGTATGATAAGTTTCCGTAATTAATTAGTTCTTTTTTGGTTCATCCTTTCAGATTTTATTTGGGTAAACTTCAGGCAATTTTATTTTCAGATACGGTTTACCAATAGTTTATATACATACCATAGGCTTCAGTTATTTATTTATTTATTTATTTGAATTTAAACTTTATAGAAGATGGATAAATTGTAAGATCTACATTAGGATTTCAAGCTATTCAATGTCTTAACTTCTCTATCGAGGTTATCCTTTTTGATTTTAATGACTTAAACTCTCTGTTTTTGTTTTGTTTATAGCTTCTGTGGCTTCTCCTTATTCATCCCGTCTGTCTTTCCTTTTTCTAAACTTTTGCTTCTATATTCTTCATTTTGTTACTATATAATAAATAATTTGTAAAAATTAGGATCAAACAATATCTGTAAACATGATTATCAACTTCAACTTCACCAAACTTCTGTTTTTTTTAATCTTATACCTTATATATATATATATATATATAATTTGTATTAAATCTCTGTGCATATATCTTATTCCTCTTATATGATATTCTCTTATTTCCCTTAATATATTTTAGTTTATCTTTATTCCTATTAATATGCTAGCTGTTTTATCTCTGTTTTTCTCATATGATTATTAAAATTTACCTTACACACTGTAGGTGCTAGAATTTGTGATCTTATTTATTGCTTACACACCACTTGGTAATGGATTTTTATTTTTATGAAAGCAAGGAAATTTTATATTAACTTCTTTACCATAAATTTTACTTTGTATCTCTAAAGTATGATATGTTGCTATAATTAGTTAGTTATTTTTCATTCAGCCTTTAAGATTTTTTTGGCAAATTTAGGCATTTTGTTTTCTGATACAGTTGGCAATAGTTTATATACATACCATAGGCTTCTGGGTTTTTTTTTTCTTTTTTCTTTTTTTCTTTTCTTTTCTTTCCAATTTAAGCTTTATTGAAGATGGATAAATGATAATATCTGCATTAGGATTTAAAGCTATTCCTAGTTTTAGCTCCTCTATCGAGCTTATCCTTTTTGATTTTTGGTGACTTGAACCCTCTGTTTTATTTATTTTTAGTTGTTGTTGCTTCTCTTTATTCATTCAAGCTGTCTTTCCTTTTTCTATATTTTGCTCCTGCATCCTTTATTTTTTACTATATAGTAAATAACTTTATACGCTAGGATCAAGCACTATTTATAAACATGTTTATATACTTTAACTTCACTAAACCTCTGTATTTTAACTTATTCCTCGCACACACACGCACGTACACACACATACATATATATTATATATAGGAAAGACTACTTGGACAAAAAAAATTGACAAATTTGAAGACATAAAACCTCAACCATTAGATTGCCCACTACAAGAAAAATACCCTATTGCAACTAGCTATTTGCAACAGGCAACAAATGACAGTTGCAATAAATGATATTTAGCAACAGACCTATTATAGCGGTTGCAATAGATAAGATTTAGCAACATGTCTTTTCTTCCTGTTGCGAAAAGTATATTTATAGCAACTGCGCTTTCCTTCCTGTTGCAGAATCATACTTTTAGCAATAGTGGTTCCATAACAGTTGCAACAAATATATTATTTGCAACTGCGCTTGCAAGCCAGTTGCGAATAAATATTTTTCACAACTGTTTTCGCCACTTGCAATAAATGTATTTACTGCAACTGGTAAAGACACTTGCGAATAACATACTAAAATTAAGTATCAACTTTTATTGATTAACTATTTAATTGTAATAGTTGATAGTTATATAAAATACTTAATATTTAAAATGTTATATAACATACTAAAATTAAACACATTCACTTGTCTAAAAATGCAATAACATTATAACATGGCTTGCTCAGAATTCCATTTGCTAACTGTCATGTTCGTATTGACACTGCATGCCTTTTAATTATCTCAATGCTCAGAACTATCCTTTAAAAGTTTACTCCCATGCTTTTTTTTTCTTAAGCAGTATTGAAGGATTGTATTTCTATTTATCGTAATATTTTCTGGTGGATAACTTTCAAGCTATTGTCCCACGAAAACCTGTGAAAGTAGGAGCATGACTCTTTAAAGGAATTAGAAGTAATGTCTCCTTAATGATGGTACTCATCTACTCACCCTTTATTTCCGTATGTCTAAACAAGTACACGTATATCTCTGCTAAGTGTGTACTGTCTATGTTAATGTCGGGAGCACTGTAAGGGTGCGTTCGCAGCAAATAAATGGCACGCTGAAGTTCTTGTTCGCGTCGGACGCGTCCGACGCGTCGGACGTGAATATCATTTTCCACGTTCAAATGAAACGATTGCTGAACGTTGAAAATCAAGTCGTTGGCGTCCGACCGACGCGTCGGACGCCAACGGCTTGATTTTCAACGTTCCTCCCACACACCTATAAAACCCTCTCACCTACACCTTCCTCTTCATCCACACTACACTCCTCCATTCCTCTTCTAAAATTTTCTTCCACATTATTGAATTTTTCATTTTTTAGTATGACCAATCGAAAGGTTGCACATCACTGGTCGTTTACTGCAACTCAGATTATGCTGCAATGTTCGGTTGATGCATATGGTGCTTGTGGCATCAACAAAAAAGGTGTACATAAAGCAATTGCAGAAAAGTTCAACGATGCAATAGAAACCATTCCAGACATCGTACCGATTGACGAAACCAAGATCCGAAACAAATATGACAGTCTTCGACGAGATTGGATGAAATGGGATGCACTGATGAACAAGACTGGCGCGGGTTGGGATGCATGCAAAGGAACGGTCTCTGGAAGCGATGAATGGTGGGAAGATCGTGTTAAGGTCTGTAAATTTATTTTGTTACCATTCCTTTGTAGACAGTTTCTTACAATTTATTTCTTACATTTAGGAATTTGGAACGAGTGTCTTGAAATATAAGAAACGACCAATAGATAACTTAGAGCTGATGCATCAATTATTTCGTGGGACGAATGCAACTGGTCAATCGTCGTACACTCCTGCTGCTAGTGTACAACCGTCGCAGACTGACACGCCGCCATCAACACAAAGCATGTTTTACAGGACATGGAATTTTGATGGGTTTTTTTGGAACCATTGGAAGACACGCAAAATAATCATATTCCAAACTTGAATTCGCCATCAAATCCTCCACTGCAACAAACTTCAATGAATACACCAAATTGTGAAGCTCCAAGAATCCCTCCGTCAACCCAAATTCCAATGAATCAGCCCATTCAACCAACTGCACGTCAAAATTCAAGAAGAAAACGTGGTGAAAGTGACGATAAGATGGCTATGCTCATTGACCTAATGCACGAGAGACAGATGAAAAAATCTCGGACGCACTCTGATAGTCCTAATACGGGTACTAGCGTGGAATCAACGGGAAGTTCTACAACTTATGCAAATACGGTAGCTCGTATGCAACGTCTTGGAGCAACGGGTGAGTTTGATGTTGCAGACGCACTATTATTTGTGTTGAACCCAAAATAAATGATATGTTCACTGCTCTTCCGGATGAGATAGCGAAAAGCTGGTTGATTAGAGGGCTTGCAGACAAACGCCACGACCAAGAATACCAAACTTATCTGATAAATAGCAACAAGTAGGAAGTTCATGTCATTGTGTTATTGTATTTCTGTCGTATTTATGTTTGTATTTTCTTTTGTGTAATGAAATGTAGTCATTTTGTTCAACCGAAATTAGTATTTAATTAACTCAAAACAAACAAATTAACAATTAAAATACCACGTTCAAATACCACGTTTGTAGCTAAAAACACATTTCCCCTTCGCTACAGTACCACGCTCAAATGGCACGCTCAAATGTCACGCTCAAATGCCACGCTCACGTTCGTTAAGAACGCACCCTAACGCTTAAGCAGAATGAAGTTGGGACCATCACGACTGATGTCAAATTACAATAAAATGAAAAATACATATTAGACGCATATTTTCCATATTAGTACACAGACTTAACTAAGTTAGCTACATGATATTTTAATGTATTTGTCCATGGACGATCGGTTCCAACGATTTAGGTACTATATAATCTTGCACACTGAGTTGATGGCTCCGTTACGTGTACCTGCATATTAAGTATCTTGTCTAATAACATTCAATAGCTTAAGGTACACGTGCATTTTGGTACATGTTAGAAAAAGCGAAATACCTTTAATTTCGTTCATGCGATAAAATTAAAATGCAAACTAATGGTGATGTTACCATAATGACAATAGTGATTTTACCATCATGGAAAATTTTAATATTAAATAACATATTTTTAAGTTGTTTTTTAAAATGTTTACACACAATTTAGCATTTGGAGTCTTAGTAAATTATAATATTTTGATATCAGGATTTCTCTTAATATATATGTGTTGCTATGTTCGGCCTCACCTGTCTTTTATTTTCTCTTTTCTTTCTTGGGCCGGCTTCTGCCATTTGCCCTATTAGCTTCAATGAATATCATATTCTAAGTGCACCGTCAAATTCAACAGCTGATTCATGAAAGTTTTACGTTTTACTCGGTCTATTCATAAAATAACATTCATAAAATGACGTTAAATATCGGGAAAAAAAGAAGGAAAAGTCAGATAACTAAATCGAAAATAATGTGTTCATATCTACATTGGGAGCATAATAAAATTACTACAATGTGTTCATGTCCAAGCTATCGTACAATTTTGATTTAAACTAGGGGAAGGATCTGACATCAAGGGTGTGTTTTTGACGAACGCTAACATGATATTTGAGCGCGACACAGTTATAATCGAAGAATGCGTTTTTTTCCTACGAATAGGGTATTGAAACGTGGTAATTGAACTAGATATTTAAATGTGTTATTTTGTAATATACATTTAATTTTAACATTGGAAAACACAAAACGTTGGAAAATGAAACGCGTCCGACGTTATCGCTTCATGTTCCAACGTTCAATTCGGTCGTTGTTGGACGTGGTAAACCACGACCAAGCGTCCGATGCAAACACGACGGTAACTTGGTTTATTTTGTGCTAACGGTACCTAGAAAAGTGAACAAACTGAACATGTAATCAATCGTTAATCGTTAATCTTTAATAATCATGCTCATGGAAATGAACATACGACTGGCATAAAAACAATAGAATTTACAGTTCAAACTACTTTCATCAGTTTTTTTCTTCTTCTCCAAAACGGGCTGCTATACTGAAAGATTACAATTATTTATACTTAAAGGCTAAAGCTTCTATGTTAATGATGATTGTGGGACCAAACTGACTCTGTATCAAGGCGAGTTGAAAACAATCCTAAATGCTTCATACGTAGGATTGAAAGATGTACATGTACTGCTGCATAAAAAAAATCAAACAAAAGTCGCATATAGAAGCTCAAAAGGCTATTTTTTTAGCATTCTGGACACACATTATGGAACGTTGGATCATATTTGCATATGATTAAAGGTCAAAAGGCTACTATTCTGTGAGTGCAGGCAAATGTTTAGATTACTATATGAACTAAGAACATTATAGGTGTGGTGCTGATAAATATCTTTGAGGTTAGTTTGGTTAATATTGAACTTGGTACTAATTAAGTATTTAAAAAAGAAAACTAGGGAATTGTTAAAAGAAGAATCATTTTCTGATAAGCCAACTGATGTATGGAGGTAAAACTGAAAATAACAAATGGATATTTTTACTTGAAACACATAAAAAAAATGGAGATCAAATATATATGCCTGAGATAAAACAGAGATTAAATGAATGTGGGTTGAGTGAGAGGAAACAGAGAAAAAACTGAGACAAAGGTTAAGCGCTTGGCTGATTCTGTGAACAAAACTAAACAATTGATTTGATTTACACTCCAAATTAAACTAGGCTAAAGCTGCAGTTGAGAGAATTATCCGGTCCATATCAATTTAATTATTTAGATCCACAACTTAACAAAATAACAACAGAACGAGATAGAAAAATTGGTTTTAGCTAGGCTTACTTGCAACTGATCAAATCTCAATCGTGGTATAGCCATTTAAATTTGACCTTTCATGTTTGAAGGGTGATGTCAGTGACATCTATAATCATTCACTGTATTAAAAAAGAAAATAACTACTTTGTCATACAAATTAAACACATTCACTTGTCTAAAAATGCAATAACATTATAACAAGGCTTGCTCAGAAATTAAATCCTAATTAGTTCGATATTACTATTACAGCTAAACATTAAGTGTACTGCCAATAAAGCAGCTACTTTGAACATCCTCACAGCACAAAGAAGATCGTATGTAAATTACTCGGAAAACCAGTTAAGCTTACTTATTCTTAATAGCACACTGATATTACTTGCAAACAACATACACACTGATATTACTTGCAAACAACACACACACTGATATATATTAGTTCCAACTAGCACAGAAAATAGCTTATTTATTCATAACAATAGGGTAAGAGCTCCGCCTAAGCCATCTAAGAATGTGTCCGGCAACCACAAGTTAGAGTGTCCCTGCAGAGTCCTCCTCTCGGATAGCCGCTGGAGCGACATTCCGCGTCGCACTCGATTCCTATGCAGTCACCACCAGTCGCCGGATGATTATCAAAACATTCTACAAACTGCAGTTCTACAACCAACACAAAAGAAGAAGAAGAAGCTTGTAAGGATGTTTAGTGAATAAGATTCCAACGTAAAAACAATTAAAGAGGATGATAAATATTTAGCCACCTGTTGCGCAGACTTCAGCTGCTGAAGCGGTCAGTAAGAAGATTAGAACGAGTACTGTCTTCATCATTGTTGCTATAATGTTATTGGAGTAAAGTTGAAAGTATTTTGCCTGGTTATATAACTGTACAAGTCTCGGCGTTAGATGAATAATGAATACCCCCATCTGAAAGTCAGCACTATAAAAGTCTACTTACCGTGCCTGCTGTATACTATAAAAGTTAATAACCATTTAGTTTCTTTTTCAGAGATTCCGTCATAATAATTGTATGTGGCACAAATTTGTCCTTGCGTGAATTTGAGGTATGTGTAATTACATTTTGTCGTTACATGATATATTATGGAGTATGTGGCACAAGTATTATAACCTGTGGCACAAATAGGATTTTTTTTCGATTTGGCCACCTTTTAAAAACTTATAACACATTTAGCCTAGTTTGAAAACTTATTACGGCCGTAGCCTGGTTTATGTCACATCAGCCAGAAACAGTTATTTAACGAAGCGTTATTTGAAATAACGCGTGTAGCGTTATTTAGGAAAACGCAAGTGTGCTTTTATATTAAAAACCCGTTCTGCCTTCTTGAAAACAAAAGCGTTATCTTTAATAACGCTTTACGCGTTATTTTGAATAACGCTGAAGCAATTGATATCAAACTATATTTTTGTCACCAACGAAATCCACCTGCGTTATTCTGAATAACGCAAACGCGTTATCCTAAATAACGCTAGGTAATTGTTTGTTGTCTGCGTTATTTTAAATAACACTCCACGCGTTATTTAAAATAACGCACCATCGGGCTATACAGTCAGCCGAGGCTTTCTTCTTCCTCACTTTTCTTTAGCCCCCACTTTATCAAAAACGAAAACCCATAGAGCAAACCCTATTTCGTCACCACAACATCAAATTTTAGGCTTTTTTGATCTAAATTCATCCCCATGGCAAGCTCATCAACCCAAGAAGCTCAAGAAGGTAAAAAATTCCTAATTTTGCTGATTTTTGCAAAAATTTAGGTTTTGTCCACTATTGAGAAAACTTGTGAATAAACTTGTATGTGCTTTAATGGGTTCAATGTAGTTGAAATTATATATGTTTCAACATTGATTGTGGTTTTTTTTTGCTACATTTGTGTAGAGATTGTTGAGATGGAACCCGGCCCCGTAGATGCTAGTGTCCTATACTTGCAAGACAGACATCGGTCGAACGATAATGCTTTGATGGCGGTATGTCTATACGGTGATAGAATGTTGGCCAAATCATGTTACTTGAATTTTTTTTTGTATGTATGTCTTACGTTGTATGTTAATTTTTATTTACAGGGAAAAGACCCTGTTCGAATTATAGACCACACGGTTTCTGGTGGCACGGTGACCTCCAGTCATCCAGGCGTATTGGCCTTGCTTGAGCGTGCTGGATTCGGACTAGTACACCGGTTGGAATACGTTCAACTCGACCGTTATCTCATCACAGCTTTAGTCGATAGATGGAGACCGTAGACATCGACATTCCATTTTAGAGTTGGAGAGATGACCATCACTTTGGGTGATGTGGCGGTCTTGCTGGGCGTGCCGATTGATGGAGCTCTTTTGAGGAATGCAGAGGGCGGAGATTACATGGAGATGTGCCAGTGGCTTTTAGGTATAACGCCTCCCGTGGACCAGTGGATGGGGAATGAGCAAATAATTACTGTTTGGTACAAATCGCAGTTCGTACATGACATTCCACAGAATGCCACGCAGGAGCAGATAGAACAGCGTGCTCGAGCTATCATACTCTGGATCATTACAAAGCGCTTGATCTGCGATCACTCTAAGACTCGGGTGTGGCTTAGATGGTTGCATTTTATTGAGGATTTTGATACTTGTCGTCAATATGCTTGGGGCAGTGCGACATTAGCATACACATATACAGAACTTACCAGGACCGTTTTGAATGAGAGTCCTTATATGGGAGGTTGTACTTCTTTGATGCAGGTACTCTATTTTCGTATGCTTATTTGCTTCTTATTTATTTATTTCTGCATGTCTGTGTTTCTTTATCAACTTTCTTTGTAGCTATGGTCGTGGACGTATCTTCCCCTTGGAAGACTTGAATTAAAACACCCCAATATTGATTTTTCTTTGCCTTACGGGGCTAGGTATGTTTATTCCATCAATTACTTATCTTATATGCGTTAACTTATTTCCTCTATCTCTTATCAAGTCACAATTACAGGTGGGTTGGAAAGAAGAGCACTGCGTCGACTCCGAGGCGTAATTTAGCTTTCTACCGCAATGAGCTTGACGTGCTTATTCCGGATGTTGTTACATGGACCCCATATGCCCAGGAGCTTGGATAGCTTCCGGCCTTATGTACCGTGTCTTCCCATTTGTGGACCGCCCGTGTGCCCATCATATGTTTGAACGATGTAGCATATCACCTTCCTGACCGGGGTATGCGTCAGTTTGGATTAAGGCAACATCTTCCAGAATCAGCCCCACATTACAGGATTAACTTACAAGTACCCGGGGAGTACCAGACGACCATTGAGACATAGAACCATAGGAACTTGCACACGCAGCAGCAGCGGGAGTTCATATTGTCGGACGAAGAGTACTACACATGGTATTGGCAGATTACCCGACGGTATATTATTCGCAGCGTGCAACCTCTTGGTCATGTGGTGGAATCGTACACGCCTAGAGCTCCTCTGGAGAGGAATGTGGTATGAAAACTTTGCGATTAAGTTTAAATTATGTACAATTTTTTTCAACTATGAATCTTAAGCACGTTAACTAAAAATTTACAGGCAGACGGTGTTTATCGGGCTATAGAAATGGTCGATGAGCTATCTCATGAGGTGCCCGAACGAAGCAAGGGAAAATGCTTTAACATCAAACGTATTTTGCAATCAATTTTGGGAAAGAACAAGCTCGCAAGACCGGCACCGCCTCCTCCTCCTCCGCCACCTCAAGCTTTAGCACATGTCGGAGCTTCGGAGGTACATGAAGTCTGCGACATTCCTCCGCCTGAAACTACCAGGGTTTATACGTCACGGAGGAAAAAGGTGGCATCAAAGGGAAGGGGTAAGGGTAAAGAAGCAGAGCCGTCTCAACCATCTCAGGTCATGCATGGTCCGTCACAGCCCCAGGAAGGTTCCTCATCGTCTTCGCATGAAGATGTACCACCGAAACCGAAGAAGAAACATAGAGAAACGCCTTACCAGCAGCGAATTCTTAAGTAGTTCGTCCGTAGGGTGGTGGTGTTGTTTGTAGGTTGACTTTTGTTTTTAGGTACTTGTATTTTTTATTCGGATATTGAAAATGTGTAATGATTTGCGGGTTGTGGTTAACTCGAATTTGAAGTTGTAACGTATGCTTACTAAGTTTTATGTGACTTCATTTTGGTAGTTTATGGTTGCCGTATTAGGTTCCACTGTTTGATTTTGGTAGTTTATGGGTACTGATTGTAATGTGATGGGTTCATGCACGATTATGCAGGGAATATAACCTGCAAACAAACTGGAGCGTTATTTGGAATAACGCTTTTTGCGTTATTTGGAATAACGCAATAAGCGTCTTCCTGAATGACGCTCCAGGTTGTTGTCTTTAAACGCCCAACCTGGAGTGTTTTTTAGAATAACGCTATAGCGTTATTTATAATAACGCTAAAGCGTTATTTAGAATAACGCTTTGAGCGTTATTCTAAATAACGCTGCAGTTGGTACTCTGGTATTAAAAGACGTGCCGTCTTCCCTAACCCACCCATTCATTTTTTACTTTCCTAAATCAAACCCAAAAAACCTCAGAATTCCTTAGCCCTATTTTGCTCAAAATCAAAGGTAATCCCATGAATCCACATTCATCTTTTCTTTTAGTATCTTGTGTTGCAAAAGTAATTCTTAATGTTCATTTTATTCATGCAAGACTACTTTAGATGGATCAAGGTGAACTTGATGATGAAACTTTAGCCCGGTACATGGATGAGTTTGAATCAATCGAACGCCGACCGGGCAAAGAACCACGCTTGGAAATTCTCATACCAAAAGAAATGCGCCAAAAGACCTTTGTAGCGGTGGATGGAAACAGCGGAAGAAATAGAGGGAAAGCCTTAGCGATTGGGGAAGCAGTGCCACGACAATACTGCAATTGTCGTGTCTATTGTCACGTGCATGTTGCGAAGAGTAAGGCAAACGCCGGACGACGGTACTACGGATGCGGGCGATATCCAGTTTGGTTATCGGTGCCACACTTGGTTACGCCTTGTCGTTACACGGAGTGGATTGATCCTCCATTATGTCGAAGAGGCCACGAGTATGCCCTGGAGATGCAAGAAGAGATTGCACAACTTAAGGCCGAAAATTACTGGTTGCGGGAAAAATATGACGCATTAGAGTGCACCATTCCTAGATATCCTAATGAGTAATTTATCGTTCTATGTCTCGTTATATGTATCTTTATAATGTAGCGTTCTATGTATTGGTATATGTATCGTTCTATGTTTAATGTTGTATCGTTAATGTAGCGTTCAATGTATCGTTATATGTCTCTTTATAATGTAGCGTTCTATGTATTAGTATATGTATCGTTCTATGTTTAATGTTGTATCATTAATATAGCGTTCTATGTCTCGTTATATGTCTCTTTATAATGTAGCGGTCTATGTATTGGTATATGTAGCGTTCTATGTATTGGTATAATTCACATAACACAGCATAATAGTACATAACACTTAGTGAATAGTTAATACAGATGTCTTATACAGGAATCACCAATAACAAACTAGATAAATAGTTGAGGCACATATGTCTTATACATAATAAAACCAAATAGAACGGTACGCAACACAGCATAATAGTACATAACACTTAGTGAACTCTATGTCACTGTAGTACAACGGCTCTTCTTATGGCCATTTAGTCCACACTTGCTGCACCTATTACCTCTGGAAGACTGTCCCTCGTCCATGGTGCCTTTAATTCTAGTAGATTTGGGTCTGCCCGGTGCTCGCCGAGCTTGCGGTGGAAATACCGTAGGTCCTGAAGGTTGTGGCCAATAGCGCTTGTCACGAACTGGATGAAACTCCGGAGTATAAGCCGCGTGATAACTTTGAACTGTGTACCAGTTGGAGGCGAAGTCATGATGAGCTCTTTTGGCTCCATTTGCCACTGTTGAACATGCAGCCATAACATGCACACACGGAAGGTGTTGTAGCATTGGTATGTTACATGTACACGAACATGTGCTACCATCTATCTTTACTGTAAATTCATCACCGTAGTAGTGTATTACAACCCATTCATATTCTCCGAAGCGAACTATTCTGCAACGCCTTGCTTCTTCCGCTCTTTCAGCTATTTTTGCCTCCCATTTTGGGGTTAATTTGCATACCAGACCCACAACATTTTGCCGTCTGTTACAGAAATAATCCACCGATCTATAGAAGGTACGCGCAACCAATGACTTAACTGGAAGCGATCGTGCACCTCTTAGCACACCATTGAAGCTTTCAGAGGCATTTGTCGTCATTACATGAAACCTTCCGCCGTCGTCTTTAAACAAAGCCCAATTTTCCTCTTTTCCGCCCAAACTTCTCTCAATCCAGTTATGAGCTCTAGCGTTGGTCGTCTTAATTTCCTCGCGAAGCTTACGATACTCCACCTCTTCTGATGCACATGCCGCTGCATAAAATAAACCAGTCAAACGTTGATCTCTAAAGCTGGCTTTTTGGAAATTTGCTTTTAGATGCCTGGCACAAAATCTATGCTTATGTGGCTCTACCCATCTTTCCTGCAATGCGATAGGAATTCCTTTCATTCTATCAGATATGAAAGTAATACGGCGATTGTTTACACTATGTATAAACCGTCTCATGCAGGAAAAAACCAAGCCCAAGAGTCAGCTGATTCGGCCTCAACAATGGCATATGCCAACGGATAGAGTTGATCATTTGCATCCATTGCAGTGGCTACGAGTAGTGTACCTTTATATTTCCCATACAAATGAGTTCCATCGATACATAGCAATGGGCGACAATGTAAAAATCCTTCAATGGAAGGGCCAAATGCCCAAAATGCACGTTCAAATACACCATATTCATCTGTTACTATATGGCTTACACTACCGGGATTTGATCGTCTAATCTCATCAAAATATGGCCGTAACAATGAATATGACTCCGCCCAATCCCCGTAAACCATAACAATTGCCTTGCTCAAAGATCTCCAAGCTTTCATATAACCAATTTTAATAAAAAATTGTTCTTCAACCAACATTTGAACTATTCTAGCTGTTATGTTTAAATCAGACTTCACAAATGGCATGATCTTTGAAACAAGAAATGTTGATGTCGCTTGCCGATTGCTTGAATTGACCGTTGGATTAACGCAAGTATGCTCCCCTCTATAGTTCTTAACAACCCACAATCCAGCCTGCGATTTTTTGGAATCAATTGCATGAATTCTCCACTTACAATTATCGTCGACGTTGCAAATGGCAGTATACATTTCTTTGTTGGATCTAATGGGCTTAAAAGAAACAACATGTAAAATGGACCACTCACTTAGTTGTTGCAGAAATTTAGCTTTGCTCTCAAATACAAGACCAGGTTTAAAGCCACTTTGAACGCAGGAGGACGAAAATAATTCTCCCCTACTTTGCAAGTCAGCGACAACGGATCTGGCTAACATTTGGGCGGTACACATGTCCTCATCAAGGGGAATCTCCATTGCCGGTTTGCCATTACTCTCATCTTCTTCATCATCCACGTAATCCATCTCTTCAGCTCCGAAGTCAAAGTTCAACGAATCATTATTAACTTGCATGTTGTCATACCATGCGTGACTGTTATTGGGAATCGAAGCAACGGTCATGCTATCCAAAGCAGGTCCAGGGTTCGTTTGTAGGTCCGCATTTCCATCTACTTGACTAGCATCATCGCATGCATTCTCTTCGAAGGGCGATTGCTCTTCCATGAAATCCTGCGGACAGCTGCATCATGAAAAAATTACACCTTGATCAACCAATTATGCATTACTCAAATAACAATTCAATTCAAAGATCACTTACTTCTGACTCATATGATATAACTCAGATGGCGTTGGCTGCAATGGTTCTGCTACTTGTGAAGGCGGTCCAACATTATTTTGTGTCTGCTGGTAGTAAGGATCATAACTGTACAGCAAATGACGGTCATTAACAACAATTGGGAGAACCAAAATATAACATGTTTGGAAAACATTATAAGTTGGGCTTACCTCTGCATGGCGCATCCAATACTTTCCTGCGTGGGATATGGAAAGCTAAAATGCGGATTATGTGAATAATTCATATGCGGAGGGTACGCATAGAACATTCGATGTTGTCCGTACTCCGAAACGTTACAAGGAGGAATAATATTAGGTGATGGCATTACAAGAGTTGGACAGATCGATGCCGCTCGAACGGGTCTTGATGCAGTAGGTGCTTCTACCACTAACTTTGTCGTTTTCATAACAAATAACTCTATAGTCTTACAAGCGGCAGAAAACGTTAACTCCACATCACCATCGTCAACAATTTTAATTGCCTTAGACCCAGAATCAGTCGGCCAATAGCAAAATAACTCAATATCAAATTGCTCTTTATTAATCATTGTTGACTTGAATATCGAGGCTTCTAATTGCTTCAAGTTACAACCTTTGAGAACTTTTACAGCTTTGAAAGATCCACCATCGTACTTACCACACTTTCTATCATCAATAACCAACTCACCATCGTAATAGCATAAAATAGCAATAAACTTAGGAGCCATTCTAATTTACAACAACAAAAAGGAATGTATTACCAAAAGTTAAAGATTCAAAAAAACACAGATTTAGGGTTTTGAAATTCTAACCTTGTAATTATTCAAACGACGGAGAATAGCGTCTAGTTGACACAAATCTGGAATTGTTGATGGATCGGCGCTAGAATTAACGAAGGATTTAATTCTTGAAGTTGATTTAAGGAATTGGTTTTTTTTTTTCAAAATACAGAAAGTGATAAAGTGAGGAGGAAGAAAGCAGAAGCTCTCAGTATATCACGACAGTGCGTCTTTTAAAATAACGCACAAAGCGTTATTTAGAATAACGCAAGCAACAACCAACTTAAAACCAATACTCCATACCTCCGTTACACTATACAGCGTTATTTATGATAACGCGTATTAGCGTTATTCAAAATAACGCGTGAAGCGTTATTAAAGATAACGCTTTTGTTTTCAAGAAGGCAGAACAAGTTTTTAATATAAAAGCACACTTGCGTTTTCCTAAATAACGCTACACGCATTATTTCAAATAACGCTTCGTTAAATAACTGTTTCTGGCTGATGTGACATAAACCAGGCTACGGCTGTAATAAGTTTTCAAATTAGGCTAAATGTGTTATAAGTTTCTAAAAGGTGGCCAAATCGAAAAAAAATCCGCACAAATATTATAACCTATGGCACAAATTTGTCGTTACATGATACTTTTTTTTTCCACACAAAGGCAAAGCTGCTCTTCCAATTTACATGGACCACCGTGTAACATGAATAAGCGCACATATATTCATCCCGAGTAAAGCTAAAACACCCGAAACATTTTAATTCAAAGTCACACCATTTAATACATATTCATTGAATTTAATACATTTGAACGTGACATTGATAAACAAAAAATGCGTTTTTTGCTACGAACGGGGTATTTGAGCGGAATATTTAAGATGTGTTATTTTGTAATATACGTTTAATTCTAACGGTGGTAAACACAAAACGTTGGAAAATTAAGCGCGTTGGACGCGACCGACGCCACTGCTTCATTTTCCAACATTCAATTCATCTGTTGTTGGACGTGGTAAACCACAACCAAACGTCCGACGCAAACACAATGGTAATGTGGTGTTTTGTTTGTGCGAACGGTACCTAGAAAAATAAAAAAACTGTACATACATGTATCCAATCTTTAATCTTTAATATTCGTGTAGTGTAGAGTTCCGCATTTTGCAACATTTGTTCTTAGGAAAACCAAACGAAACATAAAAGGCTGAAGGTATTGGGAAATAATTTTTCAATTATATGCATCAACATTATCTTAAATAATGTTGCAATATACTTTAGTAAAAGGATAAATGTTCAGGAACATTATTGTAATTTTCATTATAAAATCTATAAAAAGAGAGGTCATTGTATTTGTAGATGTATATACCAATAAAATGCGTTTTCTCCCCAATGGTCCTTCCTTCTATTCGTTAAAACGTTATCAGTATGATTTTGATATAAAGGCTTTATATGAGATGGGTTCGCTAAATACATGGATTTGTAGAAAGATAATAGAAAATACATGGTTTTGTGGAGAGTTAGCTTTCTTCCATGTTATTTTGAATCTATGTTATGTCTAACAACTATAGAATTTTTTTGAGAACATTGTTAATGATACATCGTTGTAAGATAAGGAATGTCCTTTTTTTTAGGATTTTCATTATTACTATAGGGTGTACTCTTCATCTCTTAACAATATAGTAAGATATAAGTTAAATGTCCATTTAATTTTCAGTAAGAGATGATCGTCTACACAATTAATTTTCGGTCATATAACACCGAATACAATAAATTAGCAATTAGCAATTATGACACACAAGACATTATTCATACACTTCTCAGTGAAGAGAGACATAGTGATTTCATGAGTACATGTTTACTTAACTGTCATTAATTTATTTTATACTTAATAATAGCTTCATCTAACCGTAAATTTATCTATTAGGACTTCAAATCCTATTAAACTCGAAAGTTCAGTTGATTGGTGTGTTTGTCGTCTGTTGGTGAAAGACCACCCATACATTTTATTTTGGTTTTGGAGAATTATGCTTCACTCCTTTAGTCCTTGGCATGCTTATCGGATTAGCCATAGGAATAGGGAAGACATTTTCTTGTGACGAATAGTATAAGTGCTCTAACATTTTATCAGATATGTTCCCACATTTTGAATTAGGCAACGGATTGTCTTCTAGAGTGCACTTGCAAGTTAGTTATATTAGACAAACAATCTCAAATTTAATCCATGTATACGACCAAGAAAACCACTATTTGGAGACAAAATGACTATTTATTTTATTTTTGATGGGAAACCTATTCTTTTCAAAACAGTCAAACACATTGTCGACCAGACATGCAGCAATTGGGGATTTGACATTTGATCATCCAGTCAGATAGGATTGAGGGACACCGGTCTTAGTGTGTGTGTGTGTGTGTGTATATATATATATAATTTTATAGGATATCAATGCATTGTTAAGCAGAAAGCAACGCCCATTACAGGCTTTTGACAAATTTTGTAGTACTACTACCATGAGTACTTATGTAATTTGACTTACCCGAAAGTAGATCCTGCTTTATTCCTATACTTTCCTTGAGTCGGGGGTGTGGTGTAACAACGCGCATATTTCATGATAATATATTTAAATATAACATCGTTAGTTGAGTGTATGTCTGAAAATTCACTTTTTGCACGTAAATGAATTTAGACTTGAGACAACTTTCATTGAGTTCAAAATGTCGCTTACGACAATAGAAACTGTAAACAACAATATGTTTGGAGTTAGTGAAATTTGAAAATTCGATTGGGGCTTGGACTAGTAAACCTAGCCTACTTTCCTATAACCCCACACCCCCCGCTCCTCCTCACTTCATTCCAACACTTTAAAGAAAATAGAAATGGGAAGGGGAAGGGATTTTTTTTTTAAACCTAGTTTAATCCTAGGAGCTCCTATTCTTGCTGAAATTAAGTGCAAATCCAAGGAGAAGCTAGGTAAGCTCAATCTCCATTTTCTCCAACATGTTTTCTCTTCAATCCTTGTTGTTTCCTAAACCTAATTCTTAGGATATATTGTGTATTTGTGTTTAGGTTGAAGATTAGTGAGTTATATCGGAGAATGGAGTTACTTAGCTTGGTTTTGCATCTTCTAGTTGATTCCAACAATCAAAGGTGAGTTCTTACGAACTCACATCTATGACTCAAGCTTATATGCTTGGCTAGTGTGCTCTTAGCATTGTGTTGTGAATGCATTTAGTTAATTTCTTAGAATCGTTGATTTCCTTGCTTTTAGTTATTGGAAATTAAACTATGTTTGATTATTGGTTATGAATGTTTTAGGTGAAGTTCTTGCTTTCTAGCAAGCTCCTATAATTTCCCTAAGCATGAGAAGCCATCACAAGTCACCCGAAATCGTCGGATAGCGACGTTTCCTTTAAAACTCATGAAACTATTGCCCAGGTCTAAATTCAGCCAACTGAATTATTATACTCAATCGACTGAATTCTTAGTTGCTCTCGGGAACAACTTTGGACACAAATCACCGTTTGAATTTTCCATTCAGACGGCTAAATTATAGTTCAGTCGACTGAATGGAAGGATTCAGCCGGTTATATCCTGTGCATGCACAAAAAGTTGAAGTTGCACAAATTCAGCCGTCTGAAGGAATAATTCAAACGTCTGAATCTGTTTTCAGCTGTTGACCAGTGGGGACCACAGTCAATAGTTTAGGTTGTTCCAGGCTCTTTCCTGGTCATGTTTTGGCCCGTTTGGCCCTTTCCTATGACTTTTCAGTTTTTCTGATTTATAGATTTTTGCAGTTTGATTTTCATTGACTTTTGATATATTCGTGGTGAACGAATTTATAATCCACAGTCATGAGATTTGATTTACATTATTAAAACGTGAATTTTGAGATCGATTGTTATTGCATTCTATATTTGATGAGATTTGCCACTTCAAACTATAAATGGTTTTATATTATTAGTAGATACCAAATTCTTTATTAAAATGGTTTCTAATCCTACTTGATTATACGAAGTTATTTTACAAATTGTTTTCCAATCTACTTGTATATATTTATACAAACCTTTTTCTCACTCGTATGAGTAATCCAATTAAACGTCTTAGTAAAAATAAGGAGTATGAACCCTTGTGTTTGCTTCGACAGTTAATTCTTGGACTTGTTCGATTGCTAACTATGGCGATGATCGCTTCGTATTTCTAGTGGAATATACAACTTATTTGTAAATATTCGAGTAGAGCAAGTGGTTATGATATATGTAGCTTGACTCTTATATTTATTAGGCTTGACGTAGTTTGCACTATACTTGATCAATTTTGATCATCAAGGATCTTCAGATCATTTTGACGATCTTCAGATCATCCTTGAGGAACTTCACTTCTGGTGGATCTTCAGATTATTTTGATGATCTTTAGATCATCCTTCAAGGAACTTCGGTTCCGATTGATCTTCGAATCATTTCGTATTGACGAGATATGTGATATCATATCTCAGGAGTAGCTTTATGATTTAAGATGAGACATCCTTATGCAGCACTGAGATATCTTTGACATATTTTATGGACATTTCGAGCCTTTACGTTTTACATGTGAACATTGTTGTCATTGCTTATATGACGTGTTCTACTTATATCTCTTATTCTATCTCTACTTATTATGTTGAGTACAGCTAGACTGATCCGCTTTTTTAGTTTTCTTATAAATAATACTCGGGTCAGACCGAGATATTGCAGGTACTCCTCTTTGACTATAGCATGGACTAACTTCTCCTTTTGGCTAACGAAATTTGTTTAGTAGTTTTATCTTTCATATTTTTGAGATAGTGACTCACAGGTGTACATATTCTTTTGTGTAGTTCACATAACTATTATTTTATGATATAGTGGATCTTGCACGACCACTTATATTATGTCCACACCTTATGTACTATATTCATATCTATTTCCACCTTAATGATGTGAATATCCGTGTCCGACTCTGATTATAATATTATATATTTTATATTGATTCCAAATTTTATATAGCCAATGTGTAGTCGATTTGAACTTGAATTAGATGTGTCAAATTTCCTCATGGGATTTCACTAAGTAAGACCACATTATCCAACATGTTTAACACTCATTCAGAACTAATATATAGATGGTTGCTCCTCAATAGTCTTATTCTTGGGGTTAGTTGACATCATAGCTTGCAATGTCCTTGGCTGACGTGAGTATAGAGGTGGGACGTTATGCTTGGTATCAGATCAAAGTTCGGAACAATATAAGATATTACGGGGAATATCATTGTCCTAATCTCTCTTAGGAAATCGTGTTTAGGATTTGAATTGAGTCTTAGGACCCGTTATATCCTATCTTATATTATGATTCCTTGTTTACTGTATTTGAATTATTTGATAATGACATTTTTTTGTCTTCCTTTCTTATAAAAGAGAAATGCCTAGGCGTACCCGCACTAATCCCGGTCCATCTAGTGCCTCTCTTGCGGGAGAAGTGGTTATGACAGCCCAACAGCTTCTTGATTTGATGGCAACTGCCCAAGCGGCCAGAACCACTTTTTTTCCTACGCATCCCAAATTTGGGTTTGCTCGTTTGTGTAGTGATTTCGCTAAACTTATGGGAAAGTCCTTCATAGGTTCCGAAGGCATTATCGAGGTCTAAGCTTATATTAAATCGTGCAACCACATCTTTTCCCGCATGAATCTTCTGGACTTGCATTGAGTTCAGATGGCTTCTACTATGCTCCAGGACCGAGAACATTACTTGAATGAGCTTATGACTTATGAAATTCAAGAAGCGGATCTAACTAGGAAGAAATTCCGAGAAAGGTTCGAAGCAAAGTTCGTACCCAAGGGTGAGAAAGTAACGTTAGCATGAAGTTTTACTGACCTTGTTCAAGGCGAATCTTCTATGGTAGAGTATATCGCATCTTTCGGTTCTCTCTCAAAATATAGGATTGATTATATTAGCACTGCGAAGAAGAAGAACTAGAAATTTGTGTATGGACTCAATAAGAATCTTAAGAACACCTTACTTCTTAAATTAGCTGAGTCTTTTGATGAACTTGTGGACATCGCCCTTCGTCTTGAGGAAGCTGACATAGTAAACGATGTTAAAGATGGGGTTGCTAAGAAGAAAAAGAAGCAAGCAACTTCGACGATAACCACTTCTACATCTAGCCATGAGGCATGTTTCAATTATGGTGATAAAGACCACCTTGTTAATGATTGGTCGAAACCACTCTTTTGTCGCTATTTCAAAAGTTCGAACCATCATATTTCGGCATGCCTTGAACTCTGAAATGAGAAAAAGAAGTGATCCTTCTCGACCAAGGTACATTTCCTTCTATCATTAGTGTTATTGACATTTTTCGTTATTATCCTTTTCGAGATTTCTTTGATTTAGGTCAAGAGGACTTATGGACACTTTGTCCTTAGATGTCATAGGTTAAGAATTTACATACTTATCGTGAGTTTTTGTTATCCGTTTATTTTTATATGGAGACATCTTTAGCTTTCATTGGGTAATGATTGAATATTTTCATTTTCTTTGGAGTATTACTTGTTTCAGACAAGTAATTTCTTCTTTTCAGTTGAATTTGGAATTTAATTAAACGTCCTGGTAAAAATGGGTAGGTCGACACACTTGCGTTTACTTCGTTGGTTATTTCTGGACTTAGTCAGTTGAGATTCGATTTCATTTTTGGATGAAATCTCAAGACAATGTATGGTTATTTAGTTGCTTCTCATGTGTTGTATATCTTTATATACATCGATGAGAGATCACATGTGTTGTATATCTTTATATACATCGATGTGGATCATTTTCGTTTGAGCTCGGGTGTTGTATATCTTTATATACATCGACGGGAATCTTATGTGTTGTATATATTTATATACATCGCTAAGGAGTTGTCTCATGTGTTGTATATCTTTATATATATCGATGTTGATCATTTTCGTTTGAGCTCGTGTTTTGTATATCTTTATATACATTGACGAGAACCTTATATGTTGTATATCTTTATATACATCGATAAGGAGTTGTCTCATGTGTTGTATATCGTTATATACATAGATGAGAGATCACATGTGTTGTATATCTTTATATACATCGATGTTAATCATTTTCGTTTGAGCTCGTGTGTTGTATATCTTTATATACGTCGATAGGAACCTTATGTGTTGTATATCTTTATATACATCGATGAGAGATCACACGTGTTGTATATCTTTATATACATCGATGTTGTTCATTTTCGTTTGAGCTCGTGTGTTGTATATCTTTATATACATCAACGGGAACCTTATGTGTTGTATATCTTTATATACATCGATAATGAGTTGTCTCATGTGTTGTATATCTTTATATACATCGATGAGAGATCACATGTGTTGTATATCTTTATATACATCGATGTTGATCATTTTCGTTTGAGACCGTGTGTTGTATATCTTTATATACATTGACAGGAACCTTATGTTTTGTATATATTGATATACATTGATAAGGAGTTGTCGCATGTGTTGTATATCTTTATATACATCTATGAGAGAACATTTGTATTGTATATCATTATATACATCGATGTTGATCATTTTCTTTTGAGCTTGCATGTTGTATGTCTTTATATACATCTACGAGAACCTTTTATGTTGTATATCTTTATATACATCAATAAGGAGTTGTCTCATGTGTTGTATATCTTTACATACATCGATAATAGATCACATGTGTTGTATATATTTATATACATCGATGTTGACCATTTTCGTTTGATTTTGTGTGTTGTATATTTTTATATACATCGATGGGAACCTTATGTGTGGTATATCTTTATATACATCGATAAGGAGTTCACTCATGTGTTGTATATCTTTATATACATCGATGAAAGATCACATGTGTTGTATATCTTTATATACATCGATGTTAATCATTTTCACTTGAGCTCGTGTGTTGTATATCTTTATATACAATGATGGGAACTTTATGTGTTGTATATCTGTATGTACATTAAAAAGGAGTTGTCTTATGGGTTTTATATCTTTATATACATCGATGAGAGATCATATGTGTTGTATATCTTTATATACATCGATGTTGATCATTTTCATTTGAGATCGCGTGTTGAGTATCTTTATATACATCGACGGAACCTTATGTGTTGTATATCTTTATATACATCAATAAGGAGTTGTCTCCTGTGTTGTATATCTTTATAAACATCGATGAGAGGTCGTATGTATTGTATATCTTTATATACATCGATGTTGATCATTTTCGTTTGGTCTTATGTGTTGTACGTCTCCACATACATCAATGAGAGGTCGTATGTGTCATATGTCTTTACATACATCGATATTTTGTCATTCGTTTCAAAGAGGTACTTTCGGGTGATTTCTAGAATTGGATGAAACGACCCAAACTCGCCCTTTCGGGTAAGCCCGGATTTTTTTGAGAACAACACTCATCAGAACACAAACAGAAGAACATTTTCACTGCTATTACAACAATTACATCAGAGTACAAGAATATAACAGAGTATGAATAAATATTTTACATTAGAAATACAATATTAGATATTTAAAATTACATTTAAATAGCAACGGAAAAATAATACAAAATACAACTGAAAGAAATACACAGATACAGAGCTTTCCGGATATCGCTTCAGCTATAGACCTGGATCCTGTGAATATAATATCTGCAAAACCAAAACTACTACCTGCCCGTGTGGAAATTTGGGGCACCCAGAGTTTAGGTTAAAACAATAAACTCCAAGTCAGTCATGGGACTGGTATGAGAACTAGAAACAGTTATTAGCTTTATTTTTGAAGTTGGGTAAATCAAGGGACCACACTGCTAACGCGGAACGGGTTTCCTCCCAAGAATACCAGGCATAGAAACAACACAATGCTTTTAGAAAATGAAACCATTATAAGACTCAAGTCCCTTGCAACGAAAGCCGAAGGGTAGAGTTTACCTTATGATGGTCAAAAATGCTTAATACGCGAAATTCATCTTTTATACTATAAGTGCACAGTGTAGAAATCAATTTTCGAATATAAATGTATCAATCTTAGGTGGCATAATATACTATGTAAGCGGCATAATATATTATGTCACCGTATAAGTATACAACTAAAAACCGCAAAGCTCGTATTGGAAAGTTGGGTTTCCATCATGATGGCTCCTGATTCGAAAGATCTATCGTGAATGTATTCACCACGGCTTACGTCCCGGCAAGAGAAAACACCGTCATACATATACTACGCACTTTTGAAGAACAATCTAGTGTTCTATCCCCATGGGCTTCGGCTGAAATGACCTATCCCAATCTCCAGATGTGGAGCGACCAAACCCAGCAACACTCAGTTGACCAAATCCATGTATATATAAAGTATATGGGTCAACCTACTAACCAAACAAATCGTTCACCATCATACCGGAGATTGAGGCTCGCAAGTTAACGTTGTACACAAAGCAATGCTAATTAAAGCTGTGCTTTGATCATCATCCACAAGGCCCTTCTTTTCAACAAAAGCCTTGATCATATGCATCTTAGCATGCCACATTGTCAGACCATACTATATCTTTAATCTTCTACCAATATATAACAGAGTGTTAAGCAAGACAATAAATTCTCCGCCACCAAACAGCTATATATTAAACAAAAATCAAAGAATACAATATAAAGGAATACAATGTCAGACACACAATCCATTTACAAGTCTGTTCTTGGTCTGAACGAAACCATATCCGGTACATCACCAAATACGTCTGGATGATCACCAATTATTCCCTCATCTTGGGTGTACGGTCCAATCAAGATATCAGAAATCATCCATATGATGTGAAAATCCCCGGTCTTCAACCACCGTCATCATCTTCGACTTTTAATCGTCGTATGAATTATTCAGAATGGGTTAAACTCGGTCTTTTCGAATAAATCGCGCATCTTAAAATCATGTGCTATAAAAACACAACCTACGCCTCATTCCAATAAAGAATATTCTTTGATTTAACTTAAACCAAATTAAGGTTCATTCAACTAGTCGGGAATAACGCCTTACCGAAGTAATCATTTATTATATTATCCCAATCCCAACCTATTCATCCCATGGAGTAAAACTGGTGGTACCCCATATTTAACACCCAATGTGTTTCGGTAAATTAATTACCGTTTATCGTTCAAATCTAATTAAAGATTCAACTATCGCATGGAGTAAAACTGGTGGTACTCCATTCTCGGTTATTTCTAGAATTCAGTAAACTTAATTACTTTATTCCTATTCAATCAAATTAAAGCTTCATTAAAACTCCATTTAGTTTTAATCTTCTAAATTCTAAATGATTATTCAGCTTTAAGAAATTAATCTTGTCTTTATCTGGATTAAAGAACAAATGTCACTTAAAAACATAGTTCACGATAAACCCAAAATCCTATTACATTTAATCTCAATTTAATATAT
The DNA here is from genome assembly GCA_030737875.1 of Allium sativum. Classification (NCBI taxonomy): domain Eukaryota; kingdom Viridiplantae; phylum Streptophyta; class Magnoliopsida; order Asparagales; family Amaryllidaceae; genus Allium; species Allium sativum. Next base: position 276,969,118 of record CM060923.1, read on the forward strand.
TAAATTGGAAAACTTTTCTTTAGAAAACTTCATTAAATCTTAATTAAAAGATTTATAAATTATAAATCATAATTTCACTGTTGATCGGGTTTTTTAAGAACTAATGTCATTTAAAACATTGTTCATAATCAACCCAATATCAATTTCCACTTTGTTTCAATATACGAAGGTAATTTCTTTTCTAATCCAATATATATTGGAAAACTCTGGTTATAATAAACCATTTTATATTCTTTTATTTATTTATAAAATAAATAAATCACTCATTCTGATAAAAATATGTTTTATCTTTATAAACTTGGAATTTTTCATCAAAAACCCTTTTAAATCAGTTATTATGATTTTACATAATTTTTCCCTATTTTTATTTATTTAAAAATAGGCCTATTCAGTTAAATGACGTTTCAGGTTATTTAACTATACTGACGCTGTTTTTATTCCAACTTGATTTAAACATTTCCGGAAATCTAACCCTTGGATTTTAAATATCTTATTATCATATGAAAGCTTTTTTCGATACGAACCCGAAGGTTTCGGTTTCAGAAGAATCCGACGGTCGGATCTTCCGCTACGCCCAATCAAAGTTAATGGTCGAAATTCGCGAATGGTCACTGCGCGAAACGTTCTATTCAGACCATTATATATATAATATATATATCGTCGATTTCTAATTCAAAACGTATTTTAAAACGTTTATAAATCCATTTTAAATCGATTCCAACTTGCATTTCAATTTTAAATCAAAATTGAATATTCTATATCTTTATCATATTAAAATGATAACATTTTCAAAATATTATATTCTGAAATTACTTCTTTATATTATATTCATTTTTAAATGAATAAAATCGATCGATAAACCCGTTCGGGTTAAAACGGCGTTGATGCTTAATCGGCTTCATATTTTTTTCATCTAATTCTTTTTAATGTCATAACCATACAATGAAAATATAATTTTCATTGTCAAATCTTTTTATTGGAAACAAAGTTACAATATAAATGTAATCTTAAATTTCCAATCTTTCTATTTTAACAAAATGACGATAAAAATATGAACTTTTAATTACACTCTTTTTATTGGAACAGAAGCCAATAAAAATATGTTCTTTTTAAATCAAATCTTTTTATTGAAACATATTGACAATAAAAATATAATCTTTTTAATGCAACATTCTATTGTAACATATCGACAATAAAAAATAATATTTTTAATCAAATCTTTTATTGTAACATATTGACAATAAAAATATAATCTTTTTAATGCAACATTTTATTGTAACCTATTGACAATAAAAATATGATCTTTTTAATGCAACATTTTATTGTAACCTATTGACAATAAAATGTAATCTTTTTAATCAAATCTTTTATTGTAACATATTGGCAATAAAAATATAATCTTTTTAATCAAATCATCCAAACCATTATTTGATTTCTTTAACAGAATATTATATTAAAACATTCATTTATTCCTAAATTGGAATGAGATCCAAACAATTACCATATAATTTGATTATATGGATTTCATACATCGCATGTAATCTATACTAATGATCAATAATCATTAAAATAACCAAACAACATCTTGAGTGCATTTTACAGCTAATCACAAGGGAGATGTGTGATCAGAATATCATCTCAAGACTCGTGTGAGGTTTCATCCAACAAATAATTAAATAATATATTATTATTTGTGCACTAGGGCAATGTGTAAAAATTATCGTCCCAGTCAACATCAACAAGTCGGGTAACTTGTAAATGGAAGTGTAAAATTATTTAAATCATCATAAATAATATAACACTATTTTATCATGTTAAATATTTCCAATTCAAACATAACATAACATCAAACTCAACAATCATCTATGCAATAGACATAATCCACAATCACAGATTTCAACTTCAGACAATTTATTTACATTCAGTACTTTAGAAATAAATAACTTTTCAAAAGATTGAGCGAGAAAGAGTTCTCACCTTGACTTTGCTCCATTACGCAGTGTACTTCACCGTGATCTCAATGAAATCCGTTTCACACAGTTTGTATTAAAAATCATATTTTTAATGCTGTTCTATATATGTGGTAAAAATCATATTTTATTTACGTTATGTTTTTATATAAAAACCATACATTTATATTGTTATTTCTATTTTAAAACAACGCGGTTTTTATGTTCCAAAACAATGCTAATTTTACTTTTCAAACAATGTATATTTTATTTTTCAAAACAATGTTTATTTTATACTTCAAAAAAATGTTTTTTTTACAAAAACAATGTTATTCTTTTGTTCACAAAAACGATGATATTCTTTTGTTCACAAAAACGATGATATTCTTTTGTTCACAAAAACGATGATATTCTTTTATTCACAAAAACCATGATATTTTTGATTTACAAAACAATGTTATTTTTTATTTACAAAACAATGTTATTTTCATTTGCAAAACAATGTAAATCTCATTTGCAAATCAATGTAAATTTCATTTGCAAATCAATGTAAATTTCATTTACAAACCAGTGCAAATTTCATTTACAAATCAATGCAATTTTTACTTACAAAACCGTGCGATTTTTATATTGAAAACAATGCGATATTTATATTAAAAACAAATCGTGTTGTTTATATTTTGAAAACAAATCATGTTAAACCGATCATGTTGTTTATATTTTGAAAACAAATCAATTTTAACTTTTAAAACAAAAGTATTTTTACTTTTAAAACAAATGACATTTTTATTTACAAAACAATGACATATTTTTTTTTTGCATAAAACAATGCTAATTTTCTTTTCTACATGTCATATGTTAATTTCCTTTTCACCAATAATATGTTAATTTCCTTTTCACAGTCATATATTAATTTCCTTTTCACAAATCATATGTTAATTTTTTCTATAAAAACATTTGCTAATTTTATAAAAACCTTTGTATAAATATATCAAATAAAAACTACCTTAATCCTCCATTTAACCACGTTCTGTAAAACGTGACCGCCCCCTTTTCTTCTTCCCGTAATCATCTTTCAGAATGATAAAAACCATCGTCGACCTCGTTCTCACACCTCGCGCACACATCCCCAGCCCCTCTGCCACTGATCGGCCATCACCGCATCAAACCCCTTCGCCTCCTCTATCAAAGCGGCCAACCCTACTTAATTCGATCATCTCTTAATTCCAGAAATCGAGAACGAAGTCGGCGCCTTCCTGCTCCAAATCTGGCCACCACCGGTCGAAACTTCCAATCACTGTCGTCCAAATTAATGGCTTCACTAAGCTTAATCCTTTTGCTGTTAGGAATTTATAATATAACTGAGTAGATGTCGAGAATTATAAGGGAGAAGTTCGGACGAGTTCAACCATGGACGGGCTTTTGGCGGCTGTAGCATTGTTAGGCTAGGGTTAGGGTATAGTGTAAAATACGGTATACGGTGGTATTTATACTGTTTCTAGTATTTAATATACTTAATTCTATTAATTACAAAAATACTCACTTGTTGATACGAACTCCAATTCCAACGCAACGACTATCGCCTCTAGCGTAATACCCCCATTCCGGACAAAATGGAATATGTCTGGTAAGCCAATTCTATCATTTCGACCCGTTTTTATCAAATTTAATGTATAAATCGATTTATATTTAATTTAAACGTTCATTTTAAGTTACCGGGGCTACATACTGACTCTAAAAATTCCAGAAAAATCATTTCTAGCTTTGTTTTGATGATACGGTCCTAACAAAACTAATTTCGTCGAATTTGGAGAACGTTTGAAAAATGGTCATTTTCTGGTCGATCCAATTTGACTGAAACTGACAAAACACGTTTTCTTTTGTCATGCTCACATATTGATTTCAAAAATTATGAAAATTGAAACCTAGCAATAAATTGACATTTCGGATCCAATAAAAGTGGTTTCGTCGAAAATAGAGGTCGTTTGCAAAATGGCTATTTTTAAGGGCTGTATATTATATTAAAAAATATATAAATTCTACAGCGACTTTTCTAAATTTTAAACTAGGCATAATTTACAATTTATAAAGTAAAATCTCAGTTTCTAACATCCGTTAAAAAGATATAATTAAACAGATTCAAATATTTCTTGTTTCGTCCAATTCTGATTTATTTTGAATCCTGTACATTCAGTTAAAGTTTAAAATCTAATTTTCAAACTACCATGCTATTTCAGGCTCGTTATATAATTAAAATAAATTTATTCGTTCTAACTTTGTTTTAAATAAATTTTTAGTTGTTATTATTTAAAATAAATAATTTTGAATATTTAAAATCCATAAAAACTATTAAAATAAAATTTTTAAATTGGTTCTGATTTTCCGGGTTATTACAATCTCCCCCACTTAAAATCTTTTCGTTCTCGAAAAGGAACGGAGCTGAAAGTTGTATAACTAACCAACCCAACTTTCAACTCTAATCCATTTTTTATTCAGTTCAGTATTAAATTCGATTTAACTAAATTTACCATTCTAATATTTTAATTAGTTAAACTAATTATCAAACATCACAACCAACAATCAATTAGGTGATTAATTTTTCAAATATATATAACTTTTATATATAGTCAAAAATCATATTTTTATTGCAAATCACAGCAATAAACCCTATCTATATTTTAGTTCTCACACCAGTCAGTGGAAATATATAGATATCCCACTTTCGAAACTCGAACATAAATACTGATGATGCAGCTGTCATCATTAGAATTATCCCCGGGCGACTAGAGTGTGATTCTATATCTATCCAGTATATTAAAACTTCGAATATCTATTAATTACTCGTATATTCGAAATCTTTATATACTCGATTGTACGAAATAAAATAAAATAATATACTAAAATATGTATTTTAAGATAAAATTTTCAAAATTAAATTTGTTCTCATTTTTATTTTAAAGAAAATAATACTCTTCACACTCGTTCTAGGATACTACTGATCCTATCTCTAACGAGTCATTCTTATTGGATATTACTAATCCAGTCTCTGGTGCATTCTTTCGTTTGGTTCTAATGTGTCTTGTTCTCGAGCTCTGTAAACCAAAGCTCTGATACCAAATGAAACGACCCAAACTCACCCTTTCGGGTAAGCCCGGATTGTTTTGAGAACAACAATCATCAGAACAAAAACAGAAGAACATTTTCATTGCTATTACAACAATTACATCAGAGTACAAGAATATAACAGAGCATGAATAAATATTTTACATTAGAAATACAATATCAGAGATTTAAAATTACATTTAAATAGCAGCGGAAAAATAATACAAAATACAACTGAAAGAAATACATGGATACAGAGCTTTCCGGATATCGCTTCAACTGTAGACCAGGATCCTGTGAATATAATATCTGCAAAACCAAAACTACTAGCTGCCCGTGTGGAAATTTGGGGCACCCAGAGTTTAGGTTAAAACAATAAACTCCAGGTCAGTCATGGGACTGGTATGAGAACTAAAAACAGTTATTAACTTTATTTTTAAAGTTGGGTAAATCAAGGGACCACGCCGCTAACGCGGAACGAGTTTCCTCCCAAGAATACCAGTGCATAAAAACAACTCAATGCTTTTAGAAAATGAAACCATTATAAGACTCAAGTCCCTTGCAAGGAAAGCCGAAGGATAGAGTTTACCTTATAATGGTCAAAAATGCTTAATACGCGAAATTCATCTTTTATACTATAAGTGCACAGTTTAGAAATCAATTTTCGAATATAAATGTATCAATCCTAGGTGGCATAATATATTATGTAAGCGGCAAAATATATTATGTCACCATATAAGTATACAACTAAAAACCGCAAAGCTCGTATTGGAAAGTCGGGTTTCCATCATGATGGCTCCTGATTCGAAAGATCTATCGCGAATGTATTCTCCACGGCTTATGTCCCAGCATGAGAAAACACCGTAATACATATACTACGCACTTTGGAAGAACAATCTAGTGTTCTATCCCCATGGACTTCGGCTGAAATGACCTATCCCAATCTCCAGATGTGGAGCGACTACACCTAGCAATGCTCAATTGACCAAATCCATGTATATATAAAGTATATGGGTCAACCTACTAACCAAACAAACCATTCACCACCATACCGGAGTGTGAGGCTCGCGAGGTAACGCTGTACACAAAGCTATGCTAATTAAAGCTGTGCTTTGATCATCATCCACAAGGCCCTGCTTTTCAACAAAGGCCTTGATCATATGCATCTTAGCATGCCACATTGTCAGACCATACTATATCATTAATCTTCTACCAATATATAACAGGGTGTTAAGCAAGAGAATAAATTCTCTGCCACCAAACAGCTACATATTAAAAACAGATCAAAGAATACAATATAAAGGAATACAATATCAGATACACAATCCATTTACAAGTTCGTTCTTGGTCTGAACGAAACCATATCCGGTAGATCTCCAAATACGTCTGGATGATCACCAATTATTCCCTCATCTTGGGTGTACAGTCCAATCAAGATATCAGAAATCATCCATACGATGTGAAAATCCCCGGTCTTCAACCACCGTCTTCATCTTCGACTTTTAATCATCGTATGAATTATTCAGAATGCGTTAAACCTGGTCTTTCCGAATAAACCACGCATCTTAAAATCATGTGCTATAAAAACACAACCTATGCCTCATTCCAATCAAGAATATTCTTTGATTTAACTTAAACCAAATTAAGGTTCGTTCAAGTTGTCGGGAATAACGCCTTACCGAAGTAATCATTTATTATATTATCCCAATCCCAACCTATTCATCCCATGGAGTAAAACTGGTGGTACCCCATATTTAACACCCAATGTGTTTCGGTAAATTAATTACCGTTTATCGTTCAAATCTAATTAAAGATTCAACTATCGCATGGAGTAAAACTGGTGGTACTCCATTCTCGGTTATTTCTAGAATTCAGTAAACTTAATTACTTTATTCCTATTCAATCAAATTAAAGCTTCATTAAAACTCCATTTAGTTTTAATCTTCTAAATTCATTATTTAATGATTATTCAGCTTTAAGAAATTAATCTTGTCTTTATCTGGGTTAAAGAACAAATGTCACTTAAAAACATAGTTTACGATAAACCCAAAATCCTATTCAATTTAATCTCAATTTAATATATTAAATTGGAAAATGTTTCTTTAGAAAACTTCATTAAATCTTAATTAAAAGATTTATAAATTATAAGTCATAATTTCACTGTTGATCGGGTTTTTTAAGAACTTATGTCATTTAAAACATTGTTCACAATCAACCCAATATCAATTTCCACTTTGTTTCAATATTGGAAGGTAATTTCTTTTCTATTCCAATATATATTGGAAAACTATGGTTATAATAAAACCATTTTAAATTCTTTTATTTATTTATAAAATAAATAACTCATTCTGATAAAAATATCTTTTATCTTTACAAACTTGGAATTTTTCATCAAAAACCCTTTTAAATCAGTTATTATGATTTTACATAATTTTTCCCTATTTTTATTTATCTAAAACTAGGCCTATTCAGTTAAATGACGTTTCAGGACATTTAACTGTAATGACGCTGTTTTTATTCCAACTTGATTTAAAAATTTCCGAAAATCTAACCGTTGGATTTTAAATATCTTATTATTATATGAAAGATTTTTTCGATACGAATCCATAGGTTCTGGTTTTAGAAGAATCCAACGGTCTGATCTTCCGCTATGCCCAATCAAAGTTAATGGTCGAAATTCGCGAATGGTCACTGCGCGAAACGTTCTATTCAGGCCATTATATATATAATATATATCGTCGATTTCTATTCAAAACGTATTTTAAAACGTATATAAATCCATTTTAAAACGATTCCAATTTGCATTTCAGTTTTAAATCAAAATTGAATATTCTATATCTTTATCATATTAAAATGATAACATTTTCAAAATATTATATTCTGAAATTACTTCTTTATATTATATTCATTTTTAAATGAATAAAATCGATCGATAAACCCGTTCGGGTTAAAATGGCGTTGCTACTTAATCGGCTTCATATTTTTTTCATCTAATTCTTTTTAATGTCATAACCATACAATGAAAATATAATTTTCATTGTCAAATCTTTTTATTGGAAACAAAGTTACAATAAAAATGTAATCTTAAATTTCCAATCTTTCTATTTTAACAAAATGACGATAAAAATATGAACTTTTAATTTCACTCTTTTTATTGGAACAAATGCCAATAAAAACATGTTCTTTTTAAATCAAATCTTTTTATTGAAACATATTGACAATAAAAATATAATCTTTTTAATGCAACATTCTATTGTAACATATTGACAATAAAATGTAATCTTTTTAATCAAATCTTTTATTGTAACATATTGACAATAAAAATAAAATCTTTTTAATGCAACATTTTATTGTAACCTATTGACAATAAAAATATGGTCTTTTTAATGAAACATTTTATTGTAACCTATTGACAATAAAATGTAATCTATACTAATGATCAATAATCATTAAAACAACCAAACAACATCCAGAGTGCATTTTACAGCTAATCACAAGGGAGATATGTGATCAGAATATCATCCCAAGACCCGTGTGGGGGTTTCATCCAACAAATAACTAAATAAGATATTATTATTTGTGCACTTGGGCAATGTGTAAAAATTATCGTCCCAATCAACATCAACAAGTCGGGTAACTTGTAAATGGAAGTGTAAAATTATTTAAATCATCATAAATAATATAACATGTAACGACCCACATTTTCAGCGATATAATAATTAATTTATTTAATTATTTAAATAGTGATTTAGAAATTAAATGGTCGTTAAATTAAACAATATTGAATATTTAATTAATATAATAATTAAATAATATATTTAATTCTGAAATAATCAGAATTGGCTGAAATGGCGATATGGTGTGAATTGGGGAATTCAAAATATATAATTCGATTTAAAATTGAATTACAATAACGTTTATATTTAATAAACGATGGTTGAACGTATTAATTATATTATAAATATAATCGAGCTCGAAATGGCACTGTAGTTCGTAATTTGGCGATTCGAACTTTAAACGAACATATAGAAGCCGTTTTAAATCGGATTTCTGTGAAACAAGAAACGTTCAGAGCTGGTGAAGTATATTTTTCTAATGAAAGAGAAAAATCGAGATTTCGTCGTGTTGATTTTGATTTATATCCAAATCAAATTTTAGAAAAGTCGTTGTGGAATTCCTTTATAATATATAACGATTTATTTATATTTATAAAAGGAATTTCATTATAAATCGAATATCAATTTAATCGGGATTTGAAATATCGAGTTAGAAATCCATATAAAAATATTGTGGAGCTGTATGGTATTCCACTGTGAATATATACACGATAATATTTATTTATAAATATTTAATTTAATTGATTTTAAATATATTTATATATTTAAAAGGGTTATTTAGAGCTTTAAAAATAGCCAGTTTTGCAAACGAAGTCGAAATTCGACGAAGCCAATTTTGTTGGATCCGCAATGTTAAATTATTGCTAGATTTCAATTTCCGTGATTTTGAAGTCAGTGTGTGGCCGTACGGATTTTTAATGTGAAAAACAGTCAGTATTTTGATGTTTAAAAATACGCTGCATGAGAAAACGGAGTCGGAATTCGACGAAACCAGTTTCGTTGGGACCGTAATGTCGAACTATAGCTGCATGTCCAGTTTCGTGATTTTTGGGTATTGTATGTGACCATAGGGATTTTTAAAGACGAATACAAACAACGTAGGATTAAAAATTAATATTTTAATCGAATAAAAAAATATTAAAAACTTCCTATAAAATACCCTTATTTCCTTCTAAACCTAATTCAGTTTTTCCACTGGTCAAAACAGGCGCCGCTACCTCAAACAAAAGAAAACGAGAAATATCCTTCTTCAAAATTCAAAATAAAATCAAGGAAATTTCCTAAAATCATTATACGTATATTTCTGGATTCAGCATGAGGAGTTCTTCAATGCAGTGTTATTCGTTGGGAGCTCGACGGATGTTTCCTGCGTTCGAAATTGTATATCGTTGGTTAGGGTTTAGGAAATTTGGGGATTTGGCCATCGATGCAAGGATTGGTGTTTATATTCGGGTTTTGGAGTAGAAACCGCATTAGTGGTGAAATTTTGGTGGGAATCTGTGCAAAAACAGGTCGATGACTTCACTGTATCTCGCGTCCATACCTGTTGTCGCGTTTGAGTACTGACGTGCGAGTTGTACAAGAGTAGGAGGGATTCGAAGAGGGTTTGACAAGGAAAGGATCGGTAGTTTCTATTTGAAATTTTAGTGGAGGGAAGAGCGAGATTGTGGAGGTCAAAAGGGTTCATTCATGGCATGTTTTGGGAGCTCGGTTTGATTTCTAAGAAGGTGGCACTGTTCATCGAGTGGAAGAAGGAGACTTGGGCCAACGTTATACCATGGACGGATTTCTTTTCTAAATTATTGAGGCCCAGTTTTCTTAGAAGAAAAATAAAAAGAAAAAAAAGGGGCCATGAGCTTTCTTTGTTACTATAGTGGACGGGAAGGAGAAGCACGTTTATGCGAGTGCGGGTGGGATGAAAAGTAAACGGACTGAAAGAGGAGGAAGCAACGGTTCCCTGTAGTGTTCAAGTGGAGAGTAAGGGTGGGTTCAATATTGTCCTTGTTTTCATTACCAAGTTGTGTTTCTGAGGAGAAGGGTGGTCTGGCTTTTCTTGACAGTGGTACGCATGTAGACGATGGCTTGGCTTTGTTAGTTTGTGGCATTTCAGGTTGTATGGATGGTGTAGTTTCTTCAGTCTTGGATGTCAGTGATATCGGGTCTGCTGATGTAGACTGTTACAGCGCTGTGTAGTAAAAGGAAGCAACCGGATTTGGGAAAGTAAAGAGGGAAGAGGTCGGTTTTCATCTAGAGGAAGTATTATCGGTGAAGATGAATGTACAGGTGGGCTTGGGTGTTCATGAATGAGTGATGGGCCAAGAAAAGGTTAAGCCCAAATAACACTAATATAAGTTTAACGTTAATTTAAATAGTATATGAATTGGTAAATCGTATAACTATCTCATATGTGATCATAATCTAACGAAACAAGATCCGTTGGGATCGTAGGGACGACGACTACAACATGGAACCGATTGGAAGTGAATTGGGGCTCATTACAATTTATTGCGAAATAAATTGTCCGTCTGAATCAACAGACGCAAATCGTTATATAACGGTTAATGCGAAATGTAAGTAAAACTCACCAACTCTGAACAGTTATATTTTTATAACGCATTCTTAGAACTAATAATTATCTGTTGATTGATGTGTGCTAACTGTTTGGTTGAATTGCTTGTGTATTGGTTGAAATTATAGATAACGATATATATATATATAAATCGTTAATCAAATATTGATTCTGTTTAGCAGAATATTTCATATTGAAATGAAATCGATGTGAATTATATTGTTTAACATCTATGATGCAGGGAAACAGGTTGGAGGGACCCAATTGGGTTCCTCAATATATAAAATACTATTTTGTTTCATATATTGTAATATATGATGTGGTATATAATCTGTTGTTGATTATGTGTGTTTGAATGATATCGATCATTGTTATATGGTACGTTAAATACCGTAAGAAAATAGTGGGATGTAAAAAGGGGATTTTCAAAGTATATTTTGAAAAAAAATTATTTATATAGAATCAATGGATTTTATATATAAAAGGGAAAAAGGATTTTATATAAGGAAATAATTATAAAATCAAAAGAGTTAAAAAGAATATATTTGTAAAACAAATATAAAGGAAATATATTTGTAAAACAAATATAAAGGGAAAATATTTGCAAAACAAATAGAAAGAGAAATATTTGTAAAACATTTACAAATAGAATTTAAAAGGAAATATTTGTAAAACATTTACAAATAGATTAAATGGAAATATTTATTTATAGGAAATAAATAGAATGTTATAAATGAGATATTTATTTAGAAAATAAATAGAAAAGATAAAAGAAATATTTATTTTTTAAATAAATAGAACTGAAAGGGAATATTTATTTGTTAAATAAATAGAACTGAAAGGGAATATTTATTTGTTAAATAAATAGAATTGAAAGGGAATATTTATTTGTTAAATAAATAGAATTGGAAAGGGAATAGTCATTTGTTAAGTAAACAAATAGAAAAGGAATTAACCAAATGAGTTAATTCAAAGGAATAAATCAAAGAAGTAAATTAAATAAAGTTAATCAGTTAGAGTTAATTAAATAGAGTTAATCGAATAGAGTAAATTAAATAGAGCTAACCAGTTATAGTTAACCAGTTAGAGATAATTAAATAGAGTTAATCCAATAGAGTTAATTGATAAGAGTTAATTGATAAGAGTTAATTGAATAGAGTTAATCGAATATAGTTTATTCGAAGAAAGGTTTTCGAATCTAGTTATTCGTAAGAGAGATTATCGAATATATTTATTCGAAGGGAGGAGTTATCGAATAGAGATTTATTCGAAAGAGAGTTACGTAAGGAAGTTTGTTAAAGGTTTAAAAGATAAACTTTGTCTATTCTGAAGTTAAAACGTTGTTTAGTTAAGGTCTGAGAGGTAATTATACCCCAACTTCATTGACTTCCTTCTTAACAAAGGAATGGTAAGGTTTGATAGTGAAGGATGGTTAAGTGAATTTAGTTAATGAGTGAAATGGTTTGAGTTGGCATGGCGATGTTTGATTTAAACATCGGTTTAAATCCAGTGAAGGAGTTTTGGAAATGTTTTCCAAATAAGAATCAGAAATGTTTTCTGATAATAGAAAATAAGAATTTAGAATATATGGAAAAAGGAGATAAGTAAATTAATAAACTAAAAAGATAAATGTTAAATGATGATTTATCGATATAATTTCCATTTGGAAATAATATCGTTGTTTGCACATGTGTTTTCTTTGATAGTTAAATCACTGACTATCAAAGTTTTGACCATTTTAACGTTGTTAATATGGAGAGACCGGTTGGATTATTATCCGAAGAACCACTCCGTATTGGAATAAGCGTTGCGAAGCATATATGCCAAAGATAATTGAAGATGAAGTAAAGTGCAAGGGCTGTTGTATAAATCTTAGGTAAAGATTTCCTAAGATGGATGTACTGAATAGTGCCTTCGGTTTGTCCAGTCCCAGGACGACCTTTATGGAAGAATGTCTGACAGAGTATATTTAATAGATCGCGTAAGTTGATCTCTTCAAACGTATATACGTTTGGTGGCGGAGGAATTCGTTTCTCTTAGCTGTATACCCGTTGTATTTTTGGGGAAATCAATTTGTGATTTGGCGGGTATGACGAGGTGACATTCAAAGTTAATAAATGTGTGATCTGTCAGAGATAAGCGTGGCCTCTAGCCTCACAACTGGGAAATGACAAAAATCGGGCAGGCAGCATGGCTATGTAGGTCGCACCTATTAGGCTGTATAATCACCCGATCTAGAGTTTCATTTACTTATAAAAATCTATTGTCGATGCTGTCCCATTCGGGAAACGGTTGCTGATCCCAACCGTTTGTGATATACATTCGATACACTCATGCGAAATGAGTGGTCGGTCATGTGTGGCCGGGTTGCAAGATGTTCTTGTTGAACCCAGTGTATTCCTCTCTAGAGGTACACTAGCGAAAGGTGGTTCCATACCTTGTTATAGTTGGAAATCCATTACCCAATACATGCTTGCGGTTTTGATTGTATACTATATATGTAGAACGTGAGATGAAAGTGTTTCTTCTAGATGATTATTATATTGTGGTTGATAGACATTATTATAATATCAAAAGGTTTTTGATATAAAGATATTTCGGATTCTCATAAGGGAAAAACCCGTTCCGTTATACAGCGTGGTCTTATGAGATATCGTTTACTTGTTCAAACTGTTTTAAACTGTTTTACTCATACCAGTCCCATGACTGACCTAGAGTTTATTTTGTTTTGTTTTCCCTAAACTCTTGGGTGCCCAATTTTGTACGGGCAGTCAAGTAGTCGGGATTTACAGATACTTGAAGAGCTGGAGCAGGAGGCTTCAGAATTTTATATAGCTATTGTTATTCCACTGTGTTGTAAGTGCTGTACTTGATAATGATATGTATATTCAAGTACAATCTTTTATTTCAAAGTTATGTTATATTTTATTCGTTCCGCTGTGAGATTCGTAGTTACTCTGATGTTGTAGGTTCTTCTTCTTCCATTCTAAGTTTATATCTTATCAATTCTCACCCTCTAACTTCTTTCATTAACCATTCGGTGATTTTTCGACTCTTGAATGTTCGATATGTATTGAATATGGGATATCCAAGGTCGCTAAAATTCCGGGTCGTTACAAAACATTATTTTATCATGTTAAATATTTCCAATTCAAACATAACATAACATCAAACTCAATAATCATTTATGCAATAGACATAATCCACAATCACAGATTTCAACTTCAGACAATTTATTTACATTCAGTAATTCAGAAATAAATAACTTTTCAAAAGATTGAGCGAGAAAGAGTTCTCACCTTGACTTTGCTCCAGTATGCAGTGTTCTTCACCGTGATCTCAATGAAATCTGTTTCACACAGTTTGTATTAAAAATCTTATTTTTAATGTTGTTCTATATATGTGGTAAAAATCATATTTTATTTACGTTATGTTTTTATATAAAAATCATATTTTTATATTGTTATTTCTATTTTAAAACAACGCGATTTTTATGTTCCAAAACAATGCTAATTTTACTTTTCAAACAATGTATATTTTATTTTTCAAAACAATGTTTATTTTATATTTCAAAACAATGTTTTTTTTGTTTACAAAAACAATGTTATTCTTTTGTTCACAAAAACGATGATATTCTTTTGTTCACAAAAACGATGATATTCTTTTGTTCACAAAAACGATGATATTTTTGATTTACAAAACAATGTTCTTTTTTATTTACAAAACGATGTTATTTTCATTTGCAAATCAATGTAAATTTCATTTGCAAGTCAATGTAAATTTCGTTTACAAATCAATGTAAATTTCTTTTACAAACCAGTGCAAATTTCATTTACAAATCAATGCGATTTTAATTACAAAACCATGCGATTTTTATATTGAAAACAATGCAATATTTATATTAAAAACAAATCATGTTGTTTATATTTTGAAAAAAATCATGATATACAAATCATGTTGTTTATATTTTGAAAACAAATCAATTTGAACTTAAAACAAATGTATTTTTACTTTTAAAACCAATGACATTTTTATTTACGAAAAAATGACAATTTTTTTTTATTTACATAAAACAATGCTATTTTTCTTTTCTACATGTCATATGTTAATTTCCTTTTCACAAATCATATGTTAATTTCCTTTTCACAGTCATATGTTAATTTCCTTTTCACAAATCATATGTTAATTTTATCTATAAAAACATTTGCTAATTTTACAAAAAAATTTGTATAAATATATTAAATAAAAACTACCTTAATCCTCCATTTAACCACGTTCTGTTAAACGTGACTGCCCCCCCCATTTCTTCTTCCCGTAATCATCTTTCAGAACGATAAAAACCATCGTCGACCTCGTTCTCACTCCTCGCACACACGTTCCTAGCCCCTCTACCATTGATCGGCCATCACCGCATCAAACCCCTTCGCCTCCTCTATCAAAGCGCCCAACGCTACTTAATTCGATCATCCCCTAATTCCAGAAATCGAGACGAAGTCGGCGCCTTCCTGCTCCAAATCTGGCCACCACCGGTCGAAACTTCCAATCACCACCGTCCAAATTAATGGCCTCACTGAGCTTAATCCTTTTTATGTTAGGAATTTGTAATATAACTGAGTAGATGTCGAGAATTAGAAGGGAGAAGTTCAGACGAGTTCAGCCATGGATTGGCTTTTGGCGACTGTAGCATTGTTAGGCTAGGGTTAGGGTATAGTGTAAAATATGGTATACGGCTGTATTTATACTGTTTCTAGTATTAAATATATTTAATTCTATTAATTACAAAAATACTCACTTGTTGATACGAACCAATTCCAACGCAACGACTATCGCCTCTAGCGTAATACCCCCATTCCGGACACAATGGAATTTATCCGGTAAGCCAATTCTATCATTTCGACCCATTTTATCCAAATTAGAGTATAAATCGATTTATATTTAATTTAAATGTTCATTTTAAATTACCGGGGCTACATACTGACTCTAAAAATTCCATAAAAAATATTTCTAGCTTTTTTTTGATGATGCGGTCCTAACAAAACTAATTTCGTCGAATTTGGATACCGTTTGAAAAATGGCCATTTTCTGGTCGATCTAATTTGACTAAAACTGACAAAACACGTTTTCTTTTGCCACGCTCACATATTGATTTCAAAAATTATGAAAACTTAAACCTAGCAATAAATTGACATTCCGGATCCAATAAAAGTGGTTTCGTCGAAAACAGAGGTCGTTTTCAAAATGGTTATTTTTAAGGGCTGTATATTATATTAAAAAATATATAAATTCTACAGCGACTTTTCTAAATTTTAAACTGGACATAATTTACAATTTATAAAGTAAAATCTTAGTTTCTAACATCCGTTAGAAAGATATAATTAAACATATTCAAGTATTTCTTGATTCGTCAAATTCTGATTTATTTTGAATCCTGTACATTCGGTTAAAGTTTAAAATCGAATTTTCAAACTACCGCGCCATTTCAGGCTCGTTATATAATTAAAATAAATTTATTCGTTCTAACTTCGATTTAAATAAATTTTTAGTCGTTATTATTTAAAATAAATAATTTTAAATATTTAAAATCTATAAAAATTATTAAAATAAAATTTTTAAATTGGTTCTGATTTTCCAGGTTGTTACAGGGTAATTGAGTTGGAAATCAATTTTTATTTTCAAGGATCAATCTACTTATTTATCCTCTTTAGTGATCGACCACTTAGGACAAAACGAAGCTACCTTTGTGGAGAGATCTGATGGAATGATTAAGATTTGTGATAACCATGGCAAGCTTTATAAATCCCTTGCCTCAGATTGATGATCTGTTCAATAAGTTAGTAGTGCTAATGTCATTCCAATCGGTTTTTGCCAACTATTTATTTTTGTGCTTGTTTTATCATTGAGGTTAACAAATATTCCAGTTTATTTTGTTAACCATAATTAACCAAAAAAATTCGAGGTCATAACCCGATTGGTTTGACCTCATCCTTGTTGGTGATATCCTTGTAAATTAGAAAACCAAGTTTTCAAGTTTTATGGGATTCTTTCAACTTCTACCATTTATCATGTTTCCATGATTTAGAAGTTGTTCTTGAAATATTAGAGGGCATGCTGATATTTCAAATTTGAGATAATAGGAGTTTATTGGAAATTTAAAGTTCCAATTTATTGGTTTATGAGATATTAGATAACGTGCTAATATTTCCAATTTAGGGTGTATAACCCAAATATTATTTAGTGATCGTGTTTCCTCAATGGGATCACTTATCTTTGTGAATGGGATATACATGACCATCATATATATCCTTTTATTTTTAAAAGAATTTTATGAGGCAGAATATTTTTGAGAAATTTTAAGGGATTAATTTTCTAGCTAAAACGTGATAAGGAATGTCGACGATTTTGGATAGCCGATATTTCCAAATTCTAATTCGAATGTTTAATTAGTTTATATCGAAAAACGTAAGAGAATTGGTTAAAATTTATACTGAACGTTAAATGAATTAATTAAATTTAATTAACACAAGCTCATCACGTAGCAGTAGTTCATAAATTTATATACCTCGACGGGACGTTATGTGTTGTATATCTTTATATACATCGATAAGGAGTTGTCTCATGTGTTGTATATCTTTATAAACATTGATGAGAGATCGTATGTATTGTGTATCTTTATATACATCGATGTTGATCATTTTCATTTGGTCTTATGTGTTGTATGTCTCCACATACATCGATGAGAGGTTGTATATGTCATATGTCGACGTCGACATTGTGTCATTCGGTTCAAAGAGGTACTTTCGGGTGATTTCTAAAATTGGGGTAATTGAGTTGGAAATTAATTTTTATTTCCATGGCTCAATATACTTATGTATCCTCTTTAGTGATCAACCATTAAGGACAAAACGAAGCTATCTTTGTGGAGAGATCCGATGGAATGATTAAGCTTTTCGATAACCATGGCAAGCTTTATAAATCCCTTGCCTCGGATTGATGATCAGTTCAATAAGTTAGTAGTGCTAAAGTCATTCCAATCGTTTTGCCAACTATTTATTTTTGTGCTCGTTATATCATTGAGGTTAACAAATATTCTAGTTTATTTTGTTAACTATAATTAACCAAAAAATTTCGAGCTCATAACCCAACTGGTTTGACCTTATCCTTGTTGGTGATATCCTTATAAATTAGAAAACCAAGTTTTCAAGTTTTATGGGATTCTTTCAACTTCTACCATTTATCATGTTTCCATGATTTAGAAGTTGATCTTGAAATATTAGAGGGCGTGATGATATTTTAAATTTGAGATACTAGGGGTTTATTGGAAATTTAAAGTTCCAATTTATTGGTTTATGAGATATTAGAGAACGTGCTAATATTTCCAATGTTAGGTGTATAACCCGGATTTTATTTAGAGATCGTGTTTACCTAATGGGATCGCTTATCTTTGTGAATGGGATGTACATGACCGTCATATATATTCTTTTATTTTTAAAAGAACTTTATGAGCCAGAATATTTTTGAGAAATTTTGAGGGATTAATTTTCAAGCTAAAACGTGATAGGGAATGTCAACGATTTTGGATAGCCGTTATTTCCAAATTCTATTTCGAATGTCTAATTAGTTTATATCGAAAAACATAAGAGAATAGGTTAAAATTTATGAACTTATTGAACGTTAAATGAATTAATTAAATTTAATTAACACAAGTTCATCACGTAGCAGTAGTTCTGAGACGACCCGAACTTCCCCGGTAAGGAAAGCACGGATTGAGTTGAGGACAAGACAAATCAGAATACAGACAGAAGAACATTTCATTGCTTATTACAACAATTCCATCAGAATACAAGAATATTACAGAGTATGAATAAATATTATACAACCGAAAATATCAGAGATTTACATAAAATACTACAGCGGAAAAATAATACAAAACACAACTGAAAGAAATACACGGATACAGAGCTTTCCGAGTATCGTTCCAGCTGTAAACCAAGATCCTGTGAATATAAATCTGCAAAACCCAACTACTAGCTGCCCATGCGGAAAATAGGACACCCAGAGTTTAGGTTAAAACAATAAACTCCAGGTCAGTCGTGTGACTGGTGTGAGAACTAAAACAGTTATTTATCTTTATTTTTAAAGTTCGGTAAATCAAGGGACCACGCCGTATAACACGGAACGAGTTTCCTCCCAAAAACACCAGTGCATTAAACAAACATCGCAATGCTAAATAAAGAACAATGAAGCTGTTATAAGACCCAGGTCCCATCACACAATGCAACGCAAGCCAGAGGATAGGGTTTTACCTTATAATAGCCAAAGAATGCTTTGATACACGAAATTTCATCTTTTAATTTTAAATCAGACTCCAACTGTAAATTAGCAAGAGAACGATTCCTTAAGTATTAACCCCGAAGGCCAAAACCAACATCAAACCAATACTCAGGAAACCATCCGTCTTAGCTCGTTTCTAGTCAGTTTCTGATTTTATATACAATCATAAATATCAATCATAGGCGGCATGGGTACCATATATCATGTCGCCATACTAGGCTCTACAAATAAAACCACAAAATGTCGTATTGGAAATTGGATTTCCATCCGTGAACCAAGGCAAAAGATAGTCCTCTACCGATTCGAGACTCTCTAGCCCGAGCCTCAGGCAAGCGCGCAGACAAGCCTTGGATCGTCAGGGCCGGTCCACCGATGTGGATTACTATTCCTAAACAATGTGTTTCCCTGCCCTATGGGGCATAAATGAGCCAACGATTGACTCCATCGGTTCGAGAACGACCGATATAACCGAGGCGCCTCCAATTCAAACAACCACATGAGTCAAACTCGTCAGCCAGTTTAAGCACTGACGCCACTCCTAACTAGAAAGAAATGCATGTCCTCCCTAATGTACTCTCCAGTTTTTGGTTCACACCGGGGTGCGAGGCTCGCGAATTTAACGTTACACAAAGCGATGCCACGTAGGCGGTGCTTTGATTATCAACCACAAGACTTTGCTTTTCAACAGACGCCTTGATCACGGCATCTTAGCATGCCACACTGGCAAACCACTCCATGCAACCGATATCAGTCACACAGAATGAAATCCAATGTCAGACACACAGTCCATTTACAAGTCCGTTCTGGGTCTGAATGAAACCGGAGGCACCTTGTACCTCGCATATCCATCGATCTCCAAATACGTCTGGACGATCACCAACAGATTCCCTCCTCTTGGGTGTACAACTCAATCAAGATCATCAGAAATCATCCAAACGATGTGAAGACCTCAGGTCTTCGACCACAGTCTTCATCTTCGACTTATCGTCGTATCAGTTATTCAGAATGGGATAAACCCGGTCTTTCTGAATAACTCGCGTATATAATAAACAAATGTTACACAAACACAACATACGCCTCATTCCAATTCATCAGTCACTAACCGTAAATTAGTAAGAGAATAATTCCCCAAATATTAACCCCGATGGCCGAAACCAACATCAGATCAATACCCAGGAAACCATTCATCTCAACTAATCTTCAGTTAGTTGCTAAATTTCACATTCTTAGGGAAAGGTTCCCATTAATTTTATTGAAGATAAGTTCTTCTAAATTTGTTCTTTAATCTTCCTTTGGATATCATTTCAATCTAATTAAAGATTCATTAAAACTCCACTTAGTTTTTATCTTTAACTGGGTTAAAGAACCGATGTCTTTTAAAACACGGTTCACGATAAACCCAAAATCACATCACATTTCAGTCAGTCCCTAACTGTAAATTAGAAAGAAAAAAGTTCCCTAAATATTAACCCCGAAGGCCGAAACCAACATCAGATCAATACCCAAGAAACCATTCATCTCAACTAATCTTCATTTAGTTTCTAATTTCCTTAACTCCATTGGGTCAAAGAACAGTATTATTAAAGATACTATTCACGACAACCCAAAATCTCATTTTATTGTTAATCGGGTTAAAGAAAAAGTGTTATTTAAAACACTGTTCACGATAAACCCAAGAATCAATTTCACTTCAATTCGAATTAAATATAAATTAATTGGTTTACTTCATTAAATCTAAATAAAAAGATTTAATCTTTTCTCAACTGGGTTCAAGAACAGTGTTAATGAAGACACCATTCACGACAAACCCAAATCACATTCAATATTAAATACAAGACTCTGAATAGAAAATATATCGGCTTATATTCAATATCAAATTCTGAAACCAACAAATATCGTATTGGAAATAACGATATAAATATATCTTTTAAATTTCCATAACCATATCTGTATAATCACGAAATCCAACATCAAAACATTCCGAAGATAATTTCGATTCAAATCCATTCCAATACGTATAATGGAAATTCTGATTATTTTTAAAACCACTTCAAATCCAATTGATTTATTTAAAAATATTGGATTTAACTTCTAGTTCATAACTAGTTCATTTCGATAAAAATATATTTTTATCCTTTCAAATAGGGAGTTTTTCATCCCAGTTCTTTCCAATTCATATATTACGATTTTACACAAATTATCGATATTTTTATTCATTTTATCAAGGCCTGTACAGTCGATTTCCAATAACGGTCGTCGAGCTGCACTTACAGCAACCTTTTCTAAATTTGATTTGGATGTATCTCCAAATCCAACCGTTAGATTTTAAATTTCTAATATTCATTGGAAAGCTCTTTTCGATACGAACCCAACGGTTCCGGTTTCAGAAGAATCCGGCGGTCAGATCTCCCGTAACGTTAATTCGAAGTCAATGGTCGAAATTCACGAACTGCCGCAGCGCGGCGCGTTCTATTCAGGCCATTAAATATAAATATATATATATATATATAATATATTATATATATTTCGTCGATTTCCTTTTAAAACATATTTTATAAATCGTTTTAAATTTGTTTTCAAAACGATTTCAACTTCATATTCAATTTCAAATCAAAATTGAATATTTCATATCATCAGTATATATATAAATGATAATATTTTCAAAACGTTATATTTCGAAAGCACTTCTTTTTCGATATTCGAATAAAATCGATATAAATATCGTTCGCGTCAAAATGGCGCAGATCTAATCAACACGGCTTTATATAATTCAATAAATTCGTTATCTATTCAACAAATGAATATATATTTTATTTCAACACATGGATATATATTTTATTTCAACACATGAATATATATTTGATTTCAACACATGAATATATATTTGATTTCAACACATGAATATATATTTGATTTCAACACGTGAATATATATTTTAAAATATTCTTTATTTTCTAAATTGGAATGAGGCCCAATCAATTACCATATAAAGTTAATTATATGGATTCCATACAACACATGTATATAACAACAACGATAAATAATCAACCATCATCCAAAGTGCACAACACAACTGTCTGTCAACCTATCGATCGACACACAACTAATTATTGGGACTAGTGTATGTCAAATATCATCCCAATACCCGTGTGGGGTTTCACATCAACAAACACTGAATATTATTTGTGCAGTTGGGCGATGTGTAAAATTTATCGTCCCAATCAATATCGGTCAAAACAGTGTACATAAACAAACCGTCTGGTTTGTAAATGAATATTTTATTTTATTCACACATGTTAAAAATTATATTTTTAACGATAAAATATTTTATTTCAACACATGAATTTCTATTCAGTTCATTTATTCAATAAAATGATATTTTTATTTTTCTAACATATTTTAGAAAAATTTCAGCGGCATAACGGCACGATACTAGAAACGGGACAAGGCCTAGCCTTATCCCCGGTCTAGTGATGGCCCACGCCATACACATATCAATCAAATCAATTTTATTTCACCAAACAATAAAATTCAAATCAACTAATCTAACCAACTACACAACCAAACAAACAAGTCAATGGTCTGTGGACGATGGTGTCGGGTGCTACTAAACACCGTCTACATCCTAGTATATATTTATAACTAGAAAAGAAAATTTAAAGTGAGAAGTTCTCACCCAAGCTAAATCCATTCACCGCGACTCTTCTTATGTAGGAAATCTTCGCCGTGCTCGCCCTTTGTCACTTTCGTTGTCCGTATTCACTACATATATAGAAATCACATTTTTATATTCTCTAGTGTATAAAAATCATATTTTTAATTCGCTACTTATATAAAAATCGAATTTTTATTTTCACTTCGTTATAACAATTGAATTTTATCTTCACTTTGTCATAAAAATTATATTTCCATATCGCTCTTCTTCTAATAAAGATTATATTTTTATAATTCTATCTAAATAAAAATCATATTTTTACTATCATACCTATATAAAAATCATATTTTTAATATGCCACAAGTATAAAAATTATATTTTTAACTTCTCTATATTATAAAAATTATATTTTTAACCTTTCTATATTATAAAAATTATATTTTTATCACCTCTACTTTATATAAAAATCTCGCCTTTTCAAAAATAAGGTTTTTACCTTTTCAAAAATAAAGATTTCTCCTTTTCATTCTTCATTCACATATATAAAAAAAATTGATCTTTTTATTCTTCATTAACATATATAAAAATTTGATCTCTACTATTTTATCTTCATAAGAAAAATCGAATTTTCACTTCTTTATCTTCCTATTACATACGTAAAAATCCTATTTTTAAAATGAAGTGATTTAAATAAAAATCGTATTTTCCCTCTATGCGAAATCATATTTTTCATAACTTAGAAATAAAATTTTCATTTCCTTATAAATCTAATTTTCATTACCTTAGAGTTCGTATTCTTCCCTCAACTAAAAATCAAATCTTTATACATTGAAATCAGTTCTTTTAATAAATAAATCAAAATCAGATCCTTATCTAATGAAGAAAATCACAACTTTATGTCATTAAAAATCATGGTTTTATGTTCTAAAAATAATCGAAACTTCATAGTCATTAAAGATCGAGACTTTCAGCGAATAAAAGTTGAAACTTACAACGGATAAAAATATTAGAACTTACAGCTTTCAGCGAATGAAGGGGGGCGGTCTACAACCAGCGGAGGTGGTCTAAGGAGGGCGCGGGCTCCTATGGTGGCGGCGGTGGCTTCTATGGTGGCGATGAACTCTGGTTTCCGATGGGGGAGGTTGAAGCTCGAGTTGGGGGTTAAGCGAGAGGAGCGAGGGAAGAGGAGGAGGGTCTGGGTGCGGTGGTCCTTGGCGGCGACTTCATGGTGGCGGGCTTGGGCTCTGGCGGCGCGGTTTGGGGTTGTGAGGAGGGGAGGTTCTCGTGAATCAGGGAGAGAGGAGGGTGCGCTCGTGTGGAGAGAGGAGGAGCAAGGAAGGGGGGGGGCGGAATTCCGATCTCCGACGATGGGGGGGGGGGGGGATTTCCGGCGCGCCTCGATCGATTAAGGGATCCATTTTTTTATTTAATTATTTTAAAGAAAGAACTGACGGAAGAAAAGAAGAGGGGGGCATATAAAAGGTTTTTATATTTTATTCTCCTTTATGTTGACTTTTTATTTGACCTCGAAACGAGACCCAACGACTGTCGCCCCTAGCTAATTACCCCCATTCCGAACACAATGGGATATGTTTCGTAGGCCAATTCCATCGTTTCGACCAGTTTCCGTCAAATTTAAAATATAAATCTGTATATTCAATTTTAAGCGTGTATTTTAAATTACTGGGGCCACATACTGAGTCAAAAAATTCCAGAAAAATTATTTCTAGCTTCGTATCGACGATACGGTCCTAACAAAACTAATTTCGTTAAATTCTGAGACCGTTTGAAAAATGGCCAATTTCTGGTCGACCCGAATTAATTGAAACTGTTCAAAACACGTTTAGCTTCGCCACGCTTACATATTGATTCGGAAAATTACGAATTTTGAAACCTAGCAATAATTTGACATCCCGGATCCAACAAAAGTGGTTTCGTCGAAAACCGAGGTCGTTTGCAAAATTTCCATTTTCAAAGGCTTTATATATATTAAAATATATATAAATTCCACACCGACTTTTCTGAATTTTAAACTGGACATATCTTTCAACCTATAAAGTGAAATCTCAGTTTCTTACACCCATTAGAAAGATATGATCAAACAGATTCCATTATTTATTGTTTCGTCCAATTCCGACTTATATTGAATCCTGTATATTCATTTGAAATTCGAAATCGAATTTTCGAACTGTAGGGCCATTTCAGGCTCGTTATATAATTAAAATAAATTTATTCATTTTAACTTTGTCGAGAATAAATTTTCGTCGTTATTATTTAAAATAAATTATTTTAAATATCCAAAATTCATTAAATTCGCCAAAAATAAAAATTTTAAACTGGCTCAGAATTTCCGGGTTGTTACAAGTTCATAATTGAACGTAAAATGAATTAATTAAATTTAATTAACACGAACTCATCATGTAGCAGTAGTTTTATAATTTTCGATCTGAACTTCAATTGAGTATATGTAACCCAATATAAGACGGAATTCTTTGAAATAAGAATTATCCGGATCTATTGGATTATGGTTTTGTAACGAAAGAAAAAGATTTGAATTTTATTTTGTAAAATTTGAGATATGTCTAAAACAAATTTTCAGAAAAATCCCGATGCGGTAGTTCGCGATTTAAAATTTAAGTAGTTATTGAAATTGAGGTTTAGAACATTTAGAATTTTAGTAAGGAAAATTCTAATTTGTTGAGGACACGTATGAGAAGAATAACTTGATTTTTCGTATATGTTCATTACTTATGTTGGAACATATTCATATTACGTGTATAGACCTAAGTTATATCACGATTTATAACTCAAAGTTCAAAATTTATAAGATTATTCATAAGTGAGTTTTAGTATAATAATGATATACTAAATATGAAAACAATAGTGAATTTCTTGAGTTAATCTACTTTCATATAGATTTTTGTTAGCATTTGGTTGTTACATTTTGAGTTTTTCCTTAAGTAATTGCGGGGACGCAATTTCTGTAAGAGGGAAGTTTGCAATGACTCGTATGATCCATGATAATATATATAAATATTTTATTTTAATATAACATCATTAGTTAAGTGTATGTCCAAAAAGTCACTTTTTGCATATGGATGAATTTGGACTTGAGACCACTTCCATTAAGTTCAAAATGTCGTTTACGATAATAAAAACCGTAAACATCGATATGTTTGGAGTTAGTCAAATTTGGGACTTTAATTGGGATTTGAGCTAGTAAGCCTAACCTACTTTCCTATAACCCCACTGCCCCTCTCCACCTCACTTCATTCCTACACTTCAAAGAAAATAGAAATGGGGAGGGGAAAGGGAAATTAAATTCCCTAAACGTAGTTTAATCCTAGGAGCTCCAATTCTTGTTCAAATCAAGTGCAAATCCAAGAAGAAACCTAGGTAAGCTCAATCTCCATCTTCTCCAACTTGTTTCCTCTTCAATCCTTTTTGTCTCCTAAATCTAATTCCTAGAAAATATTGAGTATTTGTGTTTAGGTTGAAGATTAGTGAGTTATATTGGAGAAGGGAGCTATTTAGCTTAGTTTTGCATCTCCTAGTCGATTCCAACAATTAAAGGAGAGTTCTTACGAACTCACATCTATGACTTAAGCTTATATGCTTGGCTAGTGTGCCTTTTCCACTTTGTGTTGTGAATGCATTTAGTTAATTTCTTAGAATCGTTGATTTCCTTGCTTTTAGGTACGGAAAATCAAAATATTTTTGATTATTGGATATGATTCTTTAGGCGAAGTTCTTGCATGCTAGCAAGCTCTTATAATTTCCCTAAGCATACGAAGCCATCCCAAGTCACCCGAAATCGTCGGATAGCGACGTTTCCTTTAAAACTCATGAAACTATTGCCCAGGTCTAAATTCAGCCGATTGAATATAAATTCAGTCGCTCAATTCTTAGTTGCTCTCGGGAACAACTTTGGACACAGGTCAGCCGTCTGAATTTTCCATTCAGCCGGCTGAATCATAGTCCAGTTGACTGAATGGATGGATTCAACCAGCTAAATTATAGTTCAGTCGACTGAATGGAAGGATTCAGTGACCGATTCCTGTACATGCACAAAATGTTGAAGTTGCACAGATTCAGCCATTTGAAAGAATAATTCAGATGTCTGAATTTGTTTTCAGCCGTTGACCAGTGGAAACCACGGTCAACAGTTTAGGTTGTTCCAAGCTCTTTCCCGGCTAAGTTTAGGCCCGTCTGGCCTTTCCCTGTGACTTTTCAGTTTCTCTGATTCATATATTTCTGTAGTTCAATTTTTATCGGCTTTCGATTTATTCGTTGTGAACGAGGTTATAATCTATAGTCATGAGATTTGATTTACGTTATTAAAATATGAATTTTGAGATCGATTGTTATTGCAATTAATATTTGATGAGATTTTCCACCTCAAACTATAAAGGGTTTATATTATTAGTGGATACCAGATCTTTTGTTGAAATGGTTTTTAATCCTACTTCGTTATATGAAGTTACTTTACAAATTGTTATCCAATCTACTAGTATATATTTATACAAACCTTTTTCTCACTTATATGAGAAATCCAATTAAATGCCTTAGTAAAAACATGGACTATAAACCTTTGCATTTTCATCCACGGTTACTTCTTGGACTCGTTCAATTGAAAACTGTGGCGATGATCGTTTCGTACTTCTAGTGAAATATACGACTTGTTCGTAAATGTTCGAGTAGAGAAAGCGGTTATGAGACATGTAGCTTGACTCTTATACTTACTAGCTTGGTGTAGTTTACACTATATTTGATCAATTTTGATCATCGAGGATCTTCGAATCATTTTAATGATCTTCGGATCATCCTTGAAGAACTTCGGTTTCGGTGGATTTTCGGATCATTTTGATGATCTTGGGATCATCCTTCGAGGAACTTCGGTCCCTATGGATCTTCTGATCATTTCGTATTAACGGGATATGTGATATCATATCTTAGGAATAACTTTATGATTTAGGATGAGATATCCTTATACAGAACTGAGTTTTCTTTGACATATTTTATGGACATTTCGAGGCTTCACTTTTTACATGTGAACATTGTTGTCATTGCCTATATGTCATTTTCTATTTGTATCTCTTATTCTATCTATGTTTTTTATGATGAGTACAACTAGACTGATCCATTTATTGTTTATTTTCTTATAAATAATACTCGGGTCAGACCGAGGTACTGCAGGTACTCCTTGACTATAACATGGATTAGCTTCTCCTTTCTGCTAACGGAATTTGTTTGGTAGTTTTATCTTTCATGTATTTGAGACAGTGACTCATAGGTGTACATATTCTTTTGTGTAGTCCATGTACCTATTATTTTATGATATAGTGGATCTTACACGACCACTTATATTATGTTCACTCCTTATGTACTATATTCATATCTATTTCCGCCTTAGTGATGTGAATATCTGTGTCCGACTCTGATCATATTTTTATCTATTATATATTGATTTTGAATTATATATAGCTAAAGAGTGGTAGATTTGAAATTGAATTAGATGCGTCGGATTTCCTCATGAGATTTCATAAAGTAAGACCACATTATCCGACATGTTTAACGCTCATTCAAAGCTAATATACAAATGGTTGCTCCTCAATATCCTTATTCTTCGGGTTAGTTGACATCATTGCTTGCATTGACCTTGACTAACGTGGGTACAGAGGTACAGCGTTACACGTGGGCTCGTGAGAATTGGAGACTTACGGAAGGAGGTCAGGCCCATCACATACTTGTAGTGGCTTGTAGTCAAAACGAGTTATGCACTAAATGAGAGAGTATCATTTTGACGTCCTTGTATTGGTTTACCTTACATAACTAATGAAAGCACATTTCATATTGGATTGCTTTAAATGCGACAGTTCCCTTTGGTGTCATTCTTCCCACTAGCGGTTGTTACTTGATCTACCGAGAACTTAGTTGGATGCAGATATTAGATGGAGATTTATGCTTGATGATTCTTATCCAAATATACCTTATTTGAGGGTGAATGATAGTGAAGATTTGCATAAATCTCAGGATCATGAGTGGTGGCCAGCTAATTATTTCATCATCACCAGTTTGGACTATGTTAATTTTTGACGTCGATTCTAAACTACATCACATACGACTCCTTTTATTCATGCCGCAATAGTTGATTTGTTTTGACTTCTGTTATCTGACCTGGTATTGTTCTCCCGATG
The DNA here is from genome assembly GCA_030737875.1 of Allium sativum. NCBI lineage: Eukaryota > Viridiplantae > Streptophyta > Magnoliopsida > Asparagales > Amaryllidaceae > Allium > Allium sativum. The sequence goes on from CM060923.1 coordinate 276,998,538, forward strand.
CTTCCAGACTTGACGCAGTACGCACAAATATATCATGCTACACCTCTATCACAGCAGTGGATTATGGTTGGATGGTGGATATTCCGACAGCTATGAGTAGTGATTGATACGTCGATATTCCTCATGCAGAGATTTGTAACACCCCGTAAAAATAAACTTAAATAGACATAAGTTAATTTAATTTAAAATAATTAATAATAATCAATAATTAATTTATAGGCTAAAAAATAGAATTTTTAATAATTGGGAATTAGGCGACGAAAGTATTACTATTGCATTTGTGGTCAGATTCTGATCCTTTTTCATATTTTATTTACTGAAAACGGAGAACATATGTTATAGATATTAATAGAATAAGTTATGCGTAAATATTAACACACAAATTTTAAAATTTAAATATAATATATATATATATATATTTATATGGAATATATTAATTGTGGATTAGCATGAAAAGAATATTCTAATTGAATTTGAATTTGTATGTATATATTTATATATAGTGGGGGAAAGGATAATCAAACAAAGGAAAGAAATCAATTAATTAAATCAACATTTAATAAAAATTGGAAAACATCCAGGGAAGTAAATCCCCTGGGTAAAATCGACCCAAGGGTCGACCCCTGCCCTTTAGGGGGTCGACCGCCATTCAAGGTGGGAGGTCGTCAGCTCTAGGTGAAGAAAAGCGGAGGAGGCTTTTTTTAGGGTTCTTTTTTAATTTGCATACATGGACTGCCTAGATTTAATTTAACAAATCCAATGGTCTTTATTAACACTTGCAACTATATATTCCACCCTCCTAGCCTCTCCCAAACCTTATTTTTCATTTCATTCTTACGCCTCTAGTCTGCTATTACCAATTTCCAGAGAAATGTTAGGATTTCTTCTATCTCTCTTGTCGCTATTCTATATTCTCAAATATGAGTTTTTCTATAGATCTAGAAATCTGGATATTTGGTTTTTATATATACAAGATTCTAATTCTTAAATATACATGCTATAAAAGGATTGGAGCACGTTTCGTAGGTTGAATCCAGATTTCAGTTCAACAGCAAATTCTACTGTTTTCTATCCAAAATCAATGTGAGTGGAAATCATTTAAGTTTGCTATAATCTATGATTTAATAGTCTAAATTTGGATTATTGTGCCTAGGAAGATTTGGGTTTATGCGAAAATAAAACAATATCAAATCTTCCACTATTTATGTTTTTAAGTAGAAATGGTCAAACAATTATAGTTGGGTTTGGATTATTGATGTAACGTCCCAGATTTTTTAGTCATTTAAATTGGAATATTTAAATCTGTTTATATATTATATGTGAAATATCATGGATTTTATATCGAATTTTAATTATTAAAATGGAGTTCAATTATATATATGTTTATATATAATTATAAAACGAACTCGAAACGCTGCGGTAGTTCGTACTTTTCAAATTGAACTTCAACTGAATATACAGGATCAGATATAAGTCGGAATTCCTTGACGTTTGAATCTATTGGATTATATTTTTCTAATGGAAGAGAAAAATGGAGATTTGCGTATTATAGATTGCAAGTTACAACCAATTCAAATTATCAAATAGTCGTTATGGAAATCGTTAATAAATTATAACAATTTAATAAATAAATAAAAAGGGTATTTCTATATATTTGGATACCGTTTTAACCTGAATCTCTGAATATTGAGTTTTAAAATATATATTGGATTGTTCTGAGGCTGTAAAATATTTTGTTTGGAGATATGCAACAATAATAATTTATTATTATTTAATATAATTTGTTTTTGATTTAATTATATTTTACCGATATTATATAGGCCTCAGAAATGATTATTTTTCCAAATAACCTCCATTTCCGATGAAACGAATTTTATTGGAATGCGTACAATTATTTATTGCTAGATTTCTAGTTTGGAGTTAAACGGAGTTGTTTTGTTGGTAGACGAAATTTAAGAGTGAACCGATAAATTAAAATAACGCGATTTTTGCAAACGGAGTCCGTTTTCAAAGAAATCAATTCCATTGGGACCGGAATGTTGTCGCGTAAACAATGTGTCCGTTTTTATTGTGTTTGGAGCTAGTGTAGGTCGGTGCAAATTTAACAGAAAATTCAAATAACGTATAGAAATATAACCTAAACTATACCTTTAACTACTAGGAAATACGGTCCTATTGTTTAGTACAAACAGCCACACTCTGTTTGTTTCTTGCTAATGTCATGGAATTCTTTTTCATTGCGGAAATTCAGCAGACAATACCACGAAAAGAAAACTCATGGCACGTGTAGTGACCCGAAAATCCGGTCCAATTTGAGCTGACCAAATAACACAAGTCCAACCCCAAATCGCACTGGAAATTCAAGAAACTAATAGAAAGAAGATAGAGGGTGAGGAAAGATAAGATAGAAACTTAGAATAGAAGAAGAAGAAGAACACAACATCAGAGTAACACGAACCTCACAGCGGAACGAATAACATATAATAGATAATAATAACTTTGAAATATAACAGTTATGTATACAATAGCACTTATCAGAGTACAACACTTACAACACAGCAGAAATAAACTATAGCTATATGATCTTGAAGCCTCCTGCTCCAAGCTCTTCAAGTGTATTTGTAAAATCCCGACTACTTGACTGCCCGTACAAATTTAGGCACCCAGTAGTTTAGGGAAAACAACAAAATAAACTCCGGGTCTGTCATGGGACTGGTATGAGTAAAACAGTTTTAAACAGTTCAAGCAGGTAATCGATATCTCATAAGACCACACTGTATAACGGAACGGGTTTTTCCCTTATGAGAATCCAAAATATCTTTATATCAAAACCTTTGATATTATCTTAATGTCTATCAAACCACAATATATTAATCATCTAGCAGAAACGCTTTCATCTCACGTTCTACATATATAGTATACAATCAAAACCACAAGCACGTATTGGGTAATGGATTTCCGACTATGACAAAATATGGAACCACCTTTCGATCAGTGTACTCTAGGAACGATACACTGGAGTTCAACAAGAACATCTTGTAACTCAGCCACACATGACCGACCACACATTTTGCTTGAGTGTATCGAATGTATATCACCAACGGTTGGGATCAGCAACCGTTTCCCGTATATATATGAGATAGCATTGATAGATTAAAGAAGCAAATGAATATTATCTAGATAGGTGATTATACACCCTACTTCGGTGCGACCGACTTAGCCATGCTGCCTGCCCGATTTCTGTCATTTACCGGATGATGAGGCTAGAAGCTACGCTTTATCATCATATCAGATTCACTTTGAATGCCACATAATCAAATCCATCCAATCACCGATTGACGCCCTCAACAATACATTATGTGTTAGCTAAAAGAAGTTTCCTTCTTCGCTTCCACTCTTGGTACGGTTGGAGAAATCAGTATACGTGATCGTCTGGAAATACTCTGTCAGACATCCGTCCATACAAGTCATCCAGGAACAGGATGAACCGAAGGCACTATTCAGTACATCCATCTTAGGCACTGTTATTTAAGACTTATACAATAGCCCTTGCACTTTACTCCGTCTTCAATTATCTTTGGCATATATGATTCGCAACGCTTATGCGAATACAGAGTGGTTCTTTGGATAATAATCCAACCGGTCTCTCCATATTAACAATGTTAAAATGGTCAAAACTTCGATAGTCTGTGATTTAACCATCAAAGAAAAACAGGTGTGCAAACAACGATATTAATTCCAAATGGAAATTCTATCAATCAATCATCAATCATATATATATATATCAATATATATATATATATTTCCTTATTTTCTATGTTTAGAAAATATATGTTAGCGCCGGAAAACATTTCCTTTTCTAATTCATATTTCAATTTCAACATTTGATTACGTTTCTGATTCTATTTGGAAACCATTTCCAACTCTTCTTTACTTGGATTTAAACAGATGTTTAAATCAACATTGCGATGACAACTCAAACCACTATACTTATTTGCTAAATTCACTTAACCACTTTCACTCTCCAACCTTATCCATTTCTAAATTAAAACGAAGTCAATCAAGTTGGGGTATAACTACCTCTCAGACCTTAACTGGACAACATTTCAAATCTCGAAACAGGGTAAGTTCATTCTTTTAACTCTAATCAATCAACTCTTTCCACTTAACTCCTTACCTAACTCCTTCCGAACAACTATATTCGATTACTCCTTTAATTCTATTTAAACAAACTATATTCGATTACTCCTTTAATTCTATTTAAACAAACTATATACGATTAACTCTTTTGATTTTATTCGAATAAATATATTTGATTAACTCCTTTAATTCTATTCGAACAACTAAAATCGATAACTCCTTTCGAATAACTAATTCAATAACTCCTTCTTCGAATAACTAATTCGATAACTTACTTTCGAATACTTATATTCGATAACTCCTTTGTGTTTAACTTTATTCGAATAACTAATTCGAATACTCTTATCGATTAAACTATAATCGATAACTCCTTCGATTTAACTAATATTCTATAACTCACTTCGATTAATAATAATCGATAACTCCTTCAAATAAACTATATTCGAAAATCTCCTCTCGAATAAACGATATTCGATAATCTTCCCTTTCGATTTAACAAATCGATAACTCCTTTTCGAATAACTAAATTCAATATCTCCTTTCGAATAACTAATTCGATAACTCCTTTTCGAATAACTAAATTCGATAACTCCTTTCGAATACTAATTCGATAACTCCTTTCGAATACTAATTCAATAACTCCTTTCGAATAACAAATTCGATAACTCACCTCGAATAACCAATATTCGATTACTTTTCTCTCGAATACACTATATTCGATAACTCTTTTTGAATACTAATTCGATAACTCATTTTGAATAACAAATTCGATAACTCACCTCGAATAACCAATATTCGATTACTCTTCTCTCGAATACACTATATTCGATAACTCTACTTCGACTAAGTGATATTCGATAACTTTACTCGATTAACTCCATTTGAATAACTCTAATTAGTTAACTCTAACTCTAACTGGTCAACCCTCACTGATTAACTCTAACTGATTAATTCTAACTGATTAATTCTAACTGATTAACCCTATCTGGTCAACCCTCGCTGGTAAATTCTAACTGATTAACTCTAACTGGTTAATTCTAACTGATTTACTCTAACTGGTTAATTCTAACTCAAATTAATTTATTCTAACTCTAATCGATCATTCCTAACTCTAATCTATCATCTTATTTGAATAACTCCTATTTGATAACGTTTATTCATTTATAAAGATTTACTTTTTGTAACGGTTCTTCACTTTATAAATGTTCTCTTTAATAACGTTACTTCACTTTTACAAGTGTTGGGTACATATTCTATTTAATCCTATTTATTTATCAAATAAATATTCCTTTGATTTATTCCTATTTATTTATCAAATAAATATTACTTTGATTTAATCCTATTTATTTATCAAATAAATATTCCTTTGATTTAATCCTATTTATTTATCAAATAAATATTCCTTATAATCTTTTATTTATTTCCTAAATAAATAATTTCTTTTAAACTCTTTATTTATTACCTAAATAAATAAATCCTTTTTAATCTATTTGTAAAACGGTTTACAAATATTTCTCTCTCTATTTGTTTAACAAATATTTTCCTTTAAATTGGTTTTTACGAATATTTCCCTCTATATCTGTTTAACAATTTCTTTCCCTTGTATTTGATTTACAAATATAATTCCTTTATATTTGATTAACAAATAAATTCCTTCTATATTTGATTAACAAATAAATTCCTTTATATTTGATTTCAAATATATCCCTTTTCAATTTCATTTGTAAAGGTTTTACAACATTTCTATTTCATTTTGATTTGTAAATGATTTACAAACCTTTCTCTTTTTATTTGATTTCTGAAAAATATTCTAACTCCTTATATTCCCGGGAAAACTCGCCATAACCTCCTTTGTATCGGGAGCATCGGGAAAATCCCCAAACCCACTACACAGTCCTTTCCATTCAAAAGAAAATGGTTTGCAATTATTTCCTTTCTATATATCTCTTATTTATAAATATTCCAATTTATAAATATTTCTTATTTATAAATATTTCTATTTATAAATATCTCTTATTTATAAATATTCCGTTTATAAATATTTTATTTTCAATATCACTTTGAAAATTCCCTTATCAACATTCCGGTATGTTACGGTATTTAACATATCAAATTTCGATATCCAATATCGTCCACACACAGACAATCAATAACAGGTTATAATTCACATCATATATCAAAATGTATGAAAAACAATAAAATAACTATTGAGGAATCCAGTCGGATTCCTCCAACCTGTTTCCCTGCATCCACAGATGTTACACAACATGATTGCCATCACTTTCAGTTCAATATGAATTATTCTGATAAACAGAATCAATATATAACTATCTAACTGTTTATATATTATATATATATTTATATAAATATAATATTTCATTAACTGACTAGCAGTTCAATCAAACAGTTAACACACAATCAAACAGACAATTTCTAACAGTTCTAAAAATACAACATGAAATTATAAACTGTTCAGAGTTAGTGAGATTTACTCACATTGGACTGTTATTGTTAAAAACGAATAACTGTCTTTGATTTAGACGGACAATTTATTTCACTATAAATTGTAACGAGCTTAGATTCACTCCCGGTCAATCTCATTGTGTTGCTCCCGTCCATACGATCCTGTCGGATCTTGTTTCGCTGAAAATCGATATCGTACGCACAAGTTATGGTCTTTACAAGTCAATACATATTTAAAAATAAAACACTTGGATTTTAAAAAGAAAAACTGGGCTTTGACCTTTCACAAAAATCCGGCCCACTACAATTCCTCCCAGGCCCGTATTATCCTCTTCTTCCAAAAACAGTACCTGCCGTGGCCTCCTCCTCAAAACTAACCATTACCGAATCCTTTTGATCCCCAATACCTCCTCCTACTTTCATTTAAAAATCAAGGAAAAATCACCACAATTTTTCATTCCAAAATCTCTATCAAACTGTACTACTTTCGTTCAACCCGATTTCATCATAGGAGATGCGATTTCCGCCTTCACTCAGTAGGAGGTTGAATCTCACGACCTCAAGTTGCGTCGAAATCACTGGAAATTTGCATACACCTGCCATTCCTCCTCCCGAACTCACCCATAACCTCCAGAACAACTATCGATGCCTTTACACCTCAAATTTCTGAACACTAGCTGGCGTTGAACACCTCGCAGCGAACGAACATGGCGTCGCCTCCTTCGAAATGGATATCAGCATATAGAGGAACTTCCCAGCAACTCAAATGTATAACCTTTGTGAATTATAACATTTTATACGAATTGATATGAATTATTTCAGATCTCGTTTTGGTTTTAAATGAGAACGATGGAGGCGGATTGTTTTCTGTTGACTTTGAAATGAGAAATTTTAGGTTTTAAGGGTTTGGGAGGGCTTATTTATAGAACCACAAAATATCTAGATAATTTTTTTATTAATATTTTAATATTTTATTTTGCAAATTTCTATCTGTATTTGTCTTCTAAAATTCGTGTGATCACACACGATACCCAAAAATCACGAAACTGAACATGTAGCTAGGGTCCGACATTACGGTCCCAACGAAACTGGTTTCGTCGAATTCCGACTTCGTATGCTCACACAGTGTATTTTTAACTGTTAAAATACTGATTGTTTCTCACTCTAAAAACCCGTACGGCCCCACAGTGACTCTAAAAATCACGAAAATTGAAATCTAGCAATAATTTAATATTGCGGATCCAACAAAATTGGTTTGGTCAAATTCTGAAGTCGTTTGCAAAACTGGCTATTTTTAAAGCTCTGGATGACCCATTTAAATATATAAATATATTTAAATATAATTGAATTAAATATTTATAAATAAATATTATCGTGTATATACACCGCAGAATATCATACAGCTCCACTGGGATTTATAACTCGATATTTCAAATCTGGATCAACTCGGTATTCGATTTATATTGAAATTCCTTTTTAAAATATAAATAATTCCTTTATAAATTATAAAGGAATTCAACAACGACTTTTCTAAAATTTGATTTGGTCGTAAATCAAAATCTACACGACGAAATCCCGATTTTTCTCTTCCACTAGAAAGATATACTCCACTAGCTCCACACGTTTCTTGTTTCACATAAATCCGGCTTAAAACTAATCCTGTACATTCAGTTGAAGTTCAAATCGCCAAATCGCGAACTACAGCGCCATTTCAAGCTTGATTTTAATTATAATATAATTATTCGTTCAAACTGATGTCGATTGAATATATTCGTTATTCTAATTCAATTCTAAACTGAATTAAATCTTCGGGATGACCCTGTTCACAGAATATCGACATTTCAGCCAATTCTGATTATTTCAGAATTAAATATATTATTTAATTTATTATTTTAATTAAATATTCACCATTATTTAATACCACGACCATTAAACCCTTTTATTCACCTTTTAAATAATTAATAAATTAATTATTATACCTTTGCAAATGCGGGTCATTACATTCTTCCCCACTTAAAATAATTTCGTCCTCGAAATTGCTAAGGTAGAGGACGACCCTATCAACCGGTTAGAACTTATTATTTCACTTCTTAACTTCAGTTTCCACTGAACTAATTTAATTTCAATTAAATTATTAATTAATTCTTATCAACGAAAATTTTCAAAAATCCTGAAAATTTTCTAACACCTTAACTTTTCGAAAAATTTCGCCAGCACCTCCTTTGTTCTGGTGAATAGGTCAAACTCCAACTCGCCTCTCTGGGCCATCTCCATCCCAAAAGAAAATCAAACAGCCAAGCGGCTTGCCAATTCGGCTCACAAAATCCAAACTCATATATAAATAAACTTGTACCTTTTTGCAGCCATATCATTATATCATTTCCATAGGTTATCAACTCAACATATACCAATGTCATTCCAATCAACTTATCCCCAAACTCGACATTTGGTTCTATCCGAGCCAAATTCCATTACCAGATTATCTCTAACCATATCCAATCCATCTTTATTTAACTTAGTTTAAGATAAATTCCAATTTATTCACTTTTACCATTTCAACTATTTAATTTCATAAGTTAAATTTAAATTTTGAAATTTAAATCCTTGGGCTTTATTTCAAATCAAATTGGAAACCATAATAACAATTCAAATCATTTGAATTCCCGAACAACTTGTTCTTCAACACAATTCAAAAAAAAAATCTTTGGTAGTAATCCGTCACTTACGAACTTGAAAATGAACACCGATGATGTCCGGATCATCATCGGAATCTATTTCCAGCTATCGAAGTGAGTTCAATACTATAACATTTTTAAACTCAATCTTAAACACTTCATTTTGAAATCAATTCAAAATAACTTTCACCATACCTGAAACCATTTTATAATCTCCCAGGATCTTAAAATTTCCTTATATATAATTTCAATCCATTTACAAACACTTACATGTTTCCAGGATTTTAATTCAAATTCTGATTTTAAATTCAGATTTAATTCATCTTATTTCACGTATTTCACTTATATACATTCTGATTGGTTATTTACATAACCATTTAATTTATAATCTTACTCGATTATAATAACAACCAATATATCCACTATATTATAATTTTGATATATATATATATCTTCTTTATATCAAGATATACCTTGGGTAAACTTATTTATTTTACCCTCTTTTCAAAACATATCGCGACGACCCTTCGTATTCAAGTGTTTAGTAACTCCTACCGATACAGTGGATCAAACTGATCGACCAAAACTCATAAACAACTCAACCAATGAATCTCCACAATATAAAGCAAATTTTTATATCAAATACAAATACGTTCACTCGTGTATATACACTCAAACTCAATCTAGGGTATTACTAACCCTATCTCTACCGAGTCACGCCACAAAGCCAAGGTAATTCTAACTTAAGCTCTGATACCAACTGTAGTGACCCGAAAATCCGGTCCAATTTGAGCTGACTAAATAACACAAGTCCAACCCCAAATCGCACTGGAAATTCAAGAAACTAATAGAAAGAAGATAGAGGGTGAGGAAAGATAAGATAGAAACTTAGAATAGAAGAAGAAGAAGAACACAACATCGGAGTAACACGAACCTCACAGCCGAACGAATAACATATAATAGATAATCGTAACTTTGAAATATAACAGTTATGTATACAATAGCACTTATCAGAGTACAACACTTACAACACAGCAGAAATAAACTATAGCTATATGATCTTGAAGCCTCCTGCTCCAAGCTCTTCAAGTGTATCTGTAAAATCCCGACTACTTGACTGCCCGTACAAATTTAGGCACCCAAGAGTTTAGGGAAAACAACAAAATAAACTCCGGGTCAGTCATGGGACTGGTATGAGTAAAACAGTTTAAAACAGTTCAAGCAGGTAATCGATATCTCATAAGACCACACCGTATAACGGAACGGGTTTTTCCCTTATGAGAATCCAAAATATCTTTATATCAAAACCTTTGATATTGTCATAATGTCTATCAAACCACAATATATTAATCATCTCGCAGAAACGCTTTCATCTCACGTTCTACATATATAGTATACAATCAAAACCGCAAGCACGTATTGGGTAATGGATTTTCGACTGTGACAAAATATGGAACCACCTTTCGATCAGTGTACTATAGGAATGATACATTGGAGTTCAACAAGAACGTCTTGTAACTCAGCCACACATGACCGACCACTCATTTTGCTTGAGTGTATCGAATGTATATCACCAACGGTTGGGATCAGCGACCATTTCCCGTATATATATGAGACAGCATTGATAGATTAAAGAAGCAAATGAATATTCTCTAGATAGGTGATTATACACCCTACTTCGGTGCGACCGACTTAGCCATGTTGCCTGCCCGATTTCTGTCATTTACCGGATGATGAGGCTAGAAGCTACGCTTTATCATCACATCAGATTCACTCTGAATGCCACATAATCAAATCCATCCAATCACCGATTGACGCCCTCAACAATACATTATGTGTTAGCTAAAAGAAGTTTCCTTCTTCGCTTCCACTCTTGGTACGGTTGGAGAAATCAGTATACGTGATCGTCTGGAAATACTCTGTCAGACATCCGTCCATACAAGTCATCCAGGAACAGGATGAACCGAAGGCACTATTCAGTACATCCATCTTAGGCACTGTTATCTAAGACTTATACAATAGCCCTTGCACTTTACTCCATCTTCTATTATCTTTGGCATATATGATTCGCAACGCTTATGCCAATACAGAGTGGTTCTTTGGATAATAATCCAACCGGTCTCTCCATATTAACAACGTTAAAATGGTCAAAACTTCGATAGTCTGTGATTTAACCATCAAAGAAAAACAGGTGTGCAAACAACGATATTAATTCCAAATGGAAATTCTATCAATCAATCATCAATCATATATATATATATATATATATATATATATCCTTAATTTCTATGTTTAGAAAATATACGTTAGCGCTGGAAAACATTTCCTTTTCTAATTCATATTTCAATTTCAACATTTGATTACGTTTCTGACTCTATTTGGAAACCATTTCCAACTCTTCTTTACTTGGATTTAAACAGACATTTAAATCAACATTGCGACGACAACTCAAACCACTATACTTATTTGCTAAATTTACTTAACCACTTTCACTCTCGAACCTTATCCATTTCTAAATTAAAACGAAGTCAATCAAGTTGGGGTATAACTACCTCTCAGACCTTAACTGGACAACATTTCAAATCTCGAAACAGGGTAAGTTCATTCTTTTAACTCTAATCAATCAACTCTTTCCACTTAACTCCTTACATAACTCCTTCCGAACAACTATATTCGATTACTCCTTTAATTTTATTTAAACAAACTATATTCGATTACTCCTTTAATTCTATTTAAACAAACTATATTCGATTAACTCTTTTGATTTTATTCGAATAACTATATTTGGTTAACTCCTTTAATTCTATTCGAACAACTAAAATCGATAACTCCTTTCGAATAACTAATTCAATAACTCCTTCTTCGAATAACTAATTCAATAACTTACTTTCGAATACTTATATTCGATAACTCCTTTGTGTTTAACTTTATTCGAATAACTAATTCGAATACTCTTATCGATTAAACTATAATCTATAACTCCTTCGATTTAACTAATATTCTTTAACTCACTTCGATTAATAATAATCGATAACTCCTTCAAATAAACTATATTCGAAAATCTCCTCTCGAATAAACGATATTCGATAATCTTCCCTTTCGATTTAACAAATCGATAACTCCTTTTCGAATAACTAAATTCGATAACTCCTTTCGAATAACTAATTCGATAACTCCTTTTTGAATAACTAAATTCGATAACTCCTTTCGAATACTAATTCGATAACTCCTTTCGAATACTAATTCGATAACTCCTTTCGAATAACAAATTCGATAACTCACCTCGAATAACCAATATTCGATTACTCTTCTCTCGAATACACTATATTCGATAACTCTTTTCGAATACTAGTTCGATAACTCCTTTCGAATAACAAATTCGATAACTCACCTCGAATAACCAATATTCGATTACTCTTCTCTCGAATACACTATATTCGATAACTCTACTTCGACTAAGTGATATTCGATAACTTTACTCGATTAACTCCATTTGAATAACTCTAATTAGTTAACTCTAACTATAACTGGTCAGCCCTCACTGATTAACTCTAACTGATTAATTCTAACTGATTAATTCTAACAGATTAACCCTAACTGGTCAACCCACACTGGTAAATTCTAATTAATTAACTCTAACTGGTTAATACTAACTGATTTACTCTAACTGGTTAATTCTAACTCAAATTAATTTATTCTAACTCTAATCGATCATTCCTAACTCTAATCTATCATCTTATTCGAATAACTCCTATTTGATAACGTTTATTCATTTATAAAGATTTACATTTTGTAACGGTTCTTCACTTTATAAATGTTCTCTTTAATAACGTTACTTCACTTATACAAGTGTTGGGTACATATTCTATTTAATCCTATTTATTTATCAAATAAATATTCCTTTGATTTATTCCTATTTATTTATCAAATAAATATTACTTTGATCTAATCCTATTTATTTATCAAATAAATATTCCTTTGATTTAATCCTATTTATTTATCAAATAAATATTCCTTTAAATCTTTTATTTATTTCCTAAATAAATAATTTCTTTTAAACTCTTTATTTATTACCTAAATAAATAAATAAATCCTTTTTAACCTATTTGTAAAATGGTTTACAAATTTTTCTCTCACTATTTGTTTAACAAATATTTTCCTTTATATTGGTTTTTACGAATATTTCCCTCTATATCTGTTTAACAATTTCTTTCCCTTGTATTTGATTTACAAATAATTCCTTTATATTTGATTAACAAATAAATTCCTTCTATATTTGATTAACAAATAAGTTCCTTCTATATTTGATTAACAAATAAATTCCTTTATATTTGATTTCAAATATATCCCTTTTCAATTTCATTTGTAAAGGTTTTACAACATTTCTATTTCATTTTGATTTGTAAATGATTTACAAACATTTCTCTTTCTATTTGATTTCTGAAAATATTCTAACTCCTTATATTACCGGGAAAACTCGCCATAACCTCCTTTGTATCGGGAGCATCGGGAAAAATCCCCAAACCCACTACACAGTCCTTTCCATTCAAAAGAAAATGGTTTGCAATTATTTCCTTTCTAAATATCTCTTATTTATAAATATTTCAATTTATAAATATTTCTTATTTATAAATATTTCTATTTATAAATATCTCTTATTTATAAATATTCCATTTATAAATATTTTATTTTCAATATCACTTTGAAAATTCCCTTATCAACATTCCGGTATGTTACGGTATTTAACATATCAAATTTCGATATCCAATATCGTCCATACACACACAATCAACAACAGGTTATAATCCACATCATATATCAAAATATATGAAAAACAATAAAATAATTGTTGAGGAATCCAGTCGGATTCCTCCAACCTGTTTCCCTGCATCCACAGATGTTACACAACATGATTGTCATCAGTTTCAGTTCAATATGAATTATTCTGATAAACAGAATCAATATATTACTATCTAACTGTTTATATATTATATATATATATATATAATATTTCATTAACTGACTAGTAGTTCAATCAAACAGTTAACACACAATCAAACAGCAAATTTCTAACAGTTCTAAAAATACAACATGAAATTATAAACTGTTTAGAGTTAGTGAGATTTACTCACATTGGACTGTTATCGTTAAAAAAGAATAACAGTCTTTGATTTAGACGGACAATTTATTTCGCTATAAATTGTAACTAGCTCAGATTCACTCCCGGTCAATCTCATTGTGTTGCACCCGTCCATACGATCCTGTCGGATCTTGTTTCGCTGAAAACCGATATCGTACGCACAAGTTATGGTCTTTACAAGTCAATACATATTTAAAAATAAAACACTTGGATTTTAAAAAGAAAAACTGGGCTTTGACCTTTCACAAAAATCCGGCCCACTACAAATCCTCCCAGGCTCGTATTATCCTCTTCTTCCCAAAACAGTACCTGCCGTGGCGTCCTCCTCAAAACAAACCATTACCGAATCCTTTTGATCCCTAATACCTCCTCCTCCTTTCATTTAAAAATCAAGGAAAAATCACCACAATTTTCCATTTCAACATCTCTATCAACCTGTACTACTTTCGTTCAACCCGATTTCATCATCGGAGATGCGATTTCCGACCTTCACTCAGCAGGAGGTTGAACCTCGCGACCTCAAGTTGCGTCGAAATCACTGGAAATTTGCATACACCTGCCATTCCTCCTCCTGAACTCACCCATAACCTCCAGAACAACTATCGATGCCTTTACACCTCAAATTTCTGAACCCTAGCTGGCGTTGAACACCTCGCAGCGAACGAACATGGCGTCGCCTCCTTCGAAATGCATATCATCATATAGAGGAACTTCCCAGCAACTCAAATGTATAAGCTTTGTGAATTATAACATTTTATACGAATTGATATGAATTATTTCAGATCTCGTTTTGGTTTTAAATGAGAACGATGGAGGCGGATTGTTTTCTGTTGACTTTGAAATGAGAAATTTTATACGAATTCGTGTGATCACACACGATACCCAAAAATCACGAAACTGAACATGTAGCTAAGGTCCGACATTACGGTCCCAACGAAAATGGGTTCGTCGAATTCCGACTTCGTATGCTCACACAGTGTATTTTTAACTGTCAAAATACTGACTGTTTCTCACTCTAAAAATCCGTACGGCCCCACAGTGACTCTAAAAATCACGAAAATTGAAATCTAGCAATAATTTAATATTGCGGATCCAACAAAATTGGTTTGGTCAAATTCTGAAGTCGTTTGCAAAACTGGCTATTTTTAAAGCTCTGGATGACCCATTTAAATATATTAATATATTTAAATATAATTAAATTAAATATTTATAAATAAATATTATCGTGTATATTCACCGCAGAATATCATATAGCTCCACTAGGATTTATAACTCGATATTTCAAATCTGGGTCAACTCGTTATTCGATTTATATTGAAATTCCTTTTTAAAATATAAATAATTCCTTTATAAATTATAAAGGAATTCCACAGCGACTTTTCTAAAATTTGATTTGGACGTAAATCAAAATCTACACGACGAAATCCCGATTTTTCTCTTCCACTAGAAAGATATACTCCACCAGCTCCACACGTTTCTTGTTTCACATAAATCCGACTTAAAACGAATCCTGTACATTCAGTTGAAGTTCAAATCGCCAAATCGCGAACTGCAGCGCCATTTCAAGCTCGATTTTAATTATAATATAATTATACGTTCAAACTGACGTCGATTGAATATATTCGTTATTCTAATTCAATTCTAAACTGAATTAAATCTTCGGGATTACCCAGTTCACAGAATATCGCCATTTCAGCCAATTCTGATTATTTCAGAATTAAATATATTATTTAATTTATTATTTTAATTAAATATTCACCATTATTTAATACCACGACCATTAAATCCTTTTATTCACCTTTTAAATAATTAAATTATTTATTTATTATACCACTACAAATGCGGGTCATTACCGCACGCACCTAGCCTATTAAGCCATCCCTTCCTCCTTAAGCTTCACGTCGCGTATGAAATGACTTTGCTCATATCCGATAGATTTTTGTTCACTTATAAATATAACTGTGTATCGTTCGTTCATTTCACCTCTTCCCAACACAACAAGAAATCTACTGCAAAATAAACTAATACATTGTCCATTTCTTCTTGCTAGTAAAATCTCATGTGATCCTCTTAACAAATGAAAGCACATATATAAATTACTATACAAAGCACGTATATTACAAGGAGACTGGATGGTTCGGTTTTCAAGGGGATGTCGGAGCAAACGCCGGCTACGGCCGGAGGGTGATTGAACGGGGATGGTCGGCGTCTGAAGTGAGCGAAGAGCAGCAGCGGGATCTTGCCAGAGGACTGGGAAGATGAAGCAGAGGAGATGGGAAGCGGTTGTTTGCAAAGAGGAAGAGAGAACAGTGGTGGTGCGTTTCAGCATGGGGTTCGGGTCGTGAAAGTATGGAAGCTGTTCGAATAAATGGGAGTGAAGTACATGAAGAAGCAGCTCAAAAGGAATAGAAACAGGTGAGGAAGATATACAATGTTTTAAACGTGCCCAGTTTTTGTTTTAAACATGATTAAGTCAGTTTAAAAGACGCCTAATTGTGGTAATTAACGCAAGTTAGAATTAGTAAATAATATATTAGTATATAAGCCTAGCTGAAAACTTTAAGTATGCCTATTCTATTTTCAAACTGTGTATTAGTTGGGTTTAACCAGATCATTTTGTGCCAAATATAATTACAAGATGCCTGATCATTTGTAGGTATAACGCAACCATATTACAACAGTAAGGTGAAAAATGAAATCATGTGTGGTGTGGGAAATTATTTGAATATGACTGATCATACACTTTCGTGCCTAACTATTTCTATTAGTGTTTAACTCCTATTTATATTTATATATGACCGATCATGTCTTTTACATCCGTAACCAATTTAATAAAGATGGCCAGTTTTGTATTATAATGGGATTATCAGCCTTTGTTGGTAATAACGTGGGAAACATACGCCTATTTAAAATTTATAATAAAGATGTTCACGTTTGAAATTTTATAATTTAGGAAATTAGTATACACTTCTGTGTACTAATTAGTTCAGTATACCAGAGAATAAAATATTATTTAAAGTACTATCCGTGTTGAATTAAAATAAAAAGTGAATAACGTATTTAATTTTAAGCTATGCCATACGCACACAAAATCGGATTAAACAAGGAGCACTGGACCCATATCAACAGACGAAAACTTTTGGAATGGGAACGGACGGAGTAAACGCAGCTGGAAGCGTGTAAAACAAACTGTTCTGACGACGAATGGAAATTCAAGGTGAGTTCAACTCCCTCAATTTATCCTGCTTATATTTTTATAAACCGGGTTTTCATTTTTGTGTGCAGTGTTTGCTAATGGTTGATGATTTGATGACTGTTTGCTTGTGTGTTGAATATTTTTAATGTTCATTGACCAAGTTAAACGTTTGTTTAATTTAATTCAATCGTTATTTTAGCGATTCGATTCCAAACGAAGTAACTTACCTTGTTGGTTAAGTTTATAGCAATATAAACATATTAAACGGATAATTGAAAGCTTGGTTGGATGTTATAAATTGTTTGTTGACCGTTATTAGCTGAACTATTTTATTTTTGGTTATCGTAATGAATAAATATATTGTCGTATTAAATGTGAGATAACCCATTGTGATGCAGGGAAGGACAGTTTGGAGGGATCCAACTGGATTCCTCAAATATTTTGTTTATATAAAGTGTTAATCAATTTGATCGATTGTTGATTGTTGAACCAAAATTCATCACTTGTTTGATACTAACCAATGGGGTATATTGGTTGAGTAATTCTCGGCAGATGACCTGTAAATGAATCGTTTTATAAAATTTGATTTATCGTCAGGTAAATCGATAGAAAAAGTTATAAAATTTGTTTTATAACTAAGGATAGATTTGAAATCTATTTTATATAGATTATTTTTAAATAAAGTTATTAAAGGAAATAAATAATTATTTTCACCTTGTAATTATAAAGACGAGTATATAAAGCAAGATTTGTGGGATAATGAGTTTTCTAAACAAGTGGGCAAAAATTAACCAAATGGTTAAGGGTTGAATTTATTGTTTAATTGAGATTATTTAATTTAATTAGATTGTTAATTGAATTAAATAAAGTTATTTAAATTGATTAAAAGAAAGTGCTAATGGAATTAGTTAACGGATTAACCTTGTTTTGAGATGACCGAGTCAACTACTTGAATGTGAATTGATGATTAGAAACAATTATTAAATTGCAAATTTTTATTAAAGTTAATTATTATTTTAAAATAACCTTTAAGGGAAAATTAGCTATTTATAAATAGTTAATGATAAAGTAAACTTTTGAATGTAAAGGGGTTGAGGTTAATTATTTAACCACATCAAGGAATTGATTTTTATTATAAAAGTGAAGGTATAACAAACCAACCTAACCAACCAAACCAAAAAAATATTATTGGTTCGGTTAGTTTTGATTTCAAAAAAAATCTGTTTGATTTGATTTGGTTTATTTTTCTTAAATGGTTAGTCTAGTTTCAACATTTTTGATCGATTTGAAACCGAATCAACCATTTTCTCACTTCTAGATTTGTTTGTAATATGGTGGGATCCCATTAACTATAGTAGTTTTGTACCAAATGTTTTCTCCTTCAATTTTGAGACCAACATCAATAGGTAAAACACTACTAGAATACAGGGCTATTCCAACTGCTCCTAGCTGTTGGCGACCGTTGGAACAACCGTTGGAATATCATTCACGACTTCCAACGGATCCAATGGAATATTTCCAACGGCTTCAAACGGGTTGGACCGTTGGTAAGCGTTACAAAACAATGACCAGAAAGCCGTTGGAAACCGTTGGAAAAACTGGGTTATTGTAACATCCCGGATTTTGAACATTAATTACGAATATTTAAATCTGTTTAAATATTGATTTGGCGATATTAATGGATTATATATCGAATTTATTTATAGGAAATAGAGTTCGAATTTATATATTTATAAATTAATTAAAACGAGCTCGAAACGACGCGACAGTTCGTAATATTGAAGTTCGAAGTTTAATTGAATATACCGGATCTGATATAAATCGGATTTCAGCGAAACAAGAAACTGTTGAATCGATTAGAAGTTCTTTCTCTTAACATTCTACTTTTCTGTATAATTTGGGTTGACCGTTTTAGTAAAATGTCAGCTTAAATTGATACGGAAAAAGTGGGACGTTACAACGTGGTATCAGAGCTATTGGTTTAGAAATAACCTTGGCTCTGTGGTGTAACTCAATAGAGATGGGATTAGAAATATCCTAGATTGAGTTTGAAAATATATACGAGAGTGCGTATTTGTGATAAAATTGTTTTAAATTATTTTGAAAAGCAGGTAAATGAAATAATTTTGCCCAAATTATATTTTTGCATAAAAAGGAAATAATTTCCAATAATATAGTGATATTGAGTATTTGGCTGATTTGATTTGATATTCGAATTAAATTATAAAATCAACTGAACCAATGAATAATTGAATCTGGAGAGAAATTAAACCTGGCTAAATTGGTACTCAATAATTTTAATCAAACAAATTAAATTTAATTTGAATAATTAAGTAAGTTGTGTGTTATGATCGATTAGATGCCAGTTTGGCTGAATAGAATTTATCAATAGTAAACCAGAAATGGAATGAATTGGAAATAAGATCGATTATGAAGGAAACTGAATTATTTAACTTCGGATTGTTATCTGCATTATAAATTGAGTTAAGAGCAGTATTCAGAAGGCTGTAGGAGTTGATTTGGTTACAGATACTGAAGTACAAGTTGGGAGATGCAGAGCTGTTAGTAGATTTGTTTCGAAGTTGGAATTGAGTTGCCCGACAAATAGGTAAACCATAATATAATATTGATTGGTGATTGAGTTTAAACCCCTGAGTTGGGTAGACATTTGGGTTTTGGTTTTATTTTGGAGAAGTTGAGGCCCAATGTGGCAGTTGTAGTTGTTGTGATCGAGCCGTGCAGAGGAGGTGCTGGCGAAATTTTCGAAAATTTTAAATAGTTTAATTTATTTGTGACGATAATTCTAAAATAATTAGGTTCGTATCGTTCTTCTTACCTTGTAATTTCGGGGACGAAATTCTTTTAAGGGGGGAAGAAAGTAACGTCCCGGATTTTTGAACATTAATTACGAATATTTAAATCTGTTTAAATATTGATTTGGCGATATTAATGGATTATATATCGAACTTATTTATAGGAAATAGAGTTCGAATTTATATATTTATAAATTAATTAAAACGAGCTCGAAACAACGCGGCAGTTCGTAATATTGAAGTTCGAAGTTTAATTGAATATACCGAATCCGATATAAATCGGATTTCAGCGAAACAAGAAACTATTGAATCGATTAGAAGATAATTTTCTAATGTAAAAGAAAATTCGAGATTTCATCGTATAGATTGTATGTTATGTCCAATTTGAATATTCAGAAAAACAGCGGCGTAATTGTTTATGGCCATAATGATAATTTAAATATAATTTAATATCGGTTTCGAATTTAGATAAGGTTCTTTTGAGACATAGCAATAATTTAATTTTTAGAATTTTATTGTAATTTTTATTTCGCAAAATAAGCTACTTTCTATTTGGAGTATTTTGCACCCTATATCAGTATTTTGGGGTTTCACAATATAAGTTAAACTACCGATATTATTATATTTTTGGGATCGTGGGGCGTTGGTCATTATAATGGTATTCTTATTTTGGTCGATAGAGGTCCCTAATTGATAAAATTCCATACAACCTATACCCTAAAATATCTAACTATATAAAACAAAACATTAAATCGGAAAGATTAAAAATCTGAAAAAAACCCCATTCTCCTATAGGTGATGCGCATGGCTAAGTTTAGAGTCCTAAGTAAGAAAAATCACACTCAATCCCTGAATTCAGCCGTGATCTCTGCAAACAGCACATACGAGCACTGTGGGTGATTAAAACACAACCCTTATCCCAAACGTGTACAACGTGATGTAACCGCCCCCATAGCCTATGCAGCTAAAGAATTAATGCACCATACCGTTTGAAAATATCTCACCATCCCCTATTTCCTTAATTCACGCCATAATTCCTGCGCGTTTCCTCTAAGCTATCCAATCCTTCTCCTTTATATGTACTGCGACCCATTTCCTTTTCAGAAAACCTTCTCTTCTCTTTGAAAATCACTCAAAACTTCCACACCGTCACTAACAAGCAGAAATTCATTCCCACCACTAATAAAAATAAACAAACTCCTCTGCCCTATATAATAACGCAAGCCTTCAACTAAGACCCCAAACGATGAGACAACCGACAAAACAAAACGCGTGAAGGAGGATTGGTGAACTCGAACCTGTGGAGTTTAACATGGGTGTGTATTGAACGTGAGTATGTGGTGCTTGTTTGAAGGGGGTTCGCATTGTCTTACTGGAGTACGGCGTGGCTATGGGTGTTTGTAGCTGCATGTAATACATGACGACGGAGTTGAGGAACTGTCAACACACGGTGAAATGGGATGGAAAGCAAGAGCGTTGAGTGCATGGAGGTACATACGTGGGTATTGGTGGTATCTTGCGTGCAAATAAAAGGGATATAACATAAAGGAGCAGGAATATAATGGGAGTTGGGCAGTATGGAAATGAAGTGAGCATAGAAGAGGTGATTAAAGGAATTAGTGGAGAATATATGGAAGTGTGTATTTTCATGGGAGTGAACTGGACGGTGGAATGATGGAGGGGAAGCTACGTACAGTGTTGGGGTGGAGACATAGATCCATGCGTTTATTGAGATGGATGGTGAGAGTTTGGGGTCCAAGAAATTGCATGGAGGAAGTTGTTGCATGGAACTGCGGAAAGTAGGACGTGAGTGAGATAGGGAATAAAAGGGAAAATGCAGTGCGTGTAAAATGTGGAGCAGACAATCCGTAAGGTTGCACATAGAAGAAAAAGAGTGGAAAGGTGGAGTCTTGGGTCCGGTTTTGTGGAAAAAGCATAGACCTGGAATGGGTGATGGTGCCAGTATAGGCGGGTGTGTTCACTAAAGTGGTGTTTTGAAGAGATGGACTGGCACTAGGGAGTGTGGTTCACGTAATTGAAAATAAAGAGGGAGTAGATGGTACAAAAAGAAACCCATCAGTTTCTGGGTGCTCACGAACTGACACTGCTGGTGTCGTGCTCACAACTTGCAGACAGTGGAGAGGTAATCGGGGTGGAGGACGTGAAGCGGTGCGGTCGAAACAAGGAGCTGTCACGCGTAAACATGGAGCAAGAAAAATATATCGAAAAGGAGGTGGTTTGCAAAATCTTTGGAGAGCAAGAATGAAATAAAAAAGGGTTTGCATGCAAATGGAACGAAGGCATCGTTTTTATATGGGTTAGAGAAACGGTTTAATCGTTAATCATCGGTTGGAGAGAATTAAACAAAACAAGAGCCGGTTGAACCGTAGGAACTACGTTGTCAAGCTAGTACGGTTGGAATCAGAAGTAGTTGGACCTTCGCTCAATTTTAGATACAATAAAGCGCGAACCGTCAAATCAAAATCAAGGTGAGTTAACTCTCATACTTTTCTGGATTTCTATGAAGTGTTAAATTCATATAAATTTACCATTGATTGGATGATTGCGTGCCTTACTTGTTAAATGGTTATCGACAAATTATATTTGTCCTATTAGATTATTCTGATTTAAATATTGTTTATATATTATTATCAGTAATACAGGGACGGACAGGTCGGAGGGATCCGACCGGATTCCTCAAATACACTGTATATTATTTAAGTATGGAACTGTTTACCCCAATCAATGATATTGATTGAATATTAAACATTGATGTGATAACCAATAGACAGTAGTGGTTAAGTAGTCGGCAGTAAACGATCTAAGACACCGTTTTAAGACATTAATTCGCCAATGGGCGAATCGATGCATTTAAAAGTTATAAAATTTATTTTATAACTAAAGTATAGTTTTAAAATATATCGGTTTTAAAGTGAGTCGATAAGTTATAATGTTTTAAAAAAAGATATACTGAGCATGATAAGGAAAGTGATATAGTTTTAAAGAAATTAGAACCCGTTGTACGTTGGTTGAGTTGAGTAACTTTCGAGGCGTCAATCTGATGTTGGTTTTAGCCTTCGGGGTTGATACTTAGAAATTTATTCACTTACCGATTTATAATAAGGAACTAATAGAATAGAAGTGAGATGAAAATTAAATATTCTTATATTAAATAAGAATAGGGAATGTTTTCCTAATACTAGAAATACAAAAGTTTCAAACTAATGTCGGGCGATTCAAAGAGGCCAAATGATGCTGAATACCGAACCAGAATATATTTTATTTTATGGATGAATATTTGTTTATTTGATAGTTAAATAACCGACTATCAAATCTGGACAATTATCGTGGTTGGTTCGGAAAGACCGGGATCAAATTCTATATTCGAAAACAATTCCGACCAGCAAATGCGTAATCGTGGAAGAAAGCAGACGACGATCGAGGTGGAGCAATTGAAGACCGTAGATATTCATAAAGCGGAATAACTACTTATAATCTCTGGTTAGCTCCTAGAGATACACTGTGGTTCTGTCGTAGTTGGAATCTGCGGATTGCAAGGACTTCTCGCTACTGATTCCTTGGAGGTGATTCCTATATGGGATGCGGTAGGAGGGTGCCTTTGGTTTGTCTAGTCCCAGGACGACTTGTATGGACGAATGTCTAACAGAGTATTCCTAACGAATCGTGTACGGTTGAACTCTTAAAAGTGTTAAGTCTGGTGGCGAAGAAGTTCGTTTCTCTTTGCTTTTTAAACCCGTAATATTTTTGAGAATTCGATTAGTGATTTGACAGGTTTGACATGTGACATTCAAAGTGAATGATGGTGTGCTGTTCCAGAAGATAAACGTAGCCTCTATCTTCACAACCGGGAAAGACAGAAGTTGGGCAGGGCAGCATGGCTAGTTGGGTCATTCCCAAGCAGGGTGTATTGTCATCGATCTAGAGAAAATTCATATTTGTTTTTCTTTTCGTTTCTGTATCTTCGGATGACAGTTGGACGGCCGACAACCGTGGTGGCAATATATTCGATACACTCAAGCTAAATGAGTGGTCGGTCATGTGAGGCCGGGTTGCAAGACGTTCTTGTTGAACCCCAGTGTATACCCTCTAGAGTACACTGATCGGAAGGTGCTCCCATACCTTGTCTGTTGGAATCCAATCTCCAATAAGAGCTCGCGGTTTTTTATTATAAAATAAATATGTAGAGCGTGAAATGCAAGCGTTCTACTACTTGGTTATTTATTTGTGGTTGATAGACATTATTATAATATCACTAGATTTTGATATATCAAACTGTTTATTGTGAATTTACCACTGAAAGTATTCCAGACTGATCCGGGTGAATTTTGTTTTAAATCAAATGCGCTCAGGTTAGACCGAGTATATTTCCAGGTCAGGTTTCGCTGGAGTTTCAAGGGCTGGAAGCAGGAGGCTTCACCACAAGTTATCTAGAGTTTATTTCCGCCGTGTCTGATATGTGATGTACTCTGATGATTGGTATGTATATATATACATTTTCTTTTTGTGTAAAGAATTTTGGTATATTATACTTTACTCGTTCCGCTGTGAGACTCTGATGTTCTTTTTACTCTTCTATCCTATTAGTTCTATCTTATCTTTCTCATCCTCTAACTTCTTTCTCTTAACATTCTGCTTTTCTATATAATTTGGGTTGATCGTGTTAGTAAAATGTCAGCTTAAATTGATACGGAAAAAGTGGGACGTTACAACGTGGTATCAGAGCTATTGGTTTAGAAATAACCTTGACTCTGTGGTGTAACTCAATAGAAATGGGATTAGAAATATCCTAGATTGAGTTTGAAAATATATACGAGAGTGCGTATTTGTGATAAAATTGTTTTAAATTATTTTGAAAAGCGGGTAAATGACATAATTTTACCTAAATTATATTTTTGCATAAAAAGGAGATAATTTCCTATAATATAGTGACATTGAGTATTTGGTTGATTTGATTTGATATTCGAATTAAATTATAAAATAAACTGAACCAATGAATAATTGAATCTGGAGAGAAATTAAACCTGCTTAAATTGGAACTCAATAATTTTAACCAAACAAATTAAATTTGAATAATTAAGTAAGTTGTGTGTTATGATCGATTAGATGCCAGTTTGGCTGAATAGAATTTATCAATAGTAAACCAGAAATGGAATGAATTGGAAATAAGATCGGTTATGAAGGAAACTGAATTATTTAACTTCGGATTGTTATCTGCATTATAAATTGAGTTAAGAGCAGAATTCAGAAGGCTGTAGGAGTTGATCTGGTTACAGATACTGAAGTACAAGTTGGGAGATGCAGAGCTGTTAGTAGATTTGTTTCGAAGTTGGAATTGAGTTGCCCGACAAATAGGTAAACCATAATATAATATTGATTGGTGATTGAGTTTAAACCCCTGAGTTGGGTAGACATTTGGGTTTTGGTTTTATTTTGGAGAAGTTGAGGCCCAATGTGGCAGTTGTAGTTGTTGTGATCGAGCCGTGCAGAGGAGGTGCTAGCGAAATTTTCGAAAATTTTAAACAGTTTAATTTATTTGTGACGATAATTCTAAAATAATTAGGTTCGTATCGTTCTTCTTACCTTGTAATTTCGGGGACGAAATTCTTTTAAGGGGGGAAGAAAGTAACGTCCCGGATTTTTGAACATTAATTACGAATATTTAAATCTGTTTAAATATTGATTTGGTGATATTAATGGATTATATATCGAATTTATTTATAGGAAATAGAGTTCGAATTTATATATTTATAAATTAATTAAAATGAGCCCGAAACGACGCGGCAGTTCGTAATATTGAAGTTCGAAGTTTAATTGAATATACCGGATCCGATATAAGTCTGATTTCAGCGAAACAAGAAACTATTGAATCGATTAGAAGATAATTTTCTAATGTAAAAAAAAATCGAGATTTCATCGTATAGATTGTAAGTTATGTCCAAATTAAAAATTCAGAAAAACAGCGGCGTAATTGTTTATGGCCATAACGATAATTTAATTATAATTTAATATCGGGTTCGAATTTAGACAAGTTTCTTTTGAGACATAGCGATAATTTAATTTTTAGAATTTTACTGTAATTTTTATTTTGCAAAGTAAGCTACTTTCTATTTGGAGTATTTTGCACCCTATATCAGTATTTTGGGTTTCACAGTATAAGTTAAACTATCAATATTATTATATTTTTGGGATCGGGGGGCGTTGGTCATTATAACAGTATTTTTATTTCGGTCGATAGAGGTCCCTAATTGATAAAATTCCGTATAACCTATACCCTAAAATATCTAACTATATAAAACAAAACATTAAACCGGAAAGATTAAAAATCTGAAAAAAAATCCCATTCTCCTATAGGTAATGCACAAGGCTAAGTTTAGAGTCCTAAGTAAGAAAAATCACACTCAATCCCTGAATTCAGCCGTTATCTCGGCAAACAGCACATACGAGCACTGTGGGTGATTAAAACACAACCCTTATCCCATACGTGTACAACGTGATGTAACCGCCCCCATAACCTATGCAGCTAAAGAATTAATGCACCATACCGTTGAAAAATATCTCACCATCCCCTATTTCCTTAATTCACACCATAATTCCTGCGTGTTTCCTCTAAGTTATCCAATCCTTCTCCTTTATATGTACTGCGACCCATTTCCTTTTCAGAAAACCTTCTCTTCTCTTTGAAAATCACTCAAAACTTCCACACCCTCACTAACAAGCAGAAACTTCATTCCCACCACTAATAAAAATAAACAAACTCCTCTACCCTATGTAATAACGCAAGCCTTCAACTAAGACCCAAAACGATGGGACAACCAACAAAACAAAACGCGTGAAGGAGGATTGGTGAACTCGAAGCTGTGGAGTTTAACATGGGTGTGTATTGAAAGTGAGTATGTGGTGCTTGTTTGAAGGGGGTTCGCATTGTATTAATGGAGTACGGCGTGGCTATAGGTGTTTGTAGCTGCATGTAATACATGACGGCGGAGATGAGGAACTATCAATACACGGTGAAATGGGATGGAAAGCAAGAGCGTTGAGTGCATGTAGGTACAAACGTGGGTATTGGTGGTATCTTGCGTGCAAAGTAAAGGGATATAACATAAAGGAGAAGGAAGATAATGGGAGTTGGGAAGTATGGAAATGAAGTGATCATAGAAGAGGTGGTTAAGGGAATTAGTGGAGAATATATGGAAGTGTGTATTTGCATGGGAGTGAACTGGGCGGTGGAATGATGGAGGGGAAGCTACGTACGGTGTTGTGGTGGAGACACAGATCCATGCATGTACTGAGATGGACGATGAGAGTTTAGGGTGCATGAAATTGCATGGAGGAAGTTGTTGCATGGAACTGCGGAAAGTAGGACGTGAGTGAGATAGGGAATAAAAGGGAAAATGCAGTGCGTGTAAAATGTGGAGCAGTCAATCCGTAAGGTTGCACATAGAAGAAAAAGAGTGGAAAGGGGGAGTCTTGGGTCCGGTTTTGTGGAAAAAGCATAGACCTGGAATGGGTGATGGTGCCAGTATAGGCGGGTGTATTCACTAAAGTGGTGTTTTGAAGAGATGGACTAAGACTAGGGAGTGTGGTTCACGTAATTGAAAATAAAGAGGGAGTAGATGGTACAAAAAGAAACCCATCAGTTTCTGGGTGCTCACGAACTAACACTGCTGGTGTCGGGTTCACAACTTGCAGACAGTGAAGAGGTAATCGGGGTGGAAGACGTGAAGCGGTGCGGTCGAAACAAGGAGCTGTCACGCGTAAACATGGAGCAAGAAAAATATATCGAAAAGGAGGCGGTATGCAAAATCTTTGGAGAGCAAGAATGAAATAAAAAAGAGTTTGCATGCAAATGGAATGAAGGCATCGTGTTTATATGGGTTAGAGAAACGGTTTAATCGTTAATCATCGATTGGAGAGAATTAAACAAAACAAGAGCCATTTGAACCGTAGGAAGGATACTACGTTGTCAAGCTAGTACGGTTGGAATCAGAAGTAGTTGGAAATTCGCTCAATTTTAGGTACAATAACGCGTGAACCGTCAAATCAAAATCAAGGTGAGTTAACTCTCACACTTTTCTGGATTTCTATGCAGTGCTAAATTCATATAAATTTACCATTGATTGGATGATTGCGTGCCTTACTTGTTAAATGGTTGTCGACAAATTATTTTTGTCATATTAGATTATTCTGATTTAAATATTGTTTATATATTATTATCAGTAATACAGGGACGGACAGTTTGGAGGGATCCGACCGAATTCCTCAAATACACTGTATATTATTTAAGTATAGAACTGTTTACCCCAATCAATGATATTGATTGAATATTAAACATTGATGTGATAACCAATAGACAGTAGTGGTTAAGTAGTTGGCAGTAAACGATCTAAGACACCGTTTTAAGACATTAATTCGCCAACGGGCGAATCGATTCATTTAAAAGTTATAAAATTTATTTTATAACTAAAGTATAGTTTTAAAATATAGCGGTTTTAAAGTGAGTCGATAAGTTATAATGTTTAAAAAAAAGATATACTGAGCATGATAAGGAAAGTGATATAGTTTTAAAGAAATTAGAACCCATTCTACGTTGGTTGAGCATGATAAGGAAAGTGATATACTGAATCCTTGGGGTGATTCCTATATGGGATGCAGTAGGAGGGTGCCTTCGGTTTGTCCAGTCCCAGGATGACTTGTATGGACGAATGTCTGGCAGAGTATTCCTAACGAATCGAGTACGGTTGATCTCTTAAAAGTGTTATGTCTGGTGGCGGAGAAATTCGTTTCTCTTTGCTTTTTAAACCCGTAATATTTTTGAGCAATCGATTAGTGATTTGACGGGTTTGACGTGTGACATTCAAAGTGAATGATGGTGTGCTGTTCCAGAAGATAAACGTAGCCTCTAGCCTCACAATCGGGAAAGACAGAAGTTGGGCAGGGCAGCCTGGCTAGTTGGGTCATTCCCAAGCAGGGTGTATTGTCATCGATCTAGAGAAAATTCATATTTGTTCTTCTTTTCGTTTCTGTATCTTCGAATGACGGTTGGACGGCCGACAACCGTGGTGGCAATATATTCGATACACTCAAGCTAAATGAGTGGTCGGTCATGTGAGGCCGGGTTGCAAGATGTTCTTGTTGAACCCCAGTGTATACCCTCTAGAGTACACTGATCGGAAGGTCCTCCCATACCTTATCTGTTGGAATCCAATCTCCAATAAGAGCTCGCGGTTTTTGATTATAAAATAAATATGTAGAGCGTGAGATGCAAGCGTACTACTTGGTTATTTATTTGTTGTTGATAGACATTACTATAATATCACTGGTTTTTGATATATCAAACTGTTTATTGTGAATTTACCACTGAAAGTATTCCAGACTGATCCGGGTGAATTTTGTTTTAAATCAAATGTGCTCCGGTCAGACCGAGTATATTTCCAGGTCAGGTTTCGCTGGAGTTTCAAGAGCTGGAAGCAGGAGGCTTCACCACTAGTTATCTAGAGTTTATTTCCGCTGTGTCTGATATGTGATGTACTCTGATGATTGGTATGTATATATATATAGTTTCTTTTTGTGTAAATAATTTTGGTATATTATACTTTACTCGTTCCGCTGTGAGACTCTGATGTTCTTCTTACTCTTCTATTCTATTAGTTCTATCTTATCTTTCTCATCCTCTAACTTCTTTCTCTTAACATTCTGCTTTTTTGTATAATTTGGGTTGACCGTGTTAGTAAAATGTCAGCTTAAATTGATACGGAAAAAGTGGGATGTTACAGTTATTTTTTTTATAACAGCAAGCATATAACCTTCCAGCCACCACATTTCCTATCCAATCCAATTCCAATCAATTCCACATATACACAACACATATATACCAAAACAATATAAACAACCAAAATATATCAAAGAAACATCAATATAAACAAAACAAAACATCCAAACATCCAAAAACCAACACAGACATGTTCATAAACCAAATACATCAAAGTTACATGTCCACAAACCACGTAAACATATCAAAAGTATCATTCTCACCCACTCCATGCCAAAATATACAACATTCAAATAAAATGTCATAATCTTCAAGTCATAAAAAACACATACCTCAAGCATCGTTTCCGGAATCAGCAGACGACGAAGGACGACTATCATGAATGTGCACATACTTCGCAAACTTATGATTTAGCTGTTCCAACTGCATAGTCTGAAGACGACTCTGCTCACATAGCTTCTCAATCATGATTCTAAGCTCTTTAATTTCTTCTTTGTATTGGGCATTCTTAGGTTGTCGAGTCTGCAAATAGAATGAATAGTAAAAATGTTATTTCAGTATATAAAATATCATAGCTATGTATATTTAAACGTCAATTCATTGTATGTATACAAAAGGATTCATTATCGTCAGATTCCCGAAGCCACTATTCTCACCGCCACGTCGTTGAGATCCAGACATAATATACCTGCCACATTGATACATATACAAATCATAGGTAAATGTAATGTGAATAGTTGTGAAAATGCAATATTAAACATAGGTAAATGTAATGTGAATAGTTGTGAAAATTACCAAATTTTACTCAGTCTTCGTCATTTTCTTCGTCATTTTCTGATTCAGACAAGATTTCATGCTCTATGTCGTTTTCCTCTACACTCTCAAATGCATCGACTAATACATTTGCCTCATCATTTAAAGGTCCAAAATCAGTTTAATCTTCTGCAATTATTATTTCAACATTTTCCTCTAGATCTGGTTGGCTTGTTCGTCAGGAATATTCTGTACATCGAACGTAAATCTTGCCTTGGTTTTAATAAGCGCAGACCAATCTGCTTTATCCCTTTTTAGAGACGGATAAGGGGCATAATAAGCTTGTAGTGCTTGTTTGGCAAGTACAAAAGGGTCGTACTTTTGATAACGTGAGGTATGTTTAATTTCTACAAGATTATACTTTGGATGCACGTTAATAGCAGAACATGGAACATTGCTGAACCAGTTGCATATAAACAAATAAACATCCTCTACGGGCCTTGTAAAATATGTCAATTGAAAAATCTGAGTTAACTCGCCATAATAATCATTTATATGATTATTAGGATCTTCACTGCCTTTAACAAACACACCAGTATTATTTGTTAATTTTTCGGCGCCGTATTCTTTGGTGTTGAATTTATACCCATTAACCAAAAATATTGGATACGTTTTGACTTTTATTTTTGGTCCAAAGGCTAAATGTTTCAGTCCTTCGTCGAGCACATTGTTTACAGGATCAGAAACGTAGTTCCTAAACCAACTACTGAAATCTTTGCTTAAATTACTGCTTGGATTTTGTGATTTATAAACACTGCAAACACAAACATTATATACTACATTATTATTAACACGTTTAACTTAAATTTAGTAAAACATGGAAAAAAATTGATTACCTGACAATAGGAACAACGTCAGGACAATTAAAAAGAATATATGTGTGTGCTACATGACAATCTGTATCATTTAGCCATATTTCCACACATTTTCCAACATGTTGGTCATGTTGTTTAAAAATAGATAATGTTGATTCAGAAGAAGAATCTTGTTCAACCCTCTCATCATTATGCGGAACACTTCCAAATGATTGTTATGTAACGACGGTCGGAATAAAGCCCTTCTTCCTTGCACGCATATGAGCTGGCACACAACTCCTATATAACAAAAGGAATCTCTGATGTTACATGCCTACCAGCTCATATTTGTACACAATTCCTTCAATATATTCCGCGATGCGGGACTATTGTATCCAAACCATCATCCCCCCTTAAGAACATGCGAGACAATCCTAACAGTCTCCCCCTTGACTCGCATCCTACGAGTATATTTTGAGAGCACTGCCTTGCCTGTGTGGCCAGTCCGTAACCTTCGGCTCTGATACCACTGTTATGTAACGACGGTTTGAACAAAGCCCTCCTTCCTTGCACGCATATGAGCTGGCACACAACTCGCATATAACAAAAGAAATCCCAGATGTTACATGCCTACCAGCTCATGTTTGTACAAAATTCCTTCAATATATTCCGTGATGTGGGACTATTGTATTCAAACCATCATTCCTCCTTAAGAACATGCGAGACAATCATAACAATGATAAGTTCACATGATCATTAAAATAATGAGAGAAAAAAGAAGAAGCATCTTCTTCGATATATGATTTGCAAATAGAACCTTCAAC
Source organism: Allium sativum (assembly GCA_030737875.1). NCBI lineage: Eukaryota > Viridiplantae > Streptophyta > Magnoliopsida > Asparagales > Amaryllidaceae > Allium > Allium sativum. Next base: position 277,031,186 of record CM060923.1, read on the forward strand.
TCAAGCTTTTTGTCCCACTTTTTTCTTTAAATGATTTAAGTACCTAATAAAAAATAGTTTGGTTCAATATTAAATTCTATTTATAATTAAATTAACATTTGAATACTTAGTATAATAACATGCCTTTCGAATGGATACATCTATCCATATTGCACAGGACCTCTAAGACGTGCTTCCTTTGGAAGATGAACAGGTAAATGCTCCATTACATTAAAGAAACCCGGAGGAAATATTTTCTCTAGTTTGGAGAGCAGTATAGGAATTTCTTCTTCAAGTTTAGGTAGACGGTCAACTTTTAACGTAGTTGAACAAAGCTCCTTATAAAATAAGCTATGTTCTATTATTACAATCCAAACTTTTCCAAGTAACTATTCTTTGAATGTGACGGGTAACAAATTTTCCATCATTACATGACTGTAATGACCTGCATTGGCAGAGGTATAATAATTAATTTATTTAATTATTTAAAAGGTGATCAAAAGGATTTAATGGTCGTGGAATTAAATAATGGTGAATATTTAAATTAAAATAATAAATTAAATAATATATTTAATTCTGAAATAATTTGAATTGGCTGAAATGGCGATATGGTGTGAACTGGATCATCTGTGATATTTAATTCAGTTTAGAATTGAGTTAGAATAACGAATATTTTATATAAACAATAGTTTGAATGTGGAATTATAATATAATTAAAATTGAGCTCGAAATGGCGCTGCAGTTCGTAAATTGGCGATTCGAACTTCAACTGAATGTACAGGATTCGTTTTAAGCTGGATTTCTGTGAAACAAGAAACGTGTGGAGCTGGTGGAGTTTATCTTTCTAGTGGAAGAGAAAAATCGGGATTTCATTGTGTAGATTTTGAGATATGTCCAAATCAAATTTTAAAATAGTCACTATAGAATCGGTTATCGACCGTAACAGTTTATTCGATATAACTAGTTATCGGATTTGAATTTGAACAAGGTTCTTTTGAGAAGTAGTGATAATTTAATTTTTAGAATTTTACTGTAATTTTTAATTAATTATATAAGCGACTTTTTATTTGGAGTATTTTGCACCCTTAATCAGTGATTTTGGGGTTTCAAAATATGAGTTAATCTACCGGTATTATTATATTTTTGGAATCCTGGCACATCGCTGATCACAACGGTAATTTTGTTTCAGTTGATCGTGGCTCGTATGTATAGGAGATAGTGTGAAAAAGGGGTATCTATATTCTCTATTTTTGAAAGGTAAAAAGAAGGTCCACACATCCTTTTTTGCAACCACTAGTTTTGCTTGGCCTCAAACTAGAATCGTGGTCTTCATATATCCACTAAAAAAGGAAATAGAGTCCATCTAAAATCTCTTCTGCTCATTTGTTTCGGCCGCAACAATATTTCGGTTCCTCAATCAAAAATAAAAAAACAAATCGAATAAAATCTCTTAAATTACAAAACCGAAATCCTTCATCTCCTTTTGACACAAGCTACTCATCCGTAGCAATTTTGTTGGGTATGACGCGTTTTTGCTAAATCTGGAAATAGGCAGCGCGATCTAGGGCATTGAATTCCTGGGTGTATGTAAGGCCGTCGAGTTGCCTGTGCAGGTGAGGAAGGGGTGGAGTTTGAACGCTGTGTTAATGAGAAGGGAGGTGCGAAGCCGAAGCTCGTCCAGGAGGGCATGGTGTTCGAAATTTGAGAAGGAGCAGATCCATTTTTAATTCAAGTATACAGGAGTTGGGTTTTTCCTTTTTGTTTTGTTTGGAGAATGGTGAAGGGGGCGGTGATAAATGAAGTACAGGAGGCACGGTTTCTAACTACAGGCGCGGTTTTGATTTATGTTGTGAGTTGATGATTGAGGGTAAAGGGAGAAGGACAGTAGTGAATACATGATGATGTGTTTAATTGTGATAATTTGAAGTGAGGTTTAAGGGGTGATGTTAGTTTGTGGAACCGATAAAGAGTGGAGAGGAAAAGAAGTACCGAAGAGATAAAGGTTGGCTAATGTTGTTAGGAGCAGCGAGATAATTCTACAGGGAAGAAGACTGTCACGTTGCGTTGAGTATTGGGCCGGGTAACAAAAGTGGTGAGCCCATTAAAATGAAATCGAAGTATTTGTTTAATAAATGTGTGTTAACTTCTATAATGTGTAATTTCGTCATACGATATCAGAATTGGACGAAACAGGATACGTCGGGATCGTATGGACGGACACTACCCAATGGAACCGACGGGGAGTGGATTGGAGCTCGTATGAATTTTTGGCGGAATAAACTGTTTGATTCAAATCAAACAATAGCTTATCATTCTTTAACGATGAACTGCAAATGTGAGTAAATCTCGCCAACTCTAAACAGTTTATAAATTCATGTTGTATTTTTAGAACTGTTAAATATTGGTTGATTGATGTGTGTTGACTGTTTGATTGAACTGCTAGTCAGTTAGTAGAAATTATATATATATATGTATATATATATATATATATATGTATATATATATAAACCGTTAAACATTTATATGTGATTCTGTTATCAGAATATTTCACAGTGAAGTGAAACCGATGTTAATTATATTGTCTAACATCTGTGATGCAGGGAAACAGGTTGGAGGAATCTGACTGGATTCCTCAACATTTATTTTACTGTGATTCATATATTGTGGTATATGATGTGATGTATAATCTGTTGTTGATTGTGTGTGTTTGGACGATATTTATCGTTGTTATATGGCATGTTAAGTACCATAAGAAATATCAGAATGTAGGAAAGGGATTTTCAAAGTATATTTTGAAAATAATTTATTTATATAAAATCAATGGATTTTATATTATAAAAGAAAAAGGATTTTGAAGAAAAGAAATATATTTGTTAATCAAATATAAAGGAGATATATTTGAAATGAAATATAAGGGAATTATATTTGTTAAACAAATATTGAAGGAATTTATTTGTTAAACAAATATAAGGGAATTATATTTGTTAAACAAATATAAGGGAATTATATTTGTTGATCAAATAAGAAGGAATTTATTTGTTAATCAAATAAGAAGAAATATATTTGTTAATCAAATATAAAGGAAATATATTTGTTAATCAAATATAAAGGAGATATATATTTGAAATGAAAATATAAAGGAATATATTGGTAAAACATAAATAAAGAGTTAAAAGAAAAAGGGTTTATTTATTTAGGAAATAAATAGAAGAGATAAAAGAAATATTTATTTGTTAAATAAATAGAATGGAAAAAGGGAGTAGTTATTTGTTAAGTAAACAAATAGATAAGGAATAAACGCTGTAGAAGGTAATCATTATAACTGAATAAACGCTGTAGAAGGTAATCATTATAACTGAATAAACGCTGTAGAAGGTAATCATTATAAAGCATATAAAGTTAGTGAATAAGGGTAAATCGACAAGTAAAGTTAATTGAATATCAGTTATTCAATTAGAGTTATCGAATTAGTTATTCGATACGAGTTAATTGAGATAGAGTTAGGCAAACTAAGTTAATCGAATATTAGTTTATTCGAATAGAGTTAAATAAAAGGAGTAATCGAATATTATTTTATTCGAATAGAATTAAAGGAGTTAATCGAATATAGTTTATAAGAAAGGAGTTATGTAAGGAGAAGTGTTAAAGAGTTTAAAGATGAACTTACCCTATTTCAAGATTTGAAATGTTGTTCAGTTAAGGTCTAAGAGGTAATTATACCCCAACTTGATTGACTTCGTTTTTAATTTAGACATGGGTAAGGTTCGAGAGTGAAAGTGGTTAAGTGAATTTAGTAAATAAGTAAAGTTGTTTGAGTTGTCGTCGCGATGTTGATTTAAACACCTGTTTAAATCCAAGTATAGAAGATTTGAAAATATTTTCCAAATAGAATCAGAAACGTAATCAAATATTGAAACAAGGAAAATATGAATATATATATATATATATGATTGATGATTGAATGATAGAATTTCCATTTGGAAATAATATCGTTGTTTGCACACGTGTTTTTCTTTGATGGTTAAATCACAGACTATCAAAGTTTTGACCATTTTAACGTTGTTAATATGGAGAGACCGGTTGGATCATTATCCAATGAACCACTCTGTATTGGCATAAGCGTTGCGAATCATATATGCCAAAGATAATTGAAGATAGAGTAAAGTACAAGGGCTATTGTATAAGTCTTAGATAACACTACCTAAGATGGATATACTGAATAGTGCCTTCGGTTCATCCTGTTCCTGGATAACTTGTATGGACGGATGTCTGGTAGAGTATTTCCAGACGATCACATATATTGATTTCTCCAACCGTACCAAGAGTGGAAGCGGAGAAGGAAACTTCTTTTAGCTAACACATAATGTATTGTTGAGGACGTCAATCGGTGATTGGATGGATTTGATGATGTGGCATTCAAAGTGAATCCGGTGTGATGATAAATGGTAGCTTCTAGCCTCACATCCGGTAAATGACAGAAATCGGGCATGCAACATGGCTATGCAGGTCGCACCTATTAGGGTGTATAATCACCTGATCTAGAGTTTCATTTACTTCTAAAAATCTATTGTTGATGCTGTCCCATTCGGGAAACGGTTGCTGATCCCAACTGTTGGTGATATACATTCGATACACTCAAACGAAATGAGTGGTCGGTCATGTGTGGCCGGGTTGCAAGATGTTCTTGTTGAACCCAGTGTATTCCTCTCTAGAGGTACACTAGCGAAAGGTGGTTCCATGCCTTGTCATAGTTGGAAACCCATTACCCAATACGTGCTTGCGGTTTTGATTGTATAATATATATGTAGACCGTGAGATTAAAGCGTTTCTGCTAGATTGATATATATATTTGTACTAAGACATTATTATAATATCAGAATGATTTTGCTTGTCAAAGATGTTGGATTCTCATAAGGGAAAAACCCGTTCCGTATTCACGGCGTGGTCTTATGAGATATCATATATATGTTAAACTGTGTTAAACTATTTTACTCACACCAGCCCCATGACTGACCCGGAGTTTACTTTGTTGTTTTCCCTAAACTCTTGGGTGCCTAAATTTGTATGGGCAGTCAAGTAGTCTGGATTTACAGATACATTGAAGAGCTGGAGCAGGAGGTTTCAGAATTATATCGCTATTATTATTCCGCTGTGTTGTAAGTGCTGTACTTTGATAATGATGTGTATATTCAAGTACAGATGTATATTTCAAGTTATGTTATATATATTATATGTTATTCGTTCCGCTGTGAGGTTCTTTTTACTCTGATGTTGTGTTCTTATTCCGCTGTGAATTTCTTTCACTAATTACCAGGATTTTTCGATGTTTTGGTTATCGACATCGAGTTTATGTCGATAACCAAAGTCGCTCAAAATCCGGGTCATTACAATGACAATCATGGTTTTTCATTCCACCCAGCCTTCCGTTTTTATAGTCGACACATCTACGAAGATTAGAGGAAATTCCATCGGGAAAACGTAATTCTTCCACCCATTTTAATAGTACTTTAACTTGGTTATTGTCTAGTTCATAACATGCTTTGGGTTTTTTACTGTCATCGGGCTTCATATGAAGCTCGGGACGATTACATATTTCCTCTATATCACGTCTGGATTTCTGATCGTCCTTAGTCTTTCCCTTCACATTCAGAACTGTATCAAACATATTATCAAATGCGTTTTTATCGTCATGCATCATGTCAATGTTATGACGGATTAAGAGATGTTTCCAATAAGGCAATTCGCAGAATATACTCTGTTTGCACCAATTATGCATCATTGATTTACCTTGAATATCAATTTGTTTTCTGGTTTTATGCATCTTTGGATAATCCTGTACAAGTTCATATATTTCCTCGCTTGACCATACCATCGGTGGCCGTAGAGCCTCATGTCTATTAGATGTAATGTTTTTTTGCCTCTTCTAAAAGTATGATTAGTATGAAGAAAGCATAGATGACAATCAAACCATGAAATTTTCTTTTCATACGGTAACGAAAATGCTCGTGTTTCTTCCATGCAATAAGGACAAGCAAGATGACCGGCCGTACTCCAACCCGAAAGCATTGCATATGTAGGAAAATCACTAATAGTCCATAACAAAGAAGCGAATGTAACACCCCGAATTTTAGTTAATACTAAAATTCACTAATTATAGGATAAATAATCTCAGATGTGGGAATTAGGGGAAACGGGCTGCGTCATTGCGTTCGTCTCGGAAAAATACGCGAAATAGGGTCCGAGTTTTCGAGAATCGGAGTCCGTATGGCCCGGTTATGGCCCAAAGAAGTTTTCAGAAAATTCAAAGATAAAAACAGATTTAAAATTTAAATATTCAGATTTGGAATGGGCCAGGCGGGGTCAGGCGGGTAGTTTCCCGCCCAACCCATGTCGACAGGGCTGTCGACAGGCCTGTCGACAGGGGTGTCGACATGCCTGTCGACAGGGTGGCACCGTTCTGTGAACCTGGGTGCACCAGGTGGCACCAGGTTGGGTTTCAGGCTGGCTAGGAGGGCTGGTTCTAGAGATTTCCTAAATCTAAGGGTCCTAAATCAATCTAGGGTTAATCTAAGGGCCTAAAATGCAACCTAATCCTATAAATAAGACCCTAACCCTATCCTAATTCATTCATAATTAGGTTTTGTAACTAAACTATGGCAAAATGAAACTTGGTCATGGCCTCCACAAATCAATGAAGAGAGTTGCAAGCAAATCACTCTCTAATCATCCTCTAATCCATTCTAAGTATCTTAATCTTCTTCATTAGCTTGCTAATTGTGTTTTGGTGAGTTTCTATGGCTTTAATAATCAATTGTTAATTTGATTATGGTAGGATGTGATAAGACATGGCTATGTTTGTGGATAAATGTATTTATGCAAGTTTGTATGATATGTGATTTGCAAGTTTTATGTTAAATGCAAGTTAAGGCCATGTTTTATGATGCAAAACACCGTGTTAAACATTTATGCATATGTGACATGTTATGCAAACTATATGTGAGAATATATGCAAGTTATATGTAACATGATATGCAAGTTATGCATGTGATTTTATGCATGCTAAGTAGTTGGTGTTATGCATGTTAAGCATTTGATATATGCATGTTTAATAAGTGGATTTATGCATATTTACTAAGTGGAATTATGCATGTTTAGCAAAGTGAGTTATGCAAGTTGAAAGTGATATGCAAGTAAAGTATATGTTTAAAATGCAAGTGAAAGTGATATGCAAGTTATGCAAGCTTATGCAAGTGTATGGATGCTTATGCAAGTCATGTATATGTTTAAATGCAAGATCTATGTGATATGCAAGTTATGCATGCTTATGCGAGTATATGAATGCTTTTGCAAGTTATGTGTATGCTTAAATGCATGTTTAACATGTTATGCAAGTTATGAGAATGCCTATATGCAAGTTCAACATGTTATGCAAAATAGGTGTATGATAATGTGCAAGTTCATATGCAACATGTTATGCAAATCATGTGTATGATAATATGCAAGTTTGGGTTATATGTAGTTGGGTTAATATATGTTCATATATGCAAGTTGACATCCTCTTAACCCATGACAAAGTTGTATGTGAAACCCATGATAGTTGTGATGGATCTTTCCCTTTATTATGTCGTGAAATGAGAACGATTTACGTGGGGAATGATGGGGTAATAAATATGTTAATAAATGTAAGATTGGGTATGATTAAGCATACCATAAAAATAAATTACCATAAGTGGGAATTTACCTATTGAGTTAGGTCTACCCCATGGGAATTTACATATTGAGTTAGGTCTACCCATGTTATGGAAAACTTGATATTAATTAGGGATAATTAATATGGGGGTGATTAATTAGGTGTAATTAATCGACTAAGACACGAGGTTGGACTCATTTGTAGTGTAAAACTGCCCGGACCCGACCGGCTTAACCAGTTGCTACAAATGTCAGCCCAATGTGAGAGGTCTTAGCCATAAATTAAATACGTGATTAAGGTAAAGACACGAGGTTAGACTCTGTTATGACGTAAGACTGCCCGGACTCTACCGGCTTAACCAGGCGGTCATAACAGCCAGTCTAATGTGGGAGGTCTTTATGGGAGATCACGGTCTTAATTAATTAAGAAACACTTAACCATATTAGCATGTAGTGGGACATGAGGGGTTAAGTGGGTGCCTTGGGTGGCATGTAGTAACTAGTGGGGGGTGCCTTGGGGGGGGGGCATGAGGAAACTAGTGGGTTGCCTTGGGTGGCAATAGAAAAATACGATTAGAATACTTAACCAAGGTGGAACATGTAATTAAACATGATAAAAGGGTTAAGTAAGTGCCATGGGTGGCATGTGAGAATACGATTAGAATACTTAACCAAGGTGGAACATGTAATTAAACATGATTAAAGGGTTAAGTAAGTGCCTTGGGTGGCATGTGGGAATCAAGTAAGTGCTTTGGGTGGCATGTGGAAATCTAGTGGGTGCCCTTAGTGGCAATTGAAATATGATTAGATGACTTAACCAAAACTTAACATGTAAGTGGGCATGATTATAAAGAGGGGTTAAGTGGGATGCACTAGATTAAACGACAAGCTTAAGTAGTAGCTTGTGGGGGCCCATTTCAACCAATATCCCAAACGTATCTTTGTAGGCTCGACTCAAGTCGAGTGACGGGACACGCATATTGGGCTTGACTATAAGAGGCCAAAACGGGTTAGCGGTGGCAACGCAAGTCCATCGGGTTTCATATGCGTGTGTGGGCCCGGGCTGGTAGATAAGTCGTTGTTGCATCGTGTAGATATAAAGCCATGCACCGTTGATATTATCAGGTAGCCACTTTGGGGAATGATACACCCCAGATGTGGGACCAGCACGGGTATCTACGGTAGGGAGCCGATCGATGGGGAGTAGTGGGTACACCTAGTAAAGATAGGGGCAGACGGCACCTGTGTAGGGGTACACGAAACTACTGGGTAAGATTACTAGGTACACCTAGTGGATGTAGGGGCAGACGGCACCTACGTGGTCAGTTATACACCTAATGGATGTAGGGGCAGACGGCACCTACGTGGTCAGCTAGAAGTACCAGAAACTACTAGTTATATTTTCGAAGACTTTAGATGGGATCAACCTTTAAGTAGGAATTACCCTTGGTGGGTAGAACTGGTGTGGTGCAGTGTAGGAATTACCCTTGGGTGAATAAGTCTGGGGTGGTGTAAGAATTATCCTTGGGTGGATAAATGCGTCTTTTCGGTTATCGTAGTACAACCGGTGTTTAGTTGGCTACTTAGTGTAGTCATTATCCCCAGAGGTACCGTACCTTATTTATGTCATACCCTAATTACTTTAATGGTTGTATTGTTAGGGTTATAGGACTCACTCAGACTTATGTCTGACCCCGTTGTTTTTATCTTTTTCCCAACTCTCAGGTTATCAGAGTGGGCCTAGCACTAGTGGGCTTGGATCAGACCGCTATATCTACCTTTTGGGCTTGGATTGTAGAAGTAAAGCTCGGTTTATCTTTTCTATTATGGCTATTGTCTATGTAGTGGGATTATGTACTTCTATTTTATCAAGATGGATATTATGTACTTGACTCTTGTTATGGTTTTGTGATGTAACCAAACATGTTTTACTCTCCGCTGAAATGAAATGATGTTTTTAAATTTTCAAGTATTACTTATATCTGTCTTATTGTAATTTTTCTGTTCTATATTCACTTAAAATACTCCACCAATGTTATGGCATTCCCTTTATGAGTGACCGTAGCGGGTGTGGGGTGTTATACGTGGTATCAGAGCTTAAGGTTACCGGAACAGATAAATTTTTTAGAAAAACTATTTTCTAAGAATATTTTTGGAAAGGAGTATTTTCAAAAACATGTCTTTTAAGAGAAAAGTTTTTGAAAGAAAAGCATAATCCCCAATAGCCATATCTATATCTTTCGAATTCTCCATTTTGAATCTCTTCCTTTCTCTCGTTTTGAGTTTCCCCTCCACGTATAGGTGATCTTTCTAAGATAGATAAGGATGGAAAACCACTTCAAGGGACTCAGACGTTAGTCGGATTAGAAGTTGGTTCAAGAAGGAGGAGGACTGGTAGGTATCTATTGGATAGACGGTGGGAGGAAGGCTCAAATAGTTGTTTGATTAATGAAAGATGAAACCTCATTGGTGGGAAGTTACGAGTGGGGAATAGGGAAGAAGAAGGCAAGTGGTTATCCTTTTGAGAGGAATAGGACACCTTATTAGGATTGTCCAAAGAAGCAAGGGCAAGGTATGAAATCTTCTGGAGGGTAGTTGTATTCCCTCACGACTAGGGCACCAGATGGGGATAAGACCGTCTAGATTGGAGGTTGGATTTCTTTATCATCCAATTCGAACTTTATTTGATTCTGACGCATCGAGTTCGTTTATCTCATCATTACTAGTAGAGTCACTGCACTGAGACACCAGTTGGTAGATGATCCCTTAGTTGTTTCAAACCCAGTTGGGCTCCATGATGTGTTTGGGTTTGAAAGTTTCTATACTTAGTGTTGAGTTTAGATGTGATGCTTGCTGGGCTTCACGGGCTATGGGTTAGTTTTGGGCATGGACTGGTTATCCAGTAGGAGTGCCGTTCTTCATTTTGAAGGGAGGGTTGTTAGGCTTATGGGCCGCCTGGGTAACACTCTCGAGATCTCTTGTAACCCCATAGAATCTGTTATGCTAAGGTATCTAGAATCGCTTGACACGTTGGTCTAGAGTCTGCGATCTGTTAGAGCGGTCCGGGAATACCCGGATGTGTGTGAAGAGGTGAAGGGCTTACCTCCGAAGCGGGAGATTGACTTCCGAATATATCTGGTGGATAATGCTAAACCAGTATCTTGGCCAGTGTGCCACATGGCTCCTAGCGAGAGGAGGGAACTCCATAAGTAAGTAGGCGATTTGCTTGAGAAGGGGTTCATAAGACGAAGTATATCGGAGTGGGGCACTCCAGTAGTTTTGTTATGAAGGCGGATGGGTCCCTCAGACTTTGTGTAATCTAAAGAGAACTAAAGAAACTCACAAAGAAGAATAGACACCCATTGCCAAGGATTGATGATCTCTTTGATCGGTTAGCTGGCGCCTCAGTATTTTCGCAGTAGGACTTAGCCACGGGATTTCATCAGTTGAGAGTGGCTGAGAATAGTATAGAGAAGACCGCCTTTAGGACTCCGGATGATTTCTTTTATGAGTGGCTGGTGATGCCATTGGGTTTGACGAACGCCCCCACATACTTTGTTGATTTGATGAGAAGGGTGTTCAGGGAGTACCTAAATAAGTTGTGATGGTCTTTATGGATGACATCTGGGTCTTTTCTAGGAGCGAAATAAGTTTTCGTATGTGCTCAATAGGCTGATGTAACAACCCGGAAAATCTGGGCCAGTTTAAAATTTTTATTTTGGCAATTTTAGCGAATTTAGATTATTTAAAATAGATTATTTTAAATAATATCTACGAGAAATTCATTTTCAATAGCATTAGAACGTATATATTATATACGCCGTCGTTGGAATATAAATAATTATATATTATTATAAAAGGAATAGAAAATGGCGCGGTAGTTCGAAAATTCGATTTCTAATTTCAAATGAATATACAGAATTCAATATAAGTCAGAATTGAACGAAACAAGAAATATTTGAATCTGTATAACTATATCTTTGTAACGAAGTTAACAAACTGAGATTTCATCTTAGAAATGATAAGATATGTCCAGTTTAAAATTAGAAATAGTCGCTGTGGAATTTATATATATTTTTATATATATAAGGCCCTTAAAAATAGCAATTTTGTAAACGACCTCGGATTTCGACGAAACCAGTTTTGTTGGGTCCGGGATGTAAAGTTATTGCTAGGTTTCAAATTTCATAATTTTTCGAATCAATATGTGAGCGTGGCAAAGGAAAACGCGTTCGACCAGTTTCAGTTGATTTTAATCGACTGGAAATTGGCCATTTTTCAAACGGTCTCAGAATTCGACGAAACTAGTTTTGTTAGGACCGTATCGTCCATACGAAGCTAGAAAATATTTTTCGGGAATTTTTCTAGTTAGTATGTGACCCCGGTAATTTGAAATGTACGTTTAAAATTCAATAAAGTGATTTAAATGTAAATTTAACGGAAAATGATTGTAACGATCAAACCAGCTTACGATACATAGCCCATTGTGTTCGGAATGGGGGTGAAACGCTATGGACGACAGGCGGTGGGCCTCGTTTCGAGGTCATAAGTAAAAGTCAACCCTTTGACAAAAATTTAATAATTAAATAATTAAAAAAAAAAAAAAAACCCAAACCCACCTTTCCCCTTTTCTCTTCTGTTGGCCCCCCCCGAATCAGTTATTCTTAAAACCAGAAAAAGAAAAAAAAGAAAAAAAAAAAACCCTAATTCTAATCGAGCCGCCTCGTCGGAGGCCCTCTTCGCCGCCACCGGAGCAAGGCGCACCCTCCTCCGTCGATGTCTGCCACCTCCTCGCCACCAACTCCCTCTCGCGACCGTACCCACGAGCCCACGCCCTAAAACCCGAGACCTCCAGACCCCCTCTGTTCAACGCCTGTCCACCTCCCACATCCGCCACTGACCGACGTCCCTCCTCCGTGCGCCTCCGACCAGAGCAGCCTCCACCAACCTCCGACGTAGCGAGGCACCGCCCTTCTTCGATTTATACTGTAAGTTTTTGTTTTTATTTATTTATTTATATTTTATTTTGTTTTATATTTAAAGATTAGAAAACTGATTATAATAAAATATAAAAACTGATTTTCTGAGATTATTAAAATCTGATTTTAAAAAAAAAAGAAATAAAAACTGAAATTTTTAGAAAAGAAAGAAAACTGAACTGATTTTAATTAAAAGGTTAAAACAGTTTTTTTTCTAAATATTTAAAACTGATTCTCTATTTTAAAAAGGTTTTAAAAGATTTGAATTTTAAAAAGGTTTTAAAAGATTTGAATTTTTAAAAGGTAAAAGATTTAAACTTTGAAAAGTAAAAGAAAAGATTAGATCTTTGAAATGGAAAAGGCGGAATCTATATAAATAAAAATTCGATTTTTATATATTGAACTTTGAAATAAAAATTCGATTTTTATATATTGAACTTTGAAATAAAAATTCGATTTTTATATATTGAACTTTGAAATAAAAATTCGATTTTTATATATTGAACTTTGAAATAAAAATTCGATTTTTATATATTGAACTTTGAAATAAAAATTCGATTTTTATATATTGAATAGCGAAATAAAAATTCGATTTTTATATATTGAATAGCGAACTAAAAATTCGATTTTTATATATTGAATAGCGAAATAAAAATTCGATTTTTATATATTGAATAGCGAACTAAAAATTCGATTTTTATATATTGAATAGCGAAATAAAAATTCGATTTTTATATATGGAATAGCGAAGTAAAAATTCGATTTTTACATATGTAGTGAAAGCGGGCAACGAAGGTGACAAAAAGGCGGGACCGACGAAGATTTCTATCAATGAAATGCCGTGGAGCTAGGATAGCTATAGGTGAGAACTTCTCACTCAAATTCTATTTTTCTAGTTATATATATATATATACTAGGATGCAGACGGTGCTTATTAGAAGCACCCGACACCCGTCCACATACCATGGACTTGTTTGTTTGGTTGTGTAGTTGGTTAGATTATTTGATTGAAATTGAATTGTGGGGTGAAATGAATTGGTTTGATTGATGTGTGAATGGCGTGGGCCTTCACTAGACCGGGGATAAGGCTAGGCCTTGTCCCGTTTCTAGTATCGTGCCGTTATGCCGCCGAAATTTTCTAAAATATGTTAGAAAAATAAAAATATCATTTTATTGAATAAATGAACTGAATAGAAATTCATATGTTGAAATAAAATGTTTTATCGTTAAAAATATAATTTTTAACGTGAAGTGAATAAAATAGAATATTCATTTACAAACCAGACGGTTTGTTTATGTACACTTATTTGAAGGACATCGATTGGGTCGATAAATTTTACACATCGCCCAACTACACAAATAAAATATGTGTGTAATTGTTTGAAACCCCACACGGGTGTTGGGATGAAATTTGAAGTTCACTCATCCTGATTGATTAAATATGTCGATCGATAGATTGACAGGCTGTTATAAGCGTTAGATATCTATATTTGATGCTTATACAGTGTAGTGCACTTTGGTTGATGGTTGATTATTTTTCAAGGCTATTATACATGTGTTGTATGAAAATCCATATAATTAACTTTATATGGTAATTGATTGGGCCTCATTCCAGTTTTAAAATAGAAATATTTAAAATAGAAATATTCGAAATGGAATATTTGAAAATGTCAATATATGAAGCCGTGTTGATTAGAGTGACGCCATTTTGACGTGAACGATATTTATATCGATTTTATTCATTTTAAAATGAATATTAAAAAGTAATTTTGAAATCAAATATTTCGAAATGAATTGAATTGAAAGCGATTTCGAAATGAAATGAATTGAAAACGATTTCGAAATGAAATGAATTGAAAACGATTTCGAAATGAATTGAATTGAAAACGATTTCGAAATGAATTGAATTGGAAACGATTTCGAAATGAATTGAATTGAAAACGATTTCGAAATGAATTGAATTGAAAACGATTTCGAAATGAATTGAATTGAAAACGAATTCAAATTGAATTGAAATTTGAATTGAATAGAAATGAATTTTGAAACGAATTTATAAAGAAGAATTCAATTTTGCTTTGAATTGAAATGGAAGTTGAAATAGCTTTTGAAACGATTTTAAAACTATTTATATAATTCGTTTTAAATAGAAATCGACGAAATATATTATATATATATTATATATATAATATAATGGCCTGAATAGAACGCGCCGCGCCGCGGCAGTTCGTGAATTTCGACCATTTATTTCAAATGGACATTGCGGGAGATCCGACCGTCGGATTCTCCTAAAACCGGAACCGTTGGGTTTGTATCGAAAAGAGCTTCCTAACGAATGTTAGAAATTTGAAATCTAACGGTTGGATTTGGAATTATGTCCAAATCAAATTCGAAAAAGGTCGCTGTAAGTGCAGTTCGATGGCCATTGATGGAAATCGACTGTACGGGCCTTGATAAAATTATTAAAAATAGTAATAATTTGTGTAAAATCATAAGAAATGATTTAGAAAGAATTGGGATGAAAAACTCCATATTTGAAAAGATAAAAATGGATTTTTATCGAAATGAACTAGTTTTGAACTAGAGTTATAATTTTATTTATTTTTAAATAAATAAATTGAATTCGAAAAGGGTTTTAAAAATAACCAAAATTTCCAATGATTGCATTGGAGTGGATTTGAATCGAAATTGTCTTCGGAATATTTCGATGTTGGAATTCGTGATTATACAGGTGTTGTTATGGAAATTTGAAAGATATATATTGATATCGTTATTTCCAATACGACATTTGTTAGTCGGAGAATTCGATATTGAATATAAGCCGATATATTTTCTATTCAGAGCCTTGTATTGAATATCGAATGTGATTTGGGTTTGTCGTGAATGGTGTCTTCACTAACACTGTTCTTGAACCCAGTTGAGAAAAGATTAAATCTTTTTATTTAGATTTAATGAAGTGTACCAATTAAATAATATTTAATTGGAATTGAATGGATATTGATTTTTGGGTTTATCGTGAACAGTGTTTTAAATAACCCTTGTTCTTTAACCCGATAATTAATAAATGTGATTTGGGTTTGTCGTGAATGGTGTCTTCACTAACACTGTTCTTGAACCCAGTTGAGAAAAGATTAAATCTTTTTATTTAGATTTAATGAAGTGTACCAATTAAATAATATTTAATAGGAATTGAATGGATATTGATTTTTGGGTTTATCGTGAACAGTGTTTTAAATAACACTTGTTCTTTAACCCGATAATTAATGGGATGTGACTTTGGGTTTATCGTGAACCGTGTTTTAAATGACACTGATTCTTTAACCCAGTCACATATTAAAACTAAGTGGAGTTTTAATGAATCTTTAATTAGATTGAAAAGATCGAGAATGGAGTATCACCAGTTTTGCTCCAGGCGATAGTTAAATCTTTAATTAGATTTGAACGTGAAATTTAGAAACTAACTGTCGGTTAGCTAAGTAGAATGGTTTTCTGGATATTGATCTGATGTTGGTTTCGGCCTTCGGGGTTAATATTTGGGGAATTATTCTCTTGATTAATTTACGGTTAATGACTAATGAGTTGGAATGAGGCGTATGTTGTGTTTGTGTAACACTTTTATAATATATACGCGAGTTATTCGGAAAGACCGGGTTTAACCCATTCTGAATAACTGATACGACGATAAGTCGAAGATGAAGACGATGGTCGAAGACCGGAGGTCTTCACGTCGTTTGGGTGATAACTGATGATCTTGATTGGGCTGTACACCCAAGAAGATGGAAACAGTTAGTGATCGTCCAGACGTACTTGGAGATCGATGGATATGCGGGGTACTAGGTGCCTCCGGTTTCGTTCAGACCCAGAACGGACTTGTAAATGGACTGTGTGTCTGACATCGGATTTCATTCTGTGTGACTGATATCGGTTGCATAGGATGGCTTGCCTGTGTGGCATGCTAAGATGCAAATGATCAAGGCTTCTGTTGAAAAGCAAAGTCTTGTGGTTAATGATCAAAGCACGGCCTTTGTGGCGTAGCTTTGTGTAACGTTTGATTCGCCAGTTTCACACCCGGTATGAATCAAAAACGGGAGACGGACCTCAGGGAGGGCATGCGTTTCTTTCTAGTTAGAAGTGGCGTCAGTGGTTTTACACGCCCTGACGAGTTTGACTTATGTGGTTGTTGCTGTTGCGAGGCGCCTCGGATTGATCGGTCGTTCTCGAACCGATGGAGTCATTCGTTGGCTCATTGACACCCCAAAGGGTGGGGAAACGCAGTGTTCAGGCATTTTAATCCACATCGGTGGACCGGCCCTGACGATCCAAGGGTCACTCGAGCTCTGATCCTGAGACACGGGCTAGAGCGTCTCGAATCGGTTGAGGACTATCTTTTGCCTCGGTTCACAGATGGAAATCCAATTTCCAAATACGTGACTTTGCGGTTTTATTTGTAAACCTATATATGGCGACATAGTGGCATGGGACGCTCATGTCGCCTATGATTGATACTTATGATTTGAAGTTGTTTTATACACTATGCACTTATTATAGTATCAAAAGATTTGTTTTAAACGTATCAAGCATTCTTTGGCTGTTATAAGGGAAAACCCTATCCCCCGGCTTGCGTTGCATTGTGTGATAGGACCTGGGTCTTATAACAGCTTCATCTTTCTTTATTTAGCATTGCGCTGTTTGTTTTATGCACTGGTACTCTTGGGAGGAAACCCGTTCCGTGTTATACGGCGTGGTCCCTTGATTTACCTTTGAAAATAAAGATTAATAACTGTTTTAGTTCTCACACCAGTCACATGACTGACCTGGAGTTTATTGTTTTAACCTAAACTCTGGGTGCCCCTATTTTCGACACGGGCAGCTAGTAGTTTTGGTTTTGCAGATTTATATTCACAGGATCCTGGTTTACAGCTGGAACGGTATCCGGAAAGCTTTGTATCCGTATATCTCTTCTAGTTGTGTATTGTATTATTTTCCGCTGCTATGTATTTAAATGTAATTTAAATCTCTGATATTTCTGTGTAATATTTATTTGTTTATACTCTGTATATTCATGTATTCTGGTGCATTGTTGTAATATACAATGAAATGTTCTTCTGTATGCGTTCTGTTTTGTCGTGTTCTCAAACGATAGGGCGTTTCGAACGGCCTGGATCGGTTTAGCGACTGGTTCGGACCGAGCGAAATTCCTTGCCGTCACAGCTGAGCAGAGCCAGTATAGGATAAACGACGGTTTTGGAGCGAGACTGGCAAGAACATCCAGAATTGGTCAAGGGCTTAATTATTTAGTCATTTTCATTTGTATCATCTCACGTAGGTCGTCTGAGTTCGAAGGAGGTATCCCTTGGGTGTTTGTCTGATATTGGTTTAGGCCTTTGGGGCTTGCATTTGGGGGATGCCGAGTTCGACTAGGGTGGTCTGCGTGGGAGACAGTTGTGATAATTTTGGATGATATCCTGGTGGAGAAGAGCATGCCCTACATCTTAGGGAAGTGTTGGAGACTCTTCGAGCGCATAGTCTTAGGACAGCAAAAGTGGATGGGATCCGTAGCATCCTATGAGTAAGGGTAACATGGTAGCGGACGCCTTAAGTAGAAAAAGGTTGTCCTTGAGTTCATTGTTCGTTGAACGACGGAGCTTAGAGTTTATTTCTAAGTTTGACTTTAGACCTTCCGTTGACTTTGTACCCGGTTTGCTAGCCTCCTTGGTTAGACCTACTCTTTTGGGGTGGATTGGAAGAGCACAGAGGGACGACCCACAGTTGGTTGAGTTGATAGAGAAGCTCATAAGGGGGGAGTCGTCCAGCCATTTGAGTAGGAACACCCTAGACGATAAGGGTGTTTGCGTAGAGACGGTAGAATTTGTGTACCGCAAGACGAGGGTTTGAGGAAGGCTATTCTTGATGACGCACACCGTTCTAGGATGACCATTCATCCCGGTGGGGATAAGATGTACCAAGACATGAAGAGGGTTTTCTTCTGGGCCGGTATGAAGAAAGATGTGGCCGGGTATGTCGCTCGATGGTTGGTGTGCCAGCAAGTGAAGGCGGAGCAAAGGAAACCAGGTGGGTTGCTTCACCCATTGGAGGTTCCGCAATGGAAGTGGGATAGCGTCTCGATGGATTTTATTGACGGGTTACCCAGGTCGAGGAAGGGTAATACAGGAATTTGGGTGGTGGTAGATAGACTTACTAAGAGTGCCCATTTCATACCTGTGAAGAGCAAGAGGACTGCCCCATGGCTAGCTTTAGTATATCTTGGAGAGATAGTTCGATTACATGGGGTACCCTCTAGCATAGTAAGTGATCGAGATCCTATCTTCACTAGCGAGTTCTGGAAGAGTTTGCAAGAGGCGGTAGGGACTCAGTTGTGTTTGAGTACCGCATATCATCCTCAGACGGACGGCCAGACCGAGAGGGTGAATCATGTCCTAGAAGACCTTTTGAGGCTTTGTATCTTAAATTTTGGAGGAACGTGGGAAGAGCATCTTCCATTGGTGGAGTTCGCGTATAGTAACAGCTTTCAGTCCAGTATTGGTATGGCACCTTTCGAAGCTCTTTATGGAAGGCCTTGTCGATCACCTACACGTTGGTGGGAATCTACGGATGAGATCTTGCTTGGGCCGATAAGGTTAGAAAGACTTCGGGAAAAGATTGATTTGATTCAAAGAAGGATGAAAGCGACGCAAGATAAACAGAAATCGTATGCGGACAAGAGGAGAACAGAGCTTGAGTTTGATATTAGGACATGCTTTTCTATCAAGATATCTCCGTTACGGAATATGGTTCACTTTGGATCTGTTGGGAAGTGAGTACCAAGGTTGTTGGACCGTTTCCTATTAAGGAAAGGATTGGACAGATATCATATAGAGTGGAGTTGCCCGACAGGCTTAGTGGTGTACATGATATATTCCATGTATTACATTTGAGGAAGTTCCTACAGGAGACCGCAGAGGCGGTAGAGCCGAGCCTGCTTAGAGAAGTGGAAGTAGAGCGTGATGCGACGATTCGACGAGCTCCTACTTGCATCCTTGGGTCAGAGATTTGGAAGTTGAGAAACAGAGAGGTTCAACTAATCAAAGTACAAAGGGGAGATGAAGAGAGTGACGCTACCTGGGAGACGGAAGCGAAGATGCGTTCGAGGTACCCTTTTCTTTCGGAGGGTATGTCCTTTTGCTTCTCCTTCATCGCATATCTTGTGCTTATCTTATCTTTAGTATGTCCTCTCGTTAGTACCTTTGACCTTTAGATAGGGTAAACCTATGGTTGAAACATGTGTTTGAGACATGTTATGGTTGATGGATGTAAATGGATGCAAGTGTTTGCTAGTGGTTGCTCGTGGATGCATATACACACACTCTAGGCACTAGATCGGCTCAATCACTTCATATTGCATATTGCATAAAATTGTGTGTAGGAAAATATATTTGTGGATGTATAATGGTTGTGTTATCACATGGATGATGCATTTTGGTGAATGATTGTGCACTCATATAGATATTGTATGTGTCGATAGGGTTCTCTCGCATACATAATGGATGCATGGCACTATCATGGTTTGCATATGTTCATACGTTAGATAGGGAACATATACACACACTTTTTGCATTTGCTCATACATCATTAGAAATTGTTTTAAGGACAATGGATGCCCGTGGTTGATGGTTTGAGTAGATGGTTGTTTGGATGGTAGGATATGCATTCTCCTTAGCTTAGAGATTTCGGGGACGAAATCTTTTAAGGAGGGGAGAATGTAACACCCCGAATTTTAGTTAATACTAAAATTCACTAATTATAGGATAAATAATCTCAGATGTGGGAATTAGGGGAAACGGGCTGCGTCATTGCGTTCGTCTCGGAAAAATACGCGAAATAGGGTCCGAGTTTTCGAGAATCGGAGTCCGTATGGCCCGGTTATGGCCCAAAGAAGTTTTCAGAAAATTCAAAGATAAAAACAGATTTAAAATTTAAATATTCAGATTTGGAATGGGCCAGGCGGGGTCAGGCGGGTAGTTTCCCGCCCAACCCATGTCGACAGGGCTGTCGACAGGCCTGTCGACAGGGGTGTCGACATGCCTGTCGACTTGCCTGTCGACAGGGTGGCACCGTTCTGTGAACCTGGGTGCACCAGGTGGCACCAGGTTGGGTTTCAGGCTGGCTAGGAGGGCTGGTTCTAGAGATTTCCTAAATCTAAGGGTCCTAAATCAATCTAGGGTTAATCTAAGGGCCTAAAATGCAACCTAATCCTATAAATAAGACCCTAACCCTATCCTAATTCATTCATAATTAGGTTTTGTAACTAAACTATGGCAAAATGAAACTTGGTCATGGCCTCCACAAATCAATGAAGAGAGTTGCAAGCAAATCACTCTCTAATCATCCTCTAATCCATTCTAAGTATCTTAATCTTCTTCATTAGCTTGCTAATTGTGTTTTGGTGAGTTTCTATGGCTTTAATAATCAATTGTTAATTTGATTATGGTAGGATGTGATAAGACATGGCTATGTTTGTGGATAAATGTATTTATGCAAGTTTGTATGATATGTGATTTGCAAGTTTTATGTTAAATGCAAGTTAAGGCCATGTTTTATGATGCAAAACACCGTGTTAAAGATTTATGCATATGTGACATGTTATGCAAACTATATGTGAGAATATATGCAAGTTATATGTAACATGATATGCAAGTTATGCATGTGATTTTATGCATGCTAAGTAGTTGGTGTTATGCATGTTAAGCATTTGATATATGCATGTTTAATAAGTGGATTTATGCATATTTACTAAGTGGAATTATGCATGTTTAGCAAAGTGAGTTATGCAAGTTGAAAGTGATATGCAAGTAAAGTATATGTTTAAAATGCAAGTGAAAGTGATATGCAAGTTATGCAAGCTTATGCAAGTGTATGGATGCTTATGCAAGTCATGTATATGTTTAAATGCAAGATCTATGTGATATGCAAGTTATGCATGCTTATGCGAGTATATGAATGCTTTTGCAAGTTATGTGTATGCTTAAATGCATGTTTAACATGTTATGCAAGTTATGAGAATGCCTATATGCAAGTTCAACATGTTATGCAAAATAGGTGTATGATAATGTGCAAGTTCATATGCAACATGTTATGCAAATCATGTGTATGATAATATGCAAGTTTGGGTTATATGTAGTTGGGTTAATATATGTTCATATATGCAAGTTGACATCCTCTTAACCCATGACAAAGTTATATGTGAAACCCATGATAGTTGTGATGGATCTTTCCCTTTATTATGTCGTGAAATGAGAACGATTTACGTGGGGAACGATGGGGTAATAAATATGTTAATAAATGTAAGATTGGGTATGATTAAGCATACCATAAAAATAAATTACCATAAGTGGGAATTTACCTATTGAGTTAGGTCTACCCCATGGGAATTTACCTATTGAGTTAGGTCTACCCATGTTATGGAAAACTTGATATTAATTAGGGATAATTAATATGGGGGTGATTAATTAGGTGTAATTAATCGACTAAGACACGAGGTTGGACTCATTTGTAGTGTAAAACTGCCCGGACCCGACCGGCTTAACCAGTTGCTACAAATGTCAGCCCAATGTGAGAGGTCTTAGCCATAAATTAAATACGTGATTAAGGTAAAGACACGAGGTTAGACTCTGTTATGACGTAAGACTGCCCGGACTCTACCGGCTTAACCAGGCGGTCATAACAGCCAGTCTAATGTGGGAGGTCTTTATGGGAGATCACGGTCTTAATTAATTAAGAAACACTTAACCATATTAGCATGTAGTGGGACATGAGGGGTTAAGTGGGTGCCTTGGGTGGCATGTAGTAACTAGTGGGGGGTGCCTCGGGGGGGGGGGCATGAGGAAACTAGTGGGTTGCCTTGGGTGGCAATAGAAAAATACGATTAGAATACTTAACCAAGGTGGAACATGTAATTAAACATGATAAAAGGGTTAAGTAAGTGCCATGGGTGGCATGTGAGAATACGATTAGAATACTTAACCAAGGTGGAACATGTAATTAAACATGATTAAAGGGTTAAGTAAGTGCCTTGGGTGGCATGTGGGAATCAAGTAAGTGCTTTGGGTGGCATGTGGAAATCTAGTGGGTGCCCTTAGTGGCAATTGAAATATGATTAGATGACTTAACCAAAACTTAACATGTAAGTGGGCATAATTATAAAGAGGGGTTAAGTGGGATGCACTAGATTAAACGACAAGCTTAAGTAGTAGCTTGTGGGGGCCCATTTCAACCAATATCCCAAACGTATCTTTGTAGGCTCGACTCAAGTCGAGTGACGGGACACGCATATTGGGCTTGACTATAAGAGGCCAAAACGGGTTAGCGGTGGCAACGCAAGTCCATCGGGTTTCATATGCGTGTGTGGGCCCGGGCTGGTAGATAAGTCGTTGTTGCATCGTGTAGATATAAAGCCGTGCACCGTTGATATTATCAGGTAGCCACTTTGGGGAATGATACACCCCAGATGTGGGACCAGCACGGGTATCTACGGTAGGGAGCCGATCGATGGGGAGTAGTGGGTACACCTAGTAAAGATAGGGGCAGACGGCACCTGTGTAGGGGTACACGAAACTACTGGGTAAGATTACTAGGTACACCTAGTGGATGTAGGGGCAGACGGCACCTACGTGGTCAGTTATACACCTAATGGATGTAGGGGCAGACGGCACCTACGTGGTCAGCTAGAAGTACCAGAAACTACTAGTTATATTTTCGAAGACTTTAGATGGGATCAACCTTTAAGTAGGAATTACCCTTGGTGGGTAGAACTGGTGTGGTGCAGTGTAGGAATTACCCTTGGGTGAATAAGTCTGGGGTGGTGTAAGAATTATCCTTGGGTGGATAAATGCGTCTTTTCGGTTATCGTAGTACAACCGGTGTTTAGTTGGCTACTTAGTGTAGTCATTATCCCCAGAGGTACCGTACCTTATTTATGTCATACCCTAATTACTTTAATGGTTGTATTGTTAGGGTTATAGGACTCACTCAGACTTATGTCTGACCCCGTTGTTTTTATCTTTTTCCCAACTCTCAGGTTATCAGAGTGGGCCTAGCACTAGTGGGCTTGGATCAGACCGCTATATCTACCTTTTGGGCTTGGATTGTAGAAGTAAAGCTCGGTTTATCTTTTCTATTATGGCTATTGTCTATGTAGTGGGATTATGTACTTCTATTTTATCAAGATGGATATTATGTACTTGACTCTTGTTATGGTTTTGTGATGTAACCAAACATGTTTTACTCTCCGCTGAAATGAAATGATGTTTTTAAATTTTCAAGTATTACTTATATCTGTCTTATTGTAATTTTTCTGTTCTATATTCACTTAAAATACTCCACCAATGTTATGGCATTCCCTTTATGAGTGACCGTAGCGGGTGTGGGGTGTTACAGCGAACATCCGATTTTTTTTATTTTTTGATACGTCGTATGTTTCAACTCCTTCATTCCATAATTTTTTCAATTCTTCGATTAGCGGTTGTAAGTAAACATCAATACCCTGTGTCGGATCATCAGGGCCAGGGACGACAACTTTGAGAAACATGTATGGAGTTTTCATACACATCCATGGGGGTAGATTGTAAGGTGTGATTATTATAGGTCAAGATGAATATTTAGAACCAAACTGAGAAAACGGTGCGAAGCCATCTGTACATAAACCTAGTCTAAAGTTGCGTCTCTCCGCTGCGAAATCGGGATATTTCTTGTCAAAATGTTTTCATGCTTCTCCATCCGATGAGTGTGTCAACATACCTTCTTGAGGTGTTCACACACTGTGCCATCTGATATGCTGCGCTGTTATAGATGATGCATATAATCTTTGAAGTCCAGGGGTGATAGGTAAATAATGCATACGCTTGCACGGAAGTTCTTTTCCCTTCTTTTTTCTTGGTTTTTATCTTTCTTGATTACAAAACTTACATTTTCTAAGATTGTTGTCTTCTTTTCAATACAACATGCAACGCTTTAAACATGTATCTATTTTCTGACATGGCAAACCAAAAGATGACATAAGTTTTTTCACTTCATAATAATTTTCGCACATTAAATTATTGGATGGCATATGGCGTTTAGCCGCTTGAACAACAGCCGTAAATCCATCTTCTGTAAGGTTGTATTTTGATTTCATTGCAATGTATTCTGCAGTTACTGATAATTGAGTGTCACTTTCACATCCATTCCAAAGGTTCTTTTAGCATTATTCAATAAATCATATATTTTTTTAGCTTCAACATTTGGCTTCTCTTCGACATTATCATCGTTGTTACCAATTTGAACGGTAGGGAACATTGATTGTGCAACATCTTCAACCGTATTTTCTATGAGATTCGTGCTAACTTTAACACTATTGATCTCCATCGACTATTCTTGAGTATTAGAGGCTACAATTTCTCCATGATAATCCCACAACAAATAATTGGGTAGGAAACCATATTGGCGCAAATGAATCTTAACCATACTCGGTATTAAATAGTTCAACAATTTGCACCTACTGCATGGACAACAAATTTCTCTGCTGTTTCCGATATGAATTATTGCAAATTCATTGAACACTTTTACCCCATTTTCAAAATGTTCACTTATTGCCCCACTAATTTCCCTTCTTTGATACATCTAGCTCCGATCATCAAAGTAATTGGCCATTTTTCCTACTTTAAAACCTCTGACGAAGTAAAAAAAGTAATCGTTAATTTTATATACGTCTTCTTTGATGGTCTACAAACTTTATTTTAAAATTAATAGCTATTGGTTCATTGAGGCTTATATGTCTTCTTTGATGGTCGGTCATCCTACTTCCCATTACAAACACAATAGCGATTATATTTCGTAAATCATATCATTTTAAACGATTTCACAAAATTTCGGCAGCATTTCCCCCGTGTTCCTTGTATCGTACACACGTGCATGTACACAAGGAACGTAAAGGAAATGCCGTCGAAATTTTGTGAACCGTTTAAAGTGATATGATCTAAGAAATATAATTTCTTTATAGTGTTTGTAACTTGTCCAATACAAGGACAAATCCAACAAATGTTTTATTAGAGGAATAAAGATGTATGTTTTGTAAAAGAACGAATATTCATATAACGATCATATACAACACTTGTCATACGGGGCCAAATAATAACTAAGGGTTTAAATATTTGTCTATATTAAATTTAATTATACAATTTGTAAATATTTTACCGTTTTAGTACATGTGTACTAAATTATATATTTTTGTAATTTACTTCATGTTTGCATAAATTATAGTAATTTACTTCGTGTTTGCATAAATTATGTATTTTTGTAATTTACTTCGTGTTTGTCAACATAATATAATCTTCATGTTTGCATAAATTATATTATATGCAAACTCTATCACACACATATAACATTCACTAAAGTTACCTAAACAAACAATTAAACCCTAAATCAATTTAACCCTAGACAATTTGATCATTATGGTGATAAAAATAGCAATTAGAGGGTAACATGATGTAATATACATATACAAACAAGTAGAAATCAAGCAAATTACAAATTAAACCCGAAATCAATTAAACCCTAAAAATTAGGTTTAATAAAATTACCTAATTTGAAGAACGAGAAGGGTGGAGATGGGTTGGAGAGGCTCGTAGATGGCGCCCAAAGAGGTTGGAGTGGTGGAGGAAGCTTTGGCAGCAAATTTGGAAGGAGAGGAATGGTTGGAGGAGAGGATTGTTTGGAGGAAGAAGAATGAAGCTTTCGGTTTACTGAAGTAGACAATATCACGTAAATTTGCAACGGCTTCCAATGGCCACCAACGGTCATTGTTCCATCGGTTTCCAACGGCTTCTCAATAACCGTTGGCGACCGTTGGGAAGTGGGCGTTGGAATAACAATCTACTCTAGTAGTGAAAGTCATAGATGATAGAGTCATAAATGTTTTCCATACAATGTTATAGTGTAACTTGAAATATAAATGTAACACCGTATGTTTTACTATATCAACATTATGATTTGGGTAGTAAAAAAAATATTGAGGAAGAAAAAAAATTTAATTATAAATCGTTGCTTGTTATATTATACAATGCCCTGTGTATCGGTGAAAAGAATATTAGTGTGAAATGCTTTTGAAGATTGATACTAAGCATAATATGTAATGCATCAATATAGTTAATTTATTGGAAGACATGCATAATAATTAATTCAAGTCTTCATTATATGCTAGTAAAACATTTTTATATATTACATTTCTAGTCTAAGTACCTTTTTTTCGAGGTATTACATTTACCTTTTGGTTGAGGTATTTTTTATTGGGGTTTTTATCCTCAAGGACAAGAGGAACTAAAAATTGTTCCATAAGGACAAGAGGGCAAAATTTTATCCTTAAGGACAAAATTTAGTGTAAAGGGAGGAATTCAGGGGCCCACTATAATTCCTCCCTTTACACTAACACTTGTCCTTGTGGACAAAATTTTGCCCCCTTGTCCTTATGAAACAATTTTTTTTTCATTTTGTCCTTCAGGATATTTTCTTGTTTTTTTTTTATTTTTACTGAAACCTTTGTCATATTTTGCGACCCCTCTAGAAAAAGAGATAAAGTTGACCATGATTGAATACTTGATTTGAATGATAATACCAACATCAGGAATAGTTTTTTCTTGTGATTTATTAATTGCTAAACAAAAAGCTAATTTGATTGGCAGTTGTATTTGAATTAGATTGAAAGACATTATTATATTTTGAGAAATATTTAGAGGTATACGTGGAGTAAATACCCTCGTGCCATGAAAATGCCTACCTGTGATTTTCACGTCTATGAGATTGCTGTTGAAAAGGTGACATACTAACCTTGTTCCATTACATCTCATTCCTTGGATCAACATTCCTAAGTAGCATTATTAGGCTCCTATTTAAGATATAATTTATGTGGTGGTGAAGTTTAATAATTCCGTCCAAGACGAATTATTTAAGAATTCCGACCAAGACAAATTATTTGTATCACCTTCTACTCTATCAATGGAGTAATGAACAGGTTCTCCTAGATATATACTATTGTTAATGTCATCTATTGTATCATTTGTTGGTGTCAGTATTGCTCTATTCATTATAAAATTAATGGCATCAAAAATTTTATCGGTTTCATGGAGGATCCCATCAGTCAGTGAATCTAAATAATTCATGTTTTTCTAGTGTACAATAATATCTAATAGAAATACAAGAAATTATCGGAAATAAAATTGCAGACTTAAAGCCAACAAAAATTTTGTAATATAAAGTGGAACCATATGAAAAGTGAGAGCAGAAGTCATATCCACTATTTTTGCCGTCATTCTTCAACCTAAACCATTGTATGACCCTATATGCAAAATACTGTTTTTCAATCCTGGATGATTTTCCATCAAAATTTCTGTAGCTTATAAGTTGGGAAATGTGGTGGGAAGGAAATCGGAAAAAATGTAAGTGAGATAATACAGAAATGCACATGCATTTTGAAAAGGGTTGAAATGTGGTGTGGAATTAAGAGTAAATGCTGAAGATGTGGTGTAAAAGGAGAAGACAGCTCTACTCTTATTCTTATAAATAGACACATACCTACAACAAAGAGATGTCAGTTTTGACAATCCTGAAAAGGCTTAAAAGAAAGAAGATTATACTTCTTTTTATGAATGTGCGTACACGCGCGCGCACGCACGCACACACGCACGCATGCGCGCGCACACACAAGCATTACAGCTAGCGCTTCACGCATGATGATGTCACATATTTTTGATGTGTTGTTTTTCGAATTGTTTATGTAACATATTCAAGAGAATTATTATATAAAATTTTGTAATATTTCTTGTTGAAAATCATTTGAATTGACTCTTTTTTTGGGTTCCATCTATAGCCAACCACAACTTGTTTAGGATTTTTAGCTTTGTTGTTGTTGTGTTAAGATTTGAAAATATTGTAGAGAGGGGTTTTGAATCTATAAATGAAGCCTATTTGTTTGTTCCTATTTTTGGGAAGATTCGATAATATCTATAGTGGGGGCATTTTTGGTATTTCACATTGACATAAAAATAATTGGCACCAAATGTATTACGATTATTAATAAAGATATATATATATATATATATATATATATATACATAGTAATACAGTTCCTTCTTTGAAGCCTTTTTAGGATTGTGAAAAAGGATATTTCTCGGAACAATTCTCAATTCTGAATTTTTTTCCCCATATTCTATTTCATTTAACACCCTGGCAATCTCAGTGTCCTTTAGAAAGGCTACTTTTTTGTGTTTTTTTGGGTAGGGGGGAGGGGAAGCTGTCTCAAGCTTGAATTTTTACTTATTTATAAAACTTGATGTCTTATCTTAAAATGTATTATATTACTACAAAAAATTAATTCCATATATTTACCTAATCTACAAATTTTGCTGAAAATTCATTTTGTTTTTATGTTACATGAAATTTTAATTGTTGGGTAAGTTAGAAGAAATTGGAATTACATAGTATTGTCTGGCGGAACAATTCATATAAATCCAAATCAAGTATAATCTTTATATTACTATTAAGATTTAACCTCAACTGTTTTGATTAAATTATTCAATTTCTATAATATGCGTTTGAATTTCTTCAGTTGCTTTTATCATTTCAAATATGTTTCTATAACATGTGAGCAGAAAAATGAATATTAATGAACAACAAATAATGAAGGAATAAAGATACATATCATCTAAGGATTTGAAATGCATACTAGTAATGCCCAATCCTCAAATCAAGCTAATGTTAAAAAAAAGTTGCGTTCAAATGACAGCGCCGATGAAATTTGCTAATTAATTTTGGGGGTAATGAGAATTAATGTTTGCAGAGGGGAATAAGAATTAATCATGTGAAGAAGAGAGCATAATTAGTAAAGTTGGCATGTGGGTTGATTGAGAGGGGCTCTGTTAGTGGTAATGACGTCATTATGATGTCAACGGAGTTAAATTATGTGCTTAGTGCGACAGCACTCAACCGTTTGATGTTTTTGTTATTATTATAACATCTGAGTTGTTCTTTATCGTTTGTTTGCCTCAACCTTTAATTGCAAGCAATTATATATATGGGTATAAAAGCTTTTGCTGTGACTTCCAGGTTTTCATGTTCATAGGTTATGCAATTATTGGATTTACCTTCTTAATCACAACGTCTGCATTATCTTTATACTTGAGGCAGAGACAAACTGAGCATGAAATGGTTTGAATCACTTTCAGCATACTGAAATAGCTTATTTATTCTTAATAGCACACTGATATTACTTGCAAACAACATACACACTGATATTACTTGCAAACAACATACACACTGATATTAGTTCCAACTAGCACAGAAAATAGCTTATTTATTCATAATAATAGGGTAAGATCTCCGCCTAAACCATCTAACATTTTTTCTGGCAAGCACAGGTTAGAATGTCCTTGCAGATTCCTCCTCTTCGATAGCCGCTGGAGCGACATTCAACATCGCACTCGATTCTTATGCAGTCACCTGTAGCCGGATGGTTATCAAAACATTCTACAAACTGCAGTTCTACAACCAACACAAAAGAAGAAGAAGCATGTACGTATATTTAGTGAATAAGATACTAATGTAAAAACAATTAAAAAGGATGATAATATACTCACATGTTGCGTAGACTGCTGTTGCTGAAGCGGTCAGCAAGAATATTAGAACAAGTACTGTCTTCACCATTGATATAATGATATTGGAGTAAAGTTGAAAGTATTTTCCCAGTTATATAACTGTACAAGTCTCGGCGTTAGTTGAATAATGAATACCCCCATCTAACAGTCAGCACTATAAAAGTCTATTTACCCTTCTGTATACTAAAAGTTAATAGTCATTTATATACATCAACGTTGTCTTAAATATTGTTGTAATATACTTTAGTAAAAGGATAAATGTGCTAAATATTTAGGAAAATTATTGTAATTTCATTATAAAATCTATAAATAGAGAGGTCATTGTATTTGTAGTGTTTTCTCCCCAGTGATTCTTCTTTCTATTCGTTAAAATGTTATCAGTACGATTTTGATATAAAGGCTTTATATGAGAAGGGTTCGCTAAATACATGATTTTGTGGAGATTAGCGTTCTTCCATGTTAATTTGAATCTATGTTATGTATAACAACTATAGAATTTATTTGAGAACATTGTGAATGACACATCGTTTTAAGATAAGGAATGTCCATTTTTTGGATTTTCATTATTACTATAGGGTGCACTTTTACAAACCGTCATCTCTTAACAATATAGTAAGATATATTTCTGTATTTTGATTTTTATCGACTTTTGATATATTCGTGGTGAACGGATTTATAATCCACGGTCATGAGATTTGATTTACATTATTAAAACGTGAATTTTGAGATCGATTGTTATTGCATTCTATATTTGATGAGATTTGCCACTTCAAACTATAAATGGTTTTATATTATTAGTAGATACCAAATCCTTTATTAAAATGGTTTCTAATCCTACTTGATTATATGAAGTTATTTTAAAAATTGTTTTCTAATCTACTAGTATATATTTATACAAACCTTTTTCTCACTCGTATGAGTAATCCAATTAAACGTCTAAGTAAAAATAAGGAGTATGGACCCTTGTGTTTGCTTTGATAGTTAATTCTTGGACTTGTTCGATTGAAAACTGTGGCGATGATCGCTTCGTATTTCTTGTGGAATATACAACTTATTCGTAAATATTCGAGTAGAGCAAGTGGTTATGATATATGTAGCTTGACTCTTATATTTATTTGGCATAATGTAGTTTGCACTGTACTTTATCAATTTTGATCATCAAGGATCTTAAGATCATTTGATGATCTTCATATCATCCTTGAGGAACTTCACTTCTGGTGGATCTTCAGATTATTTTGACGATCTTTAGATCATCCTTCGAGGAACTTCCGTTCCGATTGATCTTCAGATCATATCGTATTGACGAGATATGTGATATCATATCTTAGGAGTAGCTTTATGATTTAGGATGAGATATCCTTATATAGCACTGAGTTTTCTTTGACATATTTTATGGACATTTCGAGGCTTTACATTTTACATGTGAACACTGTTGTCAATGCTTATATGACGTGTTCTACTTATATCTCTTATTCTATCTCTACTTATTATGTTGAGTACAGTTAGACGAATCCATTTTTTTTATTTTCTTATAAATAATACTCGGGTTAGACCGAGATATTGCAGGTACTCCTCCTTGACTATAGCATGGACTAATTTCTCCTTTTGGCTAACGAAATTTGTTTAGTAGTATTATCTTTCATGTTTTTGAGATAGTGACTCATAGGTCTACATATTCTTTTGTGTAGTTCACATACCTATTATTTAATGATATAGTGGATCTTACACGACCACTTATATTATGTACACTCCTTTTGTAATATATTCATATCTATTTTCGCCTTAATGATGTGAATATCCGTGTTCGACTCTGATTATAACGTTATATAGCCAATGTGTAGTAGATTTGAATTTGAATTAGATGTGTCAAATTTCCTAATGAGATTTCACAAAGTAAGACCACATTATACGTTAACACTCATTCAGAACTAATATATAGATGGTTGCTCCTCAACAGTCTTATTCTTGGGGTTAGTTGACATCATAGCTTGCAATGACCTTGGCTGACGCGAGTATAGAGGTGGGACGTTATGCTTGGTATCTGATCCAAGTTCGGAACAATATAAGATATTACTGGGAGTATCATTATCCTAAGTCTTTCTTAGGAAATCGTATTTAGGATTTGAATCGAGTTTTAAGACCCGCCATATCCTATCTTATATTATGATTCCTTGTTTACTGTATTTGAATTATTTGATAATGACAATTTTTTTGTCTCCCTTTCTTATAAAAGAGAAATGCCTAGGCGTACCCGCACTAATCCCGGTCCATCTAGTGCCTCTCTTGCGGGAGAAGTGGTTATGACAGCCCAACAGCTTCTTGATTTGATGGCAACTGCCCAAGCGGCCAGAACCACTTTTGTTCCTACGCATCCCAAATTTGGGTTTGCTCGTTTGTATAGCTATTTCGCAAAATGTGACAACAAGGAATTTCGCTCAATCCGAATCAATCATTAAACCAACCAAGACCGTTCGAAACCCCTGATCGTAATGAGAACACGACATATCAGAACGCAAACAGAAGAACATTTCATTGTATATTACAACAATTCCATCAGATTACAAGAATATACAGAGTATGAACAAATATTATACAATATACATTATCAGAGATTTAAATTACATTACTGCAATGGAAAAATAATACAAAACATAACTGAAAGAAATACACGGATACAGAGCTTTCCGAATATCACTTCAGCTATAAACCAGGTCCTGTGAATATGAATCTGCAAAACCCAACTACTAGCTGCCCGTGCGGAAAATAAGGGCACCCAGAGTTTAGGTCAAAACAATAAACTCCAGGTCAGTCATGCGACTAGTGTGAGAACTAAAACAGTTATTAAATTCTTAATTTAAAGTTGGGTAAATGAAGGGACCACGCCGTATAACAAGGAACGGGTTTTTACCTCAAGGATACCAGTGCAAAATAAACAGAGCAATGCTAAATAAAGAACAATGAAGCTGTTATAAGACCCAGGTTCCATCACACAATGCAACGCAAGCCGAAGGATAGGGTTTTACCTTATAACAACCAAGATGTGCTTTGATACGCTAAATTTGATCATTTATTATTACTATAAGTGAAGAAAACAACTTCAATCATAATGTATAAGTCATAGACGGCATAGTACACCATACCACTATGTCGCCATACTAGGCTCTACAAATAAGACCGAATTGACACGTATTGGAAATTGGATTCCATCATGAGTCGAAGCAAGGGGTAAGCTCCTCTCTGATTTGAGACACTCTAGCAAATGTATCAGGACCCCACTATGATCCTTGGATCTTCAGGGCCGGTCCACTCAAAGTGCAAGTGGATTGGTTATACTTGAACACACGTTTCCCGGTCCGAACCTATATATATAATGGTCTGTACGTCAACTCATAAAGTGCCAGTTATCGACCAAATATATTTGAGGCGCCTCATTCCAACAACCACACAGATGAAAAGTATATAAATGTCAGCCAGTTTAAGCACTGACACCACCTATAGCTAGAAAGAAACGTCGTGCTCTCCCTGCAGTCCTTATCCCGTTTTTGACTCATACCGAGGTGTGAGGCTCGCGAATCCACGCTATACACAAAGTCATGCCACGTAGGCCTTGCTTTGATCATCAACCACAAGACTTTGCTTTTTAACAAAAGCCTTGATCATTTTCCACTTAGGCATGCCACAAAGACAATTCACTCCATGCGATTGATATCCATTAATATGTAATCTATGAGCTCATACGTCTCAGAGAAGGGCGTTAAGCGAGAGAATAAATTTTCCGCCGCCAAACAGATATATATTTAATAGAAATCAATCACACAGAATAAAATCCAATGTCAGACACACAGTCCATTTACAAGTTCATTCTGGGTCTAAACGAAACCGGAGGCACTTTCCTCGCATACCGTCGTCTCCATCTTCGACTTATCGTCGAATCGGTTATTCAGAATGGGTATAAACCCGGCCTTTCTGAATAACCCACGTATATAATAAACAAACGTTACACAAACAAAACATACACCTCATTTCAATTCAGAATATTCTTAGGGAAAGGTTCCCATTAATTTTATCAAAGATAAACTCTTCTTAATTTATTCTTTAATCTTCCTTTGGATATCATTTCAAACCATGTTAAGGTTTTCCAAACTAGTCGGGATTAGCGAACCACACCGAAGTAATTATTTATTTTATTTCCCACTCCAAACCTATTTTTCCCATGGAGCAAAACTGGTAATACTCCATATCTAACACCACGGTGTTATCAGTAAAATTAATTACCATTTCACGTTCAAATCTAGTTAAAGATTTAACTATCGCTTTGGAGCAAAACTGGTGATACTCCATTTTCGATCATTTTAATCTAATTAAAGATTCATTAAAACTCCACTTAGTTTTAATCTTCAATTGGGTTAAAGAACCAACGTCATTTAAAACACGGTTCACGACAAACCCAAAATTCCATTCCAAGACGTATATTGGAAATTCTGATTATTTTTAAAACCACTTCAAATCCAATTTATTTATTTAAAAATATTGGATTTTAATTCTAGTTCATTTCGATAAAAATATATTTTTATCCTTACAAATGTGGGGTTTTTCATCCCAGTTCTTTCCAATTCATATATTATGATTTTACACAAATTATAGATATTTTTAATAATTTTATCTTGGCCCGTACAGTCAATTTCAAATAACGGTCGTCGAACTGCACTTACAGCGACCTTTTCTAAATCTGATTTGGACGTATATCCAAATCCAACCGTTAGATTTAAAATTTATAATATTCATTGGAAAGCTCTTTTCGATACGAACCCAACGGTTCCGGTTTCAGGAGAATCCGATGGTCGGATCTCCCGTAACGTCAATTCGAAGTCAATGGTCGAAATTCGCGAACTACCGCAGCGCATTCTATTCAGGCCATTTAATATATATACATAATATATATATTATATATACTTCGTCGATTTCAATTCTAAATGTAATTTATAAATCGTTTTAAAAAACGATTTCAACTTCATATTCAATTTTAAATCCAAATTGAATATTCCATATCATCAATGATAATATTTTCAAAACGTTATATTTTGAAATTTTTTTCTTTTTCGATATTCGAATAAAATCGATATAAATATCGTTCACGTCAAAATGGCGCAAATCTAATCAACATGGCTTTATATATTTCAATAATTTCATTATTCTATTCAACAAATGAATATTTTCTTCAACACATGAATATATATTTCTTCCAACACATGAATATATATTTTATTTATTCAACACATGAATATATTTTATTTATTCAACACATGAATATAATTTATTTACTCAACACATGAATATATTTTATTTATTCAATACATGAATATATTTTACTTATTCAACACATGAATATATTTTATTTATTCAACACATGAATATATTTTATTTATTCAACACATGAATATATATTATTTATTCAACACATGAATATATATTTCTTTATTTTCTAAATTGGAATGAGGCCCAATCAATTACCATATAATGTTAATTATATGGATTCCATACAACACATGTATATAACAGCAACGATAAATAATCAACCATCATCCAAAGTGCACAACACAACTGTCTGTCAACCAATCGATCGGCAAAAAATTATTTATTAGGACTAGTGTACGTCCAATATCATCCCAATACCCATGTGGGGTTTCACATCATCAAACACAGATTTTATTTGTGCAGTTGGGCGATGTGTGAAATTTATCATCCCAATCAATATCAGTCAAATCGGTGTACATAAACAAATCGTCTGATTTGTAAATGAATATTTTATTTTATTCCCACACACGTTAAAAATTATATTTTTAACGATAAAATATTTATTTCAACACATGAATTTCTATTCAGTTCATTTATTCAATAAAAGGATATTTTTATTTTTCTAACTTATTTTAGAAAATTTCGGCGGCATAACGGGACGATACTAGAAACGGGACAAGGCCTAGCTTTACCCCCGGTCTAACAATGGCCCACGCCATACCCATATCAATCAAATCAATTTCATTTCACCAAGCAATCAAATTCAAATCAAATAAGCTAACCAACTACACAACCAAACAAACAAGTCCATGGTCTGTGGACGATGGTGTCGGGTGCTACTAAACACCGTCTGCATCCTAGTATATATTTATAACAAGAAAATAAGAGTTAAAGTGAGAAGTTCTCACCCAAGCTAACTCCATTCACCGCGACTCTTCATATGTAGAAAATCTTCGCCACTCGCCTTTTGTCACTTTCAGCGCCCGTATACGCTACATATATAAAAATCGAATCTTTATCTTCACTTCATATATATAAAAATCGAATTTTTATCTTCACTTGATATATATAAAAATCGAATTTTTATCGCATTAAAAATCATATTTTTATATTGTTCATTTCACAATAAAGATCATGTTTTTATATTGTTCACTATATAAAAATCACATTTTTACCTCACTATTATATAAAAATCGCATTTTTATATCCTATAGTATATAAAAATTATATTTTTATTACTCCTCCTTAATAAAATCGTATTTTTATTATTCTACATCAATAAAAATCCTATTTTTATTTCACCTTTCATATTATAAAAATTTCACCTTTCATATTATAAAAATTTCACCTTTCATATAAATAAAAATCCCATTTCCATATATGAAAAATTATATATTTCACCGTCTAAAAATCATGACCTTACTCATCTAAAAATCATCTCTTTAACATCATAAAGATCACATTTTTATTGACTCTAAACACAATTAAAACTGAAATTAAAGTAAAACAAATGTAAATAAATATAAAAACTCACCTCATTTTCGTTTTCAGCGAAGGGGGGAAGGGGATTTAAGTGAAGGCGGTCATCTACAGGCGCTGGAGGGAGATGCGTCGCTCGAGGTAAGGGTGGGTCAGGTGCTCGCGCGCTCGTCGGAAGGGGAAAACAGGCGGGCGGTGGCTGTGCTAGAGGGCGGCGATGGGTTTCAGGGCTGGGGCTAGCGCTTTTTCGGGTTTTGGGGCTATGGAATTTCGAGTGGAGAGAGGCGATGAGAGGAGGGTCGAGCGCCGGGGGGGGGGGGGGGGGGTCTCGCCGGAGGTGGGCGCCTCCTGGTGGCTGGGCAGCAGATGGGATAGATGGGATGAGCGGGAATGGTGAATCAGGATTTTTTTTATTTTTATTTTAAACGATGGAGTGAGAGAATGTGAGGGGTGAAGGAGTATATAATTTATAATATTTTAATTATTTAATTAATTCTAAAAAGCAAATTTTAATTTCGATCTCCAATCGAGACCCAACGACTGTCGCTCCTAGCTAATTACCCCTATTCCAAACACAATGGGATATGTTACATAAGCCAATTCAATCGTTTCGATCAGTTTCGTCAAATTTACATTTAAATCATTATATTGAATTTTAAACGTACATTTCAAATTACCGGGGCCACATAGAGTCTCTAAAAATTCCAGAAAAATTATTTCTAGCTTCGTATTGACGATACGGTCCTAACAAAACTAGTTTCGTCAAATAATGAGACCGCTTGAAAAATGGCCATTTTCTGGTCGACCCGAATTTAATTGAAACTGTTAAAACACGTTTAACTCCGCCACGCTCACACATTGATTCAGAAAATTATGAATTTTGAAACCTAGCAATAATTTGACATCCCGGATCCAACAAAAGTGGTTTCGTCGAAAACCGAGGTCGTTTGCAAAATTTCCATTTCTAAGGGTCTTTATATATATATATATTAAAATATATATAATTTCACAGCGACTTTTCTGAATTTTAAACTGGACATATCTTACACTTTATAAAGTGAAATCTCAGTTTCTTACATCCGTTGGAAAGATATGATTAAACAGATTCAAATATTTCTTGTTTCGTTCAATTCTGATTTATTTTGAGTCCGGTATATTCATTTGAAATTCGAAATCGAATTTTCGAACTGCAGCGCCATTTCAGGCTCGTTATATAATTAAAATAAATTTATTCATTTTAGCTTCATCGAAAATAAATTTTCCATCGTTATTATTTAAAATAATTCATTTTTAAATATCAAAATTCATTAAAATAACCAAAATGAAAGTTTTAAACTGTCTCAGATTTTCCGGGTTGTTACAATCTCCCCCACTTAAAATCTTTTCGTCCTCGAAAAGGAATGAAGCTGAAAGTTGTTTAATAATCAACTCAACTTCCTTTATTTTCATTACGGCTTAAGTTCTTCAACTTTTCAGTTTCTAAAAACTTTCAAATTTTTCAAAAATTTGGCTAACACCCTAAATTTTCGAAAAATTTCGCCATAACCTCCTTTGTACCGGGAAATTCGGGATATTTCAAATAGCCTCCCATGGCCCTCATCAATCCAAAAGAAAAAGAAAAAGCCAAGCGGCTAGCCAATCGGCTCATAAAATCATCATCACCCAAAGAAATACAATAAACATGTACCTATTTGTCGGGCAAACAATTTTATTCCTCTTCTCTATCCTCCTTGCTATGACCTGTTCAATGTATATACATGTATATGCATGCAATTGTAATCATTTTTCAATACAGTTCAATATTTGGTTCAATTTGGCATAATGGTTCAAAATTTCAAAACAATAATCAAACAACACAACCATCAACCAATTAGTGAATTAATGTTTCAAATGGATAATTCTAATGCTTAGTCAAAAATCATGTCTTTGATGTCAAATCACAACAATATATCCTATCTAGTTTTGGTTCTCACACCAGTCTAATGGAAATATATAGATATCTCACTTTCGAAACTTGAACACAAACCCTGATGATGGTGCACCGATCTTCAGAATCGTCTCCGGGCGACTAGAGTGTGATTCTATATCTATCCAGTATATTAAAACTTCGAATACACGTTTGCAAGGCGTATATGCAAAATCTTTATACATTGGATTGTCCAAATTCAACATAAAATAAATATTCAAATACATATAAATTGGTTTAAATTTTCGAAACAAAAGTGGTTTTCATTTTTATTTTAAAAACACTACTCTTTCGACTCGTTCTAGGATACTGCTGATCCTATCTCTAACGAGTAATCCTCATTGGATATTGCTAATCCAATTTCTTATGAATTCTTTCGTTTGGTTCTAATGTGCCTTGTTCCCGAGCTCTGTAAACCAAAGCTCTGATACCAAATGTGACAACAAGGAATTTCGCTTAATCCGAATCGATCGATAAACCGATCAAGACCGTTCGAAACCCCTGATCGTAATGAGAATACGACAAATCAGAACGCAAACAGAAGAATATTTCATTGTATATTACAACAATTCCATCAGATTACAAGAATATACAGAGTATGAACAAATATTATACAATATACAATATCAGAGATTTAAATTACATTACTACAGCGGAAAAATAATACAAAACATAACTGAAAGAAATACACGGATACAGAGCTTTCCGAATATCACTTCAGCTATAAACCAGGTCCTGTGAATATGAATCTGCAAAACCCAACTACTAGCTGCCCGTGCGGAAAATAAGGGCACCCAGAGTTTAGGTCAAAACAATAAACTCCAGGTCAGTCATGTGACTGGTGTGAGAACTAAAACAGTTATTAAATTCTTATTTTAAAGTTCGTTAAATCAAGGGAGCACGCCGTATAACACGGAAAGGGTTTTTACCCCAAGGATACCAGTGCAAAATAAACAGCGCAATGTTAAATAAAGAACAATGAAGTTGTTATAAGACCCAGGTCCCATCACACAATGCAACGCAAGCCGGAGGATAGGGTTTTACCTTATAACAACCAAAATATGCTTTGATACGTGAAATTTGATCATTTATTATTACTATAAGTGAAGAAAACAACTTCAATCATAATGTATAAATCATAGACGGCATAGTGCCCCATACCACTATGTCGCCATACTAGGCTCTACAAATAAGACCGAATTGACACGTATTGGAAATTGGATTCCATCATGAGTCGAGCCAAGGGGAAAGCTCCTCTCCGATTCGAGACACTCTAGAAAATGTCTCAGGACCCTACTATGATCCTTGGATCTTCAGGGCCGGTTCACTCAAAGTGCAAGTGGATTGGTTATACCAAAACACACGTTTCCCGGTCTTATCGGACCTATATATATATTGGTCTGTACGTCGGCTCACAAAGTGCCAGTTATCGACCATATATATTCGAGGTGCCTCATTCCAACAATCGTACAGGTGAAAATATATAAATGTCAGCCAGATTAAGCACTGACACCACCTATAGCTAGAAAGAAACGTCGTGCTCTCCCTGCAGTCCTTATCCCGTTTTTGACTCATACCGAGGTGTGAGGCTCGCGAATCCACACTATACACAAAGCCATGCCACGTCGGCCTAGCTTTGATCATCAACCACAAGTCTTTGCTTTTCAACAAAAGCCTTGATCATTTGCCACTTAGGCATGCCACACAGACAATTCACTCCATGCGATTGATATCCATCAATATATAACCTCTGAGCTCATACATCTCAGAGAAGGGTGTTAAGCGAGAGAATAAATTCTCCGCCGCCAAACAGATATATATTTAATAGATATCAATCACACAGAATAAAATCCAATGTTAGACACACAGTCCATTTACAAGTTCGTTCTGGGTCTGAAACCGGAGGCACTTTCCTCGCATATCGCCGTCTCCATCTTCGACTTATCGTCGAATCAGTTATTCAGAATGGGTATAAACCCGACCTTTCTAAATAACCCACGTATATAATAAACAAACGTTACACAAACACCACATACGCCTCATTTCGATTCAGAATATTCCTAGGGAAAGGTTCCCATTAATTTTATCAAAGGTAAATTCGTCTAAATTTATTCTTTAATCTTCGTTTGGATATCATTTCAAACCATGTTAAGGTTTTCCAAACTAGTCGGGATTAGCGAACCACACCGAAGTAATTATTTATTTTATTTTCCACTCCCAACCTATTTTTCCCATGGAGCAAAACTGATAATACTCCATATCTAACACCACGGTGTTATTGGTAAAATTAATTACCATTTCACGTTCAAATCTGGTTAAAGATTTAACTATCGCTTTGGAGCAAAACTGGTGATACTCCATTCTCGATCATTTTAATCTAATTAAAGATTCATTAAAACTCCACTTAGTTTAAATCTTCAATTGGGTTAAAGAACCAACGTCATTTAAAACACGGTTCACGACAAACACAAAATTC
Organism: Allium sativum; assembly: GCA_030737875.1. Lineage (NCBI taxonomy): Eukaryota > Viridiplantae > Streptophyta > Magnoliopsida > Asparagales > Amaryllidaceae > Allium > Allium sativum. Next base: position 277,072,724 of record CM060923.1, read on the forward strand.
CATTCCAAGAGGTATATTGGAAATTCTGATTATTTCTAAAACCACTTCAAATCCAATTTATTTATTTAAAAATATTGGATTTTAATTCTAGTTCATTTCGATAAAAATATATTTTTATCCTTACAAATGTGGGGTTTTTCATCCCAGATCTGTCCAATTCATATATTATGATTTTACACAAATTATAGATATTTTTAATAATTTTATCAAGGCACGTACAGTCGATTTCCAATAACGGTCGTCGAACTGCACTTACAATGACCTTTTATAAATTTGATTTGGACGTATCTCCAAATCCAACCGTTAGATTTCAAATTTCTAATATTCATTGGAAAGCTCTTTTCGATACGAATCAAAAGGTTCTGGTTTCAGGAGAACCCGACGGTCGGATCTCCCGTAATGTCAATTCGAAGTCAATGGTCGAAATTCGCGAACTACCGCAGCGCGGCGCATTCTATTCAGGCCATTTAATATATATATATATATATATAATATTATATATACTTCGTCGATTTCAATTCTAAATGTAATTTATAAATCGTTTTAAATTCGTTTTAAAAAACGATTTCAACTTCGTATTCAATTTTAAATCAAAATTGAATATTCCATATCATCAATGATAATATTTTCAAAACGTTATATTTTGAAATCACTTCTTTTTCGATATTCAAATAAAATCGATATAAATATCGTTCACGTCAAAATGGCGCAAATCTAATCAACACGACTTTATATATTTCAATAATTTCGTTATTCTATTCAACAAATGAATATTTTCTTCAACACATGAATATATATTTCTTTCAACACATGAATATATATTTTATTTATTCAACACATGAATATATTTTATTTATTCAACACATGAATATAATTTATTTATTCAACACATGAATATAATTTATTTATTCAACACATGAATATATTTTACTTATTCAACACATGAATATATTTTATTTATTCAACACATGAATATATTTTATTTATTCAACACATGAATATATATTATTTATTCAACACATGAATATATATATTTCTTTATTTTCTAAATTGGAATGAGGCCCAATCAATTACATATAATGTTAATTATATGGATTCCATACAACACATGTATATAACAGCAACGATAAATAATCAACCATAATCCAAAGTGCACAACACAACTGTCTGTCAACCTATCGATCGACAAACAACTATTTATTGGGACTAGTGTACGTCAAATATCATCCCAATACCCGTGTGGGGGTTCACATCAACAAACACATATTTTATTTGTGCAGCTGGGCGATGTGTGAAATTTATCGTCCCAATCAATATCAGTCAAATCGGTGTACATAAACAAATCGTCTGATTTGTAAATGAATATTTTGTTTTATTCCCACACACGTTCAAAATTATATTTTTAATGTTAAAATATTTATTTCAACATATGAATTTCTATTCAGTTCATTTATTCATTAAAAGGATATTTTTATTTTCTAACTTATTTTAGAAAATTTCGGCGGCATAACGGCACGATACTAGAAATGGGACAAGGCCTAGCCTTACCCCCGGTCTAATAATGGCCCACGCCATACCCATATCAATTAAATCAATTCCATTTCACCAAGCAATCAAATTCAAATCAAATAATCTAACCAACTACACAACCAAACAAACAAGTCCATGGTCTGTGGACGATGGTGTCGGGTGCTACTAAACACCGTCTACATCCTAGTATATATTTATAACTAGAAAAGAAGAGTTAAAGTGAGAAGTTCTCACCCAAGCTAAATCCATTCACCGCGACTCTTCATATGTAGAAAATCTTCGCCACTCGCCTTTTGTCACTTTCGTCGCCCGTATACGCTACATATATAAAAATCGAATCTTTATCTTCACTTCATATATATAAAAATCGAATTTTTATCTTCACTTCATATATATAAAAATCGAATTTTTATCGCATCAAAAATCATATTTTTATATTGTTCACTTCACAATAAAGATCATATTTTTAAATTGTTCACTATATAAAAATCATATTTTTACCTCACTACTTATATAAAAATCACATTTTTATATCTTCTAGTACAAAAAAATTATATTTTTATTACTCTACCTTAATAAAAATCATATTTTTATTATTCTACATCAATAAAAATCCTATTTTTATTTCACCTTTCATATTATAAAAATTTCCCCTTTCATATTATAAGAATTTCACCTTTCATATTATAAAAATTTCACCTTTCATATAAATAAAAATCCCATTTTCATATATGAAAAATCATATCTTTCGCCGTCTAAAAATCATGAACTTACTTGTCTAAAAATCATCTCTTTAACCTCATAAAGATCACATTTTTATTGACTTTAAACACATTTAAAACTGAAATTAAAGTAAAACAAATGTAAATAAATATAAAAACTCACCTGTAATGGCTGGATTTTTCAAGCTTCTGATATCTATTTTAATAAGAGATTAAAATATATCTGGAGTGTTCAACCAGTTTAAAATGTATATAATCACCTATATATATGAAAATATATATATGATTTATACTATAACTTAATATATACAGGATATATTAAATATGAGTGATATAACTACTTAAGAAAATATTTGTAACACTTGTTTATAGCACTGAGAAATGTGAGAAATATGGCACTATAAACTAGTGGGGAAAATGCTATGTTCAACTAGCATAAGTAAGTTATCATTTTATAAGCAAACTAATACATACAAGCTTAAAGAACTAAACTCTTATATATATATATATATATATATATATATATATAATTATAATTATATATATGTAGTGTATCATGACAAAGGGGTATATATATATATACTACGGCCTATATGTGTATATATAATGTATACATGAAATCAATTCAAGAAAGGAATTTAAAAACAAGACAAACTAGTTTAAGGAGATTAACACTTATAATATAAGTATAACATGAAAAAGTATATGTATATATATATATATATATATATATATATGTTGCGACCTAAGTGTATATATATGTGTATATACACCAAATCTTTAGCAAGAAGTATAGTTCCAACCCATAACCAAATCAAGTGAAAATCTCCATCATCATAACCATAGTTTAGGACCCTAAATCATCATCTAAGCCCTACACTATTTGTTGCGGCTGATGTGATGAGAGCAAAGCAAAATATCAAGAGAGGAAATCCATTTTTCTCTTGAGTTTGTGATGGTAAGTGTTGAGTGCATTAAATGGAAGCAAGCTTTGCATTAAATACAAGCATAGTCTCATGTACTTAGTAGAGACCAAGGAGAGGTTGGTAAGAAGATGTTTCGGTGAAGGGTACACTTACTTTTGCTGTAACAATTTTACACCACAAATGCAAGAGAGAGAAATGGGGTAGGTAGAGAGTTTGCTGTAGAAAACTTTAGTGATATTTGCCTATAAATACACGTCCAATTCCATGCATTTTCTTTTTACACAAATACAAGTTTTTGCTGAGAGTTATCATCCATTTTCAAGCAAGAATACAAGAGCTTATTTACAAGTGAGTAATCACTCACAAGTCTAGTTTCATTTGCAAGTTCTGTAAACAGTTTGTGTGTGTGCTTTCATAGATTATCACCAATGCAAGTTCACAAGTTTATTAACACCAGTATATATGATTAGTACATCAAGTTCATGTCATCATTCAACTATGTATGCAAGTGTAAATGAAAAATAAATGAGTTCATCACCATAGTTACTCAAAGAAGACACTGCTGTTTGTTTACTGTCAAAACAACTCCTCTGTTATGTGAATCTATACCTGGTTGATCACAAATCACAAGTATACAAACATATATATATATATATATATATATATATATATATATATGTTATACTTATATACGAATATATATATAACCTTTATAGCATGAACGAAAATCAAGTAAACATGTTTTGAAAACAAGAAAACAGCAGAAGCAGTATTCTCTGTATCCACACTTTAAAATCCGAAAATCCAAACATCGGGGAATTGAATTACAGAGATTCAAATGCAATCGTGGTAGCAAATGATGATTTTTAAAAGTAGTTTCATGATTTTTATTGTTGATATGAGCGAGATAGCGGGGGACAACCGAAAATGGCACTTTGACCAAATTCCGGCGATCGGTGACGATGATGGTCGGGGCGTGGAGCGTGAAGGAGCTGGTCACATCGGGGAACACGAGAAAAATGCCCCATGATTTTTCGAGTGAGTGATTCGAGCTGTCGAGCTCGATTTATGTTTTGAGAGGCCAATTGGGTTCATCGGTTTGGAGGCGATGTACGGGTCCCACGGTGGTGCGAGTTGGCCGAGGCTGGGCGTGGAGCGGCGTTGGGACATGGCGAAGCTGACGGCGGCGGTGCGAGGTGCTCCGATGGTCTGAGGCGTGGGGTCGAGGTCGGTTTAGGGGGAGTCCTTTTCGATGCTGTTTACTGGAAGTTTGGTGGAATGGCGATTTCGAGGAGGAGGCGACGATAGGTGGTGGAGATGGGTCAGTGGTGATCGGTGGATGAAGTGGAGTTTGCGGGTGGTGGTTCGGCGATGGTTCGACGTCGAGTGGAGGTGTGCACGTGCACACCAGTGCACGTTGTACAGGCGAGGCGAGAAGAAGAAAGGGAGAAGGAGAAGAGGAGATCTGGCAAGGGGTTGGCACTTGGATTTTTAGTGATCCATCGATGGATCACTTGGATTTCGAAGGGTTGGCAAGGGGCTGGAACGATGGTTTGGCACGAGTGACCCACCATGTCTTCGACGTGATCAAGAGGTTGGTAACGAGGCTAGTAAAGGGGTTGTTTAAGCGAGAAAACCAGATTGGTTTGGCAAGAGAAAATCAACGATTTCCCTTGGTAATCACACGATTTTGAGATGCCAATATCGACTTGGTAAATACAAGCGAGAATAGAGTTTCAAAGGCAAGAATTTTATTAAATCGAATTTTAATTAAATTAAATAAATAAATATAATTAATCAGTAATTAATTAATTTAAATAAAAATAGAGTTTTTATTTAATATGGCGTAAACCAGTGGAACAGTCAAGACGACAGTGAGGTCCCAGAATCGAAGTTGTTCGAAGAAGTTCGTCGAGTTAGAACTTGAGTTTTAAAAGATAATTTAATTTAAATAAATTATAAAACAATTTCTTTAAGTTTAAATAAAGGAAAATAAATATTTGACAAATCAAATCGGAGTATAGAACATCGTCTAACAGTCGATGACAAGCGAGATAAAACACAGTGTGCGTAGCACGGGCTTTTTCTATACACTTTCAAATATTGATAAAAACTGTATAACATCTTGTGTATGACATACACACTTTAACTATACAATTGAAAGTGATACTTAAGATATCCAGATATGAACCCGAGAATTTTATACTGTATATATAATTATAAATACAGGATGTGCAACTGAATTAAAGACAGTAAGCTGATAATAAATTATCGACTATAAAAGATATTTCGTACATCGTTTCGAAGAGTCCGGAATTTACTTTCCACTTCGACTCGAATTTTACGACGTATACCGGGAATCGATAAAAATGAAGAATGCAAGGACTATTTCAAAATAGTATATACGGTCTGTTCAATCCCAGAACAGATCCGAACAGTCGGATGTCTGACAACGTATATCGATCAGATTTTACACATCGACTTTACATAAGTGTGTTATGTTGGTGGCGGAGAGATTCGTTTCTTTAGCCTTATACCCAGAATATATTTGTGGAAACAAATGAGTGATCTGTCAGATAGGACGGTGTGATATTCAAAGACGTTGGTGAATAATCCGTCAACGGTAAACGTGACTTCAAATCTCACAACCCGGAAAGACAATAGTTGGGCTAGGCAGCATGGCTAGTTGGGTCATACCCAAGCAGGGTATATTATCACCATCTAGAGTAATTCCTTTTGTTTCTAAATCTATATTCACCTCTGTTACCTTCAGTAATCGGTGGGTCATTCCCAACCGTGGAGGTGGTAATATATTCGTTACACTCAAGCTAAATGAGTGGACGGTCATGTGTGGCCGGGTTGCAGGATGTTCTTGTTGAACCCCAGTGTATCCTCTCTAGAGTACACTAATCGGTGGGTGCTCCCATATCGTGTCAGTTAGAAACCAAATTCCAATAAGCGCTCGACGGTTTTAGATTTTATTCTATGTACGTGAACGTGAGATGCAAGCGATTCACTAGATGATTATTTATTTGATAAATACAATCATAAATATCAAACGTTTTGATATTTAAAATACAAGGGTCGTTTTCCATATATTATTTATGGATTGGGCATAAGATTTCTAAAGTAATTGAATCTGTTAATAACGGAACACCTTATTCCTTATTTCCCCTGTTTACATCTATTTAACTGTGTTTACTCACACCAGTCCCCTGACTGACCTGGAGTTTATTTTCTGTGTTTTCCCTAAACTCTTGGGTACTTATATATTTATTATGAGTAGTCAAGTAATTCAGGTTGGCAAATGGAACCTTACGAAGTTCAAGTTGCAGGACAAGTCTAGTAGTTTTAACTACACCTATGTATCCAGTTAGATTTGTATTTCCATATCATGATGTATTATTATGTGAATGTACTATGATGTTGTAAGTTGTTGATGTATTATGATGTATCAGACCCTATGATGTAATGTATTTGTATTTTTAAATTCCGCTGTGAGATTTCTGATAACTTCTTATTCTTCTATTCTATTAGTTCTATCTTTTCTATCTCATCTTCTAATTTCTTTCAAAAAATGACACGGTTTTCGGAGGGTCGAAAATCGCGCCGTTACAGTTGGTATCAGAGCCTATGTTCTTCGGAAACATTTAGGCTTTGGAATAGAGAGTGAGCGTATTTCTACTAAAAACTATATTTTGTATAGGTAGATCGTAGTTACTTAGGTAATCCCTTGACATATTTTTTCGAGGAGTCATTTATTTTTAATCCGTGTACTCAGGGAGTTGAAAATGAGTTCTCGTGGCGGAAGAGGCCGAGGAGCAAGCGGAGCAACTACGACAAACGGGCACACTGTTAACTAGACCCAAGTGGATACTACTGAAGTAATCCGAGCACCAACTCAGCCTAACTTTGCTATGGCCTGTAAGAATTACACAACTCTGGGAGGAAAGATTTTCAGAGGTACTGAATCACTGGTCGGAGTCCAAGCATGGATTAGATCATGTGAGAAGATTTTTAAAGGACTGAGGTTGGATGACGAGCATAAGCGTCTCTTAGCTTCATGGAATCTGGAAGGAGCCGCAGCAATATGGTGGGATGCCCAGACTGCTAACACTCCTAAGGAAAACTTTACTTGGCCCATGTTCAAAGAAGCTTTTGAAGGTCAGTATCTACCTGCTACTGGATGGACAAGGATGTACCGAGACTTCATTGACTCAAAGCAGGAAAGCATGTCTGTCGCTGAGTACGAAAACCAGTTCAACGCACTTTCAATCTTTGGACCGGAGCTGATAAATACTCTTTTGAAAAAGAACGAGATGTTTGTTGCTGGTCTTAGAGATAATCTGCAAGGAAGGATGATGGGACATTTGAAGGATCCATTTGTGGAACTAGTAGACCTGGCACTCAGATATGAAGCACTAGATACAAAGAAACCAGGAGCAAGGATCCAGACTGGGGAGACGAGTGGGGTGAATGTCATGAAAAGAAAGGTCAACCCGGATTGGAATGATAATCAGGGCCAAGCTAAGACGGGGCAACAGACTGTGGAAGGTAAATTTAAGAATGTGGTGTGTCACAACTGCAAGAAAAAGGGACACATTGCATGATTCTGTAAACAAAAGGGGAACCAGAAACCCCAGCAATACCCACAACAGCAACAGCAACAGAAACCCCAGCAATACCCACAACAGCAACAGAAACCCCAGCAATACCCGAGACAGCAACAGAAACATCAGCAAAAGAATCAGAACCAGAACCAGAATCAGAGGAACGAGATGGTAGTGAAGAATCTGTGTTTCAACTGTCATCAACCAGGACACATGGTGAAAGACTTTCCATTGATGAAGAGGGCACCACAGCCTAGGGTTTTTACAATCAAAGATGAACCGTCTACTTCTCAGAATGTGAAAGGGAAGGGAGTGCTGGAAGGTACTTTACAGTTTAATGGAATTTACCTTCGTGTTTTATTTGATACCAGCGCTTCACACAGTTTTATTTCAGCCGAAACCATAGATCAGTTTGACCTTAAACCAATTATATCACCAAACCCCATTTGCGTATCAAACCCCATAGGGGGAAAAACTGAGCTTAAAATGTGTTGTGAGGATATAACTCTCTTATATCTCTCACACTCTTTTTGATTTGACTTCTATGTTCTAGACTTCAAAAGTTTCAATTTAATACTTGGATTAGACTGGTTAAGCAAGTTCCAAGCCAAGATAAAATGTGATAAAGAAATCATAACCCTTATAACTAGCTTAGAGCGAAAAGCTAGAATAACTTGTGGGAAACCGGGAATTCACACCTGTAGTTTTATATACGCTTTAGAAGCACCTCAAGAAAGTCTCGACACTTTGGAAGTAGTAAGAGAATTCAAGGACGTATTCGAGGAAGTCGGAAGTTTACCTCCGCATCGAGAGATCGAATTCCGAATTGATTTAGTCCCAGGAGCTAGACAAATGATTCAACCAAAGAGACAGATGGCTCCCAAGGAAGTTCAGGAATTAGGGAAACAAACTCGGGATTTGGTGAGTAAAGGCTTAATCCGACCAAGTTTTTCTAGTTGGGGCTCTGCGGTAGTTTTTGTAGTAAAGTCTGATGGGTCCTTACGACAGTGTGTAGACTACCGAGAATTAAATAAAGTAACCATCCGAAATAGATATCCATTACCTAGAATTGATGACCTTTTCGACCAATTGCACGGAGCAACGGTATTCTCCCAGATGGATTTAGCAACAGGATTTCACCAATTGAGAATCTCTGAAGATTGTATTCCTTTAACAGCATTCAGAGGCCCAGATTTCTTTTATGAATGGTTGGTTATGCTGTTCGGATTAACCAACGCACCAGCTTTCTTCGTAGATCTGATGAACAGAGTCTTTAGGAAAATTCTTAATAAATTCGTTCTCGTTTTCATTGACGATATCTTAATCTTTTCAAAAACCGAAGAAGAGCACCGTGGTCATCTTAGAGTAGTGCTAGAAACTCTAAGGAAACACGTGTTGAAGGCAAAGTTTTCAAAATGTCACTTTTGGAAATCGGAAGTGAGATTTTTGGGGCACATAGTAAACGGAGATGGGATATCAGTAGACCCAGTTAAAGTAGATGCAGTACAACTATGGAAACAACCTCAAACACCAACAGATATTCGTAGTTTCCTAGGACTGGCGGGATACTATCGAAGATTTATCCGAGACTACTCCAAAATATCGTCACATCTGACCAAGTTAACAAAGAAGGGCCAAAAGTTTATTTGGTACCCAAAGTGTGAAGAATCGTTTCAAGAACTAAAGAAAAGATTAACGGAAGCACCAGTATTAGCTGTTCCCGATGGAACGAGCGGATTTGCGGTTTACACCGATGCTTGTGGAAAGGGAGTAGGAGCGGTGTTAATGCAGAAGGGACAAGTGATTGCATATGCAAGTAAGCAGTTAAAGATTCAAGAGAAGAATTATGCAACTCACGACCTAGAGTTATTGGCAGTTGTTTTCGCATTAAAGATGTGGAGACATTATCTTCTGGGTGAGAGATTCGAACTTTTCACCGATCATAAACCATTGAAGTAACTGTTCACTCAAAAAGATTTAAATCTAAGACAACAGCGGTGGTTAGAATTTCTTGCATCATATGACTTGGATAACATTTATACACCGGGAAAAGCGAACGTAGTGGCAGATGCCTTGAGTAGAAATGCGATATTATCACTTTTGGAAGTCACACCGACTCTCCAAGAAAGGATAATGAGTAATCAGAAAAGGGATGCCAAACTGGAGAAGATTATTCGAGGAGTCACAAACGGAAAAGAGACTGACTTCGAGTTGGACAATCAAGGAGTGTTGAGAATAAACGACAGGTTATGCGTACCTGACGTGGATGGGATAAGACAAGAGGTTTTAAAAGAATGTCATGCATCAAAGTTGAGCATCCATCCCGGAATTCATAAAATGAATCACGATAGGAGTACAAGTATTCGGTGAGTATGGATATCCCGTGGTGAGGCTATATTTAATACCACCAGTGGGTCTAATTTATATAGAGAATGACGAGGAGGAGACAGATTCAGAAGACGTAATTGAAGTCATTAATATATCTGATGACGAGGAGGTCGTAGAGATAATAGATATTTCTGACGACGAGTAGTAGGACAGAGACTGGAGGAGGATAGTTACGTATGTATATTTTGGGGCAGTTTAGAACTTGAGTAGTCAAGTCTAGTATTATTATATGTATCAAGACTAGTGCTAGTATAGAACTAGTCATATGTGTATGTGTACTAAAACAACCAGTTTATGAAATATTTTCTTTTGGAAACTTTCTACCTTTCTTGTGTAATTTCGGGGCGAAATTCTTTTAAGTGGGGTAGTCTGTAATGGCTGGATTTTTCAAGCTTCTGATATCTATTTTAATAAGAGATTAAAATATATCTGGAGTGTTCAACCTGTTTAAAATGTATATAATCTCCTATATATATGAAAATATATATATGATTTATACTATAACTTAATATATACAGGATATATTAAATATGAGTGATATAACTACTTAAGAAAATATTTGTAACACTTGTTTATAGCACTGAGAAATGTGAGAAATATGGCACTATAAACTAGTGGGGAAAATGCTATGTTCAACTAGCATAAGTAAGTTATCATTTTATAAGCAAACTAATACATACAAGCTTAAAGAACTAAACTCTTATATATATATATATAATTACAATTATATATATGTAGTGTATCATGACAAAGGGGTATATGTATATATATATATATATATATATATATATATACTACGGCCTATATGTGTATATATAATGTATACATGAAATCAATTCAAGAAAGGAATTTAAAAACAAGACAAACTAGTTTAAGGAGATTAACACTTATATATATATATATAAGTATAAGATGAAAAAGTATATGTATATATATATTTATATATATATATATATATGTTGCGGCCTAAGTGTATATATATGTGTATATACACCAAATCTTTAGCAAGAAGTATAGTTCCAACCCATAACCAAATCAAGTGAAAATCTCCATCATCATAACCATAGTTTAGGACCCTAAATCGTCATCTAAGCCCTACACTATTTGTTGCGGCTGATGTGATGAGAGCAAAGCAAAATATCAAGAGAGGAAATCCATTTTTCTCTTGAGTTTGTGATGGTAAGTGTTGAGTGCATTAAATGGAAGCAAGCTTTGCATTAAATGCAAGCATAGTCTCATGTACTTAGTAGAGACCAAGGAGAGGTTGGAAAGAAGATGTTTCGGTGAAGGGTACACTTACTTTTGCTGTAACAATTTTACACCACAAATGCAAGAGAGAGAAATGGGGTAGGTAGAGAGTTTGCTGTAGAAAACTTTAGTGATATTTGCCTATAAATACACGTCCAATTCCATGCATTTTCTTTTTACACAAATACAAGTTTTTGCTGAGAGTTATCATCCATTTTCAAGCAAGAATACAAGAGCTTATTTACAAGTGAGTAATCACTCACAAGTCTAGTTTCATTTGCAAGTTCTGTAAACAGTTTGTGTGTGTGCTTTCATAGATTATCACCAATGCAAGTTCACAAGTTTATTAACACCAGTATATATGATTAGTACATCAAGTTCATGTCATCATTCAACTATGTATGCAAGTGTAAATGAAAAATAAATGAGTTCATCACCATAGTTACTCAAAGAAGACACTGCTATTTGTTTACTGTCAAAACAACTCCTCTGTTATGTGAATCTATACCTGGTTGATCACAAATCACAAGTATACAAACATATATATATATATATATATATGTTATACTTATATACGAATATATATATAACCTTTATAGCATGAACGAAAATCAAGTAAACATGTTTTGAAAACAAGAAAACAGCAGAAGCAGTATTCTCTGTATCCACACTTTAAAATCCGAAAATCCAAACATCGGGGAATTGAATTACAGAGATTCAAATGCAATCGTGGTAGCAAATGATGATTTTTAAAAGTATTTTCATGATTTTTATTGTTGATATGAGCGAGATAGCGGGGGACAACCGAAAATGGCACTTTGACCAAATTCCGGCGATCGGTGACGATGATGGTCGGGGCGTGGAGCGTGAAGGAGCTGGTCACATCGGGGAACAGGAGAAAAATGCCCCATGATTTTTCGAGTGAGTGATTCGAGCTGTCGAGCTCGATTTATGTTTTGAGAGGCCAATTGGGTTCATCGGTTTGGAGGCGATGTACGGGTCCCACGGTGGTGCGAGTTGGCCGAGGCTGGGCGTGGAGCGGCGTTGGGACATGGCGAAGCTGACGGCGGCGGTGCGAGGTGCTCCGATGGTCTGAGGCGTGGGGTCGAGGTCGGTTTAGGGGGAGTCCTTTACGATGCTATTTACAGGAAGTTTGGTGGAATGGCGATTTCGAGGAGGAGGCGACGATAGGTGGTGGCGATGGGTCAGTGGTGATCGGTGGATGAAGTGGAGTTTGCAGGTGGTGGTTCGGCGATGGTTCGACGTCAAGTGGAGGTGTACACGTGCACACCAGTGCACGTTGTACAGGCGAGGCGAGAAGAAGAAAGGGAGAAGGAGAAGAGGAGATCTGGCAAGGGGTTGGCACTTGGATTTTTAGTGATCCATCGATGGATCACTTGGATTTCGAAGGGTTGGCAAGGGGCTGGAATGATGGTTTGGCACGAGTGACCCACCATGTCTTCGACGTGATCAAGAGGTTGGTAACGAGGCTAGTAAAGGGGTTGTTTAAGCGAGAAAACCAGATTGGTTTGGCAAGAGAAAATCAACGATTTCCCTTGGTAATCACACGATTTTGAGAGGCCAATATCGACTTGGTAAATACAAGCGAGAATAGAGTTTCAAAGGCAAGAATTTTATAAAATCGAATTAAATTAAATAAATAAATATAAATAATCAGTAATTAATTAATTTAAATAAAAATAGAGTTTTTATTTAATATGGCGTAAACCAGTGGAACAGTCAAGACGACGGTGAGGTCCCAGAATCGAAGTTGTTCGAAGAAGTTCGTCGAGTTAGAACTTGAGTTTTAAAAGATAATTTAATTTAAATAAATTATAAAACAATTTATTTAAGTTTAAATAAAGGAAAATAAATATTTGACAAATCAAATCGGAGTATAGAACATCGTCTAACAGTCGATGACAAGCGAGATAAAACACCGTGTGCGTAGCACGGGCTTTTTCTATACACTTTCAAATATTGATAAAAACTGTATAACATCTTGTGTATGACACACACACTTTAACTATACAATTGAATGTGATACTTAAGATATCCAGATATGAACCCGAGAATTTTATACTGTATATATAATTATAAATACAGGATGTGCAACTGAATTAAAGACAGTAAGCTGATAATAAATTATCGACTATAAAAGATATTTCGTACGTCGTTTCGAAGAGTCCGGAATTTACTTTCCACTTCGACTCAAATTTTACGACGTATACCGGGAATCGATAAAAATGAAGAATGCAAGGACTATTTCAAAATAGTATCTACGGTCTGTTCAATCCCAGAACAGATCCGAACAGTCGGATGTCTGACAACGTATATCGATCAGATTTTACACATCGACTTTACATAAGTGTGTTATGTTGGTGGCGGAGAGATTCGTTTCTTTAGCCTTATACCCAGAATATATTTGTGGAAACAAATGAGTGATCTGTCAGATAGGACGGTGTGATATTCAAAGACGTTGGAGAATAATCCGTCAACGGTAAACGTGACTTCAAACCTCACAACCCGGAAAGACAATAGTTGGGCTAGGCAGCATGGCTAGTTGGGTCATACCCAAGCAGGGTATATTATCACCATCTAGAGTAATTCCTTTTGTTTCTAAATCTATATTCACCTCTGTTACCTTCGGTAATCAGTGGGTCATTCCCAACCGTGGAGGTGGTAATATATTCGTTACACTCAAGCTAAATGAGTGGACGGTCATGTGTGGTCGGGTTGCAGGATGTTCTTGTTGAACCCCAGTGTATCCTCTCTAGAGTACACTGATCGGTGGGTGCTCCCATACTGTGTCAGTTAGAAACCAAATTCCAATAAGCGCTCGACGGTTTTAGATTTTATTCTATGTACGTGAACGTGAGATGCAAGCGATTCACTAGATGATTATTTATTTGATAAATACTATCATAAATATCAAACGTTTTGATATTTAAAATACAAGGGTCGTTTTCCATATATTAGTTATGGATTGGGCATAAGATTTCTAAAGTAATTGAATCTATTAATTACGGAACACCTTATTCCTTATTTCCCCTGTTTACATCTATTTAACTGTGTTTACTCACATCAGTCCCCTGACTGACCCGGAGTTTATTTTCTGTGTTTTCCCTAAACTCTTGGGTACTCATAATATTTATTATGAGTAGTCAAGTAATTCAGGTTGGCAAATGGAACCTTACGAAGTTCAAGTTGCAGGACAAGTCTAGTAGTTTTAACTACACCTATGTATCCAGTTAGATTTGTATTTCCATATCATGATGTATTATTATGTGAATGTACTATGATGTTGTAAGTTGTTGATGTATTATGATGTATCAGACCCTATGATGTAATGTATTTGTATTTTTAAATTCCGCTATGAGATTTCTGATAACTTCTTATTCTTCTATTCTATTAGTTCTATCTTTTCTATCTCATCTTCTAATTTCTTTCAAAAAATGACACGGTTTTCGGAGGGTCGAAAATCGCGCCGTTACATCACCTCATTTTCGTTTTCAGCGAAGGGGGAAGGGGATTCAAGTGGAGGTGGTCATCTACAGGCGCTGGAGTGAGATGCATCGCTCGAGGTAAGGGGGGATCAGGTGCTCGCGCTCTCGTCGGAGGGGGAAAACAGGTGGGCGGTGGCTGTGCTAAAGGGCGGCGATGGGTTTCAGGGCTGGGGCTAGGGCTTTTTCGTGTTTTGGGGCTATGGAATTTCGAGTGGAGAGAGGCGATGGGAGGAGGGTCGAGCGCCGAGGGGGGGGAGGTCTCTCCGGAGGTGGGCGCCTCCTGGTGGCTGGGCGGCGGACGGGATAGAGGGGATGAGTGGGAATGGTGAATCGGGAATTTTTTTTATTTTTACTTTAAATGATGGAGTGAGAGAACGTGAGGAGTGAGGGAGTATATAGTTTATAATATTTTAATTATTTAATTAATTCAAAAAAGCAACTTTTAATTTCGATCTCCAATCGAGACCCAACGACTGTCGCCCCTAGCTAATTACCCCTATTCCGAACACAATGTGATATGTTACGTAAGCCAATTCGATCGTTTCGATCAGTTTTCGTCAAATTTACATTTAAATCATTATATTGAATTTTAAACGTACATTTCAAATTACCGGGGCCACATACAGTCTCTAAAAATTCCAGAAAAATTATTTCTAGCTTCGTATTGACGATACGGTCCTAACAAAACTAGTTTTGTCAAATACTGAGACCGTTTGAAAATGGCCATTTTCTGGTCGACCCGAATTTAATTCAAACTGTTAAAACACGTTTAACTCCGCCACGCTCACACATTGATTCAGAAAATTATGAATTTTGAAACCTAGCAATAATTTGACATCCCGGATCCAACAAAAGTGGTTTCGTCGAAAACCGAGGTCGTTTGCAAAATTTCCATTTCTAAGGGTCTTTATATATATTAAAATATATATAAATTCCACAGCGACTTTTCTGAATTTTAAACTGGACATATCTTACACTCTATAAAGTGAAATCTCAGTTTCTTACATCCATTGGAAAGATATGATTAAATAGATTCAAATATTTCTTGTTTCGTTCAATTCTGACTTATTTTGAATCCGGTATATTC
Organism: Allium sativum; assembly: GCA_030737875.1. Lineage (NCBI taxonomy): Eukaryota > Viridiplantae > Streptophyta > Magnoliopsida > Asparagales > Amaryllidaceae > Allium > Allium sativum. The sequence continues at coordinate 277,088,741 of CM060923.1, forward strand.
ATTTGAAATTCGAAATCGAATTTTCTGTAGCGCCATTTCAGGCTCGTTATATAATTAAAATAAATCTATTCATTTTAACTTCGTCGAAAATAAATTTTCCGTCATTATTATTTAAAATAATTCATTTTTAAATATCAAAATTCATTAAAATAACCAAAATAAATTTTTTAATCTGGCTCAGATTTTCCGGGTTGTTACACAAAACTTATGGGAAAGTGCTTCATAGGTTCTGAAGGCATTATCAAGGTCTAAGCTTATATTAAATCGTGCAACCACATCTTTTACCGCATGAATCTTCTGGACTTGCATTGAGTTCAGATGGCTTCTAGTATGCTCCAGGACCGAGAACATTACTTGAATGAGCTTATGACTTCTGAAATTCAAGAAGTGGATCTAACTTGGAAGAAATTCCGAGAAAGGTTCGAAGCCAAGTTCGTACCTGTGGGTGAGAAAGTAATGTTAGCACGAATTTAGATAGACCTTGTTCAAGGCGAATCTTCTATGGCAGAGTATATCGCATCTTTCGATTCTCTCTCAAAATATAGGATTGAGTATATTAGCACTGCGAAGAAGAAGAACTACAAATTTGTGTATGGACTCAATAAGAATCTTAAGAACACCTTACTTCTTAAATTAGCTGAGCCTTTTGATGAACTTGTGGATATCGCCCTTCGTCTTGAGGAAGCTGACATAGTAAACGACGTTAATGATGGGGTTGCTAAGAAGAAAAAGAAGCAAGCAACTTCGACGACAACCACTTCTACATCTAGCCATGAGGCATGTTTCAATTGTGGTGCTAAAGACCTCCTTGTTAATGATTGGTCGAAACCACTCTTTTGTCGCTATTTCAAAAGTTCGAACCATCATATTTCGGCATGCCTTGAACTCCGAAATGAGAAAAAGAAGTGATCCTTCTCAACTAAGGTCATTTCCTTCTATCATTAGTGTTATTGATATTTTTCATACTTATCCTTTTCGGGATTTCTTTGATTTAGGTCAAAAGGCCTTATGGACACTTTTTCCTTAGATGTCACAAGTTAAGAATTTACATACTTATCGTGAGTTTGTGTTACCCATTTATTTTTCTATCGAGACGTCTTTAGCTTTCATTGGGTAATGATTGAATATTTTCATTTTCTTTGGAGTATTACTTGTTTCAGACAAGTAATTTCTTCTTATCGATAGAATTTGGAATTTAATTAAACATCTTGGTAAAAATGGGTAGGTCGACACACTTGCGTTTACTTCGTTGGTTATTTCTGGACTTAGTCAGTTGAGATTCGATTTCATTTTTGGATGAAATCTCAGGATCATGTATGGTTATTTAGTTGCTTCTCATGTGTTGTATATCTCTATATACATCATTGAGAGATCATATGTGTTGTATATCTTCATATACATCGATGTTGATCATTTTCGTTTTAGCTCGGGTGTTGTATATCTTTATATACATCGACGGGAATTTTATGTGTTGTATATGTTTATATACATCGCTAAGGAGTTGTCTCATGTGCTGTATATCTTTATATATATCGATGAGAGATCACATATGTCGTACATCTTTATATACATCAATGTTGATCATTTTCGTTTGAACTCGTGTGTTATATAACTTTATATACGTTGACGAGAACCTTATATGTTGTATATCTTTATATACATCGATAAGGAGTTGTCTCATGTGTTGTATATAGTTATATACATAGATGAGAGATCACATGTGTTGTATATCTTTATATACATCAATGTTAATCATTTTCATTTGAGCTCATGTGTTGTATATCTTTATATACATCAATAGGAACCTTATGTGTTGTAGATCTTTATATACGTCGATGAGAGATCACACGTGTTGTATATCTTTATATACATCGATGTTGTTCATTTTCATTTGAGCTCGTGTGTTGTATAACTTTATATACATCGACGGGAACATTATGTGTTGTATATCTTTATATACATTGATAAGGAGTTGTCTCATGTGTTGTATATCTTTATATACATCGATGAGAGATCACATGTGTTGTATATCTTTATATACATCGATGTTGATCATTTTCGTTTGGGCTCGTGTGTTGTATATCATTATATACATTGACAGGAACCTTATGTTTTGTATATATTGATATACATTGACAAGGAGTTGTCTCATGTGTTGTATATCTTCATATACATCTAGGAGAGAACATTTGTGTTATATATCATTATATACATCGATATTGATCATTTTCTTTTGAGCTCGCGTGTTGTATGTCTTTATATACATCTACGGGAACCTTTTATGTAGTATATCTTTATATACATCGACAAGGAGTTGTCTCATGTGTTGTATATCTTTACATACATCGATAATAGATCATATGTGTTGTATTTCTTTATACACATCGATTTTGATCATTTTCATTTGATTTTGTGTGTTGTATATTTTTATATACATCGATGGGAACCTTATGTGTTCTATATCTTTATATACATCAATAAGCAGTTCTCTCATGTGTTGTATATCTTTATATACATCGATGAAAGATCACATGTGTTGTATATCTTTATATACATCGATGTTGGTCATTTTCATTTGGGCTCGTGTGTTGTATATCTTTATATACAACGATAAGAAATTTATGTGTTGTATATCTTTAAATATATTGAAAAGGAGTTGTCTCATTGTAATGACCCAACATGTTGTTAGAAATTATTTTGACATGGTATAAATCATTTATTAAATTTTGTATGGAATTAATGAGGCTTTGGGACTGTGTGCAGGTATGAGTTTGTGTGTGTGCACATGTGTACAACAAAGAAGATGCACAAGGTAGTACTCTAATTCCAAGACATAAGTGTATATGTGTTATGATTCACATATGTGTGTGTGTGTGTGTGTACACATGGGTTTCCGGTAAACTTTAAATTAAAATGCATGAATTGATTTAGTGTAAAAATGTAAAATGGGTTTGGGATAAAGTACATACATGTAAATGGCAAAACAAGTGTACCCAGATTTAAATAGAGAGTGTGACCAGATTTAGAAAATGGGGGGAGACATTGTTTTGGAGGGAAAATGGTTTTTAAAAGCATTTTCTTTTTCCTGTAAAAGCTAAGCAATTTACACCTGAGCACTTTTATTTAAATAAAGATAAATTATATAAATAACACTCACACATATGGCATGATTTGTTGAAGGGTAGAACTGACATTTTAAAGCCTTGAAACCCTAGAAAACTGATGATAAATAGGGGTAGTCGGGGCAAAAATCCAACTGCCTAATATAAAACAACATAAACCCATAAAAATCTGTTTTAAAAGGAAGAAGGGAAACTTGGGGACAAAGCATAGAAGGAGGAAATTCGTGAGTATTCTCACTTAGAAGTAAATGGCATTAAGTCCTAAATAAGAGGCAGACACTATTTTATAAGATCACATTGTTTAAGTTTGTTTTCCTGATTTATTTTCTCATTTGTTTATATATATGACTGAAGAATATATCACTGATTTTATTTAAGTCATCACTGAGTTTAACCTCATGGATCTGAAGTTATTTATCCAGTTATGATCCCTTAAACACCTTTAAAATGATATCTTTGAAGTTTTATTAAATCTGAATATGCAAAAGGCATAGAACTGTGGCAAATCCTCCATGAAAACATTTGTATGGGCTGCAATATACTAATGTATAGGTGTTGAGGCTCTGTAAGTGATTGATTTAGAGAGTAATAGACCTTCTATGTGTTGATCTCTAATCAAGAACAACACCATTATGTCTCAGCTAGGTTTTGAAATATATTTGAAACCAGTTTATGCATAGTGTCCAAAACCTCTCAAAACTAATATTAAAGCCATGGATTAATACCAGATGTATACTCAGATAATACATATATATTGTCATGATTAAACAAGGATTTATATTAGTTAAATCTCTGGATGAAATCATTTTCTGGAAGTTACACAGATGCTTTGTATGGATTATATTTGTGGTTGAATGGTTTATGTTCTTGCCTAAATAATTTATTGTGATTATTTGGAGTGATTTCTATGAAATCCATATTATTATACAGTGAGTCTAACCATGTTAGGATGCCTTATTTGGGTAATTATTCACTGAAAATATAGACATGAACAATTAGTAAATTAACTAAGGATTATTTTGGCCAATATGGCTGCGGGATGGCTTGTATTTGAATTGCAAGTTTGGTACATGGCCTTATTTTGGTCTTGAGATCTTTGTGTAGTAGTGTGAAGTAAATTACTACAATGTGCCCCAGTGATCCCTAATGCAGGTGAGGCCAGGGAATTAAATAATTGAAAATAGTAGGAAATAGGTGAAAAAGGAACTTAAGTCTTCCTAGAAAAATTTCCTATAGTTATGGATATTAAACATGATTATTTACAGGGTGAATTAGCCTGTTATATATGTATGTATGAATGCTTGATTGAGATTCCTGTACTGATTTTGTATGTCAATGACTTGTGTTTTATAAATCAGTAAGTGTGCACCTGCACAAGAACATTTAGCAATATGAAAGGAGTATGTCTTTTAAAGTAAATTCTTTATAAAAATTATGTTTCAGATTTGGTTGTCATCATGTTTTAATGGAATACTCATACCAGGCATTAGTCTGACCTTATTTGCTCATGGCAAATGGGGTGTCTCATTTTATAATGAGGCAGCCTCTAATGCTTTATCAGGTAATGATGGAGCTAAGTAGATCTGGTTTAAGGAGTTTGCAGTTTTCTTGGATGATTAGCATGCTTGAGTAGAAAATAAAAGCTTTGAACTATGATATTTGCATGAATCTCTGAAGAAAATCTATGAATTAGCTTTGTAATTATTAAGTTAAGATGTTTTAATGATTAGATGAATGAAGTGCAAGTGTATGTTGTTAACTGAATTGAAGAAATATTTTAATTTAATCATTTCATGAGTTGAGTTGGAAAAACATGTGTTTTAAGTTTATGAAGATTTTCTATTATTATTGTATTAGTCAATCTGGAATCATTTTAAAGGAATATAGCTGCATAGTAACAGCTGTGCATGTTCATAGCTATCAGATTTTAAAGGAACCCAGTTTGAAAGTATCATTTTATTGAGGTTTAAAGTATCATTTTTATAAGTGTTATTTTATAAGGATCATTTCTTTATACTGCTAAGGATCATTTTTTAGAGCAATATTTTCTGTTATAATAACAGTATCATTTTCCTGTACTCTGAAGTATCATTTTTAGAAAGTATTATTTCTAAAGGCATATAGGTATCATTTTTGCCCACATTTAAGTATCATTTTTATCTGTAGGATTACAACAGGATCATTTTTATATGCCTCTAGTTATCGTTTTGTTATATCTGTGTTTGACATTGATTTTAAATGAGATCAATGGATCTCTTGCCTTATCTTTACTCTGATAAAAGGTAAGAGGGATAGATATATATAAATATATATAAATATATATATATATATATATATATATCAGAATATTTTGTATGCACTGATATTTTTATATTGGTAAAATTTAGGATCCTGGATATTGTTTGAATAAGGATGACTCTGTCTTGTAATTCTAAATTACAGATCTCCATGCAAAAAAAGCTAAAAACTTTTATATAGAAGCAGGGTCATTTTATTGTGGTATCAGAGCTGTGTTAATTAAAGACACATACATTATTTATTTTATTACCAGGTGATAGAATAATTTAGTTGAAATTTGTATGCTTGGTTGCTTGTGTGTGCTTGATTGTTGTATGCATATATGAGGGTATAATACCATATAGGAGTAGGAGATTAGCTAACCTAAGATCTCTTTCACTTAAGACACATGGCAGGAAGGGGAAGAGGAGCACCTATGGTGAATATGAAAGAGTTAGTTAATGCACTAAGAGAAGGAATAGGGAACAGACCTGAGAATCCACATGAAGAGCTCTCCAAATTGCTTAAGACTTCTGCTCATTTAGGAGGCAAAAGCTTTGAAGGGACTGAAAGTGTAATGGAAGTCCAGGTTTGGCTTAGAACCTTGGAAAGGATTTTTGGGGATATGCAATTGGATGATCAGAGAAGGTGGCAAGTAGCCTCTAGCCAGTTAAAAGGAGCAGCTTTGAGATGGTGGGAGGTAATTATAGCTGGAAGAGCTGAGGATGACATCACTTGGAATCAATTCAAGGAATTAATTGAAGCAAGATTTGTACCTGCATCTGCTAAGGCAGCTTTGCTTGAAGAATTCATAAGGCTTAGACAAGGGAATTTAAGTGTCACAGAGTACACTCAGAAATTTGAAGGATTATCAAAGTATGGAGCTATGTTAGTTGCTGATGAAGCATCTAAAAATAGCAGATACATCAAAGTACTAAATCCAGGTATAAGTAGAGCTATGTTACCCCATGCTGACAAGACTTTTAATCAAGTCATAGATTTGGCTTTGAACTTTGAACAACATGATAAGGAAAGGGAGAAGTTCAAGAATTTTAAGAACAACAATAACAAAAAGGGGAAGGGGAAGTACCACCCATATGAAAAGAAGCCAGAAGATGCTGGAGGTAAGAAAACCAGTGAGGTCAAAACTGGTGAAAATAAGCAGAAAATGGTGTGTCATCGCTGTGGCAAGGAGGGACATATCAAACCAAGGTGTCCAGAATTGAAGGGTGGAGCATTCAAGTGTTATACTTGTGGAAAGGAAAGCCATTTGAAGAAAAATTGCCCTGAGAGTAAGCAGCAAGGCAAAGTGGCAATTTTAGAAACTAAAGGCAAATCTATTGTGGAATCTAATGCAGAAAATCTTGGACAAATGGAAGGTATATTATTTATTTTCCAAATGCCTATTTCAGTAGTTTTTGACACAGGAGCAACACATTCTTTGATCTCCCATGATATAGTTAAAACCCTGAAATTGAATTGTATTTTTCAAGAGAGACCATTACTTGTTAAAAGCCCTCTAGGAAGTTCTTGTGCTTTGGATATGATTTGTGTGGATGCAGAATTAATTATAGGAGGGAATGTTTTCATTTCTAATTTATATGTTTTGAATTACCCAGATATAGGTATTATATTGGGTATGGATTGGTTAAAGCAACATAGGGGTATAATTAATTTAGAAACATCCACCATTTCACTCCAAAATATTAAGAGACAAAGAATTACAGTTCTTTGTGAATCAGCTAAGGAAAGAAAGATATTTCATTTGTGCGGGGCAAGTGATGAAATTGCTGAATTTTCAATAGAACACATCCCCATAGTGAATGAATATTTGGATGTTTTTGGGGAAGTAAAGGGTATCCCAAATAACAGGCCAGTAAAGTTTCAAATTAATTCAATTCCAGGGGCATTTCCAGTGATTAAAAAGCCTACAAGAATGGGGCCAAGTGAACTGATTGAATTAAAGAAACAGTTGGAAGAATTAGAGGGAAAAGGCTTCATAAGACCAAGTAATTCTTGTTGGGGTGCACCAGTGGTTTTTGTGAAAAAACAAGATGGTTTTTGAGGTTATGTGTAGAATACAGGGAATTAAATAAACAAACCATCAAGAATAAATATCCTTTACCAAGAATTGATGATCTTTTTGATCAATTGGCTGGGTCCAAAGTGTTTTCTAGGCTTGATTTAGCTTCAGGTTTTCACCAAATGAAGGTAGAGGAGTCTAGTATTAAATATACAGCATTCAACACTAGATATGGATTGTATGAATTTTTAGTAATGCCATTTGGACTTACTAATGCGCCATCTTATTTTGTTGATTTAATGAATAGGACATTCATAGATTATTTGGATAAATTTGTGCTAATTTTTATAGATGATATTCTGATTTATTCCAAGACAAAGGAAGAGCATAAAAATCATTTGCATTTAGTTTTGAACAGATTAAGGCAGAATAATTTATAGGCAAAATTCTCTAAATGCACATTTTGGAAAGAAGAAGTGAATTTTCTTGGGCATGTCATTTCTGCACAAGGTATTTCTATGAATCCTAGTGAGGTGATAGCCATACAGACATGGCAGAGACCTAAAACAGTGAGTGAAGTTAGATCATTTATGGGAATGGCTGGATATTATAGGAGATTTATTAAAGATTTTTCTAAAATCTCAACACCACTGACTAATCTAACTAGGAAAAATCAAGTTTATGTTTGGACAGAAAAATGTGAGAAAGCTTTTGAGGAATTAAAGGAGGCATTAGTAATGCACCTGTCTTGAGAATACCAGAGGGGAATCATGATTTAACCATTTACACAGATGCATGTGGTATGGTTTGGGAGCAGTATTGATGCAAGAAGGTCAAGTAGTGGCATATGCATCAAGGCAATTGAAACCCCATGAAACCAGGTATGCAACACATGATTTGGAATTAGCTGCAGTAGTATATGCTTTGAAATTATGGAGACATTATTTGTTAGGAGCAAAATTTGAGCTCTACACAGACCATAAATCTTTGAAATATTTATTTTCACAAAAGGATTTAAATATGAGGCAACATAGGTGGGTGGAGTTTTTAGCTGCATATGATTTTGAGATACTCTACACACCAGGAAAAGCAAATAGAGTAGCTGATGCCTTGAGTAGGCAACATCCAAAAATAAGTTTGATGATGATAGAGGAATTTAAAGATTTAATGACCCTCACTGATCTGGAAATAAAAGAGGATAATGGTGTGCACATGGAGGTGCATGATGCACAAGAAAATATGGGAAGATTAAGTATGGTTACCTTGCAATCTGATTTGATTCTGAAGGTAGGAAACATGCAAAATAAAGATCCTATTATTTTAGAAAAGAAAACTCTTTTGGAGGCAGGAGAAGAAATGCAAGACTTACACATTGATGAGAGGGGATATGTAAGAAATAAAGATAGAATTTGGGTACCTGATGACCCAGAATTGAAAGATGAAATTTTAAATGAATTTCATAGGAGCAAATATTCTATACATCCAGGAAGCAGTAAGATGTATCACAATCTTAAGAGGAATTATTGGTGGAAGGGGAAGAAGAGAGATGTAGCAAAATTTGTAGCCAAATGTGTATTTTGCCAACAGGTAAAAGCAGAGACACAAAGACCCTTAGGCTTATTGCAACCATTAAGTATACCTCAGTGGAAGTGGGGGGACATCTCCATGGATTTTGTAGATGGTCTACCAAGATCAAAAAGAGGAAATACTAGTATATGAGTAGTGGTTGATAGGCTAACAAAAGTAGCTCATTTTATACCAGTAAAGGCAGATAGAAATGCACCAAAATTGGCTCAAATATTAATGAAGGAAATAGTAAAATTACATGGTATACCCAAGACCATTGTAAGTGACAGGAACACTATTTTTACATCCAAGTTTTGGAGAAGTTTTCAAGAGGCTATGGGAAGTGAGCTTTGCATGAGCACAACTTACCATCCACAGTCAGATGGACAAACTGAAGTGGTTAATAAAGTACTTGAGGATTTATTAAGAGCATGTATTTTAGATTTTGGGGGTAATTGGGAAGAACACCTCCATTTAGCTGAATTTACATACAATAACAGTTATCAAAGTACTATAGGAATGGCACCATTTGAAGCTTTATATGGCAGGCCATGTTCATCTCCAATATGTTGGGTTGAAACTGGTGAGAGAGCAGTTTTAGGCCCTAAATACATAAAGGAAATAACTGAGAAGATTGCATTGATAAGGAAGAGGATGGCAGCTGCACAAGACAGACAAAAGAAATATGCAGATAGGAAGAGAAAGCCAGTTGAATACCAGGTAGGTGACTTTGTTTTCATCAAGATTTCACCATTGAAAAAGGTGTTAAGGTTTGGAAAACAAGGAAAACTGATCCCTAGGTACATTGGACCATATAAGATTATGGACAGAATTGGAACTATAGCCTATAAATTAGAATTGCCAGAAGATATGCAAGGGATGCATAATGTCTTTCATGTATCACAATTAAGAAGATGGGTTCATGACAAAAATGATATTTTGGAAACCCCATCCCAGATTCAGGTGAAGCCAGACTTGTTTTATGAACAAGAGCCAGTGCGAATCTTGGCCAAAGATATGAAGAAACTGAGAAATAAAAACTTGAAGCTTGTGGAAGTGCAATGGAGTATGGATCCAAATGATTGCACATGGGAATTAGAAGACAAGATTAGGGTGAATTATCCTAAACTGTTTGCCAATTGAAGGTAACATTTTCTTTTATTTCATAAGTGTGTGACTTATGTTTGTTTGGCAAATTTAATTAATTGATGAATATGTTTGCAATTTCTGAATTAAGTTGAAATTTTATTTCAATTATGAAGACAATTGTGAGGACACAATTCCTAAAAGTTGGGGCATTTGTAATGACCTGTTAGCCTATTTTGTGAACTAGGCTACACAAAGCTAAAGGACCAAATATTGAAAAATAATCTACTAAGGAACCGGATCGGATCGGAATTCTACAGAGAATACCAAGTTGGTGCAAAGTAATGAAGAGTTGGCCGCGTTCTGGTCCGGATCGGAAATGGCACGGCCGATCCGACCCCCTACTATTATCCCATCTGAACCGAACCCAGTATACCCCGCTACTTCGCTCCATGATCTCCTTGATGTTCGAGGTAGTTACACCCACTTTCTACCCACGTTCACCACTAACCGAATGCGCTGTCGCTACCATAACTCATCTGACCCCGAGAATCATGGAATGGAGGACACGTATGTACCGATCCGAACCGGATTCAGGACGATTTTTCATCTATAAATAGACCCCCAAGGGTCATTTGGAGGGATCTTTTGGCACTCTGAGGGCTTGAATATCCTTGAGAACCAAATTCCAGCATCCCAAACAATCCAAATCACCATTCAAAGTATATTTCAAGTATAATTGAGTGAATGTATATGAAAAATGAGTGAGATTGAGTGAACATCTTGATGTACTTTCATCTACATCATCAAACAAAGTGATATCAAGTGGACGTAGGCTCTTTTAAGCCGAACCACTATAAATCTTGTGTCTCTTTTTCTTTTTTGATCTTATTTTATTATAATTTCAATCAATTTGGGTGTTAGGACCACTTTTTGGTCTAACATTTTGGTGCTTTCACTGAGAATCATTTGAATTCTCTGTTTCTTTTGGATTATCATTCTACTTTTTGGACTGGTGCGTTCAAAGAAGTTAATCCCCAATTTTCGACGCTTTTAAGTACTTGTTGGTTGATAGTTGAAGAATTATGGCCAAAGGAAAAGGAAAGGAAGTTCAAACCAGTCGAGGGAATGAAGTTGGTGAGGATCGTCGAAACACGGTTGTGACGAGGTCTCGTGTGCAAGAATCAGAAGCGGATCGGTCCAGCTCAGGAAATCCGAACCGGTCACGGAGGGAGAGCTCCGATCCGAACCGAGTCGAAGATGTTGAAGAAGTGCGCTCCCCCGATCCGAACCGGTCCGTCTAGGTCTCTTTGCTCCGATCCGACCCGAATCTAGGTGATGCTGGAACCTCTACTCGAGCCCCTCCAAATGCTCCGACTCCAGCCACCAGGACCAATGACCAGATCAATCCGTCTGCGCCTGTCACACAAGGAGATTTTTCGCGCCTTCTCGACATGCTAGAGAGCACTAGGGAGGCTATGAGAACCCAGGAGCGCACCAACCTTGTGATGCAAGAGAATATGAAAACCATGAGTAGGGAGATTAGTGAGCTCCGTAGACGGAGGACACCTTCCCCAGTTCACCACACTCAAGTGGATCATTCATCTTCCTCAGAGGAAGAGCGACCCTGTGAAAGGAGACCGCTTGAACGACCTCAAAACCTTGAATAGATGACTTTCAGATCTCTGGGATCCCGAGAAGACGCCGCTCGTGTGTTAGGGCCTGATGACCCGAGCCTGCAACAACCTATGTTGCTACCCATGCGTGGATCCCACGTCTTACCCAGGGATCCTAATATTACCAATCCTACACAGTAGCAGATGCTTCAGCCCCTTCCTCCCGAGATTGACCGGGAGCGTAGAGAGCAGGCTAGAGCAGAAGCCGCTAGAAGAAGAAGGATGTCCACTGATCAGGAGCCTAGAGGAAACCCGAATATCAGGGCCAGAGAACCTGAACGGGCCTTGACCAATGCTGATGTATGGGCCATGGTGCGCCAGATTATGTCTGAAAGTCGAAATTACACCAATGAAGATTATGGCATTGAGCGAAGCCATACCCCCTTTACTGATGACATTCTTGAATTTCAATTCCCCCGACGGTTTAACTTGACACAAATGGATAGATATAACGGGAGGACCGACCCCGGACACCATTTGATGTGATATGCATGGTTTATGAATGCTGCTGCTGCTCCCGATGCTATAAAGTGTAAAGCTTTCCCGATTTACCTAGAAGATGTAGCACTATTATGGTTTACCTGACTTCCTCCACGATCAGTATCGAGTTTCAAGGAATTAAGCGAACGCTTTATGAACCAATTTCGACTTCACGCCCGAAAGTCCAAAACTGTTATAGATTTGTCAAGAATCAAGCAGACTCCGAGTGAATCTTTGAAATCATACATAGATCGCTTCAACCTGGCTGTCACCGAAGTCACAGACCCTCATGAACCCACTATTTCAATGGCCTTAATAGAAGGAGTGGATCCCAACTCAGAGTTTGGAGATTATCTGTCTGGGAAGCCGCCTCCCACAAGAGAGTTGTTCTATGAGAAAGCCAATATTTGGTTAAGACGGGAAGAAGCACGGGCAAATAGGAAGAGGAAGTCCGAAGCGGCTCCAAAAGAAGCTGTCCAGAGTAATGTTGCTGTAAAGCAGTCTGGAGAAAGTTCTGGGAAGGTCGAAGTGAATGTTGTAAACAAGAACGGGAATAATAATAATGGAAACGGGGGCAACAACAACCGTAATGGGAATGGTAATAGGAGAAGCAGGAACCGAGGAAGTAACTCTGACAAAAGACCCCAGTTCCAGACTTTTGAAAATTATTCGCCGTTGAATGATACGTTGGAGAACATTTATTTGGACACTTAAAATGTTCTGCAATACAAAAAGCCACCGCCACGAGATTCGACAGAGAAAGAAATTACTACCGGAAAGTTTTGTTTATTTCACGGAACCCATGGACATTCAACGAATGAATGTCGACACTTGAGAGATGTAGTTGAGAAGTTGTTGCGTGAAGGAAGTTGGACGAGTATAAGGTTGCCCAAAGGGACAGGGGGCAAGGGGGACAGGCCCCAAATCAGAATCAGTCTTCTCCCAAGCCTACAGTGCAACAAAAGGGCAAAGGGATTGTCATTAACACCATAGTAGGTGGACCACATCCAGCCATCCATAGTTTCAGAGCGATGGACCAATACGTTAATGCACTTAAGCATATAGATGTGAATGAGTGTAATGATCTTGAAGATATCACCCCTGTGAAACAGCAGAGGACAATGTTCGATGATGTGGTGTTCCGTAGCAGAGACGACATGGGAATCCAATCCCCTACCGAGGACTCGTTGGTTATAACCACTTCTATTGGACCAGCATTGGTTCATAAGGTACTGGTAGACAATGGAAGCTCTGTCAACATTCTATTTAAGAAGTCATTTGATCAGATGGGACTTGAGTCTAGAGATTTGAAGCCCTGTGAAGGATGGATCCGTGGCTTCAATGGAGCATCGACGGCTCCAATGGGATACATAGAGCTACTAGTGACATTGGGTCAAGGGGACCGTCGAAGAGTACGAATGCTTCAGTTTGTAGTATTAGATATCGATTTGCCCTACAACGCTTTTTTGGGAATGCCTGCCCTTGCAGAGTTCAGGGCTTGCATCGCACCATGAGGCTTGTTGCTAAAATTCCCAACTGAAGCCGTAACAGGAGTAATGAGGGGAGACCAAGTCTCCGGGCGAGCTTGTTATATTGCAGAATTGAAGATGTTAATGAGGGGACTCAACATCGATACCAAAAGTACTTCACCTCCTCCAAAGGAGGGCTCGGCGTAGCAATTAAAGGGATCAGCCCCGAAGGAGTTGCCCAAGGGAATGCCTGAAGACCTAGATCCCAGAGAGGACAAGGAACCTAAGGATAGAAAGGCAACTCCTAACGAACAGTGGATATATCCATTGATGAAGCTGATCCATCAAAAGTTTTGAAGATTGGATCCCAGTTGGATCCACACCGAGCCAAAGAACTGGCTGACTTTTTGAAGGCAAACATGGATGTGTTTGCCTGGACCCATGCTGACATGTGTGGGATATCACCATCCATCATGAGTCATTCGCTGAGCATTAATCCGAAACACCCGCCGGTAAAACAAAAGAGGCATAAGCTGGGCCCAGAGAGGTCAGCAGCTCTGAAAGAAGAAGTGGAGAAGCTGAAAGAAAACGGATTTATTAGAGATTCGACGTATCCCGACTGGATATCGAATCCTGTTTTGGTAAAGATGTCAAACGGAAAATGGCGGAGGTGTATTGATTTTTCAGACTTGAACAAAGCCTGTCTGAAAGATAGCTTCCCACTCCCCAGAATAGACCAGCTTGTGGATTCGACGGCGGTACATGAACTTCTTTCTTTTATGGATGCGTATTCCGGGTACAACCAGATTCCCATGCATGTGCCCGATCAAGAGCACACGAGCTTCATTACAAATTTAGGGTTGTACTGCTACGTCGTCATGCCTTTCGGATTGAAAAATGCTGGAGCTACCTACCAATGCTTGGTGAACAGGATGTTTTATAACCAAATAGGGAAGACTATGGAGGTTTATGTAGACGATATGCTTGTCAAATCGAGACAGTCCTCTAGCCATACGCAAGACTTGGCAGAAATGTTCGGTATCCTGCAAAAGTATCGAATGAAGCTAAATCCTTTGAAGTGCTCATTTGGAGTGGCATCTGGAAAGTTTCTTGGTTTCATCGTGAGCTGTCGAGGAATTGAAATTAATCCCAGTCAAATAGCAGCGATAAGGGACATCGAGGAACCACAAAGAATCAAAGATGTCCAAAGTCTTGTAGGAAAAGTGGCTGCGTTGAGTATATTTATTTCCAAAGAAACAGACAAATGCATCCCCTTTTTTGACCTAATAAAAAGGGGAAATGAAATTTTTGAATGGACTCCGGACCGTGTTGAGGCCTTTCAAATTCTATTGGACTTACTAGAGAGGCCACCGATTTTGTCGAAACCAGTGGATCATGAAGAGCTGTTTATTTACCTAGCAGTATCGGCTCATGCCGTTAGCACCGCCTTGGTCCGGGAAGAAGACAAGGTGCAAAGGCTTGTATTACGTAAGTAAGAAATTGGCGGCTGCAGAGCGTAACTACCCAAGGATTAAGAAGCTTGCTTACAGCCTTTTGATCGCCTCCCTAAAACTTCGCCATTATTTTCAAGCTCACCCAATAATCATATACACTGATCAGCCTCTGAGATAGGTGTTACAAAGACCAGAAGCGTCGGGGCGGTTAATCAAGTGGAGTATTGAATTAAGTCAGTTTGATCTGAACTTTCAGCCGCAGAGATCGATCAGGGGGCAAGCTTTAGCTGACTTTATAGAAGAGTTCACAATTCCAGAGGAGGAGACGATCGATGATAAGGTGGTTAAATCAGAAGAAGAATTGGAGTTAGATTCATGGAAGCTATACACTAACGGAGCCAAGAACGACCGAAGGTCCGGAGCCGTCTTAGTTACTCCTGAAGGACGATCTTTATATTATGCTCTACGACTCAAGTTCTCAGCGACCAATAATGACTTTGAGTATGAAGCTCTGATTGCCGGGCTGAAACTTGCTAAGAAATTTGGGATAAAGGTATTGGATATATTCTGCGATTCCAAAATAGTCGTCTGCCAAGTACGAAAAGAGTTCGTGGCCCGGGGACCTCGACTTGCTACCTATCTTGGAAAGGTAAAGGAGCTATTGAGCAACTTGGAACGATATAACATAACGCATATCCCAAGAGCTGAAAACCAGAAAGGAGACCGGCTAGCAAAGTTGGCAAGTTCCGACAATCCGGAGGAAACCGAGATGGTTCCAATTGAGACGTTGGGATCGCCAAGCTTTGAGTTAATGGAAACTGAATTGGCTTTCGAAGCGGAGCCGGAGAGGGAGTCGTGGATGACCCCAATCAATAATTTCCTTAAGAATGGAGTACTTCCGCCAAAGAAAAGCGAGAGGCGAGCCGTGGTTCGCAAAGCTACCAGATACGCCCTTCAAGATAATACCCTCTATCGGCAAGGATTCTCTATGCCCCTGTTACGGTTCATAGCGCACGACGACATCAAGCGTGTACTAAGGGAAGTACACGAAGGTGAGTGCGGAGATCATACGGGGGGTCAGACTTTAGCAAAAAAGGTATTGCGGTATGGGTATTTCTGGCCCACAGTTAATAGAGATGCAGCTGATTACTCACGACGTTGCGACAAATGCCAGAGGTTCGCCAAGATCCCCAGGGCACCACCGACCCAGCTCAAGTCGATGGTGAGTCCGTGGCCGTTTGCCAAGTGGGGAATTGACATCATCGGAGTTCTACTGATTGCTAAAGGAGGAGCGAAGTATGCAATAGTCGTCGTAGACTATTTTACAAAATGGGTGGAAGCCGAGCCCTTAACCAAAATCACAGCGAGAAAGGTGATAAGTTTTGTGACTAGAAATATCATATGCCGATTTGGGATTCCAAGGACCATTATAATTGATAATGGAACCCAGTTCGATGGCGCCGAATTCAGAAATTTCTGCCAGAAATACAAGATTGATAAGCGGTACACTGCAGTCGCCCATCCACAGTCGAATGGGCAAGTAGAAGCAATAAACAAATTCATAAAGTCCATTCTCAAAAAGCGGCTAGAGCGTGAAAAAGCAAAGTGGATGGATGAATTGCCCTTGGCTTTGTGGGCTTATCGGACGACGTTTAAGACAGCAACCGGCCATACTCATTTCTCTCTCTCATTTGGTTCAGAAGCAGTAATCCCAGGAGAGCTTGAAGTTCCCTCCCACAGGGTGACATATTACGACCCGATGACGAATTGGGCACTCCTCCTCAAGTCCCTTGATGAAGTCGAAGAGAAAAGGGACGAGGAAGACTCGCGTGCATCGAGGCATCGACGTCAGATGGCACGCTATTATGACAAGAAAGTTCGCTTTAGAACATTTGAGCCAGGAGACTTGGTGCTAAAGCGAATTTTTCCATCCCTTCCTCATCTTGGTCCAAAGTGGGAAGGACCGTATGTCGTCCAACGGAAACTTGAAACGGGAGCCTTCAAGTTAACGACCGTGGATGGCGAAGAAGTGCCTAGGGCCTGGAATGCCCAGCATTTAATGTGATACTTGAATTAGGGATGTTGTAATTTCTTTTGTTTTTATGAACATTGTAAAAGGCACGACTTGCCTAGAAAAGTCTGTTTATATTAACAAAAGACTACAAAGTGGACGTAGGCTACGACTTAGCTGAACCACTATAAAAATATCCTGCGTCATTTACTTTCCTGCATTGTTTTATGTGACTTGACTGTCACAATTATGAAGTGCTGAATTTTGCAACGAAACTTGAATTTACATACAGGAACAAACGAAACGACCGTTTGAATAATTCGATAGAAGGAATGAGAAGATGACATTCCTAACTCTAACTCTCGTGAAAAGAGAGAGAGTATAAAGGATGGGAAGACGACGTCCTCTGAGGCGTGAAGGTGCACCCCGAAAAGAGACCGCCTCAAAGATAACTCTAACCTGATAACAAGACAGGAGAGTATAAAGACGCTAAAAGAATAAGCGTCAACGATAAAAATGACAGCCCTAACGGAATTTCGAGGGCAATTAGGCGTTAAGTCCAATCCAGTCAATCTTGACCAAGTCTTAGTTAGATACCCTTACTCAAAATTGACCGGGGGCATATGAATATACTGTACTGCTATATGATACATTGTTTATATGTGTCTTTATTTAAGTTTTGAATTGACAAAACAACTGACAATGCAGGAAAAATACAATTTTATTATTCACAGGTGCGTGGGTTGTACAAGGGAACCAAACAAAAGACGCGAGGGCCACACTCGCTACAACAACAGCGGAACAGTGCCATATCAAAATAAAAGGCAAAAGTGCGTCGTCACTTGGGTTGCGGAGTAGACTTGGATTTCTTAGGAGCCTTAGGAGTATTCTTGGCTTCCTTATTAGCATCGGAGATGAGACGCTTGTGTTTCTTCTTGTCCACGATAGAAGTACCAGAGTCTATGGATTTCTTCTCGGAAGTCGGAACACTGGGATCAAGAGAAGATTTTTTAGCAAGTTCCTCGGTAGTAGACCTAGTTGAAAGTTTGACAACTAACCTTGATCCAGCAGGTATCGTGGGAAGAGGCTTGAGGCTTTCAGGATCCGTTTCCTCAACTTTCACCTGCATAAGTTTATCCATCCTGGCCTTCCTCGCTGCCAAAGTCTCGTTACCAGCATCCCCTGAATCCCCGGCCACGATGACATCGTCATCCTCCTCCTGTCTATCATCGTCATCGTCACCTTTTAGAGCAGGTATCATGTCTTCATCATGGGGAGTCTCAGTAATAGCGGGCACTGGAGGTTTGTCGGCGGCTTCCTTCACTTGGTCTTTGCTTCCTCCCTCAGGCTCTGCAGGGGTGGCTCCATCCCGTTTCTCCTGAATCTCTTCACTGGGCTTCTCGCTATCCGTTGTCTCGCGTTGCCCTGTAGCCTCATCAGCTGGCTTGGTACCTATGGAACGAGAAGCAACAGTTATTAATTTAGGAGAGGACGAGGGATTTTCAATTGACTGCCCTATAATTTGACGAAAAGTAGAGATAGCTTTGACAAATTGAGGAGAAAAGACAGAGATACCTTCAGATGACCTTTCCACCATGGCCACTGAAGCGTCTGGGTCTTCAGGATCATATGGCTCAACCCCGGTGGCTTCGGGAACACCAGAGGAGGAACCCACATCAAGTATATTCTTTCCTTTAACATGGAGTTTCTCTTTTTCCATAGCGGCAGCTACAAGATTCCGTCCTTTCGCTAAGCGAGCTGCCTCATCACCCTTAAGATACGTCTCCATCAGCTTGCCCTCATCGATTTAATCTGCACCAAGCTCTTCTTTTTCCCAGTCAATCAGTTGGTCCTAGGCATAAACAAGGGGAATTGGATAATCTCTAATCCAAGCAAGATTGCGGTGACGGATCACTTGAGCAAAGAATCCCACCATGGTTTCACCACGCTCGTCAATTTCCTTCTGAGCCTCCTTAAGCTCTTCATTGACTTTCTCAACCTGTTGCAGAGCCATGTTTGCATTCCCTTAAGCGAGAACTGCTCTTGTCTCAGCCTCGTGTAATTTGGCCTCAAGCTCAGCATTCTTTCTAACTAAGCCTGCGTTCTCTAAGGCAAGGTGGGTGCTCTCCGACTTAGCATCCTCTGCCTGCTTCTTTAGGCCTATTCGCTCTTGGCTATGCGACTCAAGCTCGGAATGATAACGCTTTTGCAGTTCTTCATATTGTTGCTTATATTTGCCTGTATCTCGTTGTGCAAGAAAAAGTTGAGTCTGGGCAACCTCAAGTTCTTTCTCCCTATTCTCATGAGCTCGTGTATCATATTCGGCGTCGTCCTGCTTAGCCTTTATATCTGATTCCAGATCACTTATAATTTTCGAAAGGGTCCTCGAGTACCTCTTCATTTCTCTATACTGTTCATCAATAAAGTCCACGGAGGCCTTAATATCCTTGGCCCAATTCGGATTAACCAGTTTGAGATTTGGAACGAAGTGCATGTGCCCGAAATGATGATCAGGGAATTGTTGCTTTAAAATTTCTAGTTTGGCTCTGTTTTCATCATCGAGCATAATTGGTTTTGTAGTGGTGACGTCAATATTATGATGCCTCTTTGGCATGACAGATTTTCCCTTCTCAGCTTCTTTTGCAGTCTCTGCTTGATTGGGTTTATGGGTAAGCGCTTTCTTCGGAGATTTAATCGGTGGAGTCTTGTCTTTGGGCACAGATGAAGGCTTGGGGGGCATCCCTGTCTCATCCATGAGCAGTTGTTTGGCCTTTATGTTTGTCTGAATCTCGGTAGTGTAGAGATCTAGAACGGGAAAATCGGTGATATCTTGAAGATCGATCCCTCCTGTCATCTCTGCCCTTGCCTTCATACTGATTATACGCCTCTTCGGGATCAATTGGAGGCATGCTCTTGCGGACCTCTCTCATGAAATAGCGTTGCCTTCCCATTTGCCCTATAGAAAGAAAAAAGAAATGGAAGAATATTAGATTTGACACCAACATAAAACTCAAGTGCTATGACGTGCAGTGCTAAACTGTTATGTGAATCCTAAGTGGTATCTCCCCCCAAACAGACCAAAGCCTGGATTGATATTAGTATGTGTGGTCTCCCCGGCTTTTACGGGAGTAACCTCTTCTTCGGAAGTAAAGGCAAGAGGATTAGTCCGAAAATCCATATCAGAATAAAAAGTTTCAGGCAAGGGAAGATCTCCCAAACCCCGAAATGTGGGATCATCGGCTATAGGAGTATAGCCTAGAGGGATAACAGCTGGCGACCCTTTTGGAGAGATCGGCCTCTCAGGAGTTGCTGAATCTTCAGGAGCAATATATTTATCCCTCTCATCGGTTGGGATGTTCGCCAAAACATCATTTTGAGTTCAAGAGGATGTTGGAGAAGGAATTTTTGCTGGCAACGGTGGATCCTTTGAACTTTCACCTGTCTCGGGAATAACATTAACTAGGGGAAAGTAAAAATAAGGAACTGATCCATGGCCTATGCTACGAGTAATGGACAATAATCCATGGCGATGAAGATACTCGTCTTTAAGAACTTCGTCGATTGTTAAAAACTTCTGGTCACTGTTGAGTAACCTGTTCAAGCGATCGGAGTACAGCTGACCATGTATTTGCTTCGGATTATCATCTGCAAACAGGAATAAAAAGATGCTTAGTCCCAAGTTAGCATAAGAAGGTAAAGTTGGAATTTGAAGGTCGGTGCGTTACTTGATTTGGTCCATCTTCGGGCGCAACCCAGTTGTTGTCTAGTATAAAACCACTCGAGTTTTGAGTCGCCGGCCTTGCTGCTGAAAGGCACAAGTATAATTTTCCTTTTTGGAACTGCCTCAAAATACGAGAAGGAAGGAGTCTCGTTTGTTCGATGCTTGAAGTTATAAAAGAAATGGATATCGTCGAAAGTCGGCTCTTCAACCAGAATCTCTCTGTAAGCTATGTACACGGTATACAGGTAAGCATAAGAGTTGGGGTGTAATTGCATGGGGGCAATCCGCATTTGTCTTAGAAAGTCGACGACAAAGGGCGCAAACGGAGGAATTGCTCCAACCATGCACATGAGTCGAGTCATGGACATAAATTCTTCCGGTGGATTATGAGGACGATCTATGGATGAAGGTGTTAAAGTATCTTTCCTAAGAATCCCATGCTTTAGACATATTCGAAGAATTCTGTCATCATCGATTGTAGACTTAACTGAATCCTTAGGAATCTACAGAATCTCGACACCTTCAAGTTCGTCGGGTGCCCGGTTGTCACCTACCCCTGCTCTTTCTTCATCGACAAGAGAAAAATCACCCTCAGAAGATACATTATCACTATCATGGGCTTCCACCTCATAATCTGGGACCTCGTCATCTCATTCAGGATCTGAGGAAGAAGATATATCATCAAGAGTGATTTTCTTGGACGTCTCTGGGATTTCTCTCTTTTCTGCTAATCGAGATGAACGTCTCTCGGCCATGGTCAATAAACTATTGAAGAAGTAATAATAGAAGTTAGAGTAAATTGGCCCGCATCCCCCTGTGCATGTGTGTGGACTAAAGTGTGTACAGTGTGTGTAGAAGACATAAAGTGAACACGTGAAAGTGTAACATAAGGTTTTTTGACGAATAACGGAATTCAGAATAGTCCTTGATATTCGTTTTTGTTCACAAGGCGCTATCGTAACTGTCCATTAATTTAAAGATGGTGTCAGACATTGATTCAGCCAGTTAAATAGGTTCCTGGTTCATTGAGTCATGCGAGTTTGGTTCGGGTCAGATGTTCGTGGGGATCGGATCGGGGAATGGAACATCATTTTGGCCTGAAGAAAAATTGACGCCCGGCAAGCAAAGCCGGATCGGATCGGAGGAAAGCATTTGAAGAGGATCGGATTGACTTGAGTATTCATATTACTCTTTTTTCTTGCTTCTCGCTCCGACCCGACCCGGTTGGGTATGCTTAATGTCCCTCCTTTACTTTCCACTCCGACCCGATCCGACTGTGCACCTTTAGTCTCTCTCCACCACTTAACTTTCCAGTCCAACCCGAACCGATCCCCCAATCCTCTTCTTCTTCTTCCCCTTTCTCTGAAACACCAAACTCATCTCCATCTCAGAAAACCCAACTAAAACCGAGTGCCTCTATGTTAAAGTTTTCAACGTTTAGTCCTGGCACCCCCCATCACCGCCTCGAGAAGACTGGGATGCCATCAACGACGACGGCGGAAGGAGGGACGGATCCTAACGTCGGATTTAGACAATTACCCCGCCCCAATTACTCGGTTTGACTGCGAGTTTCAACTGAGATTGCTTATTACAAAGGTAATTAGAACTTTTAATCCACTTACACGTTCGATTTGAAGACTAATAAGAAGGACTTTGGAGTTTTTGAAGGGTAGGGTTTTGGTGTGAAATCGCTTAGACAAGAAGAATGAAAAGAGGAAGAAGAGGATGGGCGGCGAGCTTATATAAGTGAATTGCGACCCGTCGTATTCCCCTTCTTTTACTCCGCTCGGACCGGGTGTAAGCCCACAAATCACCTATGGCCCATTTGTCCAATGTTAAGCAAGACAAGGGGGAAGCTGTTCGGGTCGGGTCCGAACCAAATAAGATTGCACGCATTAGATTGGCACACAAATCGAATTCAAAAGAAAATAAAGAGAAAGATTACCGGGAATGACTGCTGGAATTTAAGAAGAGTTCTTAGACTTGTTGTAAAATGAAGAAAGTAATCCACATGCTACGTGATGTATATATAGACATCAAGAGATGCTACTTTCTGAAGCAGCATATCCCTATACAACCAATAGAAATGACTTTTTGACGATTCAAATTCATAGACTGATAGTCAGACAACATCAAAGCACGCTTCGTCTTCAACAGAAGCATCCTTTGAGAGGGCAAAATGTTAGCCTACTTTGTGAACTAGGCTACACAAAGCTAAAGGACCAAATATTGAAGAATAATCTACTAAGGAACCGGATCGGATCGGAATTCTACAGAGAATACCAAGCTGGTGCAAAGTAATGAAGAGTTGGCCGCGTTCTGGTCTGGATCGGAAACGGCATGGCTGATCCGACCCCCTACTATTATCCCATTCGAACCGAACCCAGTATACCCCGGCTACTTCGCTCCATGATCTCCTTCATGTTCGAGGTAGTTACACCCACTTTCTACCCACGTTCACCACGAACCGAATGCGCTGTCACTACCATAACACATACGACCCCGAGAATCATGGAATGGAGGACACGTATGTACCGATCCGAACCAGATTTAGGACGATTTTTCATCTATAAATAGATCCCAAGGGTCATTTGGAGGGATCTTTTGGCACTCTAAGGGCTTGAATATCCTTGAGAACTGAATTCCAGCACTCCCAAACAATCCAAATCACCATTCAAAGTATATTTCAAGTATAATTGAGTGAATGTATATGAGAAATGAGTGAGACTGAGTGAATATCTTGTTGTACTTTCATCTACATCATCAAACAAAGTGATATCAAGTGGACGTAGGCTCTTTTAAGCCGAACCACTATAAATCTTGTGTCTCTTTTTCTTTTTTGATCTTATTTTATTATAATTTCAATCAATTTGGGTGTTAGGACCACTTTTTGGTCTAACACGACCCAACATGTTGTTAGAAATTATTTTGACATGGTATAAATCATTTATTAAATTTTGTATGGAATTAGTGAGGCTTTGGGACTATGTGCAGGTATGAGTTTGTGTGTGTGCACATGTGTACAACAAAGAATATGCACAAGGTAGTACTCTAATTCCAGGACATAAGTGTATATGTGTTATGATTCACATATGCGTGTGTGTGTACACATGGGTTTCCAATAAACTTTAAATTAAAATGCATGAATTGATTTAGTGTAAAAATGTAAAATGGGTTCGGGATAAAGTACATACATGTAAATGGCAAAACAAGTGTACCCAGATTTAAATAGAGAGTGTGACCAGATTTAGAAAAGGGGGGGAGACATTGTTTTGGCATGACTTGTTTTGGAGGGAAAATGGTTTTTAAATGCATTTTCTTTTTCCTGTAAAAGCTAAGCAATTTACACCCGAGCACTTTTATTTAAATAAAGATAAATTATATAAATAACACTCACACATATGGCATGATTTGTTGAACAGTATAACTGACATTTTAAAGCCTTGAAACCCGAGAAAACTGATGATAAATAGGGATAGCCGGGGCAAAAATCCAACTGCCTAATATAAAACAACATAAACCCATAAAAATCTGTTTTAAAAGGAAGAAGGGAAACTTGGGGATAAAGCAAAGATTTTCTGAGTTTTTTTAGCTTAGAAGGAGGAAATTGGTGAGTATTCTCACTTAAAAGTAAATGGCATTAAGTCCTAAATAAGAGGCAGCCACTATTTTATAAGATCACATTATTTAAGTTTGTTTTCCTGATTTATTTTCTCATTTGTTTATATATATGACTGAAGAATATATCACTGATTTTATTTAAGTCATCACTGAGTTTAACCTCATGGATCTGAAGTTATTTATCCAGTTATGATCCCTTAAACACCTTTAAAATGATATCTTTGAAGTTTTATTAAATCTGAATATGCAAAAGGCATAGATCTGTGGCAAATCATCCATGAAAACATTTATATGGGCTGCAATATACTAATGTATAGGTGACGAGGCTCTGTAAGTGATTGATTTAGAGAGTAATAGACCTTCTATGTGCTGATCTCTAATCAAGAACACCACCATTATGTCTCAGCTAGGTTTTGAAATATATTTGAAACCAGTTTATGCATAGTGGCCAAAACCTCTCAAAACTATTATTAAATCCATGGATTAATACCAGATGTATACTCAGATAATATATATATATATATTTATATTTATATATATATATATTGTCATGATTAAACAAGGATTTATATTAGTTAAATCTCTGGATGAAATCATTTTCTGGAATTTACACAGATGCTTTGTATGGATTATATTTGTGCATGAATGGTTTATATTTTTGCCTAAATAATTTGTTGTGATTATTTGGAGTAATTTCTTTGAAATCCATATTATTATACAGTGAGTCTAACCATGTTAGGATACATTATTTGGGTAATTATTCACTGAAAATATAGACATGAACACTTAGTAAATTAACTAAGGATTATTTTGGTCAAGATGACTGCGGGATGGCTTGTATTTGAATTGCAAGTTTGGTACATGGCCTAATTTTGGTCCTGAGATCTTTGTGTAGGAGTGTGAAGTAAATTACTACAATGTGCCCCAGTGATCCCTAATGCAGGTGAGGCCAGGGAATTAAATAACTAAAAATGCTAGGAAATAGGTGTAAAAAGGAACTTGAGTCGTCCTGGAAAAATTTCCTACAGTTATGGATATTAAACATGATTATTTACAGGGTGAATTAACCAGTTATGTATGTATGTATGAATGCTTGATTGAGTTGCCTGTACTGATTTTGTATGTCAATGACTTGTGTTTTATAAATCAGTAAGTGTGCACCTGCACAAGAATATTTAGCAATATGAAAGGAGTATGTCTTTTAAAGTATATTCTTTATAAAATTATGTTTTAGATTTGGTTGTCAACATGTTTTAATGGAATACTCATACCAGGCATTAGTCTGACCTTATTTGCTCATGGCAAGTGGGGTGTCTCATTTTATAATGAGGCAGCCTCTAATGCCTTTTCAGGTAATGATGGAGCTAAGTAGATTTGGTTTAAGGAGTTTGCAGTTTTCTTGGATGATTAGCATGCTTGAGTAGAAAATAAAAGCTTTGAACTATGATATTTGCATGAATCTCTGAAGAAAATCTATGAATTAGCTTTGTAATCATTAAGTTAAGATGTTTTAATGATAAGATGAATGAAGTGCAAGTGTATGTTGTTAACTGAATTGAAGAAATATTTTAATTTAATCATTTCATGAGTTGAGTTGGAAAAACATGTGTTTTAAGTTTATGAAGATTTTCTATTATTATTGTATTAGTCAATCTGGAGTCATTTTAAAGGAATATAGCTGCATAGTAACAGCTGTGCATGTTCATAGCTATCAGATTTTAAAGGAACCCAGTTTGAAAGTATCATTTTATTGAGGTTTAAAGTATCATTTTCATAAGTGTTATTTTATAAGGATCATTTCTTTATACTGCTAAGGATCATTTTTGAGAGCAATATTTTCTGTTATAATAACAGTATCATTTTTCTGTACTCTGAAGTATCATTTTTAGAAAGTATTATTTTTAAAGGCATATAGGTATCATTTTTGCCCATGTTTAAGTATCATTTTTATCTATAGGATTACAACAGGATCATTTTTATATGCCTCTAGTTATCATTTTGTTATATCTGTGTTTGACATTGATTTTAAATGAGATCAATGGATCTCTTGCCTTATCTTTACTCTGATAAAAGGTAAGAGGGATATATATATATATATTCATATATATATATATATATCAGAATATTTTGTATGCACTGATATTTTTATATTGGTAAAATTTAGGATCCTGGATATTGTTTGAATAAGGATGACTCTGTCTTGTAATTCTAAATTAGAGAACTCCATGCAAAAAAAAAAGGCTAAAAACTTTTATATAGAAGCAGGGTCATCTCACTCATGAGTTTTATATCTTCATATACATCAATGAGAGATCGAATGTGTTGTATATCTTTATATACATCGATGTTGATCATTTTCCTTTGAGATCGCGTGTTGTATATCTTTATATACATCGATAAGGAGTTGTCTCATGGGTTGATTCTCTTTATAAACATCGATGAGAGATCGTATGTATCGTATATCTTTATATACATCGATGTTGATCATTTTCTTTTGGTCTAATGTGTTGTATGTCTCCACATACATTGATGAGAGGTCGTATGTGTCATATGTCTTTACATACTTCGATATTGTGTCATTCGGTTCAAAGTGTTACTTTCGGGTGATTTCTAGAATTGGGGTAATTGAGTTGGAAATTAATTTTTATTTTCATGGCTCAATCTACTTATTTATCCTCTTTAGTGATCGACCACTAAGGACAAAACGAAGCTATCTTTGTGGAGAGATCAGATGGAATGATTAAGATTTGTGATAACCATGGCAAGCTTTATAAATCCCTTGCCTTAGATTGACGATCTGTTCAATAAGTTAGTTGTGCTAAAGTCATTCCAATCAGTTTTTGCCAACTATTTATTTTCGTGTTAGATTTATCATTGAGGTTAACAAATATTCCAATTTATTTTGTTAACCATAATTAACCAAAAAAATTCGAGGTCATAACCCGACTGGTTTGACCTCATCCTTGTTGGTGATATCCTTGTAAATCAGAAAACCAAGTTTCAAAGTTTTATGGGATTCTTTCAACTTCTACCATTTATCATGTTTCCATGATTTAGAAGTTGTTCTTGAAATATTAGAGGGCGTGCTGATATTTCAAATTTGAGATACTAGGGGTTTAGTGGAAATTCAAAGTTCCAATTTATTGGTTATGAGATATTACGGAACGGGCTAATATTCCAATTTAGGGTGTATAACCCAGATATTATTTAGTGATCGTGTTTCCCTAACGGGATCAATTATCTTTGCGAATGGGATATACATGACCATAATATATATCCTTTTATTTTTAAAAGAATTTTATGAGCCAGAATATTTTTGAGAAATTTTAAGGGGTTAATTTTCTAGCTAAAACGTGATAAGGAATGTCGACGATTTTGGATAGCTGATATTTCCAAATTCTAATTCGAATGTTTAATTTGTTTATATCGGAAAACGTAAGAGAATAGGTTAAAATTTATAAACTTATTGAACGTTAAATGAATTAATTAAATTTAATTAACACAAGCTCATCACTTAGCAGTAGTTCGTAAATTTATATACATCGACGGAAATTTATATACATCGACGGAACGTTATGTGTTGTATATCTTTATATACATCGATAAGGAGTTGTCTCATGTATTGTATATCTTTATAAACATCGATGAGAGATCATATGTATTGTATATCTTTATATACATCGATGTTGATCATTTTCGTTTGGTCTTATGTGTTGTATGTCTACATATACATAGATGAGAGGTCGTATGTGTCATATGTCTTTGCATACTCGATATTGTGTCATTCAGTTCGAATAGGTACTTTTGGGTGATTTCTAGAATTGGGGTAATTGGGTTGGAAATCAATTTTTATTTCCATGGCTCAATATACTTATTTATCCTCTTTAGTGATCGACCACTAAGGATAAAACGAAGCTATCTTTATGGTGAGATCCGATGGAATGATTAAGTTTTGCGATAACCATGGCAAGTTTTATAAATCCCTTGCCTCAGATTGATGATCTGTTCAATAAGTTAGTAGTGCTAAAGTCATTCCAATCGTTTTTGCCAACTATTTATTTTCATGCTCATTTTATCATTGAGGTTAACAAATATTCCAGTTTATTTTATTAACCGTAATTAACCAAAAAATTTCGAGGTCATTACCCAAATGGTTTGACCTTATCCTTGTTGGTGATATCCTTATAAATTAGAAAACCAAGTTTTCAAGTTTTATGGGATTCTTTCAACTTCTACCATTTATCATGTTTCCATGATTTAGAAGTTGTTCTCGAAATATTAGAGGGCGTGATGATATTTTAAATTTGAGATACTAGGGGTTTATTGGAAATTTAAAGTTCCAATTTATTGGTTTATGAGATATTAGAGAACGTGCTAATATTTCCAATGTTGGGTGTATAACCCAGATTTTATTTAGTGATCGTGTTTCCCTAATGGGATCGCTTATCTTTGTGAATGGGATGTACATGACCGTCATATATATATACTTTTATTTTTAAAAGAACATTATGAGCCATAATATTTTTGAGAAATTTTGAGGGATTAATTTTCAAGCTAAAACGTGATAGGGAATGTCGACGATTTTGGATAGCCGTTAATTCCAAATTCTATTTCGAATGACTAATTAGTTTATACCGAAAAACGTAAGAGAATAGGTTAAAATTTATGAACTTATTGAATGTTAAATGAATTAATTAAATTTAATTAACACAAGCTCTTCATGCAGCAGTAGTTCGTAAATTTATATATATCGACGGAACCTTATGTGTTGTATATCTTTATATACATCGATAAGGAGTTGTCTCATGTGTTGTATATCTTTATAAACATCGTTGAGAGATCGTATGTATTGTATATCTTCATATACATCGGTATTGATCATTTTTGTTTGGTCTTATGTGTTGTATGTCTCCACATACATCGATGAGAGGTCGTATGTATCATATGTCTTTACATACATCGATATTGTGTCGATATTGTGTCATATGTCTCCACATACTTGATTTTTCGTATATGTTCGTTACTTATATTGGAACATATTCATATTACGTTTATAGACCTAAGTTATATAACGATTTATAACTCAAAGTTCAAAATTTATAAGATTATTCATAAGTGAATTTTAGTATAAGAATGATATACTAAATATGAAAGCAATAGTGAATTTCTTGAGTTAATGTACTTTCATATTGATTTTTATTGGCGTTTGGTTGTTACAGTTTGAGTTTTTCCTTAAGTAATTGCGGGGACGCAATTTCTGTAAGAGGGAAGTTTGCAATGACCCGCATAATTCATGATAATATATTTAAATATTTTATTTAAATATAACGTCGATAGTCAAGTGTATGTCCAAAAAGTCACTTTTTGCATATGGATGAATTTGGACTCGAGACCACTTCCATTATGTTCAAAATGTCGTTTACGATAATAAAAACTGTAAACATTGATATATTTGGAGTTAGTCAAATTTGGGACTTTGATTTGGGTTTGGGCTAGTAAGCCTAACTTACTTTCCTATAACCCCATTGCCCCTCTCTACCTCACTTCACTCCTACACTTCAAAGAAAATAGAAATGGGGAGGGGAAAGGGAAATTAAATTCTCTAAACCTAGTTTAATCCTAGGAGCTCCAATTCTTGTTCAAATCAAGTACAAATCCAAGATGAAACCTAGGTAAGCTCAATTTCCATCTTCTCCAAATTGTTTCCTCTTCAATCCTTTTTGCCTCCTAAATATAATTCTTAGAAAATATTGTGTATTTGTGTTTAGGTTGAAGATTAGTGAGTTATATTGGAAAAGGAAGCTACTTAGCTTGGTTTTGCATCTCCTACTTGATTCCAACAATTAAAGGTGAGTTCTTACGAACTCACATCTATGAATCAAGCTTATATGCTTGGCTAGTGTGCCTTTGCCACTTTGTGTTGTGAATGCATTTAGTTAATTGCTTAGAATCATTGATTTCCCTGCTTTTAGGTAATGGAAATTAAAATATTTTTGATTATTGGATATGATTCTTTACGCGAATTTCTTGCATGATAGCAAGCTCTAATAATTTCCCTAAGCATACGAAGCCATCACAAGTCACCCGAAATCGCCGGATAGCGACATTTCTTTAACAACCCGCAAATCCGTGATATCAGAGTTGACTACATAAATCATACATCCAACCCAAATATCACGAAAATACAAATCGTTTTTTAGAAGAAAAAGGTAGAAGAAGAACAGAAATAACAACACAGAATCTCACATCGCAGCGGAACAAAATATAATATATCATAACTTTTGAAATACAAAATTTCAACTGTATAACATACACTTACCAGAGTATCACTATCAGAGTACAACTTACAACACAGTGGAACAAAACTCTATATAACTAACTCCGAAGCCTCCTGCTCCAAGCTCCTTCAGATAGATCTGAAAAATCATGAACTACTTGACTGCTCGTACAAATTTAGGCACCCAAGAGTTTAGGTAGAACAAAACAAAATAAACTCCAGGTCAGTCATGGGACTGGTATGAGTAAACAGTTTAAAACAGCTTGAACAAGTAAACGATATCTCATAAGACCAAGCCGTATAACGGAACGGGTTTTTACCTTATGAGAATCCAAAATATCTTTATATCAAAAACCTTTTGATATTATGATAATGCCTATCAACCACAATATAATAATCATCTAGCAGAAACGCTTTCATCTCACGTTCTACATATATAGTATACAATCATAACCGCAAGCACGTATTGGGTAATGGATTTCCAACTATGACAAGGTATGGAACCACCTTCCACTGGTGTATCTCTAGAGGAGAATACACCGAGTTCAACAAGAACGTCTTGCAACTCAGCCACACATGACCGACCACTCATTTCTCTTGAGTGTATCGAATGTACATCACCAACGGTTGGGATCAGCAACCATTACCCAAATGGGAAAGTATCGACAATAGATTTTTAGAAGTAAATGAAACTCTAGTTCAGGTGATTATACACCCTAATAGGTGCGACCTACATAGCCATGCTACCTTCCCGATTTCTGTCATTTACCGATTGATGAGGCTTGAGGTTACGCTTTATCATCACATCAGATTCACTTCGAATGTCACATCGTCAGATCCATCGAAAATCACTAATTGATGTTCACAACAGTACATTACGTGTTAGCTAAAGAAGTTTCCATCTCCGCTTCCACTCTTGGTACGGTTGAAGAAATCAATGTACGTGACCTTTCTGGAAATACTCTGTCAGACATTCATCCCTACAAGTCATCCAGGAACAGGATGAACCGAAGGTAATATTCGGTATATCCTACTTAGGCACTGTTATCTAAGACTTATACAATAGCCCTTGCACTTTACTCCGTCTTAAATTATCTTTGGCATATATGATTCGCAACGCTTATTACAATACAGAGTGGTTCTTTGGATAATAATCCAACCGGTCTCTCCATATTAACAACGTTAAAATGGTCAAAACTTCGATAGTCTGTGATTTAACTATCGAATAAAAACAAGTGTTTCGATAGTCGATGATTTAACTATCGAAGAAAAACAAGTGTTCATCCAATTATCAAACAATCACTGAGTCCTTAATGAATATTCCATTAATTAAACCACTTTTCCATTTCTTTACCAATATTTGTTAACCAAATATTTCCAATAACCATATTGGCCTTTTACGCTATTTGAAAAACATTTCCGAATATCGCCTTCCTTTGTTTTCTAACTTAGAAAATATATGCTATTAAGAATTGGAAAATATTCCAATTACTTATCTCTTTTCCGATCTCATTTATTTCTATACTTAGGAAATATTTATTATTCTATTTCCAAGCTTTACACTTATTTGGATTTAAATTGGATGTTGTGTAAAACATCGTTACGACAACCCAAATACTATATTCAAATGACTCTTATTCAACATTGATCTTCGAGCCAAAGATCTTACTATTTATTTTTAAAAATGAAATCAATCAAGTTGGGGTATATCTACCTCTCAGACCTTGACTGAATAACATTTATAACGTCAAAACAGATAAGACTACTTACTCGAATAATCAATACCATACAGCTACTTGTTCACTTTTAAACACGTATATTTTCTCTTTCTATTCCTACGAGATTTATTCCTAGACTTCCTTTTTGATTATATTATTCTATTTTTAAGTTCGTTTTCCTTATCGACTTCTATATATAATTGATATATAGTATTCTAGTTATCAGATTTTCTTAAAAATATTCTAACTCCTTAAATTCCCGGAAATATTCGCCATAACCTCCTTTGTATCGGGAGCATCGGGAAAATCCCCAAACTGCGACACAGGCCTTCTCCAATCAAAAAAGAAAAAGAAAAGCCAAGCGGCTAGCCGATACGGCGCATAAAATCTCATATGTGAATTAAATACATACCTTTTTGTCGGGCATTCTATTTATATATCTTCATTAACTTCATTCCATACCTGTCTCATGTATATCTATACCTGTCCAATTTATTTCCAACTTAATCCAATCGTTTCACTCAATTCATTAATTTAGTTGCTAATTAAGTCCTTTGCCTATTTCACATTTATATTTGAACATAACATGTTCAAATATATTTGTACTTGTTTACAGCTTATTAAAATTCCAATTTCCATTTAAGTTTCTTATTCGAATTCGATTACGAATTCTCAAGTTCAGTTTACTTATCCAAGTTCAAATTTGATTCATAACTCGATTTGCCAGATCACTTGAATAACTTGGTAATCATTGCCAAATCACTTGATTTTACTGCGTCCGATCACTTGTCAAATCTAGTGATTCGCTAAGTGCCAGATCGTTTTAAATAACTTGATAATCATTTCCAGATCACTTGAATAACTTGCGTCCGATCACTTGTCAAATCTGGTGATTTGCCAAGTGCCAGATCATTTTAAATAACTTGACAATCCTTGCCAGATCACTTGGTTTGTTATTCAAAATTCCATTTCCTTTTCTATTTGAATTCTATATTCAAATTCCATAGTTTAAATTCCATTTGAATTCTATATTTAAAGTCTATAATTTAAATTCCATTTGAATTCTATATTCAAAGTCTATAATTTAAATTCCATTTGAATTCTATATTTAAAGTCTATAATTAATTCTCTTTGAATTCTACATCCATATCCATATTTAATTCTATTTCAATTTCTTATATTCAAATTCTATTTCTATTTTACTTATATTCAAATTCTATTTGAATTTCTCATATTCAAATTCTATATTCAATTTCTATTTGAAAATTCTATTTTTAAATTCCTATT
Organism: Allium sativum; assembly: GCA_030737875.1. Taxonomy (NCBI): domain Eukaryota; kingdom Viridiplantae; phylum Streptophyta; class Magnoliopsida; order Asparagales; family Amaryllidaceae; genus Allium; species Allium sativum. The sequence continues at coordinate 277,122,529 of CM060923.1, forward strand.
TGAATCCTATGCTTAAATCCCAATTCAACTCTATTTGAAATCCTATATTCAAATTTCAATTAGACTCTATTTGAAATCCTATATTAAAATTCCAATTAGACTCTATTTGAATTCTATATTCCAAATCTCTTTTTAATTCTATTTGAAATTTCAAATATTCAAACTCCTTTTTAATTCTATTTGAATTTTCAAATATTCAAACTCCTTTTTAATTCTATTTGAATTCTCTATTTGAATTTCTTTATTAAAGTCCATTTGAATTCCTTTGAATTCAAATTCTAATTTAATTCCTTCGAATTCAAATCCCATATTTAAATTCCTTTGAATTCAAATATTAAAATTGTCTCTTGATAATTTATTCATTATATTTATAAACACTATTTTATAAATTTCCTTATTTTATTTAAACAAGCCTAATTTGAAATCTATTTAAAACCAAAATCTTATTTTGGAAATTCTCTTTGCAATTTCTATATTCAAATTCTATTTCAATTTCTCATATTCAAATTCTATTTGAATTCCTCATTTGAAATTTCAAATTCTATTTTAGAAAAAATAGAATTTCCTTTTAAATCTGCGAAATTTATTTTCATGATATTTTTAAATATCAACACTTAGGCCCAGTGATATTTAAACACTAACAACCAATTATTTATTTCAGGTTTTCTAACACGTCATATATGACAGTATATATGCAATCAAATAAACAAACAGATAATATATTTTTGAGGAATCCAGTCGGATTCCTCCAACCTGTTTTCCTGCATCCAAATATATTAGTCAGCATAAATAATACCCGTCCTGCTTCGAGGCAGTACATCGCGGTATGAAGGTCATCCACTAATATATTTGTGGGTCGCATAGGGAAATCATCCGCTATGAAACTGCGGGCATCCGCTAATGATACTGCGGGCATCAATCCAACCATCAACCCAATATATATATAATAGCAAGCCTATATAACTAATATATATTTTAAACAGCCACAGTAATATTTTATCACTACCAACCAAGCAACAACAATTATTTTTAACTAATAAAAATAATTCTAAACCAAAGGTGAGTGAGATTTACTCACCGGAATTTTAGTTGTCGAATATCCTGTTTATCTCCAAATTACCAGCTACTAATCTTCTCGAATGAAATTCGAACCTGCGATAATTTTATTTAAATTTACCGATTAACCATTTATTTATTTAAATCAATTATTTAAATAAATAAATAACTTTCCTCTATTTTTCTCTCCTTTTAATGGTTACTAAATTTCTTCTAACTTGACCAATATAATTTATGATTCATAAAATGATTTACTAAATAATTTCCTTTCGGCTTATATATTCCATGCTTAGCATCAAAAATGCCAATTTCCATATTCAAACAAACTATTCTACCATTTATATATTTACCAACTAGTTTCTTTTATATAAACTAATTCCTATATAAAATAAATGACAAATCTTATAAGCTAATTCCTATATAATAAATGACCAATTTTATAAACTAATTTCTATTCATTTAAATGGCAAATTTTATAAACTAATTTCTATTCATTTTAAATGACCAATTTTATAAACTAATTTCTAAAATAAAAATCCTAATTATATTATTTACTAGTTAAACTAAAATAAATTACCTTATAAATCCTTTATCCCTCAAATTCTTGTTCACAGCAACACAACCCTTGTTCAACTTTAGAAATCGATCCTTAACATCACCAGAAAATGAATTACAGACCTCGCCTCTCCTAACAGTCGGACTCCGTGCCCTAAATCCACTGCAGAAACCAAGACATCTTCGGGTTCGATTTTTGGATTCCATTTCCGTCAACGCGGCTATAGGAAACCAAACAACTCAACAAGATGGAGCTCCACTTCCTTTCGCATTCATGAAATCGCGCTTCTTCCTTCCTTCACCTGATACCAACGCTACTCCAAAACACGCCCTTGCTTCATGAAGCACCTCGCAGCCTTGAAAAGACCCCGTGCTTCTTCCAACTACGCCTACGGTCCTACGCTCGATACCACAAATCACGAACTCGGCCAACCCTAGTTCGAAGAGCTTCTGTCGAGCGCCAGAATCGCACTTAACCTCATCGCCTAAACTTATGGTGCTTCCCCAAAACCCATGAGCACCTACTTCGAACGAAGGCCTCAGGTTGAACTTCGATTTTAGAAAGAGGAGATAGGAGCGATTTTGAGGGAGCGGATTTAACTGTGGGGGCTTGGGTTCTGAAATGAAATAAAGGAAAGGGGGTAGCGACCATTTTAATTGCTTAAGCTCGATTTCCAGAAGAAGAATTTCAAAGGAGATTGGCTCGATTTTATAAAGGAAGGGTGCGGTATCAACATGAACAGCAAGGCCATTTTCTTTGTGATTGTAAAGGGAGCACGACATGTTTTATTTGGTGGAGATAAAGAAGGACACGGTTTGGGTTTTAGTCCACACAAAAAGAATTCACTTTATAATATTTTATTTTATTTTAAATTCTTTAAAAACTGGTATCCTTAAATTTAAACTACTTCGTGATACCTAACTCCTTTCTGACCCCAACAACTGTCAATTATAGGGTTTAACCACCATTCCGGACACACTGGGATAGGTCCTGAAGTCCAATTCGATCGTCTGTGGAAGATATTTATTTAAATTGATATAAATAAAAATTTAAAACAATAAATTCTGCGAAAATAAATTAGTATTATTATTCGAATTCAAACAGAAGTCTAAACTGTATTTAATTCAGTTTTAAATCTCGAACTGAATTATATTTTCGTATTATGATGATTTAATATATTCGATATTAAATCGAAATTGATTATTAAACTGATAACTTAATATAAATATTCATTTAATTTATCAAATAAATATTTAAAACCGTATTAAATATTCAAATTCAACCGACGAAATATCCGGGTCATTACAATTCCCTTTAAAACTCATGAAACTATTACCAGGTCTAAATTCAGCTGACAAAATTATTATAATCAGTCGACTGAATTCTTAGTTTCTCTCGGGGACAACTTTGGACACAGGCCAGCCGTTTGAATGTTCCATTCAACCGACTGAGTCATAGTCCAGTTGACTGAATGGAAGGATTCAGCCAGCTAAATTATAGTTCAGTCGACTGAATGGAAGGATTCAGCGATCGATTCCTGTATATGCACAATACGTTGAAGTTGCATAGATTCAGCCATCTGAAAGAATAATTCAGACGTCTGAATTTGTTTTCAGCCATTGACCAGTGGAAACCACGGTCAACAGTTTAGGTTGTTCCAAGCTTTTCCCTGACTAAGTTTAGGCCCGTCTTGCTTTTTCCTATGACTTTTCAGTTTCTCTGATTCATATATTTCTGTAGTTCAATTTTAATCAGCTTTCGATTTATTCGTGGTGAACGAGGTTATAATCTATAGTCATGAGATTTGATTTACGTTATTAAAATGTGAATTTTGAGATTGAATTGCAATTGATATTTGATGAGATTTTCCACTTCAAACTATAAAGGGTTTACATTCTTAGTGGATACCAAATCTTTTATTGAAATGGTTTTAATCCTACTTCGTTATATGAAGTTACTTTACAAATTGTTATCTAATCTACTAGTATATATTTATACAAACCTTTTTCTCACTCATATGAGAAATCTAATTAAACGCCTTAGTAAAAACAAGGACTATGAACCTTTGCATTTGCATCGACGGTTACTTCTTGGACTCGTTTGATTGAAAACTGTGGCGACGATCGTTTCGTACTTCTAGTGGAATATACAATTTGTTCGTAAATATTCGTGTAGAGCAAGTGGTTGTGAGACATGTAGCTTGACTCTTATACTTACTAGCTTGGTGTAGTTTAGACTATATTTGATCAATTTTGATCATCGAGGATCTTCGAATCATTTTGATGATCTTCGGATCATCCTTGAGGAACTTCGGTTTCAGTGGATTTTCGGATCATTTTGACGATCTTGAGATCATCCTTCGAGGAACTTCGGTCCCGATGGATCTTCTGATCATTTCGTATTAACGGGATATGTTTTATCATATCTTAGGAATAACTTTACGATCTAGGATTAGATATCCTTATACAGAATTGAGTTTGTTTGACATATTTTATGGACATTTCGAGGCTTCACATTTTACATGTGAACATTGTTGTCATTGCTTATATGTCATTTTCTATTTATATCTATTATTCTATCTATGTTTATTATGATGAGTACAACTAGACTGATCCATTTATTGTTTATTTTCTTATAAATAATACTCGGGTCAGACCGAGGTATTGCAGGTACTCCTTGACTATAGCATGGATTAGCTTCTCCTTTCTGCTAACGGAATTTGTTTAGTAGTTTTATCTTTCATGTATTTGAGACAGTGACTCATAGGTGTACATATTCTTTTGTGTAGTCCATGTACCTATTATTTTATGATATAGTGGATCTTGCCTGACCACTTATATTATGTTCACTCCTTATGTACTATATTCATATCTATTTCCGCCTTAGTGACGTGAATATCTGTGTCCGACTCTGATCATATTTTTATGTATTATATATTGATTCTAAATTTTATATGGCCACAGAGTAGTAGATTTGAAATTGAATTAGATGCGTCGGATTTCCTCATGAGATTTCACAAAGTAGTACCACATTATCCTACATGTTTAACGCTCGTTCAAAGCTAATATACAAATGGTTGCTCCTCAATAGCCTTATTCTTCGGGTTAGTTGACATCATTGCTTACAATGACCTTGACTAACGCGGGTATAGAGGTACGGCGTTACACGTGGGCTCGTGAGAATTGGAGACCTACGGAAGGAGGTCTCCACCATCACATACTTGTAGTGGCTTGTAATCAAAACGAGTTATGCACTAAAAGAGAGAGTATCATTTTGACGTCCTTATATTGGTTTATCGTATATAACTAATGAAAGTGCATTTCATATTGGATTGCTTTAGATGAGACAGTTCCCTTTGGTGCCATTCTTCTCACTGGTGGCTGTTACCGGATCTACGAAGAACATAGTTGGAGGCAGATATTAGATGGTGATTTCGTGCTTGATGATTCATATCCAAATACACCTTATTTGAGGGTGTACGATAGTGGAGATTTGCATAAATCTTAAGATCATGATGGGTGGCTAGCTAATTATTTCATCATCACCAGTTTGGACTATGTTGATTTTTGACGTAGATTCTATACTACATCACATACGGGTCCTTTTATTCATGTCGCAACAATTGATTTGTTTTGACTTCTATTATCTGACCTGCTATTGTTCTCCCGATGCTTCCAGACTTGACGCGGTATGCACAAGTATATCATGCTACACCTCTATCACAGCAGGGGACTATGGTTGGATAGTGGATATTCCGACAGCTATGAGTAGTGATAAATACGTCGATATTCCTCGTGCAGAGGTTTGTGACACTCTGTAAAAATAAACTTAAATAGACATAAGTTAATTTAATTTAAAATAATTAATAATAATCAATAATTATTTTATAGGCTGAAAAATAGAATTTTTAATAATTGGGAATTAGGGGACGAAAGTATTACTATTGCATTTGTGGTCAGATTCTGATCCTTTTTCATATTTTATTTACTGAAAACGGAGAATGTATGTTATAGATATTAATAGAACAAGTTATGCGTAAATATTAACACACAAATTTTAAAATTTAAATAATATATATATATATGTTTAAATGGAATATATTAATTATGGATTAGCATGAAAAGAATATTTTAATTGAATTTGAATTTGTATGTATATATTTATATATAGTGGGGGAAAAGATAATCAAACAAAGGAAAGAAATCAATCAATTAAATCAACATTTAGTAAAAAATGGAAATAGCCAGGGAAGTAAATACCCTGGGTAAAATCGACCCAAGGGTCGACCCCTGCCCTTACGGGGTCAACCACCATTCAAGGTGGGAGGTCATCGACTCTAGGTGAAGAAAAGTGGAGGAGGCTTTTTTTAGCGTTCTTATATAATTTACATACATGGACTGCCTAGATTTAATTTAACAAATCCAGTGGTCTTTATTAACACTTGCAACTATATATTCCACCCTCCTAGCCTCTCCCAAACCTTATTTTTCATTTCATTCTTACGCCTCTAGTCTGCTATTACCAATTTCTAGAGAAAGGTTAGGATTTTTTCTATCTCTCTTGTCGCCATTCTATCTTCTCAAATATGAGTTTTTCAATAGATTTAGAAATCTGGATATTTGGTTTATATATACACAAGATTCTAATTCTTAAATATATATATGCTATAAAAGGATTGGAGCACGTTTCGTAGGTTGAATCCAGATTTCAGTTCTACAACAAATTCTGTTGTTTTCTGTCCCAAATCAATGTGAGTGGAAATCAATTAAGTTTGCTATAATCTATGATTTAATAGTCTAAATTTGGATTATTGTGCCTAGGAAGATTTGGGTTTATGCGAAAATAAAACAATATCAAATCTCTCAATTCTTCCATTATTTATATTTTTAAGTAGAAATGGTCAAAAAATCATAGTTAGGTTTGGATTATTGATGTAACGTCCCAGATTTTTCAGTCATTTAAATTGGAATATTCACTACACCAGAAAAGACCTTTGGTAGCGTTTGAAAAACGCTACCAAAGCTTTTGGTAGCATTTTAATGAACCCTACTACAAGTCCCGCAACTAAAAGTCTGAATTTTTTGGTTGTGTTTCCATAAACGCTACCATATGATTCGCGTAGTTGTGTTTTCTAAACGCTACTGAAGGTATGTACTGAGATCGCTTTTTGCTTTTCTGTTACGTTTATTTTATGCAACTATATATTACATTTGTTTCTCTAGCTTTTCTAAAATGCTACTAAAAGGTATTAATTGTTTTGTAACATATTTTTAATGCTGCTACATACTGTTAATAGCTTATATTATTTACAGCAACTAATTATATAACAGTCATGTTAAAATTATCAACGATCATGTAAAAGTCTAATTTAAAACAATCAATCAATCAAATAATCATCATATTCAAATAAACTAAGAATACATTAGTCATATAAGTATTCTCCATAACCATTTCGATAATAGTTATTTAAAAAAAATCAACAAATTCACATACCATAAGCATTTAGAAATAAATTTACACAATAAGTACTAACAAATACCATAATACATACAACAATTAAAGTCATGTTCACTATTGTTGATGGTCTTCGCTCCATAAATGCTAATTACCTGTAGACAATACTAATTGGCTATTATTAAAACAAGCACATAAACAATATTAATAGAACTCACTCCACCAGAAAAAACAGAAACATACTATAAGTATGTAATTCCCACAGACATATGATAAGTTAGCATCGATATGTAATTCCCGTGGACATTATCCGAACTTGGTTTTAAAAAAGAAAGTCAGTAAGAAAAATTTACCTAAGCAAGTTGTGTCTAAGTGGGTATTTTATCCATTCGGGCTTGCATTATGCTTTTCTTCAACTCAACCAGGACTTTCTCATCTTATCAAAATTTGTATGTAACGTACCATATGGCAATCAACATTTAACATACGTCAACTGAATTCATTACTAAATTAACACACGTCATTTGCCAATCACCAAAAAGTTGCATAATGTATTATTCCTTTTTGCAAACACTAACGCGAAGGTGAATAGTACAAAAGATACAAGTTACAAAGAGGACCATCTATCAATAAAGAATAAAAAACAACGTAAACTATCTGTCTTCATTTACTCGATAAATAAACAAAATCACCCAACGAGACTATTAGAAAGTAGATGGTATATGGTATATAAATAAATTATAGGGTACACAAACATGATTCTCGTATATTCCAAACTTAAAATAAGCAGTATATGATGAATAAAATAGACTTGACAAATAAGCTAGCCAAAAGGTTATAAGAAAATACATAATGAGCCAAACTGTCTAACTATTGTGCACTATGCACGCTAACCGTTGACTGGTAATTATACATATTGAGCTTATATGATTAGGAAAATACATTTGTCTAAACAAATGAACTTAATCCGCACTTCTAACTATTGTGCACGCTAACCCTCCCATGAATCTGTATTTTTACCATATGATTATATGGTGTGTAATAAGCTTATTCTGCTTATACATTATTCACATCAGTTACTTCGAGCAGTTGGACAAACTTGAACAGCCAAGGTTAATGGTAGGTGACTAGTTTTTTGACAAATGTGATTCGGTGTATAAAAATATGTTGAGCAATGTATAGGAAACAATGTTTAGCTCCAGGATAATCCTTACAGTCAATCCAAAACGGAACGTGATTAGGGTACGATTGAACGCTCTACACACACACACACACATACACACACACACACACACATATTGAGCTTATATGATTAGGAAAATACATTTGTCTAAACAATCAAACTTAATCCTCACTTCTAACTATTGTACACGCTAACCCTCCCATGAATCTGTATTTTTACCATATGATTATGTGGTGTGTAATAAGCTTATTCTGCTTATACATTATTCACATCAGTTACTTCGAGCAGTTGGACAAACTTGAACTGCCAAGGTTAATGGTAGGTGACTAGTTTTTTGACAAACGTGATTCGGTGTATAAAAATGTGTTGAGCAATGTATAGGAAACAATGTTTAGCTCCAGGATAGTCCTTACAGTCAATCCAATACGGAACGTGATTAGGGTAAGATTGAACGCTCTCTCACCCCCCCCCCCCCCCACACACACACACACACACATATATATATATATATAATGATGTTCCTGAATATAGGTAATCTAAACCTAACTATACAGGAGGTTATATGTATTATGAAGTAAATCAAACAAATTAATACTGAAACGCCGAGTAGCCAACATGGACCCTCACCGTTAAATAACATGATGATGGCCTTTTTAAATTCAGCTAAAATGCAGATTTTCCCAACCTTTGTTCCCTTCCCTTCTCTCTTCAGTTTACTAGTGCTGAAATTATAAGAAGAGACTGATGAAATGCATCATCAATTACTAACATATGTGCAAAAGGACTTTGCATATCACTTTTATTCTTACATGTTTATATACCAGTCTATGATTTAATGGTGCATTTTTTTTATATTGTGCAGGTACATGAGGAGGGCAACTCCAATGATGCAAAAGCAAATCCAAAAAATTGATAGTAACAACTACATGATCAAAACCTCAACTCACAATAATATGTCTAATGATACATAACTCCACATTTATATTATAGAGCCGCTGTTGAACTTGCCTGTTCTATCATATATGCATCAACTTTTGGATATGCTGGTTCATGAATATATTCATGCATTGATCCATCAATAATAATGTTGCACCAAAGGGCCAGTTGTGCTGTTTTATGTCAGGCTTCTAATTTAGACAACACCAGCTAGCCTGTTTATGCTTATTATCACTACATCACAGTAAATTCCACGCTGAAAATCAGCTTAACCAAAATTTAAAATGATCTAATATATATATCAAAGACTTCATCTTCCAAGCTACAACTTTGTGTTAAAAAGAAAAACTTCATCTTCCAAGCTATAACTCACCATGTACAAATTCTAACTAAATCAAACCTTTAAATGACTCTCGAGTCTATATTCTCTGTATAATAGTAAATATGTGAATGAACCACACGCAAGTGTGACTACACTGAGCTTATGTTGAGAAACTAAATAATGATAAATAAAACCTGTGAATGCAATAAGGATCCCAGGTTAAGCTTAAGAGCATATGAGTTTAATGCTGAATACAAGCAATTAAAATGTAGATAAGTTTTTGTGTGAAAATCTCTTCTCCTATAACATGGCCTCTAAGAATTCATTCTTTAGTTGCATCCAAACCTTAAAAAAAAAGCCAGTATTATTAAGGCATGCCTAAGGCATAAAAAGGCCAAGCGTGGTAATTGCGATTTTATGGAAGCTGATTTGCTCGACCTATTCAAGGTGCCCAAAAAGTGCACCTTTAGCTAAGGCGGCTAAGTCCAAGGCGCCTAAAATGCGAGCTTCAACTAGAGTATGCTTCCAGGATTGAAAAATAAATACTTTTCTTGGTCCAATTAACTCCAAACATATTCCTACCCTAAACTTAATTAAAAATCAAAATTTAATCAACTTCAATTTCAAGACTACATTAATAAATAAATAAAACACTAACCACAAGTCGAGTTCCAAACCGCCATTGCCACCGCCACAAACTCCTGCCCCAATGTCGCCATAGGCCTGCAACGTCATAGGTTCATTTGCCTCATCTTCTCGGCTCAAGTAGTGTTACACGCCTGGAGCCTATAACAAACCAAGTAAAATAAAACATTTGGTGATGTAAATTCATCTAAGTTCTATAACATCATTCTTGTGCAAAACAGAAAGTGTAATTTCTATACTCTGCACCTAATTTCATTATATCAATAGAGGTATGTAGTATTATACCTTTTCATGTTAGTTGCATTAACACTTCTATGCATTTTAGCTTTTTATAGGAATTTCAAAAATAAGTATCTGATTATTTCAAAGCTGTACGAACACCCACTAAACTTGCTGAAAATGACATAAATGTTTCAGCAATTTATAGAACGTAAAGACAGCTACCCAGTATTGCAGCATGACATAAATGATGGAACTCAGTTCATAATTCTTCCATGTTACTTGTGTCTAGAAGGGCGATCGATTAAAGACGAATAGTCTTATCTTTCAAAACCCGGTTTAGCCGTTGGAGGACCAGTACCAATTACAAGTCATTTTGGCCAGTAGTTGCTATACTAGTTATCTATACAGGCATTCATGTTTTTTTTTTTTGAAATAAGCTATCTTCATTTATTACAGAAATTTCACTCCAAGTGAAAGAAGACCAGGCCACCAAGAGCTTTCAGACTTTCAGCTAATAGAATTGGCCAAATGCCATCTGTTGCCAGATTCTGACTTTCTAGTACTGGAAGTATCACTAAGAGTGGCACCAGCGCTATATCTTGCAGTAGGAGAATTCCCAAGGTTGCAAAACCAAGTCTTGTAGGAAGCTCACCTTTCTCTACAAGAAGCTGCAGAACAAAAGCCGAAGAGGATAACGAAAGAGCTGCTCCAATCACCACAGCTTCATCAACACTCATGATATTTACCAGATCTGACCTTGAGTGATAAAGGAATTGAAGAATTTAGGTCCCAATTGCCTGGTTAGGTGGAAGCTCAAATGCTGTAAAAGCAAGAGTAAACAATACAACCTACGGCAATCCTAAGCCAAACGCAAATTTCGCAAGAGATTTAAGACATGCTAACGAGAGCTCTAACCCCATTTCAAAAAGCAAGAACAGAATTCCCCATTCAGAAAAAACTTTAACATCTGTGAGATTTCTGATTAACCCAAACTGGTTAAGCAACACACTAGCACATAAAAAACAAAGTATTGGGCTAGCTTTAATTAGCTTGAATGCTGGCACTACCAACACTGTAACAGCTAAGAATGTGAGAGTATCAAACCCCAAATCATTGATGACTTCAACAGAACCAGAAATATCAAGCTCAGCGAAAATCCGTAACCTTCTTCTTACCGAATTTCTGTAACTTTGTATATGTACTCTGGCACCAAGAAAATTTGACTGCTTGTGTCGATTGTACCGACTTTTGGAATTATGTAATGGTGTAGAACATAACAGACTGTGTGTATTGAATCTTGTGTAATGTAATGACACTTGTCGTTTACAGCAACATGTATCCAATGAAGTACAATTAAAGAATGTAGCAGGAGAAATCTGACATTTTAGAGTATCTCCCTGCAACTTGAAAATACATTTGGAATCGGCCATTTTGAAAAAAGCTTCAGTCCAAATTTATGGTTCGAAAATGGGAAGGAAGAAGAGAGCGCCAGGTCACCATGAAGTTCTTGGCTGTGAAGTAAATTGTGAACAAGATAAAACCTAACTCCATCTCTAAAAACACATATTTTCATTCATTAACAAATGTAAAGTGGGCTCCACATTTAAGTTGAGGCATTCATATGTTACTGTGTTCATGCGATTCAGTAAATGAATAAAATCTGTCTAGGAGTGAGTTGTCAAAGATTTTTCAAGTTGTATGCCTGCGTCATTCAGGCTAACGAACATCATAATTATAAATTCATATATTAGCATTTCAGATATTATAAATTCAGGCAAATGAACATCATCATTCAGGCTAATAACAGATTTACACAATTCGGTAATTTTAACAAAAACAACAAATTTACATCACTCAGGCTAACGAACATCATTCAGGCTAAGAAAATATGAAGAGCAATTTATGTGGTTCCTTGCCTCAGTCAAAACAACAGATTTATTTATTTTATAGATGGTGGCATCATTAGTTCTGTCGCCATTTATCAATTCCATAAAAAACTCGTCTCCATTAAAAAGTAATGAACATTATAATCGTGCATATAGTACTGGCTCATGGTAGTCCTTGTACAAAAGATGAAAATATTTTACTTCCATAGCATCAGAAGTATCACAATTTTACACAGGAAACATTGAAGCAAGAACTGGGCATGAATCAGTCTTAGTGAATATCTTTAACAAAAGTCACAATGAATCAGTCTTAGTGAATATCTTTATATACCCAATGTTCATTTAATTCATAAAATAAAATCATAGAATTATGTAATCATTTTGTTACCTTAGGTAAAATGATGAGGAAGAGGATGTGCTTGCAATAAATGTTCAGAGAGCTTGATGCCACATGCTCACTGTACATGATCAACTGCTAAACATATCTACGTTGGCATCCTCTTAAACTTATTGTGCTTATAGTGATAGTTTTAAAGTGACCCAGCAAATTCCAATAACCCGGCAAAATTTTCTCATTATATTCTGCTTGAAGTGACAGTTTTAAAGTCTTTATCAAGACTATAATTTCAATAACCTAGAAAATTTCAGGGGTACATAGCAAAACTGAATCATAGTTCTAATTCTTTATTTTATGATATGTGATGTGACTGCATTGTAAAACCAACTAGACTATAGCATTGGGGATCAAAGTAAAACTGAAAAAAATTCTGGATCAGGTTATACATTATGTGCTAAGATGATAGTGCAAACATGATTTTAAAATAATGTCAGGGTAAAGCAAAACCGAACAAAAGTCATACTTCTTTGTTGCTCTTTTCTATACTCATACGCGAGATTGAACCCAAAACCTACTTTGTAACGACCCGCATTCTACGCATCGGGGGATCATAGAATATTTATTTCTTTTTCATATGAAGTCGTATGGTCGTGTAACTTTGAGAGACGACTATTGGGGTCATTTCTCATCTTCACGATTTTTGCCGATTTTTTAATGATCGTTTTGCCCCTGGCGAATCTTGTTTCGCCCAAAACATGTGATCGGTAAGGAGGTTTGACCTGAAGCCACTTCCGTTGGATTCGGATAATGGTTCCACTTTCCGTAGAGTGATCACATTAATCAAACGGACTTACCGTTTGGAAGATATGGCTGAAATAAGGTTTGGAAGATGAAAAACAACATAATTGCGCTTAATTCGGTAATTAGCAGCTAGCTCCATTAGGGATTTCGGGATTAGTGTTATATAAGGGCTGAAAGGGTTTAGAGAAACCCTTCTTTGTCATTTTTCCAGCCGCCACTTACCTCTGTTCAACCCTACCAATTAATGGCCTCCGACTCCCAAATCACCTCCTAATCACTCACTAATCACATATTAGCCAATACTACATCAAATCAAGGCGGATTAGCTTCAAATTAGAGATAGAGCAGTTGGAACACATAGAGATTCGATCCATATCAATTAGAGTTTCAGATATGAGATTTATTTGTGGCTAAGGTGAATGATTAGCATACTTTTTCACTAATTACGGCTAATTGGGGGTGATTAGCGATAATTAGCGAAATTATGACTCAGAAAAATATGGAAAAATTTGTAAAATTCTAAAATATTATTTTATGTCTCTGTTAGAAATTTGGGTTAATTTGGACATGTTTTTCTAATCGTATTGTTAGACCATGGTTAAGGGGATTAAGGCGAAAACATGGGTTTTGGGTATATTTGATTCATATTAAAATGATAAAGTTGTTGTTTTGGTTTTTATGGTTGATTATGTATGTTACTATTACTGTATGGTATGCTTTGAGATTTCATAGGAAGGTTAGATTGGTCGAAAACGCCATCATATGGCATAAACAGCTCGCTGGAAGAATTATAGGAATTGGACCGGATCGGATCGGATCGCCCCACTCGTGAAGCATGCATCACGAGCCGGAGCTCTGAACCGAAGCACCCAAAACCTCTCGTGACTATGGCACCATGAACCGATGCTTGGACCTATGAGGTACGAACCGAACCATCAGAAGACATGAGCCACGAACCGCCTGCACCAATCGTGAAGTACCCGAACCGATGGCCACGAGCAGAAGACCACGAGCCGAGCCGATGCAGCACGAACTGGCATCACCGAGCCGCCTTGGATGGAGACTCATGAACCGAGGTGGAGCATCACGACTCGTATGGGGCTCACGAAACCGGATGGCTCGCACATGGGTTCACGGACCAGACCCGGTGTACTCCCACGAGCCGAAGCACCCATAAGCAGAAGCCATGAGCCGGACCCAGACAAGCACCATGAATGGAACAGGGGGTGGAGTACAGGACCGAACCGAGGAAGCTTGAATCACGAACTGCCACTCACGACCCGACCCGAACCGGTGAGCATCATGACTCATGAAGCGGGAAGGGACATTCACGAACCGAACCGAAGCAAGGGCATGAATGGAAGCTTGGAGCTACGAATTGAAGAGCCACGAACGGGAAGAGACCAAAACCCGAGATGCAAAGGTAGTTCAAATAGGAAGTAGAACTCAGGATCCAGATGGGAACCAATGAGTTAACTTCATGATTGGACTTTTCTGCGGGACGTGTGCAAAGGGGTTATCGAGATCTACACTATTGATTCACCACTGGGAGATGGATTATAGTCTATGGATCAGTGCAATGGCGTCATGGTGACTCCCAAGGGCAAAGTGATCATAACAAATGATTAGGTGACCTAAGTGGTGGATATCGTATGCTTTAAGCACTGAGTGAGAGATGTGAGGATGATTGCTATGTTTGATGTTTGCTATCACCATGTCATGCACACTCCCATATTATCTTTACACTTTATGTTAGTGTTACCTTAGAGCACTGCACATCTTGTTGTGCTAACTCTTTGGTTGTTGGTCCAGGTTCAGGTATGATTTCTTATACCTGTTATTGTACTATTTAGAGATGTTTACTTGCTACCACTTATACCAGACTGTTGTCTGACCCAGAGTTTTATGTTTCTTCTTATTACTCTGGGTGCTCACACGAGTAGACTAAAGACAAGTTAGGTGGTTGCATGTGTAGCTGTAATGGAGACGAGCAGGAGGCTCCCACGTATGATATTTATTTATTCTCCATGTGTTGTTGCTGGTCACTGCTTGGGCATTAGTAGTGTACCTTTTCTATCTTGCTCTAGAGGCAGTATTTTGAAGTTGTAATGACGATTGGATCATAAGCTATATTTTTGCTTCCACTGCTAAGATGATTTAGTATTCAGCTTATACACTATCTCGCCTGTTTTATGTCAAGTTATGTTATTATTATATTTTATTCCATGCGCTGTGAGATATACTACAAGTTCTTTGGAAGTTTGTTTCTTTTCTTTTCTTTTGGTGACCGTCCCGTGCTAGTCGGGCATTGGCGCATCGCATTTAAGGGAAATGTCGGCTGGTCCGGGACGGGCCATCACATTTGGTATCAGAGCCTAGGTTGCGTAGTTAATCTAGGGGAAGACATCAGGGAGAGATAGTATACGTATATGAGAGCGCGTATTTGTGATATTTTGGTTTTCAAAAGCTATATATATATACTATTAGTATATCTAAGGATGAAGTCGCACCGCACTGGCACCACTAGGGAGATGGTTAATCGTTTTCTCTTTACAGATTGAACGATGAGGCAAAATACGAGGAGTACGGGTTCATGCGCTAACAATAGGAATGTCCCTGATATGAGGACGATGTTTACTACCTTCATGCGAGAGATGCTTAGGGATGTTCGGGGAGCAGTTCCTAATGCTGCTAATGGTGGTGGTGCAGTAGTGCAGGCACCTAGAGCCGATTTCACTAAGCTTAACAAGGATTATACTAGTCATGGTAGGAAGCCGTTCCACGGAACGGAGTCGGCTACGGAAGTTCAAGATTGGCTTGATAGTTGTGAGCGTATCTTCGAGGATTTAGGGATCGAGGATGCAATGAAGAGGAAGTTAGCATCGCATCAACTTTAAGGATGAGCTATGAATTGGTGAAATGCTATTAAAGCAGCAGCTCCGGAGGATCAAGTTACTTGGAATCAGTTTAAGACTTGCTTTAGTGATAAGTTTATTCCAACTGCTCATAAATCAGAATTGTTTAGGAAATTTTTGGAGCTTTAGCAGAATGGTAGGGCAGTCTCGAAATATTTTAATGAATTCGATACTTTATCGAAATATGGATTATCTCTTATCGATACTACCGAGAAGAAGAATGAGAAGTTCATAACTGGCTTGGATGGGTACTTGAGATAAAGGCTGATAAACCATATAGATGAGACGTTCGAATCCATTATAGGAAAGGCATTAAGGTCAGAGAGCCTTTACCCTAAGCCCAAGACCAAGGTTGCTATTGCATATGCAGAGGAACCAAAGCCGTAGGCAAGCGGTGGAGACATGGATAATCCCCAGAATAAGAGGAAACAGGACCAAACCATGGATGGTCAGAATAAGAAGAACAAGAAAGATGGCGAGTGCTTTAGCTGTGGCAAGAAAGGCCACTATGCCAGAGATTGTCAGGAAAAGCCCAGGGAAAGGAAGTGCTTCAATTGCGGCCAAGCTGGACATCACAAGGATAAATGTCCGCAACCTCCTAGGGAGAAGCAGATCATGAGAGCATATGCTATCAACGCTATTCCTTCTTCGTCGATTGCCCCAACTGCGGCGGAGAAGGGAAATAATGTCGTTATCCAAGGTATGCTTTCTATTTATGATGTTCCTGTTCGAGTTTTATTTAATACCGGGACATTTCTTCATATCTAGTGACCTGAAAGATAGGTTGGAATTGGAACTCGAGATTTGTTGAACTTGGTCTTATAGAGTCACAGGTGCATGTTTGCTTGTGATTGTTTTGTTTTAGGCTTTACTGGGTTTAGCATTATCTTGGGAGTCGGTTAGCTCCAAGGGTATAGGGTGGTATTGGTACCTACCTAGTGATGGCAATAATAACTGGAGTTTGTGGGTAATGGATACTCGAGACTGAGTCTGAGTTTGTGGATAGTCGCCAGTAATGTCGACTAGAGTTATAGAGAGATTATCATTGTCGTAAGCTCTAGTTGTCTCTGGGTGGCAAATGTACGTTGGACGTGCAGTAGTCTGGTTAGGACTGGGGTTGCCATTTACGCTTGACATATGGCATGGGCTGTCATGCGATCAATGATAGTTTTGAAGTGGGATTGGCGAGGATAGCCGGAGTTAGTTATGAGTGCTCAAGTGTTTGGTTGTTTTGTTCGTATCATCTCACGTAGATCGTCTGAATTCGGTGGAGATGTTCCTTGGGTGCTTGTCAGATATTGGTTTAGGCCTTTGGGGCTTGTGCTTGGGGAATGTCGAGTTCAACTAGGATGGTTTGCGTGAGATATAAGTAGTTGTTGTGATTTCCACTGAATGATGTCTTGGTTTACTCGAGGAGTGATGTGCAGCTCAGAACATGATAAAACTGTTAGATGATGTGGACTGCCGTGAGTTGGACTCGATAGGGCTATCAGATGACTCGAGCTGGACTCGAAGAGGCCGCAAGGTAATGAGATGACTTGAGTTGGACTCGAGAACGCGACAAGGCAATGGATTGATTCGGGTTGGACTCGAGAGGGCTGCAAGATAATGGATTGACTTGGGTGGGACTCGAGTTGAAGATGGAGTTGCGAATAGCTCTTCTAATGGGAGGGCCAAGGAATCGTCGATAGTTTGGAGTGTTCTAGGAGGACTCGAAGCAGGGGTATCTGGGGACGCCTATTTACCTTGGATCCATTGGACGTGATCTAGTTATCCTTGGAGGATAAACGTACGTTGGACGTGCAGTAGTCCGTTTGGAGTCGGGGCTTCCATTAGCCCTTGATATTGGTTGGACCAGTCATACAGGTGTCGACGTATTCATGGCTTTAGCAGGTGATAGATATGATTTGTTTGATGTATGCTATGGTTTCTATGTTTGTTCCTATTTTTCTCCTCTTGAGAAGACTATCACTTGTAGGATTCTAGAGATGGGGAACAAAGAGATGACGATATAGACGGATGCCTATGGTACCGGACTAGGTGCAGTAGTTGATGCATTGAATAGGACACATGCCAGTTTAGGGGCTATGTTTCTGGAGTGGAAGCAACTGAAGTATATCATGTGATATGATTTCAGAACTAAGTATGAATTAGATTCAGAAATGTTGGCAAGTTTGACGATCAGACCGATTTTGATTCAGCGGATTGGTTCCAGACAGAGGGATGAACCTAACCTATTGGAAATCACCTCTAAGGTAGAGATGGGTATCGATGGCGAGAGAATGATCAAGTAAGGACTTAATCGAGAAGGATGACTTCGAAAGAATGAGTGGCTGGTTGTACCCAACGTAAAAGGATTGAGTGATGAAGAGAGACGTTGGGAAGTTTATATCCAAGTGCATGAATTGTCAGTTAGTTAAAGCCAAGCAAAAGAAGCCTAGTGGTTTGTTACAACCGTTAGCAATTCCCGAATGGAAATGGGAACAAGTCTTAATGGATTTCATCGATGGTTTACCAAGGACTGGATTAGGTTATGATAGTAGTTGGGTGAATCATGTATTGGAGGATCTTTGAGAGCTTGTATATTGGATTTTGGAGGGTCATGGGATGATCATTTACATCTGGTTGAGTTCGCATATAATCAGTCCAGTTTTGGTATGGCTCCATTTGAAGCTTTGAACGGAAGACCGTGCAACTCACCATGTATATTGGATGGAAACCGGTGAGAAATTTGTGCTTAAGCCGGATGTAATAAGAAAAACTTCGGATAAGATAAAGGTTATTCAACAGAGAATGAAGGTTGCTCAGTGTAATGTCCCGCATTTTTATCGGTTTGAATTTGAATATTTAAATCAGTTTAAATATTGAATTCGTAATATAAATGGATTTATATATTGTTTAAAATGGAGTTGAACATATAAAAATATATATTAAATATAATCGTGCCCGTAATATCGCTGCAGTTCGTAATTTAACGTTCTGAACTTCAAATGACTGTACATGACCCATTATAAATCGGATTCCTACAAAACAAGAAACGTTGGAATCTATTGAACTGTATTGTTCTAACAGAAGTGAAAAACCAAGATTTCGTGTTACAGATTGTAAGTTACGTCCAAATTAAATATTCAGGAAAACAGCGGTATATTCATTTTTCGCCGTAACGGTTTATTTGAAATAACTAGATATCGGATTCGAATTTGGATAGGGTTCTTTTGAGACATAGCGATAATTTAATTTTTAGAATTTTAATGTAATTTTTAATTAATTAAATACGCAACTTTTTATTTGGAGTATTTCGCACCCTGTATCAGTATTTTCGGGGTTTCAAAATATGAGTCAATCTACCGATATTATTACATTTTTGGGATCGTGACACCTCGCTGGACACGACTGTATTTTCATTTCTGTCTGTAGTTGCTCGTACAAAAACACCGGAGGGGTTCTTTAATTCACTAGAGTAGTTCTTTAACTCACGGACCCTCTTTTACGTTGGGAAACTATATATGCCATCAAGTTCTACACTAGTTTTTGTGTAAAGCAACTAGCAAGAGCCGAATTCTAAGGCTAAAAAACTACACCCAACATAACATACTGTGCTCAATCTAACGTTTGTATGTAAAACAAAATTCATATATATATGAAAATATGTGGCATGTTACTTCCTACCCTATTGCTTTCTAATTAAGCAACGAACCATACTCCTATCACCTACCCTAAAACCTAATAACAAAGAAAACCATATCGCTTTACTTTATAAACTCACTAAGAGGCTACCTAGTCTAGTTTCTACCGCTATTGCTTAAGGATTAAGCGTTCGCACATTATATTTACACACAAAGTACCTGCGTTTCTTCTTCAGCAAAGAGTTCACCGAAGCCTTCAATGGCCACTAAAATGAAATCAAAGAAAATAATACGCCTCCAAACATATACAAACCCTATATATACATAAACACGGAGCGATTCGATTTCAGTAAGGGTCGATGTCCTTTTTCCTGTAGCATCGACGATGCTGGAGACGACATGAGGAGAGATACTTCGAAACTGAAGTCTGGATGATGGTGATAGTTGAAACAATGATATAGGCGTGGGTCCTCTTGTTAGAAAGCGGGAGCGGCGATGTTACATTCAGGAGAAGGGATATAGAGAGCAGACATAATATGGAACTGGACTGTATTGTGTGTAGAGAACGTGAAGGGAAATAGTTACACTGTTTGGTTGGGTATACATGCACAGGCATGCGTTCAAGCAGGGAAGCTGAGCTCGCATTTTGGGGTGGAGTGTGCGGTATTGGTGAGGAGGATGTACTCGCGATAAGAAGAAGCCAGGAGCTCTGCAAATTCATGAAATGGTGAGGAAATGGTCCATCGAAGTGTGGAGGAATAGGAGGGGTGTAAGGGAGTGCGGGTTTCATTGTTGAGGAAGGAGGGACAGTAGTGATTAATGCATGAGGTAAAGCAAAAATGAGTGCTGAGTTTTAAAGGGGGGGGGGGGGGTGTACGTTTGTACGAAGGACTGTGGGGTATTCTTTTAATGTGGTGGACTGTGTACATGGACGTGAAGTAGAAAGGTGTGGGAAGTTTTAATGGATGAGAGGACTTGCATGGAGCGGGTTCAGGAGTATGGGATCATTGCATGGACGTGAATGATTTCAATGTAAACACTGTGCATTTATTTATGGAGGAGTAGCGCATGAAGTAATGAAAAGGTGATGAGGTTGCCAAGTTGTGAGAGGTAAATGGGATACAAGAATATGAAGGGTGGAACGTATGTGATGGGCTAGGCGTGTGACATGGACAAAGCATACAGCGGGTGACATAGCAGAACGGGAAGTGGGACTGAAAACATGAAGTACCAGAAGGGACAGATCACAAAACCAGTGAAATGTATGGTGGAAAAACAGTGGGGTTTGGCGCGAATTCATGGGAAGTGCTGACAGTAAAACAATGGGGTGAACGTGTATATACAGTGCGGTGAACAATGGAATGAAGTGAACAGGGGGCTGCGCTGGTATACTTTGTAGTAAGTGGTTATGAAAGCTTTGTGGTGTTAAAGGAAATGGTGCGTGTAAGGGTGAAGGTGAAGTCGCAGTTGTAACGTCTGGTGGTGGCGAAGGGTTAAAGTGGCAATGGTGGTTGGTTTACAAAAGAAGAAGGGGTAGAAGTCGCTATCCAATTTTAACCTTCTTGGAAGTCGCAAACAAGGTGATGGGTTTGGCACAGTCATGGAGTGTACAGCAGATCGTTGTGGAGAAGAAAACTGGATTGGAAGGCGGTAATGGAGGGGAAGTAACATGCCATTTTGAAAGTGGAAGTTAGACATGTTTGCGGCCTGTATTTTCATGGTTGAAGCATTCGCATTACACTGATAGGGAGTTTCCGTGATGGCACTGTTGTGGCGTGGGTGGGTTCGACGACTTTGAGAAGGAAAGTGCGAGTTGGTTGAGGCACTGTCGACGCGGATCTGCACTCGAACCCGGTATTCAAAAAGTCCGCTCAAGTTTTATCTTAGTAGTACCATATGAGGAGTTTTGTTCTCAAGTACGAGTTCGATGTAAAGGCGACCGCGGGAGAGAGGATTTGGCGAGGGATTTGCAGGTGAGCTCGGTTGGGTTTGAGTGAGGTCAAGGAGAAGCAAAAGTTGGGAAAGATAAACGATGAGCACGAAAGGACAGTGGTGCGGGTCAAGTTAGCGGCGGTGACGACAGACAGCTGGAGTTGATCCGGAGTTGGTTGAACTCGGTTGAATTTTAAGGCAAATTTAACAGCTGATCAAACCAACTGACGCAAATCGTTATTTAACGGTTAACGCGCAAAGGTGAGTAAATTCACTAACTATGATCTATTTTAAAATATTATAATTATATTTTAATGTTGGTTAAATACTGTGTGATGGTCGTTTAGGTAGATCACAATTAAATTGGTTGAAATATATATCGTTGCATATGTTGGATACTGATTCCATCGATTATAATATCTCCTGGTATGAAATCAGCGATAATTGTTTAACTAACATCTGTGGATGCAAGAAACCGGTTGGAAGAATCCAACCGGATTCCACAATATTTATCTGTACTGTTGGTTGTATATTATTTCTATATGCACTGTTTGAACCCAAATGACAGTAAAACCCCATGTGAATATTAATGTTGAATGGAAATTCAACATTTGCTTTGATTAAATAAATAAACGATATCGACTAAGAAAGTGACAACAGTCGACCATAAACCAATCGTTTTGTTAAGTAGTTGATTGGCCGTCAGGCAAATCAACGAAGTTAATTATAAAAATTATATTTTTATAATTAAAGCAAAGTTTTAAACCGTAATAGAAGTTCTATAAAAAAACTGGTATTTTATAGTTTGTTTCTGTAAAATAAATATAAGCGATTATTTGATATCTAAATAAGTTATAAATCGAACTGTGAAATGAAGTTAAAATGAAGAGTTAATGGTTAATATAGATAATCATAAACAACCGAGTTTCAAAGTAAGGATATGGTATTATAAAACTATAGTTCAAATTAAATAAGAAAATACGGTCTGATAGATATTACAAGTAATAAGGGATTAGAGTTACAGACTTATATTTGTTCTAAGATAAGAACGCTGTCGATCAAGGTCTGAGAGGTAAATAAAATACCCCAACTTGAACGGCTTCACTATTATCGAGGAACGATATCAGTTTGTAACGGAAAGAGATGTCAAGATTAGTATAAAGGGAATATGGCAGCATATTGCAAGTCTTAGAACTATAGCGATAAAATAACGCTGTTGACTAGGCTTACGCGTGATTGTTGTGTCGAGATTAGTTATAAAGGGGAATATTACATCGTATGACAAGTCTTAGAACTATAGCGATAAATTAACGCTGTTAACCAAACTTAAGCATGGTTTTTATATATAGCAGCACTTCCTAGGGAATGAAAACAGTTGGTTTGAAATCCACTTAGTCTAAAAGTAATAAGTAACGACGTTGGTTTAAAGAAATATGAAAATGAGTTAGAAAGAGAATTAGAGAATCATTTCAGAAAATGATAACATCATTTCGATGTTTGGAAAATGATTAGTACTAAGTCACACTATTAGGAATTGGAACCATAATTCGATGATGTCGAATGAATTATTTTTAGGAATTTTAATCTGATAGGAAAGTTAATATTTAGTTTAAACCAACGAATTATAATAGGATATGAAATCAATATTTAGTTATAAACTAGATATTGATTCAACAAGAAGTTAACTTAGAAATAGAGTTTATAAAGTGGAATGGGAATATAAATTATGAAAGAGGTTTTGGAAAACAAGGTAACAGTGTTTACCACTTGAATAATGTGTTATTTGATAAAGGTGTCTAGATTTCTGTAATTAGAAATGATATTCACATCTAAAGTGAATAATAATTTAAAAGTGAACGACTGGCAGATTAAAATATTTATAATGAAATTGGAAATTTTTCCAATATAGATAAGGTATATTATCCAAGTATAGAAATAAAGAATGTGAAAATAATGGAAATAGTTCGAACGTTAATAACGTATATTTTCTGTAACATAGGGGAATAAGAGTTTATAATAACTAGAAATGTTTTCCAAGAAATGTGAAAAGGCTAAAACGGGGGTTGAGAAATATCTGGTAAGATATGGGAATTCGAATAATAAAGTCGAATGTTAAATAAAAAGTACCCGTGTTTATGTGATGTCTAGTTATACATTTAAATGAATGTTTGTTTTTTACTTCGATGGTTAAATAACCGACTATCGAAGTGTTTTGACCATCGTTATCAATACGGAGAGACCGGTTGGATATTTTATCCGGAAACCACTCCGTATAGGCATAAGCACTGCGAATTATATTATGCTGAAGACAATTGAAGACGGAGTGAAATGCAAGGGTTGTCCAGTTCCAGAATGGCGCTTTTTGTTTGTCCAGTCCCAGGACAACTTGTATGGACGAGTGTCTGACATAGTATTTCCAACGGTCACGCCGTTGATTTTTACGAATATACCAAGTTGGTGGGGAGAAGGTAACTTCTCTTTATTCTACACCCAGTGTGCATTTGTGTAATCAATATGTGATTACGGATTTGACGATGTGGCATTCAAAGTGAATGGTGATCAGATGTTCTGAAGATAGACGTAGCCTCTAGCCTCACAACCAGGAAGTAACAAAAGTTGGGCTAGGCAGCATGGCTAGTTGGGTCATCCCCAAGCAGGGTATATTGTCACCGATCTAGAGAAAATTCATATTTATTCTCCTTTTCGATTATGTATCTTCGGATGACGGTTGGATGGCCAACAGTCGTGGGTGGCAATATATTCGATACACTCAAGCTAAATGAGTGGTCGGTCATGTGTGGCCGGGTTGCAAGACGTTCTTGTTGAACCCAGGTGTATCCCCTCTAGAGTACACTGATCGGAAGGTGCTCTCATACCTTGTCTGTTGGAATCAAATATCCAATAAGCGCTCTGCGGTTTATGATTTTATACTATATATATGGAGCGTGAGATGCAAGCGTTCTGCTACTTGGATATTTATTTGCTTAGACATTATCATAATGTCACTGGATTTGATATCAAAAATATTTTGGGTTATAGTAAGGTAAAAGCCGTCCATGTTTATGTGTGGGTTGGTCTTACTATTATCCTTTGTTTCAAAAGGATTTTCAAAGTGAAGCAGTATGGTTGGAATTTACTCACACCAGTCCCATGACTAACCCAGAGTTTATTTTGTTTGTTTTCCCTAAACTCTTGGGTGCCCAAATTTGTACGGGCAGTCAAGTGTTTCAGGATTTTACAGATTCACTTGTAGGAGCTCAAAAGCAGGAAGCTTCACCATTAGTTATGTAGAGTTATTTCCGTTGTGATATATCATGTATTATACTCTAATATGATATGTAAGTACAAATTCAGATTTTGTATTTCAAAATTATGCTATAATACCATTTATTCATTCCGCTGTGAGTTTCGTGTTTACTCTGATTCTGTTCAGTTGTGATCTTCTTCTTCTTCTATTTTATTAGTTCTATCTTTTCTATCTCACCCTCTAAATTCTTCTATTAATGATCTGAATTTTCGTGCACTTTGAGCTGAATGTGTAGGATATTAGTCAGCTCAAATTGGCATGGATTTCCGGGTCGTTACACTCAGGATAGGTAGAAGAGTTATGCTGATAAAAGACGAAGAGATTTGAAGTTTTCCGTTGGCGACTTGGTATTCAACAAGATTTCTCCGTTGAAGAGTGTGATTCATTTTGATAAGATTTTTAATCACGATATTGTTATTCCGCATGCTAGGATAAGCCAGTTGTGTTTATTATGTATGTTTGATTGTTGCAAATGGTTGATAGGCATGCGGGACCATTTGTATGTTTTGGTTAAGGAATTTCGGGGGCGAAATTTCTTAAGGATGGGAGAATGTAATGACCCGCATTCTATGCATCAGTGGATCATAGTATATTTATTTCTTTTTCATATGAATTCGTATGGTCGTGTTACTTTGGGAGACGACTATTGGTGTCATTTCCCATATTTACGATTTTTGCCGATTTTTAAATGATCGTTTTGTCCCTAGCGAAGCTTGTTTCGCCCATAACTTTTGATTAGTAAGGAGTTTTGACCGGAAACCACTTCCATTGGATTCAAATGATGGTTTCTCTTTCCATAGAGTGGTCACATTAATCAAACGGACTTACCGTTTGGGAGATATGGCTGAAATAAGGTTTGGAAGGTGGAAAACAATATAATTGGGCTTAATTCGGTAACTAGCAGCTAGGTCCATTAGGGATTTTGGGATTAGGGTTATATAAGGGCTGAAAGGGTTTAGAGAAACCCTTCTTTGTCATTTTTCCAGCCGCCACTTACCTCTCTTCAACCCTAACAATGGCCTCTAACTCCCAAATCACCTCCTAATCACTCACTAATCGCATATTAGCCAAAACTACATCAAACCAAGGCGGATTAGCTTCAAATCAGAGATAGAGCTGCTGGAACACATAGAGATTCAACCCATATCAGTTAGAGTTTCAGATCTGAGATTTATTTGTGGCTAAGGTGAGTGATTAGCATACTTTTTCACTAATTACGGCTAATTAGAGGTGATTAGTAATAATTAGCGAAATTACGACTCAGAAAAATATGGAAAAATTCTAAAATATTATTTTATGCCTTTGTTAGAAATTTGGGTTAATTTGGACATGTTTTTCTAATCGTATGGTTAGACCATGGTAAAGGGGATTAAGGCGAAAACATGGGTTTTGGGTATGTTTGATCCATATTAACATGATAAAGTCGTTGTTTTCGTGTTTGTGGTTGATTATGTTTGTCACTATTACTGCATGGTATGCTTTGAGATTTCATAGGAAGGTTAGATTGGTCGAAAACGCCGTCGTATGGCGTAAATAGTTCGCTGGAAGAACTGCAGGAATTGGACCGGATCGAATCGGATCGCCCTACTCGTGAAGCATGCATCACGAGCCGAAGCTCCGAACCGAAGCACCCCGAACAGCTCGTAACTATGGAACCATGAACCGATGCTTAGACTTATGAGGTACGAACCGAACCACCAGAAGACATGAGCCACGAACCTCCTACACTAATCGTGAAGCACCCGAACCAATGGCCACGAGCAGGAGACAATGAGCCGAGCCGATGCATCACGAACCGGCATCACCGAGCCACCTTGGATGGAGACTCACGAACCGAGGTGGAGCATCACGACCCGTATGGGGCTCACGAAACTGGATGGCTCACGCATGGATTCCACGCCACGACCCGGTGTACTCCCACGAGCTGAAGCACCCACGAGCAAAAGCCACGAGCCGGACCCAGACAAGCACCACGAACGGAACAGGGGGTGGAGTAGAGGACCGAACCGAGGAAGCTTGAATCACGAACTACCACTCACGACCCGACCCGAACCGGTGAGCATCATGACTCATGAACCAGGAAAGGACATCCATGAACCGAACCAAAGGAAGGACAAGAATGGAAGCTTGGAGCTACGAATTGAAGAGCCACGAACGGGAAGAGACCAAAACCCGAGATGCAAAGGCAGTTCAAATAGGAAGTAGAACTCAGGATCCAGAAGGGAACCAATGAGTTAACTTCATGATTGGACTTTGCTGTGGGACGTGTGCAAAGGGGTTATCGAGATCTACAGTTTTGGTTCACCCACTGAGAGATGGATTATAGGCTATGGATCAGTGCAACGGGGTCATGATGACTCACAAGGGCAAAGTGATCGTAGCAAAGGATTGAGTGACCAAAGTGGTGGATATCATATGCTTTACGCATTAAGTGAGAGATGTGAGGATGACTGCTATGTTTGATGTTTTCTATCACCATGTCATGCACACTACCATATTATCTTTACACTTTATGTTAGTGTTACCTTAGAGTACTGTACATCTTGTTATGCTAACTCTTCGGTTGTAGGTCCAGGTTCAGGTATGATTTCTTATACCTGTTATTGTTCTATTTAGAGATGTTTACTTGCTACCACTCATATCAGACTATTGTCTGACCCAGAGTTTTATGTTTCTTCTTATTACTCTGGTGCTCACACGAGTAGACTAGAGACAAGTTAGGTGGTTGCACGAGTAGTTGTACTGGAGACGAGAAGGAAGCTCCCACGTATGATATTTATTTATTCTCCCTGTGTTGTTGCTGATCACTGCTTGGGCATTAGTAGTGTACCTTTTCTATCTTGCTCTAGAGACAGTATTTTGAAGTTGTAGTGATGATTGGATCATAAGCTGTATTTTGGATTCTGCTGCTAAGATCTTTTAGTTTTCAGCTTATACACTGTCTCGCCTGTTTTATGTCAAGTTATGTTAATATTTATTTTATTCCATGCAGTGTGAGATATACTACAGGTACTTTGGAAGTTTGTTTCTTTCCTTTCCTTTTCTTTTGGTGACCGTCCCGTGCTAGTCGGGCATTGGCGCTGTGCATTTCCGGGAAATGTCGGCTGGTCCGGGGCGGGCCGTCACATACTTCTATATTGATATTTTCTCTACTTATAGGTTTAAACTCGAATAGACTATAGTATTAGGGCACGAAATAAATCTGTACTAAATTCGTGTTTTGTTTGTAGCAACTTTAAATTGAACTTCTTTACCAAACTTACAAAACCAAAATCTGTGAATACATATATATATATATATATGTATGTATGTGTATATATATATGTATATATATGTATGTATATATACATACATACATACATACATACATATATATATATATATATATATATATCTGCAAGATGATGAAAGTCACGCCTTTGAAAATGCAACAGCTTGATATGTCTATGAAAATGCAACAGCTTGATAAGTCGATGAAAATACAACAGTTTGATAAGCCAAACAAACTTGCAAAAATCAAGCTGCTCTCAATGCAACAATTTGGAGATGTACTGGATATTGATGATAAGAATAAATAATAAAATAAAATGGAACAAAAGAAAATATAAAAGGATTATAAAAAAGAAATGAATAGGATCGCACCTCGAACTCTGACCCAAGAAATGTGATAGCCTTTTTCTGAATATTTTGCCATCTCGTATGTTTCATCCACTTCTCAGTTTTAAGAATAGAAATCAAATAAGCGGTTTAGATGATTAATTGGTTTAGGTGATTAATCGCTACAGCTTACCTGTAATGACCCGGATGCTTATGGGTTAATTTTAAATATTTAATATGGATTTAAATATTGGGTGGATAAATATAAATGGAATTTTTATATTAAGTTATCAATTTAATAATCAATTTCGATTTAATATCGAATATATTAAATTATCGTAATGCGAAAAATAATTCAATTCAAGATGTAAACTGAATTGAATACTGTCCAGAAAATCAATACAAACTCTTGTTCGAATTAGAACGATAATGTTATTTTATTATCGAAGAATTTATCATTTTGAAATTTAATTTATATCAATTTAAATTAATATCTGTTCCAGATGATCGAATTGGACTTCGTGACCTATCCCAGTATGTCCGGAACAGGGGTATTACCCTAGAATTGATAGTTGTTGGGTTCAGAAAGGAGTTCAGCATAAACTTGATGATTTAAATTTGATATCCATTTAAAAAAATCAAATTTTATTTAATAAAGGAATATATTTGTTGTCCCTTTCATCACCACATAACAAAACTAACTCGTGGACTCCTTAGCCTCCTCAAAAATCGAATTTCCCTTTTCTTTATAAAATCGAACCTCCCCGCATTTCTTTCTGCAAAATCGAATATGCTCAACCTTATATCCTCAATCGAAATCAAAGGGAAACCGTGACTTCCCCTTCTCTCGAATCAAATTCGTGATAATCCTCTGAGAGCTCGACAACTCAAAAGGAAATCGATTTCCTCCTTTGTCCAGTACGAAATCAAGTTCGATTTTTGGGGCGTTAAGTTATGCGATGGCCGAACTGTGATAGAGGGGTAAGATGGAGTGGTTCGACAGTGGGATCTGAGGTGTGCGATTTGTTAAAGCAGGAAGGTGCCGCGATTTCAAATGATGGGTGCGATGTTTTGTGGACTGTCGATCCTCAACAGCGAATCTTGATACGAAAGGGGGGGATTCGATCTGTTCTTTTTGGAAGGTGGATGGCGTGAGTTCCTATCACATGGAGGAGGGTGTTCGGTCTTTGGCAGTGCAGTGGTAATTGGGACTATAGTCGGTCAGTAAGTTTTTGGGACAGTGGAGTTTGATATTTGCTGATAGTAATAAGGGTGAGGTTGTAGTGTGTCTGGACAGTGGCGATAAGTTGAATATAGGAGTTTGGATTTATGTTTTGGGAAGGTGTTGACTTAGTTTGGAAATGGGACGGTGGTCAAGCAACGTGAAGTGCTATTTCAGATTAAGGATGGATTTGCTAAAAGGAAATGAATGTGGTAATGCAATGTTGAATAGTGCGGCTGTTGGTATGGATGTCTACAAGAAGCTGCGATTTTGGGAACGAGGAGGAACAGTTTTGTGATGCTGAGACAAATAGTGCATGTGTTGTTTGAATTCATGAAAGTGTGATGTTCGATAAAATGCGGAAATGGATAATCGCGGTTTAGGGGTTGATTTGCAATTGTGAAGTTGTTCGGGATAGGCTTCGTTAATTGATCAAGTTATTTGCAAGGCGATGAGGTACTCATTTTCACAAAATTTAATATACATAGAAAAGTTTATTTATATTAGTAAATTGAATGAACCAAGTTTAATCGAACATTAAAATTAAATAATCTTAAGTACGAAATGAATTTCATTCAAGAAGATTGGAAGGCGTAACGATAAAGAATTTTAATTGGATATTCGGTAAATGAAAACCAATGTGAGTAAATCTCACTATTTTATTTCGAATTATTTTTATCAGTTAAAAATAATTGTCTGTTGATTATTTGGTTGCATTTAAATATTTCTGTGGCTGCTTAAATATATGTAGTTATTTAGGGTTGACTATTATATATATATTGGGTTGATGATTGGATTGATTCCCGCAGACTCATTAGCGGACGCCCGCAGTATCATTAGCGGATGACCCTATACGCCCCATGCTATGATAGTGGATGACCTTTATACCGCGATATTCTACCACGAAGCAGAATGGGTATTATTTGTGTGCTAACGTCTGTGGATGCAGGAAAATAGGTTGGAGGGATCCGACTGGATTCCTAAAAAAAATATTGTTTGTTTGTTTGTTTGTTTTCATATATACTGTGATATATGGTGTGTTAGAAACCAGAAATAAATAATGGTCATGAAAGAGATTTAAATATGATATTTGAATTCAAAGAGATTTAAATGTGGAATTTGAATTCAATATAGAATAAAATATGGTACTTGAATTCAAAGAAAATAAAATATGGTACTTGAATTCAAAGAAAATAAAATATGGTATTTGAATCCAAGGAGAATTAAATATGGAATTTGAACATAGGATTTAAGTGCAATTTAATAATAGAATTTAAGTAAGAGGAATTCAAATGAAAGTTGAATAGAGAAATTCAAATAGAATTTAAGTTAGAGGAATTCAAATGAAAGTTGAATAGAGAAATTCAAATAGAATTTAAGTAAGAGGAATTCAAATGAAAGTTGAATAGAGAAATTCAAATAGAATTTAAGTAAGAGGATTTGAAATGAAATTTGAATAAAGGAATTCAAATGGAATTTAAGTAAGAAGATTTGAATAAAGAAAATTCAAATAGAAATTGAATATAGAAATTCAATGGAGTTTAAATATATGAAATTCAAATAGAATTGGATATAGAAAATAAATAGAAAATAAAGAGAGTTTGAATATTTGAAGTTCAAATAGGAATTAAAAGAGAGTTTGAATATTTGAAGTTCAAATAGAAAATAAAGAGAGTTTGAATATTTGAAGTTCAAATAGAAAATAAAGAGAGTTTGAATATTTGAAGTTCAAATAGAAAATAAAGAGAGCGGAAGCGGAGAAGGGAACTTCTTTAGCTAACACGTAATGTACTGTTGTAGACGTCAATTAGTGATTTTCAATGGATCTGACAATGTGGCATTCGAAGTGAATCTGATGTGATGATAAAGCATAGCCTCTGGCCTCAACAACCGAGAAATGACAAAAATCGGCAGGCAGCATGGCTATGTAGTTAGCTCCCATTAGGGTGTATTATCACCTATCTAGAGAATATTCATTTGCTTCTTTAATCTATATCAATGCTGTCCCTTATCGGGAAACGGTTGCTGATCCCAACCGTTCGTGATATACATCGACACACTCAAGAGAAATGAGTGGTCGGTCATGTGTGGCTGAGTTGCAAGATGTTCTTGTTGAACTCCAGTGTATCGTTCCTAGAGTACACTGATCGAAAGGTGGTTCGATACCTTGTCATAGTTGGAAATCCATTACCCAATACGTGCTTGCGGTTTTGATTATATACTAATATGTAGAACGTGAGATGAAAGCGTTTCTGCTAGATGATTATTATATTGTAGGTTGATAGGAATTATTATAATATCAAAAGGTTTTTGATATGAAGATATTTTGAATTCTCATAAGGGAAAAACCCATTCCGTTATACGGCGTGGTCTTATGAGATATCGTTTACTTGTTCAAGCTGTTTTAAACTGTTTACTCATACCAGTCCCATGACTGACCCGGAGTTTATTTTGTTTTGTTCTACCTAAACTCTTGGGTGCCTAAATTTGTTCGGGCAGTCAAGTAGTTCAGGACTTTACAGATCTATCTAAAGGAGCTTGGAGCAGGAGGCTTCAGCGTTAGTTATATAGAGTTTTGTTCCACTGTATTGTAAGTGTTGTACTCTGATAAGTGTATGTTATACAGTTAAAATTTTGTATTTCAAAAGTTATGATATATTATATTTTGTTCCGTTGCGATGTGAGATTCTGTGTTGTTATTTCTTATTTTCTTCTACCTTTTGCTTCTAATAAAAATGATTCTTATTTTCTATGATATTTGGGTTGGACGTATGATGTATATAGTCAACTCTGATGTTACGGATTTGCGAGTCACTATAGTTGGTATCAGAGCTTAGGTTGAGTGAATACCTAGGCTTTGTGGAATTGTGCTCATTAGAGATAAGGTCAGTAGTACCATAGAATGAGTTGAGTGTATATATATACGAGAGAGCGTATTTGTTAATTGATATAAAAACTGTTTTATGTTGTGTTGACTAGTCTGTTGAGTGGATTATGAATTCTGATCGAATCATGGGACGCTACGATGTCGATAGGAGTTTATAAACACTTGAACAGAAGATTGGACACGATATCGTTTTAAATGGTTGAGTTGATTGTTAGGATTATAATAGAATGAGATTATAGAACTGAAATGGTTATATATAACCAAGTAGAATTTGTATATAAAATAATATATACAAGTGTGATGAATTAAAATTAAATTCAAACCAGAATTCAGAATTTAAAATCCTGGGAGTTTGGAAAATATTTTTCTAAATGAATGTCAAGTGATATATCAATTAACTCACTTCAGTGGCTGGGAAATAATTCTGATGATGGTCGCGACATCATCAGTGTTATTTTCGAGTTTCTATGTGATGGATTGCTACCTTAGAAAAGTTTTTGATGGAAGTTTGTTTGAAAAGAAAACAAGTAGATTTGGAAAATTCAAAAGTATTAAATTGAAATTGGAAATAAATATATTTCTATATATATTTATGTGATTTCAAAGGAGATTTAAAATAAGAACCCAGGAATTTGAATGATTGAAAATAAAATTTAACTTAAGTAAGTTAAATGGATCGAAGTGAATAAAATTGATCAGAATCAATTTGAATAAAATTGGATTACATATGAATGGAATATGAAATGTTGAGTATCAACATAAGTAAGATTTTGAAAAGTTAATGTGTTTGTAGCACTTTCCCTACCTTAGCAATTTCGAGGACGAAGTTATTTTAAGTAGGGAAGAATGTAATGACCTGGATGCTTATGGGTTAATTTTAAATATTTAATATGGATTTAAATATTGGGTGGATAAATATAAATGGAATTTTTATATTAAGTTATCAATTTAATAATCAATTTCGATTTAATATCGAATATATTAAATTATCGTAATGCGAAAAATAATTCAATTCGAGATGTAAACTGAATTGAATACTATCCAGAAAATCAATACAAACTCTTGTTCTAATTAGAACAATAATATTATTTTATTATCGAAGAATTTACTGTTTTGAAATTTAATTTATATCAATTTAAATTAATATCTGTTCCAGATGATCGAATTGGACTTCGTGACCTATCCCAGTGTGTCCGGAACAGGGGTATTACCCTATAATTGACAGTTGTTGGGTTCAGAAAGGAGTTCGGCATAAACGTGATGATTTAAATTTGATATCCGTTTAAAAAAATCAAATTTTATTTAATAAAGGAATATACTTGTTGGCCCTTTCATCACCACATAACAAAACCAACTCGTGGACTCCTTAGCCTCCTCCAAAATCGAATTTCCCTTTTCTTTATAAAACCAAACCTCCCCTCATTTCTTTCTGCAAAATCGAATATGCCCAACCATATATCCTCAATCGAAATCAAAGGGAAATCGTGACTTCCCTTTCTCTCGAATCAAATCCGTGATAATCCTCTAAGAGCTCGACAACTCAAAAGGAAATCGATTTCCTCCTTTCTCCAGTACGATATCAAGTTCGATTTTTGGGGCGTTAAGTTATGCGATGGCCGAACTGTGATAGAGGGGTAAGATGGAGTGGTTCGACAGTGGGATCTGCTATGTGCGATTTGTGGAAGTAGGAAGGTGCCGCGATTTCAAATGATGGGTGCGATGTTTTGTAGACTATCGATCCTCAACAGAGAATCTTGATACGAAAGGGGGGGATTCGATCTGTTCTTTTTGGAAGGTGGATGGCGTGAGTTCCTATCACATGGAGGAGGGTGTTCGGTCTTTGGCAGTGCAGTGGTAATTGGGACTATAGTCGGTCAGTAAGTTTTTGGGATAGTGGAGTTTGATATTTGCTGATAATAACGAGGGTGAGGTTGGAGTGTGTCTGGACAGTGGCGATAAGTTGAATATAGGAGTTTGGATTTATGTTTTGGGAAGGTGTTGACTTGGTTTGGAAATGGGACGGTGGTTAAGCAACTTGAAGTGCTGTTTCAGATTAGGGATGGATATGCTGGAAGGAAATGAATGTGGTAATACAATGTTGAATAGTGCGGCTGTTGGTATGGATGTCTACAAGAAGCTGCAATTTTGGAAACGAGGAGGAACAGTTTTGTGATGCTGAGACAAATAGTGCATGTGTTGTTTGAATTCATGAAAGTGTGGTGTTCGATAAAATGCGGAAATGGATAATTGCGGTTTAGGGGTTGGTTTGCAATTGTGAAGTTGTTCGGGGTAGGCTTCGTTAATTGATCAAGTTATTTGCAAGGCGATGAGGTACTCATTTTTACAAAATTTAATATACATAGAAAAGTTTATTTATATTAGTAAATTGAATGAACAAAGTTTAATCGAACATTAAAATTAAATAATCTTAGGTACGAAATGAATTTCATTCAAGAAGATTGGAAGGCGTAACGATAAAAAAATTTAATTGGATATTCGGCAAATGAAAACCAATGTGAGTAAATCTCACTTTGTTTTACTTAGAATTATTTTTATCAGTTAAAAATAATTGTCTGTTGATTATTTGGTTGTATTTAAATATTTCTGTGGCTGCTTAAATATATGTAGTTATTTAGGGTTGACTATTATATATATATTGGGTTGATGATTGGATTGATTCCCACAGATTCATTAGCGGACGCCCGCAGTATCATTAGCGGATGACCCTATACGCCCCATGCTATGATAGTGGATGACCTTTATACCGCGATATTCTACCACGAAGCAGAATGGGTATTATTTGTGTGCTAACGTCTGTGGATGTAGGAAAATAGGTTGGAGGAATCTGACTGGATTCCTTAAAAATTATATTGTCTGTTTGTTTGTTTGTTTTCATATATACTGTGATATATGGTGTGTTAGAAACCAGAAATAAATAATGGTCATGAAAGAGATTTAAATATGATATTTGAATTCAAAGAGATTTAAATGTGGAATTTGAATTCAATATAGAATAAAATATGGTACTTGAATTCAAAGAAAATAAAATATGGTACTTGAATTCAAAGAAAATAAAATATGGTATTTGAATCCAAGGAGAATTAAATATGGAATTTGAACATAGGATTTAAGTGCAATTTAATAATAGAATTTAAGTAAGAGGAATTCAAATGAAAGTTGAATAGAGAAATTCAAATAGAATTTAAGTTAGAGGAATTCAAATGAAAGTTGAATAGAGAAATTCAAATAGAATTTAAGTAAGAGGAATTCAAATGAAAGTTGAATAGAGAAATTCAAATAGAATTTAAGTAAGAGGATTTGAAATGAAATTTGAATAAAGGAATTCAAATGGAATTTAAGTAAGAAGATTTGAATAAAGAAAATTCAAATAGAAATTGAATATAGAAATTCAATGGAGTTTAAATATATGAAATTCAAATAGAATTGGATATAGAAAATAAATAGAAAATAAAGAGAGTTTGAATATTTGAAGTTCAAATAGGAATTAAAA
Organism: Allium sativum; assembly: GCA_030737875.1. NCBI lineage: Eukaryota > Viridiplantae > Streptophyta > Magnoliopsida > Asparagales > Amaryllidaceae > Allium > Allium sativum. Next base: position 277,158,924 of record CM060923.1, read on the forward strand.
GAGAGTTTGAATATTTGAAGTTCAAATAGAAAATAAAGAGAGTTTGAATATTTGAAGTTCAAATAGAAAATAAAGAGAGTTTGAATATTTGAAGTTCAAATAGAAAATAAAAAGAGCGGAAGCGGAGAAGGGAACTTCTTTAGCTAACACGTAATGTACTGTTGTAGACGTCAATTAGTGATTTTCAATGGATCTGACAATGTGGCATTCGAAGTGAATCTGATGTGATGATAAAGCGTAGCCTCTGGCCTCAACAACCGAGAAATGACAAAAATCGACAGGCAGCATGGCTATGTAGTTAGCTCCCATTAGGGTGTATTATCACCTATCTAGAGAATATTCATTTGCTTCTTTAATCTATATCAATGCTGTCCCTTATCGGGAAACGGTTGCTGATCCCAACCGTTCGTGATATACATCGACACACTCAAGAGAAATGAGTGGTCGGTCATGTGTGGCTGAGTTGCAAGATGTTCTTGTTGAACTCCAGTGTATCGTTCCTAGAGTACACTGATCGAAAGGTGGTTACATACCTTGTCATAGTTGGAAATCCATTACCCAATACGTGCTTGCAGTTTTGATTATATACTAATATGTAGAACGTGAGATGAAAGCGTTTCTGCTAGATGATTATTATATTGTAGGTTGATAGGAATTATTATAATATCAAAAGGTTTTTGATATGAAGATATTTTGGATTCTCATAAGGGAAAAACCCATTCCGTTATACGGCGTGGTCTTATGAGATATCGTTTACTTGTTCAAGCTGTTTTAAACTGTTTACTCATACCAGTCCCATGACTGACCCGGAGTTTATTTTGTTTTGTTCTACCTAAACTCTTGGGTGCCTAAATTTGTACGGGCAGTCAAGTAGTTCAGGACTTTACAGATCTATCTAAAGGAGCTTGGAGCAGGAGGCTTCAGCGTTAGTTATATAGAGTTTTGTTCCACTGTATTGTAAGTGTTGTACTCTGATAAGTGTATGTTATACAGTTGAAATTTTGTATTTCAAAAGTTATGATATATTATATTTTGTTCCGCTGCGATGTGAGATTCAGTATTGTTATTTCTGTTCTTCTTCTACCTTTTGGTTCTAAAAAAAATTGATTCGTATTTTCTGTGATATTTAGGTTGGACGTATGATGTATTTAGTCAACTCTGATGTTACGGATTTGCGGGTCACTACATTACCATTTTTATCTTCCTAGTATATGATATAATACATTCAATGTATACACTACTATAACAATCCTTTTTGGAGACTCAGTGACACTCTAATTTAGTTAAAACATTTTATCATAAGCAACCTTTTATCAAAATTTGAACAGAAAGAATCCACTAACTAGGAATGGAGCGAGCATAGAACTAGGGAAATTATCACAAATCTCTTTCAATTGTCAAAAATCTGTTTTCAAATATCAGAAGCCTATTTCAGATCAAAAAATTCGACCTTCAAACTATGTTTTGCTCAAGTTCAAATGACTTTGAATTCCAAAAATCGAATTCTGAATTTGACCATGACATTAAAAGAGCTTACAGTGGAGGAGACGAGTTCACAACAACTATAGTATTCAGTTTGAAAAGACGGATCCTATGTACCAATAAGAATCGTAAATAAATTTGTGTACAATGAAAAAAAACTATCGATTATTACCAATAACGTACCAATTAGATAACGTACCAATAAGAACAAATAGGTGGAAGCAGATCTATGAAACTAAGGCAGCTGTTGGCGAACTGAAGAACAAAAGGCGGAGCCGATTCAATGAGGTGGAGGGCTAAAGGCGAGCTGATTCAACGAAGTGAAGGGGAGAAGTTCAGCGATGTTGTTAAAATTGATGAAAGTAGAAGCGAATGTGTAGAAGGGAAATTTTGGCAGCATTGGGGAAAACGTAACGTGGGAGGGAAAATGAAAGCAGTGGAGGGAAATTGAAAACAATGGAGGGAAATGTAAGGAATAAATGTGGGAAGCTTACGGAGGCAGTAGTAGATGCGGATGCACCATAAACGCAGCCAATTATTGCAGCCGTTTATATGTTTTCTTGCAGTGATTTAAATCTGTTTATATATTATATTGGAAATATAATGGATTTTATATCGAATTTTAATTATTAAAATGGAGTTCAATTATATATATTTATATAGTCATAAAACGAACTCGAAACGCTGCGGTAGTTCGTAATTTTCAAATTGAACTTCAATTGAATATACATGATCCGATATAAGTCGAAATTCCTTGAAACAAGAACCGTTTGAATCTATTAGATTATATTCTTCTAATGGAAGAGAAAAATGGAGATTTTGTATTATAGATTGCCAGTTACGTCCAATTCAAATTTTCAAATAGTCGCAATGAAAATCGTTAATAAATTGTAACGATTTAATAAATAAATAAAAAGGGTATTTCTATATATTTAGATACCGTTTTAACCAGAATCTCTAAATATTGAGTTCTAAAATATATATTGGTTTATTCTGAAGCTGTAAAATATTTCATTTGGAGATATGCAATAATAATAATTTATTATTATTTAATATAACTTGATTTTGATTTAATTATATTTTACCGATATTATATTGGCGTTAGAAATGATTATTTTTCCAAACAACCTCCGTTTCCGATGAAACGAATTTTATTGGAATGCGTACAATTAATTATTGCTAGATTTCCAGTTTGGAGCTAAACGGAGTTGTTTTGTCGGTAGACGAAATTTAAGGGCGAACCGATAAATTAAAATAACACAGTTTTTGCAAACGGAGTCCGTTTTCAACGAAACCAATTCCATTGGGACTGGAATGTTATGGCATAAACAATGTGTCCATTTTTATTGTGTTTGGTGCTGGCATAGGTCGGTGCAAATTAAGCAGAAAAATCAAGTAAGGTATAGAAATATAACCGAAACTATAACTTTAATTGCTAGGAAATACGGTCCTATTGTTTAGTACAAACGGCCACACTCTATTTGTTTCTTGCTAATGCCATGGAATTCTTTTTCAATGCGGAAATTCAGCAGACCATACCACAAAAAGAAACTCATGGCACGCACCTAGCCTATTAAGCCATCCCTTCCCCCTTAAGCTTCACCTCGCGTATGAAATGACTTTGCTCATATCCGATAGATTTTTTTCACTTATAAATATAACTGTGTATCGTTCGTTCATTTCACCTCTTCCCAACACAACAAGAAATCTGCTGCAAAATAAACCGATACATTGTTCATTTCTTCTTGCTAGTAAAAACAAACACGATCCCCTTAACAAATGAAAGAACATATATAAATTAATATACAAAGCACGCATATCACAAGGAGACTGGATGGTTCGGTTGTCAAGGGGATGTCGGAGCAAATGCCGGCGACGGGCGGAGGGTTATTGAACGGGGATGATCGGCGTCTGAAGTGAGCGAAGAGCAGCAGGAAGGGTCTCGCTAGAGGACTAGGAAGCTGAAGCAGAGGAGATGGGAAGCGGTTGTTTGCAAAGAGGAAGAGAGAACAGTGGTGGTGCATTTCGGCATGGGGTTCGGGTTGTGAAAGTATGGAAGCTATTCGAAGAAATGGGAGGGAAGTACACGAAGAAGCAGTTCGAAATGAATAGAAACGGGTGAGGAAGATATGCAGTGTTTTAAATGTTCCCAGTGTTTGTTTTAAACATGCCTAAGTCAGTTTAAAAGACACCTAATTGTGGTAATTAACGCAAGTTAGAATTAGTAAATAATATATTAGTATATAAGCCTAACCGAAAACTTTAAGTATGCCTAATCTATTTTCAAACCGTGTATTAGTTGGGTCTAACTAGATCATTTTGTGCCAAATGATAATTACAAGATGCCTGATCATTTATAGGTATAACGCGACCATACTACAACAGTAAGGTAAAAAATGAAATCATGTGTGGTCTGGGAAATTATATGAATATGACTGATCATACACTTTCGTGCCTAAATATTTCTATTAGTGTTTAATTCCTTTTTATATTTATATATGACCGATCGTGTCTTTTACATCCGTAACCAATTTAATAAAGATGGCCAATTATATATTATAATGGGATCATAAGCCTGTGTTGGTTATAACGTGGGAAACATCCACCGGTTTAAAATTTATAATAAAGTTGTTCACATTTCAAATTTTATAATTTAGGAAATTAATATACACTTCTGTGTACTAATTAGTTGAGTATACCAGAGAATAAAATATTATTTAAAGTACTATCCGTGTTGAATTAAAATAAAAAGTGAATAACATATTTAATTTGAAGCTGTGCCATACGCACACAAAATCAGATTAAACAAGGAGCATTGGACCTATATCAACAGACGAAAGATTTTTGAATGGGAACGGACGTAGTAAACGCAGCTAGAAGCGTGTAAAACAAACTGTTCTGACGACGAAAGGAAATTCAAGGTGAGTTCAACTGACTCAGTTTATCCTGCTTATATTTTTATAAGCCGGGTTTTCATTTTTGTGTGCAGTGTTTGCTAACGGTTGATGATTTGATGACTGTTTGCTTGTGTGTTGAATATTTTTAATATTCATAGACTAAATTAAACGTTTGTTTAATTTAATTAAATCGTTATTTTAACGGTTAGATTTCAAACGAGTTAACTTACCTTGTTGGTTACGTTTATAGTAATATAATCGTATTAAATGGATAACTGAATTCTTGGTTGGATGTTATAAATTGTTTGTTGACCGTTATTATCTGAACTGTTTTATTTCTGGTTATCGTAATGAATAAATATATTGTTGTATTAAATGTGAGATAACCAATTGTGATGTAGGGAAGGACAGGTTAGAGGGATCCAACTGGATTCCTCAAATATTTTGTTTATATAAACTGTTAATCAATTTGATTGATTGTTGATTGTTGAACCAAAATTCGTCACTTGTTTGATACTAACCAATGGGGTATATTGGTTGAGCAATTCTCGGCAGATGGCCTGTAAATGAATCGTTTTATAGAAATTGATTTACCGTCACGTAAATCGATAGAAAAAAGTTATGAAATTTGTTTTATAACTAAGGATAGATTTGAAATCTATTTTTTATAGATTATTTTTAAATAAAGTTATTAAAGGAAATAAATAATTATTTTCACCTTGTAATTATAAAGACGAGTATATAAAGCAAGATTTGTGGGATAATGAGTTTTCTAAACAAGTGGGCTAGAATTAACCAAATGGTTAAGGGTTGAATTTATTGTTTAATTGAGATTATTTAATTTTATTAGATTGTTAATTGAATTAAATAAAGTTATTTATATTGATTAAAAGAAAGGGCTAATGGAATTAGTTAACGGATTAACCTTGTTTTGAGATGATCGAGTCAACAACTTGAACGAGAATTGATGATTAAAAACAATTATTAAATTGTTAATTTTTATTGAAGTTAATTATTATTTTAAAGTAACCTTTGATGGAAAATTAACTATTTATAAATATTTGATGATAAAGTGAACTTTTGAATGTAAAGGTGTTGAGGTTAATTATTTAACCACATCAAGGAATTAATTTTGATTATAAAAGTGAAGGTATAACGATAAGATCCAGAGATAAATGTTTTAGATATGAAATGGAGTTTATTGAAAACAAACTAAGACAAGTGGTTATAAAAGAGATTCTAAGATACGTTGAACTTTAGAATGGTTACAAGAATTTGGGATTCGTTGATAAACTGCTATTTATTCTAAAGATAAGAATGTTTTTGACTCAAGGTCTGAGAGGTAAATAAAATACCCCAACTTAAACGACTTCATTAGTATCCAAGGATAATATTAGTTTAGAAACGAGGATAGTTGAGGGAGTTAAAATTAATATTTCCATGAAGGGTATTATAAACTATAAATCAAAGAATTATAAGTTGAACAAATTAATTTGGAAATAAGAAGTGAAAGGGCGGTATTCCAAATGTTGGAAATTTACTTAACAATTGTTTTGACTAAAGAGGCCAAGTGATGTTGTATACTAAACCAGTGAATCCATTTTATTTTCTACGGATGATGATTGTTTATTTTGATAGTTAAAACACCGACTATCAAAATCTGGCCAAGTCGGTTGTTGGTATGGAAAGACCGGGATCGAATTTATATTCGAAAACTATTCCAACCAGCAAATACGTAAATGTTGAAAATGTTTAGAAGCTGATTGAGATGGAGCAATTGAAAACCGTGGATCTTCATAAGCGGAAGGATTATTTGTCGAATATTCTCTTGTCTGTAGCAAGAGGTATTCTGACGTGATTCGGTCGTGAGTGGGATTTTACGGATTGCAAGAATTCTCACTACTATTCCTTTGGATACGGTAGGGGAGTGCCTTCTGTTCATCCTGTTCCTGGTTGACTTGTATGGACGAGTGTCTGACAGAGTATTTCCAGATGATGACGTATATTGATTTCTTCAAACATGCCCAGTGTATTTTTGTGGACGTCAATTAGTGATTTGACGGATTTGACGATGTGGCATTCAAAGTGAACGGTGACCAGATGTTCTAAGAAGTAAACGTAGCCTCAAGCCTCATCAACTGGGAAATGACGGAAATCGGGCAGGCAACATGGCTAGGTGGGTCATACCCAAGCAGGGTGTATTATCACCATCTAGAGAAATAACTTTTTATCTTCTTAATCTATATTCCGCTGCTGCAGCTTTCGGTAACGGTTGCTGATCCCAACCGTAAGTGGTAATACATTCGATACACTCAAGCTAAATGAGTGGTCGGTCATGTGTGGCCGGGTTACAAGACGTTCTTGTTGAACCCCAGTGTATCCCCTCTAGAGTACACTGGTTGGAAGGTGGTCCCATACCTTTTCATAGTCGGAATCCAATCTCCAATAAGTGCCCTGCGGTTTTTGATTATAGACTATATATGTAGAGCATGAGATGCAAGCGTTCTGCTATTTAGTTATTTATTTGATAGACACTATTAAAATATCACTGGATTTTGATATCAAAACTGTTTTGGGTTATAGTAAGCTAAAAACCGTCCATTTTCATGTGTGGGCTGGTCTTACTATTATCCTTTTCTTCAAGAGGACATTTGACTTTAAATCAATATGGATGTTATGTAGACTTAGTGAGTTTTCTCATGCTGGTTCACCAGACTGATCCGTGGCGTTTGTAATGTCTCGGGTGAGCCCGAGTTACAGGTTCAGGTTATTGACGTGGTGAAGTTCAGAGACAAGCTGGAGGAGTCCAGATGTATTAATATTTATTCCACTGTGTATTATATGAGGACATGATATCATATATGTCCAGATTGCCTGTTTTACTCTGATGTATGTAAGTATATTTACTCAAGTTCTTTATAAAGATTATTTCTATATTATATTTCATTCCGTTGCGATGTGAGATTCTGCGTAGTGTGAGTTCTTCTTCTTGTTCTTTTACTCTAATATTTCTATTGTAATGACCCAACATTCGAACACATCGGAAGTCGTGCCATTAATAAGAATAAGAATAGATAGAAGATAAAAATCACAGAACATCGGAATCCCATAGCGGAATTTTCACAAAAGATAATACTTTAATATTACACAGCGGAATATATTACATCAGAGCATCATAGGTCTTGTGATACAAGTCGTTCATAGTACATCAATAATTATACATATCATAGATGATCAATTGACGGACTTAATTATACAGTAGATAGATGGACCAGCACACAACAAAATCTTCATTCCAGCTTCACAAGTTTATCCAAATCCTGATTCACTTGTCTATTCATAACAAGCGTTATGAACACCCAAGAGTTTAAGGGAAACACAGAAAAATAAACTCTGAGTTAGTCAGGGGACTGGTATGAGTAAACAGTTTTAAAACAAATAAAAATATCTCATAAGACCACGCTGTAAATACGGAACGGGTTTTTACCTTATGAGATCAAAAACACTTTGTATACTTGAAATCAGATATTATCATAGTGTCTAGGTGTCTTTACAAATAATTTAGAATCTAGAAGAATGCTTGCATCTCACATTCTCCTATATAGTATACAAATAAAAACCGTTTGGCGTTTAGGGAAATTGGATTTCCAACTACGACAAGGTATGGGACCACCTTCCGCTGATGTATCTCTAGAGGCCAATACACCTAGGTTCAATAAGAACGTCTTGCAACCCGGCCCTCACATGACCGACCACTCATTTCGCTTGAGTGTATCGAATGTATATCACCAATGGTTGTGTACGGAAACCATTCCCGACTGGGCAGAATTGATAGATTAAGAAACAAAAGGAATTTCTCTAGGTAGGTGATGCTACACCCTAATGGGAGCGACCCACTTAGCCAAGCTGCCTGCCCGATTTTTGTCATTTCCTAGGTGTGAGGCTTGAGGCTAGACTTACGTCCATCATCACTGGTTTATTCCTCTGAATGCCACATCGTCAAACCCGTCAAATCACAAATTGATCTTGCCAAAACTACGGGTATAAAGCTAAGAGAAACGAATTCCTCCGCCACCAAACAAAATTTTGAAGAGGCCAACTTACGCGATCTGCTAGGTATACTTTGTCAGACATTCGTCCATACAAGTTGTCCTGGACTGGACAAACTGAAGGCACTATTCAAAAATAGTCCTTGTATATCACTGTCTTCAATTTAACAATCTCTGACGCGCGGCGTATAATCAAATCAAAGTGAAATATTTATTTCGGCCTCTTTGAAATGATTAACGAAAATTTTCTCTTTAATTTATAAATCTAATAAGATTATAATCTAATCTGCAAATACAGTTATAGTCAAACCAAACCGTATATAATCATCTTGTCAATATCTGATATATTGTTCATCTTTTCAATACGGTCAATTTTAATGTGTGCGTCGCACGGGTTTTTCTTTCCGTTTTGTTCATCATCTTCACAAACGAATTCTTACTCTATTTTCTTCTATAAAAATGTTTCTCATCATTATTTCTTAATCTGATCATCATAAATGACTTAAATTTTGATCTATAATCAACTATCACACTTTGTATTGTTTCCGTCAAATTTCTCCTTCGATCCTTTATTCTTGATCTCTTTATTCTTCTTTCCCATACTGATAAAATTCTTCTCTTTATTATCAGTCTAAACATGATTAAAACATTTATTCACAGTTCTCATTTAAAAATACAGAACTGTTCATGATTAGTTCCTTATGTCTGATATTTCAGATATCAGGTAAAAACTTACAAGTTCTACCGTATGTGTTTCATACTGTTTTCTTTTACCTTGTTTAAAATTTAAACATTTCACTAGAAAATACATTATAAAATAAATTTATAATTTAATAAAGATTACAGCTTTTGTGTTGACTTCTCGTCTTCGGTCAAGCAATGTCTGATCTTTTACACTCGATCGACTTTCCTTTTGTTGACTACAGTTAGAATATTTCGTTAGAAATCATTTTTAATTCTCTTTTTAAATTTAAATTAATTTAATTTAAAATTTTAGTTTCTGTATTTCTGTATTTTAAATCTTAGTTCTTGACAAACTGCATTCCATCCTGATTCACTTCTTTTCTTTCTCTATTTAAATAAAAATTCTATTTTATTTAAATATTTATTTTAACTATTTATATAAACCTTATTTAATTTAAAAACTAGTTTTAAATTAAAAATATATTTAAAAATCTTCATTTAAACATCATTTAGTCAAAGTACCACATTGGCAAAGTACCACTTTCAAAAACACCGGCGCCCCCTCACGAAAACAAGCCCAGCCCTCACGATTTTGTAAAGTACCACCCTTGCCTTAGCCACCTACCAAGTGATCCAGTACCATGTTCTGGCCCCCATGATTTCTACACCGATCACCCCAAAATCATGACATCCCATCAGTACCAAGTTCAACAAGTGGTAGTACCACTTTAACACAAATTGTCACTTTCCTCTTTCTCTTGTACACGCACACTAGTGCACGTGCACCACAGCTCTGACCTTCCTGACACTGCCACGATGACGTCCTCACACCAGAAAGCCGTCGGAGAACACCCCCAAGCCCTCGGTCAAGCCACAGCAACCACCATCCAACCTTTCACCTCTCCATCATCTTTAAACCAAAACACAGTCCTCGAGCGCCACCAAGAATGGTCCTTCCCCGACCACTTCCGACCACCATCAGGCATGCCACTACCACCACGTTGAAGGTGAAACCCGTACGCTTCCCCTGACCAAAATCCAGACCACTCGAACCATGGTAGGCCCCACATGACGCGCTCAAATTCCATGAACCTAACAACAGACAAAAACCAAAATCTATCTCGTTCTCATCATCCCCTCATTTGAAAAAGAATCTAGTATTTTTCCTAGCCTATTGGGACTCGGATGAAGCTACACAGTCGACCCCATCCCCTCCGATCAACTGGATGGTCGGAATTTTCCCCAGGTACAAATTTTGGCCATCACAGGATTTCTCACGATTTGGGTATTTAAAAATCATGATTTTACATTTAAAAATCATGTTTTCGATCTTTGGTTGCATCTGTAAACTCAAATCAAGTTTTTATGATGTTTGAAAATCAAATTTGATTTTATGAACCAGAGAGCTTCCCTGTTGATTTCTGTTTAAAACAACAGTAAGGGTTTTTGGCATTTTGTTTGATTTTTGAGCATTTTCATAACTATGTAAAGGTTTAAACCATAATACGCCACTCATTTTAATCTACTAACATAAACTTCCCTGATCCAGTTAGATTTGTAAATGTTTATCTAAGGAATACAGGCTCTGTCACAGCAACAGCTAATAACTTTTCTAACTCTTGGTACTTAAGGTTTTTAATTAAAAATCAATGATATCAAACCAAGTCAGTCATCACCACTATACTACTTGAATACACACAACACAATGGTTCAAGTCCTACCTATAATTCAAACAGCAAAAAGACGGAAATTGCAGAAAATTTAAAACAGGAAGTTACAGATGAGTTTTACTCACCAAATATTTGCTTGAACCCCTTAGTTTTACTTCTCCTTTATTGATCAAACTGAGGTGTTTGTGTTGTGTGAAATATGTGTGTTTAAGGCCTTATATATAGTGGTAGGAAACTATAAAATATTGGTGTATTAAAACTGTTTTGCAAAAGAGAAAAATATGTTTTCAGATTTTTGAAAAGTGACAACTCAAAATATATCTTTTCTCTTACTATATATAAGTACAAAAATCCTGGTTCACATGGCTTATGTCAGCCCCTACCTCCTCCTAAAACCCTTACGCAACCATCATATGACCCCATTGGCTTCTATGAAAAATCACACATAAATGCTTATGATCTTTTCACAATCTTCCTTGGTTTTTCAAACAAATTCAACATCATTTTGTATCATTTCAAATCAGTTTTTGCATAGTATTTTCAAAAAAAAATCTCTCATGACATTTTGATTTAACAACAGAAGTATATAAAATCAATACTTTCCTTGCAAGGTTGGCAAAATCTGAAAATATTGTACCATGAAAATCTATTTCATGTGATGGAAAGACATAGAGAAATGCTTAGAACATCAATGGGTTTGGACTCAACTAGTGCCGGTAAGATCCAAGAGATATAAGCATGATTCTTGTAGATCTTTGTGGTACATGCTCATTGACAAATTGTCCAAAGTTTTGAATAACGGAGCAAGCATTATATTTTCAGAAAATAAGTTGAAAAGAAAGAAAAGAAATGCAAAACTGAAAATACCTTTATTTTAAAATGATCATGCTATGTGCAAAATCCTTGCCTTGAGAATCTTAGTTGATGGTATGATCTATGGTGCAGTAACTTCATGAATAAGGTCATGAAGTGAAATAGAAATTCGACAATTCAAGTTCTCTTTTCAATGTATATGCAAGTTCAAATGAGATTTTATCACATGTATGATGTATGTGATACATGAATGAAAACATGATTTGAAAACGAGATTTTTGACTATACCTGATCTTGTGCCAATGCAAATATCTTTTTAGTTGCAATCAAATCTATGAGCTCATGAATTTACAAAGAGATGAGACAATACATGTTTTCAATTTTAATGCATATAAAAATTCAAATATTTTCTTACATTTGTGTGAGAACAAAGGGATGTTTAATCATGTTTTTAGGCAAGAGGCTTTAAGGTTTCAAAACAAAAGGGTTTTGTCAAAATAAGGGTTTTAAAACTTTTGAAAACATGAACAATAATATTTGCAAAAGAATATGGCATTTCATGTTTATATTGATGCTAGTGCACAAGTGGCTTTTGAACTTGTATTGATAACAAAAATTTGGCTTTGGCATGTTTTAAATTCAAGTATTAAAAACTTTCAAATCTAATTTTACAAAAACTCAAATTCTAAAATACTTTGAAAATGAACAAAACATATAAAATAAGATGGCATTACCAATACATGCTACATAAAAGTGTTATTATTCAAACATGTATAAAATCAATTTCAACAAACGCTATCAAACATATGCTATTATACATGGATGAGTAAAAATGATTTTTAGCAAGTGCTGTGCTACATATCAGTAAATGCTATCATACACAAATTAACATGTTTTGAAATTATAATTGCTGGATTTTAAATCGTATATGTAAATATGTACTCACGATCAATCATTATCTGTGTTAGTGCTGTATAAAAAGTCCGGGTCATTATATTCTACCCCCTTATAAAAATTTCAACCCCGAAATTTGTAAGTAGTAGATTAGAGCTATCGACACACACATCAGAAATATCTTATTCAAAACCAAAAATATCCGTCTAAATTCCCTCTTTTACTCATCGGTAAGTTTACATAACTTCGTTAAGTATTACCCCAAATTCTTTATTCACGTACTTGGCGATCTCCATTTCGGGATTCACATATCTGATTTTAATTTCATAAATCGACCAATTCACTTTTTATGGGTACATATCCAGTAAACCCTCCAGTCCAGCCCTCATTTCGGGAAATCCAAATTTTACTTCAATTTAGAATTCTAACTCGATTTCCGCTATCAATATGAGTGGATATTATTCCAACCATATCTAATTTATCTAGAGGCTGACTCTAATTAATTAACTCCTTTTATCCTGCCGGACTGGTACAACTTCCCCCACAGTCTCTCCTTGAACCTGGGATCCAGTATTATGGCCAGTAGTGGTGGATGACCTTCTAGCTCGACCTCTTCGTCCTTGGTTACTCATCTTAATCACCTGAATATAACAGGTCGTCAATCCAAACTCGATCGGATATAACTAACTTAGGTATACCATCCAAGTTAATTTATTTTAAATTCATTTTAAATTTTATATAAAAATACGCTCTCTCATACTCACCCAAAGCCTAGGTAATCAGTAACCTAAGCTCTGATACCAATTGTAACGACCTAACTTTCGAACACATCGGAAGTCGTGCCATTAATAAGAATAAGAATAGATAGAAGATAAAAATCACAGAACATCAGAATCTCACAGTGGAATTTTCACAAAAGATAATACTTTAATATTACACAGCGGAATGTATTACATCATAGCATCATTGGTCTTGTGATACAAGTCATTCATAGTGCATCAGTAATTATACATATCATAGATGATCAACTGACGGACTTAATTATACAGTAGATAGATGGACCAGAACACAGCAAAATCTTCATTCCAGCTTCACAAGTTTATCCAAATCCTGATTCACTTGTCTATTCATAACAAGCGTTATGAATACCCAAGAGTTTAAGGGAAACACAGAAAAATAAACTCCGGATCAGTCAGGGGACTGGTATGAGTAAACAGTTTTAAAACAAATAAAAATATCTCATAATACCACGCCGTAAATACGGAACGGTTTTTACCTTATGAGATCAAAAACACTTTGTATACTTGAAATCAGATATTATCATAGTGTCTAGGTGTCTTTACAAATAATTTAGAATCTAGAAGAATGCTTGCATCTCACATTCTCCTATATAGTATACAAATAAAAACCGCTTGGCGCTTAGGGAAATTGGATTTCCAACTATGACAAGGTATGGGATCACCTTCCGCTGATGTATCTCTAGAGGCCAATACACCTGGGTTCAACAAGAACGTCTTGCAACCCGGCCCTTACATGACCGACCACTCATTTCGCTTGAGTGTATCGAATGTATATCACCAATGGTTGTGTACGGCAACCATTCCCGACTGGGAAGAATCGATAGATTAAGAAACAAAAGGAATTTCTCTAGATAGGTGATGCTACACCCTAATGGGAGCGACCCACTTAGCCATGTTGCATACCCGATTTGTTTCATTTCCTGGGTGTGAGGCTTGAGGCTAGACTTACGTCCATCATCACTGGTTTATTCCTCTGAATGCCACATCGTCAAACCCGTCAAATCACAAATTGATCTGGCCAAAACTATGGGTATAAAGCTAAGAGAAACGAATTCCTCCGCCACCAAACAAAGTTTTGAAGAGGCCAACTTACATGATCTGTTAGGTATACTTTGTCAGACATTCGTCCATACAAGTTATCCTGGGACTGGACAAACCGAAGGCACTATTCAAAAAAAGTCCTTGTATATCACCGTCTTCAATTTAACAATCTCTGACGCGCGGCGTATAATCAAATCAAAGTGAAATATTTATTTCGACCTCTTTGAAATGATTAACGAACATTTTTCTCTTTAATTTATAAATCTAACAAGATTATAATCTAATCTGCATATACAGTTATAGTCAAACCAAACAGTATATAATTATCTTGTCAATATCTGATATATTGATCATCTTTTCAAAACGGTCAATTTTAGTGTGTGCGTCGCACGGGTTTTTCTTTCCGTTTTGTTCATCATCTCTACAAATGAATTCCTACTCTATTATCTTCTAGAAAAATGTTTCTCATCATTATTTGTTAATCCGATCATCATAAATGACTTAAATTATGATCTATAATCAACTATCACACTTTGTATTGTTTTCGTCAAATTTCTCCTTCGATCCTTTATTCTTGATCTCTTTATTCTTCTTTCCCATACTGATAAAATTCTTCTCTTTATTATCAGTCTAAACACGATTAAAACATTTATTCATAGTTCTCGTTTAAAAATACAAAACTGTTCATGATTAGTTCCTTATGTCTTATATTTTAGATATCAGGTAAAAACTGACAAGTTCAACCGTATGTGTTTCATGCAGTTTTCTTTTACCTTGTTTAAAATTTAAACATTTCACTAGAAAATACATTATAAAATAAATTTATAATTTAATAAAGATTACAGCTTTTGTGTTGACTTCTCGTCTTCGGTCAAGCAACGTCTAATCTTTTACACTCGATCGACTTTCCTATTGTTGACTACAGTTAGAATATTTCGTTAGAAATCATTTTTAATTCTCTTTTTAAATTAAATTAAATTTAATTTAAAATTTCAGTTTCCGTGTTTCTTTATTTTAAATCTCAGTTCTTGACAAACTGCATTTCATCCTGATTCACTTCTTTTCTTTCTCTATTTAAATAAAAATTATATTTTATTTAAATATTTATTTTAACTATTTATATAAACCTTATTTAATTTAAAAACTAGTTTTAAATTAAAAATATATTTAAAAATCTTCATTTAAACATCATTTAGTCAAAGTACCACATTGGCAAAGTACCACTTTCAAAAACACCGGCGCCCCCTCACGAAAACAAGCCCAACCCTCACGATTTTGTAAAGTACCACCCTTGCCTTAGCCACCTACCAAGTGATCCAGTACCATGTTCTGGCCCCCATGATTTCTACACCGATCAGCACAAAATCTTGAGATCCCATCAGTACCAAGTTCAACAAGTGGTAGTACCACTTCAACACAAATTGCCACTATCCTCTTTCTCTTGTACACGCACACTAGTGCACGTGCACCATGGTTCTGACCTTCCTAACACCGCCATGATGACGTCCTCACACCAGAAAGTCATCGGAGATCACCCCCAAGCCATCGGACAAGCCACAGCAACCACCATCCAACCTTTCACCTCTCCATCATCTTTAAACCAAAACACAGTCCTCGAGCACCACCAAGAATGGTCCTTCCCCGACCACTTCCGACCACCATCAGGCACGCCACTACCACCACGTTGAAGGTGAAACCCGTACGCTTCCCCTGACCGAAATCCAGACCACTCGAACCATGGTAGGCCCCACACGATGCGCTCAAAATCCATGAACCCAAAAGCAGACAAAAACCTAAATCTATCTCGTTCTCATCATCCCCTCATTTGAAAAATCATCTAGTATTTTTCCTAGCCTACTGGGACTCAGATGAAGCTTCACCGTCGACTCCATCCCTTCCGATCAACTGGATGGTCGGAATTTGCCCCAGGTACAAATTTTGGCCATCACAGGATTTCTCACGATTTGGGTATTTAAAAATCATGATTTTACGTTTAAAAATCATGTTTTCGAACTTTGGTTGCATCTGTAAACTCAAATCAAGTTTTTATGATGTTTGAAAATCAAATTTGATTTTTATGAACCAGAGAGCTTCCCTGTTGATTTCTGTTTAGGGTTTTTGGCATTTTGTTTGATTTTTGAGCATTTTCATAACTATGTAAAGGTTTAAACCATAATATGCCACTCCATTCTAATCTATTAACGTAAACTTCCCTGATCCAGTTTGATTTTTAAATGTTCATCCAAGGAATACAGGGTCTGTCTGTAACACCCCACATCCGTTAGTGTCACTCACAAAGGGAATGCACTAAGTTCTGTGGAGCATTTAGGGTAAAAGATGCAGATAAATTACAAGACAGTCAGAAATTAAACAGCGGAAAATAAAACTTTGCTTTATTGATAAAATAGTTTGTACAATGGTTTCTTTACAATATCAGGGTACCATCTGTCTTACAAAATAAAGAAGCATAAAAACAACATTTATATTCCCTGATTTTAGCAAGAGCCAGCCATAGCATCTGAAAAGAGAATCCAAGAAAACTTCGACAAATCTTCAAGCTGGAAAGGGTGACAGTCCAACTTAGCCTGAGCTAAACTATTCCCTCCTTTACTACCTGGGGGGGGGGGGGGAGGAAATGGAAGAAAAGAAGACAAAAAAAAAACAGAGTCAGACATAAAGCCTGAGTAAGTTCAGTAACTTCTAGCACGTAAACATAGAAAACAAAACGACATGAATTAACTGAATACAAGATAACACCATGATGATAGGGTCAGCAAGATTAGACAAGATCAACACAAGATATGCTAAAATAAGATAAACTGGATGTTCTCTAATACTTTCGCCGCTTCACCATTTCCTTGTTATACAGATTTCTATTATCTCTGCACCAGCTAATTAATGTCCCAACTAGTAACGCTAACGTGATCCCAATCCCTGTATTTTCCAATGCCTTCAGGCATCCATTTATTTATTTGTTACCTAGATTTAATCTAGTGTTTTCTACCAAGTGCCTTCTAGATTCAACTAGAGTTTACGCTGTCTGCTGAACGCTTCTCGGATTCAGGATTTATGCCTCCTAGTTCAACTAGGAATTATGCTACCTGTCGAACGAGGCCCCCAAGTCTAGGACACACTACCTAGAGTGGTATATGTTCCTATACTTCCCCACGCATGTATCGCGAATCGTTACCGCTTGTCTAGATGCACATGCCCTGTAATGTGCGGTCCGAGTCCTGTGACAGGGCAAATCAAGGAATACAGAACTCGGTCGGGAGCTTTCAGATATCTGCCGATGCAGATGCTAAGGTCTGTTTTTATTCCAGTGGCTATGGTCCCACTTTACCCCTCCCTCAACTAATGAAAGGCACACCTTGTAAAATGAGAACTATATGCCGGCCCCCGGTGCCCCACCATCCTATGGACATCCTCACCCATAACTAGATAGCAAGTATATGGTCTTTTGGAGTTCTCCGCCTTTCCGCTTCACGTATCTCGATTAAGATGGATGGTAGACGACGAGTCGCTATCACAGGGCTACCGTTTGCTCGCCGAATCACGTCGGTCCAACCTAGTCTTTAGGTTGCCATGTATTGCAACCAAGGCATACCCCTGGTTCTTCTACGCAGACCTTAACCTCTGTGGGCCCAGGCGGATCATCTGCAGCCTCACAGAGGGATACCAAGAGTACCCTCACGTCCCCTCGAAGCCTCGGGCTTCGTAACCCAATACGTTGGAGCCTTCTTTTTAATCAGACGGACGTTCGCTCCTCCTCGTGTTATACTAAGAATTACTACTTAGTTTTGTCAACTAAGATTTACCATTTAGTTTCCAGAATCATTGTTTTCTTAACTAAGGTTTACTACTTAGTTCTCTTTCCCGTCAATTTGGATTGGTTAAGTGTCATTAGTCAATTCGAGCCAACTTAACCCTCTTCATTCGTCCTGTTAAACTGGTTAAGTGTTATCAGTGATTCATGATGACTTAACCCTACCACAAACTAAGTTATGTTTTTTAAGTATTTCTTATTACTTAACCCTACCCGTTCATCCTGTATTGGTTAAGTGTTCCTTTTTAACTTAACCCTGCCCGTCTGTTTTAACTAACATTTTGTTAATGGTTAAGTATTATCCCTTCATGTTTTAGACTTAACCCCATTCCTTTATCACAACCTGATGGTTAAGTGTTCAGGTTTACTTAACCCTACGGTCTAGCCCAGCTGACATATTAAATTGGCTAAGTGTATTAGATTTTACTTAACCCCAACCTCTAGTCTAGTTAACATATTAATTTGGCTAAGTGTATTAACTTTACTTAACCCCTACAAGTCTCGTTTTGCTACCTTGAGTTTGGTTAAGTGTCTCTATGGACTTAGCCCTCCCATTCTAGCTTAACTGTGTTAAGTTGGTTAAGTGTTCCTATGGACTTAACCCTCCCACTCTAGCTTAACTGTGTTAAGTTGGTTAAGTATTCCTATGGACTTAACCCTCCCATTCTAGCTTAACTGTGTTAAGTGTCAGTCCGAACCTAACCCCACCCATCAGTCTAGTTATCAGGTTGAACTGGTTAAGTGTCTTAGTTAACTTAACCCTACCATTCTTGTTCTAGATTTAACTAAATAAATTAAAGCCGCTACCACTCCATTAGACAGGTATTGTTGCGACTACTGGATGTGCCGGTTGGTTCCGGGCAGGTTTACATCGCAACTCAGTCTAACCTCGGGTTAGCCATATTCGTGTTTTCTAAGTTCAAAGGGTTTGATTAATTTTCATATCAGTTTGGTTTTAAAAGTAACCATCCCTTCCGTCGGATCAGTTAGGGATAGCCAGGGAGAGCAGGAAACTTGTATTTTCCAAACCCAAGCCTAGACACTATCCTCTCTGTCACCCTAGAACTTTCTGGTGTTTCATTAAAAGAGATGTCTTTAATAAACTTTAATTTGTCTAAATTTATATTTCCTCATTCAGGCCAAATTCTATTAGTAAATTATTCCTAATTTACTTATTTCCCAATTACTCTTTTAATGTAAATTGTCTACATTCATACTTATGGCCCATTTCCCCTTCTGAATCGTATTTATGCTTTTTGGTATGTAAACTATACCAAATTTAGAGTCACTAACCATGATTTTGCTAAACCTGACAGTTATTCCCAATTATGGACAATTTCACATTTATGCCAATATACTTACCGTGCCAAATTAGCTAATCCAATTCTGATTCAACATTCTAATTCACGTCAAACTAGACTTATTACTTTAGTTCACTATTCATGTAAATGTTATATTTACACGTCAATACTAGATTCAAATTGCACATCTTATAATTCATGTCAAATTTATCCAATTTGCATTTCTATGAACAAGCCATAATAAATGTTCCCAATTTATGCCAATTTCCAAGTTAAACTATGTTTTTAGTAAATTTCATATTTTGCCCAAACCGCATTCCCACCGTTCGTATAATCGTGATTCAGTCTAGATTATAAATAAAGCTAGGTTCGTAGAAAATAGGGAATGAACCAAAGATGCTATGAAAAAGGATGGACATAATAACTGGCATAAAAAGGTGACGTAAGTTCAAGAACATGGGTAGACCTAACTTAATAGGTAAATTCCCAAGGTCTAAAACCAAGAATAGACAGAGAAGGTTCAAGAACATGGGTAGAACTAACTTAACAGGTAAATTCCCAAGGTCTAAAACCAAAGAAAACCCAGGACAGGCAGAATAAATAATCGGGTTTAGACCCAATCTCATAATCACAGAACTTAAGCAACACTTTCCTAGTCATGAATCATAGGTGTTTAATCACATATGTCCTTGTTATGTCATAGGCTATAGTTTATGTTTTCTAATCAAAGGCATAGGTTTAGTCAAGGAAATAATCCTCATAGTCACAGTCACAGTCATAGGCAATGTTCGTAGTCATAGGCAATGTCCATAGTCATAGGCAATGTTCATTGTCATAGGCAATGTTCATAGTCATAGGAAATGTTCATAGTCAAAGAGGCATATGGTTCTAAGGTCCATAGTTTCATAGTCACGGTCTTATTTGTCCTTGAATCATGACAGTTCTTAATTAGGTCCAAAGAGATAGACACATATTCGAATAGAAAGATTTGGCATATTCTTTTATTCCTTTAATTTCATGTCATGAATAGAGAAAAACGTTCAAATCTAAAAAGTAACTGACTTACAAAGATTAGATTAGAATAAAAAGATGGCGTTGCTATGATTCGTAGAAAAACAGTCGTTCGAATCTTCACTTGAATTCTAGCTTGAATCTCCTCTTTGAAAGTCTTTGAGCAGCACCTCCTCGTCTTGATTCATTTTATATGTATTATTTTATTTATTATTTGATTAAGAGGAGGAGAGGAAGCCATGTTCACTAAGAATCTTTGCAACATAAGGGTAGAGAAGAATTGTGAATAGAGAAGGAGTCTAGGGCTGTTTATATAGCGTAGAAGTCAACGAATCTGGCCAGGATGGCGTCCGAATACAGAAGAATGAACCAGGTGCAGAAAACAGGAAAAAGCAGGGGGGTCGACCCTCAGGTTGAATACCCATTCGACCTGGGTGCCTTGGGCGGGAAAATTCCCGCTCAGCCCAATCTAGGTCCGATTTGAATTTTTGAACTTGACCCGTTTTGAATTTTGAACTTCGCTGAATCTTCCGGAGGCCATATCTCCCTCATACGGACTCCGATTTATGCAAACTTGGACTCGTTTTCATGCAGAATTCCGAGATGAACGCAATGGTGCAGCCGGTTTCCCTTGATTTTGATCTTAACTTTTAATTCTGCCTTGATTTGTGAATCTTAGCGTTACAGAATTACGGGGTGTTACATTCTCCCCCACTTAAAAGGATTTCGTCCCCGAAATCTCCAAGTTAGGAAGAATGTGTCCTATCATCCAATCACCCATCTACTCAACCATTCAACCACAGGCATTCATTTTCCTTAAAATATTTCTAATGCTTTCATGTTCATATGCATAGTGTGTGTATATGTCTTTATCTAATGCAAAATCAGGCGGTCTACTGATTCAGTTGACCTCCTTAATGCGAATCATGTCAGTGCCATGCGTCCAATCATGTCTGCAAGCATCCCTAGTTATGTAAATACTACATGTGTGCATAGCCATTCATCCATATGCAACATCCGTATGATCACATATCAAGTTCAACTTACAAACAAATACATATCTGTAAATGCAATATGAAAGCGTCTGAACTGATCTAGTGCCTAATACGTATGCATATGCATCCACAAGAAACCATTAGCAATCACTTGCAATCATCAACCATAACATGTTTCAAATACATGTTTACATCCATTGGCTTCTACCTAAGGATCGAAGATACGACCTAGGGGATATACTTTGGAAAGAGAGAAGCAATTATGCGTAAAGCTCCTACAAAAAGAAAATCAAGGAAGGTAAAGGGTATGTTGCTAGAATCTAGCCTTCTTGAGCCTTACTCCACTGTATCTTAACTAAATTTTACTTCACGATTGTGAAGTTTTCGTTCTCCATTTCCAAAATAAACAGATGTTAATCACGGTACCAAGTATATGTACTAAGATGATTAGAGGTCTCTCTCTTATCCACAATGCCATAACTATAAGGGTCGAAAGGTCACTACGTGTTTTGTTTTTTAGAGTGCGTGCCACAACTATTCATCTCTCACGCAAACCATCCTAGTCGAACTCGACATCCCTCAAGTACAAGCCCCAAAGGCCTAAACCAATATCAGACAAGCACCCAAGGAATCTCTTGTCCGAATTTAGACGATCTATGTGAGATGATATAAGCAAACTCGATAGCTATTCTCAAATCCCTACTAACCAAAAATAAACTGGTCAGACCACCAACTGGATTCGAGACTCTAGTTGGATCTTTCTACTATACAAGTACTATGGTGCAGAGACTCAACTATTGAAGTGGATATGAACAAACGCGAAGCGCTAAAACCAAAGGGAAGAGTACTACCAGCAAAACTAGATTCTTCCAACAGAACTTTACTACCTTTCTCCTAGGTACGCTTGGTGGTGAAAGTATGTTCTTTCCCTTCTGAAAATCTTGTTCCTCGTTCTTGCCCTATCATACCCTAGTAAAGATACTTCCTCTTGTCTTAGGTTTTATAATTTCTTCCTCCTTTGTGTGCTAAGTCTACATCCATGAATTCCTCATCCTAAGGTTATGCTCCTTAGCCAAACTCCTCATCCCCTTCCGTGTGTAGTCATGTTGACAAATCTCTCGAAAACTGCCGACACCGTCCGAAAAACCCTATAAGCTTCGAAAGAAAACTGCCCATAGATGAAACATCTACGACTATGGATGGAAGCCGGGCACTACTTTGCCCTTCGATGAGGTTACCTCCCAGAAACCCAGGAGCCCCAGAGACTCAAGAAAGAAGGAGACAAGAATTTAAACATAGGAAGAGAAGATAGTGCGTATGGCTTTGGGGAATATGTCTTTAAAACAAATCTTTTCTCTTGAAAATGCTTCTTTAAAAACCGTTTTGAAAATAATTTTTCAAATCCTTTATCTGATCTGGTAACCTTCAGCTCTGATACCATGTGTAACACCCCACATCCGTTAGTGTCACTCGCAAAGGGAATGCACTAAGTTCTGTGGAGCATTTAGGGTAAAAGATGCAGATAAATTACAAGACAGACAGAAATTAAACAGCGGAAAATAAAACTTTGCTTTATTGATAAAATACTTTGTACAATAGTTTCTTTACAATATCAGAGTACCATCCGTCTTACAAAATAAAGAAGCATAAAAACAACATTTATATTCCCTGATTTTAGCAAGATCCAGCCATAGCATCTGAAAAGAGAATCCAAGCAAACTTCGACAAATCTTCAAGCTGGAAAGGGTGACAGTCCAACTTAGCCTGAGCTAAACTATTCCCTCCTTTACTACCTGGGGGGGGGGGGACGGAAGAAAAGAAGACGAAAGAAAAACAGAGTCAGACATAATGCCTGAATAAGTTCAGTAACTTCTAGCACGTGAACATAGAAAACAAAATGACATGAATTAACTGAATACAAGATAACACCATGATGATAGGGTCAGCAAGATTAGACAAGATCAACACAAGATATGCTAAGATAAGATAAACTGGATGTTCTCTAATACTTTCGCCGCTTCGCCTTTTCCTTGTTATACGAATTTCTATTATCTCTGCACCAGCTAACTAATGTCCCAACTAGTAACGCTAACGTGATCCCAATCCCTGTATTTTCCATCGCCTTCAGGAATCCATTTATTTATTTGTTACCTAGATTTAATCTAGGGTTTTCTACCAAGTGCCTTCTAGATTCAACTAGAGTTTACGCTGTCTGCTGAACGCTTCTCGGATTCAGGATTTATGCCTCCTAGTTCAACTAGGAATTATGATACCTATCGAATGATTCCCCCAAGTCTAGGACACACAACCTAGAGTGGTATATGTTCCTATACTTCCCCATGCATGTATCGCGAATCGTTACTGCTTGCCTAGATGCACATGTCCTGTAATGTGCGGTCTGAGTCCTGTGACAGGGCAAATCAAGGAATACAGAACTCGGTCGGGAGCTTTCAGATATCTACCGATGCAGATGCTAAGGTTTGTTTTTATTCCAGTGGCTATGGTCCCACTTGACCCCTCCCTCAACTAATGAAAGGCACACCTTGTAAAATGAGAACTATATGCCGGCTCCCGGTGCCCCACCATCCTATGGCCATCCTCACCCATAACTAGATAGCAAGTATATGGTCTTTTGGAGTTCTCCGCCTTTCCGCTTCACGTATCTCGATTAAGATGGATGGTAGACGACGAGTCGCTATCACAGGGCTACCGTTTGCTCGCCGAATCACGCCTGTCCAACCTAGTTTAGAGTCACTAACCATGATTTTGCTAAACCTGACAGTTATTCCCAATTATGGCCAATTTCACATTTATGCCAATACACTTACCATGCCAAATTAGCTAATCCAATTCTGATTCAACATTCTAATTCACGTCAAACTAGACTTATTACTCTAGTTCACTATTCATGTAAATGTTATATTTACACGTCAATACTAGATTCAAATTGCACATCTTATAATTCATGTCAAATTTATCCAATTTGCATTTCTATGAACAAGCCATAATAAATGTTCCCAATTTATGCCAATTTCCAAGTTAAACTATGTTTTTAGTAAATTTCATATTTTGCCCAAACCGCATTCCCACCGTTCGTATAATCGTGATTCAGTCTAGATTATAAATAAAGCTAGGTTCGTAGAAAATAGGGAATGAACCAAAGATGCTATGAAAAAGGATGGACATAATAACTGGCATAAAAGGGTGACGTAAGTTCAAGAACATGGGTAGACCTAACTTAATAGGTAAATTCCCAAGGTCTAAAACCAAGAATAGACAGAGTAGGTTCAAGAACATGGGTAGACCTAACTTAATAGGTAAATTCCCAAGGTCTAAAACCAAAGAAAACCTAGGACAGACAGAATAAATAATCGGGTTTAGACCCAATCTCATAATCACAGAACTTAAGCAACACTTTCCTAGTCATGAATCATAGGTGTTTAATCACAGATGTCCTTGTTATGTCATAGGCAATAGTTTATGTTTTCTAATCAAAGGCATAGGTTTAGTCAAGGAAATAATCCTCATAGTCACAGTCACAGTCATAGGCAATGTTCGTAGTCATAGGCAATGTCCATAGTCATAGGAAATGTTAATAGTCATAGGCAATGTTCATAGTCATAGGAAATGTTCATAGTCAAAGAGGCATATGGTTCTAAGGTCCATAGTTTCATAGTCACAGTCTTATTTGTCCTTGAATCATGACAGTTCTTAATTAGGTCCAAAGAGATAGGCACAGATTCGAATAGAAAGATTTGGCATATTTTTTTTCCTTTAATTTCATGTCACGAATAGAGAAAAACGTTCAAATCTAAAAAGTAACTGACTTACAGAGATTAGATTAGAATAGAAAGATGGCGTAGCTATGATTCGTAGAAAAACAGTCGTTCGAATCTTCACTTGAATTCTAGCTTGAATCTCCTCTTTGAAAGTCTTTGAGCAGCACCTCCTCGTCTTGATTCATTTTATATATTATTTTATTTATTATTTGATTAAGAGGAGGAGAGGAAGCCATGTTCACTAAGAATCTTTGCAGCATAAGGGTAGAGAAGAATTGTGAATAGAGAAGGAGTCTAGGGCTGTTTATATAGTGTAGAAGTCAACGAATCTGGTCAGGATGGCGTCCGAATACAGAAGAACGAACCAGGTGCAGAAAACAGGAAAAAGCAGGAGGGTTGACCCCCAGGTCGACTACCCAGTCGACCTGGGTGCCCCTGGTCGACTACCCAGTCGACCTGGGTGCCTTGGGCGGGAAAATTCCCGCCCAGCTCAATCTGGGTCCGATTTGAATTTTTGAACTTGACCCGTTTTGAATTTTGAACTTCGCTGAATCTTCCGAAGGCCATATCTCCCTCATACGGACTCCGATTTACACAAACTCGGACTCGTTTTCATGCAAAATTCCGAGACGAACGCAATGGTGCAGCCCGTTTCCCTTGATTTTGATTTTAACTTTTAATTCTGCCTTGATTTGTGAATCTTTGCGTTACAGAATTACAGGGTGTTACACTGTCACAGCAACAGCTAATAACTTTTCCAACTCTTGGTACTTGAGGTTTTTAATTAAAAATCAATGATATCAAACCAAGTCAGTCATCACCACTATACTACTTGAATACACACAACACAATGGTTCAAGTCCTACCTATAATTCCAACAGCAAAAAGAAGGAAATTGCAGAAAATTTAAAACAGGAAGTTACGGATCAGTTTTACTCACCAAATATTTGCTCGAACCCCTTAGTTTTACTTCTCCTTTATTGATCAAACTAAGGTGTTTGTATTGTGTGAAATATGTGTGTTTAAGGCCCTATATATAGTGGTAGGAAACTATAAAATATTGGTGTATTAAAACTGTTTTGCAAAAGAGAAAAATCTGTTTTCAAATTTTTGAAAAGTGACAAATCAAAATATATCTTTTCTCTTACTATATCTAAGTACAAAAATCCTGGTTCACATGGCTTATGTCAGCTCCTACCTCCTCCTAAAACACCTATGCAACTACCATATGACCCCATTGGCTTCTATGACAAATCACACATAAATGCTTATGATATTTTCACAATCTTCCTTGGTTTTTCAAAAAAATTCAACATCATTTTGTATCATTTCATATCAGTTTTTGCATAGTATTTCCAAATCAAAATCTCTCATGACATTTTGATTTAACAACAAAAGTATATAACATCAATACCATCCTTGCAAGGTTGGCAAAATCTGAAAATATTGTACCATGAAAATCTATTTCATATGATGGAAAGACATAGAGAAATGCTTAGAACATCAATGGGTTTGGACTCTACTAGTGCCGGTAAGATCCATGAGATATAAGCATGATTCTTGTAGATCTTTGTGGTACATGCTCATTGACAAATTGTCCAAAATTTTGAAAAATGGAGCAAGCATTATATTTTCAGAAAATAAGTTGGAAAGAAAGAAAAGAAATGCAAAACTGAAAATACCTTTATTTTAAAATGATCATGCTATGTGCAAAATCCTTGCCTTGAGAATCTTAGTTGATGGTATGATCTAAGGTGTAGTAACTTCATGAATAAGGTCATGAAGTGAAATAGAAATTCGACAATTCAAGTTCTCTTTTCAATGTATATGCAAGTTCAAATGAGATTTTATCACATGTATGATGTATGTGATACATGAATGAAAACATGATTTGAAAAGGCGATTTTTGACTATACCTGATCTTATGCCAATGCAAATATCTTTTTAGTTGCAATCAAATCTATGAGCTCATGAATTTACAAAGAGATGAGACAATACATGTTTTCAATTTTAATGCATATAAAAATTCAAATATTTTATTACATTTGTATGAGAACAAAGGGATGTTTAATCATGTTTTTAGGAAAGAGGCTTTAAGGTTTCAAAACAAAAGGGTTTTGTCAAAATAAGGGTTTTAAAACTTTTGGAAACATGAAAAAAAAAATTGCAAAAGAATATGGCATTTCATGTTTATATTGATGTTAGTGCACAAGTGGCTTTTGAACTTGTATTGATAAAAAAATTTTGGCTTTGGCATGTTTTAAATTCAAGTATTAAAAACTTTCAAATCTAATTTTACAAAAACTCAAATTATAAAATACTTTGAAAATGAACAAAACATATAAAATAAGATGGCATTACCAATACATGCTACATAAAAGTGTTATCATTCAAACATGTATGAAATCAATTTCAACAAACGCTATTAAACATATGCTATTATACATGGATGAGTAAAAATGGTTTTTAGCAAGTGTTGTGCTACATATCAGTACATGCTATCATACACAAATTAACATGTTTTGAAATTATAAAGACTGGATTTTAAATCGTATCTGTAAATACGTACTCACGATCAATCATTATCTGTGTCAGTGCTGTGTAAAAAGTCCGGGTCATTACATTCTACCCCCCTTGTAAAAATTTCGTCCCCGAAATTTGTAAGTAGTAGATTAGAGCTATCGACACACACATCAAAAATATCCTATTCAAAACCTAAAATATTCGTCTAAATTCCCTCTTTTACTCATCGGTCAGTTTACTTAACTTTGTTAAGTATTACCCCAAAATCTTTATTCACGTACTTGACGATCTCCATTTCGGGATTCACAAATCTGATTTTAATTTCATAAATCGACCAATTCACTTTTTCTGGGTCCATATCCAGTAAACCCTCCAGTCCAGCCCTCATTTCAGGAAATCCAAATTTTACTTCAATTTAGAATTCTAACTCGATTTCCGGTATCAATATGAGTGGATATTATTCCAACCATATCTAATTTATCTAGAGGATGACCCTAATTAATTAACACCTTTTATCCTGCCGGACTGGTACAACTTCCCCCACAGTCTCTCCTTGATCCTGGGATCCAGTATTATGACCAGTAGTGGTGGATGACCTTCTAGCTCGACCTCTTCGTCCTTGGTTACTCATCTTAATCACCTGAATATAACAGGTCGTCAATCCAACCTCGATCGGATATAACTAACTTAGGTATACCATCCAAGTTGATTTATTTTAAATTCATTTTAAATTTTATATAAAAATACGCACTCTCATACTCACCCAAAGCTTAGGTAATCAGTAACCTAAGCTCTGATACCAACTGTAACGACCCAACTTTCGAACACATCGGAAGTCGTGCCATTAATAAGAATAAGAATAGATAGAAGATAAAAATCACAGAACATCAGAATCTCACAACGGAATTTTCACAAAAGATAATACTTTAATATTACACAGCGGAATATATTACATCAGAACATTATAGGACTTGTGACACAAGTCATTCATAGTACATCAGTAATTATACATATCATAGATGATCAACTGACGGACTTAATTATACAGTAGATAGATGGACCAACACACAGCAAAATCTTCATTCCAGCTTCACAAGTTTATCCAAATCCGGATTCACTTGTCTATTCATAATAAGCGTTATGAATACCCAAGAGTTTGAGGGAAACACAGAAAAATAAACTCCGGGTCAGTCACGGGACTGGTATGAGTAAACAGTTTTAAAACAAATAAAAATATCTCATAACACCACGCCGTAAATACGGAACGGGTTTTTACCTTATGAGATCAAAAACACTTTGTATACTAGAAATCAGATATTATCACAGTGTCTAGGTGTCTTTACAAACAATTTAGAATCTAGAAGAATGCTTGCATCTCACATTCTCCTATATAGTATACAAATAAAAACCGCTTGGCGCTTAGGGAAATTGGATTTCCAACTATGACAAGGTATGGGACCACCTTCCGCTGATGTATCTCAAGAGGCCAATACATCTGGGTTCAACAAGAACGTCTTGCAACCCGGCCCTCACATGACCGACAACTCATTTCGCTTGAGTATATCGAATGTATATCACCAATGGTTGTGTACGGCAACCATTCCCGACTGGGCAGAATCGATAGACTAAGAAACAAAAGGAATTTCTCTAGATAGGTGATGCTACACTCTAATGGGAGCGACCCACTTAGCCATGCTGCCTGCCCGATTTTTGCCATTTCCTGGGTGTTAGGCTTGAGGCTAGACTTACGTCCATCATCACTGGTTTATTCCTCTGAATGCCACATCGTCAAACCCGTCAAATCACAAATTGATCTTGCCAAAACTGCGGGTATAAACCTAAGAGAAACGAATTCCTCCGCCACCAAACAAAATTTTTAAGAGGCCAACTTACGCGATCTATTAGGTATACTTTGTCAGACATTCGTCCATACAAGTTGTCCTAGGACTGGACAAACCGAAGGCACTATTCAAAAATAGTCCTTGTATATCACCGTCTTCAATTTAACAATCTCTGACGCGTGGCGTATAATCAAATCAAAGTGAAATATTTATTTCGGCATCTTTGAAATGATTAACGAATATTTTTCTCTTTAATTTATAAAACTAACAAGATTATAATCTAATCTGCATATACAGTTATAGTCAAACCAAACAGTATATAATCATCTTGTCAATATCTGATATATTGATCATCTTTTCAAAACGGTCAATTTTAGTGTGTGCGTCGCACGGTTTTTTCTTTCCGTTTTGGTTATCATCTTTACAAATGAATTCTTACTCTATTTTCTTCTAGAAAAATGTTTCTCATCATTATTTCTTAATCCAATCATCATAAATGACTTAAATTATGATCCATAATCAACTATCACACTTTGTATTGTTTCCGTCAAATTTCTCCTTCGATCCTTTATTCTTGATCTCTTTATTCTTCTTTCCCATACTGATAAAATTCTTCTCTTTATTATCAGTCTAAACACGATTAAAACATTTATTCATAGTTCTCGTTTAAAAATACAGAACTGTTCATGATTAGTTCCTTATGTCTGATATTTTAGATATCAGGTAAAAACAGACAAGTTCTACCGTATGTGTTTCATACAGTTTTATTTTATCTTGTTTAAAATTTAAACATTTCACTAGAAAATACATTATAAAATAAATTTATAATTTAATAAAGATTACAGCTTTTGTGTTGACTTCTCGTCTTTGGTCAAGCAACGTCTGATCTTTTACATTCGATCGACTTTCCTTTTGTTGACTACAGTTAGAATATTTCGTAAGAAATCATTTTTAATTCTCTTTTTAAATTAAATTAAATTAAATTTAAAATTTTAGTTTCTGTATTTCTGTATTTTAAATCTCAGTTCTTGACAAACTGCATTCCATCCTGATTCACTTCTTTTCTTTCTCTGTTTAAATAAAAATTCTATTTTATTTTAATATTTATTTTACCTATTTATATAAACCTTATTTAATTTAAAAACTAGTTTTAAATTAAAAATATATTTAAAAATCTTCATTTAAACATCATTTAGTCAAAGTACCACATTGGCAAAGTACCACTTTCAAAAACAACGGCGCCCCCTCATGAAAACAAGCCCAGTCCTCACGATTTTGTAAAGTACCACCCTTGCCTTAGCCACCTACCAATTGATCCAGTACCATGTTCTGGACCCCCTGATTTCTACACCGATCACCACAAAATCATGAGATCCCATCAGTACCAAGTTCAACAAGTGGTAGTACCACTTCAACATATATTGCCACTTTCCTCTTTCTCTTGTACACGCACACTGGTGCACGTGCACCATGGATATGACCTTCCTGACACCGCCACGACGACGTCCTCACACCAGAAAGCCATCGGAGATCAACCCCAAGCCCTCGGTCAAAAGCCACAGCAACCACCATCCAATCTTTCACCTCTCCATCATCTTTAAACCAAAACACAGTCCTCGAGCGCCACCAAGAATGGTCCTTCCCCGACCACTTCCGACCACCATCAGGCATGCCACCACGACCACATTGAAGGTGAAACCCGTACGCTTCCCCTAACCAAAATCCAGACCACTCGAACCATGGTAGGCCCCACACGACGCGCTCAAATTCCATGAACCCAACAGCAGACAAAAACCTAAATCTATCTCGTTCTCATCATCCCCTCATTTGAAAAACCATCTAGTATTTTTCCTAGCCTACTAGGACTTGGATGAAGCTTCACCGTCGACCCCATCCCCTCCGATCAACTGGATGGTCGAAATTTGGCCCAAGTACAAATTTTGGCCATCACAGGATTTCTCACGATTTGGGTATTTAAAAATCATGATTTTACATTTAAAAATCATGTTTTCGATCTTTGGTTGCATCTGTAAACTCAAATCAAGTTTTTATGATGTTTGAAAATCAAATTTGATTTTATGAACCAGAGAGCTTCCCTGTTGATTTCTGTTTAAAACA
The DNA here is from genome assembly GCA_030737875.1 of Allium sativum. Lineage (NCBI taxonomy): Eukaryota > Viridiplantae > Streptophyta > Magnoliopsida > Asparagales > Amaryllidaceae > Allium > Allium sativum. The sequence continues at coordinate 277,190,648 of CM060923.1, forward strand.
ACAGTAAGGGTTTTTGGCATTTTGTTTGATTTTTGAGCATTTTCATAACTATGTAAAGGTTTAAACCATAATACGCCACTACATTTTAATCTATTAACATAAACTTCCCTGATCCAGTTAGATTTATAAATGTTCATCCAAGGAATACAGGGTCTGTCACAGCAACAGCTAATAACTTTTCTGACTCTTGGTACTTAAGGTTTTAATTAAAAATCAATGATATCAAGCCAAGTCAGTCATCACCACTATACTACTTGAATACACACAACACAATGGTTCAAGTCCTACCTATAATTCAAACAGCAAAAAGAAGGAAATTGTAGAAAATTTAAAACAGGAAGTTACGGATCAGTTTTACTCACCAAATATTTGCTTGAACCCCTTAGTTTTACTTCTCCTTTATTGATCAAACTGAGGTGTTTGTGTTGTGTGAAATATGTGTGTTTAAGGCCTTATATATAGTGGTAGGAAACTATAAAATATTGGTGTATTAAAACTGTTTTGCAAAAGAGAAAAATCTGTTTTTAGATTTTTGAAAAGTGACAAATCAAAATATATCTTTTCTCTTACTATATCTAAGTACAAAAATCCTGGTTCACATGGCTTATGTCAGCCCCTACCTCCTCCTAAAACACCTATGCAACCACCATATGACCCCATTGGCTTCTATGACAAATCACACATAAATGCTTATGATATTTTCACAATCTTCCTTGGTTTTTCAAACAAATTCAACATCATTTGGTATCATTTCATATCAGTTTTTGCATAGTATTTTCAAATCAAAATCTCTCATGACATTTTGATTTAACAACAAAAGTATATAAAATCAATACTTGCCTTGCAAAGTTGGCAAAATCTGAAAATATTGTACCATGAAAATCTATTTCATGTGATGGAAAGACATAGAGAAATGCTTAGAACATCAATGGGTTTGGACTCAACTAGTGCCGGTAAGATCCATGAGATATAAGCATGATTCTTGTAGATCTTTGTGGTACATGCTCATTGACAAATTGTCCAAAGTTTTGAAAAACGGAGCAAGCATTATATTTTCAGAAAATAAGTTGAAAAGAAAGAAAAGAAATGCAAAACTAAAAATACCTTTATTTTAAAATGATCATGCTATGTGCAAAATCCTTGCCTTGAGAATCTTAGTTGATGGTATGATCTATGGTGTAGTAACTTCATGAATAAGGTCATGAAGTGAAATAGAAGTTCGACAATTCAAGTTCTCTTTTCAATGTATATGCAAGTTCAAATGAGATTTTATCACATGTATGATGTATGTGATACATGAACGAAAACATGATTTGAAAAGGGGATTTTTGACTATACCTGATCTTGTGCCAATGCAAATATCTTTTTAGTTGCAATCAAATCTATGGGCTCATGAATTTACAAAGAGATGAGACAATACATGTTTTCAATTTTAATGCATATAAAAATTCAAATATTTTCTTACATTTGTATGAGAACAAAGGGATGTTTGATCATGTTTTTAGGCAAGAGGCTTTAAGGTTTCAAAACAAAAGGGTTTGTCAAAATAAGGGTTTTTAAATTTTTGAAAACATGTACAAAAATATTTGCAAAAGAATATGGCATTTCATGTTTATATTGATGCTAGTGCACAAGTGGCTTTTGAACTTGTATTGATAACAAAAATTTGGCTCTGGCATGTTTTAAATTCAAGTATTAAAAACTTTCAAATCTAATTTTACAAAAACTCAAATTCTAAAATACTTTGAAAATGAACAAAACATATAAAATAAGATGGCATTACCGATACATGCTACATAAAAGTGTTATTATTCAAACATGTATAAAATCAATTTCAACAAACGCTATCAAACATATGCTATTATACATGGATGAGTAAAAATGATTTTTAGCAAGTGTTGTGCTACATATCAGCAAATGCTATCATACACAAATTAACATGTTTTGAAATTATAAAGACTGGATTTTAAATCGTATCTGTAAATACGTACTCACGATCAATCATTATCAGTGTCAGTGCTGTGTAAAAAGTCCGGGTCATTACATCTATCTTAACTTTCTCATCCTCTTATTTCTTTCTATTAAAGATCTGTATTTTCATGCACTTTGGGTTGAATGTGTAGGATATTAGTCGGCTCAAATGGGTACGGATTTACGGGCCTCTACAGTTGGTATTAGAGCTATCAGTTTAGTAGTAAACTTGGCTCTGTGGCATAACTCCGTAGGGATAGGGTTAGTAACGCCCTAGATTGAGTTTGAGTGTATATACAAGAGAGCGTATGTGAAGGCCCGCCCCGCACCAGCCTGCATTTCCTCCTAAAGTGCGTTGTACACATGCCCGACTAGCATGGAACGGTCGTCAAAGAAAGGAAAGAAGGGAATTAACTAACGACGAACCTGTAGAATGTCTCACAGCGCATGGAACAAAATATAATAATAACATACTTGACATAAAACCGGCGAGACAGTACATAAGCTGATAACTAAAATCAACATCAACATCAGAGCAGCGGAAATCCAAATACAGCTTATAACAACTTTGCAAATTTACTGTCTCTAAACAAAAGAAAGCTAAAGTAGAAGATGCACCACTAATGCCCAAGCAGTGATCTTCAACAACACAGGGAGAATACTGTATATATATTACGTGGAAGCCCCCTGCTCGTCTCCGGATCATCTACCCGTGCATCACCAGCTAACCTGTCTCTAGTCTACTCGTGTGAGCACCCAGAGTAATAAGAAGAGACATAAAACTCTGGGTCAGACATAAAGCCTGGTATGAGCGATAAGCATCTAAATGGAACAATAACATGTATACTAAACCATACCTGAACCTGGACATGCAACCAAAGAGTTAGTACCACATACCGTACAATACTCTAAGGTGCCATAATAAATAGTGTAAAGAATACGGGGGTGGGATGTGCATGTCATAATGATGGCAAACAAATCATCCATAGCAACCATCCTCACATCTGTCACTCAGTGTGTAAAGCGTATGATGTCCACCACTGTCAATCACTAGACCCATCGAAGTAGTGACGGAGTTCGACTTGAACAACTACTGCTACTACCAAGCTTACCACATGGAGTCACGACCAAATCTTTACAAATGACCCCACTTCATTGGTTTATAGCCCTTTAGTCGTACCTAGGCCATTGTAGCCCTGAATTCGTTCACGTACCTCCCATACATAGTGATCCAAAGTCATAGAAATCGATAGCCCCTTGGCACACGTCCCGCATCAAAGCCCAATCATGAAGTGAACTCATCGGTTCCCAACTGGATCCTGAGCTCTAACTTCCCATATTGGACTACCTTTACATCTCGGGTTATTGGTCAATACTGGGTCGGGTCGGGTTCCTCTTCAAGCCATCGGTTCGGGTCGGGTCCTCTACTTTGAGTTGGTTCGGTTCGTAGTCTTCTCCTGTAGTGGTTCGGTTCGGGTCCACAGCGTCGCATCGGTTCGGGTCGGGTGCCCCAACTTGGGGTCGGGTCGGGTGCCATCTCCCATCCAGTCCATGTTTCTGCTCCGACCAGCTCCCTCGTTCTTCACATGCTCCGATCCGATCCCTCCTCCTTTATCTGATCTGATCCCAGTTGAGTTAGCGTGGCCTTCCTTTTTGCCTATTTTCTCAAGTGTCAGGTTCCGATCCGATCGAATCCCTTGCCCAGTTCAACTTATCCGATCCGAGCCACCATATCCGATCCGATCCGATCCGATCCTGCATTGTTTTCTGAAACTTTTCCAGCAAGTGCTATACGCCATTCGACGACGTTTTCGACCAATCTAACTATTCTAATCAATCACAAAACATGTTAAACAGTCATAGCAACATAGCAAACTAACCACAAACACCAAAACAATGAATTTACATGTCAAAATGGATCAAATCTACCCAAAACCCCATATTTTCCCTTAAGCATGTTTAAGCAAAACTAATCATAGGGTTAACAAAACTTAACCAAATTAAACCAAATTTCTACCAGAGGCATAAAATATTATTTTCGAATTTATAGATATTTTTCCAGAATTTATTAGTGTATAAATTCGCTAATCTTCACTAATTACCCTTAATTAACCGTAATTAGTGCAAAAACTATGCAAATCACTCACCTTGGCCACAAATAAAATTCTCAGAACTGAAACCTCGCTGATTTGGGTGAATACTGATGTCTAACAGTAGCTCTAACCTTGCTTTCGTGTTTCCTCTCCTTAATTTGATGTAGATTAAGCCAAAACTTGACTAGAAAGTGATTTGGGGATGTTTCTAGATGTTGGCAGCCATTGTTAGGGTTCAAGAATGAAAGAGGCGGCTGGAAGAAATGTTTTCTAACCCTAATCAGCCCCTATACATCTCCAATCCCGAAATCCCCTTTGGGCCTAGCTGCTAATTACCCGATTAAGCCCAATTAAGCTGTTTTTCACTATCTGAAACTTGTTTCAGCCATATCTCCCAAACCGTGAGTCCGTTTGGCTAATGTGACCACTCTAAGGATACGTAAACCATCATCCGGAGCCAATGGAAGTGGTTTCAGGTCAAAATTCCTTTCCAGTCAAAAGTTATGGCCAAAACAGTACCAACTAAGGGTAAAATAGTCATTTAAAAATCGACAAAAATCATGGACATGGGAAATGACCCCAATAGTCGTCTCCCAAGGTCACATGACCATACGACTTCATATGTGAAAGAAATAAATATTCTACGATCCTATGATGCGTAGAATGCGGGTCGTTACACTCTCCCCCCCTTAAGAAATTTCATCCCCGAAATTCCTTAACCTAAAACATACAAAGATCCCGCATGCCTAACAGCCACATACAACAATCAAACATGCAAAACAAGCAAACAAGCCTATCCTAGCATGCGGAAAACTAAATCAAAATTAAAATCTCACCAGGCAAAGAGTTCTGGATATGTCTTCCTAACGTTCTACTCTGTCTCCCAAGTGCAATCATTCTCGTCCTCGCCCCATTGAACCTTGACTAGCTTCACCGCCTTCCTTCGAAGTTGCTTCATGTCGTGCTCGACAATACGGACCGGCTTGCGGTTCCCAACCGCCTCGGGTTCTACTTCGAAGTCCTCTAACTATCAGGTGAAATAGTCATATATGGGTCGTGAACGAACTTCCTTAGTTGGGAAACATGAAATACGTTGTGAACTCCTGCCATCTTCTCTGCTAAGTCAACCCTATACGCCAAATTCCCGACTGATTCAAGAACAGGGAATGGGCCAACAAGTCTTGGTGCCAACTTGCCTCTCCTGCCAAATCGTATCACGCTCTTCAATGGAGAAATCTTGACAAACACCAAGTCACCAACAAAGAATTTTAAGTCTCTTCTCCTCTTATCAGCATAACTCTTCTGCCTATCTTGGGCAGCCTTCATTTGTTGTTGAATGATCTTGATCTTATCTGAAGTTTACCTCACCACATCTGGTCCAAGCATAAACTTCTCGCCAGTCTCTATCCAACATGATGGTGCGTTGCACAGTCTTCCGTACAGAGCTTCAAACGGAGCCATACCGATACTGGATTGGTAGCTATTATTATATGCAAACTCTACTAGATGCAAATGGTCATCCCATGATCCACCAAAATCCAATATACAAGCTCTCAAGAGTTCTTCCAAAATACGATTCACCCTCTCCGTCTGACCATCGGTCTGAGGATGATATGCGGTACTGAGATGTAATTCTGACCCTAGAGCTTCTTGTAAGCTCTTCCAAAACCACTAGTGAACAACGGGTCTCGGTCACTCACAATGCTTTTAGGTACTCCATGAAATCTCACTACCCACTTCATATACAATTCTGCTAACTTAGCTGTCGTTCTTGCCCATTTGACTGGTATAAATCTTGCACTTTTAGTCAATCGATCCACAATTACCCAAATGCTATCATGTCCCGATCTAGTCCTTGGTAAACCATCGATGAAATCCATCGAGACTTGCTACCATTTCCATTCAGGAATTTCTAATGGTTGCAACAACCCACTAGGCTTCTTTTGCTCGGCTTTGACTAGCTGGCAATTCGTGCATTTGGATATAAACCTCCCAATGTCTCTTTTCATCCCCTCCCAGTAGTAGGTCTGCTTCATATCTCGATACATCTTGCTACCAACGGGGTGTATAGTCAGTTTTGAGTGATGACATTCTCTAAGCACTTCATCTCTCAATCCATTGACATTGGGTACAACAAGATTTCCATTCTTTCTAAGCCTTCCATCTCGATCAAGCCCATACTTGTTCATCTCCTCATCGATACCCATCTCTAACTTGGATATGATTTCCAATAGGTTAGGATCGTCCCTTTGGCTGGAAACAATCCGCTCTATCAAAGTGGGTCTGATCGCCAAACTAACTAGCATGACTGGATCCAATTCGCACTTTGGTCTGAAATCAAACCCTGCGATATACTCCAGTTGCTTCCATTCAAGAAACATAGCCCCTAAACTGGCATGTCTCCTACTCAGGGCATCGGCTACCGCATTACCTTTCCCAGGTGTATACGCGATATCAAAATCATACGAAGCCAAGAACTCTAACCATCTCTGCTGACGGAGATTCAGATCTTTCTGAGAGAAGAGATACTTCAACGACTTATGATCTGTAAACAACTCGAATTTTTCTCCCAAGAGATAGTGTCTCCACATCTTCAACACGAACACGATCGCTGCCAATTCCAAATCATGGGTAGGGTATCTTCTCTCGTGCTGTTTCAATTGCCGACTTGCATAAGCTACAACCCTACCACCTTGCATCAATACAGCACCCAGTCCGGTACCACAAGCATCCGTGTATACCGTCATCTCTTCACTCCCCTAAGGAATAACTAACACTGGTGCGCTTGTCAACTTGTCCTTTAGACTCTTGAATGCATTCTCGCACCTTTCATCCCAGACAAAAGCTTGATTCTTCTTGGTCAACTGGGTCAATGGTGCTGCTATCTTGGAGAAACCTTGGATAAACTTACGATAATATCCAGCTAACCCCAAGAAACTTCTTGCATCTGTTGCATTCTTGGGCGTAGGCCAATCCTATACCGTAGCCACCTTCGCCGGGTCCACGGCAATACCATTCTTGGAAACAACATGACCCAAGAACCTCACTTCCCTCCTCCAGAAGTGACACTTAGAAAACTTTTCTTTCAATTGGTGTTTTCTCAACACCTTCATCACTATTCTTAAATGTTCCTTGTGTTCTTCCTCTGTCCTTGAATAGACCAAAATATCATCAATGAACACAAGGACAAACTTATTCAACTGATCTCTGAATACCCTATTCATAAGATCCACAAAATACGCTGGGGCATTGGTCAGCCCGAATGGCATGACCAACCACTCATAAAATCTAGACAGCGTTCGAAATGCCATTTTAGCTATACTCCAAGCTTCCACTCTAAGCTGATGAAAACCTGTCGCGAGATCCAACTGAGAAAATACTCTCACGCCACTTAACTGATCGAACAAATCATCTATCCACGGTAGAGGATACTTGTTCTTCCTCGTCACTTTATTCAACTCGCGGTAGTCCACACACAAACGAAGGAACCATCCGCCTTGGTAGCAAACACAATTGGTGCTCCCCATTCAGAAACACTCCTTCTGATAAATCGCTTCTTCAAAAGATCGCTGACTTGCACCTCGAGCTCTCGCTGCTCCCTTGGTGCCATACGACGAAGTGGCATCACTATAGGTCTGGCATCTTTTACCAAATCAATACGGAACTCAATCTCTCGATGTGGTGGAAGCCCGGTCACTTCTTCGAAAACATCCGGATACTCGCCAACCACGGGCAAACCTGACAACTCACTATGCGGAATGTCGAGGGAGTTTAGAAAACTAGACAATACCCCCTCACTGGGTAGACCACCAAACACTATCCTCCGCCCATCATCCACTCTAGCTGTCACCAAAAAGCCCTCACAGTCTACCACCACCCCGTATCTTTAGAGCCAATCTACTCCCAAAATAATTCCAAACCCAGTAAAGCCCAAAATAAAGCAATCACAAACAAACATGCATCCATGACACGATAAGACCACATTACGACAAATCATGTTAAGGCTAGTCGAACCACCAATCGGATTCGTCACTACTAAAGGTCTATCTACAATCTCGGGCTCCAATCCCAACCTATCTACCAGGTCACTAGATATGAAAGAACTGGAAGCTCCGGTATCAAACAAGACTCTAACAGGAACATCATAAACAGAAAGCATACCTTGAATGACGACATTCTTTCCTTTCTCTGCCGCAGTTGGGGCATTCGACGAAGAAGGAATAGCATTAAGGGCATATGCTTTCACCATTTGCTTTTCTTTGGGGGGTTGCGGACACTTGTCCTTGTGGTGTCCCATTTGGCCACAGTTGAAGCACTTCCTATCCGCTGGCTTGGCCCAACAATTACTAGCATAATGGCCCTTCTTTCCATAGCTGAAGCACTCAACATCTTTCTTATTCTTTTTCTTCTGGCCATCCTTAGTCTGACTCTGCTTTCTCTTATTCTGGGAACCACCCTTGCCTCCACCACTTGCTTGTGGCTTTGGCTCCTCTGAAGATGCAGCCTCAGTCTTCGGCTTAGGGTAGAGACTTTCTGATCTCAATGCTTTCCCCACAATCGATTCAAACGTCTCATCGATGTGGTTAATAAGCCTTTCCCCCAAGTACAGATCCAAACCAGTTATGAATTTCTCATTCTTCTTCTCGGTAGTATCAATAAGAGATAACCCATACTTCGACAAAGTGTCGAATTCAGCAATATACTCCGAGACAGCTCTGCCATTCTGCTTGAGCTCCAAGAATTTCTTAAACAACACTGACTTCTGAGCAGCTGGAATGAACTTCTCGCTAAAGCGAACCTTAAACTGCTCCCAAGTAATTTGATCTTCAGGGGTAGCCGCCTTTATAGCATTCCACCAATTCATTGCCCGCCCTTGCAGCTGACGGGACGCTAGCTTTCTCTTCATCGCATCCTCGATACCCAAATCCTCGAAGATACGTTCGCAACTATCCAACCAATCCTGAACATCCGTAGCCGACTCCGTTCCGTGGAACGGCTTCCCACCAAGGCTAGTATAATCCTTTTTCAGCTTGGCGAAGTCGACTCTCGGCGCCGGCACAATTGGACCACCACCATTTCCATCATTGGGAGCTACCCTCTGCACATCCCTAAGCATCTCTCTCATGAGGTCAGTAAACATCGTCCTCATGTCAGCAGTATTCCCATTATTGGCTCCCATACCGGTACCTCTAGCATATCGCCTCATCGTCAATCTGTAAAAGGAAATGATTAACAACCCCATAGTGGTGCTAGTGCAGTACGACTTCATCCTTATACTAGTAATAGTATATATATAGCTTTTGAAAACCAAGATAATCACAAAAAAGCTCTCTCGTATACGTATACTATCTCTCCTTGATAACTTCTCTAGGTTAAAAGTGTGACGGCCCGCCCCGCACCAGCCTGCATTTCCTCCTAAAGTGCGCTGTACACATGCCCGACTAGCACGGAACGGTCGTCAAAGAAAGGAAAGAAGGGAATTAACTAACGACGAACCTGTAGAATGTCTCACAGTGCATGGAACAAAATATAATAATAACATACTTGACATAAAACAGGAGAGACAGTACATAAGCTGATAACTAAAATCAACATCAACATCAGAGCAGCGGAAATCCAAATACAGCTTATTACAACTTTGGAAATTTACCGTCTCTAAACAAAAGAAAGCTAAAGTAGAAGATGCACCACTAATGCCCAAGCAGTGATCTTCAACAACACAGGGATAATACTATATATATTACGTGGAAGCCTCCTGCTCGTCTCCGGATCATCTACCCGTGCATCACCAGCTAACCTGTCTCTAGTCTGCTCGTGTGAGCACCCAGAGTAATAAGAAGAGACATAAAACTCTAGGTCAGAAATAAAGCCTGGTATGAGCGATAAGCATCTAAACGGAACAATAACAGGTATACTAAACCATACCTGAACCTGGACCTGCAACCAAAGAGTTAGTACCACATACCGTGCAATACTCTATGGTGCCATAATAAATAGTGTAATGAATACGGGGGTGGGGTGTGCATGTCATAATGATGGCAAACAAATCATCCATAGCAACCATCCTCACATCTCTCACTCAATGCGTAAAGCGTATGATGTCCACTACTGTCAATCACTAGACCCATCGAAGTAGTGACGGAGTTCGACTTGTACAACTATTACTACTACCAAGCTTACCACATGGAGTCACGACCAAATCTTTACAAATGACCCCACTTCATTGGTTTATAGCCCTTTAGTCGTACCTAGGCCACTGTGGCCCTGAATCCGTTTACGTACCTCCCATACATAGTGATCCAAAGTCATAGACATCGATAGCCCCTTGGCACACGTCCCGCAGCAAAGCCCAATCATGAAGTGAACTCATCGGTTCCCAACTGGATCCTGAGCTCTAACTTCCCATATTGGACTACCTTTACATCTCGGGTTATTGGTCAATACTGGGTCGGGTCGGGTTCCTCTTCAAGCCATCGGTTTGGGTCGGGTCCTCTACTTTGATTTGGTTCGGTTCGTAGTCTTCTCCTGTAGCGGTTCGGTTCGGGTCCACAGCGTCGCATCGGTTCGGGTCGGGTGCCACCCCTTCGGGTCAGGTCGGGTGCCATCTCCCATCCAGTCCATGTTTCTGCTCCGACCAGCTCCCTCGTTCTTCACATGCTCTGATCCGATCCCTCCTCCTTTATCCGATCCGATCCGAGTTCAGCTAGCGTGGCCTTCCTTTTTGCCAATTTTCTCAAGTGTCAGGTTCCGATCCGATCGAATCCCTTGCCCAGTTCAACTTATCCGATCCGAGCCACCATATCCGATCCGATCCGATCCTGCACTGTTTTCTGAAACTTTTCCAGCAAGTGTTTTACGCCATTCGACGACGTTTTCGACCAATCTAACTATTCTAATCAATCACAAAACATGTTAAACAATCATAGCAACATAGCAAACTAACCACAAACACCAAAACAATGAATTTACATGTCAAAGTGGATCAAATATACCCAAAACCCCATATTTTCCCTTAAGTATGTTTAAGAAAAACTAATCATAGGGTTAACAAAACTTAACCAAACTAAACCAAATTTCTACCATAGGCATAAAATATTATTTTCGAATTTATAGATATTTTTCCAGAATTTATTAGCGTATAAATTCGCTAATCTTCACTAATTACCCTTAATTAACCATAATTAGTGCAAAAACTATGCAAATCACTCACCTTGGCCACAAATAAAATTCTCAGAACTGAAACCTCGCTGATTAGGGTGAATACTGATGTCTAACAGCATCTCCAACCTTGCTTTCGTGTTTCCTCTCCTTAATTTGATGTAGATTAAGCCAAAACTTGACTAGAAAGTGATTTGGGGATGTTTCTAGATGTTGACAGCCATTGTTAGGGTTCAAGATAGAAAGAGGCAGCTGGAAGAAATGTTTTCTAACCCTAATCATCCCCTATACATCTCCAATCCCGAAATCCCCTTTGGGCCTAGCTGCTAATTACCCGATTAAGCCCAATTAAGCTGTTTTTCACTATCTGAAACTTGTTTCAGCCATATCTCCCAAACGGTGAGTCCGTTTGGCTAATATGACCACTCTACGGAATTGTAAACCATCATCCGGAGCTAATGGAAGTGGTTTCAGGTTAAAATTCCTTTCCAGTCAAAAGTTATGGCCAAAACAGTACTAACTAGGGGTAAAATGGTCATTTAAAATTCGACAAAAATCATGGACATGGGAAATGACCCCAATAGTCGTCTCCCAAGCTCACATGACCATACGACTTCATATGTGAAAGAAATAATTATTCTACGATCTTATGATGCGTAGAATGCGGGTCGTTACAGCGTATTTGTAGATTTTATATGAAAAATGTTTTGTATTGTGTTGTTTGATCAGCTCAAGTGTTCAAAAGCATTCTTCTTAACTTGTAATTTCGAGGACGAAATTCTTTTAAGGGGAATAGAATGTAATGTCCCAGATTTTTCAGTCATTTAAATGGAATATTTAAATCTATTTATATATTATATTGGAAATATAATGGATTTTATATCGAATTTTAATTATTAAAATGGAGTTCTATTATATATATTTATATATAATTATAAAACGAACTCGAAATGCTGCGGCAGTTCGTAATTTTCAAATTGAACTTCAACTGAATATACAGGATCCGATATAAGTCAGAATTCCTTGAAATAAGAACCGTTTGAATCTCTTAGATTATATTTTTCTAATGGAAGAGAAAAATGGAGATTTCGTATTATAAATTGCAAGTTACGTCCAATTCAAATTTTCAAATAATCGCTATGGAAATCGTTAATAAATTATAACAATTTAATAAATAAATAAAAATGGTATTTCTATATATTTGGATACCGTTTAACCAGAATCTCTGAATAATGAGTTTTAAAATATATTGGTTTATTCTGAAGCCGTAAAATATTTCATTTGGAGATATGCAATAATAATAATTTATTATTATTTAATATAATTTGTTTTTTATTTAATTATATTTTACCGGTATTATATAGGCCTCGAAAATGATTATTTTTCCAAACAACCTCCGTTTCTGACGAAACGAAGTTCATTGGAATGCGTACAATTAATTTTTGCTAGATTTCCAGTTTGGAGCTAAATTGAGTTGATTTGTTGGTAGACGAAATTTAAGGGTGAACCGATAAATTTAAATAACGCGGTTTTTGCAAACGGAGTCCGTTTTCAACGAAACCAATTCCATTGGGACCAGAATGTTGTAGCATAAACAATGTGTCCATTTTTATTGTGTTTGGAGCTGGCATAGGTCGGTGCAAATTTAGCAGAAAAATCAAATAACGTATAGAAATATAACCTAAACTATAACTTTAACTGCAAGGAAATACGGTCCAATTGTTTAGTATAAACGGGCGCACTCTATTTGTTTCTTGCTAATGCCATGGAATTCTTTTTCAATGCGGAAATTCAGCAGACCATACCACGAAAAGAAAACTCATGGCACACACCTACCATATTAAGCCATCCCTTCCACCTTAAGTTTCACGTCGCGTATGAAATGATTTTGCTCATATCCGATAGATTTTTTTTCACTTATAAATATAACTGTGTATCGTTCGTTCATTTCACCTCTTCCCAACACAACAAGAAATCTGCTGCAAAATAAACCGATACATTGTAAATTTCTTCTTGCTAGTAAAAACACACTCGATCCCCTTAACAAATGAAAGCACATATATAAATTACTATACAAAGCACGCATATTACAAGGGGACTGGATGGTTCGGTTTTCAAGAGGATGTCAGAGAAAACCCCGGCGATGGCCGGAGGGTGATTGAACGGGGATGGTCGGCGTCTGAAGTGAGAAATGACCAGTAGGGGGGTCTCGCCGGAGGACTAGGAAGTTGAAGAAAAGGAGATGGGAAGCAGTTGTTTGCAAAGAGGAAGAGAGAACAGTGGTGGTGCGTTTCGGCATGGGGTTCGGGACGTGAAAGTATGGAAGTTGTTCGAAGAAATAGGAGCGAAGTACATGAAGAAGTAGTTCGAAAGGAATAGAAATAGGTGAGGAAGATATACAATGTTTTAAATGTGCCCAATTTTTGTTTTAAACATGCCTAAGTCAGTTTAAAAGATGCCTAATTGTGGTAGTTAACGCAAGTTAGAATTAGTAAATAATATATTAGTATATAAGCCTAACAGAAAACTTTAAGTATGCCTAATCTATTTTCAAACTGTGTATTAGTCGGGTCTAACCAGAACATTTTGTGCCAAATGATAATTACAAGATGCCTGATAATTTATAGGTATAACGCGAGCATACTACAACAATAAGGTGAAAATGAAATCCTGTCTGGTTTGGGAAATTATTTGAATATGAATGATCATACACTTTCGTGCTTTACTATTTCTATTAGTGTTTAATTCCTATTTATATTTATATGTGACCGATCGTGTCTTTTACATCCATAACAAATTTAATAAAGATGGCCAATTTTATATTATAATGGGTTCATAAGCCTGTGTTGGTTAAAACGTGGGAAACATCCGCCTGTTTAAAATTTATAATAAAGTTGTTCACGTTTGAAATTTTATAATTTAGGAAATTAATATACACTTCTGTGTACTAATTAGTTGAGTATACCAGAGAATAAAATATTATCCATGTTGAATTAAAATAAAAAGTGAATAACATATTTAATTTGAAGCTGTGCCATATACACACAAAATCAGATTAAACAAGGAGCATTGGACCTATATCAGCAGATGAAAGATTTTGGAATGGGAACGGACGGAGTAAACGCAGCTGGAAGCATGTAAAACAAAATGTTCTGACGACGAATGAAAATTCAAGATGAGTTCAACTCACTCAGTTTATCCTCCTTATATTTTTATAAGTCGGTTTTTCATTTTTGTGTGCAGTGTTTGCTAATGTTTAATGATTTGATGACTGTTTGCTTGTGTGTTGAATATTTTTTATATTCATTGAATAAATTAAACGTTTGTTTAATTTAATTATATCGTTATTTTAACGATCTGATTCCAAACAAGGTAACTTACCTTGTTGGTTACGTTTATAGTAAGATAAACGTATAAAATGGATAATTGAATGCTTGGTTGGATGTTCTAAATTGTTTGTTGACTGTTATTGGCTGAACTGCTTTATTTCTGGTTATCGTAATGAATAAATATATTGTTGTATTAAATGTGAGATAACCCATTGTGATGCAGGGAAGAACAGGTTGGAGGGATCCAACCAGATTCCTCAAATTTTTCGTTTATATAAACTGTTAATCAATTTGACTGATTGTTGATTGTTGACCAAAATTCATCCCTTGTTTGATATTAACCAATCGGGTATATTGGTTGAGTAATTCTCGGCAGATGGCCTGTACATGAATCGTTTAATAGAAATTGATTTACCGTCAGGTAAATTGATAGAAAAAAGAAAGTTATAAAATTTGTTTTATAACTAGGGATAGATTTGAAATCTATTTTATACAGATTATTTTTAAATAAAGTTATTAAAGGAAATAAATAATTATTTTCACCTTGTTATTATAAAGACGAGTAGCAAGATTTGTGGGATAATGAGTTTTCTAAACAAGTGGGAAGAAATTAACCAAATGGTTAAGGGTTGAATTTATTGTTTAATTGAGATTATTTAATTTAATTAGATTATTAATTAAATTAAATAAAGTTATTTAACTTGATTAAAAGATAAGGCTAATGGAATTAGTTAACGGATTAACCTTGTTTTGAGATGACCGAGTCAACTACTTGATCGAGAATTGATGATTAGAAACAATTATTAAATTGTTAATTTTTGTTAAAGTTAATTATTATTTAAATAAACTTTAAGGGAAAATTAATTATTTATAAATGGTTAATAATAAAGTAAACTTTTGAATGTAAAGGGGTTGAGGTTAATTATTTAACCACATCAAGGAATTCATTTTGATTATAAAAGTGAAGGTATAACGATAAGAACCAGAGATAAATGTTTTATATATGAAATAGAGTTTATTGAAAACAAACAAAGATAAGTGGTTATAAAAGAGATTCTAAGATAAGTGAAACTTTAGAACGGTTACTGGAATTTGGGATTCGTTGATAAACTGCTATTTATTCTGACGATAAGAATGTTGTCGACTCAAGGTCTGGGAGGTAAACAAAATACCCCATCTTAAACGACTTCATGATTATCCAAGGATAATATTAGTTTAAAAACATGGGTAGTTGAGGGAGTTAAAATTATTATTTCCATGAAGGGTATTATAAACTATAATTCAAAGAATTATAAGTTGAACAAATTAATTTGGAAATAAGAAGTGAAAGGGCGGTATTCCAAATGTTGGAAATTTACTTAACAACTGTTTTGACTAAAGAGGCCAAGTGATGCTGTATACTGAACCAGTGAATACATTTTATTTTCTATGGATGATGATTGTTTATTTTGATAGTTAAAACACCGACTATCAAAATCTTGCCAAGTCGGTTGTTGGTATGGAAAGACCGGGATCGAATTTATATTCGAAACCCATTCCAACCATCAAATACGTAAATATTGAAAATGTTCAGAAGCTGATCGAGATGGAGCAATTGAAGACCATGGATCTCATAAGCGGAAGGATTATTTGTCGAATAACCTATGGTCTGCAGCTATAGGTATTCTGACGAGATTCAGTCGTGAGGGGGATTTTGCGGATTGCTAGGACTTCTCGCTACTAATCCTTTAGATACGGTAGGAGAGTCTCTTCGGTTCATCATGTTCCTGGATGACTTGTATGGACAAGTGTCTGACAGATTATTTCCAGATGGTCACATACAATGATTTCTTCAAACATGCCTAGTGCATTTTTGTGGATGTCAATTAGTGATTTGACGGATTTGACGACGTGGCATTCAAAGTGAATGGTGACCAGATGTTCTAAGTAGTAAACGTAGCCTCAAGCCTCATCAACTAGGAAATGAAAGAAATCGGACAGGTAGCATGGCTACATCGGTCATACCCAAGCAAGGTGTATTATCACCATCTAGAGAAATTCCTTTTTATCTTCTTAATCTATATTTCACTGCTGCAGCTTTAGGTAATGGTTGCTGATCCCAACCGTGGGTGGTAATACATTCGATGCACTCAAGCTAAATGAGTGGTCGGTCATGTGTGACCGGTTGCAAGACGTTCTTGTTGATCCCCAGTGTATCCCCTATAGAGTACACTAATCGGAAGGTGGTCCCATATCTTGTCATAGTCGGAATCCAATCTCCAATAAGCGCCCTGCGGTTTTTGATTATAGACTATATATGTAGAGCATGAGATGCAAGCGTTCTGCTATTTGGTTATTTATTTGATAGACACTACTAAAATATCACTGGATTTTGATATCAAAACTATTTTGGATTATAGTAAGGTAAAAACCGTCCATTTTTATGTGTAAGCTGGTCTTACTATTATCTTTTCTTCAAAAGGATGTTTGACTTTAAATCAGTATGGATGTTATGTAGACTTAGTGAGTTTTCTCACGCTGGTTCACCAGACTGATCCGTGGTGTTTGTAATGTCTCTGATTAGCCCGAGTTACAGGTTCAGGTTATTGACGTGGTGAAGTTCAGAGACGAGTTGGAGGAGTCTAGATGTGTTAATATTTATTATGCTGTGTATTATATGAGGACAGGATATCATAACTGTCCAGATTTCCGGTTGTGCACTGATGTATGTAAGTATATTTATTCAAGTTCTTTATAAAGAATATTTCTATATTGTATTTCGTTCCGCTGCGATATGAGATTCTGTGTGGTGTTAGTTATTCTTCTTGTTCTTCTATTATAATATTTCTATCTTATCTTTCTCATCCTCTTATTTCTTTCTATTAAAGATCTGTAATTTCATGCACTTTGGGTTGAATATGTAGCATATTAGTCAGCTCAAATGGGTACGGATTTACAGGCCTCTACAATTGACGTAATATAAGAAAAGATATTTGGGTGTTGGTATTATTCTCGAATTTGGTCTAATTCTCTTATTGTAAATGTAAATTCATATATATGTATATTTTGGTTGCAAAAGCTTAAGGACTCGAATATTACAATTTGAATAGGTTTGAACGTTTATTTTTGGAATGAATTGTTTGAACGTATTATTTGTAAGTTATTGAATATTAAGGTATTTTATAAGAAAATAACGTAAAAGTGGATTAGTACCAAATTAAGGATTCTACCAATGTATTTAGCAATATTACACATAATCTCTATTCTTTTATTAAAATAATCATTCAAGTCTTGGTTACAAGTTGTATATTGATCTTGTTATTTCCCTTTTTGTCGTTCATCTCTGAATATACATGTTGAACCATGTAGAGTAATAGAAAATTCACTTGCATACCTTAATAAAGATTGTTAGGATTGACATTTCAAGCATGGAAATGATGCTAATCTCGTTCGCATAATTCACGCCTATATTTATATATATTTATAACATAATAAACGTAATATTAATGCGTATTAGTGCGTACTAAACACATTTAAACTTGGAATTTTAATTTGAATGTTTCCATAGGAGTTGGTATGCATGTGTGTGAGTTAATGGATTTAATCATAATTAATGATAAATAGACAAGAGGTTAACCATTACTTGTAGTAGAAGCCTGCCCAAAACTAATCGGCATATCCAACATCTACAAGTAAGTCTGGTTAATGTGTGGGGTCTAGTTGTCATGGGTCATTATAATTATTACACTATGATGCGAGGTTAGGCCCAAGTTGTAGCAGAAGTCGGCCCGTAACTGCCCGGAAAATCCGGCCTCTTCAAGTGGATGACCTAGTGTGAGATGTCTAGTGTGCGTATATATATATATATATATATATATGTGTGTGTGTGTGTGTGTGTGTGTGTGTGTGTGTGTGTGTGTGTGTGAAGTTGACCTTCAGCAACGACCCTGGATTTTTGGAACCAATTTAAGATTTACTTTTAATAAATTTTACAAGGATTTAATTCGATTTTGAGAAATAACGATCGGAAATTTATTTAAAAATGAGTTTGAAAAAATAAGTTTATATTAATTATAAAAACAATCTCCTATAATCGCGGTAGTTCGTAATATTACGTTTTGAACATTAAACGACTATATAGAATTCAATATAAGTTAGAATTTGATAAATCAGGAAATGTTAGGATGTATTTAACAATATCTTTCTAACGAATGTGAAAAATTGGGATTTCATATCCTAAGTTGTAAGTTATGTCCAAATCAAATTTTCAAATAGTCGCTACGGAATTAAATAATATTTTATCGATATTATATAGGCCTTAAAAATAGTCATTTTGCAAATAAACTCTATTTTCGACGAAACCAATTTTGTTGGATTTGGAATATTAAATTATTGCTAGATTTTGAATTTCGTAATTTTTATGGTTAGTATGTAGCCGTGGCAAATTAAAACGTATGCACAAATTCAATATTTAACGTTAAATTGACATATATTTTGAGGTTAAGAAAAGCTGGTCAAAACGATCGAATCAGCTTATAAAACATATCTCATTGTGTCCGCTATGGGGGTATTTGGTTAGGGGCGATTGTCGTTGGGATTCGTTTGGAGTTCGAAGCGTTAAATTTCAACGTTAGGCAAACAATTAAAATAAATATTATTAAACATCTTATGTAAATAACCTTTTAAAACCCGAACCCTCTTTCTCATAATTCAACGCCGCCATTAATGTTATAAACGGCCATGGGCGTTCGATTCTTCTCCCCCATGTTTCTTCAAATCAATTCACCAATTCGAAAATGTTTCAACACGAAAATCAGAGATCTACCCGAGCTCTACACATTTAACGGATGTGATCAGTTTATATTTCGTGAATCGCGCAAAATCAGGGTTCAAACCCGCCCCGTTCGAACCTATTTTTGTGATGGAGGGGTGCGAGTTCGCCTATGTTTAGGGCGGTGGTTGGCGACATTGGCGGCTTCAAGGTGGTTGGGTCTGATCGTCGTTCGGCTGTTTGTGGTGGTGTGCGTGGGCATGGGATGGTTGCGTTCTAGGTTTGATCACGTTGCCTAGAGAAATGAGGAAGAAGATAAGTTTAGGGATAATTAAATTTATTAATTAAAGTTATGTTGTTAAGTTAATTAAAGTAATTAAATATTTAAACTATCGTATCTTTTGCAAATGAAAACAGAATTCGACGATTCAGGATGCCTTGGACTCGCATTGTCGAGCACTACATCATGGAACTAATCTGGACAAGTTTGTGAGTTGCTAGATTTTTTTTTTGATAAAATTAAACGACTGTTTAATTTTATTAAAACGGATCGTTTTAATGCCAAATAAAACCGATCAAGGTGAGAAAATGTTAACTGTAAAAGGGCTAGTTAAAATTAACTGTTTGTTAACTAATTGTTTGAGATATGCGATGAGTATTGGCTGGTAATAAAAGTCTATTATGATGTTAGATGGTGGGCTAGTTAGCTATTGATTAATGTTTATATACTCGATTGGTTATTGATTGACTTGTGATTAATGATGTGAATGATATGATGTTTGAATTCATATGACTGTTGATAATTGATATTGCAGTTAATTATTGATTAACGAACCTATATAAGTGTAAATGGTTTAATGCTTATATGGTATATACTAGGATATGTGGATTGGATGTTACAGTTGGTTGTTGATGTGTGATATATAATTAATAAACAGTTTGGAACTGCAGTCGATTCTATTTTATTTATAAATCGAATTTGGTTTGAATATGACGAGTCGCGCAATGACCGTTCGCGAATTTCAATCATTGACTTCAAACTGATGTATCGGGAGATCCGACTGTCGGAGCTTCCCGAAACTGTAAACGTTGGGTTCGTAATTAAAAGATCTTAAATGATAATAAGACTCTTGAAATCCAATGGTTAGATTTCAATACAAATCCAAATCAATATTTGATGCAGTTCGACGACCATATTTGGAAATTGACTGAAATGGCCATATTTGGAAATTTTGGACAGGGACTATTTTATGAAACAAAAAGGATTTCGAGGAATAAACCCGATGTTTTTGAAATGATTTGGAAGTGGAAATTATCATAGATTTGATTTATTTGTGATTATTGGTGTTAATGATTTTTTCATTTCGGGATATAAAATTATTTAGTATGTGGCTAAAGAATCGGGTAACCCTGACGACTAAAAGTATGGGTGTGACCCATGACCTTAAGAATTGGTCAATGGTCGGTGTAGCCTGCTCCGTTAGTCAGAGGTGCATATATATATATCGAGTGAATAAGGTGCATGCCCTTTGCTTTGTTGATGGGAGAAACCTCCCGACATTTGGTTGCATATAATTTGTTATGCATGTTTGTGATACTTCGGAATTCACATTTCCAAATGTTTTTGGTTGAGATCCCGAAGTGAAATCTACTTTGATATGAAAGCTCGATATGTATTTAAAATGATTTGAAATAAGAAATTGGTAATAAAGTCTAAAGAAATAACTTTTGTAAAGTGAATTGGATTTTGAAAATATAAGTTTGGGAATTAATCCTAAATGGGAAGTTGAGGGTTACATGTTGTTTAATGCATCGTAGAGTCTATAAGTTTATTTATGGTAGTTGTTTGTGCACTAACATTCGTGTGGAGTAAACCCGTTCCGTGTCATACATAATGGTGTCGTGATATGCCTTATTTTACCGTAAGTTAAGTTTAACTGTAGAGTTTCTCATATCAGTCCCATGACTGACCCATCGTTTGTTTTTCCCTTGCAAACTCGGGTGCCCATATTTTCCATATGGGCAGTCGGGTAGTTTGTTTTGCAGATACTTTTCTTGAGCAGGATTCTGGATTGAAGCTTAAAGCCGTGTCTAGAGCAATTGATGGTCTTCTGTTGTGTTAGTTTATGTTTTTCGTTGCGTATTATATTTACTGTAAATTTATCTTCTGCTGTATTATTTTCGATGTACTCTGATATTCTTGTGCTCTGAAATAACATTCATAAGATGTTAGTAAAAGGTCTTTTGTGTTTGTTCTAATATGTTGTACGCCCAAAGTTAACAAATCCGAGGATTTCCGACTTTTGGATCGGGCCTTGCGGTTGATTCGAAGGGCGGGTGTTTTCGCGTCGTTACAAACTGTATCAAAGCTTTGGTTAGTTCAAAAGCGTTGGGGGTACAACTCGTTAGAATAGGGAGAAAAGACTCATTTGAGGTAGGATTAGTAATATCCTATAAAATAAAAGTCAATAAAGATAGAATCAGATTATTCTAGAATGGGAGACACATTAGAGGTGGGGTTAGTAATGCCTCAGAATGAGTTAAGAGTATTACGTGTACGAGAGAGAGACAGTAATTGGATTATAGAATATAAACTTGCTTGTGTCTTTGTTTGTTTTCGGGGATGAAAAGTCTTTAAGTGGGGGAGAGTAACGACCCTAGATTTTTGTAACCAATTTAAAATTTATTTTTAATAAATTTTACAAGGATTTACAGTCGATTTTGAGAAATAACGACTAGAAATTTAATTAAAAACTAGTTTGAACGTATAAGTTTATATTAATTACAAAAACGATCTCATGACGTTGCGGAAGTTCGTAACATTACATTTTGAACTTTAAACGACTACACATAATTCAATATAAGTCAGAATTTGATAAAACAAGAAACGTTAGGATGTATTTAACAATATTTTTCTAACAAATTTAAAAAATTGAGAATTCATATTATAAGTTGTAAGTTATGTCCAAATCAAATTTCCAAACAGTCACTATGGAATTAATTAATATTTTATCGATATTATATAGGCCTTAAAAAATAGCCATTTTGCAAACAACCTCCGTTTTCGACGAAATCAATTTTGTAGGATCCGGAATATTAAATTATTGCTAGATTTCAAATTTTGTAATTTTTAGAATTAGTATGTGGCCGTGGAAAATTAAAACTTACGTTCAAATTCAATATTTAACGTTATATTGATGTATATTTTGATTTTAAGAAAAACTGGTCAAAACGATCGAATCAGCTTACAAAACTTATCCCATGTGTCTGGAATTGGGGTATTTGGTTGTGGGCTACAGTCTAGGCAAACAATTGAATTAAATATTATTAAACATATTATATAAATAAACCTTTTAAAACCCTAACCCTCTATCTCATAATTCAGCGCCTCCACTAACGTTATGAACTACCATGGGCGTTCAGCTCTTCTCCCCCATTTTTCCATAAATCAATTCACTGATTCGAAAATGTTTCAACAGGAAAATCAGAGATCTACCTGAGCTCTACACATTCAACGGATGTGATCGGTTTTTATTTTGTGAATCGTGCAAAATTAGGACCAAAACCCGCCCCGTTTGAACCCATTTTCGCAATTTGGGGGTGCGAGTTCGCCCTATGTTGAGGGCAGTGGGTGGCGACACTGGCGGCTTCAAGATGCGCTGGACTCGCATCATTGAGCACTATGTCATGGAACATGTAACAACCCGCATATTTTACGAAAATATATTTAAATTTTTTGGTTTAAATATAATATCGTTAATTTAATGTTAGTCCAAAAAGTCAATTTGTGCGTATGGATGAATTTGGACCCGAAACCAATTCCATTGAGTTCAAAATGTCATTTGCGAGTTTTAAAACTATAAACATTGATGTATTTGGAAAAAGTGTGATTTGGGGATTTTGTAGTGAACTTGGTTTGGGTCAAGTTAGCCCTAAACCGAATGAAGGCCACTACATAGCCTCCCCACCTACCTTCCTCCTTCACATACCTCTTCATTCATTTTCTAAGTAAAATTCCTAAACCTTAAAGAAGAGGAAATTAATAACCCTAAGCTCCAATCTTAGGAAATCTAGTGTTAGTTTAGCTAATTCGAGGAGAAATCTTGGTTAGATCATCTCCATCTTACTCTACTTGCTTCCTCTTCCATTTTTGGGGATTTTTCCAAACCTAACTATTGGGTTTATCCTACATTTTCTGTATAGATTGAAGAATTGTATGCTTCATGTGAAGAGAAGTTGTTTTGGCTAGGTCTTGATTCATATCATTGCATTTAACAACCAACGGTGAGTTCATATGAACTCACATCCATGCCTCAAGCATTTATGCTTGTAAAGTGTGCCATTGGCACTTACGTGTTGTGTGCATTTAGTTGTGTTGACTTGGTTTTTTGTTTTAACATTTTCCAATTATGAGTTTTGATTTCAATTCGATGATTTCATGTGTGAATCTTTGTAGTGTATTGAGTTTGGTGTTATAGGTTGTTTAGGCAAGCCGTAGAGGCTCCATTTTCACTTAGAATACATCATATACCATCAACACTGATCTGAGCTTGTCCGAGAGTCGTTTGCACATCATTTCCTAGGCAAACAGTTGCGCAGGCTTTAGCTCAGACGTCGTCCTGGGGAGGACAGATGTCTGTCCAAAGTTTAAAGAAAAAGAAATAATTGCTACAGCTCAGACGTCTGACCATTTTTGGTCAGATGTCTATCCAAACACTCGGGATTTTTTTTTCTTGACAACAGACGTCTGTCCAGGGGGTAACAGATGTCTGTGGGCAAATTTTTGCTGTTGACCAGTGGAAACCACGGTCAACAGTTTAGGGCCATTTGAGCTCTTTCCTGGCCAAGTTTCGGCCCATTTAGATTTTTTTGTGACTTTTCAGTTTCCCTACAGCACAGATTTCTGTAGCTCGATTTTTTTGGATTTTCGATTTATTCATTGTGATTGGTTTTTATAATCGATATCTATGAGATTTAACTTACGTTATTAAAATGTGGATTCTTAGTTAGATCGTTATTTCGATCGATATTATACGAGATTTGCTGCTTCGAAACTATATAAAAAGGTTTTATATTGTTAGTAGATACCAAATTCTTTTACCAAAATGGTTTCAAATCCTACTTCATTATACGAAGCTATTTTACGAAATCGTTTTATAAATCACTTTCCAATCTCTTAGTATATATTTTTAAAAACCTTTTTCTCGTTCGTATGAGAAATCTAATTAAACGCTTTAGTAAAAGCAAGGACCATTAACCCTTGCGTTTGCTTTGAAGGTTAATTCTTGGACTCGTTCGATTGAAAAACCATGGCAATGATCGTTTTATGTTTTTAGTGGATTATACAACTTGTTCGTAACTATTAGAGTAGAGCGAGTGGTTATGGGACTTGTAGCTCAACTCTTATAATTACTTGCTTGGAGTAATTTACACTATTTGGGATTAATTGTGATATTTTCTTGATTTCATGTTTTTTTATGATCTTCGGATCATCTTGAGGAACTTCAGTTCAACATTAGCAGGATAGCGACTGCGGTCCTTGGACCATATGAGGAGCTTCGGCTACATATTATAGGCTAGCTACCTAGAGATCGTGTCTCATTTTAGATACACGTGTCGGTGAGTCTACGGGCTCCTAATTCGAGATAGGCCTTACGCTCTCTTTTTTTTGGAGATTTCTGGATTTCTTATTATTGATTTCTGGAATTTGAGTTGATTGATATTTAGTTATCAAATTTTGAGTTGATTTGATATGATCATCATTTTTAGTGAGTAGCAATATGATTTTTGAGTGAGATATTATTCTATAGCCATGTTATTGATTTAAGAGATATATTGTAGACATTATTGAGTTCAACATTATGTGCGTTCATGTTTATTATAATATTTTGTGTCTACATTTCTTTTATCTCTTATTATGTGCCAGTTTATGAAATAAGTACAGCTAGACTAATCCGTTTATGGTTTATTTCTTATGAATAATACTCGGGTCAGGTCCAAGTGTTGAAGGTGCTTCCACATGACTTCTAGCAGATCTAGTTCTTTATTTAGGCTTACTACACTAGTGTTGTAGTTTATGTTTATATGTATATGAGACGTGACTCTTATGTATTCACACTCTTTTGGCATGTATTATGTCTACTATTTTGTAGTATAGTGGACCTTGTTAGGCCACTATCTCTATGTATACACTATGGTGATATTATTCATATCTATTCCATCTTCATGATATGAAATTCTATGTCTAACTCTGATTATTCTGTTATGTATTTTATATTGTTTTCGAATTATATATAGCCACTTTGTAGTAGATTTGAACTTAAATTAGATATGTCGGATTTCCTCATGAGCAATTGAAAAACTAAGATCGTATTATTCTATATGTTTAACACTTGTTCAAAGCTAATATACAAATGGTCGCTCCTAAAAAGCCCTATTCTTCGGATTAGTTGACACCATTGCTTGCAACGGCCTTGGCTAACGCGAGTATTGAGGTGGGGCATTACAATTGGTATCAGAGCCGAGTTCGAAACAATATAAGATATTGTAGCGAGGATCATTGTCCTAAGTATCTCTTAGGAAATCGTGTTTAGGATTTAGATCGAGTCTTAGGACCCGTCATATCCTATCTTATATTACGATTCCTTGTTCATCGATTCGAAATCGTTTTGAGATTAACACTTTTCTTTCTTCTCTCTCTTAAAGAAAAATGTCTATGCATGCCCGTGCGAACGCTGCTCAACCTACTACCGCTCCTGTTGCAGGAGTATATATGACAACTTAGCAACTTCTTGATCTAGTGACAACTGCCCAAGCAACAAGAACCACTTCTGCGCCTATGCATCCCAAATCTGGGTTTGCTACCTTATGTAGTGATTATACCAAGCTCGGTGGAAAAGTTTTTAAGGGCACCAAAAGTGTTATGGATGTCCAAGCTTGGGTCAAATCATGCGAACGCATATTTTCTCGCATGAATCTTGAGGATTTGCATCGAGTTCAGGTAGCTTCTTGTATGCTTGAGGGTAGATCACTTGACTGGTATGAACTCTTAATCTCTGAAATCCAAGAGAAGGACCTAACTTAGGAGAAATTCCAGGAAAACTTTAAGGCAAAGTTCGTACCTGAAAGTGAGAAAGTGGGATTAGCCCATCGTTTTATGGACCTTGTTCAAGGCAGCTCTTCTGTGGCCGAGTACGCCGCATCTTTTGACTTTCTCTCCAAATATGGGCTTAAGTATATTGACACCCCAAAGAAGAAGAATCTAAAATTCATTTGTGGGCTCAACAAAATTATTAAGAAATCTTTACTGTTTAAATTGGCCGTGCCTTTTGATGAGCTTGTGGATATCGCGCATAGTCTTGAGGAAGCCGATAAAGAGAGTGATGTTGAAGTTGAGAGCTTTAAGAAGAACTCCATCAAAAGAGAAACCCCGATAATAAATCCAAATCTTATCCGAATAAAAAAGGTTAGCATGGGTCTTCGAGAGCAAAGACTTCGAGCTTTTGTAAGGGCGAATGTTTCAATTGCGAAGCTAAAGATCATTGTGCTAACAAGTGCCCTAAGCCCCATGCTTGTAGCTATTGCAAAACTCTAGGTCACTTAATATCTTCATGTCCCAAGCTTCAAAATAAAAAGGAGGGAAAGCTAAATGTCGTGCAAGCCCCTAGCAACACTTCTTCTGGGCAAGGTAATTTTCATTCTATCTTAGATGGTGTTATTGATTTTCATGGAAATCCTACTCGAGTTCATTTTGATACGGGTGCATCTCATTCTTTTGTATCACAAGATCTTGTTGATGCTATGTCTTTGCATGCCTTATGTTTGATGACCTCACTAAGAATTGCGAATTCGGTTGGTGGATCTGCAATGCTTAGTTTATAATGCGAAGATGTTGAGATTATTTTAAGTGGTTATTCCTTCCAAGCCGATTTGTATGTGATTCTCTTTATAGGCTTTGGAATTATATTGGGAATGGATTGGCTCTGCCATTATGAGGCTCATATCCATTGCCATGAGAGTGTTGTCCATCTTCGACATCCTCAATCCATCGATCTAATTTCCGTAGTGCTTAAAGATTCCAGTTTGGATGTGGTGACCTCTTTATATACATTAAATCCTAGAGATGACGATAATGATGATGAAGAAAAGATTATTTCTCGAATCTGTGTTGTTCAAGAATTTCCCAACATATTTGAGCCTGTATTGGGAATACTTCTTAAGTGGGCAATTGATTTCCACATTAATTTGACCCCCGGAGCTCAACCAGTTACTCGTCCTCCTTATCGATTGTCAAATAAGGAAAATGAAGAGATGCAAAAGCAATTATCCAAATTAGAGAAGAAATAGTTTATTCACTCTAGTTCCTCGCCTTGGGGAGCTTCAATGATTTTTGTGAAGAAATCCGATGGTACACTTAGACTTTGCATCAATTATCGCAAGCTTAATGATCTTACCATCAAGAATAAATATCCTCTACCGCGGATCGATGATTTATTCGATCAACTTAGTGGTGCTAGAGTCTTCTCTCAACTAGACTTAACTATCGGATTCCATCAACTATGCATTGCGGAGGATAGTATTCCATTGATGTCATTCCATACCCGTTATGGATCTTATGAATGGCTAGTAATGCCGTTTGGTTTGATGAACGCTCCGGCTTATTTCGTCGACCTTATGAATCGTGTCTTCAAGGACTTCCTCGATCGATTTGTGCTCATATTCATTGGTGATATCCTTGCGTATTCGAAAATCGAGGAGGAACATGAAAACCATCTTCGTATAGTATTAGAGACTCTTAGAAGGAATCAATTAAAGGCTAAATTTTCCAAGTGCCATTTTTGGCGATCTCGTGTGAAATTCTTAGGTCATACTATTTCTGAATCCGGAATTTCAGTGGATCCTTCAAAGATTGAAGCGGTTCAAAATTGGAAGAGACCCGAGAGCGTAACAGAAATCTGTAGTTTTCTTGGATCGGCGGGTTACTATCGTCGGTTTGAAAATGACTTTTCAAAAATTTCCGTGCCCCTCACGAGTTTAACTAAGAAAGGAGCCAAGTACATTTGGTCGGACAAATGTGAAGTCTCTTTTCAAATGCTAAAAGAACTCCTTTCTGATGCCCCGGTTCTTGTAATTCTCGAAGGGAACCAAGACTTGGTTGTGTATACCGATGCTAGCCTTGTTGGTTTGGGTGCCGTTCTCATGCAAAGGGAGTGTGTTATTGCTCATGCTTCTAGGCAACTAAAACCGGCTGAAACTCGATATGCCACTCACGATCTAGAGCTCACGGGTATCGTTTTCGCACTTCGTATTTGGCATCACTATCTTTTGGGAGATAAGTTCGTTCTCTATACCGATCATAAGTAATTAAAATATTTGTTTTCACAAAAGGAACTTAATTTGCGACAACAACGTTGGCTTGAGTTCTTATCTTCTTATGATCTTGATATTTTATATACTCCCGATAAGGGAAATCGGGTTGCCGACGCACTTAGCTGAAAGCAACAAGTGATTGTATCTATGATGATAGCCGAGTGGGAGGATCTCAAAATTTTATCCGCTTGCGAAATTAAGAGCCGTGACTCCGATTTGAGTTCCAATCTTGTGTTGTGTATCCTTGAGGCTCATCCCTCTCTTTTGGACCGCATTCGAGAAGCTCAAAAGCTCGATCCTGAATTGGGTCACCTATGCCAAAGTATTGGAGAAAAATCTTGTGACGATGAGTTAAAAGATTTTTCTATTGATTCTTGCGGAGGTGTTCGAAAATTAGGGAGACTTATGGTGCCAAATATTGATGATCTCCGCAAGGATATTTTAGCGGATTCTCATCGTTCTAAATTATCCATTCATCCCGGAAGTAGCAAAATGTGTACGAACATGAAGAGACGATATTATTGGGAGAGAATGAAATCGGATATTGCTAACTTTGTCAAACATTGCATTACATGTCAACTCGTTAAGGCCGAACACCAAGAGCCTGGCGGGTTATTGCAACCTCTTGACATCCCCGTATGAAAGTAGGAACATGTGCCGATGGATTTAATTGACGGTCTCCCACGTTCTCTATTTGGCCATGACAGTTTATGGGTGATTATGGGTAAACTTACTAAATCCGCACACTTTATTCCTATTCGATCAAATCGAACCGTGCCTCTCTTGGCCAAACTCTATGTTAAAGAGATTGTTCAATTACATGGGATCCCCACTTCAATTGTTAGTGATCGTGATCCATTATTTACTAGTGGATTTTGGAAGAGTCTTCAAAAAGATTTAAGAACAAAGCTTAATTTTATTATCGCTTATCATCCTCAGTCCGATGGACAAATGGAGCGTGTGAATCAAATTCTTGAAGATCTTCTTCGTGCTTGTGTGCTTGATTTTGGTGGAAGTTGGGGAGATCATATTTACCTTGTTGAATTTTCATACAATAATAGCTTCCAATCGAGTATTTGTATAGCTCCTTTCGAAGCTCTTTACGGAAGGTCGTGTCGATCTCCATCATGTTGGCTTGAAGTCGAAGAGAAACTGGTTCTAGGTCCAGACTTTGTTCCTGAATCCACAGAAAAGATTGATCTCATTCGCCATCGAACAAAAGAGGCTCAAAATCGGCAAAAATCCTATGCCGATAATCGGAGAAGGAAATTAGAATTTTCTATGGGAGATCTTGTATTTATTCGTGTTTCACCCATGAAGGGTGTTGTCAGATTTAGCCGATCGGGAAAATTAGCACCAAGGTATATTGGTCCTTTTCCAATTATTGAACGTGTCGGCACCATGGCTTATCATCTTTCACTACCGGCTCAATTCTCCACTATACATGATGTGTTTCGTATTTATCAACTCCAAAAATGCCTTAGAAATTTTGAATCTATTCTTGAGCCGAATATAGAGGAAGAAATCGAGATTTCACCAAATTTGACCTATGAGCAACAACCCGTTCGGATTGTTGCAACAGAAGTTAAATGTCTTTGAAATAAAGACGTTCCTCTTGTGAAAGTCCAATGGTCTTCTAATCTAAAGGATTGTTCTTGGGAATCCAGAGAATCAATCAAGTGAAACCATCCAGACTTACTTTCTCGTGCTTCTTGAGGTTGATTTCTTGATTTGATTGTTTTTATATAGATTTTACATGATAATTGGTTGTTACTCGATGAGTTTTTGCTTAAGTAATTGCGGGGATGCAATATCTTTAAGGGGGAAGTTTGTAACAAGCCGCATATTTTACGAAAATATATTTAAATATAATTGTTTAAATATAATATCGTTAATTTAATGTTAGTCCAAAACGTCAATTTGAGCATATGGATGAATTTGGACTTGAAACCTATTCCATTGAGTTCAAAATGTCGTTTACGACTTTTAAAACTATAAACATCTATGTATTTGGAAAAAGTGTGATTCATGGACTTTGTGTAGTGTCCCGAATTTCCAGTACCATTTGAGCTGACCAAATAACACAAGTCCAACCCAAATTACACTGGAAACCAGAAAACTAATAGAAAGAAGTTAGAGGGTGAGAATAGATAAGATAGAACTATTAGAATAGAAGAAGAAGAAGAACTTACAACATCAGAGTAACACGAATCTCACAGCGGAACGAATAAATATATTTCATAACATAACTTTGAAATAAAACAATATCTGTATACCATACCGTTATTAGAGTATAACACTTACAACACAGCGGAAATAACAATTGCTATATAATCCTGAAGCCTCCTGCTCTAGCTCTTCAAGTGTCTGTAAATCCCGACTACTTGACTGCCCGTACAAAATTGAGCACCCAAGAGTTTCGGGAAAACAAAACAAAATAACTCCGGGTCAGTCATGTGACTGGTGTGAATAAACTCCAACCATTTGTTTTACTTTTAAAATCTCTTTAAAAGAAAGGATAATCGTAAGACCGATCCACATATAAACACGGACGGTTTTTACCTTACGATAAACCAAAATATTCTTTACATCAAGTCACTTCGGATATTACAATAATGTCTAAATACAAGTACTTAGAAATCTATCAGAAATGCTTTCATCTCATGTTCTACATATATAATATACAATCAAAACCATGGGCTCTTATTGGGAAATGGATTTCCAACTATGACATGGTATGGATCCACCTTCCGATCAGTGTACTCTAGAAGCGATACACTGGAGTTCAACAAGAACATCTTGCAGCTCGGCCACACATGACAGGCCATTCATTTCGCTTGAATGTTCCGAATATATTGTCACCTTACGGTTGGTATACCAACATAACCATTCCCGGGAGATACATAATTGAATGAAGTAACAAATATGAATATTCTCTAGATGGTGACAATATACCCTAATTGGTTGCGAACCACTTAGCCATGCTGCCTGCCCGATTTCTGTCATTTCCCAGTTGATGAGGCTCGAGGTAATAACGTATCTTTCAACAGATCACCCCTTTATTTACTTTGAATACCACATCGTCATACCCATCAAATCACAAATTGATTTCCTCAAAAATACCACTGGTACAAATCTAAGAGAAACGAATTCCTCCGCCACCAACGTAAATACGTTTGAAATGATCAACTAACGCGATCTACCAGATATACTCTGTCAGACATTCGTCCATTCAAGTTGTCCTGGGAATGGACAACCTTGCATATACTCAGTCTTCAAATCATCTTCGATATATTTGAGTTGAAACGATAATGCCCATACGGAGTGGTTTTCAGATAATAAATCTGATCCCGGTCTCTCCGTATTGACAACGGAAATGGTCAAAATCTTTGATAGTCAGTGATTTAACTATCAAAGGAAAACATGCGTACAATCAACAGTCGTATTTCCAAATGGAAATCTTACCGATAAATAATCGTTTCATTTCCTAATTATTCTTTAATCCTTATTTTCTAATTTTAGAAAATATACTTTATTAACTTTGGAAAATGTTTCCATTTCTGATTCACGCATCACTATCTTCCCCCATCTATCAGTCTCTAAAAGTAAACTAGTAAGAGAACGACTACCCAAGTATAAACCCTGAAGGCCGAAACCAACATCAGATCGATACCTAGAAAGTCATTCAACTCAACTAAAATTCCAGTCAGTTTCTAATTTCATTAACTCCATTTTAAATCCTATTTCAAAACCCGAATTCCTTTATAAATATTTTCTTAGCAAAATATTTACTGAAATACTTTATTCACATTAAACGAAAATAATATTTCTTCTTTGCAATCAAAACAGTTTGATTTCGTATTTTAAACAATATCCCAAATCTAATTTCTATTTATACTTCTAATTATAGAATTATTTTTCTAAAATCTCATTTTTGTTTCTAACGCTTAAATCTCAATAAATATTTTCTTTTATAACTCTATTTATTTCATAAATAAATCATTCCTTTTACTTATTCTATTTATTCCATAAATAAATATTCCTTTTACTTATTCTATTTATTTTCTAAATATATCTTTTTATAAAATCTTTTGATTTCATAAATATTTCTTTTTCAATATAACATTGAAAATTTCCTTTTTAACATTCCAGTATTCCTTATGGTATTTAACGTGCCATATAACAATGATCGGTATCATTCAAACATACAAAATCAGCAACAGATTTCATATCACATCATATAAAACAATATATGAAAAACAGTAAAATAAATGTTGAGGAATCCAATTGGATCCCTCCAACCTGTTTCCCTGCATCACAGATGTTAAACACATAAATAACATCAATTTCATTTCCATATGAAATATTCTGCTCAAAAAATAAATATTTGATTAACGATTTATATATATATATATATCGTTATCTATAATTTCAACCAACTGACTAACAGTTCATCCAAACAATCAACACACAGAAATTAACCATCATTTTTCAGTTCTAAAAATACGTTATAAAAATATAACTGTGCAAAGTTAGTGAGTTTTACTCACGTTGGACGATCATCGTCAAATAACGATAACTGTCGCTTGATTCAGACGGACAATTTATTTTGCAATAAATTGTAACGAGCTTCGATTCACTCCCAGTCAGTTCCATCGTATAGCTCTCGTCCATACGGTCCCAGCGTGACTGACCGTTCCAAATTCTGAGTTCGAATGAGATAATTACCATGTTAACAAGTTCTGAATACCATTTAAATTAATAAAACTACTATTTCCATTACAATGGGCTCACCCCTTTTCTCTCGTGGTCCAACCACCCTCTAAAGCCTAGACCGCGTGGCCTTTCTTCCCTGTAAAACCAACCCGATGTCTTTCTTCTTCTCCCACTTCCAGTGACAATTCGAACGACACTCCCCCATTCTCCGCATCTTGTGCCATTCGTTCAACATCCACAGTCATTGATTTCACAAACTCAAATCACCTACTTCTCCCTTGTCTCGACCTCAACTTACTCGTATGCATTAGGTGCAACTCGACATCATTTACTCAATTCCAATGTTCAACTTCAGGAACCCATAACTCCTCAATGGCCACATCTTTCACCAACTACAACTTCCCATTCTCTTCACTAAACCCAAAACCGTTAACACCGTAGTTCACCCCTTCGAAATCTCCATCCACCCGGCAATACTACCTCAAACTCGCACGCCCCAAAGATATACCGACGTCGACTGTTTTTCTGGTCTGTACAGTGATCCCCCGATCACTTTAAATTCGAGAAATCACCAGAAATTCAAAACTTCATCTATTCTCTACCCTGAATCCAAATACCAACCCAGTTTTGCGAAACGATGACGAATCTACCAAAGAAATCCAACCCTAGGTCGTGCCCTGCTATTTCAGTTAAAAGAAAAACCATCGAACACCAAGATTTACATATGACATTGAAGAGAATAAGTTCAGGGACTCAAAGATATAAGATTGGGGATTAATAATTTTTTCTTCACTTTGTTTTTGATTTTCAAATCTCAAGAATTTACTATAAAATGAAGAAGAGTGGCGGTGTAGAAATCTGACCAGAGAATGAGATTGAAATTAGGTTTTAGTGGGGGTATTTATAAGGATTTTAATAATTTTTTAATCAAATTTTATATTAATATTTAGGCTATCGCTGTTTACGTTCGTGTTTAAAAATTCCCGTGATCACATACAATACCTAAAAATGACAGAAATGGACATGCCGATACAGTTCGACATTACAGACCCAACGAAACTGGTTTCGACGAATTCGACTCCATTTGCTCACACGGCATATTTTTAAAGTCAGATTATTGACTGTTTTTCACATTAAAATCCCGTACGACCACATACTGAATTCAAAAATCCCGACAATTGAAATTTAGCAATAATTTAATATTGCGGATCCAACAAAATTAGTTTCTTCGAAAACAGAGGTTGTTTGCAAAACTGACTATTTTTAACGCTCTAAATAAACCCTTTTATATATTAATATATTTAAAAATAATTAAATTTAATATTTATAAATAAATATTATCGTATATATTCACCATGGAATACCATACAGCTCCAGAATATACCTATATGAATTTCTAACTCGATATTTCAAATCCTGATTAAATCGATATTCGATTTACAATGAAATTCCTTTTATATGTCGTTATAAATTATAAAGGAATTCCATAGCGACTTTTCTAAAATTTGATTTGGACATCAAAATCTACACGACAAAATCTTGATTTTTCTCTTCCATTAGAAAAATATACTTCACCAGCTCCGAACGTTTCTTGTTTCACAGAAATCCGATTTAAAACGGATTCTGTATATTCAGTTGAAGTTCAAATCGCCAAATTACTAACTGTCGTGCCATTTCGAGCTCGATTATAATTATAATATAGTTTATACGTTCAATCATCGTTAATTAAATATATTCGTTATTCAAATTCAATTCCAAACTGAATTATATATTTTAAATTGCCCAATTCACACAATACTATGAATTCTGTTATTCCGATTATTTTAGGATTAAATATGTTATTCAATTATTTACTTTAATTAAATAAATCTAAATATTTAAATTCTACTCATTTTAAATTACCAAACCAATATTCAAATAATTAAATAAATTAATTATTATATCGTAAAAATACGGGACATTACATTCTTCCCCCCCTTAAAATAATTTTGTCCTCGAAATTGCTAAGGTAGAAAACAAACCCTATTAACTAGGTTAAAAATTATTTGTTTACTTCTTAACTCCAGTTTCAACTGAACCAATTTAATTTCACTTAAATTATTAATTCATTCCTACTAACTAAAATTTTCAAAAATTCTAAAATTTTTATAACACCTTAAATTTTTGGAAAATTTCGCCTGCACCTCCTTTGTACAACCCTATCGGTACAACTGCAACTCGCGTCTCTAGGCTTTCTCCAACCCAAAAGATAATCAAACAGCCAAGCGGCTTGCCAAACAGGCTCATAAATCACCAAACTCATATAAAATAAACTTGTACCTTTGTGTCGGGCATATCATTATATCCTTTACATCTGCTATCAATTCAACATATACCAATGTCATTCTGATCAAACTCATATCACTTTTCTCTCCAATACAACCATTCGCTTTTAACCAAGCCAAATTCCATTTTCAACTCAATCTTTTGGTTCTATCCAAGCCAAATTTCATTTCAAACTAAAGTTTTATTCTTGATTCCAAACTCTTAACTTATCATCTCAATTCCATTCCAGATTATTCTCTAATCAAGTCCAGTTTTATTCAACTTGGTTCAAGTTAAATTCTAGTTTACTTATTCACCTTTACGATCTCATTCTAATTAACTTCACAAGTTAAATTTAAATTCTAGAATTTAAATTCCTGGGTTTTTCTTTCAAATCAATTTGAAATCATAACAACAATTCCAACCATTAAATTTCTGAATACCTTGTTTTTCGCAAAACAATCTAAAAACAAAACTTTGGCAGTAATCCGTCACTTACAACTCGAAAATGAACACCGATGATGTCATGATGATCGTCGGAATCTATTTTCCAGCTATCGAAGTGAGTTCAATATTATATCACTTTCAAACCATATCTAAACACTTCCATTTGAAATTCATTTCAAAATACCATTTTCAATGCTTGTAACAAATTTAAAATCTCCCAGGATTTTAAAATTCTCATATATTATACTTATATTAATTCTGATTGGTTATTTATTACCATTTCACCTTTTTATAATCTCATTCGATTATAATAACGACCAACACATCCAGTATCCTACAATATTTCCAATATCTATAAAAAAATATTTTGGGTAACATTATTTCATTTACCCTCTTTTCAAAACATATTGTGTCGGTTCATCGTATTCAAGTGTTTAGTAACCCCTATCGACACAGTGGATCAAACTGATCAACCAGAACTCATAAACACTCAATCAATAAATCTCCACAATATAAAACAATTTTTTTTACATCAAATAACAAATACGCGCTCATATATATACACTCAAACTCAATCTAGGGTATTGATAACTCCATCTCTACTGAGTCACGCCACAGAGCCAAGGTAATTCACTTGACCTTCAGCTCTGATACCAACTGTAGTGTCCCGAATTTCCGGTACCATTTGAGCTGACCAAATAACACAAGTCCAACCCAAATTGCACTGGAAACCAGAAAACTAATAGAAAGAAGTTAGAGGGTGAGAATAGATAAGATAGAACTATTAGAATAGAAGAAGAAGAAGAACTTACAACATCAGAGTAACACGAATCTCATAGCGGAACGAATAAATATATTTCATAACATAACTTTGAAATAAAACAGTATTTGTATACAATACCGTTATTGGAGTATAACAATTACAACACATCGGAAATAACAATAGCTATATAATCCTGAAGCCACCTGCTCTAGCACTTCAAGTATCTGTAAATCCCGACTATTTGACTGCCTGTACAAAATTGAGAACCCAAGAGTTTAGGGAAAATAAAACAAAATAACTCCGGGTCAGTCATGTGACTGGTGTGAGTAAACTCCAACCATTTGTTTAACTTTTAAAATCTCTTTAAAAGAAAGGATAATCGTAAGACTGATCCACACATAAACACGGACGGTTTTTACCTTACAATAAACCAAATTATTCTTTATATCAAGTCTCTTTTGATATTACAATAATGTCTAAATATAAGTACTTAGAAATGTAGCAGAAACGCTTTCATCTCACGTTATACATATATAATATACAATCAAAACCGTGGGCTCTTATTGGGTAATGGATTTCCAACTATGACAAGGTATGGATCCAACTTCCGATCAATGTACTCTAGAAGCGATACACTGGAGTTCAACAAGAACATCTTGCAACTCGGCCACACATGACCGACCATTCATTTCGCTTAAATGTTCCGAATATATTGTCACCCTACGGTTGGTATACAAACATAACCATTCCCGGGAGATAAAGAACTGGAAGAAGTAACAAATATGAATATTCTCTAGATGGTGACAATATACCGTAATTGGTTGCCAACCACTTAGCCATGCTGCCTGCCCGATTTATGTCATTTCCCAGTTGATGAGGCTCGAGGTCATAACGTATCTTTCAATAGATCGCCCCTTTATTTACTTTGAATACCACAACGTCATACCCGTCAAATCACAAATTGATTTCCTCAAAAATACCACGGGTATAAAGCTAAGAGAAACGAATTCCTCCGCCACCAACGTAAATACGTTTGAAATGATCAACTTACGCGATCTACCAGATATACTCTGTCAGACATTCGTCCATTCAAGTTGCCTGGGACTGGACAACCTTGCATATACTCCGTCATCAATTCATCTTCGATATATTTGATTCGAAACGATAATGCCCATAAGGAGTGGTTTTCAGATAATAAATTTGATCCCGGTCTCTCCGTATTGACAATGGAAATGGTCAAAATCTTTGATAGTCGGTGATTTAACTATCAAAGGAAAACATGTGTACAATCAACAGTCGTATTTCCAAATGGAAATCTTACCGATCAATCATCGTTTCATTTCCCAATTATTCTTCAATCCTTATTTTCTAATTTTAGAAAATATACTTTATTAACTTTGGAAAACGTTTCCATTTCTGATTCACGCATCACTATCTTCCCACATCTATCAGTCTCTAATTGTAAACTAGTAAGAGAACGACTACCCAAGTATAAACCCTGAAGGCCGAAACCAACATCAGATCGATACCCAGAAAGTCATTCAATTTAACTAAAATTCCAGTCAGTTTCTAATTATATTAACTCCATTTTAGATCTTATTTCAAAACCCAAATTCCTTTATAAATGTTTTCTTAGCAAAATATTTACTGAAATACTTTATTCACATTAAATGTAAATAATATTTCTTCTTTGCAATCAAAACAGTTTGATTTCGTATTTAAAACAATATCCCAAATCTAATTTCTATTTATACTTCTGATTATAGAAATATTTATATAAAATCTCAATTTTGTTTCTAACGCTTAAATCTCAATAAATATTTCTTTTATAACTCTATTTATTTCATAAATAAATCTTTCCTTTTACTTATTCTATTTATTCCATAAATAAATATTCCTTTTACTTATTCTATTTATTTTCTAAATATTTCTTTTTATAAATTCTTTTGATTTCATAAATATTTCTTTTTCAATATAACATTGAAAATTTCCTTTTTAACATTGCAGTGTTCCTTATGGTATTTAACGTGCCATATAACAATGATCGGTATCATTCAAACATACAAAATCAGCAACAGATTTCAAATCACATCATATAACACAATATATGAAAAACAGTAAAATAAATGTTGAGGAATCCAGTTGGATCCCACTAACCTGTTTCCCTGCATCACAGATGTTAAAGACATAAATAACATAAATTTCATTTCAATATGAAATATTCTGCTAAAAAAATCAATATTTGATTACCGATTTATATATATATCATTATCAATAATTTCACCCAACTGACTAGCAGTTCATCCAAACACTCAATACACAGAAATCAACCATCATTTATCAGGTCTAAAAATACATTATAAAAATATAACTGTGCAGAGTTAGTGAGTTTCACTCACATTGGACGATCATCGTTAAATAACGATAACTGTCGCTTGATTCAGACGAACAATTTATTTTGCAATAAATTGTAACGAGCTTCAATTCACTCCCAGTCAGTTCCATTGTATAGCTCTCGTCCATACGGTCCCAACGTGACTGACCGTTCGAAATTCTGAGTTCGAATGAGATAATTATCATGTCAACAAGTTCTGAATACCACTCAAATTAATAAAACTACTATTTCCATTAAAATGGGCTCACCCTTTTCTCTCGTGGCCCAACCACCCTCTAAAGCCCAGACCGCGTGGCCTTTCTTCCCTGTAATACCAACCCGATGTCTTTCTTCTTCTCCCACTTCCAGTGACAATTCGAACGACACTCCCCCATTCTTCCCATCTTGTGCCATTCGTTCACCATCCACAGTCATCGATTTCACAAACTCAAATCACCTACTTCTCCCTTGTCTCGACCTCAACTTACTTGTATGCATTAGGCGCAACTCGACATCATCTTCTCAATTCCAGTGTTTAACTTCAGGAACCCGTAACTCCTCAATGGCCACATCTTTCACCAACTACAATTTCCCATTCTCTTCACTAAACCAAAAACCGTTAACACAGTAGTTCACCCATTCGAAATCTCCATCCACCCAGCACTACTACCTCAAACTCGCACGCCCCAACGATATATCAACGTCGACTGTTTTTATGGTCTGT
Organism: Allium sativum; assembly: GCA_030737875.1. Classification (NCBI taxonomy): domain Eukaryota; kingdom Viridiplantae; phylum Streptophyta; class Magnoliopsida; order Asparagales; family Amaryllidaceae; genus Allium; species Allium sativum. The sequence goes on from CM060923.1 coordinate 277,230,646, forward strand.
ACAGTGATCCTCCGATCACTTTAAATTAAAGAAATCACCAGAAATTCAAAACTCCATATATTCTCTACCCTGAATCCAAATACCAACCCAGTTTTGCAAAACGATGATGAATCGACCAAAGAAATCCAACCCTAGGTCGTGCCTTGCTATTTCAGTAAAAAGAAAAATCATCAAACACCATGATTTACATATGACATTGAGGAGAATAAGTTCAGGGACTCAAAGATATAAGATTGGGATTTATAATTTTTTCTTCACTTTGTTTTTGATTTTCAAATCTCAAGAATTTACTGTAAAATGAAGAAGAGTGGTGGCGTAGAAATCTGACCAGAGAATGTGATTGAAATTAGGTTTTAGTAGGGGTATTTATAAGGATTTTAATAATTTTATAATCGATTTTTATATTAATATTTAAGCTATCGGTGTTTACATTCGTGTTTAAAAATCACCGTGATCACATACAATACCTAAAAATCATAGAAATGGACATGCCGCTACAGTTCGACATTACAGACCCAACGAAACTGGTTTCGACGAATTCGACTCCATTTGCTCACATAGCGTATTTTTAAAGTCAGATTATTGACTGTTTTTCACATTAAAATCCCGAACACCACATACTGACTTCAAAAATCCTGACAATTGAAATCTAGCAATAATTTAATATTGCGGATCCAACAAAATTAGTTTCGTCGAAAATAGAGGTTGTTTGCAAAAACGACTATTTTTAAAATTATCAAAATCTACACGACGAAATCTCGATTTTTCTCTTCCATTAGAAATATATACTTCACCAGGTCCGAACGTTTCTTGTTTCACAAAAATCCGACTTAAAACGGATTCTGTATATTCAGTTGAAGTTCAAATCGCCAAATTACGAACTGCTGTGCCATTTCGAGCTCGATTATAATTATAATATAATTTATACGTTCAATCATCGTTAATTAAATATATTCGTTATTGAAATTCAATTCCAAACAGAATTATATATTTTAAATTGCCCAATTCACACAATACTATGAATTCTGTTATTCCGATTATTTTGGGATTAAATATGTCATTCAATTATTTACTTTAATTAAATAAATCTAAATATTTAAATTTTACTCGTTTTAAATTACCAAACAAATATTCAAATAATTAAATAAATTAATTATTATATCGTAAAAATACGGGAAATTACACTTTGTAGCGAACTTGGTTTAGGTAGAGTTAGCCCTGAACCCAATGAAGACCACTACATAGCCTCTCCACCTACCTTCCTCCTTCACTTACCTCTTCATTCTTTTCTATGTAGAATTCCTAAACCTAAAAGGAGAGGAAATTAATATTCCTAAGCTCCAATCTTAGGAAATCTAGTGTTAGTTTAGCTAATTCAAGGAGAAATCTTGGTAAGATCATCTCCATCTTCCTCTGCTTGCTTCCTCTTCCATTTTTGGGGATTTTTCCAAACCTAACTATTGGGTTTATCCTACATTTTGTGTATGGATTAAAGAATTGTATGCTTCATGCGAAGAGAAGTTGTTTTGGCTAGGTCTTGATTCATCTCATTGCATTAAACAACCAAATGTGAGTTCATATGAACTCATATCTACGCCTCAAGCATTTATGCTTGTAAAGTGCGCCATTGGCACTTATGTGTTGTGTGCATTTAGTTGTGTTGTGTTGATTTGGTTTTTTGTTTTAACATTCTCCAACTTATGAGTTTTGATTTCAATTCGAGGATTTCATGTGTGAATCTTTGTAATGTATTGAGTTTGGTGTTATAGGTTGTTTTAGCAAGCCATAAAGGCTCCATTTTCACTTAGAATACGTCATATAGCATCACCATTGATCCGAGCTCGTCCGAAAGCCGTTTGCACATCATTTCCTAGGCAAACAGTTGCCCAGGCTTCATCTCAGACGTCTGTCTGGGGGAGGACAGACGTCTGTCCAAAGTTTAAAGAAAAAAAATAATTGCTTCAACTCAGATGTCTGACCAAAAATGGTCAGACGCCTGTCCAAACTCTAGAGAAATTTTTTTCCTAACAACAGACGTCTGTCCAGGGGGTGACAGATGTCTATGGGAATATTTTTGCTGTTGAGCTATGGAAACCACGGTCAATAGTTTAGGGTCATTTGATCTCTTTTCCGGCCATGTTTCGGCCCATTAAAACGTGGATTCTTAGTTCAATCGTTATTTCGATCGATATTATACGAGATTTTCCGCTTCAAAACTATATAAAAAGGTTTTATATTGTTAGTAGTTACCAAATTCTTTTACCAAAATGGTTTCCAATCCTACTTCATTATACGAATTTATTTTAAGAAATCATTTTATAAATCATTTTCCAATCTACTAGTATATATTTTTATAAACCTTTTTCTCATTCGTATGAGAAATCTAATTAAACGCCTTAGTAAAAGAAAGTACTATGAACCCTTGCATTTGCTTTGACGGTCAATTCTTGGACGCGTTCGATTGAAAAACCATAGCAATAATCGTTTTATGTTTTTAGTGGATTATAAAACTTGTTTGTAACTATTAGAGTAGAGTGAGTGGTTATGGGACATGTAGCTCAACTCTTATAATCACTAGCTTGGAGTAATTTACGCTATTTGTGATCAATTGTGATTTTTTCATGATTTCATGTTTTTTTTATGATCTTCGGATCATCTTGAGGAACTTCAGTTCAACATTAGTAGGGTAGCGACCTGTGGTCCTTGGACCTTTTGAGGAGCTTCAGCTCAATAATATATGCTAGCTACCTAGAGATCGCATCTCATTTTAGATATACGTATCGGTGAGTCTACGTGCTCCCAACTTGAGATAGGCCTTACCCCCTTTTTATTTTTGGAGATTTCTGGATTTCTTATTATTGATTTCTGGAATTTGAGTTGATTGATATTGAGTTATCAATTTTTTGAGTTGATTTGATATGAGCACCATTTCTTGTGAGTAGCTATATGATTTTTGAGTGAGATATTATTTTATAGCTATGTTATAGATTTAAGAGATATATTGTAGATGTTATTGAGTTCAACATTATGTGCGTTCACTTTTATTATAATATTTTGTGTCTACATTTCTTTATATCTCTTATTATGTGCCAGTTTATGAAATAAGCACAGCCAGACTAATCCGTTTATTGTTTATTTCTTATGAATAATACTCGGGTCAGGCCCGAGTGTTGCAGGTGCTTCCACATGACTTCTAGCAGGATCCAGTTCTTTATTTTGGCTTACTACACTAGTGTTGTAGTTTATGCTTATATGTATATGAGACAGTGACTCTTATGTATTCGCATCTTTTGGCATGTGTTATTTTCTACTCTTTTGCTGTATATTGGCCCTTGTTGGGCCACTATCTCTATGTATATACTATGGTGATATTATTCATATTTATTTCGTCTTTGTTATATGAAATTCTATGTATGACTCTGATTATTCTGTTATGTATTTTATATTGTTTTCGAATTATATAAAGCCACTGTGTAGTAGATCTGAACTTGAATTAGATATGTCAGATATCCTCATGAGCAATTGAAAAAGTAAGACCGTATTATCCTATATGTTTAACACTCGTTCAAAGCTAATATACAAAAGGTCGCTCCTAAACAGCCTGATTCTTCGGATTAGTTGACATTATTGCTTGCAATAGCCTTGGCTAACGCGAGTATTTCTGAATTTCATATATATATATAATTTAAAAGAATAAATTATTTTTAATATTTTCGAAACAGTCGAATTCTAATTATAAATCCTCACGGATTTATTTCTATCTTATTTACGTTTCGAACATCGAAATAATTTCATCGTTTCCTTTTGAAAGGATTTTCTAATTTTCCCTTCCTAAATTTATCCTCATATTTCAAGTTGTTTAATAATAATTATTCCACTTTATTTCTAAACATCTTTTACAAATCGAACTACTTGTTTTAATATAATTAAAACAAGTTATTATATTCTAGTTTATTCTAAATTCAACTTCTATTTAAAAATAGTTTTTTTTCTCTTTTCAAAACTCGAATACTTTTCTAATATATCATTACGATATTTTAAATACCAATTATTCAGGGTCAATGTTATTTAAACATCCCAATACGCAACAATCAACCACATATTATTTGTCACATCATATAATACAATCCATGATAAACAACAATATACTTGTTGAGGAATCCAGTTGGATTCCTCCAACCTGTTTGCCTGCATCCACAGATGTTAATCAACATAAATAATACTAATTTCTTATTAATATGAAATACTAAAATAAATATAATCAGTATTTAACCAATGACTTCATCTATATAACTATCAACCAAATTATTTGTAAATCATCCAAACAACTATCACACATCAATCAATCATCATTTATCAATATTAAACAACGTTTATAAAATTATAAAACTGGACAGAGTTAGTGAGTTTACTCTCCTTTATCGTTAATTGTTAAATAACGATTAACGGTCAATAGATCTGGTCAAGGGTTTTATTTCGGCATAAATTCAAACGAGCTCCAAGCAATTCTAAACCAACTTCATAACGTAGCCTGCGTCAGTACGATTCCTATGGATCAGACCGTTCGCATTTCTGATATCGTATGTGTAGGATATTAAAGTTTCAAGTCGATATACTATTTAAATTAAAAATAAACTTAAATTATTTGTAAATATGGGCTTTACCTTTATCCATCAGCCCATATACCCAACCAAATGCCACTGCCTACACGTTCTTGCTCTCCTCAATCACAAACCCGTCTCCAGAAAAATACTACAAGCTTCCTCTAATATTTTAGTTTTTTATTTTATACGCCCCACTCACACAACATCAACCCAGACCCGAATTTTATTCCAATCTTCCCCGATTACTTATCCGACTCCAGTACTTCGAGCACCACCGTGCTTATGCGATCCCCTCATTCTTCCACTATTCTTCAAACCAGCATTTCACTTGTCAGCCTTACTTCTTCACTGATTACAAACCCAGACCATCCTTTCAAATCCTCGTCATTTTATTTCTAAACGTTGAAACCTCCCCATAAAGAAGACGTTACTCCTTTCCTCAAGCCATAACTCAACTAACTAAAAATACCATCCTATATAATTTCAACGCACGCCCCCACTTCCTGATCTCCACCTCGCTGTAACCACCCGTCGGCCTCCTGTACACGAAAATTCATGCGTGCATATGATCTTCCCTGCTCCCCTTGTAAACTCGCGTATTACCTGCTCGTACAATCCCCCGCTTCGAGCCTTTGACATCACCAGATCAGCTCACCGGACGATGAACTCCCCATCTAAATCCAACGTTCAGCACTTACACGCTGCTTCCCATAGTGAGCGAGTGCGTCACTTCCATGAGCCAACCCAAAACTCCATTCATAAGTTCACCGCATGCACATATCCCTCCCACGTTTGCTATAGTTCCTTCCTCCCATATCAATCATTTCGCCTCTGCCATACTTCTTTCCTCCCACCTAAAACCCGTTCTCGGCTTGGCGTGCTACAGTGCAAACAAAACGTGCTCGAACCCACTACAACGTTATCACTTCAAAAAAAATAAACTTCGGACTTCTATGTACCAGACAAAACAAAGAACCGCCACTTCACAGTTTTCACACAACAGGAATCACTCATTAATGAGAGTTTAAAGGATTTTGTTTTAAGAATTTTAGAGGAAGGGTTAAATTTTATTTATGGAGGAAGAAAAACAAGAGGAGCCACTGTGTATATTTATAGTGTCGATTCCTTGGTGGCCAAGGAGTAGCTGATAGGTTTGCAGATAAATTTTTGGTAGGTATAGTTTCAGTTGGGTCACAATTCATGTCGTAGTTGTGCCAGATAAGACAACAAATGGCAGGTAATAAATTGGAAAAGATAGGATAGCTGGCCGAAGAGAAAAGCGTGTGCAGATAGAAATAAGATCACCAAATAAATTAGGTACACTATAAGGAGCGGCTGAAACTGCAACGGGGGAGGGCGACGGCTTGTGACGGCTAAAAAAGCGGCCGTCGCAAGCCGTCGCAAGCCGTTGCACGGGGCGAGATAATTAACTGCTACTCTTTCTTCCCCAAAATAGTTCTGCAACGGAAAAAAACCCCTCTTCTCCGCCGTCGCTCCCCCTTGCTCCGATTTCAGCCACTCCAATCCTCTCAAATCGTGCCGGTATGTCTTCTAAACTCTATTTCATGTTTAATTAGGGTTATTTAGAGTTATTTAGGGTTAATTTGTATGTTTAAATTGGGTTGTAAATTCAGTGTCTATGGACATGAAATTGGTTATCTTGTGAGATGCATATGATGTTGCTTTTGTTATACATTGATTTGGGAATAAGTGGAATTGATTAGGAGGTTGAAATCATTGATTATCACATATGTACTTTGATTTAGGAGCATGAAAACGACGATTATCATGTATGTAAACGTGATTGGTTTGCTGTAGTAACTTGATTATGATTATCACATATTTATAACGTAACACCTTAAATTTGAATTGAAATTAAATAATTAACTTGAAAGCTTAGTTTGTATTTCAAAAATTGAAACTAATTTATTAAAATTAACTTCATAATTTATACATTAAACTAAAATTAACTAAAACTAATTTATACTTCATAATTTTCACTGTCATGTTATTTTACAAATTGAAATTAGGCAAAAATATTATATAAACGCTATGTAGTTAACGCGCGAGCGTAGACGGAAAAAGGCGCAAGGCGCAACTAAGGGGCTTTTTTGAAGTTTAAGGCGCATCTATTAACAAAGAGCAAAAAAGCCCATAGCACATAAAGCGCGCTTTTTTCATTTGAATTGTTTTTTTGATTTAAACTTAGGTTAAATGTTTTTTTGACTATTTATGTGAACCCCTTAGATAAATTTGGCCCCGTCCGACATTTGTTGTATATGATCGTTATATGGGTACTCGTTTTTATACAAAACGGAAATCTATATTCATCTGATACAATATTGTTGGATTTGTCCTAGTATTTCGGACAAGTTACAAATATAATAACGTAAGCATATTTTATAAATCATTCCAGGTTAAACGGTTAACAAAATTTCGATGGCACTTCCTTTTTGTTCCCTGTGTACACGCATTTGTGTACGATACAGGGACCAAAGGGAAGTGCTGCCGAAATTTTGTAGAACCGTTTAACCTGAAATGATTTATAAAATATACTTGCGTTATTATATTTGTAATGGGAAGTAGGTAGACTGGCCGTCAAAGCAAAAAGGTAATAAACGAAAACATGTAGTAGTTATAAATGAAATTTTACATGATTTCAATTAATATAGTATTCGATCGAATTTTCTAACATATTTGTTGAAAATCAGGAAAATGTCCGATTATTTTCGTGATCGTAGTTGGATGTATCAACCCCGAACCGGTAAGAAAGGGTCGATAAAGAAACATTTTTGTAATGGGGTCCAAGAATTTATTAGATTCGCTATATCTAACAATCGGGGCAACGTAGACGTTCGTTGTCCGTGTAGTAAGTGCAAACATCTGAAGCATTGGAAGCCAGATGTAGTAGAAGTACATCTGTATAAATTCGGTTTTGTATCGAATTATTACTTTTGGGATCGTCATGGAGAAATTGTTCAACCTACGTCAGACCCTGTAGTGGTAGAGGATGATAGTACAATGATAAACGATAATACAATGATGAATCCGATAGAAAATATGGTGCAAGATGCAGCACGATCAATGTTTCCTAACATTGGCCCGCAAGGCGACGATGAGAATGAAAATGTTGAAGAACCAACGACGGAAGCGAATTTTTTTTATGATTTATTGAATTCTGCTAAGAGGCCATTGTGGGAAGGATGTACAAGCGGAACCGAATTGTCTGTAACCGCCGAATTCATCACTATGAAATCAAAATTCAATCTTACAGAAGCTGCATTTACAACAGTTGTACAAACTGCAAAAAAACATATGCCGCCCAATAATTCGATGTGCGATAGTCATTATAAAGTGAAAAAACTTATGTCTTCTTTTGGACTACCGTATCATAAGATAGATACATGTGTTAAAGGTTGCATGTTGTATTGGAAAGAAGACGCTCAACGTAAAAGATGCAAATATTGCAACGAAGAAAGATATAAACCAAGGAAAAAGAAAGGAAAAGAAGTTCCGTATAAAAGAATGCATTACCTACCCATAACTCCTAGACTTCAACGGCTATATGCATCTTCTGCTACAGCGTGTCATATGCGATGGCATAGCGTGAGAACAGCAGAAGAAGGAACTATGATACATCCGTCTGATGGTGAAGCATGGAAACACTTTGATAGGACTTATCCTGAATTTGCTGCAGAGAGCCGTAATGTTAGGCTCGGTTTACGCACGGATGAGTTTTCGCCATTTTCTCAGTTTGGTAGTAAATATTCATCATGGCCTATCATTGTTACCCCTTATAACTTACCTCCATGGATGTGTATGAAAAATCCATATATGTTTCTAGTGGTTGTCGTCCCCGGTCCCGATGATCCGACACAAGGAATTGATGTTTATCTACAACCGTTGATTGAAGAGTTGAAAATATTGTGGCATGAAGGAGTCGAAACGTACTACGTTTCGAGAAAAAGAAATTTTCGTATGTTTGCATCTATATTATGGACTATTAGCGATTTTCCCGCGTATGGCATGCTTTCGGGTTGGAGCACTGCTGGACGTCCAGCTTGTCCTCATTGTATGGAGGAGACACGAGCATTTTCATTAAAGCATGGAAAAAAAAAATCTTGGTTTGACTGTCATCGATGCTTTCTACATATTAATCATAAATTTAGAACGGATAAAAAAAACTTTAAAGCTAACAGAATAGAGACTATGCTATCGCCTAAAGTTTGGACAAGTGAAGAGGTATATGATATTGTTAGTGAGTACCCAAAGATACATGATGTTGGAAAGAAGGTTGAAATTCCAGGTAAATCGGACATTCATAATTGGTGCAAACAAAGTATATTTTGGGAGTTACCTTACTGGAAAAATCTAAAACTTCGACATAATATTGACGTGATGCACAATGAAAAAACGTTTTTGATAACGTTTTTAATACAGTGTTGAATGTAAAGGGGAAAACCAAGGACGATGCGAATTCGAGACGTGATATATTACACTTTTGTAAACGGCCGGAACTGCACTTGTATGACGAGAATAAAAAACCTAAAGCATGTTATGAGCTAGACAACAGGCAAGTACAACTCGTGCTAAAGTGGGTGGAAGGATTACGATGTCCTGATGGGATTTCTTCTAACCTCCGTAGATGTGTAGACTTTAAAAACAGTAAATTGAGTGGAATGAAAAGCCATGATTGCCATATCATGATGGAATACTTTTTACCTGTGATTTTCAAGGAATTGTTGCCTACAAAAATCTGGAGTGTAATAACAGAGTTAAGTTTGTTTTATAAACAACTATGTTCAACGACGTTAAAGGTTGATCGTCTACGTAAGCTTGAGTTAGAAATCCCTGTACTGATATGCAAACTCGAAAAAATATTTCCACCTGGTTTTTTTAATGTAATGGAGCATTTACCTATTCATCTTCCGTCCGAAGCTCTCCTTAGAGGTCCAGTCCAATATGGATGGATATATCCATTTGAGAGGTAATTTTGTATATAATTTTAATAATCGTGATAGATTACACCTTAGATTATTGTACCAACATAATAAATTATTTAATCTTATTATAGGTACTTGAATCATTTGAAGAAAAAAATAGGCAAAAAGCTCGAGTAGAAGGTTCGATTTGCAAATCGTACATTGAAGAAGAAGCTTCATTTTTTTTCTCTCATTATTTTAGTGAAGATGTGAACTTTTCTTTTGTAACTGTTCCCCGTAATGAAGTCGCTGTTGAACAGGAGTCTTCTCAAACAATGTTATCTATTTTTAGACAACATGGAAGACCTGCAGGAAAATGTGTGGAAATATGGCTAAGCGATAAAGATTACAAAGTGGCACACACATATGTTTTGTTAAATTGTGCGGAAGTTGCACCATTTGTTAGGTGATACTAAATTCATATACATTTCAATTATATATTTATTTGTCTCTATTAATAAAAAAGGAACATAACACATATTTGCAGTATCTACGAATCACAATATCCATCTGGTGATCTCAGTAAAGACTTTACTGGATGGTTCTCAGACTATGTTCATGATCCCAAAAACTCTGTTGTTAATGAAGGATTATGACATCTTGCTATCGGACCAAAAAGAAATGTCAAAACTTATCCAGTATACTTTGTCAATGGTTTTAAATTCAATACCGATGACTACGGAGCTAAAAAATTAACGTATAACAGCGGTGTATTTGTCAAGGGTAGTGATGATCCAGAGGAGCATATAAAGGATTTTTACGGCATCTTAACGCAAGTTGTAGAGTTGACATATTATGTTCAGCCCGTAGAGAAAATTTATCTATTCAAATGCAACTGGTTTAGCACTGTTCCTGGTTCTGGAATTAACGTGCACAAAGATTATAAGCTAATCGAAATAAGGCATACGTCGCATTACTATAAATATGATCCTTTTGTGTTAGCTAAGCAAGCATTACAAGTCTATTTTGCTCTGTATCTGTCCTTAAAAAAAGATAAAGCAGACTGGTGGGCTGTTTTTAAAACAAAGGCAAGATTTACATTTGATGGAAATAATATTCCAGACGAAGTGGCGTATCAAGACGATCTAGATCCAAATACCGAAATAATAATAGCTGATGACATTGATGTAGGGCCGTTGAATGATGAAGCGAATGTATTAGTAGATGCATTTGTAAGTACTGAAGAAAATGATATAGAGTATGATGCTGAGTCTGAATCCGAACAAGATGAAGACTGATGTTATAAGTACTTATGTTATGTATTATTATGAGCTATGTATTATGTTATGTACTATTCTGAGCTATGTAATTAATAATGATGTTGATTGTTCTTAGCTAGGAATTTACTTACGTTATTTACTATTCTGATTTATGTAATGATAATGTTGACTATGTATGTTATGCAATATTGTTCTTCTCGTTTACGAATTATGTAATGATAGCGATGACTGATGTTAATAATTCAAGTTATTTTGTATGCACATTATATGATTGCAACAGATATGTCGGATGATAGACAGCGATGACGATCGAGGAATACATCTCAGCCTACTCCTTCACCATCTCCGCATACTCCTTCACCATCTCAGGATACTCCTTCGTCAGGAGCAGGTCCGAGCAGCTTTGTTCCAGATCAGCGTACTCCTGTGCAGATTGTTCCCAAAAGTGCTGGGTAAATGTCAATTTAATTTTATTTCAATTTGGATTATTCAAAATATATGATCAAATTTTTATATCAACATCTACGCAGAGGATTACAGTTTCAGCCAACACAGTTCATATTAGATATATCGAGGAATTCTTACATAAGCAGGATGTCGGGGGCTTGGCCGCATTGGGATTCTATTCCACCCCATATTAAGAATGCCATTCTGGCTGATGTACTTGTAAGTAATTTTTTAAACGAGTGTTGAAAATTGATATACTGTAAATAATTGAAAATAAATCTAATATGCAGGCCGTTGTCCGTGTTGAGGAGCATGACATGAACACTTTTTTGGATATTTGGAATACGAAGATGCATAAAAATTATCGGGAGACAATTTCAAGGGCGAAGACAGGTGGAAAAAAGCCTTCGTGGATGAGTGATGATGTTTGGGCAGCATTTCAACAGTACTGGCAGACGGAAAAAGCTAAAGTAAGATATAATGAAAATATTTACATTTATATTAATTGTAGTATTTTACATAATCGTGTATAAAATGTAATAGGAAGTAGCATCTAGAAATAAAGCGAACAGAGAAAAGAATCCTGGTCTACACCGTGGTGGCTCTAAATCATTTCAAGATCATAGGAGAGAATTGGTATAAATTTTAAATATTTGTAGCTTATGTTCACGTTAAAATTTAGTGTATATCATTTATTCATATTTTCAATAATTTTATTACTGTATGTTTACTCAGCATGCAAAGATCGGAAGAGAGCCTTCGATGGCAGAGGTATTCAGACGTACACATGCGGTGGAGCATACCGACGAGGAAGGAAATGTTACGTATGAATGGGTGGATTCGAAGAGTGCGGGTGTAATGGTAAATATGCTTATCCGTATGAATTAAAATGTTTCATATTCGTTCATATCACAATATATAAGTAAATTTTACAACATTGGTGTTAAAATTATATTGGTATGTAGGAGAGATACTACACAGAGTCTACTAGAGTGTTACAGGCTAGTGGACAAGAGGAGTTTACAGTCGCGCAGTCTGATCGTATATGGGACTCTATCATAAAGCCGCCTTCTCGTAACAGGCGATATGGATACGGTAATCAGGAGGTAAGTCTTAAATTACAAACTTAATAATTTACAACGATGTGAAGCCATAAATATATAAATTGTGGGTATTAATTAGTGCATTTTATATTAATGTTTTGAATTGGAAACATAACGCGTTTTATTTTACAATCAAGAGCTAATAAATTTAATGTGAACTTAATTATTTCGCAGGCTACTCAGAGTGCTTTTAGGAGGTCGATGGAGGAGGAGACTATTGCTCGGATGCAGGAGCAGATGAACGAAATGATGGATTGGCGAAAAACCCAGATGCAACATGACGTGGATGAGCGCATTGCAGCTTACCTTCAGGAGTATGGGTTTATGCCTGGGCAGGGAGGAGATGCTACAAGTGAAGGAGGCGAAGACGACGACGACAACGAGGCGGCGGAAGATTAGTTTGGATGACATATACTTTGGTTTATGCTTAGGTATGTATATATACTTTGCTTTCATGACGATATGGTATGTTTGACGATGTTATGGTGTGTTTTGGTGACGTTATGGTGTGTTTTCATGACGATATGGTATGTTTTGATGTGTATGACGACGATATATGACGATGGATATAGTGTTTTGGATGTTATGTGATGATATTTTATGATGGTGGTTTTAATTTTGGTTTCTTTTTCATTTGGTTTGAGTTGGTGACGAATTGATGGGATAATAGTGGTCTGATAGTGGCCAGTGTGATGGTATTGGATTGGTTTGTGGTTGTGTGGCTTGAAGGAATGGAACTGCTGTTTGCAGTGCAATTTTTTTTTCCAGAATTGCGACGGCTTGCGACGCCAATTTGGTTGGTAAGTTGCGATGGATTGCGACGGCTTGCGACGGCTTGCGACAGCCGCATTGTAACGCTTAACAACGGATTGCGAAGGCTTGGCGGTAAAATCAACTACTTGCCACGTAAGCAATTTACCGTTGCCAGCCGTCGCTAAAATGGCAACGGAGCCGTCGCTCAAGCCGTTGCAATTTTGGCATCGCGACGACTAAAATTGCGACGGCACTTTGCGACTGCTTGCGACGGCTTGCGACGGCCGCCAACGCCTATTAGCCGTCGCAATTCCCTGTGCGTTTTGTAGTGGTAGGACATGTAGAACAAATTGTCGGTTAATCTATGTTTTTTAATTTTACTCTTGCCTAAGGTGCGTGGAACTGTCGTAACAACATAGAGTACCATGGAAGAGAATTGTCTTCCTGAACTATTTTAGAACAATTTGTTTTGACTGACATCAGTGAAAATGGGTTTGATTGAGGTGTTGAGTTCTACTGGATGCATGTTTTATAATTATGTTTTCATATTTACGTTACTTTCAACATGCATTCCCAAAGAGTAACAACAATGCAACAATGAACTATATATGGAAACACTTATGCCAGCGCATATCATCATATATTTTATATTATGTTGGTGCCATGTAATATCATGTCGATACCCAACATTACAATCATTATTCAATTGAGATCGAGGCATCCGTAACCAGCGATCAATATAATAACACTATTTGTACCAATACCGCAATACATATTAAAATACAGGCTTGCATTACTGTCAATTTATCATCACTTGGTACCAACTCTGTCATAAAATGTGTTGCTATGTTTGAAAGTTTGATAAACTCAACCAATATGGCTCCAATGAATTATTGATCCTTAAATTATGTTTTTAAAACAAGTATCGACATTAATGGTACATAAATACCCACATCTCACCTTGATTTCGAGTCCTTGAATGTTTCATTATAACTGTTAATAGTAAGCATCGCTATTGATTTGTGGATACGAGAATAAATTTGTGACTAGTGTAATTTAATTCTTTATATAAATCGAACTTCTTAGCTAAGCAATAGTGTACCCATTACGTAAACCCAATTCATTTACGGACCATTATCGACAAAAATAAAAATACTGTTGTGACGAGCAATGTAGCACGATCCCAAAAATATTATAAACTAGACAAGTTAACTTATCCTATGAAGTCCCAAAATGCGGGTTTAGGGTGCAAAATATGTTGAACGAAAAGTTTCTTATCTTCCAAAATAAAAATTACAAGAAAATTCTATAAATTAAATTAAAAATACGTCTTGAAAATCTTATCCAAATACGAAACAAATATTTAATTATATTAAATAATTCGTTATGGCTTATAAATGATTCCATAGCAATTTTCTGGAAATTTGATTTGGACATAACTTAAAAACGATAAGACAAAATCTCGATTTTTCACTTCCGCTAGAAATATAAAATTCGATAGTTTCTTGTTTCGAAGAAATCCGACAAAAAACAAATTCTGTGTATCCATTTAAAGTTCAAAACGTAATATTATGAACTATCGCGTCGTTACGAGCTCGTTTTATAATTATATTATAATTAATACATTCAACTGTCGTTTATAAATATATTCGTTATTATAATTCGAATTTAAATTAAATTAAATATCATATATTATCCAAATTACACAATATTGCAAATCCAACCATTTCCGACTATTTCAGAAATAATTTTATTGTCCCATTAAATATTATATTAATTAAATTTTCAAGATATTTATATTCAAACCATTTAAGTTCCCAAACCATTATATTAAAATAATTAAATTAATTAATTATTACATTACTAAAATTCCGGAACGTTACATGGAGAATGTAAGAATGTGAATTTTCGGTGGATTTGAAATTGGTTTTTCAAGATTTAAAAGGAATGTTGTGATTATTTTAATAGGTGTTTATGAAAATAAATGGTTTTTAAGGATTTTCAAAACCATAAATCTTACTTCGGTCACTGGACAATAATTATAAAGATTACTACAACATCATCGGTGTTTATTTTCGATTTTCTAAGTAAAACCTTGCTACCATGGATAAATTGTTCGAATTAAACCAATTTTTTTAATATAAGATTTATGATTTTGAAATTCAAATGTTTGATTTTTAAATTTTTAGCTAAAATTTTATATGGATGCATGTATATCCTAAGTATTAGAGTTGGTTGATTTGGCATTTAACTTGATATGATGTTTCGTAGATTTGTAATGCAATATTGGACAATTTTTTATAGTCGAGATTTCCAAGTTGAATAGTAAGATAAAGCTAATTTTATACGGAAACTTAAGTGAATATAGTTATAATTTATTAATTAAAAGAATTTGAGCATATAATCAAATTTTAATCAAAACGAGCCTACCGCATCACGGTTGTTCATAATTTTACGATTTGAACTTTGAATTAGTGTATAGGATTCAATATAAGTCAAAATTCTTCGAAACAAGAATCTTTCGTATCTATTAGATTATAGTTTTCTAGTGGAGGAGAAAAATCAATATTTCATCTTCAAAATTTTTTGTTATGTCCAAATCAAATTTCCAAAAATATCGCGGTGTAATTGTTAATAAATTAAAATGATTTATTGAATAAAATATATTTGCTTGGTATATTGACTTGCGGTGAGTTTGGATTCAAATTTTTGAGTTGCTCAAGACAGAATGAATGATCAGGTAGCGAATGGTGACGCTTAACAGGTTGTTCATTATCCTAACGCGATGATAAAATTTATATTCTGAATAAACCCCAATTTAAGATTGTTATTGTTGGCAGCACTATATGATATTTATGTGTGTTGATTTATTGTCGTTGCATGTAACATTAAGTTACATGGGTGTTGTTTGCTAATTTAATCATTTTTGTTAGTTTCATCATGTTTGGTGGTTTCATATGATGAACATATTTTTTGTGCATATGTAGTTGTTGTTGTGATACTTGTCCTTTTGCTTAACTCTTTTGGGTTATGTAAGTATATACATGTATATGGAAGTAGAAGCTTGCTAGCTTGCCTATAGCTTTTGGTTACATGGTAAAGATATATTTGCTTGATAAAATTGTACGTATTTCGTATTACGTACTGTATGTGGGTCTTATGTATTGTTTTCTCCAGGTTTGGGTTGTCTCATCACTGAGATGAGTTGTATAGAGCAATATATTATGATTGTGAAATTTTCCGGATGGGCTGTACAAAGGAGGTGCTGCCGAAATTTTTCAAAAATTTCCAGTGTTAGAAAACTTTTAACAAAATTTTAGAGAAATGTTTTGAAGTAAAATTAATTGGTTTGTGACATACTTCTTAACTGGTGATTTCAGAGACGAAATCCATTTAAAGGGGATAAAATGTAACAACCCGGATTTTTGTATAAGAATATTTAATTAATTTAAATATTTAAAACGATTAATTTTAAAACTTAATTGATTGAGTTAATATTTAAATGAGAATTTGGATGTTGAATTAACCAGAAATAGAGAATATTGAGTTTAAAATCCAAATATATTTATTTTGAAGCTATATAAAATTATATTTAAATATATACGATAATAATAATTTATTATTAATAGATGTGAGTGTTTTGAAATCGATTTATATTTTATCGATTTAATTTAACACATTAATATACCCAATTTTCAAACAATCTCGAATTATGATGAAACTTATTTTATAAAATCCGTAATGGTTAATTATGTCAGATACATGTTTCATGTCAATTGGAGCTGTGAGATTGCAAGCGCTATAAACACATATCGATTAACGGTTTGAAATAAAATAGCTATTTTAGGAAATACTCTCAAAATTGGACGAAACCAGTTTCATCGGGTCTGAAATATTAAACTATTGCATGATTTTAAATTTCATTGCAATCGGGTCTGGTATATAAGTGTGCGAGATGAAAATCCAGAATAGATAAATACACATGAATATTATATAATAAAAACTTAGCTTTTATAATGTCCTTAAGTCTAAATCTGAATTATTCCTCCCTCCCTCTTCTTTTTCATTTTTTGTATAAAGTATGAGCCACTACAAACAAAGTGAAGGAAATCAACCATCAAAAATCAAAATCAATTCAAGAAAAAATTCATAAAAATGCAAAGCAATTGTATTTGAGCTTATAATGTCCATATCTTCAATTCTATATGAGGTTGGAGGGGTGCGACATCTTTTTAGGGTGCTCTAGATTGTAACAGTAAATGGCTGATATTAGGTTTTTGATTTTGGTTGGATTTGGGTTGATTTTGGTGAAATATTGTTTAGATTCGGGTTTGTAAGAGTGTATAGCATATGTTGGAGGAGTTTGATGGTGTTTAAAAAAATAGTCATTGTGGTTTTCTTGGCTCATACTGGTTGACGTCGGACTTTGGGAGGGGTTTCGAGGTAAGTGTCTTAGTGATGAATGAGTAGAGTTTGGGAAGGATATCACAATGGTGGTGGCCTTGTTTAATTCAGTGGTGAGAAGAGGTAGAGAGGAGGAGAAAGGTAATCGGCATTTGGGTTTCTCTTTGTTATGTTCAAAACGTGAGTTGGGAGAGAATAAGACTTAAAAGGGGCTAATTATATAATTAAGGGTAACTAATTATTAGTTTAGTTAGTTAATCACATTTTAAATTGAATCAAATTTGTAGTCTATATAACTATTTCATACGATTATAGATTTCGATGAAAAAGTTTTTTTGGGTCCGTATTTCGCAAACACTACGTATACGAGTTGGATTGGAGTGATTTGGAGCTATTTGTATTTTTTATGTAACTTCAAAAGCCTGTTTGAAATTAAATAAATCAACGCGAAATCCTCGAAATGGAATAGATGGCTAGTTCACTCTCATGTTTTCTAGAATACTGTGAATGTTGTTATTTTATATAATAATATTTATTGTTGTTATTAGATAAATTGTTTGTTTTGATGTTCGGATGATTTGTTGATTTGTTGGTGGTCGTCGATATGTGTATATATATATATATATATATATATATATATATATAATTCCCATCTTTGAACGGATGACCATTGACACTACCTGCAGTTATGTGGAAGATTCATCTTAAATAAATTATATTAGATTATCTATTTAATAAGCATATATAGATTCATATATGAGATGTGATGCAGGGGGATAGGTTGGAGGAATCCAACAGGATCCCTCAATGTTTTGGATTTTACTTGCTTTCATGTTTTACACATATGAATTGTCTAACATAAGTAACATTAAAATCAATTGGATTATGATTTTTGAAATAAATTCAACAATGATGTGTTATTAATCAATAAACTGTATTAGTCAATTGATTTGTAGCAGATGGCCTAAAATCCATCTATTTAAGACATTGATTCGCCATTAGGAGAATTGACTAAGTTTGAAGTTATAAAAAAATTATAACAAAAGCAAGGTTTTGGATTTATTTTACATAAGTTATACAAAATAATGGTTTCATAAATAGTTTAATATAATAGGATTTGGTAAAGGGAAATTTAAAATGATTTGTGCAGCGAAATTCTTGTTTTATAAATAAGTTATATAATTGGAGATTTTGAGTGTTAAATACTTAACCAAGTTTTATAATTATGTTATATGCAGGACGAAACTCTATTTTATAATTAATTGAGTTTATATGTGATTTTTAGTTGATTTGAACAAGTTTGATAAAAAGTTTTGATGAACTTGTAAAATGTTGTAGAATTGGTATTGGATTTCAGAATTGAAATTTTGAAAAGTTAGATATTCAACAAAAGGTTTTACATGATTTAATCTGATAATTATCCAAATTTTAAGTGATTTGATTATAAAATTACAATAGGATTTATAGAATTGAAGTTTTATAAAGAAAAGGAAATCCTATTTGTAATAAGATTTTTATTGAACATTTATAAAGTATTTTATAAAGGGATTTTATAATAAATCCAAGTTTTATAAACAATATATAAAAGAGATTTAAAGCTAATGTGATGGTTTTAAATAAGCGTTCACTTAAGAATTGAATTATGTAAAAGTGATTGTAATTCGAAGTAGATTTTCCAAATTTAAGGAATGATGTTTAAAAACCAAATTTAAATGGAATAGCACATGAGATTCGTGTGATAATATAGTTAATATCAGCTTTTGAGTTACAGATTTACATGTAACGTCCCGTATTTTTAACGGTTTAATAATTAATTTATTTAATTATTTAAATATAAATTTGGCAATATAAATGACTTAAATTTAATAAATTTTGAATATTTAATTAATAATTATAATGGGATAATAAATTATTAATTCCGAAATAGTCGAAGATAGTAGAATTCGCAATATTGTGTAAATTGGAGAGTGTAAAAGATTTGATTGAGTTTAGATTCGAATTGTAATAACGAATATATTTAATAAACGACGGTTCAACTTATTAATTATAATATAATTTAAATCGAACCGGTAATGTCGTGGTAGTTCGTAATATTGAGTTTTGAATTTTAATTGAATATACATAATCCATTTTAAGTTGGATTTCTTAGAAACAAGAAACGTTTGAATCTTGTGAACTATATTTTTCTAATGGAAGAGAAAAATCGAGATTTCGTTGTGTAGATTGTGAGTTATGTCCAAATCAAATTTCCAAAAAGTTGCTATGGAGTTCGTTTATAATTTATAACGATTTATTTATATTATAAAATGATTTTTTAATATAAATTGGATATCGATCTCACCTAGATTTGAAATATCGAGTTATAAATCCAGATATGTATATTTTGGAGTTGTATGATATTCTACGTGAATATATATGATAATATTAATTTATTAATATTAAATTAATTTTTTTAAATATATTAATATTTATTTGTTTATTTAGACTTTAGAAAATAGCCATTTTTGCAAACAACCTTCGTTTTCGACGAAATTAATTTTGTTGGATTCAAAATAATCAATTATTATTAGATTTAAAATTTCGTGATTTTTGGAGTCAGTATGTGGCCGTACGGGATTTTAATGTGAAAAGTAGTCAATAATCTGACTTTAAAAATATGCTGTGTGAGTAAACGGACTCAGAATTCGACGAAACAAGTTTCGTTGGGACTGTAATGTCGAACTGTATATGCATGTCCATTTTCATCGAATTTGGATATTGTATGTGATCATAGAGATTTCTAACGATAAATACAAGCAACATTATAATAAAAATAAATAAAATGATGGATATAAAATTATTATTTCTCTCCTATAAACACCCTTACCCCTTTTCTGACCCTAAACTATTTCCTCCGTTGGTCAACTACCAACAGACGCCTCCAAAGAAATACAAACAGTAAAATTCGAGACTTTGAAAATCAAAACAATTCCACAAAAATTCCTAAAATAAAAATACATATGTATTTAGAATCCTAGAAAGGTTCTCTCCGATCTGATATAGGTAGTGTTGGGTTTTGCTATTTTTTTGGTTCGTTGTTTTTGTACAGCGTGGGTTTTCTGAGCTTTAGGGCTCCGATTATTCGCTAGTTGAAGCATTAATGCATGGTTTCTGCATTTTATAGTAGGATTACAAGGTAGGATGGCACTCATTGAAATTTTTGGGAAGGATCAATGAAAATAAGGAGCGCGCTTTACTGTACATCAACTGTCGCCTGTTGAAACGCAATTTTCAGGAAGCAACCGAGTTAAATGATATTCATATCAGAAGGAAAAGATTTTAGTAAGAAGGATTTT
Source organism: Allium sativum (assembly GCA_030737875.1). NCBI lineage: Eukaryota > Viridiplantae > Streptophyta > Magnoliopsida > Asparagales > Amaryllidaceae > Allium > Allium sativum. Next base: position 277,251,494 of record CM060923.1, read on the forward strand.
GGTGAAATTAGTTTGATTTTTTATGGAGTGGTTTGCGAGATATGGGAGTAGCAAAATGCGGTAATGGCCTGTATGTAAGGAGCTGCGCGAGTTTGTGAACCATCGGGAAGAAGAAGTCGACATGTTTTGGTTTGGAGGAGATGGAAACGTGCGGGCCTGGTATTTAGAAATGGTGATGGGCCTTATTTAAATGATAAGCCCAAAAATAATTTAAAACTTAAGTTTTTATTTAATTTAAATAAAGTATCAACTTAGAAAATTAATATCTTATGCGTACATGATCCGAATTTAGCTGTAGTGACCCGAAAATCAGGTCCAATTTGAGCTGACTAAATAACACAAGTCCAACCCCAAATTGCACTGTAAATTCAAGAAACTAATAGAAAGAAGATAGAGGGTGAGAATAGATAAGGTAGAACTATTAGAATAGAAGAAGAAGAAGATCATCATTATCAGAGTAACACGAATATCACAGCGGAACGAATAAAATATAACATACTTTTGAAATACAAACAGTATATGTATATAATAACATTGCAGAGTACAACACTTACAACACAGCGGAAATAACTATAGCTATATGATCCTGAAGCCTCCTGCTCCAAGCTCTTCCAGTATATCTGTAAATCCCGACTACTTGACTGCCCGTACAAATTTAGGCACCCAAGAGTTTAGGGAAACAAAACAAATAAACTCCGGGTCAGTCATGGACTGGTGTGAGTAAACTCAAATCATTTTAACAGGTATATGATATCTCATAAGACCACGCTGTAAATACGGAACGGGTTTTTCCCTTATGAGAATCCAACATATTTGAAAAGCAGTATCACTGATATTATAATAATGTCTAAATACAATTAGATATCAATCTAGCAGAAACGCTTTCATCTCACGTTCTACATATATAGTATACAATCAAAACCGCGGGTGCGTATTGGGTAATGGATTTCCAACTATGACAAGGTATGGAACCACCTTCCGATCAGTGTACTCTAGGAACGATACACTGGAGTTCAACAAGAACATCTTGCAACTCAGCCACACATGACCGACCACTCCTTTCGCTTGGGTGTATCGGATGTACATCACCAACGGTTGGGATCAGCAACCGTTTCCCGTATATATATGGGACAGCATTAATAGATTAAAAGAAGCAAATGAATATTCTCTAGATAGGTGATTATACACCCTACTTCGGTGCGACCGACTTAGCCATGCTGCCTGCCCGATTTCTGTCATTTACTGGATGTGAGGCTAGAAGCTACGCTTACTTTCCATTCATTTATAACACGATCACTTTGAATTGGTTTATACAAATATCCTGGATGTTATGCTAAGGGATAAATCCGTTGCAACCATACATATTTATACAGGCCAACCCATTCGATCATTGGAAATACTTTGTCAGACATTCGTCCATTTACGTTCGTTCTGGGACTGAACGAAACCGAAGGCACTATTCAGTACATCCATCTTAGTCCATTGTTATCTAAGATTTATACAACAGCCCTTGCACTTTACACCGTCTTCAATATATTCAGCATATATGATTCGCAACGCTTATGCCAATACAGAGTGGTTCTTTGGATAATAATCCAACCGGTCTCTCCATATTAACAACGCAAAATGGTCAAAACATTTGATAGTCTATGATTTAACTATCAAAGAAAAACTCGTGTGCAAACAACGATATTATTTCCAGATGGAAATTATATCAACCAATCATCATTTAACATTTATCTCTTTAGTTCATTAATTTACTTATCTCCTGTTTCCCTATATTCTAAATTTCTTATTTTCTAATTTTAGAAAATATACTTTATTAACAATGGAAAACATTTCCATTTCCTTGTTTTCTATATTAGAAAAACATTCCTAATTTCTTATTTGGAAAACATTTCCAAAGTTCCTTCATTGGATTTAAACAGATGTTTTAAATAAACATCGCTATGCCAACTCAAACTATTTACTGAATTCACTTAACCATCATTCACTATCAAACCTTACCATTTCTTAGTTAAGAAGGAAGTCAATCAAGTTGGGGTATAATTACCTCTCAGACCTTAACTGAACAACGTTATAACTTCGAAATAGTAACAGTTTATCTTTTAAACCTTTAACAACTTCTTTACGTAACTCTCGGATTCAATTTACGAATCCACTTCTTTATTGAAAACATTGGTTATAACGATAACGTTATAATCCCTACTTCCGCAATATCTAACTTTAATTATAACCTTTATTCTTTAATTCGAATAATTAAACCTAACCCTAATTTATTAGTGTATAATTTTGATTTAAAAACTGGAAAGTAAATATTGCTTTCCCGAATTCGGTATAATTGAATTCGACTTGTAATTCTCTTCTGAGTAAATCTCTATTTGATTAGCTCTTCTTCGAATAACCTATATTCGATTATCTCTCTTCGAATAACTTATATTCGAAATCTCTCTCTTTCGAATAAACTATATTCGATCTCTTTCTTTCGAATACGATATATTCGATAATCTCCTTTCGATTAAACTAAAATCGATAACTCCCTTCGATTAAACTATAATAGAGAACTCCTTTCCTTTAACTCTATTCGAATAAACTATATTCGACTAACTCTATTTAACTCTGTTTAACTCTATTCGAATAACTAATATTCGATAACTCTATTTAACTCCGTTCGAATAACTAATATTCGATAACTCTATTTAACTCGTTCAACTCTATTCGAATAACTAATGTTCGACTAACTCCTTTGGATTAACTCATCTTGACTAACTTAACTTAATTAACTCAACTCGATAACTTAACTCGATTATCTTAACTCGATAACTTAACTCGATTATCTTAACTCCATTATCTTAACTCGATTATCTTAACTCCTATCGAATAACTAATATTCGATTAACTCCATTCGCTTGACTCTAGATCGCAGCGATCACAATGGTTACGCCTGATTCCCTCAGGAAACATCCGACCGCCTTAGGCTATCTGCAGCCCTGCGAATTACGCTAGCAGTCGTGCTAAATGGCATATTATTTGGATTAACTCTAACTGATTAACTCTATTGGTTTAACTCTACTTGATTTATTCTAATTGGTTAACTCTAACTGATTACTCTAACCGATTAATTCTAACTAGTTTAACTCAAATCAATTAACTCTATTTGACTAACTCGACTCGACTAACCCCTTTCGAATAACATATTCGATTAACTAACTTCGAATACCATATTTGATTTACTAACTTCAAATACCGTATTCGATTTACTAACTTCGAATACCATATTCGATTAACTAACATCGAATACCATATTCGATTAACTAACTTCGAATACCATATTCGATTAACTCCTTCGAATACCATATTCGATTTACTAACATCGAATACCATATTCGATTAACTAATCTTCGACTAACTAATAGTCGATTAACTCTTATTTGCTTAACTAACATCCGACTAACTAATAGTCGATTAACTTACTTCGACTAATTCGATTAACTTTTATTTGATTATCTTTAATCGATTAACTTTATTTGATTATCTCTAATTGAATAACTAATATTCAATTAACTCTTTTCAAATAACTAAATTCGATTAGCTCCTTCGAATACTAAATTCGATTTAATTCTTATTCGATTATCTCTTTTGTATCTCGTCAATTTCCTTTTATAACGTTTATTTTCCGTTACAACTATTCCCTTTTTTATAACTTCTAATTACCGTTACAAATATTTCCTATTTATAACTTCTAATTACCGTTACAAATATTTCCTATTTATAACTTCTATTTACCATTACAAATATTTCCTATTTATAACTTCTATTTACCGTTACAAATATTTCCTATTTATAACGTTTTATTTATCTTCTGAATAAATATTCCTTTATTCTATTTATCTTCTAAATAAATATCCCTTTTATAAAACTCTATTTGTTTTATAAATACTTCCTTTTATAAAACCGTGTTCGTTTTATAAATAATTTCCTTTTATAAAACCGTGTTCGTTTTATAAATACTCTATTTTCAAATTATTTCCTTTTATAAAATCGGTTGATTTTATAAAACTCCTTTATTTCGATATACGTTGAAATATTCCTTTTTCCTATTCTATTTGTTTTGTCAACATTTTTCCCTTTTATAAAACTCTATTCATTTTATAAATACTTTCCTTTTATAAAATCCTATGATTTTATAAAATTCCTTTATTTCAATATACATTGAAATATTCCTTTTTCCTATTCTATTTGTTTTATCAACGTTTTTCCCTTTTATAAAACTCTATTCGTTTTATAAATACTTTCCTTTTATAAAATCCTGTGATTTTATAAAATTCCTTTATTTCAATATACATTGAAATATTCCATTTCACAACTCAGGGTTTCTTATGATATGTAAAATATCGAATAACAATGATTAATATCATTCTAACACACATAATCCAGAACAGATTATATAACACATCATATAACACAATATATGAAAACAGCAAAATAATTGTTGAGGAATCCAGTCGGATTCCTCCAATCTGTCTCCCTGCATCCACAGATGTTACACAGTATAATATATATCATATTTCATTTTGAAATGAAATATCCTGCTGTACAGAACCATATTTGATTAACAGTACATAGATTAACTATAACTACTTTTTCAATCAATTCTATTTAACAGTCCAGTTTAACAATCAATATACAACAGTCAATAAATAAAGTACAATTTATATTAAAATATAAATTGAGGAGAGTTAGTGAGTTTTACTCACTTTGGCAGTTCATCGTTAAAGAACGATAAACTGTTATTTGATTTGAATCAAACAATTTATTTCTTTATAAATTCATACGAGCTTTGATCAGCTTCCCGTCAGTTCCATGTTATAGTCATTGTCCATACCATCTGGTCGGATCTGATTTCGCTTGATTCCGTTTCCGTGTGCATTAGTTGTGATAAATACAAGTTAACATACATTTTAATAAAATAAACAAAACATGGATATCTATTTGAAAAAGGCCTTACCCTTTTTTGAACCCAGCCCATCCCACAACTTAAAGCCCACGAGACATTTTTCCACCCTGTCTTGTTAAACGATCCTCCCTTCTTCTACACAGAAACCAGAAACTCCACGATGCCTTCATATTCTATCTTCTTCATTATATTCCAACAAATAAGTCACCACAGATCCTTAAATCCACCTTTTATTTGCCTACTAACCAACGTATTCACCCCCTTCAAACTGAAATGTCGTGAGTTTGTCTCCCAGCCCCGGTAACACTTCCATTGCCATCCTTCCCCGAAATCTACTGCACTTAAACCATTTCCATCAACAACCTTGACCCGTATTTAACTCCCACCATCATCTCCATACAGGTCCTAATACACAGCCCCCCCATTCATGTACCTGTTGTTATAAAGCAGTCCTTCACGAACTAACACTTCACAGAATGGAAATCTTCCCTGTTCTCTTCCTTGTGAAAATCTCGTAACCCCATCTTACTTCACCAGAAACCCACCGCTTCCGACCCCAACACTTCCAAATTTCAAAACGAAATACAAACTTAAGCCTAACTTCAACTTCAAACAACAGTAAAATCCCAAAAGGAGAATACTTTAATGTCTTAACTCCACCTTGTTTCCTACTGAATCTCGCACCCCTGTTAAGCTCGCAAGCTTCTTCGCTGATAACCACATCGGATAAACTCCCCCGCAACAGTAAAAACCGCGACCATTATTGGGTTCGAACCCCATCAAATTGTCCTCCATCAGAGCACCTCGATGCCAGAAGTGTCTCACTACCTTCCATTCAACCCTGAACCTCCCTCGTCGGCCTCCGCTTGCAGCCCTAGCTCGCGCTATTGAAACCGAAGCCCAAAAGGTATTCATCGCACCTAAGGAAATGGGTATAGAGTTGAACGAAATCCCCTGAGGAGTTCAAATATATGTAGAGAATGATTTATGACATTTTATTTTCATTTGTTTGAATTTTGTTTTCTCGCGTTTTGAAGAACAGGAGAAAGAAGTGGCGGCCGTTCCCTTTACTGAAGAATGAGGGAATGAAATAGGTTTTAGTGTTTAAGGGGTATGTATTTATATGATCTCGTTTTGATTCATTTTATCCTTTTTCTGTAAATGATTTTTTTGTGGGAGGAAGAATGTACGCGTTGACCCCTTAACAACCAAGAAAAGGAGAGGACGTGTGAGAGGAAACAACCAAAGAACGTGTGTATGTTTTTGTTTAAGTGTTCCACAACAAATTTTAGCGTACTGTGCTACACGAAATACCGCTCACTAATGAACTGTTATCGACGAAAATAAAAACACCATCGTGACGAGCGAGGTGTCGCGACTCCAAAAATATAATAATACCGGTAGATTAACTCATATTTTGAAATCTCAAAATGTTGATTACAGGGTGCAAAATACTCCAAATAAAAAGTTGCTTATTAAATTAATTAAAAATTACAGTGAAATTCTGAAAATTATTTTATCACTATATCCCAAAAGAACCTTGTCTAAATTCAAACCCGATCTCTAGTTATATCGAATAAATCGTTACATTCAATAAACGATTCTATAGCGACTATTCTGAAATTTGATTCGGACATATCTCAAAATCTATACGACGAAATCCTGATTTTTCTCTTCCACTAGAAAGATATACTCCACCAGCTCCACACGTTTCTTGTTTCACAGAAATCCGGCTTAAAACAGATGCTGTAAACTCAGTTGAAGTTCGAATCGCGACATTACGAACTGCAGCGCCATTTCGAGCTCGATTTTAATTATAATATAATTATACGTTCTAACGTCGACGATTAAATAATATATCCATTATTTAAATAATTAAATAAGTTAATTATTACACCGTCAAATATCCGGGTCATTACATTCTTCCCCACTTAAAATAATTTCGTCCTCGAAATTGCTAAGGTAGAGGACGACCCTATCTATTAGGTAAGTATTTATCGGTTTACCCCTTAACTTCAGTTTCAACTGAACCAATTAATATTGACTAAAATATTAATTCCTTCCGACTAACCTAAATTTTCAAAAAATTTGAAAATTTTCTAACACTTTAAATTTTCGGAAAATTTTGCCATAACCTCCTTTGTACAGCCCTATCGGTAAAACCACAACTCGCCTCTCTAGGCCTTCTCCAACCCAAAAGAAAATCAAAACGCCAAGCGGCTTGCCAAATCGGCTCATAAATTCCAACTCATATGAAATATAAACTTGTACCTTTTTGCTGACCATATCATTATACCATTCCCATTGGTTATCAACTTAACATATACCAATGTCATTCCAATCCATCTCCTGTCAGTTTTTATCCTCAAACTCAAGCAATTGCTTATACTCAAGTCAAATTCCATTTCAAACTTAAGTACAATTCTTGATTCCAAATCCTTATAAAATCAATTAACTTACTCGATATCATCCCAATATAATTCCATATTATATATAACCTTGTCCAAGTTTAATTCAAATTAATTTATTTGCTTTCAATATTTTAATCTATTTAACTTCATAAGTTAAATCTTAATTCCAAAATTTATATTCCTGGGTTTATTTCAAATCAATTTGAAACCATAATACCAATTCAAAACATTTGAATTTCTAAACACTTGTTTTCCTTAAACAATTCAAAAACACAACCTTTGGTAGTAATCCGTCACTTAGAACTCGAAAATGAACACTGATGATGTGGCCACACTCATCAGGGTTATTTCCCAGTTTATCGAAGTGAGTTCAATACTATAACACTTCCAATTTGAAAACATTTTCAAAATCTCCCAGGAACTTAAAATTTACTTATTTTAATCCCTGATTCTGATTTAATTTCAGATTTAATTCATCGTATTTCATATACTTTACTTATATGAATTCTGATTGGTTATTTATAACCATTTCACGTTTTATAATCTTCTTTAATTATAATAACAACCAATACAACCAATTATACTATGTTGATTCCAAAACATATCATGTTGGTTCATCGTATTCGAGTGTTTAGAAACCCCTATTGATATTGTAGTGCCCCACTATCGACCAGAATTCATAAGCCACTCAACCAATAAATCTCCACAATAAAAATCCATTTTATATAACATATACGCGCTCATATATATATATATATATATATACTCAACTCAGTCTAGGGTATTACTAACCCCATCTCTACCGAGTCACGCCACAGAGCCAAGGTAATTCACTTAACTTAAGCTCTGATACCAACTGTAGTGACCCGAAAATCCGGTCCAATTTGAGCTGACTAAATAACACAAGTCCAACCCCAAATTGCACTGGAAATTCAAGAAACTAATAGAAAGAAGATAGAGGGTGAGAATAGATAAGGTAGAACTATTAGAATAGAAGAAGAAGATCATCATTATCAGAGTAACACGAATATCACAGCGGAACGAATAAAATATAACATACTTTTGAAATACAAACAATATATGTATACAATAACATTGCAGAGTACAACACTTACAACACAGCGGAAATAACTATAGCTATATGATCCTGAAGCCTCCTGCTCCAAGCTCTTCCAGTATATCTGTAAATCCTGACTACTTGGCAGCCCGTACAAATTTAGGCACCCAAGAGTTTAGGGAAACAAAACAAATAAACTCTGGGTCAGTCATGGACTGGTGTGAGTAAAATCAAATCATTTTAACAGGTATATGATATCTCATAAGACCACGCCGTAAATACGGAACGGGTTTTTCCCTTATGAGAATCCAACATCTTTGAAAAGCAGTATCACTGATATTATAATAATGTCTAAATACAATTAGATATCAATCAAGCAGAAACGCTTTCATCTCACGTTCTACATATATGGTATACAATCAAAACCGCGGGTGCGTATTGAGTAATGGATTTCCAACTATGACAAGGTATGGAACCACCTTCCGATCAGTGTACTCTAGGAACGATACACTGGAGTTCAACAAGAACATCTTGCAACTCAGCCACACATGACCGACCACTCCTTTCGCTTGAGTGTATCGGATGTACATCACCAACGGTTGGGATCAGCAACCGTTTCCCGTATATATATGGGACATCATTGATAGATTAAAAGAAGCAAATGAATATTCTCTAGATAGGTGATTATACACCCTACTTCGGTGCGACCGACTTAGCCATGCTGCCTGCCCGATTTCTATCATTTACCGGATGTGAGGCTAGAAGCTACGCTTACTTTCCATTCATTTATAACACGATCACTTTGAATGCCACATTATCAGATCCGTAAATCATTAGTTGGTTTATACAAATATCCTGGATGTTATGCTAAGGGATAAATCCGTTGCAACCATATATATTTATACAGACCAACCCATTCGATCATTGGAAATACTTTGTCAGACATTCGTCCATTTACGTTCGTTCTGGGACTGAACGAAACCGAAGGCACTATTCAGTACATCCATCTTAGTCCATTGTTATCTAAGATTTATACAACAGCCCTTGCACTTTACTCCGTCTTCAATATATTCAGCATATATGATTTGCAACGCTTATGCCAATACAGAGTGGTTCTTTGGATAATAATCCAACCGGTCTCTCCATATTAACAACGCAAAATGGTCAAAACATTTGATAGTCTGTGATTTAACTATCAAAGAAAAACTCGTGTGCAAACAACGATATTATTTCCAGACGGAAATTATATCAACCAATCATCATTTAACATTTATCTCTTTAGTTCATTAATTTACTTATCTCCTGTTTCCCTATATTCTAAATTTCTTATTTTCTTATTTTAGAAAATATACTTTATTAACAATGGAAAGCATTTCCATTTCCTTGTTTTCTATATTAGAAAAACATTCCTGATTTCTTATTTGGAAAACATTTCCAAAGTTCCTTCATTGGATTTAAACAGATGTTTTAAATAAACATCGCTATGCCAACTCAAGCTATTTACTGAATTCATTTAACCATCATTCACTATCAAACCTTACCATTTCTTAGTTAAGAAGGAAGTCAATCAAGTTGGGGTATAATTACCTCTCAGACCTTAACTGAACAATGTTATAACTTCGAAATAGTAACAGTTTATCTTTTAAACCTTTAACAACTTCTTTACGTAACTCTGGGATTCAATTTACGAATCCACTTCTTTATTGAAAACATTGGTTATAACGATAACGTTATAATCCCTACTTCCGCAATATCTAACTTTAATTATATCCTTTATTCTTTAATTAGAATAATTAAACCTAACCCTAATTTATTAGTGTATAATTTTGATTTAAAAACTGGAAAGTAAATATTACTTTCCCGAATTCGATATAATTGAATTCGACTTCTAATTCTCTTCCGAGTAAATCTCTATTTGATTAGCTCTTCTTCGAATAACCTATATTCGATTATCTCTCTTCGAATAACTTATATTCAAAATCTCTCTCTTTCGAATAAACTATATTCGATCTCTTTCTTTCGAATAAGATATATTCGATAATCTCCTTTCGATTAAACTAAAATCGATAACTCCCTTCGATTAAACTATAATCGAGAACTCCTTTCCTTTAACTCTATTCGAATAAACTATATACGACTAACTCTATTTAACTCTGTTTAACTCAATTCGAATAACTAATATTCGATAACTCTATTTAACTCCGTTCGAATAACTAATATTCGATAACTCTATTTAATTCCGTTCAACTCTATTCGAATAACTAATGTTCGACTAACTCCTTTGGATCAACTCATCTTGACTAACTTAACTTAATTAACTCAACTCGATAACTGAACTCGGTTATCTTAACTCGATAACTTAACTCGATTATCTTAACTCGATTATCTTAACTCCTATCGAATAACTAATATTCGATTAACTCCATTCGCTTGACTCTAGATCGCAGCGATCACAATGGTTACGCCTGATTCCCTCAGGAAACATCCGACCGCCTTAGGCTATCTGCAGCCCTGCGAATTACGCTAGCAGTCATGCTAAATGGCATATTATTTGGATTAACTCTAACTGATTAACTCTATTGGTTTGACTCTAACTGATTTATTCTAGTTGGTTAACTCTAACTGATTACTCTAACCGATTAATTCTAACTGATTAACTCTAACTAGTTAACTCAAATCGATTAACTCTATTTGACTAACTCGACTCGACTAACCCCTTTCGAATAACATATTCGATTAACTAACTTCGAATACCATATTTGATTTACTAACTTCAAATACCGTATTCGATTTACTAACTTCGAATACCATATTCGATTAACTAACATCGAATACCATATTCGATTAACTAACTTCGAATACCATATTCGATTAACTCCTTCGAATACCATATTCGATTTACTAACATCGAATACCATATTCGATTAACTAATCTTCGACTAACTAATAGTCGATTAACTCTTATTTGCTTAACTAACATTCGACTAACTAATAGTCGATTAACTTACTTCGACTAATTCGATTAACTTTTATTTGATTATCTTTAATCGATTAACTTTATTTGATTATCTCTAATTGAATAACTAATATTCAATTAACTCTTTTCAAATAACTAAATTCGATTAGCTCCTTCGAATACTAAATTCGATTTAATTCTTATTCGATTATCTCTTTTGTATCTCATCAATTTCCTTTTATAACGTTTATTTTCCGTTACAACTATTCCCTTTTTTATAACTTCTAATTACCGTTACAAATATTTCCTATTTATAAATTCTAATTACCGTTACAAATATTTCCTATTTATAACTTCTATTTACCGTTACAAATATTTCCTATTTATAACTTCTATTTACCGTTACAAATATTTCCTATTTATAACGCTTTATTTATCTTCTAAATAAATATTCCTTTATTCTATTTATCTTCTAAATAAATATCCCTTTTATAAAACTCTATTTGTTTTATATATACTTCCTTTTATAAAACCATGTTCGTTTTATAAATAATTTCCTTTTATAAAACCGTGTTCGTTTTATAAATACTCTATTTTCAAATTGTTTCCTTTTATAAAATCGGTTGATTTTATAAAACTCCTTTATTTCGATATACATTGAAATATTCCTTTTTCCTATTCTATTTGTTTTATCAACATTTTTCCCTTTTAAAAAACTTTATTCGTTTTATAAATACTTTCCTTTTATAAAATCCTGTGATTTTATAAAATTCCTTTATTTCAATATACATTGAAATATTCCTTTTTCCTATTCTATTTGTTTTATCAACATTTTTCCCTTTTATAAAACTCTATTCGTTTTATAAATACTTTCCTTTTATAAAATCCTGTGATTTTATAAAATTCCTTTATTTCAATATACATTGAAATATTCCATTTCACAACTCAGGGTTTCTTATGATATGTAAAATATCGAATAACAATGATTAATATCATTCTAACACACATAATCCAGAACAGATTATATAACACATCATATAACACAATATATGAAAACAGTAATATAATTGTTGGGGAATCCAGTCGGATTCCTCCAATCTGTCTCCCTGCATCCACAGATGTTACACAGTATAATATATATCATATTTCATTTTGAAATGAAATATCCTGCTATACAGAACCATATTTGATTAACAGTACATAGATTAACTATAACTACTTTTTCAATCAAATCTATTTAACAGTCCAGTTTAATAATCAATATACAGCAGTCAATAAATAAAGTACAATTTATATTAAAATATAAATTGAGGAGAGTTAGTTAATTTTACTCACTTTGGCAGTTCATCGTTAAAGAACGATAAACTGTTATTTGATTTGAATCAAACAATTTATTTCTTCATAAATTCATACGAGCTTTGATCAGCTTCCCGTCAGTTCCATGTTATAGTCATCGTCCATACGATCTGGTCGGATCTGATTTCGCTTGATTCCATTTCCGTGTGCATTAGTTGTGATAAATACAAGTTAACATACATTTTAATAAAATAAACAAAACATGGATATCTATTTGAAAAAGGCCTTACCCTTTTTTGAACCCAGCCCATCCCACAACTTAAAGCCCATGAGACATTTTTCCTCCCTCTCTTGTTAAACGATCCGCCCTTCTTCTACACAGAAACCAGAAACTCCACGATGCCTTCATATTCTATCTTCTTCATTATATTCCAACATATAAGTCACCACAGATCCTTAAATCCACCTTTTATTTGCCTACTAACCAAAGTATTCACCCCCTTCAAACTGAAATGCCGTGAGTTTGTCTCCCAGCCCCAGTAACACTTCCATTGCCATCCTTCCCCGACATCTACTGCACTTAAACCATTTCCATCAACAACCTTGACCCGTGTTTAACTCCCTCCATCATCTCCATACAGGTCCTAATACACAGCCCCCCCATTCATGTACCTGTTGTTATAAAGTAGTCCTTCACGAACTAACACTTCACAGAATGGAAATCTTCCCTGTTCTCTTCCATGTGCAAATCTCGTAACCCCATCTTACTTCACCAGAAACCCACCACTTCCGACCCCAACACTTCCAAATTTCAAAACGAAATACAAACTTAAGCCTAACTTCAACTTCAAACAACAGTAAAACCCCAAAAGGAGAATACTTTAATGTCTTAACTCCGCCTTGTTTCCTACTGAATCTCGCACCCCTGTTAAGCTCGCAAGCTTCTTCGTTGATAACCACATCGGATAAACTCCCCCGCAACAGTAAAAACCGCGACCATTATTGGGTTCGAACCCCATTAAATCGTCCTCCATCAGAGCGCCTCGATGCTAGAAGTGTCTCACTACCTTCCATTCAACCCTGAACCTCCCTCGTCGGCCTCCGCTTGTAGCCCTAGCTCGCGCTGTTGAAACCGGAGCCCAAAAGGTATTCATCGCACCTAAGGAAATGGGTATAGAGTTGAACTAAATCCCCTGAGGAGTTCAAATATATGTAGAGAATGATTTATGACATTTTATTTTCATTTGTTTGGATTTTGTTTTCTCGCGTTTTGAAGAACAGGAGAAAGAAGTGGCGGCCGTTCCCTTTGCTGAAGAATGAGGGAATGAAATAGGTTTTAGTGTTTAAGGGGTATGTATTTATATGATCTCGTTTTGATTCATTTTATCCTTTTTGTGTAAATGATTTTTTTGTGGGAGGAAGAATGTACGCGTTGACCCCTTAACAACCAAGAAAAGGAGAGGACGTGTGAGAGGAAACAACCAAAGAACGTGTGTATGTTTTTGTTTAAGTGTTCCACAACAAATTTTAGTGTACTCTGCTACACGAAATACCGCTCACTTACGAACTGCTATCGACGGAAATAAAAACACCATCGTGACGAGCGAGGTGTCCCGACTCCAAAAATATAATAATACCGGTAGATTAACTCATATTTTGAAATCTCAAAATGTTGATTACAGGGTGCAAAATACTCCAAATAAAAAGTTGCTTATTAAATTAATTAAAAATTACAGTGAAATTCTAAAAATTATTTTATCACTATATCCCAAAAGAACCTTGTCTAAATTCAAACCCGATCTCTAGTTATATCGAATCAATCGTTACAGTCAATAAACGATTCTATAACGACTATTCTGAAATTTGATTCGGACATATCTCAAAATCTATACGACGAAATCCTGATTTTTTTCTTCCACTAGAAAGATATACTCCACCAGCTCCACACGTTTCTTGTTTCACAGAAATCCGGCTTAAAACAGATGTTGTACACTCAGTTGAAGTTCGAATCGCCACATTACGAACTGCAGCGCCATTTCGAGCTCGATTTTAATTATAATATAATTATACGTTCTAACGTCGACGATTAAATAATATATCCATTATTTAAATAATTAAATAAGTTAATTATTACACCGTCAAATATCCGGGTCATTACATTAGCGAAACCAGATCCGTTGGGATCGTATTGACGAGGGCTACACCATGGAACTGATTTGGAGAGATTTGAAGCTCGTCTTAATTTATGGTGAAATAAAACGACTGAATGGACAAATCGACCGTTATTCGTTATTTAACGATTAACGACCAAAGTGAGTAAAACTCACTAATTCTGTGCAGTTTATTATTTTATAAACGTAATTTAGTATTGATAAATGATGATGATTTCTGTGTGATGGTTGTTTGGATGAATTGCTAATCAATTGGTTGAAAATATAGGAAATGATATATATATCTATATATCTATATATCATTAATCAAATATTGATTCTGTTTATCAGAATATTTCATATTGAAATGTAATTAATGTTATTTATATTGTTTAACATCTGTGGATGCAGGGAAATAGATTGGAGGGATCCAACAGGATTCCTCAATACTTATAATACTGTTTGTTTTCAAATATTTTGACATATGATGTGATATATAATCTATGATTGATTATGATGTCACTGGTCTTTTTATTTGGTATTTTAAATACCATAAGTAATACTGGAATGTAAAAATGGAATTTTCAAAGTGTATATTGTAACAAAAATATTTATATAAAATCAAAGGATTTTATAAAAAGGAATTTCTGAAGTGGATATTGAATTTTATAAAATCAAATGGATTTTATAAAAGGTGATATGTTGAAAATTAAATAAGAAACATCAGTATAAAATTATTTTCAGTTATATGGAAGTTTTAAAGACTGATTTTGGTTAAAATACTTAATGGAAGTAATAAGAAGTAAATAAAGAACTTTATGGAATAAATATAATTTTTGGAAAATAAATAGAATTATAAAGAGGAGAATTGCCAGTTATAAAATAATTACGGTAAAATAGATTTAAAGTAAATATTTAATAGAAATCTGTTTTTAATAGATAAATTGAGAAGAATAATTTATAGATGATGTTTATAAATTAAGAAAAAATACGTATCATTGGATAAATGAAAATATAAGTCTGAATTTATATAGAGAAGTAAAAATCGGTTTTAACACCGATATTTGAAAATGGAATGTAAATTTAACATTTATAAAGGAAATTATAATGGATGGAATATGAATTTGAAAAAGGAAAATCTATTTTAAAAATAGAAATGGAATTTCGAATGGGCTAGAAATAAATAACTTGTTTAATAATAAGAACAAGTAGTGTGATTTATAAACAATGTTTATAAATGAAAAAAAAAAAATTATCAGTGGATATTTTGGTTTGTAAATTCAGCTATGAATTTAAAACAGGAAATTGGGAATTGTTTTAAAATGGAAACGATGGAATTTATTTCGATGTTCGAAGTGTGAATAGGATTAAAACAAAATCCATAAAGATTTGTAATTAGAATTCGACTAGGCCAGATGTTATAAATAGTTTATTTTAAGAAGTTATATATAGAATAAATCAGGATTTGACAAGATAATTAATATTCGTTCTAAAACTGATATTTTGTCAAATATAAAGGCGATAGAGGATTATAAACTTATCAAATAAAATCAACTACGAAGTTGACATGTAAACGAGATTTGACAAATAAAATGGAATGTGAATAAGGAGTTATAAATTGACTTGATAATTGGAATTTGAACCTGTGTTAGTATTTAAATTACGAAATCAAGTTCTGATTTGATAAAACGAGTCCAGTATTCTGTAAACGAATAATATTCACCTTATAAAGTGAATAACGATTTAAAAGAAAACAGTTTGCAGAATTAAAATAGTTATAAAAGGAAACTGATAAATGTTGGGAAGTACTAAATTCGAAAATGAATTTATAAATTGAGTTGACCTGAACGGTAAATTATTCTGGAGTTCGGAACGTATATCGAATATAGTTTATTCGAAAGAGAGTTGTCGAATATAGTTTATTCAAAAGTGTGTTACCGAATATACTTCATTCGAAAGAGAGTTGTCGAATATAGTTTATTCGAAAGAGAGTTATCAAATATAATTTATTCAAAAGAGAGTTTCGAATATTGTTTATTCGAAAGAGAGTTATCGAGTATAGTTTATTCGAAAGAGAGTTACCGAATAGAGTTTATTCGAAAGAGTGTTATGCATTGACATTCGATTATATCGAATTAGGGAAAGTATTTTTTACTTTCCGATTTTTAATCAAGATTTATTTTATTAATAAATTAATAAATTATTTATTTATTTAAAATAAGGAATAAGAGTTTTATTTTCAAGCTTGGTATTTTAGAAGTAGTGATTGCAACATTATCGTTATAACCAATGTTTTTCGTAAAAGAATTGGATTCGTAAACTGAATTCGAGAATTGCGTAAGAAATGATTTGATAAGAAATTAAGAAACAAAGTTAAGGAAATTAGAAACTGACTGGAGATTAGTTATGTTGAACAGCTTTTTAGGTATTGATCTGATATTGGTTTCGGCCTTCGAGGTTAATACGTAGGGAGTTGTTCTCTTACTAGTTTACAGTTAGAGGCTGATAGATGTGGGAGGATAGTGATGCGTGAATAAGAAGTGGAAATGTTTTTTTTCAGTGTTGATAACGTATATTTTATAAATTTAGAAAATAAGAATTTATGGATATATGGTAACGGGAAATGGAGAAATGAATAAATTATTGATAAATTAATTTAAAGGGAAAAATGTTGATTGATGATTGGTCGATAAAAATTCCATCTGGAAGTAAGATCATTGTGTGTATGGATGTTTTCCTTTGATAGTTAAATAACCAACTACAAAAATTTTGACCATTTTTCCGTCGTCAATACGAAGAGATCAGGATCAGATTTATTATCTGAAAACCACTCCGTATGGGCATTAACGTTGCGAATCAAATGTGATGAAGATAATTGAAGACGGAGTTTAAAAAAGTCCTGTCCTGGCAAATCCTAGGTAGAAATTTCCTAAGATGAGTTTATAGAATAGTGCCTTCTGTTGGTCTAGTCCCAGGACAACCTGTATGGAAGAATGTATGAAAGAGTATACTTAATAGATCGCGTAAGTTGATCTCTTCAAATGTATTTACGTTTGGTAGCGGAGGAATTCGTTTCTCTTAGCTGTATACCTGTGGTATTTTTGGAGAAATCAATTTGTGATTTGGCAGGTATGACGATGTGACATTCAAATTGAATAAAGGTGTGACCTGTCAAAGATAAGCGTGGCCACAAGCCTCACAACCAGGTAATGGTATAAAATCGGGTAGGTCGCACAGCTAAGTGGGTAGCCCCCAATTAATGTGTATTGTCACCTGATCTAGAGAAATTTTATTTACTTCTTTAACCTATTTCGATGCTATCCCTTTCGGGAAACAGTTGCTGATCCCAATCGTTGGTGATAATACATTTGGTTCTCTCAAGCGAAATAAGTGACCAGTCATGTTTAACCTGGGTTGCAAGATGTTCTTGTTGAACCAGGTGTATTCCTCTCTATAGATACACTGTCGAAAGGTGGTCCCATACCTAGCCAGTTGGAATCCATTACTCAATAAGCTCCTGTGGTTTTTGATTATATATTATATATGTGGAACGTGAGATGGAAGCGTTCCGCTAGATTGTTATTTATTTGATTAAGACACTATTATAATATCTGAAGAGATTTGATATAAAGAATATTTTGGTTTATCATAAGGTAAAAACCATCCATGTTTATGTGTGGATCGGTCTTACGATTATCCTTTCTTTAAAAAGGATTTTAAAGTTAAACCAGGTAAAAACCATCCGTGTTTATGTGTGGATCGGTCTTACGATTATCCTTTCTTTGAAAAGGATTTTAAATTAAACCAAGTGGTTGGAGTTTATCACACCTGTCCCAAGACTGACAGAGAGTTTATTTTGTTTTGTTTTACCCTAAACTCTTGGGTGCCCAATTTTGTATGGGTAGTCAAGTAGTCGAGATTTTACAGATATACTTGGAAGGGCTTGGAGCAGAAGGCTTCAGGATTATATAAATATTGTTTATTTCCGCTGTGACATAAGTGTTGTACTCTGATAATGGTATTGTATACAGATACTGGTTTATTTCAAAGTTATGTTATATAATATGTTTGTTCGTTCCACTATGAGATTCATGTTTATTTTGATTCTGTTCTTTTGAGATCTTCTTCTTCTTCTATTCTAACTTTCTTTCTTTCTATTTCTCACTATCAGACTTCTTTCTATTGATGATCGGGTAAATTCTGGTGCTTGGTTAGTCGATAACGTATTTGTGTCGATAATCAGGATCAGGATTCTCCTGGGCCGTTACGGTGGTATCCGAGCCAGGTTAAGTGACTACCTTGGCTCTGTGGCGTAACTCGATAGAGATAGGGTTAGTAATGCCCTAATTGAGTTAACTATATATATACGAGAGAACGAATTAGTAGATTTTATAAAAAAAAAAAATTTATATTGTGGAGATTTATCGGTTGAGTTGTTTATGAGTTCTGGTCGATCAGTTTGATCCATTGTATTGGTAGGGGTTTCTAAACGCTCGAGTATGATGAACCGACACAATATGTTTTGAAAGAGGGTAAATGGAATAATTTACCGGAAGTATATTTTGATATAAAGAAAATATTTATCTTAAGATTATTATTATATTTGATGTGTTGGTCATTATTATAATCGAATAAGATTATAATTGAAATGATTATAAATAACCAATCATAATTCATTTTAAGTGTAATATATAAATCATATGGATACAATCTGAAATTAAAATCAGAATTGGAATTAAAATTCCTAAAAGTTGGAAAAGTGTTTATAAATGGATTTGGATTAAATATATGGCAATTTTAAAAATCCTGGGAGATTTTGGAAATGTTTTCAAGCATTGTGAAGGATATTTTGAACTGATTTCAAAATGGAAGTGTCAGAAAAAGGTTTTGGAAAGTGATATAGTATTGAACTCACTTTGTTCGCTGGAAAATAATTCCGATGATAATCCGGCCATCATTGGTGTTCATTTTCGAGTTTCTAAGTGACAGATTACTACCAAGGATTTTGTTTTTTAATTGTTTTAAGGAAATAAGTTGTTTTGAATTTTGAAAAGGAATATTTGACTTTAGAGAAAAGCGAAGTTGTTTAAAACCCCAGGAAAAAACTGTTTGAATTAAAAAAAAAATTAAATTAGAATCTGTAAAAGCAAATAGAAATTTGAATTGAAGTCTGTTAAGTGGAAATGGAATTGGATAAGTGAGTTTAGAGTTTGAGATTGAGAATGGAACTTGATTTTGAAATGAGATTTGGTTTGGATACAAGCGAATAGCTGTGTTGAGGATAAATTGATTGTAAGATGGTTGAGAGAACATTTGTATATGTTGAATTGGTAGTAGATAGAAAAGATGGAATGGTATTCCCGACAAAAAGTTACAAGTTTATATTCTAATTAGGTATGAGGTTTTTATGAGCCTCTTTGGCAATCCACTTGGTTGTTTTATTTTCTTTTGGGCTGGAGAAGTCCTAAAAAGGCGAGTTGTAGTTGTACCGATCGAGCCGTACAAAGGAGACGCTGGCGAAATTTTTCAAAAATTTAAAGTGTTAGAAAATTTTCAGAATTTTTGAAAATTTTCATTAATTGAAATTAATTAATATTTTAATTAAAATTAATGGGTTTAGTTGAAACTGAAATTAACAAGTAAACCAAAAGATACCTAATACAGTTAATTGGGTTTACAGCGTTTTTCCGGCTTAGTAATTTCGGGGATGAAATTCTTTTAAGGGGGAAAGAATGTAACATCCCGTATTTTTAACGGTTTAATAATTTATTTATTTAATTATTTAAATATAAATTTGATAATATAAATGACTTAAATTTAATAAATTTGGAATATTTAATTTATAATTATAATGGGATAATAAATTATTAATTCTGAAATAGCCGAAGATAGTAGAATTCGCAATATTGTGTGAATTGGAGAGTGTAAGAGATTTGACTGAGTTTAGATTCGAATTATAATAATGAATATATTTAATAAACGACGGTTGAATGTTTTAATTATAATATAATTTAAATTAAACCCGTAACGTTGTGGTTGTTCGTAATATTGATTTTTGAACTTCAATTGAATATACAGAATCCGTTTTAAGTTGGATTTCTGTGAAACAAGAAACGTTTGAATCTAGTGAACTATATTTTTCTAATGGAAGAGAAAAATCGAGATTTCATTGTGTAGATTGTGAGTTATGTCCAAAAAACATTTCCAAAAGTTCGCTATGGAATTCGTTTATAATTTATAAAGATTTATTTATATTATAAAAGGATTTTTAATATAAATTGGATATCGATCTAACCTGGATTTGAAATATCAAGTTATAAATCCAGATATTCATATTTTGAGGCTGTATGATATTCTATGTGAATATATACGATAATATTAATTTATTAGTATTAAATTATTATTTTTTAAATATATTAATATTTTGTTGGTTTATTTAGACTTTAGAAAATAGCCAATTTTGCAAACGACCTCCGTTTTCGACGAAATTAATTTTGTTGGATCCGGCGTATTAAATTATTTTTAGATTTCAAATTTTATGATTTTTGTAGTCAGTATGTGGCCGTATAGGATTTTAATGTGAAAAATAGTCAATAATTTGACTTTAAAAATACGTTGTGTGAGCAAACGGATTTGGAATTCGATGAAACAAGTTTCGTTGGGTCTGTAATGTCGAGCTGTAGATGTATGTCCATTTTCGTCGAATTTGGATATTGTATGTGATCATAGAGATTTTTAACGACAAATATAAACAGCGTTATAATAAAAATAAATAAAATGTAACAACCTGGAATTTTTGAACCAATTTAAAATTTTTATTTAAGCTATTTTAATGGGTTTTGAATATTTAAAATGATTTATTTTGAACAATAGCAACTAAAAATTTATTTAAATCGAAGTTAGAACATATAAATTTATTTTAATTATAAAGCGAGCCTGAAATGGCATGGTAGTTTGAAAATTCGATTTTAAATATCAATTGAATGTATAAGATTCAATATAAGTAATAATTTAATGAAACAAGAAACATGGAATATTTGAAGTATTGTTTTCTAACGAATGTGAGAAACTGAGATTTCGCTTTATAAATTATAAGTTATGTCCAGTTTAAAATTCAGAATAGTCGCTATGTAATTTATATATATTTTAATATAATATATAACCCTTAAAAATAGCCATTTTGCAAACGACCTCCGTTTTTGATGAAACCACTTTTGTCGGATCCGGAATGTCAAATTATTGTTAGGTTTAAAATTTCATAATTTTTGGAATTAATATGTAAGCGTGATAAATTTAAACGTGTTTTGTAATTTCATTTTAAATTTAATCAACTAGAAAAATTCCATATTTCAAACGGTCACCAAATTCGACGAAATTAGTTTTGTTAGGACCGTATCGTGTCTCAAAACATAGCTAGATTTATTTTTCTGTAATTTTTGGAGTCAGTATGTGGCATCGGTAAATTAAGATGTACGTTTAAATTCAATATATATTGATTTATATTTTAATTTTGAAGAAAACTGATCGAAACAGTCAAATTGGCTTACGAAACATTTCTCATTGTGTCCGGAATGAGAGTATTTAGCTGGGAACGATAGTCGTTGGGTTTGATTTGGAGTTCGTGGCAATAAACTAGTATTTTTGGAATTAAATAATATAAATATATATATATAAGGTCAAACTTGGTCAAAAACCCTAATTCATTTTCAAGCCATCGTTCCTCTCGATATACAGTGGAAATCGTTCCAATTTAATCCCCCAAATTCTCTAAATCCAACGCGAATTAAAATATGATTCTTGAACGAGAATGGAAGAGATTTCTGAGCTCTTCAAATTTGTACCCCTTTGATCTATTTTCGTTAACTGGTTTGGGAGAATTTGGAGCTCGAAGTGGCCAGTTTTGAATGGGATTTGGGGGCTCGACTGTGCATCGGAGTGTGTGCGGTTCAGGGTGGAGGTGCGCGCCACATAGGCGCATGGTGGGGGAGATGCTGATCGTCGTCCGGTAGTCTGATGTGGCGGCACGGAGGAGGTTTTCAATTTGAGCACATGGGTTTCGAACGGGGCAGTTACCTAGAACAATGAAGGGGTAATTAAGGGAAATAATTAAATTAATTATATTTAGTTGATTAATTTTTGTAATCAATGTTTGTAATACCGTGTCTTCTTCATACGAGGTCTAAATCTGACGATTTTTGTCACGTTGGAATTGTGGCGACGAACATTACGAAGTGGAACTGACCAGAACGGAAACGGAGGCAGTTGGAATTTTTGACAAAATTAAACATCTGTTTAATTTTGTTAAAAACAATCTTCAAATAAAGAATGGCGGAGTGGACCAAAGTGAGAACTCTCTCACTAAAACATTTGTATTTTTAATAACCCGGAAACTACGAGCCAATTTAAAATTTTTACATTGGTGATTTCAAAGGAATTTGAATAATTGAAATAGAAAATTTCAATAAAATAGTGAATTAGAAATAGTGAGTCAGTTTGAAATTTTGAATTCAAACTTTGACTGACTGTGCAGGGTGGAGAATATAACGGATTTTAGTGAAACCAAAAATATTTAAATCTGTTTATCAATACCTTTCTAACGAATCTGAAAAATCGAAGTTTCATAACGGGAATCAAAAGTTATGGCCGAATGAATTTTCAGAATGGTCGCTATATAAAATATATAGCCCTGGAAAATTGATATTTTGCATACGACCTCGGAATTCGACGAAACGACTTTTGTTGGGTCCGGGATGTCAAACTATTGCTAGGTTTCAAATTTCATACCTTTTGAAGCTAGAATGTGAGCGTGGCAAAAGAAAATGTGTTTGGTCAATTTCTATTAAATTGGATCGACCAGAAAATGGGCATTTTTCAAATAATCTCAGAATTCGACGAAACTAGTTTTGTTGGGACCGTAGCGTCAAAACATAGCTAGATTTATTTTTCTGGAATTTTTCGAATCAGTTTGTGGCCCTGGCAAATTGAAATGTAAGTTCAAAGTTAGAAATTAAATGTTTTATACTTTAATTTGAAAAATTACTGACTGTAACAGTCGAATTGGCTAACGAAACATATCTCATTGTGTCCGGAATGGGGGTATTTAGCAAGGAGCGACAGTCGTTGGGTTTGAAAAGGAGTTCGTTTGAGAAAACACTATTTAAAAATTTATTAAAACCATCGACCAATCATATTTCTCCATTCATTATTTTAAAAATTAAAAAAAAAAACAAAAAACCCCAAAACCAACGGCGAAACCCGTCCCCTCCCTTCCAGGCCCGATCGCCGCCGCTACCGCCGCTTCCAGCCTCCGCCACCACCGCCGCTCGACGCGCCTTCGCCTCCCCTTCAAATCCGACCACAGCTCAACCACCCTCGACCCCTCCTCCGCCTGAATCGAGGCTCCAAAGTCCCGACCTTCCCAGCGCCGCCGCCGACGATCCCGACCACCGAACGCCACCAAACCACCACCGACAGGAAACCCTCTTTTCCCTCTTCCACGTCCAACTCGCCGATCGTCCCCTCGTGCCTCGATTCTCGTGAAAATCGCAAACCTAGTTTTGAACCATTGTGAAAGGTGAGTTCTTTTTGATATTTACACTTTGAAAAATCATATCTTTTTGGTATGTTGACGCAATTCGATGAAACAGGAAACATCGGGACCGCAAGGAAGCTCTTTACCACATAGAAGAAGCCACGGACTTTTCTGAGTCATCTACGATTTTTAGCAGTCCAAAAACCAATATGAGAAATCTAAATTAATATGAATTTGAATGGAAAATGTCGTGTATAAATTATATTAGCGAAATATAAATTACATACGTGTTGTATACCTCATGTACATGCGTAGTGTAAGCTATATAAGCGAAGTATGAATTTTACATGCATAGAATAATTGATATATGTGTTGAAAAGCAAGTGAAAAATAGCAATTATATATATATATATACCCCCCTCGTCCACAAATCATGGACGATATTTATTGTTGTGAATTGGTGTGAAATATTAGGTGAAAAATACGAATGGTTGAATAATTATTTGTGGTTGATATTGTTTGGTTGTGGTTGAAAAATACCCATTGGTGATTGAAATGAATTGGAAATATTTGTGGAAATAAAAATAAAACATGTCGCCTGCGTGCGAATTAGATGCATGAATCCCCATTGTCAAAAACCGCGAGGTTTTAAGGTAGAGCGAGGAGCTGTACTAAGGACGGTGCCGGTTTAACTACCCTGCCGTTATGCTGCCGAAATTTTGAATAATCTTTATGTGTTATAATAATTTTCATATGTTAAAATTACTTTCATGCGTTGAAATTAAAGTCGCATGTTGAAACTATACCATGTGTGGAAATGTTCATGTGTTGAAAAGTGTTGTGTGAAAATTAAATTTATTTGTGAATGAATGAAGTGTTTAAACAATAAAAATCACATTTTTATAATATATATGAAGTATGAAAAATATTCGCCATATATAAATAGTTTCAACAATAAAAGTTCCATCTTTCTAATATGAACAATATAAATAAAATATCCATGTGTGGAAATGCTCATTTGTCGAGAAGTGTGTGTAGTGGAAAAGTTCATGTGTTGAATAAAAAGATCGAACAATAAAAATTACATTTTTATTGAAACTGTGAAGTGTCGAAAACATCCATTTGTCGAATGAATATTTTAAATGATAAAAATATCATTTTTATCATATATGTGATATGCTAGAGATATGCGGACGTTGGAATAAATATTTGTGAAGAAATATTATTTTTAACATGCATCGGAACTAAATAAGATAGTCATGTATTGAAATCTATTTTAGTCACCAAAATTATCATCTTTGAAATGTAAAGTGTTAAAAATAGCCACTTGTTCAAATAAATGTGCATGAGTTGAAATATACATTAATTAGCTAATGATATGATTTTAGCCTTTGCATGCAACATTAGAATGAATGGTGTTTTTAAATCAAAGTAACTAAAATATGAAGTTGAATGGAAAATGATAAGTGATAAAAATTGTATATATGTACATGCATATTTATTGAACAGGTTATAGCAAAAGGGGCTAGAGAAGAGGAATAAAATTTTGTGCCCGACAAATTGGTACACATTTACTGTTTTGTTTGGGTGATGATTTTATGAGCCTGTTGGCTAGCCACTTTGCTTTTTCTTTTTCTTTCTGACATGAGACGCCCGTGTGGCTATTTGGGAATTTTCCCAGCCCCTCCCATACAAAGGAGGTTATGGCGAAATTTTCCAAAATTTAAAGGCGTTAGTGAAATAATTGAAGTGAAAACGATATAGGAATTTATGAATGAACTATATTTATATAAATATATAAATATAAATAAAATTAAAACGAAACGTGGCCGTGCATTCGTGTTTTGAAACCGTGATTTCAAACGACTAGTGCGGGAAATCTGACCATTGGATTTTCCCGAAACCGCAACCGTTGGGTTCGCCTTGGAAATATCTTTCCAACGGCACCAACTTTGTGAAGATCCGACGGTTGGATTGTCTGGAATGTTTAATTCAAATTTGAAGAAAAACAGCGCCAGAAACGGTTATATTTATATATATATAAATATAATTAAATTAAATCGAATAACGACGCTGCAGTTCGTAAATTGAAATCGTAACTTCAGATGGCTAGTGTGGAAGATCCGACCGTCGGATTTTCCTAAAACTGAAACCGTTGGATTCGTTTTGAAATGACCTTCCTAAGGATATAAAATTTGTGAAGATCCAACGGTTAGATTTCCAGATATGTGTAAAACAAATTTAGTGAAAAACAGCGCCAGTGCATCGGCATGGCCTGAGTCGTCGTTTAATTAAATTGGGCCGTTTTAAATTAAATAAAAATGGCGATTTATTGTTATAAAATACTATAGACGATATAGAGTGGAAATAAACCAATTTTGTTGTGTTTGCTTGATATGTGATGGTTGAATGTATTTGACATGAAAATTATAACCAAAGAACTGAAATGTGAATGTTGAATAGTCCAACCATGTGAATAATTGATTCGAAAATCTAAATATACGTGGGTTATTTGAAAAGGCCGAGTTTATCTCATTTCAAATAATCGATCGACGTTGAGAAGTCGAAGAGTGGAAGACGGTTGAAGACCGACGATCTCCACATTGGATGGATGGGCGCTACTGATGCTCATGATTGGAGTAGCAACCATGAAGGAACTGAAGTAGTAGCCGTCCAAACATACTGTTGATTTTACGGATATGCGAGGAATTGGTGCCTCCGGTTTCGTTCAGACCCAGAACGGACTTGTAAATGGACTGTGTGTCTGACATTGGATTTTGTTCTATGTTGATTGATCTCTATTAAATATATATCTGTTTGGCGGTGGAGAATTTATTCTCTTGCTTAACGCCCTTCTCTAAGACGTACGAGCTCAGAGGTTATGTATTGATAGAAATCAGTCGCATGGAGTGGATTGCCTGTGTGGCACGCCTGAGTGGCATATGATTAAGGCTTCTGTTGCAAAGCAAAGTCTTGTGGTTGATGATCAAAGCATGGTCTGTGTGACGTAGCTTTGTGTATAACGTGAATTCGCGAGCCTCACACCCCGGTAGGAGTCAAAAACGGGAGAAGGACCCAAGGAGTGCACGACGTTTCTTTATAGCTATGGTGGTGTCAGTGACCTCCCAGCCCTGATATTTATTTCTACTTTTCACCTGTGTGGTTGTTGGAATACGAGGCGCCTCGATTATAGGTCTGTAAGGACCGGGAAACGTGTGTTCAGGAATAATTAATCCTCAAAAGTATGGGAGGACCGGCCTTGGAGGATCAAGGGATTGCTGTGTGCGGTCCTGAGGCATTTACTAGAGTGTCTCGAATCGGAGAGGAGCTTGCCCCTTGCCTCGTCTCATGAAGGAATCCAATTCCCAATACGAAATATGCGGACGTGATTGTATTACTAGTATGGAAACATAGTAGATGGTAGCCATGCCGCCTAGGATTGATATTTATGATTGAATTTGCTTTTGAAACATATATACACTAGTAATAATATCAAACACTTTTGTTTTATTCGTATGAAGCATTTTTGGCCATTATAAGGTAAAAACTCTATCCTCCGGCTTGCTTTGCAGTGTGTGATAGGACCTGAGTCTTATAATGACTTCATTTTATAGAAAGCATTGCGATGATTTAATCGTTTACTTTATTTCATGCACTAGCACTCATTGGAGTAAACCCGTTCCAAGAAAGTGGCGTCGTCCTTTGATTTGCCTTATCATTGTTGTTAATAAGTTAAATAGATTTCTCATACCAGTCTCATGACTGACTCGTAGTTTGTTTCACCTTGCAAACTCGGGTGCCCTCATTTTTACACGGGCAGCCTAGTTACAGGTTTCTGACGCACCTTTTGGCTCATGGCGAGGCTTGACTACACCGTGCTGACTTGGATTTTCTCCGCCATTATTGTATCTATATTATGATTCCGCCATTGGCGATGTAGACTGATATTTATTTTGTGTACTCTTTATGTATGATTCCACCTCAGGCGATGGTGATTGATTATGTATCATTATGAACTAAGTTGTATCCTGTACTGTGCTTCTCTGATGTGATGATATCTATATGATTCCGCTGTCATATGTGTGTAAATTATTCTATTTTCTGTTTATGCTATTATCTGTGATCTGCTAATGATGATTAACGTGTTATATTCCAATGACTATCCTTAACACCGTGTCACGGGGTTTTGGGATCGTCACAGCTGGTATCAGAGCTTTGGTTAAACTTAGTTCTGGAGTCTAACACATTAAACATTTCTTCAAAATAGAATCAGTAGTATTCTAAGGCGAGTCTCTCATTAGAGATAGGACTAGTAAAGTTCTAGAATGAGCCTAGCAGAATAGCAAAAACAATTTGATCAGTCCATCGTTATCTTTCCATAAACTTTCTTCTTAACTATCCAATAGACTTGTGTCAGGACCGATATAATTAGAGAAGCATCTGATAAAGTCGACTTCATCAAAAAGCGATTGAGAACCGCCCAAAGCCGACAGAAAAGTTATGCAGATTCTAGAAGAAGAGATTTGACATTTGTCGTTGGTGATCATGTTTATTTGAATGTTTCTCCGATGAGAGGGGTAATCAGATTTGTCAAAACTGGGAAGTTGGCACCGAGATTTATTGGTCCCTTTCCTATACTCGAACGAATTGGAACTCTTACTTATAGGGTTCAATTACCAGATTGGTTGCCTGGAGTACATAATGTATTTCACATATCTCAACTTAGAAGACATGTGCATGATCCGGATCTTGTTGTAGAAGAAGCAGCGCAACAGGATATAGACATAACTCCAGAATTAGCACTCAGAAGAGAGCCATTAAAGATTGTTGGCAAGGAAACTAGAGAACTAAGAAGCAAAAAGGTTCATTTAGTTAAAGTGCAGTGGAGCAGTGATCCTAGAGACTGTACTTGGGAAACTGAGGAAAGCATTAAGCAAGCTTACCCCAAATGCAGAGTGGATATCTCTGACTAACTACGGTGCAAGGTACCTTTACAATACTTTGCTTTTACATTTTGTTTCCTACTTTACTGTTGTTTCCTTTTCGAGGACGTAAATTTTTAAGTGGGGGAGATTGTAATAATCCGGAAAATACGAGCCAATTTAAAAATTTTAAATTGGTGATTTCAAAGGAATTTGAACAATTGAAATAGAAAATTTCAATAAAATAGTGAATTAGAAATAGTGAGTCAGTTTGAAAATTTGAATTCAAACTTTGACTGACTGTGCAGGGTGGAGAATGTAACGAATTTTAGTGAAACCAAAAATATTTAAATCTGTTTATCAATGCCTTTCTAACGAATCTGAAAAATCGATGTTTCATAACGGGATTCAAAAGTTATGGCCGAATGAATTTTCAGAATGGTCGCTATATAGAATATATAGCCCTGGAAAATTGATATTTTGCATACGACCTCGGAATTCGACGAAACCACTTTTGTTGGGTCCGGGATGTCACACTATTTCTAGGTTTCAAATTTCATAATTTTTGAAGCTAGTATGTGAGCGTGGCAAAAGAAAATGTGTTTGGTCAATTTCTATTAAATTGGATCGACCAGAAAATGGCGATTTTTCAAATAATCTCATAATTCGACGAAACTAGTTTTGTTGGGACCGTAGCATCTAAACATAGCTAGATTTATTTTTCTGGAATTTTTCGAATCAGTTTGTGGCCCTGGCAAATTGAAATGTAAGTTCAAAGTTAGAAATTAAATGTTTTATACTTTAATTTGAAAAATAACTGACTGTAACAGTCGAATTGGCTAACGAAACATATCTCATTGTGTCCGGAATGGGGGTATTTAGCTAGGAGCGACAGTCATTGGGTTTGAAAAGGAGTTCGTTTGAGAAAACACTATTTAAAAATTTATTCAAACCATTGACCAATCATATTTCTCCATTCATTATTTTAGAAATTAAAAAAAACAAAAAACCCTAAAACCAACGGCGAAACCCGTCCCCCCCTTCCAGGCCCGATCACCGCCGCTACCGCCGCTTCCAGCCTCCGCCACCACCGCCGCTAGACGCGCCTTCGCCTCCCCTTCAAATCCGACCACAGCTCGACCACCCTCGACCCCTCCTCCGCCTGAATCGAGGCTCCAAAGTCTTGACCTTCCCAGCGCCGCCGCCGACGATCCCGACCACCGAACGCCACCAAACCACCACCGACAGGAAGCCCTCTCTTCCCTCTTCCACGTCCAACTCGCCGATCGTCCCCTCGTGCCTTGGTTCTTGTGAAAACCGCAAACCTAGTTTTGAACCATCGTGAAAGGTGAGTTCTTTTTATGTTTACACTTTGAAAAATCATATCTTTTTGGTATGTTGACGAAATTCGATGAAACGGGAAACATCGGGACCGCAAGGAAGCTCTCTACCACATAGAAGAAGCCGCAGATTTTTCTGAGTCATCTACGATTTTTAGCACTCCGAAAACCAATATTAGAAATGTAAATTAATATGAATTTGAATGGAAAATGTCGTGTATAAATTATATTAGCGAAATATAAATTACATACGTGTTGTATACCTCATGTACATGCGTAGTGTAAGCTATATAAGCAAAGTATGATTTTACATGCATAGAATAATTGATATATGTGTTGAAAAGCAAGTGAAAAATAGCAATTATATATATATATATATATATATATATATATACTCCCCTCGTCCACAAATCATGGACGATATTTATTGTTGTGAATTGGTGTGAAATATTGGGTGAAAAATACGAATGGTTGAATAATTGTTTGTGTTTGATATTGTTTGGTTGTGGTTGAAAAATACCCATTGGTGATTGAAATAAATTGGAAATATTTGTGGAAATAAAAATAAAACATGCCGCCTGCGTGCGAATTAGATGCATGAATCCCCATTGTCAAAAACCGCGAGGTTTTAAGGTAGAGCGAGGAGCCGTACTAGGGACGGTGCCGGTTTAACTACCCTGCCGTTATGCTGCCGAAATTTTGAATAATCTTTATGTGTTAGAATAATTTTCATATGTTGAAATTACTTTCATGCGTTGAAATTAAAGTCGCATGTTGAAACTGTAACCATGTGTGGAAATGTTCATGTGTTGAAAAGTGTTGTATGAAAATTAAATTCATTTGTGAATGAATGAAGTGTTTAAACAATAAAAATCCCATTTTTATAATATATATGAAGTATGAAAAATATTCGCCATATATAAATAGTTTCAACAATAAAAATTCCATCTTTCTAATATGAACAATATAAATAAAATATCCATGTGTGGAAATGCTCATGTGTCAAGAAGTGTGTGTAGTGGAAAAGTTCATGTGTTGAATAAAAAGATCGAACAATAAAAATTACATTTTTATTGAAACTATGAAGTGTCGAAAACATCCATTTGTCGAATGAATATTTTAAATGATAAAAATATCATTTTTATCATATATGTGATGTGCTAGAGATATGCGGACGTTGAAATAAATATTTGTGAAGAAATATTATTTTTGACATGCATCGGAACTAAATAAAATAGTCATGTGTTGAAATCTATTTTAGTTCGCCAAAATTATCATCTTTGAAATGTAAAGTGTTAAAAATAGCCACTTGTTCAAATAAATGTGCATGAGTTGAAATATACATTAATTAGCTAATGATATGATTTTAGCCTATGCATGCAACATTAGAATGAATGGTGTTTTTAAATCAAAGTAAATCAAATATGAAGTTGAATGGAAAATGATAAGTGATAAAAATTATATATATGTACATGCATATTTATTGAACAGGTTATAGCAAAAGGGGCTAGAGAAGAGGAATAAAATTTTGTGCCCGACAAATAGGTACACATTTACTGTTTTGTTTGGGTGATGATTTTATGATCCTGTTGGCTAGCCGCTTGGCTTTTTCTTTTTCTTTTTGACATGAGACGCCCGTGTGGCTATTTGGGAATTTTCCCAGCCCCTCCAATACAAAGGTGGTTATGGCGAAATTTTCCAAAATTTAAAGGCGTTAGTGAAATAATTGAAGTGAAAACGATATAGAAATTTTTGAATGAACTATATTTATATAAATATATAAATATAAATAAAATTAAAACAAAACGTGGCCGTGCAGATCGTGTTTTGAAACCGTGATTTCAAACGACTAGTGCGGGAAATCCGACCATTGGATTTTCCCGAAACCGCAACCGTTGGGTTCGCCTTGGAAATATCTTTCCAACGGCACCAACTTTGTGAAGATCCGACGGTTGGATTATTTGGAATGTTTAATTCAAATTTGAAGAAAAACAGTGCTAGAAACGATTATATTTATATATATAAATATAATTAAATTAAATCGAATAACGACGCTGTAGTTCGTAAATTGAAATCGTAACTTCAAATGGCTAGTGTGGAAGATCCGACCGTCGGATTTTCCTAAAACTGAAACCGTTGGATTCGTTCTGAAATGACCTTTCTAAGGATATAAAATTTGTGAAGATCCAACGGTTAAATTTCCAGATATGTGTAAAACAAATTTAGTGAAAAACAGCGCCAGTGCATTGGCATGGCCTGAGTCGTCATTTAATTAAATTGGGCCGTTTTAAATTAAATAAAAATGGCGATTTATCGTTATAAAATACTATAGACGATATAGAGTGGAAATAAACCAATTTTGTTGTGTTTGCTTGATATGTGATGGTTGAATGTATTTGACATGAAAATTATAACCAAAGAACTGAAATGTGAATGTTGAATAGTCCAACCATGTGAATAATTTATTCGAAAATCTAAATATACGTGGGTTATTTGAAAAGGCCGAGTTTATCTCATTTCAAATAATCGATCGACGTTGAGAAGTCGAAGAGTGGAAGACGGTTGAAGACCGACGATTTCCACATTGGATGGATGGGCGCTACTGATGCTCGTGATTGGAGTAGCTACCATGAAGGAACTGAAGTAGTAGCCGTCCAAACATACTGTTGATTGTACGGATATGTGAGGAATTGGTGCCTCCGGTTTCATTCAGACCCAGAACGGACTTGTAAATGGACTGTGTGTCTGACATTGGATTTTGTTCTGTGTTGATTGATCTCTGTTAAATATATATCTGTTTGGCGGCGGAGAATTTATTCTCTTGCTTAACGCCCTTCTCTGAGACGTACGAGCTCAGAGGTTATGTATTGATAGAAATCAGTCGCATGGTGTGGATTGCCTGTGTGGCACGCCTAAGTGGCATATGATCAAGGCTTCTGTTGCAAAGAAAATTCTTGTGGTTGATGATCAAAGCATGGTCTGTGTGACGCAGCTTTGTGTATAACGTGAATTCGCGAGCCTCACACCCCGGTATGAGTCAAAAACGGGAGAAGGACCCAAGGAGTGCATGACGTTTCTTTCTAGCTATGGTGGTGTCAGTGACCTCCCAGCCCTGACATTTATATCTACTTTTCACCTGTGTGGTTGTTGGAATACGAGGCGCCTCGATTATAGGTCTGTAAGGACCGGGAAACGTGTGTTCAGGAATAATTAATCCTCAAAAGTAAGAGAGGACCTGCCTTGGAGGATCCAGGGGATTGCTGTGTGCGGTCCCGAGGCATTTGCTAGAGTGTCTCGAACGGAGAGGAGCTTGCCCCTTGCCTCGACTCATGAAGGAACACAATTTCCAATACGAAATATGCGGACGTGATTGTATTACTAGTATGGCGACCTAGTGGTATGGGTCATTTATGCCGCCTATGATTGATATTTATGATTGAAATCGCTTTTGAAATATATATGCACTAGTAATAATATCAAACACTTTTGTTTAATTCGTATGAAGCATTTTTGGCCATTATAAGGTAAAAACTCTATCCTCCGGCTTGCGTTGCATTGTGTGATGGGACCTGAGTCTTATAATGGCTTCATTTTATAAAAAGCATTGCGATGATTTAATCATTTACTTTATTTCATGCACTAGCACTCATTGGAGTAAACCCGTTCCGCGAAAGTGGCGTGGTCCTTTGATTTTCCTTATCATTGTTGTTAATAAGTTAAATAAATTTCTCATACCAGTCCCATGACTGACTCGTAGTTTGTTTCACCTTGCAAACTCGGGTGCCCTCATTTTTACACGGGCAACCTAGTTACAGGTTTCTGACGCACCTTTTGGCTCATGGCGAGGCTTAACTACACCGTGCTGACTTGGATTCTCTCCGCCATTATTGTATCTATATTATGATTCTGCCATTGGCGATGTAGACTGATATTTATTTTGTGTACTCTTTATGTATGATTCCGCCTCAGGAGATGGTGACTGATTATGTATCATTATGCACTAAGTTGTATCTTGTACTGTGCTTCTCTGATGTGATGATATCTATATGATTCTGCTGTCATATGTGTGTAAATTATTCTATTTTCTGCTTATGCTATTATCTGTGATTTGCTAATGATGATTAACATGTTATATTCCAATGATTATCCTTAACACCGTGTCACGGGGTTTTGGGATCGTCACAGTATTGCTATTTATTTTATAACTGTAAATATATGAATTGTCATTGTTGATTTTTATCTTTTATATGTTACATTGCTTGAGTTCAACACATGAACTATTCATGACTCATTTGCACAAGAAGTGTTGTTAGAATATATGACACTCGTGTTTCAAACAATGTGGATACACTTTGTGGTGGTTGAAATGAGATGTAAATATCTATTTATAATTAACAGTGAAGATTGGTCAAGTTGGAAAATAATTCAAACCAAATTAGAATTGGTTAAATTTTTTAACCAATGATTTATTTAAATAGACTGTTGTTGTTTTAAACCCCACACAGGTATTGGGATGATATTTGACATACACTAATCCCGATATTTAGTTGTATGTCGATCAATTGATTGACGGACTATAGTAAGCGTTATTCATTTATTTTAATGCTTATACAGTTATAGAATGCACTCTGGATGATGCTTGAATGTTGAATGATTATTTATCATTATTGTTGAATACATGCGATGTATGAAATCCATATAATTGAAATTATATGATAATTGATTGAGTCACGTTCTGATTCAGAAATAATGAATATTTTAAAAATAACTAATATTTTAGAACAATATTCAGTGAAGAATTAAATTATGATTTTAATGTCCGATTTTGGATGGACATGAAAAATATTGAAATAGGGAAACCGAGTTAAGTATATATGCCATTTTAACTCGATCGGATTTGTTTATCGATTTAATTCATTTTAAAATGAATATCGAAAAGGAAATGGATTTCAAAATCGGATATTTTGAAAATATTATAATTTTAATATTATGAAGATATGGAATATTCAATTTTGATTTAAAACTGAAATGGAAGTTGGAATCGTTTTTAAAACGAATTTAAAAAATATGTTTTGAATGGAAATCGACGAAAAATATATTATATATTATATATATATTTAAATGGATTGAATAGAACGTGCCACGCAACGACCGTTCGCGAATTTCAACCATTAACTTCAAATTGACGTAACAGGAGATTTGACCATCGGATTCTCCTAAAACCAGAACCATTCGGTTCATATTGAAAAGATCTTTCCAATGAATATAAGAGATTTAAATTTTAACTGTTAGATTTCAAATTATGTAAAAATCAATTTCAGAAAAGGTCGATATGGATGCAGTTCGGTGGCTGTTATTGGAAACCGACTGTAAGGGCCTTAATAAAATTATTAAAAGTATAGAAAAATTGCGAAAAATCATATATATGATTTGGAAAGATTTTGGATGAAATATTCCAAGTTTTGAAAAGATAAAAGATATTTTATCTAAATGAACCAGTTAATAACTAAAGTAAAAATCCAATGATTTTTAGAAATAATAAATTGGATTTCCGAATGGGTTTTTACATAACCAGGAATTCCATATAAATTGGAATGGATTTGAATGGAAATAATCTTCAGAATATTTCGATATTGGATTCCATGATCATACGAATATTGTTGAGGAATTTGGAAGATATATTTATTGTTACTCCCAATACGATATTTGTTGGTTTCAGAATTTGATATTGAATATAAGCCGATATAATTTCTATTTAGAGCCTTGTATTTAATAACAAATTGGGATTTTTTGGGTTTGTCGTGAATGGTGTATTAAATAACACTGTTCTTAAACCCAGTTGAGAAAGGAATAAATCTTTTAATTAAGATTAATGAAGTTTTCCAATTTATAATTATAGATTGGAATCAAATAGAAGATGATTTTGGGTTCTTTGTGAACGATGTTTTAAGTAACAATTGTTCTTAAAACCCAATTACCAGTGAAGATACGATTTGGAATTTATAAATCTTTTTATTAAGATTTAATGGAAATTTCCCAAATTAAAGTTTTCCAATTTAATATACTAAAATGGAGTTGAATGGAATTCGATTTGATAATAATCGAGATGAGCTTCTGTAAAGGAAGACCGCTACTATATATGGAATTTAAAGGGCATTACCGTTATTCCATTTGTATTATTAGTCTGATACGGAAATTTATATCGATTATATATATATTGATCTATTTTCCGTGAAGATTCCATAGTTAATGGAAGATGATTTGGGTTTATCGTGAACTGTGTTTTAAATGACATTGGTTCTTTAACCCTGTTAAAGACAGGATCTATTTCCTAAAATTTGAATAATCATTAAGTAATGATTTTTGAGATTATAATTGAACTAGAGTTTGATGAATCTTTTAGTAGATTAAAATGAGAATGGAATAATTAAATTTATTGAATTCATGAAATGATCGAGAATGGAGTACCACCAGTTTTACTCTAGGCAATAGTTAAATCTTTAATTAGATTTGAACGTGAAATGGTAATTAAATTTACCGATAGCACCATGGGTGTTAGATATGGAGTACTACCAGTTTTGCTTCGTGGGATGAATAGGATAGGATTGGGATTAATAAATAAATAATTACTTCGGTAAGGCTCGATACTCCCGACTAGTTAATGAACCTTGCTTTGGTTTAAATTGCGGAAAGATAAAATAAAATCTTTTGAAATGATATCCAAAGAAAGATTAAAGAATAAGTTTAAAAGAATTTATCTTTGATAAAATTAATGGGAACCTTTCCCTTAATATGTGAATATTTGAATAAAAGAATATTCTGAATTGGAATGAGGCTTATGATGTGTTTTTATATCACTCGATTATTGATTATAAAATAAATAAGTTATTTGGAAAGACCGGGTCTATCCCATTCTGAATAACTGATACGATGACTAGAAGTCGACGATGAAGACGGTGGTTGAAGACCGGAGATCTTCATATCGTTTGAATGATTACTGATGTCTTGATTGAGCTTTACACCCAAGACAAGTAATAAGTGGTGATCGTCCTGACGTACTTGGAGATCGACCGGATATGCGAGGGCCTCTCTCCTGTATTGGACATATGGGACGAGGAATAAGGTGCCTTTGGTTTCGTTCAGACCTAGAACGGACTTGTAAATGGATGTGTGTCTGACATTGGATTTCATTCTGTGTGGTTGATTTTTATTAAATATATATCCGTTTGGTGGGGGATAATTTATTCTCTTGCTTAACACCCTTTCCTAAGACATACGAGCTTAGAGGTTATATATTTATAGACATCAGTTGTATGGCGAGAATTGTCAATGTGGCATGCCAAGATGCAAATGATCAAGGCTTTTGTTGAAAAGTAGATTCTTGTTGATAATGATCAAAGCATGGCTTTAATTAGCATAGCTTTGTGTATATCGTTAATTCGCGAGCCTCACACCTCGGTATGAGTTAAAAAAGTGATAAGGGATGCAGTGAGTGCACGACGTTTCTTTCTAGCTAGAAGTGGTGTCATGGTATGGAGCCCAGACATTTTTACTTATGTGGATGATGGAATGTGAGGCGCCTCAGATATTGAGTCCCTGGTGGCTTAGAGATAGGTTCGATAGGACCGGAAAACGTGTGTTCAGGAATAACCAATCCACTAAAGTAAGTGTGGACCGGCACTACAGGATCCAAGGGTTGCCGGTAGATGTGATCCTAGGTCATCTTGCTAGAGGTGATCCGAATCGGTAAGGAGACCATCCCTTGCCTTGACTCATGATGGAAATCCAATTTCCAATACGCGACTTTTCGGTTTTAGTTGTAAACTTATGCATGGCAGCAAAATATATGGTACCTATATCGTCTATGATTGGTACATTTATATTTGAAATTATTTTGACACTATGCACTTATAGTAATATCAAATTGATTTATTTTAAGCGTATCAAGCATGTTTGGCTATTATAAGGGAAAACTCTATCCTCCGGCTTGCGTTACATTGTGTGATGGGACCGAAGTCTTATAATAGCTTCATTTTCCAAAAAACAACCCGTCCCGTGTTATACGGCATGGTCCCATGATTTCCCAACTTTTAAAGTAAAGATTTAATAACTGTTTTAGTTCTCATATCAGTCTCATGACTGACTCGGAGTTTATTGTTTCTACCTAAACACTAGGTTCCCATATTTTCCACATGGGCAGCTAGTAGTTCCATAGATATTTCTTTCACGGGATCCTAGATTACAGCTGGAGCTATATTTGAAAAGCTTTGTATCTGTATATTTCTTTCAGTTGTGTCAGTTGATGTATTTCCGCTACGCCCTGTATTCATACATTTTATTTCCACTGCTATGTATTTTAAATCTCTAATATTTTCTATTGTGTAATATTTATTCATACTTTGATTTATTCTTGTTCTCTAATGTAAATTGTTGTAATAACAATGAAACGTTCTGTTATTTGTGTTTTGAGGCATCGTGTTCTCAAAGCAATCTAGGCTTCTCCGTCTCCTCGAGGATTAGGAAGTTTGAGTCGTCTCAGTTGGTATCAGAGCTTTGGTTTACAAAGCTCGGAGAAAAAGACACATTAGAACCAAACGAAAGAATTCATCAGAGATAGGATTAGTAACATCCTACGAGAATGACTCGTTAGAGATAGGATCAGTAGCATCCTAGAATGAGTTTGAAGAGTATTATTTATGAAAACAAATTTAGTTTTGAAATTTTATATTTTATTATACGTATTTGAGTTTTTTATTTTATATTGATTCGGACTATCGAGTATAAGAGATTTTGCGTATACGTCTGATCCACGTGTATATGAAGTCTCAAATATACTGGGTAGATATAAAATTACACTCTAGTTGCCTGAAGATGGTTCCGATGTTTGTCATGACATCATCAGCATTTATGTTCGAGTTTCGAAAGTGAGATATCTATATATTTCCAATTGACTGGTGTAAGAACCAAAACTAAGATAGGGTTTATTGTTGTGATTTGGCATTAAAAATATGATTTTTGAGTATATAAAATTTATGCCTTTTGTAATGACCTAGATTTTTGACCGTTCAAATCGACAATAAACCACACATGTCGACCCAAACAAATCACCAACCCAGATAGTTATTGGGAAAGAGAAGAAAAAAAGAAAGAAAAGAAAAACAATTACAGAACCTCACAATGGAAGGACAATATATAATAAACAAATAATAGGTTAAAAGCATTTAAAACATATACATTTGAGTTACACTTTTTCCAATCATCAGAGTTACACGAGTACAAGCATATACAGTAATGCAGCGGAACCAAATACAGTAGAAATACATATTTAATGGATATGTACTAAATCTTCGTCTTCGATCTCCAAGCAAGGTGATCTTCGCTAACTGCAAACTTCTGCTGACCCGAGCGTATTGCATAAAAATAAAACACAATAAACACTCGGGTCAAAACTAAATCATTTTCATATTAGTCAAATCAAAATATGAAATAACTTGAGTGTCATGGGTGCAATAACTCAAGAGATGTTACGGGATTTTTTTTTCCATCTCTCAAGGACCTGTTAAACTAATACATACATTATATAATACGCTATTATGATACCGTAGTATACATACTGAAAATAGCATAAGCGGGATTACATTTTTACCCTTACACCGTTTATAATACCGTAGTCTATACAGTACCGTAAACCCACCGTAACTGATGGCATCAGAGAGCACTCCATAGGTACGATACAAACCAAAATCGTATGGGGCTCGATAAGGATAAATATGACAAGGCACTCGAGGCAATGCCCAGGTACGATTCTACCAATTGCACTCCTGGACCGGTGGTAACGCATAGCAGCCACTACCGCCCACCTCGGAACACACTCCCAAAATCAAAATGGGCCCAAACCATCATCATTATAGTCATAGAAATAGTATCGAAGAAGTGTGTCCGATCAAAGGTGCTACCTCAATTAGTCACGGTATAGCTCCTGTTTTAGTTATTTCAATTATGACCCGAAGGTCAAGGCTATATTCGTTATCGTTCATCTTCTTCAGTCCAATAATTGCCTCCAAGTCATCATATTTCATTTTGGATATGTCATAACGTTCATAGTTGTTAAAGTGGTATCAACACTGACAGAGAGTATGCCATTTGTCGACTCCGGTCTCTTTAACAACCAACGTTTACATTTTCCGCATCGGTTGGTTCTTTTACTTTTCACAAAGGTTTGTTTTCATATAAAAATATCATATTTTGTTCGAACCCAATTTATATTCAAATATAATATAATTTCATATCACGATATCCCAATCATTCCTAAAACCGATTTTATTCCAAATAGAATATATTTCCAAATCAATATATTATAATCATATAATACTTCAAAATCGATTTATATTCGAGTAGAATATATTTCATATCAAAATCGTAATTATTTCAAAATTGATTTATGGTCGGAAATCCATTCATATTCAAATAGAATATATATTTTCATACAACTCATTTAATCATAAAGGAGATCCATTTATATTCAAGTAGAATATAATTTACATTTCTATATTAACAATTGGTTTAAAATCGATTCATACTCAAATAGAATACACTTTATCTCAACTCCATTTGAACCAACGGTTTAAATCCGAACACTTTCCATTCGGAAGAATTCATAGTCATTTAATATAACTTGAAATTAGGTACTTATAATAAAAGTCTTATATAAAAAATATATGTATATATAGGAAATAATGATAAAAACCAAAATAAGATCATTTAAATCACCATATAAATATATATAATAGAAATTCTACAATTTAATTTAAGAAAATCAAATATAAGGAAAAAAATTTGTTATAACAAATAGTTTAAAGGTAAAAGTTTTAAATACATCAATTTTAAGCGAAAGAATAGTTTATTTGAAATCAAATAGTGTATATATATATAATTATTTAACCAAAATCTTCCTTTCTTCCGAACCTTAAGTACTTGGACTCATACTCCCGTCTCAATGGAGTTACATAGTTCAATATCTTATTTCAAATGCCATTCAACCCCATTTCTTTCAATTTAGAGGAATCAAACCCATATTCATACCAAAAATTACGGTGATTTCGAATATCCTCAAATGATGTTCATTTCAAAACTAAATTCATGAAAAATTATCAATTCCAAATCTTACC
Organism: Allium sativum; assembly: GCA_030737875.1. Taxonomy (NCBI): domain Eukaryota; kingdom Viridiplantae; phylum Streptophyta; class Magnoliopsida; order Asparagales; family Amaryllidaceae; genus Allium; species Allium sativum. Next base: position 277,293,283 of record CM060923.1, read on the forward strand.
ATAAAATTGGAAACTCCGAGGTATATTAAAAAAATCACACTTTAAAAGTCTCAATTTGTTTGGATAATTTACCTTGACAAATTCATTAACATTCAAGTTCATTTTTAAAGGGAACATAAAAATCTTATCAATATCGACACATTCCTTTAAATAAAATTCCTCATAAATAGAATTTAAATCATTTAACCAACCGATGTCCATATATAATTTGCCACCCTATGGCCAAGTGATTTCAAATTTAATTTCTCGATATTCAAGAATGGATCTATCATTTCAATCCAAATCTGGGTCACAGATATTTATCATTTCAATCTTTGTTATTAATTGATTTTAATCGATCAATCCCGGGTTTATTCGATGCCCGTAACATCTAGGTTGAAATGAGATTAATCACCAAACAACACACACATGCATATACTGAATACCAGAATATAGCAATATCCATTCAGAAATCAAACCAAAGTATCCATCACAACCATTCATCCAATCAATCAGTATTAATCTGTTTCACGGGTTTGCAAGGATCGAAATTTCCAACTAGTAATTTAATTAAATTAAATAACTAATTACCGACCTAAATTTTCATATTAATATACTTGCATGTCAGTTTTAAGCAACCAATCGTCAATCAAATACAAGCATGTAACCAAACTTATTTCACAATTTAATTTAATAAATATGGGAATAATTCAGTTATTCGTAAGTGAGAAAATCACTCACCTCTGGGTGTTTAGTGGATCGAACGTCCAACTAAATCCCAAAATTTGACAGTCTCCAAACGCAACCAAATTAGTGCTAAAACGTCCGCAATTTCGCCACGATCCTATCGCAACAAACGGCGCCCAAATCCGAGTTTGCATGCGAAAGTTATGGACGTTAGAATACACAATGTATAATTATATTTAATTTAAATTAAATAATGAATACCCTATATCACGATGACACATCAGCCCTCACACCTTATTCCTGCTCCTCTCTCCACGCGGGAACAGTAACCCGAAGCTGAATGAAACCTATTCCAAATGTGAAAACTCCAAACTTTGACCGATCAATTCATCCAACTTCAGCCACGAGATCGTCTAAGACCACCGGTGTTGGAACGGCTGACCCAAGCCTCACCTCCACGGCAAATCGCAGCACCCCCGGTCAATCCACCTCGCCGCGCCGCCGACCCTAAAACCTGGGTTTCCAAACCCTGAATCGCCAAATTTCGGTGATTTACCTAACGATTGGACCTCCGACTATCATCGATCAACTCATGTCGTCGATCTCTACAATACTCGTATCACCGATTCTTCAATTAACTTCCGAATCGAAAGCCCCCAATTTCTAGCTTTGTGTTTTGAAAACAGCAAACTTTGACCATGATTTCTGGCCGATATAACCACGGCATGTCGAAACAGATGGTACTCGTAGCTTCGTTTCGTTGAGAGCTTCGATTTGATATATAATTTTCTATGGTTTGGAGAGATTTGAATTTCAAAGATTGAATTTTTATTTTGATCTAGTGTTGAAGCTTTGTTTCAGCCATTAAGAAGTTTTCTTGGAGAAGGAGAGTATATGTGTAATGAGAAATGGCTGGTTAAAGTTAGGAAGGATGTTTCTTTGCTTATATATAAAGGTCCAATGTGAACAATGAACTCTTATCAACTTACACTGATTTCTTCCACGTTTTCTCCCATACGATCAAGTGGCAAGTCCGATTTTTAACGAGAAAAAGAAATCATACGATAATTCATCGTTCCAGATCCTATGGAACTGATTTCGTCGAATTCTGAGACAGTTGCCAAAAGAGTTAAATTTCACAGTTAATTAATAAATAAAATATTCAATTATTCATTTAACTGATTAAATTCAATTTAAATATTTATAAATTTCCACTTTAAATAAAATTATGACTTAGATAAATTTTAAAAATATAACTCCATAAATTTCAAGTCCCTAAATTTGATTATTTGAATTTTAAACTTGAATTTCAATTTCTAACTTAAACAACTTAAATTCCATTTAATCATTTAAAAATTAAATCCCATATTACAACATTTCTAAATACAGCTAAATTTGAAAAATCCATTTACACTCCACCCACACAATCATCATCATTAAAATCAACAAATTTAAATTTTTTTCCATTTATTTAACTTAAATCTAAATTTAAATATATTGAAAATTATGGGTTTTTACACCTTTGGAAATTTAATTAACAAATTTATTGCTGGTTGAGTTGTGTGATAATTTATTTAACTAATAAAATATTGAATTGATAAAACCAATAAATGAATGATAAGTAAAGCCAAGTCAAATATAAAGTAGAACTAAATTGGGAATTGATTGGAATTGCATACATAGACATGTGTGTGTGTGTGTGTATATATATATATATATATATATATATATATATATATGTTGAGCAGGTTAAGGGCTTCACGTTGACTAAAGAATATATTGCATGCTCGACAAACAGGTGCACCTTAACGAGTTGGTTGCGCAATTTTATTATTATATCAACTCATGTGAATGTTTTTGGATGCGTTGTGATGGTTGTTCTGTGTGAGATTATAAACTCACGCCATAGGATAGCAACAAATAAATTATGAACTACACCGCATGACATACTACATGAAGAAAACATAGCATATCATATTCCATATAAGCATTTGGCGCTTATATGACGAGGTTTGGATTTCCATACGGGGGAGATGCTTGTATGGCGATGACTGAATTGCAGGTTGAACAGAAGACTGATTATGGACTTAACTAAGTAATACATGTAATGATGCTTGGGGCAGAATTTAATAAAAACCCGACACCGGTCTGGAGATGACAAAAATTCACGTCTCTCTTGTTGTGAATTAAGGCACACGGATTATTTTATTTCCAACACTGGGGCAAGGTATGAGATTATGTTTTTTTACACGTCTCCCTTGGGCATAGATAGGTCACAAAAATTGTGTATGCTTTTTATTTGATTTATTGAGTGCCTAATACGACCCAATAACATTTTCAAACCCTCCCGTACAAACGAGGTCATGGCGAAATTTTTCGAAAATTTAGGGTGTTAGCCAAATTTTTGAGAAATTAGAAAGTTCTTAGAAACTGAAAAGTTGAAGAACTTGAGTCAAGCGAAGGTGGATTTGGTTAACTAAACGACCTTCAGTTCCTTCTTCCTTTTCGAGGACGAAAAGATTTTAAGTGGGGGAGATTGTAACAATCCGAAATTTCTGAATCAATTTAAATTTTTTATTTTAGCTATTTTAATTGGTTTTGAATATTTAAAGTGATTTATTTTAAATAATAACAACTAAAAATTTATTTAAATCGAACTTAGAACGTATAAATTTGTTTTAATTATAAAACGATCCTAAAATGGCGCGGTTGTTTGAAAATTCGATTTTAAATTTTGATTTGAATGTGTAGGATTCAATAAAAGTCAGAATTTAATGAAACAAGAAATGTTGGAACATTTTGAAATGTAGTTTTCTAATGAATGTAAGAAACTAAGATTTCACTTTATAAATTATAAGTTATGTCTAGTTTAAAATTTAGAATAGCCGCTATCGAATTTATATATATTTTAATATAATATATAACCATTAAAAATAAAATAGCCATTTTGCAAATGACCTCCGTTTTCGATGAAACCACTTTGTTAGATCCAGAATGTCAAATTATTTTTAGGTTCAAAATTTCATAATTTTTGGAATTAAAATGTGAGCGTGGTAAATTTAAACGAGTTTTGTATTTTTAGTTTAAATTTAATCGACTAGAAAAAGGCCATTTTTCAAACGGTCTCCAAATTCGATGAAATTAGTTTTGTTAGGACCTATCGTCAAAACATAGCTAGATTTATGTGATTGTAATTTTTGGAGCCAGTATGTGGCCCCGGTAAATTAAGATGTACGTTTAAATTAAATATATATTGATTTATAATTTAATTTTGATGAAAACTGATCAAAACAGTCGAACTGGCTTAACAAACATATCCCATTGTGTCCGAAATGGGGGTATTTAGCTAGGAATGATAGTCGTTGGTTTTGATTTGGAGTTCGTGGCAATAAACTAGTATTTTTGGAATTAAATAATATAAATATATATATATATAAATATAAGGTCAAACTTGGTCAAAAACCCTAATTCATTTTCAAGCCGTCGTTCCTCTCGATATATGGTGGAAATCATTCTAATTTAAACCCCCAAATTCTCCAAATCCAACGCGAATTAAAATATGATTCTTGAACAAGAATAGAAGAGAATTCTGAGCTCTTCAAATCCGTACCCCTTTGATCGATTTTCATTAACTTGTTTGGGAGAATTTGGAGCTTGAAATGGCCGGTTTTGAATGGGATTTAGGGGCTCGACTAAGCATCGGAGTGCGTGCGGTTCAGGGTGGAGGTGCGTGCCACGTAGGCGTGTGGTGCGGGTGGTGCTGATCGTCGTCCGGTGATCTGATGTGGCGGTGGGGAGGAGGTTTTCGATTTGAGAAAATGGGTTTGGAACGGAGCAGTTACCAGGAATGATGAAGGGTTAATTAAAGAAAATAATTAAATTTATTATACTTAGTTAATTAATTTTTGTAATCAATGTTTGTAATACCGTATCTTCTTCACACGAGGTCCAAATCCGACGATTTCAGTCACGTTGGAATCGTGGTGACGAACATTACGCAATGGAACTGACCAAAATGAAAACGGAGGCAGTAGGAATTATTGACAAAATTAAATGTCTATTTTATTTTGTTGAAAACAATCTTCAAATAAAGAATGGCGGAGTGGAAATCAAACTGAGAACTCTCTCACTAAAATATTTGTACAGCAATTTATTTTATAACTGTAAATATATGAATTGTCATTGTTGATTTTTATCTGTTGTATGCTACAATGCTTGAGTTCAACACATGAACTATTCACGAGTCATTTGCCTAAGAAGAGTTGTTTGAATATACAACACTTGTATTTCAAACAATGTGGATACATTTTGTGGTTGTTGAAATGAGATGTAAATATCTATTTATAATTAACAGTGAAGATTGGTTAAGTAGAAAAATAATTCAAACTGAATTAGAATTGGTTAAATTTATTAACCAATGATTTATCTAAATAGACTATTATTGTTTGAAAACCCCACACGGGTATTAGGATGATATTTGACATACACTAATCCCAATATTTGGTTGTATGTTCATCGATTGATTGACGAACTGTAGTAAGCGTTATATATTTATTTTAATACTTATACATTTATAGAATGCACTCTGGATGATGCTTAAATGTTGAATGATTATTTATCATTATTGTTGAATACATGCAATGTATGAAATCCATATAACTGAAATTATATGGTAATTGATTGATTCGCATTCCGATTCAGAAATAACGATTATTTTAAAACAATATTTAGTGAAGAATTAAATTATGATTTTGATGTTCGATTTTGGATGGATACGAAAAATATTGAAATAGGGAAACCGAGTTAAGTATATACGCCATTTTAACTTGATTAGATTTGTTTATCGATTTATTCATTTTAAAATCAATATCGAAAATGAAATGGATTTCAAAATCAGATATTTTGAAAATATTATCATTTTAATATTATAATGATATGGAATTTCCAATTTTGATTTAAAATTGAAATGGAAGTTGGAATCGTTTTAAAAACGAATTTATAAAATACGTTTTAAATGGAAATCGACGAAAAATATATTATATATAAATACAAATGGATTGAATAGAACGCATCGCACAGCGACCGTTAGCGAATTTCAACCATTAACTTCAAATTGACGTAACAGGAGAACTGACCGTCGGATTCTCCTAAAACTGGAACTGTTGGGTTCATATCCAGAAGATCTTTCCAATGAATATAAGAGATTTAAATTTGAATGGTTGGATTTCAAATTATGACCAAATCAATTTCGGAAAAGGTCGCTATGGATGCAGTTCGGTGGCTATTATTGGAAACCGACTGTAAGGGCCTTAATAAAATTATTAAAAATATGGATAAATTATGTAAAATCATAATAAATGATTTGGAAAGATTTTGGATGAAATATTCCAAGTTTTGAAGAGATAAAAGATATTTTTATCTAAATGAACTAGTTAATAACTAAAATAAAAATCCAATTATTTCTAGAAATAATAAATTGGATTTGCGAATGGGTTTTTACATAACTAGGAATTCCATATAAATTGGAATGGATTTGAATGGAAATAATCTTCGAAATATTTCGATATTGGATTACGTGATCAAATGGATATTGTTGAGAAATTTGAAGAAATATATATATCGTTATTCCCAATACGATGTTTGTTGGTTTCAGAATTTGATATTGAATATAAGCCGATATAATTTCTATTTAGAGCCTTGTATTTAATATCAAATGGAATTTTTTGGGTTTGTCGTGAATGGTGTCTTAAATAACACTGTTCTTAAACCGAATTGAGAAAGGAATAAATCTTTTAATTAAGATTGATGAAGTTTTTCAATTTATAATTATAGATTGGAATTAAATAGAAGATGATTTTGTGTTCATTGTGAACGATGTTTTAAATAAAATTTGTTCTTAAAACCCAATTAACCGTGAAGATACAATTTGGAATTTATAAATCTTTTTATTAAGATTTAATGGAAATTTTCCAAATTAAAGTTTTCCAATTTAATATATTAAATTGGAGTTGAATGGAATTCGATTTGATAATAATCGAGATGAGCTTCTATAATGGAAGACTGTTACTACATATGGAATTTAAAGGGCATTGCGGTTATTCCATTTATATTATTAGTTTGATATGGAAATTTATATCGATTTTATATATTGATCTGTTTTCCGTGAAGATTCCATAGTTAATGGAAGATGATTTGGGTTTATCATAAACTGTGTTTTAAATGACATTGGTTCTTTAACCCTGTTAAAGACAGGATCTATTTCCTAAAATTTGAATAATCATTAAATAATGATTTTGAGATTAAAATTGAACTAGAGTTTTAATGAATCTTTAAGTAGATTAAAATGAGAATGGAATAATTAAATTTATCGAATTCATGAAATTATCGAGAATGGAGTACCACCAGTTTTACTCCAGGCGATAGTAAAATATTTAATTAGATTTGAAAGTGAAATGGTAATTAAATTTACTGATAAAACCGTGGGTGTTAGATATGGAGTACTACCAGTTTTTCTCCATGGGATGAATAGGATGGGATTGGGACTAATAATTAAATAATTATAAGGCTCGATAATCCCGACTAGTTAATGAACCTTGTTTTGGTTTAAATTGCGGAAAGATAAAATAAAATCTTTTGAAATGATATCCAAAGAAAGATTAAAGAATATGTTTAAAAGAATTTATCTTTGAATAAATTAATGGGAACCTTTCCCTTAAGATGTGAATATTTGAATAAAAGAATATTCTGAATTGGAATGAGGTGTATGATGTGTTTTATAGCACTTGATTATTGATTATAGAATATGAAAGTAATTTGAAAAGACCGGGTTTATCCCATTCTGAATAACTGATACGGCGACTAAAAGTCGATGATGAAGACGGTGGTTGATGACTGGAGATCTTCACATCGTTTGGATGATTACTGATGTCTTAATTGGGCTGTACACCCAAGACAAGGTAATAAGTGGTGATCCTCCTGACGTACTTGGAGATCGACCGGATATGCGAGGGCCTCTCTCCTGTATTGGACATATGGGAAGAGGAATAAGGTGCCTTTGGTTTCGTTCAGACCTAGAACGGACTTGTAAATGGATGTGTGTCTGACATTGGATTTCATTCTGTCTGGTTGATTTCTATTAAATATATATCCGTTTGGTGGCGGAGAATTTATTCCCTTGCTTAACACCCTTTCCTGAGACATACGAGCTTAGAGGTTATATATTGATAGACATCAGTTTTATGGCGAGCATTGTCAATGTGGCATGCCAAGATGCAAATGATCAATGCTTTTGTTGAAAAGTAGAGTCTTGTCAATGATGATCAAAGAACGGCTTTAATTATCATATCTTTTTGGATATCGTTAATTCGCGAGCCTCACACCTCGGTATGAGTTAAAAATGGGATAAGGGACGCAGTGAGTACACGTCGTTTCTTTCTGGCTAGAAGTGGTGTCATGGTATGTAGCCCAGACATTTTTACTTATGTGGATGATGGAATGCGAGGCGCCTCGGATATTGAGTCCCTAGTGGCTCAGAGATAGGTCTGATAGGACCGGGAAACGTGTGTTCAGGAATAAACAATCCACTAAAGTAAGTGTGGACCGGCACTGTAGGATCCAAGGGTTGCCCGTAGGTGTGATCCTCGGTCATCTTACTAGAGGTGATACGAATCAGTAAGGAGACCATCCCTTGACTTGACTCATGATGGAAATCCAATTTTTAATACGCGACTTTTCGGTTTTAGTTGTAAACCTATGTATGGCAGCATAATATATGGTACTTATGTCGTCTTTGATTGATTCATTTATATTTGAAATTGTTTTGACACTATGCATTTATAGTAAAATCAAATTGATTTGTTTTAAGCATATCAAGCATTTTTGGTTATTATAAGGGAAAACTCTATCCTTCGGCTTGCGTTGCATTGTATGATGGGACCTGAGTCTTATAATAGCTTCATTTTCCAAAAAACATTGCGTTGTTTTATTTTAAACTGATATTCATGTGGAGTAAACTCGTCCCGTGTTATACGGCATGTTCCCATGATTTCCCAACTTTTAAAGTAAAGATTTAATAAATGTTTTAGTTCTCACACCAGTCTCATGACTGGCTCGGAGTTTATTGTTTCTACCTAAACTCTGGGTGCCCATATTTTCCACACGGGCAGCTAGTAGTTTTGGTTTCCATAGATATTTCTTTCACAAGATCCTGGATTACAGCTGGAGCTATATTCGAAAAGCTTTGTATCCGTCTATTTCTTTCAGTTGTGTCAGGTTATGTATTTCCGCTATGCCTTGTATTTATACATTTTATTTCCGCTGCTATGTATTTTAAATCTCTGATATTTCATGTTGTGTAATATTTCTTCATACTATGATTTATTCTTGTTCTCTGATGTAAATTGTTGTAATAGCAATGATATGTTCTGTTATTTGTGTTCTGATGCGTCGTGTTCTCAAAGCAATCCAGGCTCCTCCGTCTCCTCGGGGATCAGGAAGTTTGGGTCGACTCAGTTGGTATTAGAGCTTTGGTTTACAAAGCTCGGAGAACAAGACATATTAGAACCAAACGAAAGAATTCATCATAGATAGGATTAGTAACATCCTATAAGAATGACTCATTAGAGATAGGATTAGTAGTATCCTAGAATGAGTTTGAAGAGTATTATTTATGAAAATAAATTTAGTTTTGAAATTTTATATTTTATTACATGTATTTGAGTATTTTATTTTATATTGATTTGGACTATAGAGTATAAGAGATTTTGCATATATGTCTGATCCACGTGTATATGAAGTCTCAAATATACTGGGATTGTAACAACCTGGAAATCTGAGCCAATTTAATGTTTTTATTTTGGAAATTTTAACGAATTTTGATTATTTAAAATGAATTATTTTAAATAATAATGACGGAAAATTTATTTTCGACGAAGTTAAAACGAATAATTTTATTTTAATTATATAACGACCCTGAAATGGCGCTGCAGTTCGAAAATTCGATTTCGAATTTCAAATGAATATACAGAATTCGTTTTAAGTCAGAATTGGATGAAACAAGAAATATTATAATCTGTTTAATCATATCTTTCTAACGGATGTAAGAAACTGAGATTTCACTTTATAGAGTGTAAGATATGTCCAGTTTAAAATTCAGAAAAGTCGCTGTGGAATTTATTTATATTTTAATATATATATAAAGGCCTTTGAAAATGAATATTTTGCAAACGACCTCGGTTTTCAACGAAACCACTTTTGTTGGATCCGGGATGTCAAATTATTATTAGGTTTCAAAATTCATAATTTTCTAAATCAGTATGTGAGCGTGGCGAAGTTAAACGTGTTTTGTCAGTTTCAGTCAATTTCGATCGACCAGAAAATGGCCATTTTTAAAACGGTCTCAGAATTCAACGAAATTAGTTTTGTTAGGATCGTATCGTCAATACGAAGCTAGAAATAATTTTTATGGAATTTTTAGAGTTAATATGTGGCCCCGGTAAATGGAAATGTGCGTTCAAATTGAATATATACTGATTTATATTTTAATTTGAATAAAAACCTATCGAAACACTCGAATGGGCCTAAGAAACATGTCCCATTGTGTTCGGAATGGGGGTAATTAGCTAGGGGCGATAGTCGTTGGGTTTTCATTGGAGTTCGAATGCGAAGTTCACTTTTCAAAAGATTTCGAATTAAAATATTATTATTATTTATTATAAATAGCCAATGGAAATAAAACCCTAGCCCTAATTCTTCAGCCCGCCGTCATCTCTTCAACCGATGGCCAAATTGCTCCCAAATTCTTTTCGATTTTTCTGCTAATCCAAATCGAATTGATTCCCAACGAAAAAACGAAAATCAAAGACCTCCTCATGATCTTTAAATTGATACGGCTGTGATCCATTCTAGTGCTTTGAACTCACCGTATTTTCCTCTCAAAGACGCTGACTTCGAGTTCGCTTCCACGACCAAGGAGGAGTGCGAACTTCATGGCGATGGGGGTGGGGGTAGAGCGGACGGAGCCCTTCAAAGTGAGCTATTCTGATCGACTTCTGGCGCCTTGATCTTCATGCGATTTGGAGAGAGAACGGAGCGTGGATGGGTTGCTTCGATGCCTGGAGTACTTCATTCAAACGGGAAGAAGACTAAGGGGGCTGACTATTTTAATGCAAATGATGGTTAATTAATTAATTTAATTTAATTATTTTCTTAAGTATGCCATGAAGGTTTAAAATGCAATAACTATTTCATATGGAAACGAAATTCAGTGATTTCAATTGCTATGCGATCGTCTCAGCGAACACTACATTTCAGAAGAGACCAGAACGGAAAAGGAGCACTTTGAAATTTCAGTCAAATTTGAACGCGAACAGAGTCAAAACAGAAATTCAGAAATTCAGAGATAAAACCGATCAATGTGAGAATTTCTCACTTTAAAATTTTTTTTCTAGTTAGAAATATATACTAGGATGCAGACGGTGTTTAGTAGCAACCGACACCACTGTCCACAGACCATGGACTTGTTTGTTTGGTTGCATAGATTGGTTAGATTATTTGAGTTGAATTTGATTGTTTGGTGAAATGGAAATTGTTTTGATTGATATGTGTATGGCGTGGGCCATCACTAGACCGGGGATAAGGCTAGGCCTTGTCCCGTTTCTAGTATCGTGCCGTTATGCCGCCGAAATTTTCTAAAATAAGTTAGAAAAAAATTATCATTTTTATTGTGTAAATGAACTAAATAGAAATTCATGTGTTGAAATAAATAATTTATCGTTAAAAATATAATTTTTAACGTTTGTGTGAATAAAAAAAAATATTCATTTACAAACTAGACGGTTTGTTTATGAACACCGATTTGACTGATATTGATTGGGACGATAAATTTTACACATCGCCCAACTGCACAAATAATATTCATTGTTTGTTGATGTGAAACCCCACACGGGTATTGGGATGATATTTGACGTACACTAGTCCCAATAATTAGTTGTGTGTCGATCGATTGGTTGACAGACAGTTGTGTTGTGCACTTTGGATGATGGTTGACTATTTATTGTTGCCATTATATACATGTGTTGTGTAGAATCCATATAATTAACATTATATAGTAATTGATTGGGCCTCATTCCAATTTAGAAAACAAAGAATATTTTAAAATATATATTCATGTGTTGAAATCAAATATATATTCATGTGTTGAAATCAAATATATATTCACGTGTTGAAACAAAATATATTCATGTGTTGAAATAAAACATATATTCATGTGTTGAAATAAAATATATATTCATTTGTTGAATAGAATAATGAATTTGTTGAAATATATAAAGCGGTATTGATTAGATCTGCGCCATTATGACGCGAACGATATTTATATCGATTTTATTCAAATATCGAAAAGAAGTGATTTCAAAATATAACGTTTTGAAAATATTATCATTTACATATATATCGATGATATGGAATATTCAATTTTGATTTGAAATTGAATATGAAGATGAAATCGTTTTGAAAATGAATTTAAAACGATTTATAAAATACGTTTTAAAAGGAAATCGACGAAATATATATAATATATATTATATATATTTAATGGCCTGAATAGAACGCGCCGCGCTGCGGCAGTTCGCGAATTTCGACCATTGACTTCGAATTGACGTTACGGGAGATCCGACCGTCGGATTCTTCTGAAACCGGGACCGTTGGGTTCGTATCGAAAAGAGCTTCCAATGAATATTAGAAATTTGAAATCTAATGGTTGGATTTGGAGATACGTCCAAATCAAATTTAGAAAAGGCCGATGTAAGTGCAGTTCGACGACCGTTATTGGAAATCGACTGTACGGGCCTTGATAAAATTATTAAAAATATCTATAATTTGTGTAAAATCATAGGATATGAATTGGAATGAACTGGGATGAAAAATTCCCTATTTGAAAGGATAAAAATATATTTTTATAGAAATGAACTAGTTATGAACTAGAATTTCAAATCCAATATTTTTAAATAAACAAATTGGATTTGAAGTGGTTTTAAAAATAATCAGAATTTCCAATATACGTATTGAAATGAATTTGAATCGAAATTATCTCCGGAATATTTCGATGTTGGATTCGTGATTATACAGATGTTGTAACGACCCTGAAATTTCGGCAATTTGAAATAGAAATTAATTAAGGATTTCACGATAAATGATAAATTTTATATTTGGATTCGAGAATAAAAGTTTATTGGTTCGAATAAGCATTTGAATTCGATTTCAGAATGACTAATCGAAAATTGAATATATGTGTTTTGAGTTGAACTGAATTGAATACTTAATTCAAATTGGTGGATTGAAATCGAATATGTACTGTTGAGTATTTGAACTAAGTTTGAATTAGATTGAAATTTGACGGAGAAGTATTGATGGTAGAGTTTAAAATAAACATTATCAACAAATTAGAAAATATTATTTGTTGAATGGAAATTGGCATATGTGTATATGGGTGAATCGGATTTTAACGTTCTAAATTTGTGAAATGAACGGAGCTGAGGATGAACAAACGAAATAAATTGGTGAACGTTTAAATGATTTGAAAATAAATAACGGCGTATGCGAATAAAATTAGAATATGATAATTTAATTGGAATCAGAACATAAAGGCGTTGCAGCGCGTCAAAATTTCGTTGCGGTAGGAGTTCGTTTGTGAGAGGGCAAAAATAAAGCATAGACATAAATAGCGGTACAAAACGAACCCTTAAATATAAATTAAATAAATAAAGCAGTTCCTTGTTGCGCACACCATGTGATGCCGTGCTCCCCACGTTGCCTTGGATGCCACGGTTCTTCTTTTATAAAAGCCACAGCCTCTTCCTCATTTCCTTCAGCAAACAATCATCGCCCTTTTCCATTTTTTTAGTGGCCGAAGCCTAGGGTTTCCCCAATTTTCTTCAGTCCAAACGTTCTCTTTTCCAGTTGTTAATGGCTTCTAATCGAAAGTCGCATCGCCTCCAGTAAACTCGCCTCCTCCACCAACATCAAAGCCATCGATTTCGACTTCAAGCTCGCACCTGGAATTGAATCGCCAAAAAATTGAAGAAGCCGCCTCGTCTCCAGAGATTTCTATTCTATTGTTCTAATGTTCAAGGTGAGTTTCGGCTCACGCTCACGGTTAATTCTATTTCAAGTAAATTTTAACTTCATTAGGAATTAAATATGATAGTTAGTGGTATTCTTTAAACCCTGCTAGTGTCGTGATTTTCTGTCTTTCACCACTGCATGATTTGCTGTCTGCACAGTATTGATTCCTTGAATGACCCTTGCTTAGTTTACTTCGTGTTTGGGAATTGATGGTCATGTGTATATACATATAGACCACTATACATATTAGTTTATTTTTGAAAAAAAAACATGAATGTTGTGAAAAGTAATGAGAAGTACTGATATGGGGAACATAGTATATTACTTGAAATAAAAAGGACAGGGACTATTTGAAGTGTAAAATCCATTGAAGTGTCCAATTTTGTACTATGGTCTGAAATATTTACAAACCTACGGATGAACATATAATCATATCCTTTGGGTTATGTTACTGTGTTAATAAACCGAAGTATGGATTGCCTTGAATTTGGGGGTTTCGATTGGAGTTTAGTTAAAGAAATTTGATTTAGAAATTGTATTTCCTGTTTGATAGGTTAAAAACTGAAAGTAAAATGTACCGGCATTTTTGGGTTGTAAACTGGAAATAGCTTTTGACAATAGAGCAGCTTTGCCTCCTGAGTTAGCCCGTGAACTTTTGATATTTGAAACTTCAATACCATATACTAGTGCCCATATACATGCAGTTACCAAAGCCTTCCTTTCTGGAATTGTAAACCTAGTGCATATTTGTTGTGTGATGTCTCATGGTTAATATTCCATGCTTAGTAGTCTATTTAACTTATGTAGTGAGTTTGGGTTTTCATTCCTGTTCATTACTATATATATATAGTGCTGCACTTGTATATGAATATGCAAGCTCATTTCAGAATCAAACGATTTAGTGTATTAAAATTGGAAAAGAAATTTGAGCCATACTGTGAATTTTAGAAATGGGATGTTTTTAGTAGTAACCAGGATAGTTTATATTAAAGTGAGTCCATATCTAAATAATTGGTTGGTCAGAAAGCTAGTTGGTCATGTTAAACTGAAGCCATATTTTGTTTTGTATCTTTGCACCATTTATGCTATTGCAGACGTGAACATTGACTATTGACCTCCTATTAGGCTGAAAGATACACGATGACATAAATGTAAATGTTCCCTTACTAAGTGATAAAACCTGAAAAGGGTTTCAATCTTGTTTTGAGACCCAGCTCGATTTGATAAACTGTAACTCAAGTACAGTTGTTATGCCATTTGGGTTTGGTAGCCTGTAACCCATGCAAAGGTCGGATAAGTTATCATTTTTTTAGGATTTTGAAACCATTTGACTCGGTTTATAACTTAGCTTACCCTCGTCCATCATTTCCAACGTGCAATCTATTTGTGTTTGACACGTTCTGTTTGGTTAAGACTTTTATTTTATTTCTTTTTAATTCTTTTTTTTTCTCAAGTCAAAATCAAACTCAAGTTTGTTCCCTTTTGATTTTGGGTAGTATATTCATCAAAAATCTATACATTTGAATATGTTCCATCTTGTTTTTCCTTTGGTTTCCCTTTGTCTTTACAAAGAAATACTGCTGAGAATGTAGTATTAGTTTTGACAGCATATAGGCAACATCAACTCAAAGAAAATATACTAACTGAAAAGATAATAATAAGGCACTAAAGTGGGAAAGCAGAATATATTGATCAAATTATAATTGAGTATGTTATGTTGTCTGTATTAGTTGAAGGACTGTGCACTGTATGGCACTTGGACTTATCTGCATGACTGAAACACAAGTTTAGGAGTAAATTATACAGTTGCCTTGAAACCCATGAATCTAAATATATTAGTTGCTATATATATTACCCTTGAAACCCATAACTATATATGATACTGTGATATTGACATTTTGTGTTATTCTAAAATAATGGCTTTCATCCAGGACCCATCTGAAATCTGAAATATAAACATATAAATCACGTTGTTTAGTTAAACATGAATCATATGTTATGTAGGGTTCTATGCCCGTTGATGTTGAACTGATGGCACATATACACTGGTTTTATTTTGTAAATTTCAAATTACCATATTAATTCGGCCTGTTTTATTTGTGAGTATGCATGTAGTGAGTACAGTTCCTTTACATGCAAGTCTAATGATATTGGAAACCTGAATATAAGCATTCACATTGTTTTTGTGCCATTTGAACCTAGATCGTGAAAATATAATTTGGCTCGAACACCAATTTATTTGAAAAGCCATGTGCCAGTTTACTTATTGTGACCTCTTTTGTTCTTTTGAATTCAGTCTTGCACTACTTTGTAGCCTCTATTTCTTGTCTCTGTTTTTGCTGAACTGATTTGAATTGCTTTATATTTGTGTTTATCCCTTGAATTATTGTTTCACTCGGCACATGCGTTTAGTATGGCTTGACCTGGAATCTTCCAATATGTGAACCTTCATACTCTTGGTTAACCTGGAAGGAAATAGCATATATATATATGCATGTACGTTTAATACATACATGAAGGTTGTGCCTGGAACTATTTTGATCAGTCGCCTGCTCCCTTATTTCCATAACATGCTTGTGATTGTAGAAAACTTATACTATCTTTTGTACACGGAAACTTGCTCGACTTGACTGGGCATATTTGTTGGAATCTTGGAATGCGGCCTTGCACCCTTATACTTGCATTTTGATATATCCTGGTTCCGAAATGCTGGAGCAGTATACGTGTACACACATACATGTACATGCAAGCTTCTGGAATCACCTATGCCATTATTTTTATTCGGTTAAGGATGTTGAGGTGGTGTACACGTGTAAAATATATACACGTGTACATTCGCAAACGTCCGACGCCGTTTGTTCCTAGAAATAGATAGAATTGATACGGATAGATACCACAACTGTCTATTTTATACCTGACCTCGATGATAGGATTAACTATTATATTTCAGTTTATATTGAAGTTAATTTACTTGAACTATGATTAACCCTGACTCGAGTATTTTTATGTTTTGCATGGAATGCTCGAGTCAGATCCTGAGCGTTATAGATTAAAAGATCACAACTCAAGATTCGAAAATTTGCGAAGTTGGGGATTCCAGGAGACGCGCACTCTGAAGATTTAAAAATAGTAAATTATTTTTTTCTTGCATTCAAAGCATGTTTTCCATATTCCGCTGTATACAGAAAAATATTGTATTCAAAATTCTGATTTATAAATAAAAGTTTATTTCGCCGTTTAATACTGTGTTATATATTTATTCTGGGTTCCTGTGTAAATTCTGTGTTTAAACTCGGTAAGCTAAGTACGCTCCGTCGTTTTGAGCATTTTAAGTTGGTTTAACCACCAATTTGAAGTGATCAAAAAGGCGGGACGTTACAAGTGGTATCAGAGCTTTGGTTTATTCAAGGCTTAGCTTATTGAGTTTAAAACGGATCTTGAAAATAAACAGATTTTGAAAAATAGTTATTTTTTTTTAAATATCAAATATTTTGAAACTAGTGTTTTGAAATTAATATAGCGGAAATAAAAATTTATTTTGAGATTTTAAAATTTTGTTCGGAATCCCCAGTCTTCGGAAATCTTCGAATCCAGGTATGCAATAACTAATTTTCGGTAAGGCCCTTTTAGATTTGAAATTAGAATCCATCACCGAATGGTATCAAAGGAAGATGAGTGTAATAGAATCGATGATTTAATTTCTTTAATCATGTATTGTAGTAATCAAAGAGAGCTGAAATTTATTGAAATAAGAATTTAATTTGAATAGAAAAGGAAAATTTGAAATCGTTTCAAAGAAGAAACGATGAATTTTATTTTGAAATTAATAATATAAGTTGATGAAAATAAAATAAAAAGGGGTTAAGTAAAGGGAGCTAATAAGTGTCAGCAATTAAGTGGGAATAACGATGTTGTATTTAACATCTGTTGAATCCAAATTTATAAATGTTTTCATGAGAATAAAGTATATTTTCGTCAGAAAATGAAGATGTGTGAATGTATTGGAATGTTTTCCCAATAATAATAAGAGATTTCGTAAAAAAAAAAATGAATATGATAATTGTAGATGTTTTCCAAAAGATCGGGAGAGACTAACGGGTTTTGATAAATTAGAATGGCAAGGAGTGAAGAACAAAAAGTCGCACGTCGAGAACGAAGGGCAGCAAAACGTAAAAGAAGGGAAGAATTAATATTGGAACACGAGGAGAGGATTAAGGAAAAACAGATAGCTGGCCCTACGACAATGTCATCTGTTACAGATGTCAGAAAATTGGACATTTCGCGGCTACGTGCGGGGAGAGGGACAAGGGAAAGAAGAAGGAAGGAAAAATTTACCGATCCAATATTTTCTGTTTTAAATGTAGAGAGAAGGGACATTTTCCCAGTCGGTGTCTCAAAGTGAGGAAGAAGAAGCCTGCCATTGCTGAGACGTCTGATGAACCAACCACTTGCTATTATTGTAAGCAAGTTGGACATATAGCTCGAAATTGTTCCGAGAGACAAGGAAGACAGACAATATTGCGCTCTGCTAGAGAGAAAACTATGAAGTACGTAGATGAAGACGGCTCCATCTCGTATTATTGTAAGAACTGCAAGGAGTGGGGTCATGTGGATAAGGAATGCACAAATATTTTTGTGGAGACTCCAGAACCATGCATATCGTGAAAGTAGTTTACGCAAAGATGTGGATCATCGATCGAAAAGGAAAAAAAAATCATCGAAGATTGTGAATCCTAGTTAAGTCAGCTCTATTTCGTAATACTATCGTTGTAATTCTAAAACTCCTATGTAGGACTATGTATAATTATTTGAATGGAATGGTTATGAAAGATTTTGAACTCTATGAAGTTACTATTAATGATTTAATCTTATTTTTATAAGGTTATTTGAAATCTTGAAAGTGAAATATTTCTGAGTAGAAATTATAATATTGTTATAATAAATGGTTTTCATAAAAGTAGATTCGTAAACTGAATTCGAGAGTTACGTGAGAAATAATTTGATAAGAAAGTGAAGTTAAGAAATTGGAAACTGACCGGAGATTGGTCAAGTTGGATGACTTTCTAAGTGTCGATCTGATGTTGGTTTCGGCCTTCGGGATTGATACTTAGAGAGTTGTTCGCTTGCTAATTTACGATCAGAGGATGTAAATGTGGAAGAATGAAAATGCATGAGGAGGAATTGGTTATAAGAATTTTGAAAATTTGAAAGTATAAAGATTTGAATTAAGTGAAAAACTTAATAATTGGGGATCTGGAAGAAATTTTGACTTATAACCAATAGATTTAAAAAAAAATCTGAGTTGAAAGGATATCCAATAGCTGAATTGATTAAGAAATCAAAAATAAAATTTTGAAATTGGAATTGAATTTGAGGATATCCGATTTCGAATATTGAATATAGAAGTTTTCGGAACTTATATAAAATATATATACAACGAATTTGGAGACCATTGATTTGGAAGGTAATCGAGTTGAAATGGAATCTTATATAACATAATTTATATAAGGAGATGTTTGCAAACAAGATTTGAAAGGAAATCTTATGAATTGACATAAGAATGATTTTTGAGGAATATGAAATAAAATACTATATGTATATAGTATAGTATGTTTTTCAAAGTAAAGATAAGGAAAGTACCTTCCTTCTCTTGAATTTCGAGCTTGGTTGAGATATGCTGCTGGTGGAAGTAGGTTGTCCGGACATAAAACTCATGAGTTGCCATTGAGCACGACTGCTAGCGTAATTCGCAGGGCTGCAGATAGCCTACGGCGGTCGGATGTTTCTTGAGGGAATCAGGCGTAACCATTGTGATCGTTGCGATCTAGAGTCGTGGGAATTCGATCGTGTAGCGAAATTCGCAGGGCTGCAGATAGCCTACGGCGGACGGATGTTTCTTGGGGGAACCAAGCGTAACCATTGTGACTGCTGCGATCTACAGTCGAATTATAAGGGCGTAATCCGCAGAGCTGTGAAAGCTTACGGGTATGGATGTTTCCTGGGGGACCCAAGCGTAATCATTGTGTACCTGCGGTCCACTGATATATCTTAGTGATAGTGAGCCACCTGTTTAATGCAGCAGTTTGTCTTAGTGACATGATTTGTCTTTGTGACTGGATTTGTCTTCGTGACTTGATTGGTCCGCGGAACTTGATTTATCTTCAAAATTTGATGATTTATTTCGTGATCCTGAGAGAGAGCAACCAACGCTCAATGACCTCAGATCGTGTTTTGATTCTTAAGTATCTTCTATTGATTTGTCCATGACGAAATTCGCAGGGAAGTGATTTCATATGGATACGGATGTTTTCTGGGGGATCCAGACGGAACCATTGTGTATCTGCGATTCATGAACAATCAACATATCAACATTACATTGGTACTTTCCGTATCTATTTTAAAAGAATTTTTGAAATATTTTCACTGGGAGTTGAAGCAAGGATATTTAGTGCTTGGAGATTTTAGTCGTGCGCCTGGCCAGCGTATGTCTAACATCTGTAAGAACGACAATAGACTTGTCAGACCTCGAGTTATCAAATAATTTTTAAAAATCAAATTAAAATATACTTAACTAAATAAGTTAAGAAAGAGATTTTTGGAATAATAACACAAATAATTTTGCTCGAATTTTGTGTTACAAAAGATTTTGAATTATGGAAATTTTCAAATTTATAATGTAGCTTGAAGAGGAAATGTTATTTACACTCTACAGTGAGAGTTCGGGCAAAATTGAATGGATTGAATGCGTTGAACTGAGATTGTAAGAAATAAGTGGGATAATGGATAGTAAATATTAACAGAGAGGATTATAAAGAAATTTGGGATTATTTGCAGGATTTGAAATTTAAGAGGAGATAAATTTTGAAAGGAAACGTGATTTCCCGAATTAATTGGATATGATGGTAAATAACGAAAAATCGATGATTTAAATATCGATATTTAAATGAGTTGTGGGGAAATTACCCACGGATATGAAATTTGAAGTGTACATTGGCAGAATTATAAAGATCACTCCTTTTCGAGGACGAAAAGTTTTAAAGGGGGGAAGATTGTAACGACCCAGAAATTTCGGCAATTTGAAATAGAAATTAATTAAGGATTTCACGATAAATGATAAATTTTATATTTGGATTCGAGAATAAAAGTTTATTGGTTCGAATAAGCATTTGAATTCGATTTCAGAATGACTAATCGAAAATTGAATATATGTGTTTTGAGTTGAACTGAATTGAATACTTAATTCAAATTGGTGGATTGAAATCGAATATGTACTGTTGAGTATTTGAACTAAGTTTGAATTAGATTGAAATTTGACGGAGAAGTATTGATGGTAGAGTTTAAAATAAACGTTATCAACAAATTAGAAAATATTATTTGTTGAATGGAAATTGGCATATGTGTATATGGGTGAATCGGATTTTAACGTTCTAAATTTGTGAAATGAACGGAGCTGAGGATGGACAAACGAAATAAATTGGTGAACGTTTAAATGATTTGAAAATAAATAACGGCGTATGCGAATAAAATTAGAATACGATAATTTAATTGGAATCAGAACATAAAGGCGTTGCAGCGCGTCAAAATTTCGTTGCGGTAGGAGTTCGTTTGTGAGAGGGAAAAAATAAAGCATAGACATAAATAGCGGTACAAAACGAACCCTTAAATATAAATTAAATAAATAAAGCAGTTCCTTGTTGCGCACACCATGTGATGCCGTGCTCCCCACGTTGCCTTGGATGCCACGGTTCTTCTTTTATAAAAGCCACAGCCTCTTCCTCATTTCCTTCAGCAAACAATCATCGCCCTTTTCCATTTTTTTTAGTGGCCGAAGCTTAGGGTTTCCCCAATTTTCTTCAGTCCAAATGTTCTCTTTTCCAGTTGTTAATGGCTTCTAATCGAAAGTCGCATCGCCTCCAGTAAACTCGCCTCCTCCACCAAACATCAAAGCCATCGATTTCGACTTCAAGCTCGCACCTGGAATTGAATCGCCAAAAAATTGAAGAAGCCGCCTCGTCTCCAGAGATTTCTATTCTATTGTTCTAATGTTCAAGGTGAGTTTCGGCTCACGCTCACGGTTAATTCTATTTCAAGTAAATTTTAACTTCATTAGGAATTAAATATGATAGTTAGTGGTATTCTTTAAACCCCGCTAGTGTCGTGATTTTCTGTCTTTCACCACTGCATGATTTGCTGTCTGCACAGTATTGATTCCTTGAATGACCCTTGCTTAGTTTACTTCGTGTTTGGGAATTGATGGTCATGTGTATATACATATAGACCACTATACATATTAGTTTATTTTTGAAAAAAAAACATGAATGTTGTGAAAAGTAATGAGAAGTACTGATATGGGGAACATAGTATATTACTTGAAATAAAAAGGACAGGGACTATTTGAAGTGTAAAATCCATTGAAGTGTCCAATTTTGTACTATGGTCTGAAATATTTACAAACCTACGGATGAACATATAATCATATCCTTTGGGTTATGTTACTGTGTTAATAAACCGAAGTATGTATTGCCTTGAATTTGGGGGTTTCGATTGGAGTTTAGTTAAAGAACTTTGATTTAGAAATTGTATTTCCTGTTTGATAGGTTAAAAACTGAAAGTAAAATGTACCGGCATTTTTGGGTTGTAAACTGGAAATAGCTTTTGACAATAGAGCAGCTTTGCCTCCTGAGTTAGCCCGTGAACTTTTGATATTTGAAACTTCAATACCATATACTAGTGCCCATATACATGCAGTTACCAAAGCCTTCCTTTCTGGAATTGTAAACCTAGTGCATATTTGTTGTGTGATGTCTCATGGTTAATATTCCATGCTTAGTAGTCTATTTAACTTATGTAGTGAGTTTGGGTTTTCAGTCCTGTTCATTACTATATATATATAGTGCTGCACTTGTATATGAATATGCAAGCTCATTTCAGAATCAAACGATTTAGTGTATTAAAATTGGAAAAGAAATTTGAGCCATACTGTGAATTTTAGAAATGGGATGTTTTTAGTAGTAACCAGGATAGTTTATATTAAAGTGAGTCCATATCTAAATAATTGGTTGGTCAGAAAGCTAGTTGGTCATGTTAAACTGAAGCCATATTTTGTTTTGTATCTTTGCATCATTTATGATATTGCAGACGTGAACATTGACTATTGACCTCCTATTAGGCTGAAAGATACATGATGACATAAATGTAAATGTTCCCTTACTAAGTGATAAAACCTGAAAAGGGTTTCAATCTTGTTTTGAGACCCAGCTCGATTTGATAAACAGTAACTCAAGTACGGTTGTTATGCCATTTGGGTTTGGTAGCCTGTAACCCATGCAAAGGTCGGATAAGTTATCCTTTTTTTAGGATTTTGAAACCATTTGACTCGGTTTATAACTTAGCTTACCCTCGTCCATCATTTCCAACGTGCAATCTATTTGTGTTCGACACGTTCTGTTTGGTTAAGACTTTTATTTTATTTCTTTTTAATTCTTTTTTTTCTCAAGTCAAAATCAAACTCAAGTTTGTTTCCTTTTGATTTTGGGTAGTATATTCATCAAAAATCTATACAGTTTAATATGTTCCATCTTGTTTTTCCTTTGGTTTCCCTTAACTTTACAAAGAAATACTGCTGAGAATGTAGTATTAGTTTTGACAGCATATAGGCAACATCAACTCAAAGAAAATATACTAACTGAAAAGATAATAATAAGGCACTAAAGTGGGAAAGCAGAATATATTGATCAAATTATAATTGAGTATGTTATGTTGTCTGTATTAGTTGAAGGACTGTGCACTATATGGCACTTGGAATTATCTGCATGACTGAAACACAAGTTTAGGAGTAAATTATACAGTTGCCTTGAAACCCATGAATCTAAATATATTAGTTGCTATATATATAACCCTTGAAACCCATAACTATATATGATACTGTGATATTGACATTTTGTGTTATTCTAAAATAATGGCTTTCATCCAGGACCCATCTGAAATCTGAAATATAAATATATAAATCACGTTGTTTAGTTAAACATGAATCATATGTTATGTAGGGTTCTATGCCCGTTGATGTTGAACTGATGGCACATATACACTGGTTTTATTTTGTAAATTTCAAATTACCATATTAATTCGGCCTGTTTTATTTGTGAGTACGCATGTAGTGAGTACAGTTCCTTTACATGCAAGTCTAATGATATTGGAAACCTGAATATAAGCATTCACATTGTTTTTGTGCCATTTGAACCTAGATCGTGAAAATATAATTTGGCTCAAACACCCATTTATTTGAAAAGCCATGTGCCAGTTTACTTATTGTGACCTCTTTTGTTCTTTTGAATTCAGTCTTGCACTATTTTGTAGCCGCTATTTCTTGTCTCTGTTTTTGCAGAACTAATTTGAATTGCTTTATATTTGTGTTTATCCCTTGAATTATTGTTTCACTCGGCACATGCGTTTAGTATGGCTTGACCTGGAATCTTCCAATATGTGAACCTTCATACTCTTGGTTAACCTGGAAGGAAATAGCATATATATATATATATATGCATGTACGTTTAATACATACATGAAGGTTTTGCCTGGAACTATTTTGATCATTCGACTGCTCCCTTATTTCCATAACATGCTTGTGATTGTAGAAAACTTATACTATCTTTTGTACACGGAAACTTGCTCGACTTGACTGGGCATATTTGTTGGAATCTTGGAATGCGGCCTTGCACCCTTATACTTGCATTTTGATATATCCTGGTTCCGAAATGCTGGAGCAGTATACGTGTACACACATACATGTACATGCAAGCTTCTGGAATCACCTATGCCATTATTTTTATTCGGTTAAGGATGTTGAGGTGGTGTACACGTGTAAAATATATACACGTGTACATTCGCAAACGTCCGATGCCGTTTGTTCCTAGAAATAGATAGAATTGATACGGATAGATACCACAACTGTCTATTTTATACCTGACCTCGATGATAGGATTAACTATTATATTTCAGTTTATATTGAAGTTAATTTACTTGAACTATGATTAACCCTGACTCGAGTATTTTTATGTTTTGCATGGAATGCTCGAGTCAGATCCTGAGCGTTACAGATTAAAAGATCACAACTCAAGATTCGAAGATTTGCGAAGTTGGGGATTCCAGGAGATGCGCACTCTGAAGATTTAAAAATAGTAAATTATTTTTTTCTTGCATTCAAAGCATGTTTTCCATATTCCGCTGTATACAGAAAAATATTGTATTCAAAATTCTGATTTATAAATAAAAGTTTATTTCGCCGTTTAATACTGTGTTATATATTTATTCTGGGTTCCTGTGTAAATTCTGTGTTTAAACTCGGTAAGCTAAGTACGCTCCGTCGTTTTGAGCATTTTAAGTTGGTTTAACCACCAATTTGAAGTGATCAAAAAGGCGGGACGTTACAGATGTGGTTGTGGAAATTTGAAAGATATATTTATATCGTTATTTCCAAATAACATATTTGTTGGTTTCAGAATTTGATATTGAATATAAGCTGATATATTTTCTATTTAGAGCTTTGTATTTAATATCGAATGTGATTTGGGTTTGTCGTGGATGGCGTCTTCATTAACACTGTTCTTGAACCCAGTTGAGGAAAGATTAAATCTTTTTATTTAGATTTAATGAAGTAAACCAATTAATTTATATTTAATTGGAATTGAAATTGATTTATGGGTTTATCGTGAGCAGTGTTTTAAATAACACTTGTTCTTTAACCCGATTAACAATGGAATGAGATTTTGGGTTGTCGTGAACGGTATCTTTAATAATACTGTTCTTAAACCCAAATGGAGTTAAGAAAATCAGGAACTAACTAGGGATCAGTTAAGTTTAATGGTTTCTTCGATATTGATCTGATGTTGGTTTCGGCCTTCGGGGTTAATATTTAGGGAACTATTCTCTTACTAATTTACGGTTAGGGACTGATACAATGGAATGTGATTTTGGGTTTATCGTGAACCGTGTTTTTAAATGGCATTGGTTCTTTAACCCAGTTAAAAGATTAAAACGAAGTGGAGTTTTAATGAATCTTTAATTAGATTGAAATGATATCCAAAGGAAGATTAAAGAATAAATTTAGTAGAATTTATCTTCGATAAAATTAATGGGAACCTTTCCCTAAGAATGTGAAATTTATAAACGAACTGGAGATTAGTTAAGAAGAATGGTTTCCTAGGTATTGATCTGATGTTGGTTTCGGCCTTCGGGGTTAATATTTGGGAAATTATTCTCTTACTAATTTACGATTAGTGACTGGTGAATTGGAATGAGGCGTATGTTGTGTTTGTGTAACATTTGTTTATTATATACGCGAGTTATTCAGAAAGGCCGGGTTTATCCCATTCTGAATAACCGATACAACGATAAGTCGAAGATGAAGACGGTGGTTAAAGACCGGAGGTCTTCACGTCACCTGGATAATTACTGATGATCTTGATTGGGCTGCACGCCCAAGAGGAGGGAATCAGTTGGTGGTCATCCAGACGTATTTGGAGATCGATGGATATGCGAGGTACAAGGTGCCTCCGGTTTCGTTCAGACCCAGAATGGACTTGTAAATGGACTGTGTGTCTAACATTGGATTTTATTCTGTGTGATTGATTTCTATTAAATATATTTCTGTTTGGCGGCGGAGAATTTATTCTCTTGCTTAACGCCCTTCTTTGAGACGTACGAGCCTAGAGGTTATATATTGATGGATATCAATCGCATGGCATGAATTGCCTGTGTGGCATGCTTAAGTGGCAAATGATCAAGGCTTCTATTGAAAAGCAGAGTCTTGTGGTTGATGATCAAAGCACAGCCTTAGTGGCATCGCTTTGTGTAGCGCTTACTTCGCAAGTTTCACACCCGGTATGAACCAAAAACGGGAGACGGATATCAGGGAGGACATGCGTTTCCTTCTAGTTAGGAGTTGCATCAGTGCTTAAACTGGCTGATGAGTTTGACTCATGTGGATGTTGCTTATTATTACTTGCTGAAAAGTGAGGCGCCTCGGTTATATCGGTTTCGGCCGATGCATTCTGGTCGGCAGACAGACCAGACTTACGCCCCATAGGGCAGGGAAACGTATTGTTCAGGCATTATAATCCACTTCGTTTGGACCGACCCTGAGTCCAAGGGACGATGCGTTCTGTTCCTGAGACTCGGACTAGAGAGCTCGAATCGGTGAGGATCTTGCCCATAGCCTTGGTTCATACCATAAATGATAACCCAATTTCCAATACGACATTTTGCGGTTTTATTTGTAGAGCCTAGTATGGCGACATGATATATGGTACCCATGCCACCTATGATTGATATTTATGATTGTATATAAAATTAGAAACTGACTGGAAACGAGTTAAGATGAGTGGTTTCCTGGGTATTGGTCTGATGTTGGTTTCGGCCTTCGGGGTTAGTACTTAGGGAATCGTTCTCTTACTAATTTACAGTTGGAGTCTGATTAAGAATTAAAATATGAAATTTCGCGTATCAAGCATTCTTTGGCTGTTATAAGGTAAAACCCTATCCTCCGGCTTGCGTTGCATTGTGTGATGGAACCTGGGTCTTATAACAGCTTCATTGTTTTTTATTTAGCATTGCGTTGTTTGTTTTATGCACTGGTATTCTTGGGAGGAAACCCGTTCCGTGTTATATGGCGTGGTCCCTTGATTTACCGAACTTTAAAAATCAAATTAATCGCTGTTTTAGTTCTCACACCAGTCACATAACTGACCTGGAGTTTATTATTTTAACCTAAACTCTGGGTGCCCTTATTTTCCGCACGGGTAGCTAGTAGTTGGGTTTTGCAGATTTATATTCACAGGATCTTGGTATATAGCTGAAGTGATATTCAGAAAGCTCTGTATCCGTTATTTCTTTCAGTTATGTTTTGTATTATTTTTCCGCTACAGTATTGTATTTAAATCTCTGGTATTGTATAATGTGTAATATTTATTCATACTCTGTGATATTCTTGTATTCTGATGAAATTGTTGTAATATACAATGAAATGTTCTTCTGTTTGTGTTCTGATTTGTCTTGTCCTCAACTCAATCCGTGCTTTCCTTACCGGGGAAGTTCGGGTCGTTTCAGGTGGTATCAGAGCTCTGGTTTATAGAGCTCGAGAACAAGACACATTAGAACCGAACGAAAGAATTCATCAGAGATTGGATTAGTAATGTCCAATAAGAATTACTCGTTAGAGATGGGATCAGTAGTATCCTAGAACGAGTCGAAAGAGTATATTTTTAAAATAAAATGAAAACCAATTTTGTTTTGAAAATTAAATTCAATTATTCGTATTTGAATATTTTATTTGTATTGAAGTTGGACAATCTAGTATATGATTATTTTGCATATACGCGTCATGAATGTATATTCGAAGTTTTAATATACCGGATAGACATAGAATCACACTCTAGTCGCCTGGAGATGATTCTGATGATTGATGCATCATCATCAGAGTTTGTGTTCGTATTTCGAAGGTGTGATATTTGTATATTTCCATTAGGCTGGTGTGAGAACCAAAACTAGAATATGATTTATTGTTGTGAATTTGCTTCAAAAACAGGATTTTTTGACTATGTATTAAAATTATGTGTTTGAAACGTTATTTAACAAATTGATTGATGTATGTGTTGTATGATTATTCATATAAACCAACATATAAACCCATTATGTGAATGTATGGTAAATTTAGCCAATTTGAATCAAATGATGAACTGTTTTGAAAATTTCTTGAAATTTCATGCATGTACATATATATGTGTGAACAGGTCATAGCAAAGAGGCTAGAGTAGAGAAATAAAATTGTTTGCCCGACAAATATGTACATGTTTATTGTACTTCTTTGGGTGATGATGATTTTATGAGCCGATTGGCTAGCCGTTTGGCTTTTTCTTTTTCTTTTTGAGACGAGAGGGCCTATATGGCAGTTTAGGGATTTTCCCGATGCTCCCGGTGCAGGGGAGGTTATGGCGAAAATTTTCGAAAATTTAGAGTGTTAGCCAAATTTTTGAAAAATTTGAAAATTCTTAGAACAGAAAAGTTGAAGAATTAAAGCCATAATTAAAATAGTGAACGTTGAGTTGATTATAAAACAACTTTCGGCTTCGTTCCTTTTCGAGGACGAAAAGATTTAAGTTAGGGAGATTGTAACAACCCGAAAATCTGAGCCAATTTAAAAATTTTATTTTGGAAATTTTAACGAATTTTGATTATTTAAAATGAATTATTTTAAATAATAACGATGGAAAATTTATTTTCGATGAAGTTAAAACGAATAATTTTATTTTAATTATATAACGAGCCTGAAATGGCGCTGTAGTTCGAAAATTTGATTTCGAATTTCAAATGAATATACAGAATTCGTTTTAAGTCAGAATTGGATGAAACAAGAAATATTATAATCTTTTTAATTATATCTTTCTAACGGACCTAAGAAACTGAGATTTCACTTTATAGAGTGTAAGATATGTCCAGTTTAAAATTCAGAAAAGTCGCTGTGGAATTTATATATATTTTAATATATATATAAAGTCCTTTGAAAATGAAAATTTTGCAAACGACCTCGGTTTTCGACGAAACCGATTTTATTGGATCTGGGATGTCAAATTATTGTTAGGTTTCAAAATTCATAATTTTCTGAATTAATATGTGAGCGTGGCGAAGTTAAACATGTTTTTTCAGTTTCAGTCAATTTCGATCGACCAGAAAATGGCCATTTTTCAAACGGTCTCAGAATTCGACGAAATTGGTTTTGTTAGGATCGTATCGTCAATACTAAGCTAGAAATAATTTCTCTGGAATGTTTAGAGTTAATATGTGGCCCCGGTAATTGGAAATGTGCGTTCAAATTGAATACATACTGATTTATATTTTAATTTGAATGAAAACCTATCGAATCGGTCGAATGGGCTTACAAAACATGTCCCATTGTGTTCAGAATGGGGGTAATTAGCTAGGAGCGACAGTCGTTTGGTTTTCATTGGAGTTCGAATGCGAAGTTCACTTTTGAAAAGATTTCGAATTAAAATATTATTATTATTTATTATAAATAGCCAATGGAAAGAAAAGCCTAGCCCTAATTCTTCAGCCCGCCGTCATCTCTTCAACCGATGGCCAAATTGCTCCCAAATTCTTTTTGAATTTTCTGCTAATCCAAATCGAATTGATTCCCAACGAAAAAACCGAAAATCAAAGACCTCCACATGATCTTTAAATTGATACGGCTGTGATCCATTCTAGTGCTTTGAACTCACCGTATTTTCCTCTCGAAGACGCTTACTTCGAGTTCTCTTCCACGAACGAGGAGGAGTACGAACTTCATGGCATTGGGGGTGGGGGTGGAGCGGACGGAGCCCTTCGAAGTGAGCTATTCTGATCGACTTCTGGCGCCTTGATCTTCATGTGATTTGGAGAGAGAACGGAGCGTGGATAGGTTGCTTCGATGCCTGGAGTACTTTGTTCAAACGGGAAGAAGACTAAGGGGGCTAACTATTTTAATGCAAATGATGGTTAATTAATGTAATTTAATTATTTTCTTAAGTATGCCATGAAGGTTTAAAATGCAATAACTTTTTCATATGGAAACGAAATTCAGTGATTTCAATTGTTATGCGATCGTCTCAGCGAACACTACATTTCAGAAGAGACCAGAACGGAAAAGGAGCACTTTAAAATTTCAGACAAATTTGAACGCGAACAGAATCAAAACAGAAATTCAAAAATTCAGAGATAAAACCGATCAATGTGAGAGTTTCTCACTTTAAATTTTATTTCCTAGTTAGAAATATATACTAGGATGCAGACGGTGTTTAGTAGCACCCGACACCACTGTCCACAGACCATGGACTTGTTTGTTTGGTTGCATAGATTGGTTAGATTATTTGAGTTGAATTTGATTGTTTGGTGAAATGGTAATTGCTTTGATTGATATGTGTATGGCATGGGCCATCACTAGACCGGGGATAAGGCTAGGCCTTGTCCAGTTTCTAGTATCGTGCCGTTATGCCGCCGAAATTTTCTAAAATAAGTTAGAAAAAAAATATCATTTTTATTGTGTAAATGAACTGAATAGAAATTCATGTGTTGAAATAAATAATTTATCATTAAAAATATAATTTTTAACGTGTGTGTGAAAAATAAAATATTCATTTACAAACCAGACGGTTTGTTTATGAACACTGATTTGATTGATATTGATTGGGACGATAAATTTTACACATCGCCCAACTGCACAAATAATATTCAGTGTTTGTTGATGTGAAACCCCAAGCGGGTATTGGGATGATACTTGACGTACACTAGTCCCAATAATAAGTTGTGTGTCGATCGATAGGTTGACAGACAGTTGTGTTGTGCACTTTGGACGATGGTTGATTATTTATTGTTTCCATTATATACATGTGTTGTGTGGAATCCATATAATTAACATTATATGGTAATTGATTGGGCCTCATTCCAATTTAGAAAATAAAGAATATTTTAAAATATATATTCATGTGTTGAAATCAAATATATATTCATGTGTTGAAATCAAATATATATTCACATGTTGAAACAAAATATATTCATGTGTTGAAATAAAATATATATTCATGTGTTGAAATAAAATATATATTCATTTGTTGAATAGAATAACGAATTTATTGAAATATATAAAGCCGTGTTGATTAGATCTGTGCCATTTTGACGCAAACAATATTTATATCGATTTTATTCGAATATCGAAAAGAAGTGATTTCAAAATATAACGTTTTGAAAATATTACCATTTACATATATATCGATGATATGGAATATTCAATTTTGATTTGAAATTGAATATGAAGTTGAAATCATTTTGAAAACGAATTTAAAACAATTTATAAAATACGTTTTAACAGGAAATAGACGAAATATATATAATATATATTATATGCATATTTAATGGCCTGAATAGAACGCGCCGCGCTGCGGCAGTTCGCGAATTTCGACCATTGACTTCGAATTGACGTTACGAGGATCCGACCGTCGGATTCTTCTGAAACCGGGACCGTTGGGTTCGTATCGAAAAGAGCTTTCCAATGAGTATTAGAAATTTTAAATCTAATGGTTGGATTTGGAGATACGTCCAAATCAAATTTAGAAAAGGTCGTTGTAAGTGCAGTTCGACGACCGTTATTGGAAATCGACTGTACTGGCCTTGATAAAATTATTAAAAATATCTATAATTTGTGTAAAATAATAGGATATGAATTGGAAAGAACTGAGATGAAAAATTCCCTATTTGAAAGGATAAAAATACATTTTTATCGAAATGAACTAGTTATGAACTAGAATTTCAAATCCAATAGTTTTAAATAAACAAATTGGATTTGAAGTGGTTTTAAAAATAATCAGAATTTCCAATATACGTATTGAAATGAATTTGAATCGAAATTATCTCCAGAATATTTCGATGTTGGATTTCGTGATTATACAGATGCGGTTGTGGAAATTTGAAAGATATATTTATATCATTATTTCCAAATACAATATTTGTTGGTTTCAGAATTTGATGTTGAATATAAGCCGATATATTTTCTATTCAGAGTCTTGTATTTAATATCGAATGTGATTCGGGTTTGTCGTGAATGGCGTCTTCATTAACACTGTTCTTGAACCCAGTTGAGGAAAGATTAAATCTTTTTATTTAGATTTAATGAAGTAAACCAATTAATTTATATTTAATTGGAATTGAATTGTAATTGATTTGTGGGTTTATCGTGAGTAGTGTTTTAAATAACACTTGTTCTTTAACCTGATTAACAATGAAATGAGATTTTGGGTTGTCGTGAACGGTATCTTTAATAATACTGTTCTTAAACCCAAATGGAGTTAAGAAAATCAGGAACTAACTGGGGATCAGTTAAGTTGAATGGTTTCGTGGATACTGATCTGATGTTGGTTTTGGCCTTCGTGGTAAATATTTAGGGAATTGTTCTCTTACTAATTTACGGTTAGGGACTGATACAATTGAATGTGATTTTGGGTTTATCATGAACCGTGTTTTTAAATGGCATTGGTTCTTTAACCCAGTTAAAAGATTAAAACTAAGTGGAGTTTTAATGAATCTTTAATTAGATTGAAATGATATCCAAAGGAAGATTAAAGAATAAATTTAGAAGAATTTATCTTCGATAAAATTAATGGGAACCTTTCCCTAAGAATGTGTATTTAGAAACTAACTGGAGATTAGTTAAGAAGAATGGTTTCCTGGGTATTGATCTGATGTTGGTTTCGGCCTTCGGGGTTAATATTTGGGAAATTACTCTCTTACTAATTTACGGTTAGTGATTGATGAATTGGAATGAGGCGTATGTTGTGTTTGTGTAACATTTGTTTATTATATACGCGAGTTATTCAGAAAGGCCGAGTTTATCCCATTCTGAATAATTGATACGACGATAAGTCGAAGATGAAGACGGTGGTTGAATACCGGAGGTCTTCACGTCGCCTGGATAATTACTAATGATCTTGATTGGGCTGTACACCCAAGAGGAGGGAATCAGTTGGTGGTCGTCCAGACGTATTTGGAGATCGATGGATATGCGAGGTACAAGGTGCCTCCGGTTTCCTTCAGACCCAGAACAGAATTGTAAATGGACTGTGTGTCTGACATTGGATTTTATTCTGTGTGATTGATTTCTATTAAATATATATCTGTTTGGCGGTGGAGAATTTATTCTCTTGCTTAACGCCCTTCTTTGAGACGTACGAGCCCAGAGGTTATATATTGATGGATATCAGTCGCATGGCATGAATTTCCTGTGTGGCATGCTTAAGTGGCAAATGATCAAGGCTTCTGTTGAAAAGCAGAATCTTGTGGTTTATGATCAAAGAACAGCCTTAGTGGCATCGCTTTGTGTAGCGCTTACTTCACGAGTTCCACACCCGGTATGAACCCAAAACGGGAGATGGATATCAGGGAGGACATACGTTTCCTTCTAGTTAGGAGTGGCGTCAGTGCTTAAACTGGCTGACGAGTTTAACTCATGTGGATGTTGCTTATTATTACTTGCTGAAAAGCGAGGCGCCTCGGTTATATCGGTTTCGGCCGATGCATTCTGGTCGGCAGACGGACCAGACTTACGCCCCATAGGGCGGGGAAACGTATTGTTCAGGCATTATAATCCACTTCGTGTGGACCGACCCTGAGTCCAAGGGACGATGTGTTCTGTTCGTGAGACTCGGACCAGAGATCTCGAATCGGTGAGGATCTTGCCCCTAGCCTCGGTTCATACCATAAATGATAACCCAATTTCCAATGCGACATTTTGCAGTTTTATTTGTAGATCCTAGTATGGCGACATGATATATGGTACCCATGCCGCCTATGATTGATATTTATGATTGTATATAAAATTAGAAACTGACTGGAAACGAGTTAAGATGAGTGGTTTCCTGGGTATCGGTCTGATGTTGGTTTCGGCCTTTTAGGTTAATACTTAGGGAATCGTTCTCTTACTAATTTACAGTTGGAGTCTGATTAAGAATTAAAATATGAAATTTCGCGTATCAAGCACTCTTTGGTTGTTATAAGGTAAAACCCTATCCTCTGGCTTGCGTTGCATTGTGTGATGGGACCTGGGTCTTATAACAGCTTCATTGTTCTTTATTTAGCATTGCGCTGTTTGTTTTATGCACTGGTATTCTTGGGAGGAAACCCGTTTCGTGTTAAACGGCGTGGTCCCTTGATTTACCGAACTTTAAAAATCAAATTAATCGTTGTTTTAGTTCTCACACCAGTCACATGATTGACCTGGAGTTTACTGTTTTAACCTAAACTCTGGGTGCCCTTATTTTCCGCACGGGCAGCTAGTAGTTGGGTTTTGCAGATTTATATTCACAGGATCATGGTTTATAGCTGAAGTGATATTCGGAAAGCTCTGTATCCGTGTATTTTTTCCAGTTATGTTTTGTATTATTTTTCCGTTGCAGTATTGTATTTAAATCTCTGGTATTGTATAATGTGTAATATTTATTCATACTCTGTGATATTCTTGTATTCTGATGAAATTGTTGTAATATACAATGAAATATTCTTCTGTTTGTGTTCTGATTTGTCTTGTCCTCAACTCAATCCGTGCTTTCCTTACCGGGGAAGTTCGGGTCGTTTCAGGGTAGATATAGAATCACACTCTAGTCGCCCGGAGCTGGTTCTGATGATTGTCATGACATCGTCAGCATTCATGTTCGTGTTTCGAAAGTGGGATATCTATATATTTCCAATTGACTGGTATGAGAACCAAAACTTAGATAGGGTTTATTGTTATGATTTGGCTTTAAAAATATGATTTTTGAGTATATAAAAATTATGCATTTAAAAATTTAATTAACAAATTTATTGCTGGTTGTGTTGTGTGATAATTAATTTAACTAATAAAATATTGGATTGATAAAACCTATAAATGTATGATAAGTAAATCCAAGTCAAATATAAAGCAGAACTAAATTGGGAATTGATTGGAATTGCATACATAGACATGTGTGTGTGTGTGTGTGTGTGTGTGTGTGTATGTTGAGCAGGTTAATGGCTTCGGGTTGAGTAAAGAATATATTGCGTGCCCGACAAACAGTTGCACCTTAATGAGTTGGTTGCGCAGTTTTATTATTATATCAATTCCTGTGAGTGTTTTTGGATGCGTTGTGATGGTTGTTCTAC
This sequence comes from Allium sativum, assembly GCA_030737875.1. NCBI lineage: Eukaryota > Viridiplantae > Streptophyta > Magnoliopsida > Asparagales > Amaryllidaceae > Allium > Allium sativum. The sequence continues at coordinate 277,328,767 of CM060923.1, forward strand.
GTCAGATTATAAACCCATGCCATATAATAGCAACAAATAAATTATGAACTACACCGCATGGCATACTACATGAAGACAACATAGCATATCATATTCCATATAAGCATTTGGCGCTTATATGACGAGGTTTGGATTTCCGTACGAGGGAGATGCTTGTATGGCAATGACTGAATTGCAGATTGAACAGAAGACTGATTATGGACTTAATTAAGTAATACATGTAACGGTGCTCGGGCAGAATTCAATAAAAACCCTACACAGGTCTGGAGATGACAAAAATTCACGTCTCTCTTGTTGTTAATTAAGGCACATGGAATATTTTATTTCCAACACTGGGGCAAGGTATGAGATTATGATTTTTTTACACGTCTCTCTTGGGCATAGATAAGTCACAAAAATTGTATATGCTTTTTATTTGATTTATTGGGTGCCTAATACGGCCCAATAAAATTTTCAAATCCTCCCGTACAAAGGAGGTTATGGCGAAATTTTTCGAAAATTTAGGGTGTTAGCCAAATTTTTGAGAAATTAGAAAGTTCTTAGAAATTGAAAAGTTGAAGAACTTGAGTCAAGCGAAGGTGGAGTTGGTTAAGTAAACAACCTTCAGTTCCTTCTTCCTTTTCGAGGACGAAAAGATTTTAAGTGGGGGAGATTGTAACAACCCGGAATTTCTGAACCAATTTAAAATTTTTATTTTAGCTGTTTTAATGGGTTTAGAATATTTAAAATGATTTATTTTAAATAATAACAACTAAAAATTTATTTAAATCAAAGTTAGAACATATAAATTTATTTTAATTATAAAACGAGCCTGAAATGGTGTGGTAGTTTGAAAATTCTTTATTTTAAATTTCAATTGAATGTATAGGATTCAATATAAGTCAGAATTTAATGAAACAAGAAACGTTGGAATATTTTGAACTATAGTTTTCTAGTGAATGTGAGAAACCGAGATTTCACTATATAAAATATAAGTTATGACCTGTTTAAAATTCAGAATAGTCGCTATGGAATTTATATATATTTTAATATAATATATAGCCCTTAAAAATAGACATTTTGCAAATGACCTCCGTTTTCGACGAAACCACTTTTGTTGGATCCAGAATGTCAAATTATTGTTAGGTTTAAAATTTCATAATTTTGGAAAGTAATATGTGAGTGTGGTAAATTTAAACGTGTTTTGTATTTTCAGTTTAAATTTAATCGACTAGAAAAATGTCATTTTTCAAACGGTCTCCAAATTCGACGAAATTAGTTTTGTCAGGACCTATCGTCAAAACATAGCTAGATTTATTTGATTGTAATTTTTGGAGTCAGTATGTTGCCCCGGTAAATTAAGATGTACGTTTAAGTTCAATGTATATTGATTTATATTTCAATTTTGAAGAAAACTGATCGAAACATCGAATTGGCTTAGGAAACATATCCCATTGTATCCGGAATGGGGGTATTTAGCTGGAAACGATTGTCGTTGGGTTTGATTTGGAGTTCGCGGCAATAAACTAGTATTCTTGGAATTAAATAATATATAAATATATATAAATATAAGGTCAAACTTGGTCAAAAACCCTAATTCATTTTCCAGCCGTCGTTCCTCTCGATATACGGCAGAAATCATTCTAATTCAATCCCCCAAATTCTCCAAATCCAACACGAATTAAAATATGATTCTTGAACGAGAATGGAAGAGAATTATGAGCTCTTTAAATCCGTACCCTTTTGATTGATTTTCGTTAACTGGTTTGAGAGAATTTGGAGCTCAAACTGGCCGGTTTCGAATGGGATTTACGGGCTCGACAGTGCATCGGAGTGCGTGTGGTTCAGGGTGGAGGTGCGCGCCACGTAGGCGCGTGGTGCAAGAGGTGATGATCGTCGTCCGACGATCTGATATGGCGGCTCGGAGGAGGTTTTCGATTTGAGGAAATGGGTTTCGAACGGAGCAGTTACCTGGAATGATGAAGGGGTAATTAAGGAAAATAATTAAATTAATTATACTTAGTTAATTAATTTTTGTAATCAATGTTATTAATTCCGTATCTTCTTCATACGAGGTCCAAATCCGACGATTTCAGTCACGTTGGAATCGCGGCGACGAAAATTACGCAATGGAACTGACCAAAACGAAAATGGAGGCAGCTGGAATTTTTGACAAAATTAAATGTCTGTTTAATTTTGTTGAAAACAATCTTCAAATAAAGAATGAGGGAGTGGAAACCAAAATGAGAACTCTCTCCCTAAAATATTTGTATAGCTATTTATTTTATAACTGTAAATATATGAATTGTCATTGTTGATTTTTGTCTGTTGTATGTTACATTGCTTGAGTTCAACACATGAACTATTCACGACTCATTTGCACAAAAAGCATTGCTTGAATATACGACACTCATATTTCAAACAATGTGGATACACTGTGTGATTGTTGAAATGAGATGTAAATATCTATTTATAATTAACAGTGGAGATGGGTTAAGTAGTAAAATAATTCAAACCGAATTAGAATTGGTCAAATTTAATAACCAATGATTTATTTAAATAGACTGTTGTTGTTCGAAAACCCAACACGGGTATTGGGATGATATTTTACATACACTAATCCCAATATTTAGTCGTATGTTCATTGATTGATTGACGGACTGTAGTAAGCATTATTTATTTATTTTAATGCTTATACAGTTATAGAATGCACTCTGGATGATGCTTGAGTGTTGAATGATTATTTATCATTATTGATGAATACATGCGATGAATCAAATCCATTTAACTGAAATTATGTGGCAACTGATTGTGTCGCATTCCGATTCAGAAACAACGAACATTTTAAAAATAACGAATATTTAAAAACAATATTCAGCAAAGAATTAAATTATGATTTTGATGTCTGATTTTGGATGGACACAAAAAATATTGAAATAGGGAAACCAAGTTAAACTATATACGCCATTTTAACTCGATCAGATTTGTTTATCGATTTCATTCATTTTAAAATGAATATCGAAAAGGAAATGGATTTCAAAATCAGATATTTTGAAAATATTATAATTTTAATATTATAATGATATAGAATATTCAATTTTGATTTAAAATTGAAATGGAAGTTGGAATCATTTTTAAAACGAATTTCTAAAATACGTTTTGAATGGAAATCGATGAAAAATATATTATATATTATATATATATATTTTTAAATGGATTGAATAGAACGCGTCGAGCAGCGACCGTTCGCGAATTTCAACCATTAACTTCAAATTGATGTAATGGGAGATCCGACCTTCGGATTCTCCTAAAACCGGAACCGTTCGGTTCGTATCGAAAAGATATTTCCAATGAATATAAGAGATTCAAATTTGAATAGTTGGATTTTAAATTATGTCCAAATCAATTTCATAAAATATCTCTGTGGATGTAGTTCAGTGGTTGTTATTGGAAACCGACTGTAAGCACCTTAATAAAATTATTAAAAATATGGAAAAATTGTGTAAAATCATAATAAATGATTTGCAAATATTTTGGATGAAATATTCCAAGTTTTGAAAAGATAAAAGATATTTTTATCTAAATGAACTAGTTAATAACTAAAATAAAAATCCAATTATTTCTAGAAATAATAAATTGGATATGCGAATGGGTTTTTACATAACCAGGAATCCCATATAAATTGGAATGGAAATAATCTTCGGAATATTTCGATATTGGATTCTGTGATCATACGGACATTATTGAGGAATTTGGAAGAAATATATATCGTTATTCCCTATACGATATTTGTTGGTTTCAGAATTTGATATTGAATATAGGCCGATATAATTTCTATTTAGAGCCTTGTATTTAATATCAAATGGGATTTTTTGGGTTTGTCGTGAATGGTGTCTTAAATAACACTGTTCTTAAACCCAGTTGAGAAAGGACTAAATATTTTAATTAAGATTAATGAAGTTTTCCAATTTATAATTATAGATTGGAATTAAATAGAAGATGATTTTGGGTTCATTGTGAATGATGTTTTAAATAACATTTGTTCTTAAAATCCAATTAGCAGTGAAGATAGGATGTGGAATTTATAAATCTTTTTATTAAGATTAATGGAAGTTTTCCAATTTAATATACTAAATTGGAGTTGAATGGAATTCGATTTGATAATAATCGAGATGAGCTTCTATTTATATTATTAGTCTGATATGGAAATTTATATCGATTATCTATATTGATCTGTTTTCCATGAAGATTCCATAGTTAATGGAAGATGATTTGGGTTTATCGTGAACTGTGTTTTAAATGACATTGGTTCTTTAACCCTGTTAAAGACAGGATCTATTTCCTAAAATTTGAATAATCATTAAGTAATGATTTTTGAGATTAAAATTGAACTAGAGTTTTAATGAATCTTTAAGTAGATTAAAATGAGAATGGAATAATAAAATTTATCGAATTCATGAAATTATCGAGAATGGAGTACCACCGGTTTTACTCCAGGTAATAGTTAAATCTTTAATTAGATTTGAACGTGAAATAGTAATTAAATGTACCGATAACACCATAGGTGTTATATATGGAGTACTACCAGTTTTTCTTCATGGGATGAATAGGATGGGATTGGGATTAATAAATAAATAATTACTTTGGTAAGGCTTGATAATCCCAACTAGTTAATGAACCTTGTTTTGTTTTAAATTGCGGAAAGACAAAATAAAATCTTTCAAAATGATATACAAAGGAGGATTAAAGAATAAGTTAAAAGAATTTATCTTTTATAAAATTAATGGGAACCTTTCCCTTAAGATGTTAATATTTGAATAAAAGAATATTCTGAATTGGAATGAGGCGTATGATGTGTTTTTATAGCACTTGATTATTGATTATGAAATACAAAATTTATTTGCAATGACCCGGCTTATCCCATTCTGAATAACAGATAGGGCGACTAAAAGTCGACGATGAAGACGGTGGTTGAAGACCGAAGATCTTCACATCGTTTGGATGATTATTAATGTCTTGATTGAGCTGTAGACCCAAGACAAGGTAATAAGTGGCGATCGTCCTGACGTACTCGGAGATCGACTGGATATGCGAGGGTTCTCTCCTGTATTGGACATATGGGACGAGGAATAAGGTGCCTCCGGTTTCGTTTAGACCCGGAACGGAATTGTAAATGGTTGTGTGTCTGACATTGGATTTCATTCTGTGTGATTGATTTATATTGAATATATATTTGTTTGGTGGCATAGAATTTATTCTCTTGCTTAACACCCTTCTCTGAGACGTACGAGCTTAGAGGTTATATATTAATAGACGTTAGTTATATGGCGTGAATTGTCCATGTAACGACCCGTATTTTTACGGTTAATAATTAATTTTTAATTATTTAAAATAGTGATTTAGGGAATTAAATCGTTGTTTAATTAAATAAAGTGAATATTTAATTAAATTAAAATAATAGAATAATATATTAAATTCTGAAATAATCAGAATGGGCTGAAATGGCGATATGGTGTGAATTGGGCAATTCAAAATATATAATTCAGTTTACAATTTGATTTATAGTAACGAATATATTATTTAAAACGAAGTTTGAACGTATAATTTATATTATAATTAAAATCGAGCTCGAAATGGCGTTGCAGTTCGTTATTTGGCGATTCGAACTTCAATCGAACATACAGAAGCCGTGTTAAATCGGATTTCTGTGAAACAAGAAACGTTAGGAGCTCGTGAAGTATATTTTTCTAGTGGAAGAGAAAAATCGGGATTTCGTTGGGTAGATTTTTAGTTATGTCCAAATTAAATATTCAGAAAAACAGCGGTATATTCGTTCGTGGCCATAACGGTTATTTAAAAATATTGGAATATCGGGTTTGAATTTAGACTGGGTTCTTTTGAGACGTAGTGATAATTTAATTTTTAGAACTTTACTAAAAATTTTAATTAATTAAATAAGCAACTTTTTATTTGGAGTATTTTGCACCATTAATCAGCGATTTTGGGGTTTCACAATATGAGTTAATTCACCAGTATTACTATATTTTTGGGATCGTGGCTCATCACTAGACACGACTGTATCCTTATTTTAGTCCGTACCAGCTCGGACATGAAGTGATTTTATTTTAACGAAATTCACTAGACTTAATAATATATATATGTATTTGTACCACTAAATTCCTAAGTCCCCTATTCAACCGCGTTGGCTATACCTTAACCATACATACAACGTTTGGAGTACACTGAGACATGTATTCAACATTTAATGTGTAATAACCCGTATTTTAAGAACATGATATAACTCATAACAAGGCAGAATTAAATAATAAAATCTGAATCAAGGGAAACGGGCTATGCCATTGCGTTCGTCTAGGAAAAATACGCGAAATAGAGTCTGAGTTTTCGAAAATCGGAGTCCGTATGACCCGATTAAGGCCCAACAAAGTTTTCAGAAAATTTCTAAATAAAAACAGATTTTCAAATTCAAATCTAAGCTTGGAAATTGGGCCAGTTGGGCCAAGGCGGGAAAATTCCCGCCACAGTACCCAAGTCGACAGCCCTGTCGACTTGGGAGTCGACTGGGTCTGACCAGGTCGACAGCCCTGTCGACTTGGCTGTCGACTTGGCCCAGACGCCCAGTCCTGCCTGGTGCACCATTTTGGGTTTGTGTTGAGCTTGGGGGCCAGATTCGATTTGGAGGGTTGAGATGAGAACTAGGGTTTAATCCTATGGTCTAAATCACTAGCCTAATCTATAAATAAGACCCTAACCTACCCTAAATCCTCATTAATCTATCCTACAACTAAACTATGGCAAAATCAATCCTCTCATGGCCTCCACTCTCTTCATAAATTCCTAAATCAATTTTCAAGAGATTCCCATGCATACAAGTGTATTTAGGCTTGTATGATCCTCTTTAGCTTGCATTAAAGTCTTGTTTCTCTATTGACATCATAAAGGAGGAGTCTTGATCAAGTTTGCTTGCATTTTGGGGTTTTAATTAGTTGCATAAGGGGTTTCTTACATTTGCTATACTCATTTGAGTCTTCATAGCATAGTAAGCCTAGTTCTACTCTTGTATTTTAACTATGAAGTTAATATGTTATGTTTCAAGTTTGAGTTTGGGGTTAATCATGATAGGTGCTTTGATCTTATGATTTTATGCATAAGCTTACTCTATGCATGTTAGTAAAGTCATTACCTTGGCTTTGTGCCTAGAAAGATATGATCTTTGGTTGGAAATGTTGCATAATGCAACTTTGAAACTCTCATAACCCTTGCATTAACATGCATATAATGTTATATGCATGTTACTAGCCCTTACCTCATGCTATCTATGGCCATGTTCCACCTATTTGCCAAGTTTGATGTTATGCATGCATATGAACCTTATGCAAGTTGAAACCATGTTATGCATGCATACGAACCTTATGCAAGTTGAAACCATGTTATGCATGCATACGAACCTTATGCAAGTTGAAACCATGTTATGCATGCATATGAACCTTATGCAAATTGAAACTATGTTATGCATGCATATGAACCTTATGCAAGTTGGAACCATGTTATGCATGCATATGAACACTATGCAAGTTAAAATGATGTTATGCATGCTTATGAATATTTTGCAAGTTGATAACATGATATGCAAGTTTATGATCACATCTTTGTCTCATGCCACCATGTTTAACTTGTGGCTCCAACCCCTCTATGCCATGATTATGCCAAGTTCCCTCTTTCTATCCTTTATGCGCTATTGCGATATGTAAGCGATGGGATTGCGTTTGGGGTTGGGTAAACTTAAAAGACATAAGAAAATAAGCTTGGGAATTTATCTATTAAGTTAGGTCTACCCATTGGGAATTTACCTATTAAGTTAGGTCTACCCAATTGCTTGAAAACTTGTAATGTGATGGATATGACACTTAGAAAACATGACAATGGCCAACTCGAGGTTGGGTTGAGCTTGTAGCATAAACCTACCCGGAACCGACCGGCTTAACTAGTGGCTACAAGCAATAGGACCCAATGTGAGTAGTTGGTCATGTTGCACGTGAGACCCGAGGTTAGACTAAGTTGTGGTGTAAACCTACCCGGACCCGCCCGGCCTAACTAGTAACCACAACAAGGTCTAATGTGAGAGGTTGGGTGCATTAAATTAATTAATGCCACATGGTAGGGTTAAGTCATGGACCGCTTGAATACTTAACCAATTAAACACGATGGGTTGGTAGGGTTAAGTCATGAACCTTGGGTACACTTAACCAACCTGGTACTTGGATGAGTTGGGTTAACCACGTTTAACCCATTACGGAAACCCTAGTTACATGGTCCTTTGCACCAGTAACCCTCTTGGTTGTATCAGGATACCCTAGGGGCTAGGCTAGGGTGGGGCACGATTACTGGGATGACATGTAAGCGACCAAAACGACGGCTGTGTAGGTGCGCCGGTGTAGGTTCAGGCGGGCCATGATCGTGCACATAGTCTGGAGTTGAAAAAGCAGGCACGGGCACCAGTAGGTTTAAACTGTGCGTGCTTGGTTTGTGTCAGTGGTTGACACCTTAGGACTTGATACACCCTAGGGTGGACCTAGCACAGTTTAGCTACACTTCGTAGTTGGGCCGTATGACACCGACACTTGACGAGTTAGGCTTTAGGGAGCCGATCGACTAGACCGTGCTAGTTGGACCTTGATTTAGGTCATTCATGATGTTGGGCCAAACTTGGGCCTGGGGATCACTTCTTGTTTACACTTGACACGACTTGTGATACTAGTACACTTGGTGCAAACCTCAATTTTGTCTATGCGGTACCACACTTGATCTATCTTGTTGACTTTTTTACCATGCCAGTTATCATCCTATGACTCATCCTCGTTTACATATGTTGTTAACTTTATTAGTTGTTGTACAATTGTAGGTAGGACTTACCAGTCTTTTGACTGACCCATTTTCTTTCGCCTCTTTTCTTTCGTTTCCCCCCCCCCCCAAGGTTTACAGGGCGGGAATACCAGCACTTAGCTTGGACCTTAGCTGCTTTTCTTGGATAGCTCATGTATGCTTCGGACTTGAGCTTGCTATGGTTTTCTACTTGGGGATAGCTACTTCATGTTTTCCTTTTCAGTTACAAGTTTTATGTTTCTAGACTTTGTTTATGGAAAATAATTAAGTACTGTGTTGTAACTTAACTTATGGTTTCGATATGCTAGTTTTTATCCGCTGCTATACTTACTCTGTTTTTACTTATATGTTCTGTCTTGTGATATCTGCATGCATGATTACCTTATCTAAACGCCCCTCCAAAGTCAGTGTCCTTGCAAGAGTGGCACTGGCGTAGGTGGGGTGTTACATTTGGTATCAGAGCATAAGGTTTACGAGATTGGAGCAAAAAGGGTTTTAAAGTTACTTTTAAAAGCTATTTTCAAAACCAATTAAGTATTTTCCAAAGAAAAGTCTAGTTTATTTTGAAAGGCTATCCCCCAAGAGCCATAAGCACTATCCTTCGTTTCCTCGTTCTAAATCTATCTTTTCCTTTTCAGCATGGCCGATCTCAATCTTCCTGAGGGAGTCACCATTCCCGGATGGTTCCGGAGATACTTGGAGGCTAGGGCCAACAATGCTGGTCCAGCAACCACTCCCACTATCGCTGAGGTTCCACCTCCTCCTCCTCCTCAGCAACCACAAGCCGATTTCGCCAAGGTTTGCAAGGACTTCAAGGCAATGGGTGGCAAAAATTTTATTGGGACGGAGACTTTTGTGGAAGCAAGAAATTGGTTGAAGGAGACCGAAGATCTCTTTGCCATCTTTGATATAGAGGACCGTAGAAAGGGTCTGTTGGCGGTTTGGCTACTAAAGGAGGAAGCTTCTTATTGGTGGGAGGTCACTAATGCTACTAGGCCCGTAGAAACCTGGGCCGACTTTAGGGCAAGGTTTGGGCTTAAGTTTCTATCGTCTGCAGAGGCAAATTTGCAACTAGAAAGGTTCATAGCCTTGAAGCAAGGAGACATGACAGTGAGAGAGTATGTGAATAAGTTCAACCAGCTTGCCCGATTCGGTTTGGACATGGTCAATACTCCCGAGAAGAAGGCTCTACGTTTTGCACGAGGGTTAAATGAGCCATTACAAGGTCTAGCCATGTCACACATACCCATGGGGGCCACTTTCGAGAGCCTAGTAGACATGGCATTGCTGCAGGGAGAGGATAAGAATGGGAAGAAAGAAGTCAAGCCCCATGAGACTCAGTCTAAGAAGACAGACTCCAAGTGGGGAGGGAATCAGAATAATCAGAGTAATCAGAGTAATCAGAGTAACAAGAACAACAAGAACAACAAGGGCAACAAGAACAAGGCAAAGGACCCAAGAAGGTGCAACTTCTGTGGGATTGTTGGGCACATAGCCAAGGACTGTAGGAAGAAGAGAATGAAATTGGGTGGGTGCTTTCACTGTGGAGAGACAGGACATTTTAGCAAGGATTGCCCTAAGAAGCAGGGGCATGGACAAACACAACGTGCAGGTTCATCCGGAGGGCAAGTGCATGCTCTCAACGCCGCTCCAGTTCAGGATCGAGGTAGCATTTCTGTAGAAAGTCTTGTTTATATTTCTGATTATCCTGTTCGCACCTTATTTGATTCTGGCGCATCGCATTGTTTTATTTCTTCTGACATTGTTGAAGGTTTGCACCTAAGTACTAGCTTAGTTGAGGATCCCGTTTGTGTTTCGAATCCGATTGGGGGTTCAGCCCATTTATCTATGATCTGTATGGATTTGAGGATTTCTATCTTGACCGTAGAATTCTCGTGTGATGCTTATGTTCTCGGGTTCACGGGATACGGTTTGATCTTGGGCATGGATTGGTTATCCCGCTATGGAGCCATTCTCGATTGTGAGCATAGGGTGGTGAGACTCATGACTCGCCTTGGTAATACCCTAGAGATTTCTTGCAACCCGCTAGATCCCGTCATGCTATGTTATCTTGAATCTCTTGACTCGTCTATCGATGATCTGCAATCTGTAAGGGTGGTTTGAGAATACCCTGATGTTTTTGAAGAAGTTAAGGGGTTACCCCCTAAGCGAGAGATAGATTTCCGCATTTATCTGGTTGATAACGCTAAGCCAGTCTCCTTACCAGTTAGGCACATGGCCCCGCGTGAAAGGAGAGAGCTCAGTAAGCAAATCAAGGAGCTAGTTGAGAAGAATTTTATTAGGCGAAGCATTTCCGAATGGGGTGCTCCTGTGGTGTTCGCCACTAAGGCGGACGGCTCGCTTCGTCTATGTGTTGACTATCGAGAGTTGAACAAGCTGACCAAGAAGAATAGGCATCCATTACCGAGGATAGATGACCTCTTCGACCAGCTTGTTGGTGCTTCTGTTTTCTCTCAGCTTGATCTTGCTACTGGATTCCATCAGCTCAGGGTAGCTGAAGACAGTATAGACAAGACTGCATTCAGGACTCCAGATGGATTCTTCGAATGGCTTGTCATGCCGTTCAGCTTGACTAATGCACCCGCATATTTCGTGGACTTGATGAGTAGGGTGTTCAGGGAGTTCTTGAACAAGTTTGTCGTGGTCTTCGTGGATGATATTCTGATTTTCTCAAAAGACGAGGAAGAGCATGCTAGACATCTCAGGGAAGTGATGGATACGCTTAGAGCCCATCAGTTGAAAGCCAAGTTCTCCAAATGCCACTTTTGGAGAAAGGAAGTCCGGTTCCTTGGGCATATAGTTTCTAAGCAGGGTATAGCTGTGGATCCCGGGAAAGTGGTTGCAGTTCAAGACTGGAAGACTCCTAGGAATGCAATCGAAGTGCGAAGCTTTCTCGGTCTGGCAGGCTATTATAGGAAGTTCATTAGAGACTTCGCTAAGGTTTCAGCCCTCCTCGCTAGATTGACGAAGAAGAACTTAGTCTTTGCATGGGACTTAGAGTGTGAGCTCGCTTTTCAAAGGCTCAAAGGGGCCCTTACCACAGCTCCAGTTTTGGCATTACCCGATGGCGGTAAGATGTTTACCGTGTATACCGATGCATGTGGCACGGGGTTAGGCGCTGTTCTAATGCAGGTGGGAAGAGTGATATGTTATGGGGGTAGGCAACTTAAAGTTCATGAGAAGAACTACCCCACTCATGACTTGGAGTTGGCGGCGATTGTCTTTGCACTCAAGTCCTGGCGCCACTATCTTTTAGGCGAAAGGTTTGAGTTGTATACTGATCACAAATCACTCAAGTATCTCTTCTCGCAGAAAGATCTGAATCTTAGGCAGCAAAGGTGGATGGAATTCTTGGCATCATATGACTTCGAGATAGCTTATACCCCTGGCAAGGGTAATGCTGTGGCTGATGCACTAAGCAGAAAGAGGTTGACCCTAAGTCCTCTATTGGTTGAGATGAAGAATTTAGAGTATGTGGCAACCTTTGATTTCTCTTTGGCAATTGAGTCGATGACCGGTTCTTTAGCATCTCTGGAACTCAGACCTACCCTTTTTGATCAAGTTGGGGCTTCGCAGAAAGAAGATCCTCAGGTAGTTGAGATTATGGATAAGCTGATTCGAGGAGAGACGTCTAGTCATCTCGCTCGATATTCTATTAATGACAAGGGTTGGCTGAGGAGAGATGGAAGGTTATGTGTTCCAGTGGTAGAAGATCTAGTAAGAAAAGTTCTTGAGGAAGCGCATCGCTCTAAGTTGACTATACATCCAGGCGGAGATAAGATGTATAAATATATGAAGCGTATTTTCTTTTGGCCTGGGATGAAGAAGGATGTGGCAGAGTTTGTTTCTAGATGTATCATTTGCCAGCAAGTTAAGGCCGAGTCGAAGAAGCCCGGTGGGCTATTGCATCCTCTAGACGTTCCACTTTGGAAGTGGGAGAGTATTTCCATGGATTTTATTGATGGGCTACCAAGGTCAAGGAAAGGGAATACGAGCATTTGGGTCATTGTGGACAGACTTACGAAGAGTGCTCATTTCATTCCGGTAAAGAGCAAGAGGACCGCATCTTGGCTAGCGTCTTTATATCTTCGTGAGATTGTGAGACTTCATGGAGTCCCTTATAGTATAGTCAGTGACCGTGACCCAATCTTTACAAGTCAGTTCTGGAATAGCTTGCAAGAAGCCATGGGCACGAGGTTGAATCTAAGTACTGCTTATCACCCACAGACGGACGGTCAAACCGAAAGGGTGAATAGGGTACTCGAGGATCTGTTAAGGCTTTGTATTCTGTATTTTGGTGGTACTTGGGAAGACCATCTTCCTCTTGTTGAGTTTGCATATAATAACAGTTATCAAGCAAGCATAGGGATGGCACCATTTGAAGCCTTATATGGGAGGCCGTGCAAGTCGCCTACATGTTGGTGGGAGACTACAGATAAACTTATACTTGGGCCTGATATGATCAGAGATGCATCCGAGAAGATCGAGTTGATTCGAAGACGGATGAAAGCGGCCCAAGACCGACAGAAATCCTATGCTGATAAGCGAAGATCTGATTTGGAGTTTGGTGTTGGAGATATGGTTTTCGTGAAGGTTTCTCCTTTGCGGAATGTGGTCCGATTTGGAGCCGTTGGGAAGTTAGCACCGAGATTTGTTGGACCCTTCCCTATTATAGAGAGGATCGGGCAGATGGCTTATAGAGTGAAATTGCCCGAGAAGCTTGCCGGAGTACACGATGTTTTTCATGTCTCGCATCTCCGGAAGTGTTTACATGAGTCAGCAGAGGTTGTTGAGCCAAGTGTTCTGGAAGATGTGGAAGTGGAGAAAGAAGCTACTTTGAGGAGAGCTCCGATTCGTATCTTGGGGACGGAGACCAAGAAGCTAAGGAATCGAGAGGTCAAGTTGGTGAAGGTTCAATGGGGTGAAGCCGAAGAAGACGCAACTTGGGAAACCGAGGAGAAGATGCGTGGGCTTTATCCATTCCCTTTTTGAGGGTACACTCTCAATCTTCTTTCTTTGTTAGCATATCTTTCTCTTTGCTATCCATGTTTGTCTAGTTATCGTGCTAATCTTGTCATGAGAACCTTAGGTAGAAACCCTTTGGATGAAACATGTGTTTGAAACATGTTATGCTTGATGGTTGCAAGTGGCTGCAAGTGGTTGCAAGTGGTTACTCGTGGATGCATTATACACGATTAGGCACTAGATCGGCTCACACACTCCTCATATTGCATATGCATGAGTGTTTATGCTTATTCATGGATGAAAATTTTTGTGCTATCACATGGATGTTGCATATGGATGAATGTGATGTGCACACATATAGAAGTTATACATTATGTTAGGAATTGCATACATATGGATTCATTTCACTAACATAATCTGCATTGATGATATTTGCATTAGATAAGTACATATACACACACCTTTGCATATGTTCATACAGCATTTAGAATCTTGTAAGGACAATGATTGCTCGTGGATGATGTTTTGAGTAGATGGATGTTGGATGGTAGGATACGTTCTTCCTAACTTGTAGATTTCGGGGACGAAATCCCTTTAAGGAGGGGAGAATGTAATAACCCGTATTTTAAGAACATGATATAACTCAAAACAAGGCAGAATTAAATAATAAAATCTGAATCAAGGGAAACGGGCTATGCCATTGCGTTCGTCTCGGAAAAATACGCGAAATAGAGTCCGAGTTTTCGAAAATCGGAGTCCGTATGACCCGATTAAGGCCCAACAAAGTTTTCAGAAAATTTCTAAATAAAAACAGATTTTCAAATTCAAATCTAAGCTTGGAAATTGGGCCAGTTGGGCCAAGGCGGGAAAATTCCCGCCACAGTACCCAAGTCGACAGCCCTGACGACTTGGGAGTCGACTGGGCCTGACCAGGTCGACAACCCTGTCGACTTGGCTGTCGACTTGGCCCAGACGCCCAGTCCTACCTGGTGCACCATTTTGGGTTTGTGTTGAGCTTGGGGGCCAGATTCGATTTGGAGGGTTGAGATGAGAACTAGGGTTTAATCCTATGGTCTAAATCACTAGCCTAATCTATAAATAAGACCCTAACCTACCCTAAATCCTCATTAATCTATCCTACAACTAAACTATGGCAAAATCAATCCTCTCATGGCCTCCACTCTCTTCATAAATTCCTAAATCAATTTTCAAGAGATTCCCATGCATACAAGTGTATTTAGGCTTGTATGATCCTCTTTAGCTTGCATTAAAGTCTTGTTTCTCTATTGGCATCATAAAGGAGGAGTCTTGATCAAGTTTGCTTGCATTTTGGGGTTTTAATTAGTTGCATAAGGGGTTTCTTACATTTGCTATACTCATTTGAGTCTTCATAGCATAGTAAGCCTAGTTCTACTCTTGTATTTTAACTATGAAGTTAATATGTTATGTTTCAAGTTTGAGTTTGGGGTTAATCATGATAGGTGCTTTGATCTTATGATTTTATGCATAAGCTTACTCTATGCATGTTAGTAAAGTCATTACCTTGGCTTTGTGCCTAGAAAGATATGATCTTTGGTTGGAAATGTTGCATAATGCAACTTTGAAACTCTCATAACCCTTGCATTAACATGCATATAATGTTATATGCATGTTACTAGCCCTTACCTCATGCTATCTATGGTCATGTTCCACCTATTTGCCAAGTTTGATGTTATGCATGCATATGAACCTTATGCAAGTTGAAACCATGTTATGCATGCATACGAACCTTATGCAAGTTGAAACCATGTTATGCATGCATACGAACCTTATGCAAGTTGAAACCATGTTATGCATGCATATGAACCTTATGCAAATTGAAACTATGTTATGCATGCATATGAACCTTATGCAAGTTGGAACCATGTTATGCATGCATATGAACACTATGCAAGTTAAAATGATGTTATGCATGCTTATGAATATTTTGCAAGTTGATAACATGATATGCAAGTTTATGATCACATCTTTGTCTCATGCCACCATGTTTAACTTGTGGCTCCAACCCCTCTATGCCATGATTATGCCAAGTTCCCTTTTTCTATCCTTTATGCGCTATTGCGATATGTAAGCGATGGGATTGCGTTTGGGGTTGGGTAAACTTAAAAGACATAAGAAAATAAGCTTGGGAATTTACATATTAAGTTAGGTCTACCCATTGGGAATTTACCTATTAAGTTAGGTCTACCCAATTGCTTGAAAACTTGTAATGTGATGGATATGACACTTAGAAAACATGACAATGGCCAACTCGAGGTTGGGTTGAGCTTGTAGCATAAACCTACCCGGAACCGACTGGCTTAACTAGTGGCTACAAACAATAGGACCCAATGTGAGTAGTTGGTCATGTTGCACGTGAGACCCGAGGTTAGACTAAGTTGTGGTGTAAACCTACCCGGACCCGCCCGGCCTAACTAGTAACCACAACAAGGTCTAATGTGAGAGGTTGGGTGCATTAAATTAATTAATGCCACATGGTAGGGTTAAGTCATGGACCGCTTGAATACTTAACCAATTAAACACGATGGGTTGGTAGGGTTAAGTCATGAACCTTGGGAACACTTAACCAACCTGGTACTTGGATGAGTTGGGTTAACCACGTTTAACCCATTAAGGAAACCCTAGTTACGTGGTCCTTTGCACCAGTAACCCTCTTGGTTGTATCAGGATACCCTAGGGACTAGGCTAGGGTGGGGCACGATTACTGGGATGACATGTAAGCAACCAAAACGACGGCTGTGTAGGTGCGCCGGTGTAGGTTCAGGCGGGCCATGATCGTGCACATGGTCCGGAGTTGAAAAAGCAGGCACGGGCACCAGTAGGTTTAAACTGTGCGTGCTTGGTTTATGTCAGTGGTTGACACCCTAGGACTTGATACACCCTAGGGTGGACCTAGCACAGTTTAGCTACATTTCGTAGTTGGGCCGTATGACACCGACACTTGACGAGTTAGGCTTTAGGGAGCCGATCGACTAGACCGTGCTAGTTGGACCTCTATTTAGGTCATTCATGATGTTGGGCCAAACTTGGGCCTGGGGATCACTTCTTGTTTACACTTGACACGACTTGTGATACTAGTACACTTGGTGCAAACCTCAATCTTGTCTATGCGGTACCACACTTGATCTATCTTGTTGACTTTTTTACCATGCCATTTATCATCCTATGACTCATCCTCGTTTACATATGCTGTTAACTTTATTAGTTGTTGTACAATTGTAGGTAGGACTTACCAGTCTTTTGACTGACCCATTTTCTTTCGCCTCTTTTCTTTCGTTTCCCCCCCCCCCAGGTTTACAGGGCGGGAATACCAGCACTTAGCTTGGACCTTAGCTGCTTTTCTTGGATAGCTCATGTATGCTTCGGACTTGAGCTTGCTATGGTTTTCTACTTGGGGATAGCTACTTCATGTTTTCCTTTTCAGTTACAAGTTTTATGTTTCTAGACTTTGTTTATGGAAAATAATTAAGTACTGTGTTGTAACTTAACTTATGGTTTTGATATGCTAGTTTTTATCCGCTGCTATACTTACTCTGTTTTTACTTATATGTTCTGTCTTGTGATATCTGCATGCATGATTACCTTATCTAAACGCCCCTCCAAAGTCAGTGTCCTTGCAAGAGTGGCACTGGCGGAGGTGGGGTGTTACATAATGCCTATAAATACCATGTTCCCTCCCTTCCTTACGACCTAATGAAATTCATTCTGCTGTAAACAATAAAGAGGCCGCCACCTCTGGAAATCATTCAAACAATTAAAACGGGAGATTTACTCCATGAAATCAAAGGACTTCGGATCCATTACCCTCGTATGCTCGAGAGCTCCAGGTCTGTAGCACTCGTTTAAGGTGCGGTGGAATTTAGCCGTGCTCCATGTTTACACAGTAACGGCTAGGGAATGAGATTTCCAGAGTTGGAGGAGTGGTTGGGTATGAGCATTGTCGTCGTGGTGTATCTGGCGAGGAGAGGCATCGGGTGGGGTATTTTGGAGGGTCTCCGGTCGACTGGGGAGAAAAGCGACAGTGGGTGGATGTCGAGAAGGCTACAGGTCGATTTCTTGAGAGGGGTGCGAGCCAGAGAAGAAGGGGCAGTCGAGGAGGGGATGGGGCGCTGACCCTTTTGCTGGTGGTTGCAGTGGCCATCGATGGCCGAGATGATGTCAGGGGAAGGTCAAAGTACGGTCAACGTGGGCTTGGAATTAGCTACAGGAAGTTCTTATTTTAGATTTGGGGAAGAAGGTATTAACGATGGGTCTAGGTAACGGTGGGCCTGCGGGTTGGTTAATGGGCCAGGGAGAAATATAAGGTTAAAGCCCATAGTATTTAATTATTTAAGTCTAAATTAAATTCAAATAATGTATTAACTTATATATGTCTTATCTTGGTCATACGAAAACGAAATTCAGCGAAACTGGTCGCGTTGGGATCGTATGGACGACGTCTACAACATGGAACTGACGGGGAGTGGATTAAAGCTCGTTACAATTTATTGCAATATAAATTGTCCGTCTGAATCAAGCGATGGTTATCGTTATCAATGATGATTGTCCAATGTGAGTAAAACTCTCCAACTCTTAACAGTTCTATTTTTATAACGTATATTTAGAACTGATAAATGATGAATGATTGTTGTGTATTAACTGTTTGGTTGAATTGTTTGTGTATTGATTGAAATCATAGATAACGATATATATATATATAAATCGTAAATCGAATATTGATTCTGTTTAACAGAATATTTTATATTCGTGTTGTTTAACATCTATGATGCAGGGAAACAGGTTGGAGGGACCCAACTGGGTTCCTCAATATTTATAATACTGTTCTATTCATATATTGTAATATATGATGTGATATATAATCTGTTGTCAATTATGTGTGTTTGGACGATATTGGTCAACATGATTTGATATGTTAAAAACCCTTGCATACCGGAATGTTGAAAAGGGAATTTTCAAAGTGAATATTGAAAATAAATTATTTATAAAATCAAAGGATTTTATAAAGGAGAAAATATTTATAAAATCAAAGAAGATTTTATAAAAGGGATTTATTAAAAAAAATCCAAAGCTTTTAAAGATGGAATTTATTTATAAAATCAAAAGATTTTATAAAAAGGGAAATGCTTATAAAATCATAAGATTTTATAAAAGAGAATATTTATAAATGGAATTATAAATAAAGGGAGATCTTTATAAATGAAATATTTATAAAAGGAAATATTTATAAAATCATAAGATTTTATAAAGGAGATATTTATTTATTAAATAAATAGGAGATATTAAACGAATTATTTATTTAGAAAATAAATAAAGATATACAAGGAAATATTTGTTAAAACAAATATACAAGGACATATTTGTGAAACAGAAATAGAAAGAGAAATATTTGTAAAACCTTACAAATGAAATCGAAAGAGATATATTTTTAAAACCTTTACAAATGTAATCGGAAAGGGGATATTTGTAAAACACTTATAAATAGAAAGATAAAGGAAATATTTATTTGTTAAATAAATAGATTATGAAAGAGATATTTATTTGTTAAATAAATAGAATTAAATTAAAGGAATATTTATTTAGAAAATAAATAGAATAAAAGAATATTTATTGGGAAAAATAAATAGAGTTAATGAAAAGGAGTTAATCGAATTTAGTATTCGAAGGAGTTAATCGAACTTAGATATTCGAAAACGAGTAAATCAAATATGGTATTCGAAAGTAAGTAAATCGAATATGGTATTCGAAAGTTAGTCGAATTAGTCAAGCTAAACGAACATGGTTAGTCGTCGATTGTAGTTATTCGAAAGGAGTTAATCGAATCGAGTTAGTCAAACCAAGTTAGTCAAGTTAGTCGAATATGGCTAGTCGAGCCGAGTTAGTCGAGTCGAGTTAGTCAAGTCAGTTAATCGAGTCGAGTTAGTCGAGTTAAGTTCGTCCAGTCGAGTAAATCGAATATTAGCTATTCGAATATAAGTTAATCGAATATTAGTTATCCAATAGGAGTTAAATATGTTGAGTTAAATAAGTCGAGTTAATTAAGTTAAGTTAGTCAAGATGAGTTAATCAAACCGAGTTAATCCAAATGAGTAAATCCAAAGGAGTTAATCGAATATAGTTTATTCGAATAGAGTTAAAGGAGTTAATCGATGTTAGTTAAATCGAAAGGAGTTATCGATTATAGTTTAATCGAAAGGAGATTATCGAATATAGCGTATTCCAAGGAAAGAGATCGAATATAAGTCATTCGAATGAGTTGATCGAATATAAGTTATTCGAAGTAAGTTAATCGAATATAAGTTATTCGAAGAGGGTTATCGAATATAAGTTATTCGAAGAGAGATAATCGAATATAGGTTATTCGAAGAAGAGTTAATCAAATAGAGATTTCTCGAAAAAGAGTTATACGTCGAATTCGATTATATCGAATTCGGGAAAGTACTTATGCTTTCCGGTTTTTAAATCAAGAGAATATATTAAAGAATTATTGTTTGTTTAACTATACGAATTAAGTAATAAATGGAAGTTATAATTTGAAGTTAGATAATTCGAAAGTAGGGATTATAACGTTATCAATATAACAAATGTTTTTATAAAAGAAGTGGATTCGTAAATTGACTCCGAGAGAGACGTAAAGAAGTTTGTTAAAGGTTTAAAAGACAAACTTTGGCCATTTCGAAGTTAAAACGTTGTTCAGTTAAGGTCTGAGAGGTAATTATACCCCAACTTGATTGAATTCCTTCTTAACTAAGGAATGGTAAGGTTTGATAGTGAATGATGGTTAAGTGAATTTAGTAAGTGGTTTGAGTTGGCGTGGCGATGTTTGATTTAAACATCAGTTTAAATCTAATGAAGGAGTTTTGGATATGTTTTCCCATTAAGAATCAGAAATGTTTTCTGATAATAGAAAAATAAGAACTTAGAATATATGGAAACTGGAGATAAGTAAATTAATGAACTAAAGAGAAAAATGTTAAATGATGGTTGATTGATATAATTTCCATTTAGAAATAATATCGTTGTTTGCACACGTGTTTTCCTTTAATAGTTAGCTCACCGACTATCGAAGTTTTTGACCATTTTAACGTTGTTAATATGGAGAGACCGGTTAGATTATTATCCAAAGAACCGCTCCGTATTGGCATAAGCGTTGCGAATCATATATGCCAAAGATAATTGAAGACGGAGTAAAGTGCAACGGCTGTTGTTTAAATCTTAGATAACAATTGCCTAAGATGGATGTAATGAATAGTGCCTTCGGTTTGTCCAGTCCCAGGACGACCTGTATGGAAGAATGTCTGACAGAGTATATTTAATAGATCGCGTAAGTTGATCTCTTCAAACGTATTTACATTTGGTGGCGGAGGAATTCGTTTCTCTTAGCTGTATACCTTGGTATTTTTGGGGAAATCAATTTGTGATTTAGCGGGTATGACGACGTGACATTCAAAGGGAATAAACGTGGGATCTGTCAGAGATAAGCGTAGCTTCTAGCCTCAAAATTCTTGAAATGACAAAAATCGGGCAGGCAGCATGGCTATGTTGGTCGCACCTATTAGGGTGTATAATCACCTGATCTAGAGTTTCATTTACTTCTAAAAATCTATTGTCGATGCTGTCCCATCTGGGAAATGGTTGCTGATCCCAACCGTTGGTGATATACATTCGATACACACAGCGAAATGAGTAGTCGGTCATGTGTGGCCGAGTTGCGAGATGTTCTTGTTGAACCCAGTGTATTCCTCTCTAGAGGTACACTAGCAAAAGGTGGTTCCATACGTTGTCATAATTGGAAATCCTTTACCCAATACGTGCTTGCGGATTTGATTGTATACTATATATGTAGAACGTGAGATGAAAGTGTTTCTGCTAGATGATTATTATATTGCGGTTGATAGACAATATTATAATATCAAAAGATTTTTGATATAAAGATATTTTGGATTCTCATAAGGGAAAAACCCGTTCCGTTATACGGCGTGGTGTTATGAGATATCGTTTACTTGTTCAAACTGTTTTAAACTATTTTACTCACACCAGTCCCATGACTGACCCAGAGTTTATTTTGGTTTGTTGCCCTAAACTCTTGGGTGCCCAATTTTGTATAGGCAGTCAAGTAATCGAGATTTACAGATACCTGAAGAGTTGGAGCAGGAGGCATCAGGATCATATAACTATTGTTTATTTCTGCTGTGTTGTAAGTGTTGTACTTTGGAAATGATATGTATATTCAAGTACATAATTATATTTCGAAATTTGATATATGTTGTATGTTATTCGTTCCGCTGTGAGGTTCGTGTTACTCTGATGTTCTGTTCTTCTCCTTCTTCTATTCTAAGTTTCTATCTTATCTATTCTCACCCCCTAATTTCTTTCATTTACCATCCGATATTTTCGACTCTTGATGTTCGATATGGGTTGTATATCGGATATTCAAAGTCGCTAATTTACGGGTCGTTTCAGTTGGTATCAGAGCTTAAGGTTAAGTTTTACCTTGGCTCTGTGGCGTGACTCAGTAGAGATGGGGTTAGTAACACCATAGATTGAGTTGAGTGTATATATATGAGTGAACGTATTTGTTATTTGATATAAATGGTTTTATATTGAGTATATTTATTAGTCGAGTTGTTTATGGATTCTGGTCGATGGTGGGGCACCCCAATATCGATAGGGGTTTCTAAACACTCGAATATGATGGGTCGACACGATATGTTTTGAATAGAGGGTAAACAGAATAATTTTACCCAAATTATATTTTGATATAGAGAAGATATATATATTGGAATGAATATATATTGGTTGTTATTATAATCGAATAAGATTTTGAAAATGTGAAATGGTTATGTAAATAACCGATCAGAATTCAGATAAGCATAATGAATTGAATTAAATCTGAAATTAAAATCAGAGTTGAAATTTAAACCCTGGAATTTGAAAGGTGTTTGTAAATGGAGTTAAATTAAGTATATGAGAATTTTAAAATCCTGGGAGATTTTAAATTGTTTTACAAACATTGGAAGGATATTTTGAAATAAATTTCAAAGTGGAAATGTTAGAAATGGTTTTGAAAAGCGATATAGTATTGAACTCACTTCGAAAGCTGGAAATAGATTCCGATGATGATGATGACATCATCGGTGTTCATTTTCGGGTGGTAAGTGACAGATTACTACCAAAGAGATTGTTTTGAATTGTTTTGAGAAAAGCAAGTTGTTTGAAATTACGAAAAGGAATATTTGATATTGAAAGCTAAGTTATTTAAAATTCCCAGGAAAATATGGTTTCAATTAAAATCAGTAAGTGAAAATTTAACTAGATTAGAATGATATCGAGAAAATCGGATTTGTGTCATAGGAATTTGAAATGGTATTGAATTGATGGGTTAGGAGTTTGGAATCGCGAATGGAACTCGAATTTGAAATGAAATTTGGTTTGGATATAAGTGAATAGCTGTGTTGAACAGATATTGATTGGAAATGGGTTGAGATGACATTGGTATATGTTGAATTGATAGCGGGTAGAAGTGATAGAGTTGATATACCCGACAAAAAGGTACAATTTTATATTTCTATTTGGATGTTAGATTTATGAGCCGAATTGGAAAGCCGCTTGGCTATTTGATTTTCTTTTGGGTTGAGGAAGGCCCAGAGTGGCGAGTTGAAGTTTGACCTATTGACCAGTACAAAGGAGGTGTTGGCTAAATTTTTCAAAAAGTTAAGGTGTTAGAAATTTTTCAGGATTTTTGAAAGTTTTCGTTGATAAGGATTAATAAATAATTAAATTGGTTCAGTTGAAATTGGAGTTAAGAAGTGAACAAATAAGTTCTAACCAGTCAATAGGGTTTGATTTCTATCTTAGCAATTTCGAGGACGAAATTATTTTAAGTGGGGAAGAATGTAACGACCCGTATTTTTACGGGTAATAATTTATTTATTTAATTATTTAAAATAGTGATTTAGGGAATTAAATCGTTTTTTAATTAAATAAAGTGAATATTCAATTAAATTAAAATAATAGAATAATATATTAAATTCTAAAATAATCAGAATGGGCTGAATTGGCGATATGGTGTGAATTGGGCGATTCAAAATATATAATTCAGTTTAGAATTTGATTTATATTAACGAATATATTATTTAAAATGAAGTTTGAACGTATAATTTATATTATAATTAAAATCGAGCTCGAAATGGCGCTGCAGTTCGTTATTTGGTGATTCGAACTTCAATCGAATATACAAAAGCCGTTTTAAATCGGATTTCTGTGAAACAAGAAACGTTAGGAGCTGGTGAAGTATATTTTTCTAGTGGAAGAGAAAATTCGGGATTTCGTCGTGTAGATTTTTTGTTATGTCCAAATTAAATATTCAGAAAAACAGCGGTATATTCGTTCGTGGCCATAACGGTTATTTAAAAATATTGGAATATTGGATTTGAATTTAGACTAGGTTCTTTTGAGACGTAGTGATACTTTAATTTTTATAATTTTACTGAAATTTTTAATTAATTAAATAAGCAACTTTTTATTTGGAGTATTTTGCACCCTTAATCAGCGATTTTGGGGTTTCACAATATGAGTTAATCTACCGGTATTGTTATATTTTTGGGATTGTGGCTCATCACTAGACACGACTGTATCCTTATTTCAGTCCATACCAGCTAGGACATGAAGTGATTTTACTTAACGAAATTCACTAGACTTAATAATATATATGTATTTGTACCACTAAATTCCTAAGTCCCATATTCAACCGCGTTGGCTATTCCTTAACCATACATACCACGTTTGGAGTACACTGAGACACGTCTTCAACATTTAATGCCTATAAATACCCTGTTCCCTCCCTTCCTTACGACCTAATGAAATTCATTCTCCTGTAAACAATAAAGAGGCCGCCACCTCTGGAAATCATTCAAACAATTAAAATGGGAGATTTACTCCACGAAATCAAAGGACGTCGGATCCATTACCCTCATATGCTCGAGAGCTCCAGGTCTGTAGCACTCGTTTAAGGTGCGGTGGAATTTAGTCGTGCTCCATGTTTACACAGTGACGGCCAGGGCATGAGATTTCCGGAGTTGGAGGAGCGGTGGGGTATGAGCATTGTCGTCGGGTGTATCTGGAGAGGAGACGCATCGGGTGGGGTATTTTGGAGGGTCTCCGGTCGACTAGAGAGAAAAGCGACAGTGGGTTGATGTCGAGAAGGCTACAGGTCGATTTCCTGAGAGGGGTGCGAGCCAGAGAAGAAGGGGCAGTCGAGGAGGGGATGGGGCGCTGACCCTTTTGTTGGTGGTTGCAGTGGCCATCGATGGCCAAGATGATGTCAGGGGAAGGTCAAAGTACGGTCAACGTGGGCTTGGAATTAGCTACAGGCGGTTCCTATTTTAGATTTGGAGAAGAAGGTATTAACGATGGGTCTGGGTAACAGTGGGCCTACGAGTTGGTTAATGGGCCAGGGAGAAATATATGGTTAAAGCCCAATGTATTTAATTATTTAAGTCTAAATTAAATTCAAATAAATTATTAACTTATATATGTCATATCTTGGTCATACGAAAACGAAATTCAGCGAAACTGGTTGCGTTGGGATCGTATGGACGACGTCTACAACATGGAACTGACGGGGAGTGGATCGTAGCTCGTTACAATTTATTGCAAAATAAATTGTCCGTCTGAATCAAGCGATGGTTATCGTTTTCAACAATGATCGTCCAATGTGAGTAAAACTCACCAACTCTGAATAGTTCTATTTTTATAACGTATATTTAGAACTGATAAATGATGACTGATTGATGTGTGTTAATTGTTTGGTTGAATTGTTTGTGTATTGATTGAAATCATAGATAACGATATATATATATAAATCGTAAATCGAATATTGATTCTGTTTAACAGAATATTTTATATTCGTGTTGTTTAGCATCTGTGATGCAGGGAAACAGGTTGGAGGGACCCAACTGGGTTCCTCAATATTTATAATACTGTTCTGTTCGTATATTGTAATATATTATGTGATATATAATCTGTTGTCGATTATGTGTGTTTGGACGATATTGGTCAACATGATTTGATATGTTAAAAACCCTAGCATACCGGAATGTTGAAAAGGGAATTTTCAAAGTGAATATTGAAAATAAATTATTTATAAAATCAAAGGATTTTATAAAGGAGAAAATATTTATAAAATCAAAGAAGATTTTATAAAAGGGATTTATTAAAAAAAATCCAAAGCTTTTAAAGATGGAATTTATTTATAAAATCAAAAGATTTTATAAAAAGGGAAATGCTTATAAAATCATAAGATTTTATAAAAGAGAATATTTATAAATGGAATTATAAATAAAGGGAGATCTTTATAAATGAAATATTGATAAAAGGAAATATTTATAAAATCATAAGATTTTATAAAGGAGATATATATTTATTAAATAAATAGGAGATATTAAACGAATTATTTATTTAGTAAATAAATAAGATATCATAAACGAATTATTTATTTAGAAAATAAATAAAGATATACAAGGAAATATTTGTGAAAACAAATATACAAGGACATATTTGTGAAATAGAAATAGAAAGAGAAATATTTGTAAAACCTTTACAAATGAAAACTAAAGAGATATATTTGTAAAACCTTTACAAATGTAATCGAAAAGGGGATATTTGTAAAACACTTATAAATAGAAAGATAAAGGAAATATTTATTTGTTAAATAAATAGATTATGAAAGAGATGTTTATTTGTTAAATAAATAGAATTAAGTTAAAGAAATATTTATTTAGAAAATAAATAGAATAGAACAATATTTATTGGGAAAAATAAATAGAGTTAATGAAAAGGAGTTAATCGAATTTAGTATTCGAAGGAGTTAATCGAATTTAGTATTCGAAGAAGTTAATCGAACTTAGATATTCGAAAACGAGTAAATCGAATATGGTATTCGATAGTTAGTAAATCGAATATGGTATTCGAAAGTTAGTCGAGTTAGTCAAGTTAAACAAACATGGTCAGTCGAGTCGAGTTAGTCGATTATAGTTAATCGAAAGGAGTTAGTCGAATGTAGTTATTCGAAAGGAGTTAATCGAATCGAGTTAGTCAAACCAAGTTAGTCAAGTTAGTCGAATATGGCTAGTCGAGTCGAGTTAGTCTAGTCAGTTAATCGAGTCGAGTTAGTCAAGTTAAGTTCATCTAGTCGAGTAAATCGAATATTAGCTATTCAAATATAAGTTAATTGAATATTAGTTATTCGATAGGAGTTAAATAAGTCGAGTTAATTAACTTAAGTTAGTCAAGATGAGTTAATCAAACCGAGTTAATCCAAATGAGTAAATCCAAAGGAGTTAATCGAATATAGTTTATTTGAATAGAGTTAAAGGAGTTAATCGATGTTAGTTAAATCGAAAGGAGTTATTGATTATAGTTTAATCGAAAGGAGATTATCGAATATAGCGTATTCGAAGGAAAGAGATCGAATATAAGTTATTCGAAGTGAGTTGATCGAATATAAGTTATTCGAAGTAAGTTAATCGAATATAAGTTATTCGAAGAGGTTTATCGAATATAAGTTATTCGAAGAAAGATAATCGGATATAGGTTATTTGAAGAAGAGTTAATCAAATAGAGATTTCTCGAAAGAGAGTTATACGTCGAATTCGATTATATCGAATTCGGGAAAGTACTTATGCTTTCCAGTTTTTAAACCAAGAGAATATATTAATGAATTAGTGTTCATTTAATTATATGAATTAAGTAATAAATGGAAGTTATAATTTGAAGTTAGATAATTCGAAAGTAGGGATTATAACGTTATTGTTATAACAAATGTTTTTATAAAAGAAGTGGATTCGTAAATTGACTCCGAGAGAGACGTAAAGAAGTTTGTTAAAGGTTTAAAAGATAAACTTTGACCATTTCGAAGTTAAAACGTTGTTCAGTTAAGGTCTGAGAGGTAATTATACCCCAACTTGATTGACTTCCTTCTTAACTAAGGAATGGTAAGGTTTGATAGTGAATGATGGTTAAGTGAATTTAGTAAATGGTTTGAGTTGGCATGGCGATGTTTGATTTAAACTTCAGTTTAAATCCAGTGAAGGAGTTTTGGAAATGTTTTCCCAATAAGAATCAGAAATGTTTTCTGATAATAGAAAAATAAGAATTTAGAATATATGGAAACAGGAAATAAGTAAATTAATGAACTAAAGAGAAAAATGTTAAATGATGATTGATCGATATAATTTCCATTTGGAAATAAGATCGTTGTTTGCACACGTGTTTTCCTTTGATAGTTAGCTCACCGGCTATCGAAGTTTTTGACCATTTTAATGTTGTTCATATGGAGAGACCGGTTGGATTATTATCCAAAGAACCACTCCGTATTGGCATAAGCATTGCGAATCATGTATGCCAAAGATAATTGAAGACGGAGTAAAGTGCAAGGGTTGTTGTATAAATCTTAGATAACAATTGCCTAAGATGGATGTATTGAATAGTGCCTTCGGTTTGTCCAGTCCCAGGACGACCTGTATGGAATAATGTCTGACAGAGTATATTTAATAGATCGCGTAAGTTGATCTCTTCAAACGTATTTACGTTTGGTGGTGGAGGAATTCGTTTCTCTTAGCTGTATACCCGTGGTATTTTTGGGGAAATCAATTTGTGATTTGGCGGGTATGACGATGTGACATTCAAAGTGAATAAACGTGTGATCTGTCAGAGATAAGCGTAGTTTCTAGCCTTACAACCGGGAAATGACAAAAATCGGGCAGGCAGCATGGCTATGTAGGTTGCACCTAAGGATGTATAATCACCTGATCTAGAGTTTCATTTACTTCTAAAAATCTATTGTCGATGCTGTCCCATTCGGGAAATGGTTGTTGATCCCAACCGTTGGTGATATACACTCGATACACTCAGCGAAATGAGTGGTCGGTCATGTGTCGCCGGGTTGCAAGATGTTCTTGTTGAACCCAGTGTATTCCTCTCTAGAGGCACACTAGCGAAAGGTGGTTCCATACCTTGTCATAGTTGGAAATCCATTACCCAATACGTGCTTGCGGTTTTGATTGTATACTATATATGTAGAACGTGAGATGAAAGCGTTTCTGCTAGATGATTATTATATTGTGCTTGATAGACATTATTATAATATCAAAAGGTTTTGATATAAAGATATTTTGGATTCTCATAAGGGAAAACCCGTTCCGTTATACGGCGTGGTCTTATGAGGTATCGTTTACTTGTTCAAACTGTTTTAAACTGTTTTACTCACACCAGTCCCATGACTGACCCACAGTTTATTTTGTTTTGCTTCCCTAAACTCTTGGGTGCCCAATTTTGTATGGGCAGTCAAATAGTCGGGATTTATAGATACTTGAAGAGCTGGAGCAGGAGGCTTCAGGATCATATAACTATTGTTTATTTCTGCTGTGTTGTAAGTGTTGTACTTTGGAAATGATATGTGTATTCAAGTACAGAATTATATTTCAAAATTTGATATATATTATATGTTATTCATTCCGCTGTGAGGTTCGTGTTACTCTGATATTGTATTGTTCTCCTTCTTCTATTCTAAGATTCTATCTTATCTATTCTCACCCTCTAATTTCTTTCATTAACCATCCGATATTTTCGACTCTTGATGTTCGATATGGGTTGTATATCGGATAATCAAAGTCGCTAATTTTAGGGCCGTTACAGTCAATGTGGCGTGCTAAGATGCAAATGATCAAGGCTTTTGTTGAAAAGCAGAGTCTTGTTGATGATGATCAAATCACGGCTAGCACAGCTTTGTGTATAGCATTAATTCGCGAGCCCCACACCTTGGTGTGAATTAAAAATGGGATAAGGGACGCAGTAAGTGCACGACGTTTCTTTCTAGCTAGAAGTAGTGTCATGGTATGGAGCCCAGACATTTTTACTTATGTGGATGATGGAATGCGAGGCGCCTCGGATATTGAGTCCCTAGTGGCTCAGAGACAGGTCCAGTAGGACACAGAAACGTCTGATCAGGAATAACCAATCCACTAAAGTAAGTGTGGACCGACACTACAGGATCCAAGGGTTGCCCTTAGGTGTGATCCTGGGTCATCTTGCTAGAGGTTATCTTAATCGGTAAGGTGACCATGCCTTGCCCTGACCCATGATGGAAATCCAATTTCCATTACGTGATTTTTCTGTTTTAGTTGTAAACCTATGTATGGCGGCATAATATATGGTACCTATGTCGTCTATGATTGATACATTTATATTTGAAATTGTTTTGACACTATGCACTTATAGTAATATCAAATTGATTTGTTTTGAGCGTATCAAGCATGTTTAGCTATTATAAGGGAAAACTATATCCTCCGGCTTGAGTTGCATTGTGTGATGGGACCTGAGTCTTATAATAGCTTCATTTTCCAAAAAGCATTGCGTTGTTTTATTTTAAACTGAGATTCATGTGGAGTAAACCGGTTCCATGTTATACAATATAGTCCCATGATTTCCCAACTTTTAAAGTAAAGATTTAATAACTGTTTTAGTTCTCACACCAGTCCCATGACTGACTCGGAGTTTATTGTTTCTACCTAAACTCTGGGTGCCCATATTTTCCACACGGGAAGCTAGTAGTTTTGGTTTCCGAAGATATTTCTTTCACAGGATCCTGGATTACAGCTGGAGCTATATTCGGAAAGCTTTGTATCCGTCTATTTCTTTCAGTTTTGCCAGTTGATGTATTTCCGCTATGCCTTGTATTTATACATTTTATTTCCGCTGCTATGTATTTTAAATCTATGATATTTTTTGTTGTGTAATATTTATTCATACTCTGATTTATTCTTGTACTTTGATGTAAACTGTTGTAATAGCAATGAAATGTTCTGTTGTTTGTGTTCTGATGTGTCGTGTGCTCAAAGCAATCCGGGCTCCTCCGTCTCCTCGGGGATCGGGAAGTTTAGGTCGTCTCATAAAATAATAAATGTAAAATTGTTATTTCTCTCCTATAGATACCCTTACCTCTTTTTCTAACCCTAAACTATTTCCTCCGTTGGTCAACTACCTACAGACGCCTCCAAAGAAATTCAAACAATAAAATTCAGGACTTTGAAAATCAAAACAATTCCACAAAAATTCCAAAAAACAAAATACATATGTATTTAGAATCCTTGAAAGGTTCTCTTCGATTTGATATAGGTAATGTTTGGTGTCGCTATTTATTCGGTTCGCTGTTTTTGTATAGCATGGGTTTGCGGAGCTTTAGGGCTTCGATTATTCGCTAGTTGAAGCATTAATGCATGGTTTCAGCATTTGTTTTTGGGTTTACAAGGTAGGATGGCACCTCGCTGAAATTTTTGGGAAGGGTCAATGAAAATAAGGTGTGTGCTTTACTGTACATCAACCGTCGGCTGTTGAAACGCAATTTTCAGGAAGCAACCGAGTTAAATGATATTCATATAAGAAGGAAGAGATTTCAGTAAAAAGTATTTTGGAGAAATTAGTTTGATTTTTTATGGATTGGTTGTGTGATATGGGAGTAGCAAGATGCGGTAATGGCCTGTATGTAAGGAGCTGCCCGAGTTTGTGAACCATCGGGAAGAAGAAGCCGACGTGTTTTGGTTTGGAAGAGATGGAAACGTGCAGGCCTGGTAATTAAAAATGTTGATGGGCCTTATTTAAATGGTAAGCCCAGAAATAAATTTAAACTTAAATTTTTATTTAATTTAAATAAAGTATCAAATTAGAAAATTAATATATTTTGCGTACATGATTAGAATTCAGCGAGACAAGATCCCTTGGGATCGTATCAATGAGGGATACACCATGGAAGTGATTTGGAGAGATTTGGAGCTCGTCTCAATTTATGGTGGAATAAAATGCCTGAATGGACAAATCGACCATTATTCGTTATATAAAGATTAATGACCAAAATGAGTAAAACTCACTAACTATGTCCAATTTATTATTTTATAAACGTAATTTAGTATCGATAAATGATGATGATTTCTATGTGATGGTTGTTTAGATGGATTTCTAATCAATTGGTTGAAAGTATAGATAACGATATATATATATATATATATCATTAATCAAATATTGATTCTGTTTATCAAAATATTTCATATTGAAATGAAATTGATGCTACTTATATTGCTAACATCTGTGGATGCGGGGATATAGGTTGGAGGGATCCAACAGGATTCCTCAATACTTATAATACTGTTTGTTTTCATATATTGTGATGTATAATTTGTGATTGATTATGATTTCACTGGTCTTTTTATTTGGTATTTTAAATACCATAAGTAATACTGGAATGTAAAAAGGGAATTTTCAAAGCGTATATTGAAACAAAAATATTTATATAAAATCAAAGGATTTTATATAAAGGAATTTGTGAAGTGGATATTGAATTTTAGAATTTTATAAAATCAAATGGATTTTATAAAAGGAGGTATTTTGAAAATTAATTAAGAAACTTCGATATAAAATTATTTACAGTTATATGGAAGTTTAAAAGACCGATTTTGGTTAAAATACTTAATGGAAGTAATAAGAAGTAAATAAAGAACTTTATGGAATAAATATTTTTTTTGGAAAATAAACAGAATTATATAGAGGGGAATTGCCAGTTATAAAAGAATTATGGGAAAATAGATTTAAAGTAAATATTTAATAGAAATATGTTTTTAACAGATAAATTGAGAAGAATAATTTATAAACGATGTTTATAAATTAATAAAAAATATGTATCATTGGATAAATGAAAATATAAGTCTGAATTTATGTAGAGAAGTAAAAATCGGTTTTAACACCGATATTTGAAAATGGAATGTATACTTAACATTTATAAAGGGAATTACAAAGGACGAAATATGAATTTGGAAAGGGAAAATCTATTTTAAAAATAGAAATGGAATTTCGAATGGGCTAGAAATAAATAACTTGTTTAATAATAAAAACAAGTAGTGTGATTTATAGACAATGTTTACAAATGAAATAAGAATAATTATCAGTGGATAATTTGGATTGTAATTTCAGCAGTGAATTTAAAACGGGAAATTAGGTATTGTTTCAAAAAGAAAACGATGGAATTTATTTCGATGTTCGAAATGTGAATAGGATTAAAATAAAATCCATAAAGATTTGTAATTAGAATTCGACTACGCCAAATTTCATAAATAATTTATTTTAAGAAGTTATATATTGAATAAATCGGGATTTGACAAGATAACTAATATTCGTCTGGAAACCGATATTTTATCGAATATAAAGACGATTGAGAATTATAAACTTATCAAATAAAATCAATTATGAAGTTGACATGTAAACGAGATTTGATAAATAAAATGGAATGTGAATAAGGAGTTATAAATTGACTCGATAATTGGAATTTGTACCTGTGTTAGTATTTAAATTATGAAATCAAGTTTGATTTGATAAAACGAGCCAGTTTTCTGTAAAGGAATAATGTTCACATTATAAAGTGAATAACGATTTATAAGCAAGAGATTTAAAATAGTTATAAAAGGAAACTGATAAATTTTGGGAAGTACTAAATTCAAAAATGAATTTAGAAATTGAGTTGACCTGAATGGTAAACTATTCTAGAGTTCGGAATGTATATCGAATATAGTTTATTCGAAAGAGAGTTATCGAATATAGTTTATTCGAAAAAGTTTTATCGAATATAGTTTATTCGAAAGAGAGTTATCGAATATTGTTTATTCGAAAGAGAGTTATCGAATATAGTTTATTCGAAAGAGATTTATCGAATAGAGTTTATTCGAAAGAGAGTTATGTGTTGAAATTCGATTATATCGAATTCACGGAAGTACTTTTTTACTTTCTGATTTTTAATCAAGATTTATTTTATTAATAAATTATTTATTTATTTATTTATTTAAAATAAGGAATAAGAGTTATATTTTTAAGTTAGGTATTTCGGAAGTAGGGATTATAACATTATCGTTATTACTACTGTTTTTCATAAAAGAATTGGATTCGTAAACTGAATTTGAGAATTGCGTAAGCAATGATTTGATAAGAAATTAGGAAACAAAGTTAAGGAAATTAGAAACTGACTGGAGATTAGTTATGTTGAACAACTTTCTGGGTATTGATCTGATGTTGGTTTCGGCCTTCGGGTTAATACGCAGGGAGTTGTTCTCTTACTAGTTTGCAGTTACAAGCTGATAGATGTGGGAGGATAGTGATGCGCGAATAAGAAATGGAAATGTTTTTTTTCCAATGTTAACAATGTATATTTTCTAAATTTAGAAAATAAGAATTTATGGATATATGGAACCGGGAAATGGGGAAATAAATAGATTAATGATAAATTAATTTAAAGGGAAAAATGTTGATTGATGATTGGTCGATAAAAATTCCATTTGGAAATAAGATCGTTGTGTGTATGGATGTTTTCCTTTGATAGTTAAATAACCGACTACCAAAGTTTTGACCATTTTCTGTCGTCAATACGAAGAGACCGTGATCAGATTTATTATCTGAAAACCACTCCGTATGGGCATTAACGTTGCGAATC